>OU963919.1:12894457-14257378 GCA_902850365.2 Chilo suppressalis
GATAACCTAAATCGTCAAATTAGCTGTTTTTTTTTCAATCTCAGTAAATAAATTTTATTAAAAAAATCTGATGTTATTTCTCACTTAATCTTAGTAAATAAGTTTTATTAAATAAAATCTTTTTTTTGCTTACTCTACCTATTTCGTTTGAATTGACAGCTATGACGTCACAATATGGAGCCCAGGCGGTCCGATTCTTAGTTGAATCGCATTATATAGCCTTTATTTTTATCGGACATGTCAACGTCTTCACGGTCTCTAATTTTCAACCGATTTCAAAACAAACATTAGGAGGCTTACCAACTGGACTGTATTTTTGAAGTGAAACATCTTTACGCACGTTTGACTTGGTGTGTGTGACGAAAAGTGTGTTCGGGCGAGGCGAACGGGAGTTGAGTGGGGGATATAGATTTGACGACCTCCGTGGTCGAGTGGTTTGTACACCGGGTTTCATGGTGTCGCCAACTCGAGAGGTCCCGGGTTCAAATGCCGGTGGGGGCAGATGTTTGTATGATGAATACGAGCATTTGTACTCCAGTCATGGATGTTTTATATACATATCTATAAAAATATATTTATATATGTATAGTATATGTATTCTATCCGTTACCCTAGTATGCCATAACACAAGCCTTATAGTGCTTACTTTGGGGCTAGGCTATTTGGTGTGAGTGTTGGAAATATTTATTATTATTACTATTATTTTATATAAGCAAGAGAAAGCAGTGCGTGCGCACATTTTCTTTCTCTCTTTCTCTATAGCTAGTAAATGAAATAGTATATGTAGCTAAAGAAGTTTCACTTCAGTCGTGTGGTCATAAGCACTGTTTTTTTTTGTTTCGCGATTTCTTAGCCAATGTGTCATAATTCGAAATTAGTTTAATAAAAAAAAATCTTGTATTTCTCTATCAGGCAAGGACCTTTCCTCCGTGACCGCTCTCCTGAAACGCCACAGCCGTCTCGAGCAGCAAGCTTCTGGCAAAGCGGACGCGGCTTCACAACTAGCGGATACAGCGCGACATCTAGCGGACGGCGGGCACTTTATGGCTGAACAAATCCTAGCGGACGCAGACGGTGCTGTTAATAGGTAACTATGTATTTTAATTACATCATCATCAGCCTATTAATGTCCCCACTGCTGGCACAGGCCTTCCCTATGGATGGAATAGGGAGATTGGGCCAAGACCCACCACGCGGGCCCAGTGCGGGTTGGTGGGTGCTAACGACTGCAGATGCAGTCGGGACCAACGGCTTAACGTGCCTTCCGAAGCACGGAGGAGCTCGAGATAGTAAATTTTTCGGTCACCCATCCAATGACCGACCACTGCGAAAGTTGCTTAAATTCAACGATCGCAGCGGAACGCGCTGACCACTTGCGCCATCGAGCTCCTCACTGTCCTACTGTTTTTAATTACATAATCATCATTATTTATTTATTTATTCAGTTTCACATGCTGGTTTACAGAGCTAGTCCAACACACCAACAAGTCAATGCAATGCAATACAGAAACATTCATTATATAGAAATAGTCATAAGTGGAATCACAATTAAAAATTCAAAATTAAAATAAACATACATTAAACTCAACGAAGTTACAGAATCAAAAATGTCAATCAGATACAATTGAAAACGTGAAACCAATAAATAAATTACAAATTAAAATAAACTAGAAAATGCATAAGACCGATCAAAATAGTAGATTATTAACCAAGGGGATAAAGCAGTGTCTTCTGTCGCGGGTGACGATTTAAATCGCGAGCGTAACGAAGGACTCGAGGCTCTGTAAAAAAACGAGCAAGATAAGACGAGCCCTGAGTGTAGCGAGGGATTTAAGTTTACCCAAGACTAAGACAGTTTTATCACCGAGGAAAATACTCTACTTTTCGTACCATTTGCGAAAAAAATAACACATTAATAATATGAGATAAGCATTTATTAAAAATAATGACAATTAAAAGTAAAAGTTAACATTCGAAACATTGGTACAATTAAATACGGCCTCGTCGGTTTTTGTAATTTTATTTAATAATCATAACTGCATAATAAATGCGTATTCCTTTTTAAAAAGATGTATTATGCTTTATAAACAAACTCAATGGTGTAAACACAGATGTAGTTCAGTATAAACGGTGGTAAGTATTCCAAAGGACAATGGGCAAAACGCACCCACCTCCGCCAACAATGTAATTAGTATGAATCGATAGATCTATGAAAAACTAGCCTTTTTTATTATGACACCGAAAAAAAATATCCTGGTAGTCAAAAGATATGACACATGGGCATATTTAAGTAAGTAAATAAATTCATTTATAGTGCCTTCATTTTATATATATATATATATATATATATATATATATATATATATATATATATATATATATATATATATATAAAATAAAGCATAATACATATATATATATATATATATATATATATATATATATATATATATATATATATATAATAATAATATGCCATATCGTACTATACAACCAGATATACGACAAAGTCTGCTAATCTATCCTGCGCTTGCACTTACTGAGCCACCTCAAAACGGTTTACGGGGGTTGAAGGACTTGCATTTGCAATTAGTCATCTCGGCTTACTTCGTTGTAATTGTGCGCTCCCTGTCACTTTATTGGTTTTTATCTAACACGCTTTGGACATTGGAACACGGTTATCGGTTTTGTCAATTAGTATGGATGAACTGGAATCATGTTTTCTCCGAAACGTGGACAAGGTTGGGTGATTTGTGGACGCTCCGTTTTACAAAGAAGACAATTTACTATAACGAACAGAATATTTGAAAAAATCCCATCCCATGCGGGGATTTTTGGTTTTACTCTAGTGCTGCAGAATAACATAAGGGCACTCTTGAACCTTGTGAAGTACTCCCATAATATCTGAGCCCCTATGTAGTGTCGAATTAACTAACGAAATTAATTCCCTTGTTTCATTAATGTTCGTTCGTTATAGTACTTGTACCTATTTAACTTAAAATAACTTAAGACTACCGGGATAGAATTTGATGCGCTTTGGCACAGATGATCATGACTATAATACCTTTCAAACAAATGTAGTTTGAGCCGTGGCGGACGTGGGTGCAGCGTCCATACATTTTTGCCCAATGTCCTTTAAATCACATTCTCCCCCTAGAGGATGAATGAAATTCAGTACAATTTTCTTTCCCTGTTTTTAACAAATTAAAAATCACTATTGTTATGTTCCTTTGTTGTGGCATAGAATGTCACTTTTTTGAGCAAGTGGTACGAAAACATTATTTTGAATATCAAATGTAATTTGATTGAAAGAACATTATTATTTAAGCATTACAGATTAAGACCCAGAATCTAAAATCTGGCGAGCCATGGTAATTAATGTCCCTAGACCATCAGCAAACAAGTCCAAGTGATCGTATTGAGCGAGCATGTCCCCGATCAGATTTAGATTCAGATTAGAACATTACTGTCTTTACTTATATTAGAATACTAGCGGCCCGCCCTCGCTTCGCTTCGGTGTAGAGCTGAAGTGTAGACTAAAAACTGTAGTTCTCAGGCTTGTATGATATTCATCTATGATTCTTCTTATACCTGCCTGCAAAGTCTCAGCCCAATCGGTTTAAAATTGACAAAGTTTCATACAAAGTTTCATTCCCTATTTTATCCCCTTGGGGGTAGAATTGATCAAAATCCTTTCTTAGTGGATGCCTACGTTATAACATCTACCTGCATGCCAAATTTCAGCCCGATCCGTCCAGTGGTTCGGGCTGTGCGTTGATAGATCACTATGTCAGTCAGTCAGTCACCTTTGAGTTTTATATATATATATATACTCCCGGACACATCTATCGGCCTACTTAGTGTTATTAGAAGTTTCAACGGTTTGTAGTAAAAAAATATTGTTATAGTGGAACAATAATTTTAAAAACACACAAAAAGATGGTTAGTAAATCAGCTTCAAAACTGCATAGGTGATAACTTTTTGCTCAATATAACACTAGTTTTTAGCTAGGGACCATCAAATCTTAAAATGGTAGATGGGCCGAAATATGTGTCCGGAAGTGTATATATATATATATTATCACTCAAATGCCATTTGTCATTCGATGAACAGAGCCAAAACATGGAGTAACTAATCTAAGTTTATTCTTTATTTATTTATTTATTTATTTACTAATTTAGTACACACACAATAAAAAAGATAGATAGTTTATTCTTTGTTTATTAATAAGAGTGTTTGTGTGGAAAAATGAGATTGGTCCCCTCCCCCCCTTTTCACCCTCTAAAATGATGATTTCTGGGATGAAAACTACCCTATGTCCTTCCCCGGGGCTCAAACTATGTTAATACCAAATTTCATATAAAACGGTTCAGCGGTTTAAGCGTGAGAAGGTAATATACAGACACACTTTCGCATTTATGATATTAGTATAGATATCAGCATTATGAGGTAAAGTGGACGCGGCCTCACAACTAGCGGATACGACGCGACATCTTGCGGACAGCGGGCACTTAATGACTGAAATTTATTAAGTAAATATGTTTTATAGAGAGATTCTCGACTGCTGGGCACATGCTTTTTGTACGGATGCAGTTTGGTCCTTCGAGCTGGGTGAAGAATTGATATGGTATTGTTCATCACTCAACAATCTGATTTAATATAATATATGAGATACATTGTGTTTTCATGCGATTGCCAAGTCAATTTATTTATTTAAAACATACAAGGTTTTTAATATTGATATGGTCAGTATGAGATGTTGTTAGGTGAGCTAATTTCGTAATAACTCAAGACAGAAGGTACCTTAAGTAGGGACTGAATAAATTAATGGTAATGGCATAACATGGATCCACTACTTTTGACGGTAGAAGAAGTAGGACTGAGTTGCGAGACTTGGTGTATGCGCTACTGGTTCGTGTGCTGAAGGGTGTAACGGGAGAAGAGGGATAAGTAAATTAATGGAAGACTCACCAGTTCACCAACATTCAGCTGCGAAATAAGTACCTCAGATTGTTCAGCACTTTCTTAATACGAGTGGCCACTCGAAATACACAGTTTTTCTTCTACAAAACACTAACACGATGTGCACAGCACGTACAGAGCACCAAGGATTGTATTCTTATCCTTTTTGGAGTTTGACGACGAATGTAATGTTAAATGTGTGATGATAGTTCAAACACTAACGGTGAGGCGAGTACTGGAGGGGAAGCCAATTTATGGCCCAGGATCGGGGTCTGATGGTCTTGCAGTGTCAGATACTACTATCAGATACTACCATCAGATACTATTAGTTCTTTATGTTTGCATAATTTAACATAAGAAGAGGATAGAAAGCCTCTCTTGAGTTTGTTTCGCTGGTTCTTCGCAGGAAGGTCTCCCAATTTTGGAACCGGTGGTAGTTTACAGTAGTTAGGGTCAAATAAATAAACTCAAAATTACAAACAAGAATTTTAAATAAAATACTTTATTAAGTAAATTAAATAATAAATTCATACATAGACAATAAAACTTAAAAATCGAACAATGAAATAACCAAACGCTCAATAAAAGTCTTTCGAAGGTAGCTCGACAAATTAAATAAAAGTTTTATTCTGACGACGTAGCCTGTAAAGACTACGAAACGTCAATAAATAAATCAAGTTTTCGTGCATTAACCCGTAAAAACTAGTTTTATTTAATGAGTGATGTGCGTGAAAACCTAAGAAACAAATATATATATATAATCACATTCAGAATCCCAAAAAGGGTCGAAAAGAGCTTCAAGTAATATTTGGTTACACATAAAGCCTCGTCTGGCAGTATGGACCATTGATATTTAATAATTACTGTAATTTGGCGTAAACACTTGGTTTTTTCACAAGTTATGTTTTTGATGGCTTCACTTAAAACGGAGTGGTAACACCTACCAAACTCGTAGCAGCAATGTCGCCGTACTCATAAATGTTGCTTGATATTTTCACTGTTCGTTCATTACATCTTATACGTCTCTTGTGGCAACATTAAAGGACACCCGGCATTTTGTGCCAAAGTTGTATACTTTTTTAATTTTTTTATTTGTGTTTCATAATTGGGTAACGTAGTCTGGCAATATTTGTCATCAGCAGCTAGCTGTCAATGTCAAATAAGTAGGTTTGTCACCAAAAGGGTTTCTATATCAATAAATATTAATCATTAAATAACTTCTTTCCACGATTCACTAAAAATAAGGCAAAAGTAGTTTTATGTAGCAAATAATTTTGGCTTTATTTTGAGACCAAATTCAACTGTATACAAGTTTAGCATTTTTTCTATGAAAAGTGCCGGGTCTCCTTTCTATCAATAATTAAATCCATCAAAATTCAATGTGAATTTATTTCTAAAAGTAAATTCCATCACGCTAAGAAGGCGTGAACACAGAGCGCTCGAGCGTATTAAATATAATAAATACATTCTGTTAAAACTAACTTTGATTTTGAATCTTCTAAGATAGTTGAAAGTAGAATCAGTTTCAAAATCAGCCGCGTTAAGTCGTCATGGTGTGTAATGTAATGACAATTTTTTTCCATCATCATCATCATCACCAGCCTATTAATATCCCAGCTGCTGGGGCACAGGCCTGCCTTATGGATTGAATAGGGAGATTGGGTCATGATCCATCACGCGGGCCCAGTGCGGATTGGTGGGTGCTAACGACTGCACATGCAGCCGGGACCAACGGCTTAACGTGCCTTGTGAAGCACGGAAGAGCTCGAGATAGTCAATTTTTGGTCACCCATCCAATGACCGACCACTGCGAAAGTTGCTTAACTTCAACGATCGCAGCTGACCGCGCTAACCACTTGCGCCATCGAGTTCCTCAAAATTTCCAAGACCGTGTATATTTATTTGTGTATTGTATTGTCTTAGATATCGTCAGCTGCAAGAGCCTATGTCCATTCGTCGCGATAACCTGGAAGATGCAGCGCTCTTATACCGTTGGGAGAGAGATGCCGACGAAGAGACCAGATGGTAAGAAATTGACGTGTTAATTGAAATCAAATAAATGAAATTAAAAAACCTATACTCGCCATCATTAAGAAAACTATAAATTTTTAAAAAATGCAATAAATATAATGTTACACAAAAAAATTGCACGCACGCACGCGCGCGCACACACACACACACACACTCACACACACACACACACACACACACACACACACACACACACACACACACACACACACACACACACACACACACACACACACACACACACACAAGTAGTCGTGTGCCGCTCGTGACGCATTTTCGTTTCATCTTTTCCAAAGGTTTTTTCTATTTACACCCCCGTCGAAAAGAACTTCCATTTCAAAAATGTAATATATCTAAAACGGCCAATCAATACCCTGCCTCAGCTCAAGCTAATTAAGTTTTTCCTTACAAAGGTGTTAAGTTTATTTACTAACAGTAATGTTTTGTATTTCTAGATAAGTATAATGTTACGATCACTTGACCACGGGATTGCTATGGCTATCGGTTTCGTTATACGATTGTTTTGCTTTTGCATCGGTAATCTTTTTATTTCACTTTAATGGCAATTCTTTAATCTTCAGTAGGATTTGACTTCTAAGTTAACTATATAAAGAAAATAATTTGAGCGTAAGGTATTTGAAAACTGTAAGCGATAGCGATAGCCTTAGCATTACCGTTAGGCGTATTATAAATTTCCAACGCCCTCTTCTCCTTCTTAAAGGGTGACATCTAGAATAAAAACTAACCTATGTTATTTCCCAGATCTCAAGCTATAGATATCAATATTTAACTCTAATCTGTTCAATGGTTTAAGTGTGATGAGGTAACAGACAGACAAACAAACTTTCGCATTTATAAATTTGTAATTGCTTCTCCATATAAGCTTTTATAATGGAAAAATATCACAAATTTCTGCTTGACTGATTGATACGCTATTAGCAATATTCATATTTACCAAACTGTACGGTCAGGTTGAAAGAACGCGAAATGGCTGTGCAGTCTGAAGAGTGGGGTTCGACTCTGGCCGAAACTCAGGCTTTGCTCAAGAAACATCTGGCTGTGGAGGCGGAGATCATTGCAAGGTAAAGTTATGGGTAGGGTAAGGTAGAATATGACTAAATTAATGAACTAAAAAGCGTAGAATATTTAAAAAATAAAAGGTAAGGCTAAAGGTAGATGAGGGTAGAGTAAGGTAGATGAGGGTAAAATAAGGTAGATGAAGTAAAGTATTAAATTGTATATTAAAGATGAGGGTAGGTGGGTAGGGTAAATGATGAAAGAACAATTGTTCAGATAGGGTGATCATGTAAAGCAAGGTGTATATAGAGGGAATGAAAGAAAATAAGATTGTTTAATCAGGTGCGGTTCCGAATCCCGTGTGCTGCCTGGTCCGCGTGTAATTTTTTCTATTTTTTTTTTAATTTATATATATTTTTTTTATTCTAAAGAAAAGTTTACTAGAAAAAATTCCACGCGGACCAACCAGCAGACGGGCCTCGAACCCGCGAATGCACTGACCATCATGCTACCGCGGCCCTGACGGCCGTGTCGAATTTGCGCTAGCCCTTCTTAAGCTGCTAGGCAGCGCCATCTCTTCGCATTGTAGGTAACCAAAACAGAGCCGCCGTAGCAGAATGATCAGTGCATTCGACCGTATAGCGAAGGCTGCGGGTTCCAGTCCCGTCTGCTGCCTGGTCCGCGTGGATTTTTTTCTAGTAAACTTTTCTTTAGATTTAATTATCTAGCAGTTAAATGCTTAAAAAATTAATATGTATTTATTCATTATTTATTTACAATAGAGAGGCGACAATCCAAGCAGTTTGTAACCGAGCATCTCAGCTCTGCCGACGAGGTCACTTCGCGTCTCAGACTTTGGAGAACAGCTCCAGGAATCTACAAGCTGCGTACAAAGCCCTGCAAGATAATGCTGCCTCCAGGACTACGAGGCTGCAGCAGAGATGTGAAATGCTGCAGGTGTGTGTGGATTTTTTAACATATTTATTAATTTATTTAAATTTTTATTGCACAAATAAGTGTACAAGTGGCGGACTTAATGCCATTAGGCATTGTCTACCATTCAAACGGAGAATTGTAGCAAAGATCTTGAGAAGGTAGTGCAAATAGTACATTACGATACGCGTGACCTAAGTTGCCTATTAATAAACGCCGTGCAGTAATAGACAACTTAGGTCACAAGTATCGTATACTATTTTATAGCAAGTGTGACATAAACCCGCCCCGGACGCGGGCAAGAGGAGGGGTTCATTATACGCTGCTGTATACAGCCGTTTCGATTTTTGGGGCAACAAATTCAATGTCACCGACTTCGCCACTTCTTTAATTGCGTCCGGAACAATTTCACCGTTCTCGTATTCGCTTAGGTCACTATCCGAACTGGCCATTTTCGACCAAAAGATACAATTCTCGCGGAATGAATTATAGCTAACCGTTTCTCCTTGTTTTGGCTGTCACTGAAAATACCTAACCTATCGCTAATTTGTCATTTGTTTGCTGTGAGTTTTTAAGCTCCAAATGACATTTAAATGTGTTTCCTTTTATTTTTTCTACATGAGTGAAGTTGGTCAATTCATTTACACACCGTGCAGAAATAGGCAACTTAGGTCACGGAAAAGCATGCGTAAAGTGCGGGTTTAGGTCACACTGTGCAATAAAATAATTTATCAAATTGTTTTAGTAATTAAAAGTATAGCTATAGATACAAATAGGAGGAGCTCGATGGCGCAAGTGGTTAGCGCGTTCTGCTGCGTTCGTTGAAGTTAAGCAACTTTCGCAGTGGTCGGTCATTGGATGGGTGACCAAAAATTTATTATCTCTCGTTCCTCCTTGCTTCGGAAGGCACGTTAAGCTGTTGATCCCGGCTGCATCTGCAGTCGTTAGCACCCGCCAATCCGCACTGGGCCCGCGTGGTGGGTCATGGCTTAATCTCCCTATTCCATCCCTAGGGAAGGCCTGTGCTCCAGCAGTGGGGACATTAAAAGGCTATGGATAATGATAGATACAAGATAATATATATGTTTCACAGTTATTATCGGAGATATCGGAAGCCGAGGCGTGGTTAAGTGAACGCGCAGCCTCCCTATCTTCGGAGGAAGTCGGTCGCGACGAGGAATCGACCTTAGCTCTCTCCCGACGACTGCACGCACTACAAGCACAGTTACGAGCGACGGATGCTACGCTTGCTAGTCTGAATACACGGGCTACTGCATTAGCGGTTAGTATTACTACACTACAATAAACAGAACTTTTTTTTCTATATACAATACACTTCACTGTATATATTCAACACTATACTACTAACAATATTATTAAAGGCAATAAAATTTTTAAAATCTTCCAATGAAATATCCGAACGCTCAATAAAAGTCTTTCGAAGGTAGATCGACAAAGTAAATAAAAAAAAAATCTGACGGTTCAGGTATCCGAAAAGGCTGCGAAACGTCAATAAATAAATAAAGTTCGTGCATTAACCCGTTAAAACTAAAAAAATTACTTATAATATCGCTACATATGAACCGATTTCGATGATATAAAATGTGTATTAATTAAAAAGCTTATTAAACCATAATACTGTTGATTTTAAGTTGTTTTGCTTACCTCATTTATGAAACTTTAAATGGTCACATAAGTAAAACGAAAATATTGTCAAGTGGAAGGTGTTTTTGGTTTAATTTAGTTTTAATTTTAGACTCCTAACCAACGATATTAAATACCCTAGATACACCACGTGTGCCCAAAATGTGTCCCTATATAGCTGTCTCCTTTCCTCGCGGTCCTTACCTGCTATATTGCTAACAGTGCATTCAGAATTGCGCGTAGAGTCAGATAAATAAGGTCAATATTCTTCCGCATATAACAATAAGTCGTAAAATTTTACGAGCTTATATATCAGACTGTCATAACTCTTTGACGCATGCGTTTTAATTAAGACCTTATACAGTGTCCTTTAAAGGTGGTTTTCAATGTTTAAATGATGCCTTTTATTCGTTACGATCATCTTACGGAGCTCCGTGGATCGTCCAATGTACCTTTTGGACGGGTTTCGGGCATGATTTTGTTCGTGTTGGTGTATCTAGGGTATTTCATATCGTTGCTCCTAACCCTATGATATGTATCCCTGGTTTTACATAAATTTATTTTTCTGTACAACAGACGCGAGATCCCACGGAACGCGCGCTCATAGACAAACGTCTCGCGGAACTGAAGGCCGCGTACGAGAACAGCACTTTGTTATCCGCACAACGCGACCAGAGACTACAGCAGAGCCTCAAGTATTACAAGTAAGGACCATTCATTATATTATCTGAAGAAAATTTTACTAGAAAAAATTCACGCGGTCCAGGCAGCAGACGGGACTCCAACTTAGATTTGCTGTGTCGAATTTCTTCTAGTATGTCGTTATTGTAGGTAACTCACAATACAAGTACGATGAATTATATACCAGCAATTATTCAATAGGCTTATAGGCTTATATCGGCGCTCTTACCTACTGAGCTAACGAGTCGAGCTCAGTGCCCTAGCAGTGGGGACATTAATAGGCTGATGATGATGAATTATTCAATTATTGGTGTCGATTCCTGTATGATGCATCATCAGCCTATTAATGTCCTCACTGCTGGGGCACAGGCCTTCCCTATGGATGGAATAGGGAGATTGGGCCATGACCCACCACGCGGGCCCAGTGCGGATTGGTGGGTGCTAACAGCGGCAGATGCAGCCGGGACCAACGGCTTAACGTGCCTTCCGAAGCACGGAGGAGCTCGAGATAGTAAATTTTTGGTCACCCATCCAAAGATCAACCACTGCGAAAGTTGCATAACTTCAACGATCGCAGCCGAACGCGCTAACCACTTGATGCTATCCGGTATGATTCTCTAAACTTAAAACTAAATTTAACGTCAGTCTCTCCTTTTCATTCTGTATAGAGAATGACAAGGATGCACTGTTGTCAAATTTGAGTTTAGGTTTAAAAAATCATGCAGATTCGACACTATACTATATACACTATACTACACTATACTATCAACCTTTTTATTGTTAGGGCAGATGCTTTTCCCGTGGATAGAACAGCAAGAACATGTTATAAATAATCCGCAAGCCCAATCCGCACTGGGCCCGTGTGGTTGCTCATTGCCCAATCTGTCTATTTCATCCAGAGTGAAGGCCCCAGCAGTGGGGACATTATTAGGCTGTAGATGATGAAAATTTTGGACGACCTCCGTGGCCGAGTGGTTTGTATGCCGGGTTTCATGGTGTTGCCGACTCGAGAGGTCCCGGGTTCGAATCCCGGTGGGGGCAGGTGTTTGTGTGATAAATTCGAGCATTTGTACTCCAGTCATGGATGTTTAATATGTATCCCTATATAAATATACTTATATATGTACAGTATATGTATTCTATCCGTTACCCTAGTATCGCATAACACAAGCCTACAGTGCTTACTTTGGGGCTAGGCTAATACGGTATTTGACAGTGTTAAAAATAAAGTGCCATATGTTAGCATCTGTGTTTAGAATGAATATTGGCAAGGGTTTTTACTATTTTTACAAAAAAAATATTCATAATTTTACTAAAAACTAACGAAAAAGATAATAGTTTTCTTATCTATTGTCACGTGACTCAAATCGCTTGCGATTGGCGGAGCCTAAAATGACGTCACACGCAAGTAAACTTCCGGTTACAGTGACATGACATTGTATCGTTTGACGTTTTAATAACAGTCGTGTGACGTCACATACTACTAAGACGCCATATTGTCCAGAGAAGCGTTTTCGCGGCAACTTGAAAATGGAGTTTTTGATTTGGTTCTTTATACTGAAATACACAACAGAATTATGAATATCCGAATATCAATAACGTGAGATCGTTTTCTAAAACTAACTTGTCAAATACCCTATTGGTGTGAGTGTTGGAAATATTATATATATATTATTTTATTAAAATGATGCGTTGATTCCACCCAGGTTCGCTCAAGAATGCTCGGAAGTCCAGGAATGGATCGGGGAACAGATGGCCACTGCTGCCAGCGAGGAGTACGGAGTGGATGTGGAGCACGTGGACACATTGCAGCAGGCGTTTGACAACTTTTTGGCGCAATTGCACGGTCAGTAATACGGTTAGCACGTTCGGCTGCGATCGTTGAAGTTAAGCAACTTTCGCAGTGGTCGGTCATTGGATGGGTGACCAAAAATCTTCTATCTCGAGTTCTCCGTGCTTCAGTAGGCACGTTAAGCCGTTGCTCCCGGCTGCATCTGCAGTCGTTTGCCGCCAATCCGTATAGGGTCCGCGTGGCAGGTCATGGCCCAATTTCCCTATTCAATCCATAGGGAAGGCCTGTGCCCCATCAGTGGGGACATTAATAGGCTGATGATGATAGTATGTAGAACCTCCCAAACTTATTTTATCTACCGCCCACTTTAAGAATAATTTAGTTTTGAGCGATCTCATTTTTTTCAACTACTCAAAAACCACTTCAAATTGAATTAATTATTGTGAGCTATATTAGTGAAGATTAAACCTTCATTCTAAACGAAACTTTTGTTATAAGCGCAAGAGTAAACTTGCTATCTGGAGCTTTACTCTCTTTCTCCGCAGCGAAATTTCGGTAACGAAAGAATTTGAAACGAAATTTCGCCACTGACTCTATCTTGTCTATTTTATTTTCGAACAGGCACATAAAGTTCGGAACCACAAACAGTATTCGTGAACGAATGGAATGAGTCACATTTGTGAGTTCTTTTTATCTCTACTTTTGAGATTTCTTTTTTTTACTTGGAAACAACATAGGTAGTTTACGGCAAAATTTTTGATGACATTGAAAGAACCTTCTTTGACAGTGTCAGCCGACTAATTTGTAGAGATTGTATCAACAATCTATTTTATGTCAACCTAAATTTGTCGTTTAATACTTTGAAGTATTGGAATTACAACAATTAAAAAAAAAGACTTTTATTGATTTTACATGCTAAAAAATGTTCCTCGATCTAAGCAGCCTTGATTAAAAAACTCTTGCATGCATTTTAGGCTTAATTAAAACAAAAATCTCAAAACGAAAATGAAAAGGTAACACTTTACATTTCGTCAATTTGAGGTTAAAATTTCGAATAATTATCTGTCAAATTCAACTTTCCATTCGAGAGTTGTGAATTAGAGTAGGCTTTGAGAATTTAATTGTCAAACTATTTTCGGACGAATGAATTTTCGAAATGAAAAGGAAATAGAGTAAGGAGAGTAGA
Source organism: Chilo suppressalis (assembly GCA_902850365.2). Classification (NCBI taxonomy): domain Eukaryota; kingdom Metazoa; phylum Arthropoda; class Insecta; order Lepidoptera; family Crambidae; genus Chilo; species Chilo suppressalis. The sequence goes on from OU963919.1 coordinate 12,908,705, forward strand.
CCTCCTGAGCGTTGTAGGTAGTACACAACACCCCCATTGATTTTTAGGTTTTTTACCGCTCCCCTTTAGGCCTGCTGCGCCCACGAGGGGGCGTTACTGCTCTCTTTGCGAAAGGCTGCCGTAGAGCAACCCGAATGAAAATAGACATAACGTTAAACATTATTCAACAAGATCTGCAATTTTTGGCGGATTTCAGGATATTCGGCCAGGTGCTATTATTTGGGATCAATTTCATTGGAATATGATAGAAAATTTGCATTTTTGCAATAAGTCCTAATTTACCAGACAGTTGGAGGATGCATGGTGTGCCGTGATAATGGCTGTTTACAGTTTAAAGGAATCTGCCACACTATGAGCTTGACTTAAAGTCATTTGTTCGAAAAATATACTAAAATTAGTATACGTTAAGTACGTGTGTGTTTCATTTAAAGTTTAACTGGTTCTTCCACTGTGTAATTCATCTGCTATCACCTTAGTTTTCCATTACAGATCACTATAGCGTAGAAACGTAACCAAACTTATTAAGTTTATTAACATTTTTGAATATTAACCAGATCATTAAAGGTACCATGGGATTTTTTTATTTACATTCAAGTCAATTTCGCACATGGAAATTATATCTAATATATAAAATTCTCGTGTCGCGGTGTTTGTGGTTAAACTCCTCCGAAACGGCTTTCCCGATTCTCATGAAATTTTGTGTGCATATTGGGTAGGTCTGAGAATCGGACAACATCTATTTTACATCCCCCTAAATGTTAAGGGTAATCCACGCCTATTTTTTTTTCAATTTTAGATATTTTTTTTTTGTTTTTATTTTTTATGATACATCATACAAAAATACATACAACCCTAAATTTTCACCCTTCTAACATCAAACCCTATTTTTATGGCGGTACGAAGTTCGCTGGGTCAGCTAGTATATTTATATTCCATGGGAATTTCAGTATGTTTTATTGAATTCTTTTACCAAATTGGAGAAGCGAAAATGGACCATGCCATTTATTTATCTATTTTCATTCGTCATAACAGCGAACGAAGGCCGCATCGAGGCTGTGTGCGAGATCGGCAACGGGCTGATAGAGGAGAACGCGCCAGAAAGAGACAGAGTGAAGCAGCGGCTAGACGATATACGGGGACTGTGGGACGATCTGAAGGAGCTGGCGTTGGCCAGGCAAGAGGTAAGTTTGTAAGGTAGAATGAGGGAGAGTAGGATAAATTAAGGTAAAACAGGGTAGATGAAGGTAAGGTAGGGTAGACGAAGGCAGACTAAGGGAAGATCGAAATAGGGTATGGTAGACCGAAGGTAGAGCTAGAGTAGGGTAGACAAAGGTATGATATGGTGAGGTAAAGTAGGGTAGAGTGAAGACTGTATATTGGCTGTTTGTGAGACAAATAGCAAATATGAATAGTTATTTGAAATGCCAGTATCAAGTTTATAATTTATAATAAATTATTTTCATTAATAATTATAAAACTAATTCTAATTGTTATTGTAATCGTGTCTAGGTAATACGTCCTAGGTTTTTATAAATGAATTAAATGTTATATGATTTAGGTTTAATGTATTTTTGTGTCGCAATGGGTATAAAAGTTTGAAAGTTTAAAACATAATAGAAGCATTGTCAAAATGTACTTTATGTGAAAGTCTTCTAATTATGACATTACAGTCATCATTTGAAAGGTCTTAATGAGACCATAGCACATGCATATGTGCAAATGAAGAAGCAAATTTTCAAAAGCAGTCATGTTTTTTAAATTTATTTATTCATTAGTGTCTTTAAGTTTTGTATATTAAATAGGGTATTTGACAGTGTTAAAAATAAAGTGCCAATTGTTAGCATCTGTGTTTAGAATGAACATTGGCAGGGGTTACTACTATTTTTACAAAAAAAAATCATAATTTTACTAAAATCCAACGAAAAAGATAATAGTTTTCTTATCTATTGTCACGTGACCCAAAACGCTTGGGATTACATTGTATCGTTTGACGTTTTAATAACAGACGTGTAACGTCACACACTAGTAAGACGCCATATTGTCCAGAGAAATGTTTTCGCGGCAACTTGAAAATTGAGTTTTTAATTTGGTTATTTTTAGTGAAATACACAACAGAATGATGAATATCCACTTTTCGCGGACTCCATAAACATTAGTCAATAACGCGAGATCGTTTTCTAAAACTTGTCAAATACCCTATTATAATACAATTAATATTTTGTTGCCTAGGCATTAGCAGGCGCCCGTCAAGTCCACGAATTTGATCGCTCCGCCGAAGAAACGGCCGCGTGGATCGCAGAAAAGGAAGCCGCTTTACAAGCAGACTCTCGCGCCACACACCATCCACACGCCAGACGCAGACGTCTTAGGGCTCTGCACGATGACCTGCGAGCGATACGGGACGCACATTCACAGTTGATGCAAGAAGCAGACAGGTATTAATCCACACGCCATCCACACTTTATCTACACACCAGCCACAATACCATCCATACACTATCCGCTAGCCATATACACACCATCCACACGCCATCCACACTTTATCCGCACACCAGCCACAATACCATCCATACACTATCCGCTAGCCATATACACACCATCCACACGCCATCCACACTTTATCCGCACACCAGCCACAATACCATCCATACACTATCCGCTAGCCATATATACACCATCCACACTTTATCTGCACACCTGCCACAATACCATCCATACACTATCCACTAGCCATATACACACCATCCACACTTTATCCGCACACCAGCCACAATACCATCCATACACTATCCGCTGGCCATATACACACCATCCACACGCCATCCACACTTTATCCGCACACCAGCCACAATACCATCCATACACTATCCACTAGCCATATATACACCATCCACACTTTATCTGCACACCTGCCACAATACCATCCATACACTATCCACTAGCCATATACACACCATCCACACGCCATCCACACTTTATCCGCACACCAGCCACAATACCATCCATACACTATCCGCTGACCATATACACATCATCCACACGCCATTCACACACTATCCACACACAATCCACACGCGGTAAACAGACATTTTAGAACGCTGCATCACGACCCGCGAGCGATACGGGATGCACATTCTCAGGTGACGTAAAGAGGCTGATAAGTAATAACTTCACGCATAATACATATACACACACTTCAAACTACATAAACACACAAATTTTATAGAAAAAAATGTCTTTTTTAATAAAAAAATTGTTTTCTAATAAATTTTTCTTAAGATTATAATTTACTAGCGGCCCGCCCTCGCTTCGCTTCGGTGTAGAGCTGAAGTGTAGACTACAGTTTTTGTTCTCAGACTTGTATTATACACAATGACATTCATCTATGACTCTTCTTATACCTGCATGCAAAGCCCGGTCTCAGCCCGATTGGTTTAAAATTGACAAACTTTCATTCCCTATTTTATCCCCTTGGGGGTAGAATTGATCAAAATCCTTTGTTAGCGGATGCCTACGTCATAACATCTACCTGCATGCCAAATTTCAGTCCGATCCGTCCAGTGGTTTGGGCTGTGCGTTGATAGATCACTATGTCAGTCAGTCAGTCACCTTTGAGTTTTATATATATATAAGATAGATAGATACATTACCACAGTTTTCAGCATTGGACTTGTACTGATTCTTATCATATATTTCCCCCTTAGACTCGGCACCGCGTTCCCAGACGCCAAAGAGCACGTCACAGCTAAGCTGGAAGATGTTACTGAAGCCCTGGAAGCTCTCACTCAACGTGCTGAACACAGTTCCCAGCAGCTGGAGTTAGCTGAACAACTGCAGGCCTACTTCGGAACTTATCAGGAGTTACTGTGAGTAGTCACGGATTAGGTGATGGTCATCTTCTAGACCAGATGATGTTACAGAAGCCCTGGAAGCTCTCATTCAACGTGCTGAGCACAGCTCCCAACAGTTGGAGTTAGCTGAACTACTGCAGGCCTTCTTCGGGACGTATCAGGAGTTACTGTGAGTATGACACGGGCTAGTCAATGGTTTTCTTTTAGACTGGAAGATGTTACAGAAGCCCTGGAAGCTCTTACTTGACGTGCTGAACACAGTTCCCAACAGCTGGAGTTAGCTGAACTACTGCAGGCCTGCTTCGGAACGTATCAGGAGTTACTGTAAGTAGTCACGGATTAGGTGATGGTCATCTAAAATGGTCTACTCTTCTTCTTATTGGACAAAAGGTAATCAAACCACTAACAGATTTTTTAATAGGTTCAATTTTACACATTTAAAAAAAAATGGATGCGTGTAACTTATGTACGCGCGTGAGAAGTTATACTTCTTTAGCATCATTAAAAATATTTCTTAATTGCATGCAAATAATTAATAATTACAATAAAATAATAAAAGGACTGGAAAAGGATAGTTAACACAGTCAATTAAGTTCAGTTTTAATTTGAAAAATTAAATAAATATTCAAAATATTCAATTAAAATCACTACTGAATTTAAGTTATTAGTCCATATGTAATTAGCACTTGTAAGTAACTAAAACACGTTGTGTCTAAGTATATAGAAACTAGAAACATGTGGATAAATATTATAAATATGAAAACAGTGATCAGAGGCGACGAGCGTGCCAACATTGTTTTTGACAACGCGATCATCTTATGGAGCTCCGTGGATCGTTCAAAGTACCTTTCGAATAGATGTCTAATAATGGTGGATTATTAACCACTAAGTTACTTCTTCTTCATTATGTTACTTTTGTGTTACAGTGATGCGCGCGCATCTTAAAATTTCACTCTCATATTTTTTTCATAACGCGGCTAAAGAAGTATAACTTCAAAAACAAAATAAAATCCACGTGGTCCAGGCAGCAGTAAGTACCCTTAGTACGAGTTTGAGCTCACGAAAACTATCATAGTTTTCGTAATTGTAAATTATGTTTCTGTGTCCATTTTGGTGAAAAGTAACCAAAGATACTTAAAATTTAAGAATTTAATGATAGAATTTAAACATTGTTTATTTGTATTGAAACGAACACAATAAAATCAGTACCCTTAGTACGAGTGCGAGCTCACGAAAACTATCATAGTTTTCGTAATAAAATTGTAAAACTCGTACTAAGGGTACAGGTGGGACTCGAAACCGCGCCCTCCGCTATCCGGGCGAATACGTGTAGGGCGTTACAATGCGAAGAAATGGCGCTGCCTTGCAGCGTAAGATATACTAGAGAAAATTCGACACGGCCGTCAGGGCCGCGGTAGCATAATAATCAGTGTATTCGCCCGGATAGCGAAGGGTGTGGCTTCGAGCCCCATCTGCTGCCTGGTCCGCGAGGACATTATTTCTAGTAAAATTTCATGTCATTATATTTCCCAAATATGTAACATGTGTTTATTCTTAAGATCATCATAATCATATTGCGTTGATTGAACTGTTTATAAATTTGCTTAAATTCAAATAACAGAGGAGCTCGGTAGCGCGGGTGGTTCGCGCGTTCGGCTTGATCGTTGAAGTTAAGCAACTTTCGCCGTGGTCGGTCATTGGATGGGTGACCAAAAATTTATTATCTCGAGCTCCTCCGTGCTTCGGAAGGCACGTTAAGCCGTTGGTCCCGGCTGCATCTGCAGTCGTTAGCACCCGCCAATCCGCACTGGGCCCGCGTGGTGGGTCATGGCCCAATCTCCCTATTTCCATCCATAGGGAAGGCCTGTGCCACATCAGTGGGGACATTAATAGGCTGATGATGATGATGATGATCAAATAACAATCGAAGTAAAGAGAACAATTTTCTCTGTTAATTCTCTTTGTCCTCAACAAAACACTTCTTCTAATCTCTCGCAGTGCGTGGACGAACGAAATGATAGCTCGCGTCACTGCAGCGGAATTATCGAGCGATGTCGCCGGCGCTGAGAGACTTGTCGCCAGACATCGCGACCTCAGAGTCGAGATAGACGCGAAGAGAGACGACTTCCAACAACATTACGAACATGGTGAGAAACTGACACTGTTTACACTGGACACTTTAAAAGGTCCACACAAAGCGCTATCATGAAATCAAATATTCGGTTATTTAGAAGTTTATAAACCGCCATAATCTGTTTCTACCGAGCAGTTTTTGATGTGAAAACTTCTTTAACGGCGTTGTACACTTTTTTTTGTATGGGTAAGAAATGTTAAACTCGCGTCAGGTTAAACACGTGGGCTGATCGCATCATGAAACACAATAAAATTGGAAAGGTTGTTGACTCTCAATGTATTGGACGAAACATAGTAATATTTTATTTTACCGTATTATAATAATAAGTCTCTATCTAGGACGTCCACGTGGCAGCTTTATTTCGAAGAAAATGCATTTTTTTTACAATAGATGTCGCTAGGTACGCTTAAATGTGATTCATGTAAGTTGATTTCTTTACAATAGATGTCGCTAAGTGCGCTTAAACGTGATTCATGTAAGTTGCTTTTTCTGAGAGATTAACTTTTTTAATGTAATATAAATTGCCATGTTTGTGTACGATAGTGCAATAAACTTTTATACTGATAAATTAAAGCAATTCGTGCAAAATTATTCTTTAACCATTCCAAAATATCAAAAATGCACAACGTCAATATTCAAGTTTTCACTTCTGCCGGCACTCGCGGAGTGCAACCCGTCGTTTTTTCTCGTATCTCTCTCACTACGGGACATTGGCGAAATTTCTGTGTGAAACGGAAAAAGCCACAAACACAAAAAAAAACAAAAAAATGCACTATCTAACAGCACGGTCAGAAGAAGAGACGGATAATATTCACATAGGACTTTTTGGCGGGATCGGGAAGCGCCACTTTAGCAGTTTTGTTTTTCTTGTTAAAAATTGTGTTGTGGCGGATTTTAGTGTCTAATAATGGTGGATTATTAACCACTTAGTGTTCGGGAACATGCACAAGTGTTGGCAAGTGAAACAAAATTACGGAAGGTGTCTTTCGACGTTCCCTCAAGAAGTCCACAGTAAATCCCCACACTTTTACTGAAACATAGGAAAAGGGGGATTGACTTGACTGCCACTTACTTTGACTTGATTTATTACTTTGACCACGAGTGCTTTAGTTTTGTAAACATTTTAACACTTGACATTGGCTAAATGCACAAGCCGTGCGAAGCCATTTAGAAAGAAAAAAAAAATAAAAAAATATTCACATGCAACATGACCGAATAGCAAATGCAGATTGTTGACACTAAATTCACATCTATCAAGACGAACGTGTAAATGTTATTTATTTAGCCGCTAAAACGCGACTGATATGTATTTTCATATAACTTTTACCGGTCGGTGTTAGCATGTGTGTGGCCAGTACGGCAATTTCGATTTATCTCAAGAAGGGTTGTCAATATAATGCTCCAATTTCCAAGGATGTTTGAGAAAAAATAATATTTTGATGAACGTCATATTATTATTTTCCGCATATTTATATAGTTGTGTCGATTCTGGCGTGATTCTCTAAACTTAAAACTAAATTTAACATCAGTCTCTCCTTTTCATTCAGTATAGAGAATGACAAAGATACACTGTTGTCAAATTTAAGTGGTTAAGAGAATCATGCCAGAATCGACACCATTATCTTTATATATATAATTCTTCTGTGAGTGTGTATGTCACTGAACTTCTCTTAAACGACTGGACCGATTTTGATGAAATTTTTTGTGTGTGTTCAAGGGGATCTGAGAATGGTTTAGATTCACAATTTTGTCCGCTGGACAACCCCTATTTTTTTAGGGCGGTACGAAGTTCGCTGGGTCAGCTAGTATATATATATATATATATATAATGTCTTGCCTTGTCTTGTTATCTAAGAAATAATAAAAAAAATACGACATTGTCATTTTAAGGCCATTCTTGATAGCTTAGTTCGCTGAAATAGCGGAAAGTTGAATCCAACCTTTAACTTCGATTGTGAGGAACTTTTTTCTAATCAAATATTCTTAAAATATGTTTGTTACTGTAAATTTATTTTCTATTTTGATTTATTTAATATTTATATTTCCAACACACACACCAATTAGCCTAGGCCCAAAGTAAGCACTGTAAGGCTTGTGTTATGGGGATGCTAGGGTAACGGATAGAATACATATACTGTACATATATAAGTATATTTATATAGAAATACATATTAAACATCCATGACTGGAGTACACATCGTATTCATCACACAAACATCTAGCCCCCCCCCCCCCCCGGGATTCGAACCCGGGACCTCTCGAGACAGCGACACCATGAAACCCGGCGTACAAACCACTCGGCCTCGGAAATCGTCCAAATCTTTTGTCTTTCTATTTGTCTATTATTTTTCGTGTCAGGCGAGAAACTCCTCCGCGACGGCCATTTCATGTCGGCCGAGATAGAGGACCGTCTACGAACGTTGCGCGCGCGCAGACGACATCTCGACGACGCGTGGGCCGCACGAGCGACAATATACGCGCAACATTTGGACGCGTTGGTGTTTAAGAGAGATGCCGCTGCGTTGGATAACTGGATTACCACTAGGTAAGATTACGACATGCAGGCAACGATACTAAATACCCTAGATACACCAACATGAACAAAATCGTGGCCGAAACGTGTCCTAAAGGTACATTGTACGATAACGGAGCTCCGTAAGATGATCGCTTGGTCAAAAACGATATAAGGCATTATTTAAACATTGAAAGTCACCTTTAATGTATACTGTATAAGGTCCTCATTAAAACGCATATGTCAAAGGGACAGTCCGAAAAGCGAGCTCGTAAAATTTTACGACTTATTGCTATATGCGGAAGAATAAAGATCTTATTCTTTTGATTCTACGCGCAATTCTGAATGCGCTGTTAGCAATATAGCAAGTACTGACCGCGAGGAAAAGAGACGGCTATATAGCGACGTATAACCGACCATGCATTTGAATATCACAAATATTTTATATTAAATCAGTTTATAGTAAGTATTAGAACAAATTAATGCGTTAAATTAACAAACGTTGGATAAGATACCTGTTGAAAAAACGACACTTTTCGTACTCTAAGTATTATTGTCGCATTTTTTCACGGAGCTTTGTGGCATCTTGCCTTTGTAACGGTCCCCGCGTGACTGGGAACGAAGAAGTGCTTGAGTGGAGTTCAAGCACTTCTTGATTGGGACACATTTTGAGCGCTCGTGATGTATCTAGGTTATTTAATATCGTTGCATGCAGGCAACAATATTTAATACCACATGCTCTCAAAATGTGTCCCAATCAAGAAGTGCTTAATATAAAGTTTAGTCAAGAAGTCAAGATTTTTATTAACTATCAGCCGAGCGGATTTTTGGCTCATTTTATAATTACATAATCTTTAAATGAAACATGCTGAAACGGGTTCGAAATGCGTCTTTATATAACTTTTTTGACGTTTCGCATCCTTTTCAGGCTGCGTCGTCAGAATTATGATATTAATTAATACCATCACGTGCACTCAAAATGTGTTCCAATCAAGAAGTGCTTGAACACCACTCAAGCACTTCTTGGTTCACAGTCACGCGCGAATCGTTGAAGAGAACACGCCGCAGAGCTCCAGAAAAAAACGAAAAAATAAGTATACTTATAGTACGTAGTGTCAGTGCTGTTTTTTGACATCGACACCAATGTTTGTTATTTTAATGCATTTAATCATTTTTTTTTTTGTAATGCTTACTATTAAATGATTTAATAGAAAAGGTTTGTAATATTCAAATGTATGGTCGGATTATTGCCGTCTCTTCCTCGCGGTCCGTACCTGCTATATTGCTAACAGCGTATTCATAATTGTGCATAGAGTCAAAGAAATAAGATCTATATTCTTCCGCATATAGCAATAAGTCGTAAAATTTGACGAGCTTGTATTACGAACAGTCATAACTCTTTGATGCATGCGTTTTAATCAAGACCTTATACAGTATGCATTAAAGGTGACTTTCAATATAATGCCTTATATTGTTTTTGACAACGCGATCATGTTACGGCGCTCCGTGGATCGTCCAATGTACCTTTTGGACAGGTTTCGGCCACGATTTAAAGTAGAGCTTGGTAGGGATGAAACGACACCATCTAGGTATCGATGCTTTTACTCGATACTAATAATAATAATAAATGTTTATTGAATTTCAGTTTACAATAAATTATACTGATACTGTATCGATCATAAAGTATCGATGCCTACTCGGTATCGAATGAAAATAATCGATACGTACTAGTATCAATAAATTTTGACGAACGATATTACAATTACGAATTCAGTCACAGTTTTAATTTAACGAAAACAAAATATCGGCTCACGCCACGCGATTAACGAATGACTCACTGAATAAATTGGAATAAATATAAATCAAACGCAAGGCTGCCTGAAAACTGAACAGTAGAAAAGATGCGTTCGCAAAAACAAAAATTCCAACTTAGACACCTTACCATAGAGTAAATAATCTGATTATGAGTTTTTTTGATACTTCTCAGTGAGTGACCGACCGAGTGCCGATACAAGTACTTACTTCACTTGTTACTTACTTCTAAAGTATCGATGCCAAAAGTACTTGGTATCGAAAGAAAAGTATCGAGTAATAGGGTATTTGACAAGTGTTAGAAAACGATCTCACGTTATTGACTAATGTTTATGGAGTCCTTTAAAAGTGAATATTCACCATTCTGTTGTGTATTTCAGTAAAAATAACCAAATCAAAAACTCCATTTTCAAGTTGCCGCGAAAACGTTTTTCTAGACAATATGGCGTCTTACTAGTATGTGACGTCACACGATTGTTATTAAAACGTCAACCGATACAATGTAATGTCACTTTAACCGGAAGTTTACTTGCGTGTAACGTCATTTTAGGCTCCGCCAATCCCAAGCGTTTTGAGTCACGTGACAATAGATAAGAAAACTATTATCTTTTTCGTGGGTTTTTAGTAAAATTATGAATATTTTTTTTTGTAAAAATAGTAAAAACCCCTGCCAATATTCAGTCTTAACACAGATGCTAACAATTGGCACTTTATTTTTAATACTGTCAAATACCCTATTACTTCTATTTACTCGTATCATCTCGTCCCTAAAACTTGGCTAAAATTTGTAAAGAAAACAGTATTTTAATCTCTCTCTTTATTGTCCACGCAGAGTGCCGCTGGTCCGCGACGGCAAGTTCGGCGACAGCGTGGCGGAAGTCGAGGAGTTGCTGAACCGCCACAAGCACCTGGAAGAGACGATTGAATCACAGAGGGACCGCGCTTTAGCACTGGAGAGGATCACACTGGTGAGAACATGTTGTGAAAATAAGTTAAAAAAAAACTTGTGTCCATATATCATTACTTGACCATATTGTTACGTGTCGGGATGGGATTCGAAATTATATGCCAGTTCACGCTTGACAGTTCAATTAACACACAATGTTAATTACAAAACACTCACTAACCACTGTATTTCACTATACAAGTCTCTAAACAATCGCACTTGAACACTTTTGTTGCACTTTGATCGCCTTTGGATTCGCTCCGAAATCGCTGTTGAAACTCAACTGTCTCTGCGCGGCGCCAATCGCGCTTATATACGCCGATCGACGCATTCTAGAAAGTACCTGTTAAATTGAGAATTAGCTAGCACCCGCAAGTACGAAGTACCTACTTATACCTACGCAGGTAACGCGCATAACTTGTAAACAAGTGCAGATGTCGTTGCACTTTCTCCCTTACGCCGCACTGCATAAGGCTCATTTCAGAATGAGCCGCATTACTCAACCTCTATCGCGACCCGCGGTGCTCTGGCACATTCGATCTCTAGCACTTTCGCAGTTCCGTTTCGAGAGCGTTTGTGACAATATTGTGAATAGTGATATTGGTGTGGTGTCCATTCTGGCGGGATTTTTTTAACTTAAAACTAAATTTAACATCAGTCTCTCCTTCTCATACTGTTTAGAGAATGACAGGGACACACTGTTGTCAAAGTTAAGTTTAGGTTTAGAGAATCATGCCAGAATCTGCCTGTCTGTTGTGTCTGTAACCAATCGTTCAGACAGAACAGACAGGCAGGTTGGTCATCCTAAACATTGTATTTAGGGCAAATATTAATTACACGCGAAATTTTATTTCAACATAAAATTTTGAGTTATACCGTAGACAATAGAACCTACACAATAGCGATTTTACATACAAAAATTACTACTGTGTTTATTTGTCTGTGGTTTAGCTCCAAGTGTGGCGCAACCTAGTGAGGAGCTCGATAACGCGGGTGGTTAGCGCGTTCGGCTACGATCGTTGAAGTTAAGCAACTTTCGCAGTGATCGATCATTGGATGGGTGACCAAAAATCTTCTATCTCGAGTCCCTCCGTGCTTCGGTAGGCAAGTTAAGTCGTTGGTCCCGGTTGCATCTGCAGTCGTTAGCACCCGCCAATCCGAACTGGGCCCGCGTAGTTGGTCATGGCCCAATCTCCCAACCATAGGGAAGGGTTGTGCCCCAGCAGTGGGGACATTAATATACTGATTATGATGATGATGTGGCGCAACCTATACTTTAAGGATTTATTTATTTTATTTGCTTTTGTATAGGTGGAACAAGCATTCGCTGCGCAGCGTGACGAAGAAGAAGCGGCCAGGAAGCGGTCGGTAGAGAAGCAGGAGGAAGAACGACTGCAGCAGTACAGGCGCAGGGAGCTGCAGAGGATCGCAGAAGAGAGGAGAAGAGACTCCGCGCCGCCCGTGCAGATGGCAAGAGAAGTAAGCAGAAGGGAACTTTTACGAGACTATGATGATTTTTTAATAATATATCCATTTAACTGGGGAGCTCGATGGCGCGGCTGGTTAGCGCGTTCGGCTGCGATCGTTGTAGTTGCAACTTTCGCAGTGGTCGGTCATTGGATGGGTGAAAATTTTCCTAGCCTTAAGCTGCAAGGCAGCGCCATCTCTTCGCATTGTAGGCAACCCACAATGCGAAGAGATGGCGCTGCCTTGCAGCTTAAGGCTAGGAAAATTTCGACGCGGCTAATAGGGCCGTGGTAGCATAATGGTCAGTGCATTCGCCCGGATAGCGAAGGATGCGGGTTCGAGTCCCGTCCGCTGCCTGGTGCGCGTGGATTTTTTTTCTAGTATACTTTTCCTTAATCGTTTTCTTATCTATTGTCACGTGACCCAAAACGCTTGGGATTGGCGGAGCCTAAAATGACGTCACACGCAAGTAAACTTCCGGTTAAAGTGACATTACATTGTATCATTTGACGTTTTAATAATAGTCGTGTGACGTTACACACTAGTAATGGCGTCTTACTACTATAATATTGTCCAGAAAAACGTTTTATCCGCAAATTAAAAATGGAGTTTTTGATTTGGTTATTTTTACTGAAATACACAACAGAATGATGAATATCCACTTTTTACGGACTCCATAAACATTAGTCAATAACGTGAGATCGTTTTCTAAAACTTGTCAAATACCCTATTGGCGACACCATAAATAAATGACAAATGAAAACAGCATTTTAAACGTCAAATTCCAATTCAATGCGACTATATGGTTGGTGTGGGCAGCGTTCGGGAAGCTACGTAGCATCTTCTCGGAACATCTACCGCAGTGCCTCAAGACGAAAGTCTTCAATTCGTGCGTGTTGCCAGTGATGACATACGGAACCGAGACGTGGCCGCTTACAATGGGTCTTGTAAGAAGGCTCAAAGTCACCCAAAGGGCAATGGAGAGGGCTATCCTCGGAGTTTCTCTGCGTGATCGAATCAGAAATGAGGAGATACGCAAGAGAACTAAAGTCACCGACATAGCCTACAGAATTGCAAACCTTAAGTGGCAATGGGCAGGGCACATTGCTCGCAGGACCGATGGCCGCTGAGGCGGAAAGGTCCTCGAGTGGCGACCGCGTATCGGGAGACGCAGTGTTGGCAGGCCCCCCACAAGGTGGACCGACGATCTGGTAAAGGTCGCGGGAAGCCGCTGGATGCGGGCAGCATGGGACCGATCGTTGTGGAAATCCATGGGGGAGGCCTATGTCCAACAGTGGACGTCTTTCGGCTGAAATGATATGCACGAAACTTTATTTATTTACTGACGTTTCGCAGCCTTTTCAGGTCTGCATCGTCAGAATAATGATTTTTTATATATAAATGTGTAAATTTTATATCGTCAGAATAATGATTTTTTATATATAAATGTGTAAATTTTATATATAAAAAATCATTATTCTGACGATGCAGACCTGAAAAGGCTGCGAAACGTCAATAAATAAATAAAGTTTCGTGCATTAACCCGTAAAAACTAGTTTTATTTAATGAGTGATGTGCGTGAAAACCTAAGAAACAAATATGAAATGATATGGTTGAACGACCTCCGTGGTCAAGTGGTTCGTACGCCGGGTTTCATGGTGTCGTCGACTTGAGAGGTCCCGGGTTGGAATCCCGGTGGGGGCAGATGTTTGTGTCATGAATACGAGCATTGGCACTCCAGTCATGGATGTTTAATATGTATTTCTATATAAATATACTTATATGTGTGTCAGTATATGTATTCTATCCGTTACCCTAGTATCCCATAACACAAGCCTTACAGTGCTTAGTTTGGGGCTAGGCTTATTGGTGTGAGTGTTGGAAATATTTATCTTGTATATAAAATTCTCGTGTCACAATGTTAGTTACCTTACTCCTCCGAAACGGCCTGACCGATTTTTATGAAATTACTGCATTATTCCGTGGGTCTGAGAATCGGCTACTATCTATTTTTCATATCCTTAAGTGATAATGGTTGTCCACCTGTAAGGTAATGTTCTGAAACCTACAATGCGCCTTCGCACCGAAATTCAAACTATTGGGTATTTATTGTAACGTAGTATTCTCATGTGGGTTAGGAGGAATGTTATCCCAGGAAATTGATTGAACACTACGTTATACACCCCAAAATTTTTTTTTGGACAATATTTTCTTTTTTATAATGTGGTATTAAAAATACATAGAACTTTAAATTTTCTCTTCTACCTCCTGCCCATATTTTTATGGTGCTACGAAGTTCGCTAGGTCAGCTAGGTTATTTATAATACAATAAATTAGGTCTAAACATTTGCGTCACTATAAAGGCAGTCCTCTCAGCATGTGTCAGATGTCGTAGACTATCTGTCGCTGGTCTTCCGTGGTTGCCGTTACCGGGGTTATATGGTTGGTGTTTTTGTTTAGGTGGAGCAAGCTCTAGGCGCCGCGTCCCCGGGTTCGGTGCCCGGTGAGGCGGTGCAGCCGTCGCCGGCGCAGTCGACGGAACGGTTGAACAAACCGGACGCGCTAGTCAAACGCGCTGAAAGCATGAGCGTAAGTTTAAAATCATCTATACTAATATATATATAATATTATAAAGCTGCAGAGTTTATTTGTTTGTTTGTTTGAACGCGCTAATCTCCGATCTCTTAATCTAAGTCCGATTTGAATGATTCCTTCAGTGTTGGGTAGTCCATTTATTGAGGAAGGCTATAGGCTTTATTATTGTTTTTCAAAATAAGGGGTCCGTCATAAAATTGCTATTGAAGTTATACTTCTTTAGCCGCGTTATGAAAAATTTATGAGAGTGAAATTTTCATCACTGTAACACAAAATTTTAACATAATGAAGTTAGCCGCGGGCGCGTTATTTGTATGTAATATTTTATTTTCCAAGTGACCGTGGGGCAGATTTGAACAAAGCAAACAGGGCAGATTTGAACGGGACATTGAAATGAAATGAAATGAAATGATAGTGATTTTAATTGAATATTTTGAATATTTTTTTAATTTTTCAAATTAAAACTGAACTTAATTGACTGTGTTAACTATCCTTTTCCAGTCCTCTTATTATTTTATTGTAATTATTTGCATGCAATTAAAAAATATTTTAATGATGCTAAAGAAGTATAACTTCTCACGCGCGTACATAAGTTACACGCATCCATTTTTTTGTAACACAAGGTGTAAAATCGAAGCCCTATTTTTGCGTGCGCTGCAAAAACTATTGGCAATAGAACAAAATGTTGTACTGCGGGTTTGTAGATCCCATTAAGACCTACAAAAAAGTCCGCGAGAACATATATCTAGCTATCATGGTTTATTCACAATAACCGATTTTGTGTTCAAAATAATTATTAAATCGTCTGAAGAAAAAAAACTACGTTAAATATGTATCGTAATGTTAATCTTTATCTAAATTAAGCATTATGTTATCAAGAGTATTTATGTACAAGTAAAATACTTTTTGTTACATCTCAATCGGATATTTCGTTTAAAAGTTATCACGTGTGTAAGATGTTAAGAGTTGGTACCTATTAATGAGTTATGGGCCATAGAGTTTTTTATCAACGTAAAATCCTATAATAATGTTTTTCGAAATATATTTGTTGATGATTGTAAGTATAAGATCTTTAAAGAATATAATAAATACATTTCTAAACTCTCTAATGAATGCAGCGTGGCGTTTTTTGAAGTCATTTACGATAATTCCTTTGACATATATTTCTCACGACTTTTAATAATTACTCACCTTACGTTTCTTTTAAATAAATAAAAATAAAATAGCCTTTATTTCAGAACTTTCTTAACAAAACAATTGATTTAACATTTTACAATATGTCACGCAGTTCTGTGTGCCTTTTGGCAAAGGCCTCCTCTAACCGACGCCATTCACCTCTGTCAGCTGCGACTCTTGTCCAATACGGACCCAGAGTACAACTGATTTCGTCTTCCCATCTTCTAAACTGGCGTCCTCTCCTGCGCTTTCCATCTCTAGGATACCAGACTGTCACTCGCTTGCTCCATTTGTCTATGGTACCTCTCAGCAAGTGGCCCGTCCACCTCCATTTTTGGTTGTCCACTCTAGATAGAATGTCTGTTATTTTCGTTTTAGATCTTAGATCCTACGTTTTTTTGTTTTTTGTTTTTACGTTTCTTTTACCTGACTACTATGTTTCAGTTTATTTTTTATCTCGGTATTTCCACGGAAACGAGAAAAACGCGGGTGAAACCGCGGGGCACGGCTAGTCATCTTTATAATCAGCTTTTTCCTTTTTTTGACGTGACAACTTCTTTTGTGAGAGTAGACCGCTCCTCCCTTTATGCTCTTTTCTTTGATTATCTGCAGTTCTGTTGACTCTGCATGATCTTTCCGGTTGACTGGTGGAGAATGCCATGCTGGCATTAAGACCGACGTTTATGCAATGTAAAAGCATTAAAGATTAAATAAATAAATCGCTTCGTTACGTAACGAGTTACGACGCCGGTCTGTCTGGCTTCCCTTCGTCGCGAAAAAGAGATAGACGCCACAGCCCGCCTTAGTAACCACCCCACTGCCTCACCCATCAATCCCCACTATCACCCACCAATCTCCTATTATCATCCATCAATCTCCACTATTACCAACCAATCCCCATTATCACCCACCAATCCCTTATTACCACCCATCAATCCCCATTATCACCCACCAATCCCCATTATCACCCACCAATCCCTTATTACCACCCACCAATCCCCATTATCACCCACCAATCCCTTATTACCACCCATCAATCCCCATTATCACCCACCAATCCCCATTACCACCCACCAATCCCCTATTATCACCCATCAATCCCCATTATCACCCACCAATCCCCTATTACCACCCATCAATCCCCACTATCACCCACCAATCTCCTATTATCATCCATCAATCTCCACTATTACCAACCAATCCCCATTATCACCCACCAATCCCTTATTACCACCCATCAATCCCCATTATCACCCACCAATCCCCATTATCACCCACCAATCCCCTATTACCACCCATCAATCCCCACTATCACCCACCAATCCCCTATTATCACCCAATAATCCCCATTATCACCCACCAATCTCCATTATCACCCACCAATCTCCATTATCACCCACCAATCCCCTATTATCACCATCAATCCCCACTATCACCCACCAATCCCCTTTTCACCCTAGAATCCCTTTTCACCCTCGAATCCCCTTTAAACTCTCCAATCCCCATTTCATCCTCCAATCCCTCGATTGTACATGACAAAATGTAGCCCCACCACTCTGTCATCGTCATCAATCCAATGGCGACATGACGAGGTGCGCGATCCTCTGACGGATAATAATAATTCTACCTGCATTGTATCTCTTATCTATTAGACAAGTCCGTCCGTCCGTCTGTGGTGCTGTTTCAGCGGCCAAACCGTAAGAGATAGATGAAGAGAATATTTAAGTTATTAGTTAAGAATAGTCTGATAAGACTACAAACCGGATTTGAGTAACGTAGCACTTCCGATTTTCGAGAAATCACGAATTTTAAACGAAACCACATAAAATCTCCGAAGTTCTCAATTAATTAAATACATTTATTTTTTTTTCTTTTTAATTCAGGTTTTGGTGAACATTTGGTTCACTGGTTTGCTAGTTGATAATAATATGTGTTGTACGTACACTACTGTCCACCTGGTGAACACGGGGATGGACAAACCTTGCATGGTTTTCGATCGGCGTTATTAGTAATATGTTTTTGTAAATAAAATTTGGAAATAAATAAAAAAGGTAAGTTTATTTTTTATACCTACAAAAAATGTTCCATGGATATTGATTGATGGTTTTATATTCAGGTTGTGAAGACCCCGAAGCGGACTCCGTCTTTCACGACTCGTCGCCGTACTCAAAGCTTCCGCCGGCATCGCCGTCCTGATGCCGACCTGCCGCCCGTCGAGATTGAAGGTAAATAATAAATAAATAAATAATAAATAAATAAATATTTCCAACACTCACACCAATTAGCCTAGCCCCAAAGTAAGCACTATAAGGCTTGTGTTATGGGATACTAGGGTAACGGATAGAATACATATACGTTACATATATAAGTATATTTATATAGAAATACATATTAAACATCCATGACTGGAGTACAAATGCTCGTGTTCATCACACAAACATCTGCCCCCACCGGGATTCGAACCCGGGACCTCTCGAGTCGGCGACGCCATGAAACCCGGCGTACAAACCACTCGGCCACGGAGGTCGTCAAAGGTAGACTCCTTATTCTTGAAGTGAAACTTCTTTTAGGAGTCGATGTAAATTGGAAATGTAAATTGATGATGATGTAAATTAAAATTGGAAAAATCCTAGGTGATAAGGTATCACCTAAAGGTTTAGGTTATAGATTACTTAAGTTTTTAGGGTTCCGTACCCGAAGGGTAAAAACGGTACCCTATTTAGTAATAGGGTGAAGTGAAGTGGAGTCTTAGTAGACTCTAAGATAATTTTTCAAAGGGTATATTAAACTTTACGCCTTAAAAAGAGTTTTTAATGGAACCTTGCACTTACTCCCTTTCATATACTTGTTCAATCTGTTTTGAAGAGTGTTTTATTTATTTATATGGACCATCAACACAGCTATATTAATACAAACAGACTTACACATATGCTTAAGTATTAGGATATAATATAACTGTAATTAAAGATGGCCTCATCATGCGCTAAACAGTAAACAGTTTGTTTTTTTTACCATTTTCTACATACTACACAACACAAATATTTGCCCAATCACAGAATAAACCTTTGAATCCAAAACCACAACAGTCTATCATGCTCTATAATTATTTAAAAGGCGAGAACACTACCAAATATGGTCGTAAGTTCAGAGAACCACTTACGTACCAGACCCATTATTGGCAAACTAATTTTATTAACAATAATATTAAACAGTTAAGTATTATCTACTTTCTCAGTATTCTAAATAATTTATTTTTCAAAGTTGGTATTTTATCATGAAAAATATCAATAGTATCACCCTTCTTCACAAGCTCACCAATTTATCTACTAGTAGATATGCATGATAGACTGTATGCATGAAAGACTGTTGTGGTTTTGGATTCAGAGGATTATTCTGTGATTGGTCAAATATTTGTGTTGTGTAGGGAATTACGGAATTGAGCCGTCAGGTAGGGTTTTTAAAAACTAAACTTTAAATTATAACTTTATTTATTTAAATGTTTTACGAAATTACTTATACTAATTGATCCCGATGATCCGGTCTTACAAACTATATGTCAAGATGCTTCCACGATTGAAGCTCAAGCAACTCCCAAAACTGTCCGAAGGTTTTACATCAAGTAAATCTGTCGAATAAGCACTTTTCAACACGATTGCTCAATCGAGCCACCTGCACTTGGGAAACACATAATGTACGCGTGACGTATGAGTGACGTAGACGAGTCTTGTACTCGTAACAAGTGTTTCTTGCTATTTTGGGACATCTCTTTACACTTATTGTTGGTAAATTCGTTGATTGTTTATGTATTTGACATTATGTGATGGAAGTTGACCTCAACACAGGTTTACAAGTTTGATGTCAGGTTTCAATTTGACGACACTCTATGAAATAAAACAGGGTGAAAAAAGCAGCCCTTGCTGAGTTTCTTACCGGTTCTTCTCAGTACAAGGTCTCCCGCCGTAGTTTTGCGAACCGATGGCGTAGCTTCTTGACCTTCACATGTGCTTGTAACAGCCTAGACTGAATATATTGTTTTTATTATTGAATTTAAATTGAATATATTTTCGTCACCACCCAGGATTCCTAGAACGCAAGCAGGAAGCAGGATGTGGTGGTAAACGGGCCACTGTAAGATCCTGGCGCTCGTACTACTCTGTGCTGTGCGGCCAGCTGCTGTGCTTCTTCCGCGACGAGCTCGACTTCTCCAGCGCTAAGGCTGCGGCACCGCCGGTTGCCATACTTAATGTGAGTGAACGGTTTCTTTAATGAAATTAATGGTATTGAGATGGGGTTTGATGGGACAGCTTGAGGAGATCAGGAAACTACCAGATGTCTCATAGTGAGGTCGCCATACTTAATGTGAGTCAATGGTTTCTTTAATGAAATTAGTGGTATTGAGATGAGGTTTGATGAAACAGCTTGAGAAGATCAGGAAACTACCAGATGTCTAATAGTGAGGTCGCCTTACTTAATGTGAGTCAATGGTTTCTTTAATGAAATTAGTGGTATTGAGATGAGGTTTGATGGGACAGCTCGAGAAGATCAGGAAACTACCAGATGTCTCATAGTGAGGTCGCCATACTTAATGTGAGTCAATGGTTTCTTTAATGAAATTAGTGGTATTGAGATGAGGTTTGATGAAACAGCTTGAGAAGATCAGGAAACTACCAGATGTCTAATAGTGAGGTCGCCTTACTTAATGTGAGTCAATGGTTTCTTAAATGAAATTAGTAGTATTGAGATAAGGTTAGATGAGACAGCTTGAGGAGACCAGGAAACTACCAGATGTTTCATAGTGAGGTCGCCATACTTAATGTGAGTCAACAGTTTCTTTAACGAAATTAATGGTATTGAGATGAGGTTTGATGGGACAGCTTGAAAAGATCTGGAAACTACCAGATGTCTAATAGTGAGGTCGCCATATTTAATGTGAGTCAACGGTTTCTTTAATGAAATTAATGGTATTGAGATGAGATTAGGTAGAACAGCTTGAGGAGATCAGGCAACTTCCCGATGCTCAATAGTGATTTTAAGAAATAGATAATACTTTTCGTTTTTTTTACCAAAGTTGGTCTGGATGAAATTCCTTTTGGTGGTAAATTGCAGAAACACGATTGGACTTGTGCAAACTTTTTTTATATAACATCAACAGTATCTTTAACAAAACTCATCATATTCATCCACAACCTACACACATCATACCAAAACCTCAAGCACTCGCTATCACCGAACACAGAAAGAGGTTGGAAGGATTGAAGGGTAATCAAAGTCGCCGACTCGCCCCCACTACACTTCCACCTAATAGATAATAGCCAATCAAATGACGTGACATGAAACAATCGAACTAATCAGCGCTAACACCCGAGAGCAACGACGCAATCAGAACCAAGATTTAGTCAAGTTATGAGCATTTACTCACACATAACCGTGGCGCTCCTGCCCCCAAGGCCCACAACGCCCTTCTACTTTCCGTTTCTTTGTCTGGGCTCGCAATCATCACGATCCGAGCAACATTTTTCTGAAGACACCAACAGTTTCCTACACAAAACTCATCATATCCATCTGAATCCAACATACATCGTTCCCAAACCTCGAGCAACTACCATACACTAGAAATGATTACGTTATAAACAAATTTTTCAATAGACTCCAACAGTTTCTTCTACAAAACTCGACATATCAATCTACAGCCTAGACACATCGTCCCTAAACCTTGATCAGCTACCACATACACTATTTTACCAAAATCAATAAAACTTTTAGGCTCGTTGCGAACCGGCCGGAGATTACACCAAACGTGCGAACGTCTTCCGCCTGGCGTGCGCTGATGGTGCCGAGTATTTATTCGCTTGCTCGAGCCGCGAGCTGATGAGGGAGTGGGTGGCCAAGCTGTCCTTCCATGCGCAACTGCCCCCGGAGCTGCAGCTCACGCCTTATTCTGCAGTTCCACCTGGAGAGTCGCCGACTGCTGAATTGAGGAGGAGATTGCATGAGTAAGGCCGTATTTTCAATTTCTAGATTTTAGTTAAAATAGAGCTGGTTTTGAATTAAGAGAAATTAATTTGATATTTGATTAAGCTAGCGTTTTGCAACTTATTCGCTAACAATACCACTAAAAGGCACTTTTGTGGGAAACTTGGGCTTCATGTATGGAGTGTGACTGCATTTTTGAAGTTATACTTCTTTAGGCGCGTTATGAAAAAATGATGAGAGTGAAATTTTAAGATGCGCGCGCATCACTGTAACGCAAAATTTTAATGTGCGGTAAACACAAATTTACTTTTGTGTTTACCGCACATTAAGAAAATCTACCAACAAAATAGAAATAGAATCTCTATTTAGTGGGTGCTAACGACTGCATTGTGAAGGCCTATCAAAAGTATTTATTAATCTGGAACAACGGAACCAAAGCGCGATTCAGGAGACTACAGCGCCATCTCTTGACCATTGGTGTAGTAGAACCAAAAACCACATCTTTATTTTTTGTAATAAAGTAACAGTTATAGGTATTCATATTTATAATATTTATCCACATGTTTCTAGTTTGTATATTCGGAATACGTGTTTGAGTTTCATACAAGTGCAAATCACATATGTTCTAATAAATTATATTCAGTAGCGATTTTAATTGAATATTTTGATTATTTATTTATTTTTTCAAATTAAAACTGAACTTTATTGACTGTGTCCTTTTCCAGACTTTTTTATTAATTTATTGTAATCAATTATTTGCATGCAATTAAAAACTAATTTTAAACGATGCCAAAGAAGGATAACTTCTCACGCGCCTACATAAGTACACGCACCCATTTTTTTTTAATAATTATTTAATATTTTTTATTTCATTTTATTACTTAAAGCTCAGTAATAAAAATGAAATAAAAAATATTAAATAATTATTGAAAAAATACTTTTTATTACTTTAAAATTAAAAAGTCTGAAAAAAGGTCCTGATGTAATCAAATTCAATATTCATTTTCGCCAGTTACAAGCTGGGGATGATGACGGGGTACAGTAAACGAAATTCTATTTAGTCCGTCAGTTAGATGATCAAAAAATAATGGACACATATTTTTTCTTTGGGCAATCAACCAAAAAATGACAAAGCTATAGCGCGTCAAAGTTTGGGAGTAGGGGCTCGTGACTTCACTTTTAAGTGAAAACTATACCTAAACATGATGTCATGCGACTTTTCAAATCAATATATCTCTGCAACGTTTATATTATGTGAAAAAAGAAAAAGTACGTGTCAAATACTTTTTGATAATCTACCTGATAAACGAAGAAAAAGAAAATAGTCATCAACCTTATTATGTATATCTTTTCACAAATCTGCTGGGGGGAGACCTTGTACTAAGAAGAACTGACATGAAAATCAGCAAGTGTTGTTTCAGTTTTCACCTTGTATTATTATTATACACCGCGAATTTTGATTTACCTGTACCCTTAGTAAGAGTTTGAGCATACGAAAACTATCATAGTTTTTTACAATTACGAAAACAATTTTAAAGAGTTTTAAACAATTACGAAAACTATCATAGTTTTCGTAATTGTAAATTATGTTTCTTGGTGAAAAGAAACCAAATATACTTAAAACTTAAGAAGACGCAAATGATTTAATGATAAATTTTAAACACTGTTTATTTGTATTGAAACGAAAACAATAAAATCAGTACACTTAGTACGAGTGCGAGCTCACGAAAACTATCATAGTTTTCGTAATTGTAAAACTACTAGGTACTGTACCCCTAGCACGAACCATTATCGAATTCGAATAGTTTGTAAACCGAAATTTCAATTTCAAATTATGTATGGAAACTTGAACAGCAGCGGCACAAAGTACGTAACGAGAACTAAAAATCAGTACACATTTGACAATGACATTTCGGACTCGCAAACGATACGAATTCAGAAATATACCATCTGTGAAAATTTAGGTCTCTAGCTGTCATGGTTTATGAGATACAGCCTGGTGACAGACAGACGGACTGTGGAATCCCAGTAATAGGGTCCCGTATTTCCCTTTAAGTACGGAACCTTATAGATGAACTGTGCATTCTCAAGTAAAACAGTACCCCTAGCAAGAACCAATATCGAATTCGAAAAGTTTGCGAGTGCGAAATGTCAATGTCAAATTTTGTATGGAAACTTGTACACACAAAAAGTACATAACGAGAACTAAAAATCAGTGCACATTTGACAATGACATTTCGGACTCGCAAACGATACGAATTCGATATTGGTTCGTGCTAGGGGTACTGGAGCTCGATGGCGCAAGTGGTTAGCGCGTTCGGCTGCGGTCGTTGAAGTTAAGCAACTTTCGCAGTGGTCGGTCATTGGATGGGTGACCAAAAATTTACTATCTCGAGCTCCTCCGTGCTTCGGAAGGCACGTTAAGCCGTTGGTCCCGGCTGCATCTGCAGTCGTTAGCACCCACCAATCCGCACTGGGCCCGCGTGGTGGGTCATGGCCCAATCTCCCTATTCCATTCATAGGGAAGGCCTGTGCCCCAGTAGTGGGAACATGAATAGGCTGATGATGATGATGAGGGGTACTGGTGGTAAGTGGTGAGTTCGTCATGAATATTTGGACGTGTACAGGAACGCGTCCTCTTCATCATCAGCGGCCTCATCACCAGAACCGCAGCGCAGATCTCGGACCCAAGCGGAGATATTACAGCAGCACCGCGCCACCCTGCCATCCCGCGCCTCTGCCACCCCAGACAGGAATATAGGTCAGTCCTTTACGTATTTAAAGAGTATGCAAACAACGAAGTTAAAAAAACATTACACATTTTCTTTAAATAATGATTTATTACACAGTATCATCATGAATACAACTGGGAAAAACAATTATTGTTAATTAAAAAATAAAAATATAACTACAATAGTAACAATTTCACATCATAAAACTATAAAATACACTAACTATAAACAAATAAGTCTCTATCTAATTACATAATTACTATAAATAAGTAAAATATAAATACTAGAACAATAAAACTAAAACTAAAAACCTTAAAACAAAATTAATAACTAAAATATATTATTAAAAGGAGTTCCTTTAGGCAAGGAACAAATAGGCATGTTTCTTTAAATTTAAACATCAAGCAGTTACATGCTTTAAAATAATAAAAATTATAACTATAATTGCTATTTCTTCTTTCAAATATTTAATACTTGAAAAAGTATTCATTTGACATTGTGGGTTACCTATAATGCGAAGAGATGGCGCTGCCTTGCAGCTTAAGAATGGCTAGAAGAATTTCGACGCGGTCCGTGAGGGCCGCGGTAGCATAATTGGTCAGTGCATTCGCCCGGATTGCGAAGGGTTAAACTCTCGTTAACCAAAGAAAGCTAAGAGATTTAGGTTATACAGCCATGTCTTCGGTAGCTTCATTATTTTTGTTATGTTTACATTATAACCATATTTTAAATTTTTAGTGTATTTATTTATGGCAATAGACTTTATGATGTCGCCTACCATCTCTAATAATTATCTTAGCATATTTGCATGTAGTGAAAATGATAATATAGTTATGAATATTAATACCACAGTGTAATAAAAAAATGATTTATTTTATCGATCTTTACAAGATAGATTTGATTTTATGTTGTATAAACAACTTCGATCAGTCTTTGCCTGAATGTTACTACACCCATAGCCATTAAAAATGATTCGTATGTTTTTCAAACCGGTAAAATTAAAAGTCCTTTTTAAAATGAATATATTATACAAAGGTGTCCGTTAAAATCTAATGACTGTAAAATAAAGTATAAATTACGCCAAGAATTACCGTATATGTCAATATTTTTTGTGCATTTGGGCCAATTTGAGCAATCTCCTTTAAAATTAGGTTTAAAATAGTTACACCATTTGGTGAACCATTCTGTGTTTTTGCCAAGACATGGCTACGACTTACATGTGAAATGATAATTCCGATTTTTTTTATTCCCTTTACCGTTCTTGATGAACACAGCTGAACATGGCATTATCATACACTTTTATATAATTTTCACGCAGAACACTATGAATTCTTTTCAATTTATGAAAATACACGTCACCGCCATCTTGTTAACATATTACTCGGACACTCTTAAGCCATAATTTACACCGATACTCAGCATTGTCAAGCTTACGTCAACTGCGGCAAATGCTCTTTCACTCATAGGTACACTCTACAGGTTAGACAAAGATGCATGGAAAACAGTTCCATCCATCATTCAGGCTGTCGAACTTCTGGCTCCGTCCATATTATACTTTGTCTATGGTCTACACAGCGTCAGCTCATTCACAGTACCCCTAGCACGAACCAATATCGAATTCGAATCGTTTGCGAGTCCAAAATGTCAATGTCAAATTCTGTATGGAAACTTGAACAGCAGCGCCACAAAGTACGTAACTAGAACTAAAAATCTGTACATATTTGACAATGACATTTCATATATGACGACCTCCGTGGCCGAGTGGTTTGTACGCCGGGTTTCATGGTGTCGCCGACTCGAGAGGTCCCGGGTTCAAATTCCGGTGGGGGCAGATGTTTGTGTGATGAATACGAGCATTTGTACTCCAATCATGGATGTTTAATATGTATTTTCTATATAAATATACTTATATATGTATCAGTATATGTATTCTATCCGTTACCCTAGAATCCCATAACACAAGCCTACAGAGCTTACTTTGGGGCTAGGCTAATTGGTGTGAGTGTTGGAAATATTTATTATTATTTATTTATTTATATGTACTCGCATTCGATACGAATTCGATAGTGGTTCGTGCTAAGGGTACAGTTCGTTTCTTTCACTGTCTAGGTATTTATTCTTTAATAAAATAACTCGACATAGATGATGTTCACGCGGGATTTCCACAAGGAGAAATGTTAACTTTCATCAAAAGTGATGCGTTTATACAAACAATGCATTTCACTGTTCATCATTCACAAATCATTGCACAAATGTATCACTTTTGATGAACCGTCTAATTCCGCCTTTACATATTTTAAATATACTTGAGCTTCTTCAAAACATCTGCATTAGGTTCATATTTGGTTTAAGAAAATATGATCACGTTTCCTAGTTTCGTTCTCAACTCATGTGGCTTCCAATTCGTCGTCGCCGGGATAGTATAGAATATTTATTTATTTATTTATTATATGGTTTACCAGTGTTTGTTTACACATTTCTTAAAGCTATTTACAAGATTAACTATGCACTCTAGTGAAACAATCTATTAAGGTAAACACCGCATGCATTAAAGTAGACTCCAAATATAGGCATTAAGTTCATTACAATAATATTATTATTTATTTCCTTATTTATAACGTTGTTCTTTTTAATTTATAAAATTACAATACAGTTTCATATAACTATCAAGCTTAATCAGTTAGTTTGGTGCCGATAGGATAGTCGTCATTATTATATATTAGTATGTATATTTATATATGTATGTATTTATATGTAAGTAATTATTTATGTATGTGTGATTATATATATGACTGCTTCATACTTATATATGTTCGTCTTTCTGTAATTTCCATGTAACTTGTGCACTCTACCACTATTTATCCACAACATCCTATGGTTGACTGGTAGAGAATGCCCTATGGCTTTAAGTCCGCCTTTGTACACTTGTGCATTAAGTATAAATAAATAAAATAGTCATATACTTTCCCTTCTTTACAATGTTTTGTTTAATCCCTCTTATCCCATTTATCTTAAAGAGCTTTTCAGCTTTCTCCACTGTTCCTAGTCTCAGTCTTTACGCTCATCAGAGTATTTGAGCCTTAAAACTCCATCACATAATACCATCTTTTATAAATATTCTTTTTGTGTTCAAGCTGTGCGTCTCTGGAACTCTCTCCCCGTTAACATCAGGCGTGCCCAGACGACTTGTTTATTTAAGAAGCAGATTAAAGATTTTTTCCTTTCACAGTAGTTGTTTGTGTTGTTCCAACTGTATGTATGTATGTGTATGTCTCTCTACTCATTCATTTAATATTTGTATACTTGCATAGTACATATTTATGAGTATGTTTTTATTTATTTTTAAGCATTTAACTGCTAGATGTTTAAATCTAAAGAAAAGTTTACTAGAAAAAAATCCACGCGGACCAGGCAGCGGACGGGACTCGAATCCGCACCCTTCGCAATCCGGGCGAATGCACTGACCATTATAGGGATACTGGGCCGTGGTAGCATAATGGTCGGTGCATTCGCCCGGATTGCGAAGGGTGCGGGTTCGAGTCCCGTCCGCTGCCTGGTCCGCGTGAATTGTTTTTCTAGTAAACTTTTATTTATGAGTATATTTAATCGTGAATCTTTTATTGTAATTATTTTTATTTGTTACATTAGCACACACCCCCTCATTTATTAAATTTACGGTTTACGGTTTTAGATCTTTATTCTCATAAAAAATTACAAAATTCACTTACCATGAGAACATATTACAAAATTCACTTACCATCTTTATATATATAATTCTTCTGTGAGTGTGTATGTCACTGAACTTCTCTTAAACGACTGGACCGATTTTGATGAAATTTTTTGTGTGTGTTCAAGGGGATCTGAGAATGGTTTAGATTCACAATTTTATCCGCTGGACAACCCCTATTTTTTTAGGGCGGTACGAAGTTCGCTGGGTCAGCTAGTGAGAACATATAATATTTTAAATAACAATTTGGTTTATTTCAATTTCATCTCTCCATCCTATGGTTGTCTGGCAGAAATTTATAAGACCGCCAATTGTTCACTATTTCAAGTTTTGTCCTAGTGTGTAATATTTAATGTGGTGTGCACAATAAAGTGTTATCTATCTATCTGTTTTGTAGAGTCATCAGTGCTGCCATCATTACCTCCTCGAGAACCTCCGCAAGAGGACGCCACTGAGGTTGTGTTACGGTAAGTACATTGGATAATGCATATTATTTTTCTATAAATTCATATAGTTTTTCGGTAATTGCGTATTTCTGTTTATTCTGCTCGAATTATTTATTTATTTTTAGGGAAATAACAGTATTAACTTTACATAAAGTTGAAATAATTGCCTAGGTAATTTCCACTATTATTTATCTCACATAGTGTCTAATAAACATGAGAGAAAAAACAAATATTTGACATCATAATGAACATAAACAAAACAAAAAGAAATAAAAATGTTATGCCTAAAACGAGTTACAAATTAGTTTTTTGAATTTCAAAGAATATCAATGTGACTATGTTTAGAGTTGTATGATTTCATAGCTCGCACAATGTAGCGATGTAATGTATGTACTTGAATGAATGAATGAATGAATGAATATTAAAAAATATATTGAAAAAAAATGAATATTCTTTATTGCACTATTTAACAAAATATATACAACATAAAACTCAAGGAACACAAACACAAAAGGCGGCCTTATTGCTAAGGTAGCAATCTCTACCAGGCAACCTTGCCTACTTAGTCTTAACTAACTTGCATAATTAGTCCGACCCGCCGGAATGCAAAACGTATCACGTGCTCGTAGATTTGCTCTTGGACATTTTAGCAACATTTTACTTAAAAGATATGTAGAATCGACAAGACCATTTATAATCTTGTGAAGCAAGACCAAGTCTCTACACTCTCTTCGGTGTGCCAGGGATCGCACGTCATCCTCACAAAAATCTTTAGGGCGCCCTTTTGGCGGTGATGTGTTTAAACTCACTAGTTACTGCGCCATCATGCTTCGTATAGTCGTCCAAACTGTATGTTATTAAATGATTGCTGCACGAAAATAAAAGGGTACAAGTATCAAATTAGAAACACTGTGTTTCCTAACCTTTCCAATACTGCTACCCCTGTAACCTATTAGGAAAACAGATTTTACCCCGACTTTAAAATGTTATCATCAGTCCAAGAAATTCCAATTTGGTCGCTACATCTTCGTCTCTAATAATGTCACCATCAGGAAAAAATCTCGCCCCGCTTCCCACACTCAGCACCCCGCGGGCTCACTAGCAAGAAGGAGCGCATGCTCTATTTAGTAGTATTATTATATCACACCTTTAGAATGACTTAAATAAAAAAAATAGCAAAATCACTTTTAAACGTGAAACGACATAAAAACATGTATCCTATCAGTTTATTAATAATAAACAGGCTCTTTTAGGCCAGAAGAAGACAAACGCACTGTTTCCGTCTCTTTTAAATGACACGCTTACCGCGCCTCCCTCAGTATTGAAGTACCCCATTCAGTGTTGCGTGGACATTTATTTAATTTTCCTTTAATTTAGAAAGTCATTAATTATTAAACTAGCATATGACAAAATTGGTCATCTATCAAATATATAACATCAGAAATGAATCGCCTCTATATTAAATAGTTACTTTATAGCATTATAATAGAAAAACAAAAAAATGGCCAACTTGTCAATCACATTTATAGCGTTCACCAAAAAACAAGAATTTTGGATTAGGTCACTTCAATTCTAAAGGTGCGATATAGTATTTCTTATTATTTTGATTTGACCAAATAATTAGGTTCTTTGTCTCTCTAATTAACCTCCGGAGTGGTAATTACCCCCAGGTTCGGAACCCAGGTTCTAGTTTAATAGAAATTTTGCTATCAGCTAGCAAATAATAGATATTTCTTACACTCACACTAATTAACCTAGCCGCAAAGTAAGCACTGTAGGATTGTGTTATGGGATACCAGAATAAAGGATTGATAACATATACTGATACATATAAAAGTATGTTTATATAGAAATATATCATCATCATCATCAGCCTATTAATGTCCCCACTGCTGGGGCACAGGCCTTCCCTATGGATGGATTAAAGAGATTGGGCCATGACCCACCACGCGGGCTCAGTGCGGGTTGGTGGGTGCTAACGACTGCAGATGCAGCCGGGACCAACGGCTTAACGGGCCTTCCGAAGCACGGAGAAGCTCGAGATAGTAAATTCTTGGTCACCCATCCAATGACCGACCACTGCGAAAGTTACTCAACTTCAACGACCGACGACCAGAAAGATATATTAAACATCAATGACTGGAGTACAAATGCTCGTATTCATCACACAAACATCTGCACCCACCGGGATTTGAACCCGAGACCTCTCGAGTTGGAAAAGGAAGCAGAAATTTAAAAATCTTCCAATTTATTTTTCACTCCCAGTCCTGTATTAGGTACTACAAAATTCGCAAATGAATTTACAATAGCAAACAAATGTATTTTTGAAATGGTTTTCGCAGTAATTCGGAACCATCAAGCGCTTGGGGTCGATCACGGTTCTCGAATGGTAGAGACATCAACGCCGAGTTCATCAAGTCACAACAAGCAGGTAAATATGACACACACACAAACACACACACACACACACACACACATACACACCACCGTTAAGATAACAAGATAGTTGACAGATTTCTTAATAAAATATTTAAATTCCTACCACCGTATTACACACACAATGTGATTTAAATTGAGTCCTATGAGAATTTACAGTTTAAGGGCTGATTTCTCAAATACTGGATAAAATTCATCTGTCTGATATATTATTATATGGACAAAATAAAGAGTTGACTTGTGTTAATGAGGGCTACCATTTTTTGTCTCACCAGATGGCGTAACTATTGAGTGTGGTCCAGAAGTGTATTTTCTAAAATTAGTGCGCTTAAAATCAAAGTTTACATTTTAATCATGTTTTAATACAAAAGTTGTAAATCGTAAATGTAATCGGCCATGCCACAATGTTGCACAATTCCCTTTTGTTGGGCAAAACGAAGGACATAATATTTTTTAGCCCCGCTTTTAAATCACCGACATTCATTGACACGTAACTCGTACTTGCCATAATTAATCGGTATTATTACTAAATGTTAACAACATCATTTTAATAATAATTAAACCCGCGCGTAGTCAATCCACTAGCAATAATAATATTTGACATTAAGGAGGATTTTTTTTTTATATATTTCCGACACTCACACCAATTAGCCTAGCCCCAAAGTATGCACTATAAGGCTTGTGTTATGGGATGCTAGGGTAACGGATAGAATACATATACTGTACATATATAAGTATACTAGCTGACCCAGCGAACTTCGTACCGCCCTAAAAAAATAGGGGTTGTCCAGCGGACAAAATTGTGAATCTAAACCATTCTCAGATCCCCTTGAACACACACAAAAAATTTCATCAAAATCGGTCCAGTCGTTTAAGAGAAGTTCAGTGACATACACACTCACAGAAGAATTATATATATAAAGATTTATATAAATACACATTAAACATCCATGACTGGAGTACAAATGCTCGTATTCATCACACAAACATCTGCCCCCACCGGGATTCGAACCCGGGACCTCTCGAGTCGGCGACAGCCATGAAACCCGGCGTACAAACCACTCGGCCACGGAGGTCGTCAAAATAGTAGATTGAGGAATAATACGCGATAGCCCTCATTGGTGTAATGTCCCAAGACTAAGGCTAACTAGTGCCGAGGTCCGAGTGCCAGAAACGCCCTCTAGTTGAGCCGATCCCCTCAGGTTCGAGTGGTTTAGAGGCTCCAGACGGAGAGGAGACTCCCCCCGTGGGGAGATGCTATCCGCCTGGAATACCTCTAGAGGCACTCGCCAATTCTCGGCTTAGGACCTCGCCGTCCCCAAACCCGGTGCAGCTGTAAAGTTCATCTAAGACCAACAGCATACACATTCAAAAAAATGGTGTTATGTGACGAATAACATCTCTTTCTATTTGATTGAGTGTTGATTTATTGAACAGTTAAATTTTAGCGGAGTTTAGAAAAATGGGCCCTTAGACATTAATTTCTAATAGAGATGCAAATTCATGACCCTTATGTCCTTAGACACAGAGATTAGTGTATACATCCTAATCGACTGCTTAAAAGTGACTCTTTTTAGAAAAATCTAAAACTCGTTAAGATTTAAGAAATCTTCAATATGACATTAATTACATTTCAACCGGTGCGGTGGTTTAATTGTTGTCAAATCTGACAACTATTAAATTTTAGTACAAAATTCACACTGTGGTATCTTACATTGATCAATTACACTGTCAATAATATTACGATATCGTGATATGACCATTTAAATTTTATATAAAATATGTTGTCATCTTAAGAATTGAGGAAATGAAACATATTTTAATGTATATTATTAAAATATGTTTCATATTATATTAAACGTGCAAAGTCCTTATTTATGTCGTCGGCACTTGGCTATTCGTATCTGGTGTTTGTAAATTTGTCAACAGCCTGTCCTTATCATGCTCTGAAAACGTAGCTATAATAATACTGGTCTGCTTGGTTTATTATTATTGTTGTTGGATATTGTGTATATCATTGTGTTAAAAAGAACATAGATTCGTCTTCTCGTATTTTAGTATTTTTTAATAATGAAAGTTGTAATTTTGTAACAGTGACAATATAAAAAATATCTTTCAAAAAACCATAGACTAAACAAAAAGTTCTGTTCTTTTTTGTTCTCTTTATTTAAAGGACTTTTAACTTTACAGACATGTCAGTCCCATCGTGTACTTATATAAATTAACAAATCATCTAAGCCAATTTACGTAATACAGCAAACCAGTGAACCAAATGTTCACCAAAAAAAAAAAGTATTTAATTAATTGAGAACTTTGGAGATTTTGTGTGGTTTCGTTTGAAATAGAAATCACGTGATTTCTCGAAAACCGGAAGTGCTACGTTACTCAAATCCGGTTTGTAGTCTTATCAGACTATTCTTAACTTATAACTTAAACATTCTCTTTATCTATCTCTTACGGTTTGGCCGCTGAAGCAGCACCACGGACGGACGGACTTGTCTATTAGATAAGAGATGTTATTGTCGGAAGAAAGTCGCGGCAGACATATAAAGCGATACAGGATTCTAGCCTCTTCCGAGACCGGTTGGGCCAGAATGCTGTGAGACACACCAATGTCTGACATATTCAATTTACATCTGGTAACAAACTCTTGTCTCTCATTCTGGCACCGGACACAATCCATCAACAAGTGCTGGAGATCTTCTACAACACAGCATACTTCTAATGAAATTAAACATGCTCTATAAGGAATGAAAAGGACAGACTGATGTCAAGTTTATAGCAAACACGAATAGCCAAGTAAAGTGCCGGCATTAGACTCCTAGATATAATCTCTCTCTCTCTACAGTAAAGAAAGGCATTAGTTAAAATCATATTTAAGTAATTTTAGTCAACGTAATGTTAATAAAGGGATTGGAGTGCATGTCTAAAATATTGTGGTGTCTTAGCATAGTGTTTTGTCCAATGTGTTCGTCCTGAATTCGATCCGAAACAATGGTGTCAATTCTGACATGATTATCTAATCTTGAAACTAAATTTAACATCAGTCTAACCTTTTCATTCTGCATAGAGTATGATAAGGATACACTGTTGTCATATTTAAGTTTAGGTTTAGAGAATCGTGCCCGAATCGCCAGCAATAATTGAGTGAATTGGAAAACAATTTTAAAATTGCTACTGAATAAAATTGTTTTTTTAATCGGCATCTATAGACAATGGTGTCGATTCTGGCGTGATTCTCTAAACTTAAAACTAAATTTAACATCAATCTCTCCTTTTCATTCCGTATAGAGAAAGACAAGGATACGCTGTTGTCAAATTTAAGTTTAGGTTTAGAGAATCGTGTCAGAATTGACACCAATATGGATCTATTTGTCCTTTTAAAGTCTTAATGAGAGATTTTGGTATTAATTTTGATTACCTTACGTTTAACCTATTCAAAACGAACGACGCTCCGTCCACTCTCTATGTCTTTGGGTACTAACTAAACCCAACATTGGGTAATTAAAAGACAAAATACCTACATTAGCCGGAGCACCACCTTTGCCGCTATCGGGGCCGCCCGACCGTCCCCCAGCGTTACCCGAAAGAGGGCCAGCTTTACCAGAAAGAGGGCCAACTTTACCCGAAAGGGGGCCAGCTCTACCCGACCGTGGGCCAACTTTACCTGACCGAGGGCCAACTTTACCTGACCGAGGGCCGACTTTACACGACCGAGGACCGACGTTGCCCGACCGCAACGCGAACGCATCCGAGAAGCAATCGGTGCACGCCCTGGTCAACAGCTTTCAGCAGCGAATGACCGGAAGTCAGCAACAGACCAGAGACAACAGAAACACTTGGTCTCTGGAGAGGCAGAACAACAACTGGCAGAGTGTGGAGACCACGTCGCATTTCTATACGGCGAGCGAGATGGGTCAGTCGGCTCATCTAATCTAAATACTAGATAAAAATGGATTTGATCTTTGAAATGACGTCTTTAACCATGGGATCAATTGGGCTAATTTAATCAATACATAAAAAAATAGAACATAGGTACAAAACTCTGTTAAAAGTAATAAACTTGAAATTGACATTGTAATTAATATATTTGACATTTAATTGGCTATTAATAATAATTGAATTTATTGAATTATAACTAACCACAAAAATTTGATGATGGGTAGGCTTAAAACCAGCTGCGCTGAGCCTACTCCTTTTTCCAACTTATATTTAATACTCATATTTAATAATGTAATAATAAGGTATGGAAATAAAGCGCTTGTATTTTTATTTGTAACTTATTTTTTTAAATAAATTCAGTATAGCTGCAATAGCTCTCCTCATTTACTAATGTCGTTCAATATAGCTTTTTCCTTTTAAAAGACGTTTAGTTAGCTGTTTTCCTTTATAAAGGACTTTCAGTTAGCTCTTTTACTTTATAAAAGACGTTCAGAATATTAGCAAATCTTTTTTTGGGAAAGACGTTTAGAATAGCGGTATCCCTTTATGAAATAAGAATAGTTCTCTTCCTTTATAAAAGAGATTTAGAATAGCTCAAATAGTTTCTTATATTTAAAAATGTACAGAATGGCTCCACGTTTAAAAATGTCATTTCAAAGATCATTTATCCCTGTAGTTAGATATCTCATTGCAACGCATTTAGTATTAAACGTTATAAGGAAAATAAGCTCATAATAATGTGAATTCATTACGAGGCTGCATTAAAAAGTCTCATAATATTTGTTTCTTAGGTTTTCACGCACGTGGTGTGCGTAATAAAACAAGTTTCAACGGTATAAATGCACTGATTTTTTCATTTATTGACGTTAAATAGGGTATTTGACAGTATTAAAAATAAACTGCCAATTGCTAACATCTGTGTTTAGAATGAATATTGGCAGGGGATTTTACTATTTTTACAAAAAAAAAAACATTCATAATTTTACTAAAAACTCGCGAAAAAGATAATAGTTTTCTTATCTATTGTCACGTGACCCAAAACGCTTGGGATTGGCGGAGCCTAAAATGACGTCACACGCAAGTAAACTTCCGGTTAAAGTGACGTTACATTGTATCGTTTGACGTTTTAATAACAGTCGTGTGACGTCACACACTAGTAAGACGCCATATTGTCCAGAGAAACGTTTTCACGGCAACTTGAAAATGGAGTTTTTGATTTGGTTATTTTTACTGAAATACACAACAGAATGATGTATATCCACATTTTACGGACTCCATAAACATTAGTCAATAACGTGAGATCGTTTTCTAAAACTTGTCAAATATCCTATTCAGACGACGCTGCCTAAAAAGGATGCGAAATGTCAATAAAGAAATAGATCAGTGCATCTGTACCGCTGAAACATGTTTTATTCAAGTGTCATAATATTAATCATTTTCTTATACGAACTTTTAGATTTATAAGCAAACCTCATCCATTCTAAGCTAAGTTGTGCGTTGCAATGTGTTATTTTATGTTATTTTATATAACAAAATCGTTAAGTTTGGTTCCAGTGCCCATTCTAACCTGCCTTCATAGGATTTTGCATCTTAACTCACTACTTACTTACTAGCTTAGATCTATTTTGGGATGCAGTTGTATTAACCCTTTCTTGCTTTAAACAATAACGTACAAGAGTTACAACGCGGACATACAGACAGACGAGTAGTGGTTCTTTGTTTTATAATTATGTAGTAGTGATTAACCTTTTAATCAAAAGTTAAACGATGCCTTAGCCGAGCATGAGATAAAGCTTATCTGATCATGATTTAAAGCCTCCTAAAAAATGCTTCCGTGAAAGAAAACCTTAAGGCCTACGTTTTTTTTAAATATGAATTGCTGCCTATGGGTGCGGCCAGAGTGCACTCAGATTCAGATTCAGATTCCGAAAACAAGCGCGAGAAATAAACAGTGTTGTCGAAGGGTACGGCCAGAGTGCACTCCTGATTCAGATTCAGATTCAGACTCAGAAAACAAAGCGCGAGAAAAAGCAGGCAACCTGCTTAGACTACACTGTTTATTTCTCGCGCTTGTTTTCAGAATCTGAATCTGAATCTGAGTGCACTCTGGCCGCACCTTATATCATTTCACAGAAAGCTGTCTTATTTTTTAATTCTTTCTGATGCGTTCTCTTACAATTATTATTCGATGTAATTTTGTCGTGTCTTGATAATTTAACTGACTGACATTAAGTCAGTCGTTACGGCCGTCTTTACCAGGGCTTGGTAACCGGTTAATTTTCAAACCTAAATCA
Organism: Chilo suppressalis; assembly: GCA_902850365.2. NCBI lineage: Eukaryota > Metazoa > Arthropoda > Insecta > Lepidoptera > Crambidae > Chilo > Chilo suppressalis. Next base: position 12,946,747 of record OU963919.1, read on the forward strand.
GTGTCAAGTACATTAGGAGCGTTTTATTCAGGTTAGGCTCTACCTTAACCTTAAAAAAACCGGTTTTCCTAAAAAGCGAAATCACATAGGTTTTGAATCAATTTAGCGGTTTTTAAAGGGTTTCATTTCGCACTTAATGACGGCATCGCCTTCGCCGATTCAATTCAAATTTATAATGATTTTATGTGAGTTTCGTTCCAACCACAGAGCGAATGAATGAAGTAGTGTGTCAGTACACAACTACAAAATGAATACTTTGACTCACTAGACGCTAGCAAACGTGTCAATAAATGCATCAATCTCTGAGCATTAACAAGTTGTGACTTGATTAGTTGAAACAAAACAAACATCAGGCGATGCCGACGCGTGCACGTGTCGCTCTGGATTAAACCGGTTTATTAAGGTTTTAGGTACCGCTTTCATTTCGGACGCGCTCCGAACGAAACCTTAACTAAAAACCGGTATTAACCTTTATTTACCGGTATTTTCGAAACCGGTTCTAAGCCCTGGTCTTCACGCCGTCTATTAACCATTTAATCACTGTTTTCAAAACTCATGCTCGGTACATTAATACTTTGCAACATCATTTTCTTTAGTGTAGTCCGGTCAAATTAGACAAAATAAGAGTGAGGATGTATATATTAACATCTATCTGGAAGTTAATAAAATTGTTCAAAACATATAGGTTATATCTCAATAACGCTGGCTCTAAGGAAAAAAAAACGACGGGTTGCACTCCGGGAGTGCCGGCAGAAGTGAAAACTTGAATATTAACGTTATGCATTTTTGATATTTTGGAATGGTTAGTGAATAATTTTGCACGAATTGCTTTAATTATCAGTATAAAAGTACTATCATGTATGTGGTAGAATACAATATTTATTTATTGCGCTGTCGTACACAAACATGACAATTTATATGACATTAAAAAAGTTTATCTCTCAGAAAAATCAACTTACATGAATCACATTTAAGCGCACCTAGCGACATCGATTGTATAAAAAAAATGCATTTCCTTCGCAATAAAGCTGCCACGTGGACGTCCTAGATAGAGACTTATTATTATAATACGGTAAAATAAAATATTACTATGTTTCGTCCAATATATTGAAAGTCAACAACCTTTCCAATTTTATTGTATGTCATGATGCGATCAGTCCACGTGTTTAACCTGACGCGAATTTAAGATTTTTTACTCATACAAAAAAAACGTCTAAAAACGCCGCTAAAGAAGTTTTCACTTCAAAAACAATTATTGATATCTTTTTTAAAGACAATTTTATGACCTACAATTATTGTTTAAGGTAACTTTTACGATCACACTTTACCGTTTTGATGTAAATCGCGAAAAACCCACTATTTTTACCTTTGACTTCGAGTACAATTTTGTTAAAAGTTTGGAATCTCCGACACCACCTAGGTTGGCTGGAAGAGATCTCTTTAGGAGATAAGACCACCGTTGCTAACTATATATTTGACTTTCTGTTTTGAACTATATGATGCTATAAAGAGTAATATACAAATTACCAGGTACAGAACGATGGGGAATTTTATTTTTTTATTTTTTAAGCATGTAACTGCTTGATATTAATATCTAAAGAAAATATAACTGGAAGAAAATGCCTTGCAGCTTAAGAATGGCTGGAAGAATTTCGACGCTGCCGTCAGGGTAGCATAATTGGTCAATGCATTCGCCCGGATAGCGAAGGGTGCGGGTTCGAGTCCCGTCTGCTGCCTGGTCCGCGTGGAATATTTTCCAGTTATATTTTCTTTAGATTTTAATTATGTTTGAGCAATTTTACTCAATTCCACTTTGTTGTAAATTTATGTACCTTTAAATGTCTAGATTGACCGGACTAAGTGATTTTCAACGTAATTATAATAAGTAATTCTTAATAAAGCGGTTTGGGTTAACATAATAGCTTTTTGAGTATGTTAATATAAGTTAAGTACTTGCTATATTTAATATCTTTAGAACATTTTAAGTATAATAATCACAATAATAGGCTATTTGACAGTTTGAAAAATTATGTACCAATTGCTGGCATCTGTATTTAAAATGAAATATTAACAGCGATTTAACTATTCTGAAAGAACAAATAATTAATAACTTGAAACGAATTCTTTGCTCCATGGTCACGTGACCGAAATCGCTTGGTATTGGCCAAGACTAGAATGACGTCGCACACTAGTAAACTTCCATCCAAAGTGACATGACATAACATTGTATCGTTTGACGTTTTAACAACAGACAGTCGTGTGACGTCACACTAGTGAGACGCCATAATGTCCAGGGAAACGTTTTCGCGGCAATTGTCTTTTTTTTACTGATGTGTAACAGAATAAAAAATATGCATTTCTTACGGACTCCATAAACATTAGTAAATAACGTGAGATCGTTTTCTAAATCTTGTCAAATAGCCTATTAACTATATACAATAGTAAAAAACATTTTGTTGGCTAAAGTTAATTTAGTTCTATCTTCTTGTTTGGCTTGCTTTGTTTCCTAGAGTCTAGTGGGGGAAAGTGTAACAAGGGGCACATTGTAACACAATTAATATCCCTGTTACAAACCCCCCATTTTACGTCTGACGTCAGCTGCTTAAGATGGCGCCATATGAAAGTAATGAAACACATCAAGACTGACCATAGACAAACGAGATAATAGCAGAGATATTCCTTATGATACCGTAGCGTGTACCTTATAGTTTTCGATATTTCGGCACTGTTGCAAGCGCCGTGATTACGGAGTAACGGAGTAACTCACTCACTCAGTTGGTCCGTGATCATGGCGCTTGCAACAGTGCCGAAATATCGGAAACTCGCTAAAAACAAGCTACACGGTAACAATCTCGTTAAAAAAAATACTATAATGTAAGCGACCGTTTAAAACAGAGGTTTTCATTATTCACTGTGCCTTGTTACACTGTCGCTTTAACGATATTAAATACCATAGATACAACAACACGAACAAAATCGTGGCCGAAACGTGTCCAAAAGGTACATTGTACGATCCACGGAGCTCCGTAAGATGATCGCGTGGTCAAAAACCGAATAAAGCATTATTTAAACATTGAAAGTTACATTTAATGCATACTGTATAAGGTCTTAAAACGCATGCGTCGAAGACTTCTGACAGTTCGAAATGCAAGCTCGTAAAATTTTACGACCTGTTCATATATGCGAAAGAATATAATTTATTCATTTGAATATTACAAAAGAATAAAATTTGCTTCAAATGCGCTAAATTAACAAACATTAATTAGATACCTGTCGAAAAAACGACACTTTTCGTACTATAAGTATTTTTTTCACGGAGCTCTGTGGCATCTTGATTTTGTAACGGACCGCGCGTGACTGTGAACCAAAAAGTGCTTGAGTAGAGTTCAAGCACTTCTTGATTGGGACACATTTATCTCGTGGTGTATCTAGGGTATTTAATATCATTGTGTCCCCTACTTGACACTACTGTTGGTGCTATGATACGAATTAGTAATTTAAGATCTTTTGTATGCAATTATGGTGGCATACATGCTTATGGTTAAGCGGCCGACATAGCCAATTATTGTTGTATTTTAAAACTTTAAAAAATTCCTTCTCACTAAACTAATTCATTTCTGTACATTGCTTATATCCTAACATATTATAACGGTAAGAATAATTAGATATATAGTAGACATTATATGTGTTTTAGAAAATATTTATTTTCTTTTCTTTTTGATTGCAACTTCTGTAGATAGTTATATTTTTTTCTGTAGTTAGTTACGTTTCCGTATCTACATAATATATTTATGTTCTGTGCTTCGATTTAGAAATTAGTTTACCTACTGTAGACTCTATATGAAAATTGTAAAATTATTATGTTTCTTTACACGAACATGCGTAACAGGATCCAGTCACCTACTATATGTGCTTCATCGGGTGAAATGTATGTGCTTTTTATATATTTTTAAGACAGAGACAAGCGGGTTGCTGTGTAACATAATGAATATCTGTGTACTATAAAATGACCCAATGACTGGAATTTGACATCTGACAAAAAAAACTTCTTTAAAAGACATCTAGCAGTTAAATGCTTAAAAATTAAAAATGTAACCATAATTATTGCTATTTCTTCATTCAAATGTTTAATACTTGTAAAGGTATTCATTTGACATTAAGGGTTACCTACAATGCGAAGAGATAGCGCTGCCTTGCAGCCTAAGGAAAGATAGAGAAAAATCGACACGGCCATCAGGGCCGAGGTAGCATAATGTTCAGTGCATGCAGTTCGAGTCCTGTCTGCTGCCTGGTCCGTATGGAATTTTTTCTAGAAAAATTTTCTTATAATAGTAGTTTTATTAGTTTCAATGATTGACGTGCGTCAAGACAGACCATAGACAAGCAGAGATATTCCTTATATTACACTGTGCCCCAAGGTACACTATCCTCCATATGACCCTACGCATGTACTCAGAGTGGTTTAATGCACCATTAACTTGACGGTGTGTCTCATTCTTTTATAATTGTATCACTTTCTTGATGGCGCAGTCTTTGAGTAACTATCGTTAGACCTACTTTTTATATGACGCTTTCTCAAAATATTGTATATAATCTCTTTAGTATATATGTTTTTTGATTTGTTCAACCTTCTTCTTTAATATGTTTCCTGGTTATTATATAATTCCATCCTAAGCTTGTATAGCCAGTTGGAAATCTTTTTTTTTGTATTTATATGTTTTGACAGACGCACATGCATATAATGCGATTCAACTAAGAATAGGACCGACTGGGCGCCATATTTTGACGTCATAGCTGTCAATTCAAACCAAATAGGTAGAGTGAGCAAAAAAATGTTGCTATTTAATAAAACTTATTTACTAAGATTAAGTGAGACAAAACATCAGATTTTTTAATAAAATTGATTTACTAAGGTTGAGAAAGAACACGACCGATTTTTAATAATATTTCTTTAATAGGACTGTGTGAAAGAAAAATCACAATCTAGCATCAGACATCAATCAATTTCGCTCATCTCTGCCTTACCGCCGGAGAAGTTATGAATAATCATGCAGGTCACATACGAACATGCATCCTATATGTAAACCAAAGTTAAATCGAGTTTTTGAACGCAACATAAACTGACATTTGGTTGACGATTTAGTTTATCAACCATTCATAGCCAAAGCTCAATAAATGAAAAAAAACAACTAATATTAATTATCAACATTTGTTATTGTTTGTTTAAAAATGTTTGGTTTTTATTCTAGAATCAGCAGAATGCTAAAAAAGTGTTCCGAGATTTTTTTGCAAACCGTACTTTTCAAGTGACATTTGACAGATGGAGGTCATTGGCTTTCCTATTCTTATTTGAATCGCATTATACCTTACTACTTATTATTTATACATAATATCGTATTGCCTGACCAGAAAAATTATGGCAACATCGATTTATTTATTGATAGTTTAATTTATGACATTTTACTTTATTACACGTCGTTCCCTTGTGCTTTCACTATGTTTCAAATTTATGACTATTTTTTTTCGCTAGTAAAAGATTACCTCGTTCTAATCTTTTTGTGTGGGTAACTTTACCCATAGCTGTGTAGCCGCGGGTAAAATTACCCAATAACTGACAAATTTCTCCAAATTACTATTAGCTTTATGTTGCTTTAATTTATATAAGATTCACAATGTATTGGAGAATGTTTGTCAGTTTGTATGTAGTAATTTGATATGTGTAAAAAGCTTGTTTTTTCAGCGTGTTGTATGTATTTTTAGATTTTGGTTGTGTGTTTGTTATGTTGTTGGGTCTTAAAGCTTTATGGGCTAAGCTTTGCAAGGTGTTATTTTCATAGTAGTCCACTAAGGCTTTTGCTTAGATAGCGTAAAGTTGTTGGCTTTGTGAACTTTATCCTACCATGAGGAGCTCAATGGCGCAGTTAAGCAACTTTCGCAGTGGTCGGTCATTGGATGGGTGAGCAAAAATTTACTATCTCGAGTTCCTCCGTGCTTCGGAAGACACTTTAAGCCGTTGGCCCCGGCCCGCGTGGTCATTGCCCAATCTCCCCATTCCATCCATAGGGAAGGCCTGTGCCCCAGCAGTGGGGACATTAATAGGCTGATGATGATGATGATCCTACCATGAAATCTCGACTCGATCCGAAATCACTGTCGCAGTTTTAATAAGAACGATATAGTAATTAAAAACAACAAGCAAGTAATTAAATTATGTTCGATTACAAAAGTAAAGTGCCTCATCTGATGGGTGACCAACAGGTTCTCGAGCTCTTTCTAGCTTTTTGTTGGTCCCGGCTGCATCTGTTCTGAAGCCCTAACAGGCTGATAATGGACTCGCCATTGAATATTGAACCTTATTCCAATAGCATACGGTGGTAATAATTGCGGTGAATCGTTAACACCAACCGTCGTCCCAGTAGTGAGGACTTTAAAAAAGCTGATAATGGACTCGCCATTGAATATTGAACCTTATTTCAATAGCATACGGTGTTAAAAATAGCGGCGAATCGTTAACACCAACGAATCAGTACTGATTTTATTCTAAAGGTCTGTGTCCTAGTAGTGAGGACTTTTAAAAAGATGATAATGGACTTGCCATTTAATATTGAACCTTATTTCCACAGCATACGGCGGTAATAATAGCGGTGGAAGACCGGCCTCTGTCGCTGGCAGTGGGGGCTCCCCAGCGTTAGACCAACGGCCTGCTTCTAGGTAAGATTTTATTTTTATTGGAACTAACTGAAAAAAATGTGATAGTAAAACCGTAAGAAAAAATCCGTGGAAAAAAGTGCGTGGAATAAAACCGTTAAATGAGACGTGCGCAGGCGCGACAGTCGCATACACAAGCGAGTTTGCAATTTGTGTCGATTCTACATTAGCCGAAGGAACTTCGTTCCTACCTGGTGCCCCACGACACCACATAAGAAGGTTTACTTTACAGCTATCAATCACTTAATAAGTGAACAAAAGCAATATCTAATAGACAATTAAAAACCTCCACATATTAAAATATAACATTAAAATAAAATAGGTTATTTGACTAGTTTTAGAAAACGATCTCACGTTATTTACTAATGTTTATAGAGTCCATAAAAAGTGGATAGTCATCATTATGTTAGACGCCATATTGTCCATAGAAACGTTTTCGTGGCAACTTGAAAATGGAGTTTTTGATTTGATTATTTTTACTGAAATACACAACAGAATGATGAATATCCACTTTTACGGACTCCATAAACATTAGTCAATAACGTGAGATCGTTATCTAAAACTTATCAAATACCCTCAGTCAGTGCATTCGCCCGGATAGCGAAGGGTGCGGGTTCAAGTCCCGTCTGCTGCCTGGTCCGCGTGGATTTTTTTCTAGTTATATTTTCTTTAGATTTAAACATCAAGCAAACATGCTTAAAAAAGTATATTTAAAAATGTTTTTTTTCTTCCACTAGGTCGTCTGGTGAAAGTGAGTTGTCAGTGAGTGGAGTGACAAAAGAGAAGAAAGACAAGAAGGGAGTGTTTGGAGGACTCTTCAGCAGGAAGAAGAGACCGCAAAGCCATATGTGAAGAACTAGCGTGAATGTAGTTGCGAGTTAGAAGGAAACATTGTTTGATTCACATTTTCTGTGACAGAGATTTCAATACCTACATAGATGAAAAAAAATGTGCGGCTGTATGATTTTAGTAACCTATGCCTCATAATAGAGGACATTTGAAAACAACAACTTAATTGTAAAAAAGCTTCTGTTTTTCGTTGTTATAATATTAAATATGTAAACTTTATCACTGATTGTGGTTTCATATAACGGCTTAATGCAATATTTTCATTACAATTTTAATGTACGGCTGAACAGAAAACATAGCTTCGTTTATTTATTGAAGTCTCTGCTCTATGGTTTTAATAAGGTATTGCCAAACTGAAATTTTACTTCGTTTTAATAGTAGTCATTTTTTTATAAGGTTAAAGTGATTAAATCGAAGGAGATAATTGTACATTTCTAACGCTTGTGTTAAACTCTTTAAAAATTGACGAAAATTTACTCAAATCAAAAATACACCTACTTTTGTGTAAAAAATGCGTATTTACATCTCTCAAGATTAACACAGCAAATAAAATTTGTTTTGAAAATATCTACAGTGTTAACATTGCTTTAAATTGCATTTCAATCTCTGTTTATAGCAAAGTACAGAGTTGATTTAGAAAGTATTAAAATACTGTAAAAAAATATGTTGAAATTTTACATTTATTAATGTAACATATATTTAAGAAATACAATTCACGTAAGCAAGTCCGAGCAGCGTCCTGTGCGAACTTCACTGACATTCCAGCACCTATCTGAAGTTCGTCAACGTTCTTTTTCTAATAAACTGTATTCTTTTGATATCAGTTTAGGTGGCGGCAAACTTTTTGAGCAAAACCACAGACAAATCAACTTGCGCAGTAAACGTTTCAGTATGTAAAATTGCTACTGCGCTTCCTTGTCTGTGGTCGCTGTTCAAGTAATTTGCCGGGATGTATAACAATTTTTCTTTGACAATCCTTACGATGTTATCAATTGAATGGCTTTTTTACAACACAACAAGACACTTTTTTAATGTTGTAAATTTTACTGTTTCATTTTTGAACTTTATATAAATATATGCCTTTGTTTTTAAAAAAAGCTATTTGCTATAAAGTACCTTATTTGGTACTTGTATATTTAGTATATGTTTTTATTTGATAAATCTTATGATCAAATGTATATCTTGCATTTTGTAAAATCGCTAACATATATTATATTATTTTGAGAATTTTACAGCCATTTCAATTAAGAGTACTTAAAAATCGTTCTGTTGCCATTATTTGGAATTCAATAATGCAAAGTTATATCTTTGTGATTTTCTATAAATTTACGTATTCTATTGTTTAGGTATATACATTAAAGAAAAGAAAATTAGCTATGAAAATTTCGTAAAAAATTTAGCTATGAAATTATTTACTTGTCACAAATTATAGAAGGGACCAATTATAAATATTCCATGTTTAAGACATTTTATTTCTTCACAGACTTATTGTGAAACTTTTTTTAGCATATTAATAAAATTAAAGCAATTAAAGAAATTGGACAATAATATTCCTTTCAACTAGGTAATTTAATTGTTAGGTGACAGAAATTTGTATATTTATCTGTTTTATTATAATAATAGATTTATCAGTGCGATTCAATGTCTTGGATTTAAACGAAACTGTTTCCAGCGTATTTTTTTTTAGGTCTGGAATTAGGTCTTTGGGAGATACTGTTAAAAAGTCACAAAAAACTTTATAGTGGCATTTTCTTGAAATTATTTATGTATGGTGCGTCGAAAGAAACGTTTACGTCAAATTAAATTGACAGTTCTAATTCTAGTTCGGCCTTATAGAAAACAAGAAACACAAAAACTTGTTAAATGCAGACTATGGCTGTATGGCTCTGCCTTTGCCTTTCCCAGGATGGGAAAAAGTTAAAAAAAAAAGTTCTAATTCTAGCAGTTGCATAATTTACTCTAGGTATATACTTATGATGTATATCAGCCTTTTAACCAATTTTTCGTTTTGCTGTTTCATTGCGTTTACGGATTCGTTGTTTTGTTAGAACAAGTTAACTATTTATGACGGTTACTTTGTTGTACGTTAATGTCCAATATAGTTAATGAAGAAGCCTAGAAGAATGCCTATTCATAATATTAAAAGATGATCATTGGACCTATTTATGGATTTAAAAGTACTTAACAGATATTTATAAATACCAGTTCCAGTATAAAAAGTAAAAGTACTTAATATAGAGAATTATTAATTTTGATTAACATTTATTAAAATCTTTATTTTAATAAATAATAATCTTTTATAATATATAATAATAAATAATCATTTTGTCATCGTTCCGTAGCGATTTCTGTCATTTGCGTACAATAACGTAACTGTTACATCCAATGCAAGTTTCGCAAAAGTACAACTACACTCCACCTATATACCTACTAACATTAATCGTTGATTTTTAATAATTTTATCACTTTGTTATATCTTTTTTATCCAATGATGCAATGAAATAGTAGAAGATATCGAGAAAATTGGATTTATTGTACAAACAATTGTAATTCATGCAAAAGCACGCTATGAATAATGTTTGGCTGTAAACAAATTACCCGTCAACCTAAAGATGTGTGATCAAAAGATATTTTTGACGAAATTTTGATTTAAGTACCTTATCAAGTAAGTTTTAACATTGTTTGATACAATTATTGTAATCGGAGGCCTTATTTCGCGGCTGTTATAAAAAAAACATGTTATTATGTAGTTAGTAACGCTTCTCAATTAATACTGAATATATTTTGTGTAATTAATTCTTTGTTTCATTTATTTTTGTTATAATAGAAGAATTATTATTATTTTAAATTATTATTAGCAAAAAATAATCCCTATGATTAACCCTTTCGATGGTTATCGTAATAAGTCGTGTTTTTTTTTCGAAATTTCACGAGTTCTATTCCCAGTTGTAACAGACGATTAAAAAAAAGCTATGAATGCAGTTCTAGTTATTATTAAAATGATGTCTTCTTTCAGTAAAATATCCTTTCTTCAATATTTAACATAAATACTTTCCCTCCATGTGAGGTAGCCGTGGGACGCCCTGTATATTGCATTTTACGGGCGAGCGTCGCCACGCCAGAAATCGGTTTTACGTACGCCCAAAGATGGTTCACATCAAAAAAACAAATTACTATCTTAATATTTTTATTTAATTTTACCCGCCAATATACCTTGTGCACAAGTAAACGAATATCACGTTACAACAAAAATCACAGTGACTGCCGTCAGATATCGCCCGTAGATCTCAATATGCCCGCGTAGAAAGGGAGCGGCACAGCCGGGTTATAATTAGCCCCATATCTATGGACCACAGCTATATTTCCTCTCTGAAACACTGCTTCTAAAGACGCCCGCAATAAAGCAGCTTGTGCCAAATTTGCGTTATATTCCGTCCCCTCTTTGTTTTTAACGTAATAACTGATATCCATCTGAGGATTTAGTGGTACTCGCGGCTGTATAACTTGACCGTAATAAGTATTTGGTGTGTAAATACTCCGTTTACGTCTGAAACCTCCCTCGAAATGATGGTGGGGATTCGGAATAAAAGCTTGGTAATGTGTCACGTGTGCTGAAGGCGGATGAATCTTTTTAGCGTACGCTTTCTCTAAAGCGTGTTTGACAGTTTTAATTTTCTCCGCGACTGTATGGACTACAGCTTTGACTTTGTGCAAAGGAGGTGGTATGTGAACTTCGTTGTTTTTGATTAGCACGGAACGTTTTTGAACGTGTTTGGCGCGCAAATCGTTTTCCACGTCGAATTGTCCCGATTTTAAGAAGTCTTGGTCTTCTTCGTTCGTCCTTTTAGGGTTGGAGTGCTCCCATATCTTTTGTTTCGCGTAATACTTAAGTGCTTTCACTAAAGGATTGGTTTCGTCTGAAATGGAGCGTTTTTTAACGGATTTTTGTCTTGTCAGAGTGGAGGGTAAATGCTCTCGGTTGTCTGTGGCTACAGCATCTAGTAGTTCCGGTTTTAAGTCGGAACTGTTATTGTCACTCGGTTTCGGTGATACGATTGGAGCTTTTGGTAACTCTGCTGGTGGTTGCGTCGTTGGAGGTGTTCTAAGAGCTGAGGAAGACAAAAAGGTGATATTTATTTTCTGATCATTTCAAATTTACACATAGGTATCTAATACTGTAGACAGTACACCAAAATACATGGCATACACAGGATTGAGGACGAATGACAAATGACTAATTTTCAAAAAAGAATTCTTCATTTTAAAACTAAAAATTATTTGAATTTGGAATCCTTGAGGAGGAAAGAAAACAAATGGACTACAACTCGCTTAAACGCGCTCCTATTGCAAAGTTTTTTATTTATTTATTTTTCTAAATGGCTTCGCACGGCTTGTGCATATAGCCAGTGTCGAGTGTTAAAATGTTTACAAATTCTATAGCACTCGTGGTCAAAGTAATAAATCAAGTCAAAGTAAGTGGCAGTGGATGAAAGTTAAGGTAACTCGGTGAAGGCTGAAACGCTACGAGCGTCACGAGCATCACACGCAACAATCTATCTATATATATAAAACTAAAAGGTGACTGACTGACTGATATAGTGATCTATCAACGCACAGCCCAAACCACTGGACGGATCGGGCTGAAATTTGGCATGCAGGTAGATGTTATGACGTAGGCATCCGCTAAGAAAGGATTTTGATCAATTCTACCCCCAAGGGGATAAAATAGGGAATGAAAGTTTGTATGAAACTTTGTCAATTTTAAAACGATCGGGCTGAGACTTTGCATGCAGGTATAAGAAGAATCATAGATGAATGTCGTTGTGTATAATACAAGCCTGAGAACAAAAACTGTAGTCTACACTTTAGCTCTACACCGAAGCGAAGCGAGGGCGGGCCGCTAGTATAATATATAACCATTTAAATGCGTGATGCGTGCTCTGCTCCATTCCCCGTATGCCTTATGCACCGCCTAATGTTAGGATATTTAAGAAAAGAAGTTTCACTTCAGATGTGTTTTCCGTGTACAACAATTTTTCATAGTTCTTACCAGGATTACTTAACGCTGCCATCACGTCAGCAATAGACGGCGGGTTGGGGAAAGCGCAGCGCTCTGTCGCCGGTACCTTAGAGTCTCCCTGCAGACACTTCAATAGGGCTTGTTTCATCTCCTCTGTTATGTTCAACGGGTTGAGGACCGGTAAGATCGGAGGCGGTGCTGGAGAGAGAAAATAATATCGTGATCATATAATCTAATAACTCGTAAGAATATTAGTGAATACAAATGTTTTCATCATCATCATCAGCCTATTAATGTCCCCACTACTGGGGCACAGGCCTTCCCTATGGATGGAATAGGGAGTTTGGGGACCTACCACGCGGGCCCAGTGCGGCCAATCCGCACATTATATTATAAATAATTTCACATCATAAAACTATAAAATACACTAACTATAAACAAATAAGTCTCTATCTAATTACATTACACTATATATAAGTAAAATATAAATGCTAGAACAATAAAACTAAAACTAAAAACCTTAAAAAATAAAATTAATAACTAAAATATATTATTAAAAGGAGTCCTTTTAGGCAAGGATCCGAAGATACTGGCAGCGTTACCCCTTTGAATGGCTAGACTAATTCTTTGTCCGAGGTAGCTGCCAGCTCTTCGATCTCCTGTGACGTCGACTAACCTTTTTGCTATTTCCTTAAATAGCCTTAAAGCGCTGGGACCCCACGGACCAAGGGTTTCGACACCGAATGGGAAAATAAATAATAAATAATGATTATAAATTATAATAATTTAGTTTGCATTATTCTGACGATGCAGACCTGAAAAGGCTGCGAAAAGTCAATAAATAAATAAAGTTCGTGCATTAACCCGTTAAAACTAGTTTCATTTAATAATTTTGTATTTCAATCAACATACAAGTATTACAAATTCACTTGGCACTACAATCATCATCATCAGCCTATTAATGTCCCCACTGCTGGGGCACAGGCCTTCCCTATGGATGGAATAGGGAGATTGGGCCATGAGTCACCACGCGGGCCCAGTGCGGATTGGCGGGTGCTAACGACTGCAGATGCAGCCGGGACCAACGGCTTAACGTACATTCCGAAGCCCGCAGGAGCTCGAGATAGTAAATTTTTGGTCACCCATCCAATGACCGACCACTGCGAAAGTTGCTTAACTTCAACGATCGCAGCCGAACGCGCTAACCACCCGCACCATCGAGCTCCTCCTATTATTATAATTAGTTATAATTAGCTTATTAATGTCCTCAATTTTGCGGCCCGAGTCTGATGATCTGTGGGGAAACAGATCGAGATGGCCAATGGCCAGCCTATTGATGGGTGATAAGCAGAGCCAGGACTAACAGTATAACCAGTGTTGCCAGGTCCGATTTTCAAAAATCGGGAGGCGTTATAGATAAAAACAGTAGATGTATGCAAAGAGCTACAAGAAAAACAGTAGATTATTAAGGTTAGCTACATTATTAGTGACGGAAAATGCAACTCAACATGAAATTTAAAAAAGAAAATCGAAATCTAAAAAAAACAGGAGATTCATGTAGAAAAACAGTAGAACAGGAGAAATTTCAGAAAAACAGGAGATCTCCTGTAAAATCTGGAGACCTGGCAACACTGAGTATAACATGCTTTTTTTATTTTAGTTCTATTCTTCTCTATTGAGAAAGGCAAAGGCATAGCCATGCAGCCATCGCCTTATTTTTGTATTAATCTTCCTTTTATTTTACATTAGAATGTGGATGTGACGCATTCTAATGCTTCTTTTGGTGTTTGGCACGAAATATATCGAGTTGGCTTTTTCGATAAGCTTTTGTGAGGTAGTCAATACTACAACAAAATTCTCACGTCCACTTGATCGGAATAGCGTATATTTTAAAGATTCCACTAATTCTTCAGTTGCGCAGACGGTTGTAACACAAAATCACACCAATTTTATTTCACAATATCCACTATGAACGAATTTAAGAATAATTAAAATAAGACGCCAAACGCACTCGATGAAATCCCAACAAAAAAAAACAGTATACATGCACTGATTGGTTTCTTGACGTTTCACATCCTTTTCATCTTCTCGTTCGTTTCTTTGTTTGATTGGCTATTATCTATTATGTGGAAATGTAGTGGGGGTGGGCGGGCCGGTGACATTGGTTCCTGTACAAACGATTTACGTTCACCAGCGTTGCCATTGATACGGCAATTACTGTAATATACGGCAATTTGAGCTCATAATATCAGATTACACGACATACGGAAGGTTTGTCATTGCCGTATAATAATACTAACTACCTATAAATTTCTATATTTTATATACGAGTATAAAACTCAAAGGTGACTGACTGACTGACATAGTGTTCTATCAACGCACAGCCCAAACCACTGGACGGATCGGGCTGAAATTTGGCATGCAGGTAGATGTTATGACGTAGGCATCCGCTAAGAAAGGATTTTGATCAATTCTACCCCAAAGGGGATAAAATAGGGAATGAAAGTTTGTATGAAACTTTGTCAATTTTAAACCGATCGGGATGAGTCTTTGCATGCAGGTATAAGAAGAATCATAGATGAATGTCATTGTGTATAATACAAGCCTGAGAACAAAATCTGTAGTCTACACTTCAGCTCTACACCGAAGCGAAGCGAGGGCGGGCCGCTAGTTAATAAATAAAATTAGGCAAACAAAATAAAATTACGCAAAATCATGATTTTTATTTAAAAATAGGGCAATCTGATGTATCGAATACGGCAACTCTTTCAAACTTGATGGCAACACCGACGTTCACCCTTCTAACCTCTGTCAGTGTTCTGTGGTGCTTACTATGGAGCTAGGCCAATTTATGGGTGTTTATTTATTTTTTTATTTATTATTTTAGTGCCCTGGCTTTCTGGTTTCACCCATTGTCGTTCTCTGTAACTTGAAATGCGGTATTTAAAAGAAACTTTTTACACTCACGTGTTTTTTCAGTTTTCGCCGCCAAGAACTGCTCAGGGCTGGGCTCGTAGCCAGTAATATGTGCCAGCTTGTCCAGGTACCACGCCAGACGGAGAAGCAGCTCGTTTTCCTCCATACTGGCATCCTAGAATGAGTGTGCGGATTTTATTGCATGAAGAAGACAAGCAAACTAACTTGTAATGATAGGAAGGCTAGGCTAGATGATTGCCGTACCATGTTTCTGACTCCAAAAATGAAGACGTTCATTTCTGGGTTGTGATTGTGGGTTTGCCTATAATGCGAAGTGATAGCGCTGCCTTGCAGCTTAAGAATAGCTAGAGGAATTTTCGAAATTCATTGGTCAGTGCATTCGCCCGGTTTGCGAAGGGTGCGGGTTCGAGTCCCGTCTACTGCCTGGTCCGCGTGGAATTTTTTCTAGTTATAAAATATAAAATAGATTTAAACATCAAGCAGTTACATGCTTTAAAAAAATAAAAATTATAATAGTATATTTGTTAATTATACATATACTAGCAAACCAGTGAACCAAATGTTCACCAAAACCTGATTTCTCGAAAACCGGAAGTGCTACGTTACTCAAATCCGGTTTGTAGTCTTATCAGACTATTCTTAACTTATAACTTAAATATTCTCTTTATCTATCTCTTACGGTTTGGCCGCTGAAACAGCACCACAGACAGACAGACGGACGGACTTGTCTAATAGATAAGAGATGAGTTATGCGTCCGCTGCTCCATTCCCCTATGCCTTATACCGGCCATACACACTACGAGAAATCGTTACGATTAGACTGTACAGTCCGAACGGTACCGATAAATCGTAGCGTGTATGTTATAAAACTGCACAGTTTCCTATACTAAACGAAATCGTATAAACTGTTCCGTTCGAACTGTACAGTCTGATCGTAACGATTTCTCGAAGTGTGTATGGCCGGTATTATGCACCGCCTAATGTTAGGTTATTAAAAAAACGGTTACACTTCAGATGTGTACTCCGTGTGTAGTGTTTGTTTTTAAACAGAGCGTGACACTGACACACGTAGGACAGCTGTTTTGTCTATGATAGCGAACCGCTTACGTCAGCGTAGCTGTCAAACTTCATTGATTGGGTTGGTAGCCTTGAGGGAAGAGTCGATTTTCCTATTCGACTAAAATATTCGCCTTGAGACTTATAAAAAAAAAAAAAAAAAAAAAAAAAGTAATCAGGCGGTGAATCTCTGTGGGGGCGCGTGGATGAATGGATGGAGTTTGACAGTTGTTGAATTTTGAATAGTCTTTCCCAGATCGATTTGAGTCCTCCTTATCGGGTGCTGTTTTTAATCGATTTTGAATTTTACTCGAAATTGAATTTCCTCGCTGATTCGGGTAGGTATTCCCTTTTCCTCAGCTTACGGCGAGCGTAGGTATATGGTTTTGAGTTTATTCTTCGGTTCGTCTCGAATGCGGCGGCTGTCTGTTTGACTGTGGCCTTTGCCTTCAGTTGAAGTGGGAAACAAATCATAGACACATGTTTGGGAGTAGCCGATCCGTCTATCATCTATGAGCAATTGTCAAAACAACTTTTAAAATTTCACAATCTGTTTGTGGTACAGTTAACTTTTCATCTTTTCTTCTGCCCAAAGTATAATAAACGGCATATTATTGTCGTCGAAGTCGTGAGATAGATCCGAAAAGTTTATATCCCGAAGGATATTGGCGGAAAAAGCGCGGAGTCGCTAACCGAACTGAGTTTCGTAGGTATATTGGAGTGGCTCTTTTTCCTACATAATTTACAAGTTTGGGCTGTGAAAATAACCTTTCTGTTGATATTCTGTATCGTAGGTGGACGAACACGAACCTTCACAAGGCGATTGCAATAATAAGGCGGTAACTTGTGATAGGAAACAAAATACTTACGGATAGTTTCATAATTCGAACGGTAAGCTATCATCTGATCTCATATTTATTCTCCTAGCACTAATTGAACTGCATTATGCACAATATAGTGATTCTTGTCATCAAATATACCTAATCATTCTTGTCAAGTTAGTGAACGTGGAATTGATTTTCTTCAAACCGGGTGGGACGGGCCCCCAGTCCTGTATTGATTCAAATTTTAAAGTGTAAACATTGACCGTGAATATCCCTCACTCCCTCAACCACCACAGATGTGGTAATCTATGTATTTTCCCCATATCTGATCATTTTTTTTCAATGTGAACTTCAGGCTCGTACGTTCCCCTCAAGAAATACTGGAGGACTAACAAGGAGACTTTTGTTCTGTGCACGGACCAGAAGGGGCGCGGGAGTTTATTTGCCAGCCGCTCTCCGGTTTTATGTAACCCGGCCGAACAGCAGACAGATTATACACAGCTTAACCTATCATAATCAAGGTATTTCTCTACTAACCCCGGGTGAACGTGAAAAGGAAACAACAGGCGAGGTTGGACCCCGACTTACCCATTTCCATATATTTACATATATCTATATAGCTGGTTATCTCACTGAGAACTAGAATTAACTAAGTTTGTCACCAATATCGATCAAACGAGCCGTAGAACCTCTGAAATCCACTAAATAGCTTATTCAGTATAGTCTATGTGGTATTTGTGGATAAAAAATATTAGTAAGTATTATATTGTAAGTACATGGTAAAAGTGTTATGAATGTCTGATATTCTTATAATTATAACCTTTCATGACAACTTGTTGGTTTATATACACATTAACTTTGAACTACTGTATTCAGCTTAGATATTTATAATTAGTGAAACATAGTTATTATATAAATAATAAACATAGTTAGACTTGTTGATTTATATAAGCAATAACTTAAAACTACTGAATTCCTATGCTTTGGTATCTAAAGTGGATAAAATATACTTATAACATTATCTTAATTTTTTTTGGTTTTCTTTTATTGTTCCCCCGGTGCTCTGAGTGGGCTAAAGGAGGGCTGTTGAAGAGAATTTAACATCACACGTGCACACTATTTTATTTCTTAAAAGGTATGTCAGCCTACAGTGCATACAATAATATTTTCTTAACTTCCAAGTGTCGCGCACAGGGGCCACACGCGACAGCCACAAACGCCGAAATAAGAAGCTAGAAGCGGCTACTAAAGTGAATGAAGCGCGCAACAGCGGCCGACTATGGTAAGGGAGAGAGGGGTGGGGAATCGCGCGATGACATGTGGCGACGTTTTGTATAGGCGCTTTAAGTGGTTGGCGTGGGCCACAAGAAGCGAGCAACGACGATTTGTAGCGTGTGTGCCACCGGCGTACCGTGTGTGGCGAGTCCATATAAAATGTATGAAAACTACAAGAAATATGCCGGTGGCGGCGTTTTGTGGTTGTGGACGGTAGCCCGTGTGCGGCGACACTTATGAACCGCATAATGTCAGGTTATTTAAAAAAAGAAGTTTCACTTCACTAAGGCTATTCTGTAAAATTTCCACGCGCGGATCCGATGCGGATCCTTTTGAGCGGGAAGTTGGTTTCCATCCGTCTAGAATAGCTTTAAGTATTCCATTTTGATCCCGCTCCTACTAGGGGGCGCCAGGGTACTGGTGGCACACTGGCGCCACAAGGTCTAGAGCCGCCTCTGATCATTGGCTCTCCTATTTTTATCTATTAGAATCGCTTTATACGTACTTTGCTATACTTGGCGGCGTATGCCACGTCCTGTAGCCTCCTAGCGGCCCACAGCGCGAGGTCAGCGAGCCGGCGCACATGCTCGCTCGCCTCCGTCGCGCGACGACATGATGTCTGGAAGTCGCGCCACCCGGTGAAGTTGCCGATGCTTAGCGGTGTGGTCATGTTTGGAGGGAAATTCTGGTGACACAATGAGTAGTATTGACCTCTCTTAGGTCTGATAAATAAATCTAAATATATATTTGTTTCTTAGGTTTTCACGCACATCACTCATTAAATAAAACTAGTTTTTCGCGGGTTAATGCACGAAACTTTATTTATTTATTGACGTTTCGCCTTTACAGGCTGCTTCGTCGGAATCAATTTTTTATTTAAATTATGTCGAGCTACCTTCGAAAGACTTTTATTGAGCGTTCGGTTATTTCATTGTTCGATTTTTAAAGTTTTATTGTCTATGTATGAATTTATTACTTAATTTATTTAATAAAGTACTTTATTTAAAATTCTTTTTTGTAATTTTGAGTTTATTTATTTGACCCTAACTACCGTAAACTACCACCGCACCGGTTCCAAAATTGGGAGACCTTTCTGAGAAGAACCGGCGAAACAAACTCAAGAGAGGCTTTCTATCTCCTTCTTATGTTAAATTATGCAAACAAAAAGAACTAATAGTATCTGTTGGTCTTGCAGTGTGTGCTCGGGGTTGGGATTTTATCTCCTGTATAATGGGTTCCCAAGCTGGTGGTATATAACAACCATCGTTTCGTGCATTAACCCGTGAAAAACTAGTTTTATTTAAACTAAATATAGTTTTATAGCTAATGTATCTGTGTGTAAATCACGGTAACGGTAATACATAGTTATATTCAGGCTTAAAAAATATAAACCTCAGTCAGATTTCAGTAATCAAGAAGGTCAGTAGTTCTTCGTTGTCGCTCCAGGAACTTGTTGCTTTAAAAAACATATGTTGCCGCGCTCCAAGCTCGCGTTTGGTCTTCGATCGTGAAAGTCAAGCAACTTACGAAATGTCAGTCACGGGATGGGTGACGGAGAAATTTATTATTTTTGATAAAAACAATGAATAGTTATATTTATTACTTTTTAAGCATTTAACTGCTAGATGTTTAAATCTAAATAAAATATTACTATAAAAAAATCCGTGCGGACCAGGCAGCAGACGGGACTCGAACCCGCACCCTTCGCTATCCGGGCGAATGCACTGACCATTATGCTACCGCGGCCCTAATGACCGTATCGAATTTTCTCTACCCTAAGCTGCAAAGCAAAAAAGCAACGAAAAAACAATTTCGTAGGCAGTTAGCAGCAGGTTGCCTGCTGCCACTATGGCCACCCTGCTTTAACTACACTGTTTATTTCTCGCGCTTGTTTTCTGAGTCTGAATCTGAATCTGAATCTGAGTGCACTCTGGCCGTACCCAAAGGCCGACCATTGACCGATACCATAGTATCTTTAATTTATTCTCTTTTAGTCGCGTTCAGTTTCTAGTTTTTCGTTAAAGATTTGGTACCTACCTTAATCTCTCATGATGAAATGGAAAGTTGCTAGAGAAACTAGCTAAATAGTTTAGTTACAAATTTTATTACTTTGTAGCTGTGTGATACCAAAAAGTAGCTAGATCTAGCTATAAAGTTGCTAAGTTGGCATCACTGAACCTAGGTGTATAGTACTGTTACCTATATCTGCATTCGATAGGCAAAGAGCTTTTGCACACTGATTTTTCTCGTTGCATATAAAAAATATTTTTCTAAAATAAAAGTTGTATTATATCGGGTCTTGGAGTTACTATGTTTCATCATCATCATCATCAACAGCCTATCTTAGTCCACTGCTGGACATAGGCCTCTCCAATTGCACGCCACTCAGATCGATCTTGGGCTACTCGCATCCAGCTCCTGCCAGCCACCTTACTATGTTTATACTTTGAGTAATTGGTTGCTAATTAAAAAAGAAACTAAGTTTGATAATTTTTAATTAGACAATTAGTGTGCAAAATTGCTATAATTAATACTATCTGATGCCCTTCAAATTACCTAATAAGAAACCTGATAATTGAAGACTACTAACATTGTGAAATTATTGTTTGCCTATTCTGATATTTGAATGAAAATAACTGACTCGAAATATCGGCAGTAAATAAGTTGGTATAACTTATTTACTGCCGATATTTGTTTTAAAAATTGGTTTTGAGCGAGTCGGAACTACATCGAGTATGTTTCGTCCAAATAAATCTTGTTTCTGTATTGGAAACAGTTTTGCCAGGTCCAGGAAAAATCGGGAGTTGTTACAGAAAAAACAAATAGTGGATGCAAGAATTGGTAACTGAAATCAAAATATAGGCCAGTAACGAATGCGTTACTATGGCTTCGGCCGTCCCTTAAACTACTTTTTTATGATTTTTTTTATTTATTTTTAAGCATTTATCTGCTAGATGTTTAAATCTAAAGAAAAGTTTACTAGAAAAAAATCCACGCGGACCAGGCAGCGGACGGGACTCGAACTCGCACCCTTCGCAATCCGGGCGAATGCACTGACCATTATGCTACCACGGCCCTATTCACCGCGTTGAAATTTTCCTAGCCTTAAGCTGCAAGGCAGCGCCATCTCTTCGCATTGTAGGTAACCCACAATTTCAAATGAATACTTTTTCAAATATTAAACATTCGAAAGAAGAAATAGCAATTATAGTTATGTTTTTTATTTATTTTTAAGCATTTAACTGCTCTAGCAGCAAATAAAAATAAATAGGTTTAAACATAGATGTTTAAACCTAAATTTACCTACATTGAATGTAGGTAACCTTGTTTCCGTTTCCGCCATTAAGAATGTATCAGGTACAGTGCGTAAATCGAATAGACGTTTCACTTAAAAAACTATTGTATTTTTGGTAAGCAAAATGAATAGTTACCGCCGTAAAGTTGTTTCTAGTGCAGTTTTCCAACTCCTCCCTGTAACGTTCAACGGACAACCGCAAGCCGTCCAGGTACGCAGACCCGTGCTGGAGGACACCCTTGCTTACCTGAATAAGTCAGTCAAATTAATACATATATTTATTAGCGCAAATTAAGGGCATGAATGAATCTAAAGCAATCCCCGTTCGCGAGCATGAAGCACGGCTGCAAAACGCAGGCGATTTGCACGTCTGGGGCAAAGAATGTATATGTTAATGCGGGCAGTATGAATAATGCCCAGCCAAATCATGCCAAGTGATTAATTACAATCTAATTCTATTTATCACATTGCCCGGTCATTATTAATAATGCTCGACGGCTCGCGGTGCATGTAAAAGTCAGTGTTTGAGATGGCTTGAATTTATCGCTTGGACCGGGCAGTATGAATAAATTCAAAATGTTGGTACTATTGTCAAAATGACAGATGTCTCGCCATTTTGTGTTTGTTTTGTTATCTTGGTAAATAAAAAATAGGCTCAACACTTAGAAAAAAAGGTAAATGTGGCTTTACAACAGTCTTTAATTCAGAACCGACTTGTGGTCAACCCCGACACGACGTGGTCTTGGTCTGCCCTACCCCTAGAGTGTTTTTTAGAAACCGGAGGCGCAGAGAGAGAGCATCCCCCGTCTGCTGTGACATATCCGCAAGCATCATGCGACCCGTAGCGCCTGAGGCCGCCGGAGGTGGCGACCAACAAGCCGAAGGTGGGAAGGGGAGTGATGCTTGTGACTTTGTCACGCAAAGGCAGAGGGGCTGCTATTCCCGCAGCGCCGCAGATAAGGCAGAAGTACTGGTTCTTATTTCCCTAGTCCTTGCATCCTAAAAAATAGGGAACCATAAATTCTGAACATTTAACAGACAGATAAATTTTTCAAACAAACTGCATTGAAACTACTATAGACTATAGTTTCTAAATGTAGCCCTTCGTAAATTTAAAAATAAATACTAAACTATACCAAATGTTTTTATTATTACTCTACCCGATAATTGATTTCATTACTTGTAATGCTCGGTCTATCTAACTATGTATTCATTTGAAAGTATTAAACATGCTTTACATCACTCTGCCCAATAGGCACTGTGCATTATTCATAATGCCCGGGCAATGTGATAAATTGATGGTTATAATCACATTGCCCGCTCTTATTGGGCATTATGAATAATGCCTGATTAATCAATTAGCCCATAACATATACACTACAAAGGACAATGGGCAAAAGACACCCAGCTCCGCCAACAATATCATTAGTATGAATCGATAGATCTATGAAAAACAAACCTTTTTTATTATGATACCGTAAAAAATATCCCGGTAGTCAAAAGATATGTCACCGTAAAAAAATATCCTGGTAGTCAAAAGATATGACATCGTAAAAAATATCCTGGCAGTCAAAACACACATGGGCATATTTTTAAGTAGCTAAATAAATTAATTTTATAGTCCCTTAATTTTATATTATTAGTAACCATAATAATATACTATATCGTACTACAAACCAGATATACTACAAAGCCTGCCGACCATCCTGCGCTTGCACTTACTGAGCCACCTCAAAACGGTTTACGGGGGTTGAAGGACTTGTAGTTACAAATAGTTGACTCGTCTTACTTCATTGTGATTATGCACTCCCTGACACTTGAATGATTTTTATCTAACACGCTTTGGACATTTTAACACGATTATCGGTTTTGTCAATTAGTATGGATGAACTGGAATTATGTTTCCTCCGAAGTGTGGACAAGTTTGTGTGATAAAATGTGATTAATTTACTGTAGACTGTTTGAAAAAACCCCAACCCATGCGGGGATTTTTGGATTTACCTACCTTAGCGCGGCAGAATAACATGGGGGACACCCTTGCACCTTGTGAAGTACTGCTATAGTACCTGAGACCTCTATATACGGTCGAACTAACTAACTAAATTAATTACCTTGTTTCATTAATTCGTTTGTTGGACTTGTACCTATTTAACTTAAAATAACTAGAGACCCCCGGGATGGAATTTGTTGCGCTTTGGCACAGATGATCATGACTATAATACCTTTAAAACAAATGTAGTTTAAGCCGTGGCGGACGTGGGTGCAGCGTCCATACATTTTTGCCCAATGTCCTTTAAATTATTGGATTTCAAATTCCTCGCGCTCATTATCTTTTCTTTTGATTTGGTTATAACAATATTAAAGAAAATGAGTATGAGGTACTTGAAAAGCTTCGGCATTCAGAAATAACAAAATGAAATTGTATGTAGCGATAGCCACAGAAATCCCGTTACACGATTGACCCCCTGCTCTCGCCCACTGCAAACATTAACTGTCAAAATACGAAAATGGTTATTAGGATAAATGGCATTAAAAGTGAACTGCAGTAGCCCGGTCTGTCCTTCCTTAAATCTAGTGCTCGGCAGTGCGTTTCATCAAATAGTTCCTATGTCGTCATGTTGGTTAACAATTTACCAAAGCAATTTGATTGGTTAACAAGTGATGTTATAACGTGATTGGTGATGACACGTTGACAGACAGGAGTGCCAACATGACGGTTTCATCAAATAGTTCCTAACTATTTGATGAAACGCACTGCCGAGCAGTGCCAGCAAATACTATAGAAACTCTACCGGTTCTATATATTTGGTGCCAGTCTATAAAGATACAAAATTTTCACGAGCGGATGCGTATCGGGTCCGATGTGGATCCGAATGTGTCCATTTTACGGAATAGCACTGCAGTAGTGTTATATGCTTTCACGGGCGGATCCATAGCAGTTCCGATACGGATCTGCGCTTGAAAATTGTGTCTTTACAGAATAGGGGTGATGACGGGGTACAGTAAACGAAATTCTATTTAGTCCGACAGTTAGATGATCAAAAAATAATGGACACGTATTTTATTCTTTGGGCAATCAACCAAAAAATGACTATGTTATAGCGCGTGTAAGTTTGGGAGTAGGGGCTCGTGACGTCACTTTTAAGTGAAAATTGTACCAAAACGTGACGTCATATGACTTTTCAAATCAATGTCTGCAATGTTTATATTATGTGAAAAAAGAAAAAATACGTGTCCAATACTTTTTGATAATCTACCTGATAAATGTAGAAAAAAAAATTAGTCATCGTCTCTATTGCACTACTGGCCAGTGGCGACTAACCTTGTTCACGAGCACGGTTTGTTTTGTATTGGTTTGTACTGATCCCGAACCGTCACTCGATGTCGTCAACAAACCTCCATAGTGTCACATGCCTAACTGACGATCGGATTAAGACACGGTTAAAACCCGTGCCTAGACCCAGGTAGAAATTGTGTTGTTAACAAGCGCCCTTAATGTAAAATCTCGTATTTAAATAATAAAGAAATTATTATGTAATCAAAAAGTGTTTTAACATCAAACTTAATTAAACTAAACGCCCATCATAAAACGTCCATCATTTTGTACGTAGTATTTAAAAAAAGTTATTTAGTATTTATAAGTATTATCATGAGTTACTTACTTTTCTCATCATGTACTCCCCATGTTGATACGCATTTGCGTACAAATTGTTTTTGGGGTCGTCCTGTTCACTCTTATGGTAATAATGTTTCGCATGCTGCATGATGTTATATATTTCCTCATACGGTTTCCTATCGGTGTTATACAAGCTGTCCCCATTGATATTATCGAAAAAAGCCTGATTCTCATTCAACTTCGGCACTTTCTCATCAATATTAGAATACTTTTCGAAATAAAACCTCCTTACTTCCGGCAGATCAATAGTCCACGGAGCGACTTCCGTTAAAAAAATCACAGTTACGTACGCAACCACTGCTGCACTAGCCGAGAACATTTTCCCGCTCTTTTCGACGTCAAATTTCAAAATGGCGCCCTTGACATTTGAAAATTTCGATTAGTATTCGCGGGTTTTTCTTTGCTAGCTATTGATTGTGTAATTATTTTAATACAAGCACGAATAGAACGTTATTATCTTTAGGAATCACGATTAAAACTGGGATGGGAAATTACCAAACAAACGGATGTGCGTTTTTTTCATAATTATTGGTTTCCCGCGCGATTGTATTGTTTCGCGTTAGCTTAGGCAAGTAGGTTTCATGCACAGGAGGCGATATGCACCTATCAAGGTACTTATTACACAATCATTGATTGATACTTCTGGTGTTTTTATTAGTAGCATATTGTAATAATAGATTCCAGATAAATTTTATAGACTCCAACTAAATACCGACGACGTAAGATCTGGCTAGGGTAATTTTACTCCAGCCGGAACTGAACTGTTTTTCTAAAATAATTGAAAAATCAATAAAATAAATAATTATTATATTTCAACACACACCAATTAGCCTAGCCCCATAGTAAGCACTGTAAGGCTTGTGTTATGGGATACTAGGGTAACGGTTAGAATACATATTCTGGACATTTATATAGAAATACATTTTTTTTTGTATTAAATAATATTATAATAATAATAATATATATTAAATAATGTTCGTATTCTATATATCACACAAACATCTGCCCCCACCGGGACTCGAATCCGGGACCTCTCGAGTCGGCGACACCTTGAAAACGGCATTCATACCACTCTGCCACGGAGGTTGTCAAAAACTCAAGTATCGAGTCAACTATCAACTTACCATATTTTTTTTTATAATCTTCTTTATTTAGAGGCTTTTACCTCATAAAGATATGCCAGCCCCATCATATCCTAACATTATAAATTACCAAATTAATATAAAACTACAACGACTCATTGTTGCAAAATATATATATAAGGCTTTTGAATATTTCCGACTGCGAATCTGCCAATATTGTTGCGAATATACCTACACCGAACACATTTATATTGTGTTTCTGCAATAATGACATTGTCTTATTGTTATACTTAGTACACTCTACAAGCATGTGCTGAACGTCATCGACTGTACCACAAATTTCACAATTAGGAGAGTCTAATTTTTTCATGAGGAAACCATATTTCCTGGATGGATAATGTCCAGTACGAAGTCTTAAAGCTGTTACAATGAACCTTCGGCTGCATTTCAAATTGACAAACCAAGGAATTCTCAGAGGCTGACACTGGATTGTCTTGTACCAGATTCCTTTTTCCCTACTTCGCTCGTCAAAATACTCTTTAAATTTTGCAAAACATTTTCTTTTGAATTTTCCTAGAAGCTCTGAATAAAATGGTAAAATATTTGAGTTAACACCTTCACTGATAGCTAACTTCGCCAGTCTGTCAGCCTCTTCATTTCCTTTAAGGCCAACATGAGATGGAATCCATTGCAATTTCAGAGTAATATTACGCACATTGATTTCATAGATCCTGCTTAAAATAGAATATGCTATCGGTGTGCCTCTGCTGTGCCCAGAGGCGCATCGAGCTAAATGTTGTAAGGCACTTTTGCTATCTGTCAGTATAACAAACCGATGTTCTTCTAACCCGTCAATATAACTTATGGCTTCTAAAATTGCAAGTAACTCCATGGTCATGATTGAGACTTCAGTAGCTGATTTATACATAGCAGAGACTCCCTTTACATCAAAGAAAGCAGCGCCTACACCAAGAGTCCCTTTGGAACCATCTGTAAAGATGTGGGTCCAACCTGTATACTTCTCTCTCAATTCAATCATAGCATCAATATAAAGTTGCGAGGGAAAATAGCTGTTTTTGGCTTTCTTAACACAATCCATGTAATCTATAATTATATTCTTTACATCTACGTAAACAAAAAAAACAACTTACCATATTTAAAATCTGTTTACTAAATACAGAAGCCGAATATCTCATTATCAATTGCACATGGATGCCGATATTCGACATAATAATAATAAACATTTATTTCGGACAAGGATACATCCATATTATGGTTAGTTACATGAATTACTTATTATCTAGTGTTAGTATCGAAATTTAATTTACTTACATACTAAACTTGTGCCCGTTATACACTTCTGGATACAATAAGCTTGTACGAGACGACCGCCTTACGACCGAAGCGAAAGAAAATGAACTTACAACGATACGAGAACAATGTATAAAAATGTATCTATAATTTCACATGAATCGGTTGTATACGCATTAAAAATATCATTCCCTTGTTGTCTTATTAGAATGAGTCGGATATCGCAACAATAGATAGCTCTGCCCATAGTAAACCATTGTAAAATTGATAGTTCAGAGCGATATTCCGCCCCGTTCTCTCCAATAATCTTATAAGACTTTATCTAAACGATCGCCACGACGCCAAGCGGTGGCGCGGGGAAGCTAGTCAGAATACTGATAGTTCCGACCTATAGGAGGGACGGAGACAATAGGTTGTCCTTGTCACACGTCTTATAGGATTTTACCTGAGTTGACAATTTTCGATAATAGTATGTTTTATGTTTTGATTGATTTATTTTATGTCTTATTAGATAGTAGGTAGTTATAGGAATAATATATCGAAGTTTTGTATGAATCGTGTTAGTAGTTTAAGCGTAATTAAGGAAAATATCGGGAATAGTTTTTTATGAATAGTCAATAGGATATAGGTATAATTGTTATAATAATGATGTCATTTTATGTGTTTTTACTTCTTCTTTAAAATGGTGTATGATAGTTAGACATTAAGCGAGTATAAGTAGGTTTTTTAAGACTTTTTAATTTGCAAACTTTATAGGACCGTAGAGCTGTTGTTTATTAATATTCTTGTAAGAAACTTGTTGTATTAGATAGGTAACACGTAGGGCTACGTAAATAAATAGGTATCGCATCAATAAGTGTAAAAATGTACTGTGTAGGAGAAAAAACATGTTTGTATAGAACCGTTTTCTGAGACATGTTGCGCTCCCCACCCGGCGCGCCCGGAGCGCGCGGGTGGGGCAGCGAAGCCCCGTGGCAGGGCGAAGCCCTATGGAGGGGGAAAGTATAAATATTGCGGAGACCTATTTTTTGCGCGCCACACCTAAAATATCGTGTTTACGGACACATAACTATGTTAAAAATATGCCCAAATGTATGCCCGATGTATGTACAATTAGTTTTAAGCTCGCACTATTGTAAATTTTGAGAAAATGAAAAATAAAGTATAGCGTGGGTGAGGTAATGGATCGCTGGCCAGCTCAGTCCTAGCATATAAAATTCGAGTCGGAACATGCCCCGACATGCATTCAGCGACAGGCGCTCCTACCCTAAGGAACAGGAAGAAACAACCAAGCGGTTCACTCTGGACCTGAAGCCTCCTCTCACCGGCCATCCATTATCAGCGCCCACCGATTTCTTCAATACCGAACACCAGGGGTTTTATTCGCCGAAACTACAGTCCACTACAGTCAAGACTCCTGCGTGTAACTTCCTCCACCCCCTCAGTACGAGTCGGTAACTGTCCGCTACTGCGACAGCCCGGCGTCCCGTACATTTTTTGGTCGCATCGAGCCGGATCTACAGCGCCGAGGAAGAATTGAAGAAAAATTATAGAAGATTGAAGAAAGAAGATCGTCGTGGTCAATTATAGAAGATTGAAGACAGAAAATTGAAGAAAAATTATAGAAGATTGAAGACAGAAAATTGAAGAAAAATTATAGAAGATTGAAGAAAGAAAAATGCCACGAACAAGATCTCAAGCTGACAAAATGGACCAGGCCGAAGAGGAGCGCATCGAGAGAAGCATCGAAGAGCCAGAGCGAACCGCTGCAGGAGAGAATCCTGTCCAACCCCCGTCAAGAGCGCCATCGGAAGGGAGCGACACCGTGACGCGGCCACCGTACCCGCTGCGCCACGACCAACCGCCGAAGTCGCCATCAGCTGCAATGACATCACACCGAACAGAATCGAAGATAGCTGCACGAAGAGCAGCAAAGAAGAAGCGCCTGGCGGCGTTATATGAAGAATTAGAGAAGACTATAAGGGCGAAGATACGAATGGAAGAGCAAGATAGCGAAGATGAGGATCAAGAGGACCCGCAAATAGAAGATAGAAGAGAAACCGATAGCACACATGGCACCGAGAATGAAGAACGCGTCATCACCTGGCTGGACACAGCGACAAAGGACACCACCCCCGACGGCGGCACCACCGAACCGTATAGAAGACCGACCGTCGAGGACACCGTACAGATTGGTGGGTCCGTCGCACCACTTGCCGAAGATCCAGTCCCAGGGGCGCTGAAGCCATGCATTAAGAAGAGTCCGCCGTCCCGCATTGATGAAGCTCAAGAACAAGTCGCCCCTACGTTGCCGCCACCGCCACCGCCGGTCCAGCAAGACAGAATGAACGTCTCCGAGCTGGCCGTCGCAATCAACGCCGCCGTCCGTGCCGCCGTACCGCCTGCACCGGGTCCACGCTACGTCGGAGAGCTGCCACCCTTCAGCGGCGCGCACACAGAATGGCTCACCTTCAGGGCGGCGTACCTAGAATCCGCAACCTACCTATCGTCGGCGGAAAACTCATCAAGATTAAGAAGAGCCCTCAAGGGGAAGGCAAGAGAAGCCGTGGGCAGCATGCTAATAAGCAACACTACGCCGGGCGACATTATGAAGCAATTGGAACACAGATTCGGCCGCCCGGACAACATCGCCGCAACCGAAATAGAAAAGCTGCGCCATTTACCCCGACTCACCGATTCGCCGAGGGACATCGTGATTTTTGCAAACAAAATCAAGAATAGCGTCGTCGCACTACAAGTACTGGGGCAAAACGAGTACCTACGTGCGCCGGACATCATGAAGACAATTATAGAAAAGCTGCCGTCGACTATCCGCTTCAGATGGAACGATTACGTCAACAATCACCGAATGCAAGAAAAAATGAAGACGGATCCGGAACTATTGATTTTCGCCGAGTTCATCGAAGTCGAGGCAGAAAACAACGCAAGATACGCCCCACCGGAATACATCGGGAGTGAAGAACACTCTACTTTGCAAAGAAGATTTCGAACACACAGCATAGAAGGTCAAGAAAGAAAAAATATCGAAGATAGAAATAGAAGATATTACGTCAAAGACGTCCCGTGCCCTGTCTGCGCGGAACTAAAGCATACACCGGTCGACTGCGCAACACTGAAGGCCGCTAACCGAGAACGCCGCTGGGAAATAGCGAAGCAGAGCAACCTGTGCTACAAGTGCCTACAGTACAGAAACAGAACACACAACTGCGCGCCGCGCGCGTGCAACAGAGATGGCTGCGAACGTACTCATCATCCGCTACTTCACTTCAAACCGAAAATCGATCAAGAAAAGGAGTCGCCACCGCATCGAATAGAAAAAATAGAAACCGAACGAGTAGCCAGCACACACAGCAGCCGCAAGCGCGACGCGTACCTCAAGATAGTTCCAGTACGCATCACCGGACCGCGAGGTCATTTCGATACCTACGCACTGCTCGACGACGGCTCCACCGTGACACTAATAGAAGAGCGAGCCGCCGAGAAGATAGGCGCCGACGGGCCAACCGAAGAGTTCCAGATCGAAACCATAGACGCCGAGCTGCCCGAAACACAATCGAAACGAGTCGCCTTCAACATCGAGGGACAGACGGAGGGCTTCGACATAGAAGCGCGCACTATTCGGCGCATGAAGATTTCATCACAAACGGTCGAGCCACATTGCCTACGTGACTGCAAGCACCTCCGAGATATAGAAAAGCACCTCGTATACGAAGACGCCCGTCCCACCATTTTGATCGGTCAAGATAATTGGGACCTCCTTATCGCCAGCGAAGTCCGAAGAGGAAACCGAAAACAGCTCGCCGCATCGAAAACCGCGCTCGGATGGGTCCTACACGGCACATACGCGCGCAACACCATCGAAAAAGTCAACCTCGTCAACAATCGCCCGAAGATAGAAAATCGACCGAAGATCGAAAATCGCCCG
This sequence comes from Chilo suppressalis, assembly GCA_902850365.2. Taxonomy (NCBI): domain Eukaryota; kingdom Metazoa; phylum Arthropoda; class Insecta; order Lepidoptera; family Crambidae; genus Chilo; species Chilo suppressalis. The sequence continues at coordinate 12,978,726 of OU963919.1, forward strand.
AAAATGGAAAATCGACCGAAGAACGAAAACCGAAAAATCGACCATCAACCATTATCGAAGACGAATAGAAGAGTGGACGCGCACATAGAAATTCGCACCGAGCACGCGCCGCCACGAAGTCGAAAAGCACCGCCACCGGGTCAGCATAGCGGCGGGAGCGCGAAACACAATGCGACACACAGAAGAAATCGCCCAGCTCACTATACCTACAGCGACGAGCCGCGAGTTCATCGACCTCGGTCGCCCGCGCCACCGGCGGGAGCCCCGAGGTGGCATCGTATCGATCGCAACAGAGAAAATCGCCGGAGATCGCCGTATAGACAAGAAACGCAGAATCGTTATCGCCAACCAATTCGGGCGAAACGCGACTACACGAGTCATCAACCTTATCGAGATTGGAGGAGCACTACATCGACCTTCGGAGCGGCTGGTGGTGCATACAACATCATCGGTCGCCTCTCCCACGGTGATTGGATGCAGCGACGAGTCAACCGACGCTGCACGGCGGGAGTATGTACGAGACGACCGCCTTACGACCGAAGCGAAAGAAAATGAACTTACAACGATACGAGAACAATGTATAAAAATGTATCTATAATTTCACATGAATCGGTTGTATACGCATTAAAAATATCATTCCCTTGTTGTCTTATTAGAATGAGTCGGATATCGCAACAATAGATAGCTCTGCCCATAGTAAACCATTGTAAAATTGATAGTTCAGAGCGATATTCCGCCCCGTTCTCTCCAATAATCTTATAAGACTTTATCTAAACGATCGCCACGACGCCAAGCGGTGGCGCGGGGAAGCTAGTCAGAATACTGATAGTTCCGACCTATAGGAGGGACGGAGACAATAGGTTGTCCTTGTCACACGTCTTATAGGATTTTACCTGAGTTGACAATTTTCGATAATAGTATGTTTTATGTTTTGATTGATTTATTTTATGTCTTATTAGATAGTAGGTAGTTATAGGAATAATATATCGAAGTTTTGTATGAATCGTGTTAGTAGTTTAAGCGTAATTAAGGAAAATATCGGGAATAGTTTTTTATGAATAGTCAATAGGATATAGGTATAATTGTTATAATAATGATGTCATTTTATGTGTTTTTACTTCTTCTTTAAAATGGTGTATGATAGTTAGACATTAAGCGAGTATAAGTAGGTTTTTTAAGACTTTTTAATTTGCAAACTTTATAGGACCGTAGAGCTGTTGTTTATTAATATTCTTGTAAGAAACTTGTTGTATTAGATAGGTAACACGTAGGGCTACGTAAATAAATAGGTATCGCATCAATAAGTGTAAAAATGTACTGTGTAGGAGAAAAAACATGTTTGTATAGAACCGTTTTCTGAGACATGTTGCGCTCCCCACCCGGCGCGCCCGGAGCGCGCGGGTGGGGCAGCGAAGCCCCGTGGCAGGGCGAAGCCCTATGGAGGGGGAAAGTATAAATATTGCGGAGACCTATTTTTTGCGCGCCACACCTAAAATATCGTGTTTACGGACACATAACTATGTTAAAAATATGCCCAAATGTATGCCCGATGTATGTACAATTAGTTTTAAGCTCGCACTATTGTAAATTTTGAGAAAATGAAAAATAAAGTATAGCGTGGGTGAGGTAATGGATCGCTGGCCAGCTCAGTCCTAGCATATAAAATTCGAGTCGGAACATGCCCCGACATGCATTCAGCGACAGGCGCTCCTACCCTAAGGAACAGGAAGAAACAACCAAGCGGTTCACTCTGGACCTGAAGCCTCCTCTCACCGGCCATCCATTATCAGCGCCCACCGATTTCTTCAATACCGAACACCAGGGGTTTTATTCGCCGAAACTACAGTCCACTACAGTCAAGACTCCTGCGTGTAACTTCCTCCACCCCCTCAGTACGAGTCGGTAACTGTCCGCTACTGCGACAGCCCGGCGTCCCGTACAAAGCTATTATATATTGTATATAATCATATCGACCCCCTATAACTTGCAGAATAGAGTTGGAGCTGGCTCGCACTCTGCAAAGCAACGAAGCGGCTCTCTTCCGCATGATGGCATAAAAATCATCAATGTGCATCTGCGCAATCTGCGATATGATTTTTTGGCTGAGGTAACACATAATACCCCCTTATGAATACACAAAGACTAAGCTTGGATTAGTTACAAAGTGTTTTGTTTTTTGGTTTCTTGTTCATTGAATGGCAAATGGCATTTGAGTGATGTGAACAAAACACGGTGTAATTGGTCTAAAGTCTCGATGACACGGGGCAAGATTACAAGCTACAAGCCTGCGAGTTCGCTAGCAGCTTGTAGCTGCTAGCGAACTCGCAGGCTTGTAGCCTCGCCCCTTATAAAGATGTAACGGAAATGCGTCACGAGCGTCACACGGCTATGTATAGTATGTGTGTGTGTGTGTGTGGGATGCGTGCGCAGCTCTTCCCTAAGAGCATGAAAGTTGGAGGGTAACTCGGCGAAGGCTGCAACGCTACGAGCGTCACACGCGACAGACCCGTATTTCCCAGTGGGCACTTTGGGCAAGTGCCCAGGGCCCCGCGATCGATAGGGGGCCCCGCGATCGATAGGGGGCGCCCTCACATCCCTAGTTCTTGTTAGATCACCAAACGGGGGTCATAGGGGCCCCATTATACTCATATGCCCAGGGCCTCCAATAGGTCAAAAACGGCACTGCTTACATATATATGAGTAATGCGTGCGCTGCTCCATTCCCCGTATGCCTTATGCACCGCCTACTGTTAGGTTATTTAAGAAAAGAAGTTTCACCTCAGGTGTGTGCTCCGTGCTAATTGCTTAAAATTGAAAGCTGTTGTAAAAGAACGAACAAAAAATTCTGCCACAATTTAAGCTGTGGCTTTAGTCATTTCGTAGCGGTGTAATTGTAGTTTATTGCCAATGGCGTGACATTTACATGACCAGGGCCAGACAGATCTCTCGTAATACAATACATTCTATAAGTGTCAGTAAGGAATAATAATAATAATATTTATTTCCAACACTCACACCAATTGAGGCCATGAGAACCATAGTGGCCTAACTCATTTTTTAACCATAGTGGCCTATCATACTTAGGCCAGTATGGCACCGGGCACCTCAAATTTAGATCACAGACTAAAAACCATAACAGTGAATATGCTGCCATCTATTATTTATTATTATTATTATGTATGTCATTCCGTGCAAATAATTTATTACAATTGCTGTTTTATTACATTCATTTCTTTAAAAAGACAACAAGAGCAAGAGATATATAGTTTTAACACACAACAGACGGAGAACAGTGTTCATTTAGGCGTTTTGCAGACGACGGGGCGGGGCGGGCCGGTCAATTTCGCCGCGAATAATAGCACAAAGTGAATCCTATACTTCAAACGCACACAGAGGGCAAAAAGACCGCGCCTTGGGTGCCCGGCGGGCAGTGGCGGCGCGGCATGTCCGCGGCTGCCCGCCGTGGATCATACAAACCAGTTTATATGCAGTAACGCACACGGCGGCGCGGGGCAGCTAGCTCACTCCGCGCCACGCGCTTATTAGTGATGGACTATTCACTAGAACGAACGTCCTGAACTGACCGCCTCTGCCCGTCGTGTGTTTTGTGTACGCGGCGCGGGCAGCCGCAGACATCGACGGGCAGACGCGGTCTTTATTGCTTCGCGGACAAAAAGCCCGCCCCGCCCCGTCGTCTGCTAAACGCCTAATTTTTCTGGCATTGCTGTTTTATTATATTCATTTCTTTAAATAGACAACAAGAGCACGAGATAAATGGTCTTGACACACAACAGACAAACCTTTTGAGGTATGGGGCACCCTACAATTTGAGGTTTGGGTTTATAAAAAAAAGAAAAGACCAAATTTAGCAGTGTTAAAATATTTTATTATATCATACCATCAATAATAATAATTAATAATACCTATAGTAACTTACATCGCTAGCATTTGTGAAGCGTTAAGGCAAGTAGCGTCCCTTACCCAGATACAAAACACAGTACCGACCAAAATAATCATGAGTTTCGACTTTCTATGAGCAAATCACAAAGATTAAACAATTTTTTTAAATATTCAGTTCTTTTCCAATGACCTTGGTCACGCTGAGACATTTCCTTCTGTCTGTCTGTCGGCCACAGATTGCAGGGTCTGTCGGCCACAGAGTGCAGGGTCTGTCGGCCACAAATTGCAGGGTCTGCTGACTCAGATTGCAGGGTCTGTCGGCCACAGATTGCAGGGTCTGCTGCCTCAGATTGCAGGGTCTGCTGCCACAGATTGCAGGGTCTGTCGGCCACAGATTGCAGGATCTGTCGGCCACAGATTGCAGGATCTGTCGGCCACAGATTGCAGGGTCTGTCGGCCACAGATTGCAGGGTCTGTCGGCCACAGATTGCAGGGTCTGCTGCATCAGATTGCAGGGTCTGCTGCCTCAGATTGCAGGGTCTGCTGCCTCAGATTGCAGGGTCTGCTGCCTCAGATTGCAGGGTCTGCTGCCTCAGATTGCAGGGTCTGCTGCCTCAGATTGCAGAGTCTGCTGCCACAGATTGCAGGGTCTGTCGGCCACAGATTGCAGGGCCTGTCGGCCACAGATTGCAGGGTCTGTCGGCCACAGATTGCAGGGTCTGCTGCCTCAGATTGCAGGGTCTGCTGCCACAGATTGCAGGGTCTGTCGGCCACAGATTGCAGGGTCTGCTGCCTCAGATTGCAGGGTCTGCTGCCACAGATTGCAGGGTCTGTCGGCCACAGATTGCAGGGTCTGTCGGCCACAGATTGCAGGGTCTGTCGGCCACAGATTGCAGGGTCTGTCGGCCACAGATTGCAGGGTCTGCTGCCTCAGATTGCAGGGTCTGCTGCCACAGATTGCAGGGTCTGTCGGCCACAGATTGCAGGGTCTGCTGCCTCAGATTGCAGGGTCTGCTGCCTCAGATTGCAGGGTCTGCTGCCTCAGATTGCAGGGTCTGCTGCCTCAGATTGCAGGGTCTGCTGCCACAGATTGCAGGGTCTGCTGCCTCAGATTGCAGGGTCTGCTGCCTCAGATTGCAGGGTCTGCTGCCTCAGATTGCAGGGTCTGTCGGCCACAGATTGCAGGGTCTGCTGCCACAGATTGCAGGGTCTGTCGACCACAGATTGCAGGGTCTGTTTGCCACAGATTGCAGGATCTGTCGACCATAGATTGCAGGGTCTGTCGGCCACAGATTGCAGGGTCTGTCGGCCACAGATTGCAGGGTCTGTCGACCACTGATTGAAGGGTCTGTCGGCCACAGATTGCAGTGTCTGTGGGCCACTGATGACAGGGCTGTTTGTCACATATTGCAGTCACTTTCCAGCATGCCTAGTGACTAGCGCTCTCAAGTGTCAAATAAGATATCATCGGTCATCGTATGATAATTATGAAATGACGTTTATGCTTGTTTGTGACATGAGTTCAACGATCACAGATTTCAATAATATCACTACGAAAAAACAAAACGTCTTAAAATCAAAATAATCGCTCTTATTCTTTGGATTAAAAGATAAAATACATATTAAATGCAATCATTATTTTTTATTACAAAACAAAAGCTTCTTTGCAAGGGAATATAAGCATACGAAATGTTATTCTAATGTAACCAGACATTTTTAGTTAATTTACTGTTGTTAACAATAATTTATTGGTTTGTAAATTTACAAACATTTTGTTAATCGTTATTGACGAGTATAATTTATACAATTTATATTCTGTAATTCTACAGACAGTTACACATCAAGTTACCAATACCGTCATTATTAATTGTAATTAGAATTCTTTAGTTTAGTATCGTCTAGGGAAAGGTTGTGTTCGCATATAAATTTAGAAACAAGTAAGTGTAGCTACATAGCTAGTATAATGAAGTGTGAGCTGTATTTTAATAATAAATATTCATTACTAGTGAAGTATCAGAAATGTTTTATTTTTTATAATTAGAAATAATAAAAAATAATAATTAGAATTCTTTAGTGTAGTATCGTTTGAAGAGGTGTTGCGTTTCCATATTCCCGGATATATACAGAGTGTACAAAAACCTATGACAAGGACTTAAACTAAGCATTCTGTACACCCAAACAAGTCATATTACAAAATATTATAGGTGGGCAAAATTAGTATTTTTAAGTTAATAAAATACATTTTTTTCCAACACGCATGTATAGCGCGGCGCGCTACTGTGGCGCTACGCAAAGCATGTGCCTGTATGTATGTGTGTACGTGTGTGTAAGTGCGTCGATAAAAAAGTTTCTAAACAACGTTTAGAAAATATTAATGTATAAATCTTGAAAAAAAAGTTTGACTTTGACTTTCAATATCTCCATAACCATAAATTTACCAGGGGGCCATTCGCCTAACGAAAATGCTTTGGAAAACGCTATCGCTTACGATTTCATTTTATTATTTCTAGCCGCCTGAGGTTTTCAAATGCCTCGCGCTCTTTTTTTTTTCTTTTGCATTGGTAATAATAATATTAAAAAAAATGAGAGTGAGGTATTTGAAAACCTTCGGCGGTCAGAAATAACAAAATAAAATCGAAAGCGTTAGTGTTTTCCAAAGCTTTTCGGTTAGGCGAATGGTCCGCAGGTATGGTCCAGAAGAAAAAAAATATCATGTTGTGGCAAATACGTGGACTTTGACTTTGTTATAGGTTTTTTTACACCCTGTATATATATCCTAGCATTATAAGTTTTGTCCTATATGGTTTTGACGGTCCCCAGCTTAAAATAAATGTTACATTGAGCAAAAAGTTCTTTTTAAACCATCTTTTTCGTGTTGTTTTAAACATATATTATTATTTGCTCAACCTAACTTAATTAGATTTTTGCTATACACCGTTCCAACTTATAACACTAAGGCCCATATTATAGAAAGATTCTCAGTGATTGATCTAGTCTTGAGCATAGTTAGAAAGGGATGTCGCTATATATAACACAATATAGCGACATCCCTTTCTAAATGTACTCAAGTAAAGATCAACATTTAGTTGTCATTCTGTAATACGGGCCTAAGTGGACCCGATATATGTGTCTGGAAGTGTTATTATAAACAGGTAAGGGTAGCCACATAACTAGTTTATAGTATAGTGAAATATGTGATACAGTATAAGTATTTATCCCATGCGTGGGCGTCCCATCCCACGGCCGGGGGCGGGCATATCGCCGCCACTCTTCACGTTCTTTATGGTCTCGTCTATGGACAGAATCTGGGGACAAAAGTAAATTGAGCTTATTAATTAGACATATTAATTAAAACGAAATCAAAATCTCTTACATATTTATTTTTTAAGCATTTAACTGCTACACGTTTAAATCTAAAAAAATTTTACTAGAAAATAAATTCCACGCGGACAAGGCAGCAGATGGGACTCGAACCTGCACCGCTAACCGGGCGAATGCACTGACCATCATGCTACCGCGGCCCTGACGGCCGTGTCCAATATTCTCTAGGCTGGATGGCACAAGTGGTAGACGCGTTCGGCTGCGATCGTCGAAGTTAAGCAACTTTCGCAGTGGTCGGTCATTGGATGGGTGACCGAAAACTTACTATCTCTCGCTTCTCCGTGCTCCGGAAGGCACGTTAAGCCGTCGGTCATGGCTGCATCTGCAGTAAGGTTCATCACAAAAATTATTACTACCACCGCGATTCGAACCCAGGGATCAGGGTGTAAATAATAGATACGCATCTCGGCCTCATGTCTACTATCGTGATCCACACAACCATTTCAGTAATTGGATCCGTGTGTTTTAATCATTGGCCGAGAAAATATTAATATAATTTTAATTTTTTAAACATGTAACTGCTTGATGTTTAAATCTAAAGAAAATATAACTAGAAAAAAATCCACGCGGACCAGGCAGCAGACGGGACTCGAACCCGCACCCTTCGCTATCCGGGCGAATGCACTGACCAATTATGCTACCGCGGCCCTGACGGCGAAATTATTCTAGCCATTCTTAAGCTGCAAGGCAGCGCCATTTCTTCGCATTGTAAGTAACCCACAATGTCAAATGAATACTTTTACAAGTGTTAAACAATTAAAAGAAGAAATGCCTTGCAGCTTAAGATGATGGCTAGAAGAATTTCGACGCGGCCATCAGGGCCGCGGTAGCATAATTGGTCAGTGCATTCGCCCGGATTGCGAAGGGTGCGGGTTCGACCCGTCTGCTGCCTGGTCCGCGTGGAATTTTTTCTAGTTATATTTTCTTTAGATTTAAATATTGATCTTTTATTATTATAGGGATGATGAAAGGGTAGAGTAGAAGAAATTCTAAGATGTAGTTGATCGAACTCGTTTTACCCAGAATCTTGTGGTTTAGTCTGCTTAGGGGTTAATAGGGGTGGTTTCTACCCCTAAAAAAGTGTATTTCCGCAGTGCTACAAGAAAGCAAACATAATAGGGGTGATGACGGGGTACAGTAAACGAAATTCTATTTAGTCCGTCAGTTAGATGATCGAAAAATAATGGACACGTATTTTTTCTTTGGGCAATCAACCAAAAAATGACAAAGTTATAGCGCGTCAAAGTTTGGGAGTGGGGGCTCGTGACGTCACTTTTGAGTGAAAATTGTACCAAAACGTGACGTCATGCGACTTTTCAAATCAATATATCTCTGCAATAAACATTGCAGAGATATATTGATTGCATTGCATTTACAATATAAACATATTATGTGAAAAAAGAAAAAATACGTGACCAATACTTTTTGATAATCTACCTGATAAACGAAGAAAAAAAAATTAGTCATCATGTCTATTACGAGTATTTAAAAAAAATGATTTCATTTGGATTACATTTACTGCGTCGCGCGTAGTTTTATTCGTTTCCGTTCACTATGCGGGGGGTAATTTGCGCTAGTTATATGTATAGATGTTATAGGAGCTCGATGGCGCAGGTGGTTAGCATGTTCGGGTGCGATCGTTGAAATTAAGCAACTTTCGCAGTGGTCGGTCATTGGATGGGTGACCAAAAATTACTATCTCGAGCTCCTCCGTGCTTCGGAAAGCACGTTAAGCCGTTGGTCCCGGCTGCAGTCGTTAGCATCCGTCAATCCGCACTGGGCCCGCGAGGTGGGTCATAGCTCAATCTCCCTATTTCATCCATAGGGAAGGCCTATGCCCCAGCAGTGAGGATATTTAAATTTAATTTAAGAGCCCTTTTACAAAATTGCGCCGCTGCCGTACTGATCGGCGCGTAGGTAGATTTGCACTAGTATATATTGCATTTTACGGGTGATGTTTCGAGTCTTATAAAATAATTATTAATGAACTAATTGTAAAAATATATACATATTTCAGTAGTTCAATGATGATAGATTAGTTCTATGAAAGTTTTTGATAGTAATTCTATTAAATTCAATATCAACATACGAGGTAAACCTGCATTATTATTTGGGAAAACTCACGGAGGTTAAATGTTTTTTTTTTTAATTAATGAGATGGAAAATCAAAATTCTTATACATTATGTTACAACAAAAACATATTTCTGATGTCTTAGTAATTAATTTGATCGAATTTATTGAACATTTTTGAGAGATTGAGGCGTTTGAAGTTGTGCATATTATCGTTTTTTCCGTAAACTAGCTGCAGTAGAACGATCAGTACAAAAAAGAATTAATAGTATTTGCAAATATTCTACATCAACTTACAATAGGAAGAATAAATATACTGTTTACTTCTATTGGAAATAGTCAAAATCTTATCCAAGGGGGTAAACGAGGGGCTCAAAAATTGTGATCTTTTGCAAAAAATGTGAAAGGACTCTTAATGGAATGATGCTAAATGTATATGTATTAACCTGTGCAGCAGCTTCGCAAGCGGCTGTGATGGCATTTATCTTCACAACGGCTGGTTCCCACACGCAGGCTTCGAAATTATCAGCAATGTCCTCCTTCTGGATGTCCACGCCGTACCAGATGTCGCCTGAGAACAAACAAACGGTGATAAATAAATAAAAATAATAGTATATATTTCCAACACTCACACCAATAAGCCTAGCCCCAAAGTAAGCACTGTAAGGCTTGTGTTATGGGATACTAGGGTAACGGATAGAATATATATACTGTACATATATAAGTATATTTATATAGAAATACATATTAAACATCCATGACTGGAGTACAAATACAAACGCTCGTATTCATCACACAAACATCTTCCCCTACCGGGATTTGAACCCGGGACCTCTCGAGTCCGCGACACCATGAAACCCGGCGTACAAACCACTCGCCCACGGAGGTAGCAACGCGCTCGAGTGATATAGAGAAGAAATATGATTATATATGTGATTTCCGTTGTAATTTTATAATAAATGCCGTAAGAAGTACTGCTGGCTCATTATACATTTATAATTTTTAAGCATTTAACTGCTAGATGTTTAAATCTACAGAAAAGTTTTACTAGAAAAAATCGCCCGGATTGCGAAGGGTGCGGGTTCGAGTCCCGTCCGCTGTCTGGTCCGCGTGGTTTTTTTTCTAGTAAAACTTTTCTTAGAAACATTTATATTTCTCTCTATATTAGTAAAAAAAAATGTTATTTATAGAAATCTGATATTTCTTCTCACTTCATCTTGGTAAATAAGGTTTATTAAAGAAACACTATTTTGCTCACTCTACCTAACCGGTTAAAATTTACAGCTATTACGTCACAATATGGCGCCCAGTCGGTCCTATTCTTAGTTGAATCGCATTGTACATCAAAAATCTATGATGTTTTATAGTTATAGAAACGTCATACACGCTTCAGAAATGGTAATACGAAAGTCAGGCAATTGCCCGACTTTCAATTCAGTTACGCTACCTCGCTCTTCGCTACAAGGTACGATAAGAAAAAAAAAACACCTAAAATAATAGCTTAAACTTTACCTGCAACAAATCAGCTAAATCTCATTGACGTTTTGACATTTCTCTATCGCTTAAATCTAGTTTTAGTTGAACCAAGGTTTGGCAAATTTATAGCGAGGGGGTCTTAGTTAGGTTTTCTTAAGCTTTCTACGTAACTTTCTTGATATTTCCCATTAAGAACCTTCTAAGGTAAGAAAAGTTGAAAAGAAAAGATGTTTGCAAGTTAGGGTGTGACCGACGGACACGGGATTTTATTTTTAAGTATATTAAACATTTATATTTCTAGTCGAATCCCGGTGGGGGCAGATGTTTGTGTGATGAATACGAGCATTTGTACACCAGTCATGGATGTTTAATATGTATTTCTATATAAATTTACTCATATATGTACAGTATATGTATTCTATCCGTTACCCTAGTATCCCATAACACAAGCCTACTTTTTACAATAGTGTTGCACCTTCGTCGCTCTATCACTATGGCCTCATGTCTACTATCGTGATCCACACAACCATTTCAGTAATTGGATCCGTGTGTTTTAATCATTAGCCAAGAACATTTATGTATGTAATTACTTTTTTAATTTTTAGGCATTTACCTGCTAGATGTTTAAATAAAAGAATTTTTTTACTAGAAAAAATTCCACGCGGACCAGACAGCAAACGGGACTCAAACCTATGCCCTTCGCTATCCGGGTGAATGCACTGACCATTATGCTACCGCGGCCCTGACAACCGTATCGAAGTTTCTCTAATATTTCTTAGGGTGCAAGGTAGCGCCGTCTCTTCGAATTGTAGGTAACCCACAAAGTCAATGAACTCCTTTACAAGCACTATACATTTGAAAGAAGAAATAGCAATAATAGTTATTATATTTTTATTTTTTTATTTTTTAGGCATTTAACAGCCAGATATCAGAATCTAAAGAAAATTTTACTAGAAAAAATTCCACGAATCTTCTATCTATATATAATATATAAAACTCAAAGGTGACTGACTGACATAGTGATCTATCAACGCACAGCCCAAACCACTGGACGGATCGGGCTGAAATTTGGCATGCAGGTAGATGTTATGACGTAGGCATCCGCTAAGAAGGGATCTTGATCAATTCTACCCCCAAGGGGATAAAATACTAATATAAATAAATATTTCTTACACTCAACACCAATTAGCCTAGCTCTGGTACTGGGGTAACAGATTTGTGTCCCGTCTGTTGCCACGTGGATTTTTTCTAGTAAAATTTTCTTCAAAAACGTATACCGTAAGTGAGGGTTACTATAGCTCGGGCGGGTAACTTTGTCCCAAATCAGAAAAAAAAATGAACTTGCCGCCCCATCAGTATCTCTTGGGTGACCGTAATAGTTCCAGTTGAAAATCACAGATAGCCATATAGGCGCGCAGTGTGATGTTGTTTTACCGACGTCGTTCCTGTATCAAGTTGTCATTGTAACGCGGGATTTTTTGTAACTGAAATAGTTCGCAAGTTCATGCGCAAACTTTCTCAAAACTGTGGTTTTCGGTAAGTTTACTAATTTTTATTTAACTTAATTATTTTTGGGCAAAAACATCCATTTGTGTATTCAGTATGCTAATGGTGATCTGTTATAAGGGTTACTTACCCCCAACATGGCTTAAAATGAGTTTTTTTCACAGAGAAAACTCAACGAGCTAAAGTAACCCTCTTTAAGGCCAACATTGGCCCAAAATTAAAAAAATATATATATTAACCCTTAAAAATTATTTTTTCCTATTTTCGTATGATAACTTTGTAACTTACTTTAAAGTTCAGAATAGAAAGATATAAACGTGACATATTCATCACAAAGAGAAGCTACAATTTTATATGAAAAAAAAATGGGTGCGTGTACTTATGTAGGCGCGCGAGAAGTTATCCTTCTTTGGCATCGTTTAAAATTAGTTTTTAATTGCATGCAAATAATTAATTACAATAAATTAATAAAAAGTCTGGAAAAGGACACAGTCAATAAAGTTCAGTTTTAATTTGAAAAAATAAATAAATAATCAAAATATTCAATTAAAATCGCTACTGAATATAATTTATTAGAACATAATGTGATTTGCACTTGTATGAAACTCAAACACGTATTCCGAATATACAAACTAGAAACATGTGGATAAATATTATAAATATGAATACCTATAACTGTTACTTTATTACAAAAAATAAAGATGTGGTTTTTGGTTCTACTACACCAATGGTCAAGAGATGGCGCTGTAGTCTCCTGAATCGCGCTTTGGTTCCGTTGTTCCAGATTAATAAATACTTTTGATAGGCCTTCACAATGCAGTCGTTAGCACCCACTAAATAGAGATTCTATTTCTATTTTGTTGGTAGATTTTCTTAATGTGCGGTAAACACAAAAGTAACGCATGAAGTTGGCCGCTAAAGCGACCAACTTCATGCTGTTAAAATTTTGTGTTACAGTTGATGCGCGCGCATCTTAAAATTTCACTCTCATCATTTTTTCATAACGCGCCTAAAGAAGTATAACTTCAAAAAAAGTGCACATTTTAGGTCAAAGTAACCCACAGTTACTCGGTATATTATTTTTCTCTTCAATCTTCTACTGACCTTGATAATGCCGCTGTCTTAGTTTGTTCAGTAGATTGGTGGCGTCAAAGCCCGCGTTGTCGCACAGCTGTCGCGGGATTCCTTCGAAGGCGCGCGCGATGCCACCCAGAAGCAGTTGCTCCTTACCCGCGACACCTTTGGAATACTCGCGAAGGTATTTGGATAGCTCCATGTCTATAGCACCACCGCCTAGAGAGGATGATAAAATAATAATTATGAGTTCTTTTTGTTTGCATAATTTAACATAAGAAGGAGATAGAAAGCCTCTCTGAGTTTGTTTCGCCGGTTCTTCTCGGAAAGGTCTCCCAATTTTGGAACCGGTGGTAGTATACGGTAGTTAGGGTCAAATAAATAAATTCAAAATTACAAAAAAAAGATTTTTAAATAAAGTACTTTATTAACTAATTTAAGTAATAAATTCATATATAGACAATAAAACTTTAAAAAATCGAACAATGAAATAACCGAACGCTCAATAAAAGTCTTTCGAGGGTAGCTCGACAAAATTAAATAAAAAAAATTGATACCGACGACGCAGCCTGTTAAGGCTGCGAAACGTCAATAAATAAATAAAGTTTCGTGCATTAACCCGTAAAAAACTAGTCTCATTTAAGTACTTTATTAATTAAATTAACTAAGAAATTCATGCATAAACAAAAAAGTTTTAAAAATCTTCCAATGAAATATCCAAACTGTCAATAAAAGTCTTTCGAAGGTATGCATCTAACCCATTACAACTTGTTTTAATTAATAATTATGATGTTTTTCATACAATATGCAGTTCACGAGTGCCTTGGTTAACGGTTTCATCATCATCATCAGCCTGTTAATATCCCCACTGCTAGGGCACAGGCCTTCCCTATTGATGGAATAGGGAGATTGGGCCATGACCCACCACGCGGGCTCAACGCGGATTGGCGGGTGCCGGGACCAACGGCTTAACGTGCCTTCCGAAGCACGGAGGAACTCGAGATAGAAGATTTTTGGTCACCCATCCAATGAACGAAAACTGCGAAAGTTGCTTAACTTCAACGATCGCAGCCGAACACCTGCGCTATCGAGCTACTCAGGTAGCATATAGGAGTACCGAATATCCTATTATCTATACACAGGATCAAAGGAAAATTCGACGTAAATATTTAAGAACAATATTATTTAGGTCATTACTGAAAGGTATGGCTCTCCAAATATTACTTAATAATTACTATTTAATTACTAATCAGAACGTAAAACAAAACAAAAAAAATTTCACTGCAGTTCGAGACTAAACGAATTTGTTTTTATACACTAACTAGCGGCCCGCCCTGGCTTCGCTTCGGTGTAGAGCTGAGGTGTAGACTACAGTTTTTGTTCTCAGGCTTGTATTATACACAATGACTTTCTTCATAATAATGATAAACCTTCAATTCCAAGTAAAAAATTCGTTGCGTAGTTTAGGACCCGTTTTGTACCGAATGCAACATTGCTCCGATTTGAACATCTGAACATCATCTGTTCCGATTTGAACAATTACTTTTGTATTGGACAGTGCATTTATCGAGGAAGGCTATAGGCTATATATTACCAAGCTAAGACCAGTAGCAGCGGAGCATCGATGAAAAATATTGCAAAAACGGGTAAAAATATTCCATTTGTGAGATTCCATTGCGTGCGCTGGGTAAACGGTTAAAATTACACACTAAAATCATGTACAACGAAATTCTTCTCCATCATCATCATCGTCATCAGCCTATTAATGTCCCCACTGCTGGGGCACAGGCCTTCCCTATGGATGGAATAGGGAGATTAGGCCATGACCCACCACGCGGGCCCAGTGCGGATTGGTGGGTGCTAACGACTGCAGATGTAGCCGGGACCAACGGCTTAACGTCTCCTCCATCTCGTCTTCTCCATCAAAAGTTCTGTTAAAGTCTGCGACAGCCTATGTCCATATTTCAAGTTTGACTCACTATAAACATTTTTCTTCAAATTAACGCGGGTGAAACCGCAGGGGACCTCTAGTTGTGACATAACTGTAATAGTTACACATATGGTATCGTAGACTTTATTATAGATATTGGTATCTTTATAAAACTTTAGTATATCACTTTGCTCTATAGTCAATGACTTCCGCAGCGTACGCGATATGAGGCTATTTTTTGGTATTTTTTACACACGTTGGGTCACATTATCGAAGTTTTCATACGGTACCCTAACTTTTTTGAAAAAACACTATAGCCTATATTAATCAGCGATAATGTAGCATTGAAATGGTGAAAGAATTTTTAAAATCGGTCCAGTACTTTTTGAGCCAATTCGTTACTGTCATGTATGTGTGTGTATCGTAGGCAGCAACCAGTCTCGCAATAAACCATTGCACCGAGCGCACGTCTTTTATTTAACAGTGGCGAACGAGGAACAAAATCAATGATTTAATTATTGAATTATCAAAATGTCGGTTGGTCAAGTGCGTGAATTCGATACGAAATCGGGAAATTGGACGAATTATGTAGAAAGAATGGAAATGTTTTTCATAGTGAATAAAGTGTCGGACGAACATAAGCTACTTACATTAATTGCGGTAATGGGGGAAGACGCTTACGAACTGTTATCCTCTTTAGCAAGCCCGTTAAAACCATCAAATTTATCATATAACAAAGCGGTAGAATTACTTTCCGCCCATCTACAACCTAAACCTTCGGTATTAGCAGAGAGATATAAGTTTCGTCAACGTCGACAACTGCACAACGAAACTATAGCAGACTACGTAACGGAGTTGAAAAAGCTATCAAAAAATTGTGAATTTACTTCAAATCTAGACGAAAATTTGCGGGATCAACTAGTATGTGGCTTAAAGAGCGAGATAATAAGACAGACTATTTGCCGAAGAAAATTTACTTTACAATCGGGCCGTAACCTTAGCCTCGTCTTTGGAAGCTGCTGAGCGGGATGCGAGTGCGGTGGAGCGAAATGGTACCGAAGGCGTTAATAATAAACATACTTACATACAAAACTTTGCTCTTTATAATATTAGTATAGAAGTATAGATAGTATAGATAAATAAATAAAATTATTAACGAATAATTTCACTTATCCATTAGTTTATTCCCCGCAAACGTGAGGGGCACACATACAGTCAGGTTAAATGCCACGGCAGACGGCTCAGACGAAATCGCGTGATGCGGCCATTGACCCGATGGCCGATCGATCACGCGATATGGCGTGACTAGGGTTATCAACTTTTCTTCTATAAATAGTTTTTTCGAAGCTGTTACCTCTAAAAATATAGAATATGGTAAAAATTATATTATTATATGGGTATGGTCGCAAAAAATTGTACAAATATCGTTTTCGTTTTGTCCTCATTTTATTTTTCTCATAATTTAAGTTATTTTATAAATGTCATTTGTTGAACATTGTTCTGAATGACGAGCTTCTGTTTAGATTATTTTGACGAAATGTAACCTACCATCCCTAAAAAATATATGTAAAAAAAATATAATTTGAAAAGTACTGCATTCACTCCCATACAAAAATCGTTTGTCCAACTACAACCTTTGTATCAAAAATTGCCAATAATTCCGAAAAAAAATAGTTTTTTGTAAATATTAAATTGTACTCATGCTTTATGATACTTTCTCAGTGTGTTTCTAGACGTGCTTATTAAAATAGCGTTTCAGTTACATATTTAATTGTTTTTAAAAAAGTGTCCAATTTTATGATGAGTGTGTAACGTCATGAATGTAACGTTTGTTTCTACCAGTTTCCTTTATGTGATTTGGTAATTTTTGCCATTTTCATAAATTGCAACACTATTAAGCAAGACGCCAACATTCAGAAATAACAATCGGCTATATTTTTCCGAATAAAAATCGTAATTTGTGTTGACTTCAGATTTGTCGCAAAAAAATATGGTTTTTTGTATGTTTGATTGCAAGGTAAGTACTGCTTGTTGTGGTATACTGTTAACGTGTTTAGAAAGATGTATTATCACAGAAAACGGTAACCCTACGTCACAATCCATAGTTGTTTGCAATTAAATTATATTTGAATTTTAGGTTCTGTCGCACGCTTTTTTGTCATGAATGTTACAATGTGTAACGAAATGTTACAATCATGACCGATTCTAAGGCGGAGATTACACTATTTTACTTAAAATATAACCTTACCGCGACTTCGTCTGAGTTAACTTTGTTTTTTTGAGAATCCTTTGAATGTTTATATGTTCGTTACTCAATCACGCAAAAACGGCTGAATGGATTTTGACGAAATTTGGTACACATAATATATGTATACTATATTGAGTAACGAACATACAAACTTTCACATATATAATATTAGTAGGATAAAATTAGTTAAAAATAAATATTCCAGATGCCTTTGACCAATGCCGAAAGGCAAACAAAATATTGTGAAAAGTTACGAACCCAAAATCCTTCGAAGTACGAAGAAATAAAATCAAAAAATGCAGAAAAAAATAAAAAAAGAAAGAAAACCACGGAATGTACCGAAGAAAATAAAAGATAAAAAGAAAACAGTGGCGAGCCAGTCAATATCGTCGCAGAATGAAGTCAAAAGATACTGCGAAAAATGATAATATCACTGAAGTGTTAGTGCTGAAACTCATGAAAACACATTCTTGGTACGAAAACTACAAAGAAGATGGGCTAACCAAAGAATATTATATGAAGAAAAAATCTAAAGCCAAACGTTAATCAAAAAAATATAATATCACCACCATAGGCCTAGAACTATTTAGTACCAGTAGAACTACTATAATAGGTTCTATTATGAACTAAGCTTTATGATGGTCATGTATGTAACGTTCTGTCATGTACGTTACGTATGTTACGATGTCATGAATGTTATTTGTACAATTTTTTGCGACCATACCCATATTCATTTCCATAAATATAGTATTAGATTAAAATATTTACTTTATTTTTGAATCGAGTTATTATTGTTGCTCTATAACTTAATAATTCAGTTTTTTTTTAAAGAAAGCTTTTACTGGCAAATGTCTGCTTTAAGCAAATTATAGTAGTTTCGCCTGCTATACAGGGCGTCCCACGGCTACCTCACACGGAGGGTAAGTATATTAAATATTCAAAATAGGACATTTTACTGAAAGAAGACATCATTTTATTTTTAATAATAACTAGAACTGTATATTTCTTTTTGAAATATAGTGTTTGATCCCCTAATATAGTAGGATACTATATAATATAGTACTGTTGGCAACCCTAGGCGTGACTCACGTCCTCTCGCCCTAGTAAATTGATATGGGGAGCCGCCATTTTGTTTTTCCGGTTAGCTCGATAGTACACTCCGTGACGGCTTTGGAATAAGACCGTTCTGTTGTTTGTTAAAAGAGATTGTTGTTTACATAAGTTATAATGTTGCTTTCGTGCAATTTTTACTAACGCTTTTTGTCTTTTATAATGAGTGATCAAGGAGGGTCTTCGAAACGATCCAGTGCAATGCCGTATCGTGCACAAAAACGATTGAAAATTGAAGAAATCGGTAGAAGTACTGGGGATATCCGTCATAATATTAGTGATGATAGCGGTAGACTTTTGAAATCGGAAGATGATGAAATTACGCATATAAATGTGGAATCTGGACGTGTGAAATCAGAACATGATGAAATTACGCATATAAAGGTCGAGTCTGGACGTTTGAAAACAGGATATGATGAAATTCCTGAATTAAAGATGGAATGTTACACTGAAGAACAGATTTTTGCTCCTCCCAGTCAACAAGCAGTTGTATTCACTTCTTCTACGCCTCAAATTAAAGTGGAAAATAGACGTTTGCAATCAGAAGATGATAAAATTTCAGAACTTACAATGGAATTTTACAGTGAACCAGAGACTTTTAATCCTTCCAGTCAACAATCAGTTCCATTTCCTTCTTCTACATCTTTACCAACATCCACGACGCGATGGAGTACCACAGACGGAAGTTCGATGCGACAAATACCTTTTACCGGTACAAATTCGTTATTGATACAACAACTAGACAATCCTAGAGGTTATATTGACCTATTTCTAAGCGACAATTATCTACAAAAAATAGTCGATTGCTCCAATAAGTACGCAGAAAATTTGAGAAGTTCCAGCCAACAGAGCAAGTCTCGGATTTGCAATTGGAAACCATTAACTGTCGGAGAATTGAAAACATTCATTGGATTACTGTACCACACGGGTACAGCAAAAATGAATCGTTTAGTTGACCATTGGAAAATACACAGACTGTACAAATCAGTTTTCACACAATACATGTCGAGAAATCGATTTCAAATCATTTTAAAATGTCTGCGTTTTGTTGAGTCAGAGAACGATGCTGACCGTATGAGTAAATGCAGGTTGATCGTTGAAAATTTCAATAAAACAATGGATTCCATTTACTATCCTAATAAAAATTTGTCTATACAAGAATCTTTGGTTTTGTGGCGAGGCAAGCTTATTCTTCAACAGCAAACAGAAGGTAATAGACACAAAAATGGTGTCAAACTTTATACACTCTCTGAACCCAGTGGTATTATTCTAAAAGTTCACGTTCCTGCCAACATTCTGGATGCGAGCGGCAAGGAGGAGATTGTCGAAAAATTACTGGAAGGCAAATTGAGTAACGGACATGCAGTTTATATGGATGAGTTTTATAATAGCTACGGTATGGCTATCGATCTTTTAAGGAAAAATACATATTGCACTGGCCCACTAAACAAGGCACGCAAAGACAATCCAAACGAGGTTCTTTTTAAGGAACTAAAAAGTGGCGAAAATAGGTCTTGCCATAGAAACGGCGTCCATATAGGCAGATGGAAATGCAAACAGGAAGTCAACTACATAACCACCGAATTTCCAAACCAAATGCAAGAAGTTAACAATAAGCAAGGTAAAGTTATATCAAAGCCAAAAGCTATCGTCAATTATGATGACAACAAGTGTAGTGTTGATATACAAGACCAAATGCTGAGTTTCTATCCGTGTGAAAGGAAAAGACTTAGATGGTACATGAAGATTTTTATTCATACACTCATGATAAGTTTGACGAATGCTCGAATATTGTACAACAATTACTCAAACAAGAAAAGCATGTCGATGTACGATTTCAGGGAAAAGGTGCTGGAATCTTTTCTGCCTGAAATAACTGTACCAGAAAACGCAGTGCAGAGAGGTATTGAGAATACACAGCATAGGCTGAGTAAAATTGATAAGGTCACTGTACGATTAGTGAGTGCTGGTAGATCTGTAAACGCTACGTCTAGAAAGGATTGCAGAAACTGTTACAAGAACAAAAGACGAGTTAACACCACTATGGAGTGTAAGAGCTGTCCTGGAAGACCGCCCCTGTGCTTTGATTGCTTTTTTGAATTGCATCATTGTAGTGCCAGGTTGTGAGGAGCTGGATGGCGCAGGTGGTTAGCGCGTACGGCTGAGATGGTTGAAGTTAAGCAACTTTCGCAGTGGTCGGTCATTGGATGGGTGACCAAAAACTTCTATCTCGAATTCCTCCGTGCTTCGAAAGGCACGTTAAGCCGTTGGTCCCAGCTGCATCTGCAGTCATTAGCACCCGCCAATCCGCACTGGGCCCGCGTGGCGGGTTATGGTCCAATCTCCCTATTCCATCCATAGGGAAGGCCAGTGCCCCAGCAGTGGGGACATTAATAGGCTGATGATGATGATGATCCTAACATGAAATCTCGACTCGATCCGATATCACTGTCGCAGTTCTAATAAGAACAATATAGTAATTAAAAACAACAAGCATGTAATTATGTTCAGAAGCATTTTTGAACATCGTGGAGTACATTCCTCATGCGATTACGAAAGTTAAGTGCCTCATCTGATGGGTGACCAACCAGTGTAGTGCCAAGTGAATTTGTAATACTTGTATGTTGATTGAAATACAAAATTATTAAATAAAACTAGTTTTAACTGGTTAATGCACGTACTTTATTTATTTATTGACGTTTCGCAGCTTTTTCATGTTAGCATCATCAGAATAATGTAAACTAAATTAGTATATTTTTTATTTTTTAAGCATGTAACTGCTCTGTTTAAATCTAAAGAAAATCTTACTAGAAAACGTTCCATTAAAATTTCTATTGCTTCTTTCAAATGCTTAATGCCTGTGAAGGTGTTCATTTGACATTGTGGGTTATCTACAATGCGAAAGAGATGGCGCTGCCTTGCAGCTCAAGAAAGGCTAGAAAGAATTGGACACGGCCATCAGGGCCGCGGTAGCATAATGGTCAGTGCATTCGCCCGGATAGCTAAGGACGCGGGTTCGAGTCCCGTCTGCTGCTTGGTCCGCGTGGTATTATCTAGTATTTTTTTCCTTAGATGTACCAAATTATTTTTAATAATGTTAACTTTTTACTATCATACTTTGTCATCAATATTAGAACCCTTTTAATATCGTTGTGCGTTGTTCTTACACTACTGTCATTACGTATCGAAATGGAGAAAAATGGAATCCCGCGAAGGATGCGGGTTCGAGTCCCGTCCGCTGCCTGGTCCGCGTGGATTTTTTTTCTAGTAAACTTTTCTTTAGAGCTACATTTGTCATATAATTCCCAATATTAATGAGAACAATGGCCTGCGCAGGACAGGGACTTTTGTCCTGAATCGTGAAAAAAATGTCCGCCGAGGACTTGACACTGACACTGAAATTTTAGAGAAGCGCACAATATGGAAGCGATTATTCTGAGATAACGTTGGTTAGGTTGAGGAGCTCGATGGCGCAAGTGGTTAGCGCGTTCCGCTGCGATCGTTGAATTTAAGCAACTTTCGCGGTGGTCGGTCATTGGATGGGTGACCGAAAATTTACTATCTCGAGCTCCTCCGTGCTTCGGAAGGCACGTTAAGCCGTTGGTCCCGGCTGCATCTGCAGTCGTTAGCACCCGCCAATCCGCACTGGGCCCGCGAAGTGGGTCATGGCCCAATCTCCCTATTCCATCCATAGGGAAGGCCTGTGCCCCAGCAGTGGGGCCATTATATTATTGGGGTCCTGCCAGAATAACAGCGCCGACATGGTGAAAGAAGTTTTTTTTTCTTTTCTCACTATGTTAGCTTATGCTGAGGCTGGGTCCTGTTTGGCCGTCTATAGATTAAGTTTTATTTTTGTCATATACATACTATGTTTATGATGGCCAATAAATAATTTTTCATTTCATTTCATTAATAGGCTGATGATGATGATAAAACACGTCTAGTGTGGAGATTTAATAAGAATTTACAAAAAAATCAAAACATAGAAGCACAGTATAACCACTGATTATTCTTTATGTAAAATTTCTTTTACATATAATATCTTATTTTCGAGGAGGAAATCGTCGAGAGCCAAACCTCGAATTTTCCAATTTATATACGAATTTTCAGCTTTAAGAGCCCTTTTACAAAATTGCACCGCTGCCGTACTAATCGGCGCGTAGGTACATTTGCACTAGTATATAGGGTGAAATTGAATGTTTCTACGAAACTTCGTGAGATTGTTGGGTTATGTGTATAGAGTATGCCTGTTTTTTTTTCGGATTTTTTGAAGTATTTTTTTTTCATGTTTTTATTTATAATTTGTGTATTTTTATATCCTTTCCTCCTTTTGAGTAGTTATTCATTTTAAACAAACAAACTTACATATCCAGTGAAAAATAACTAATAAATAAGTACTTCTAAAAAATGGAAAAATATTAAAATTCCACGGCGGGTCAACGACCGACCGCGCCCGCCAGCCGTTGAGTGAGTAGGTACACAGAGTTCAGTTGACTCCTTTGATTCCACACAATACAATAAAGTCGACTTAGATGCCTTTATTGAAATAATAAGCACAAATGTCATCTTCTCTTAAGCAGAGAAAAACTTTAAAAGTTAATAATAATTTTTCACAATAGGGAAGATGCATATATAATATTTATGAAAATATTATGTTTAAAATGTTAAAAAAATATAAAAGAAATGCCACTGAAACGTTTTTATTTTACTTAATGTTGTTTTTTAACAATTATTACGAATTAAAAATACTTGAAACAGAACGTATTTTAAAACATCAATCAGCGTTTAGTGACGTCACTCCTGTTATGACAACTTCTTTGAGGTTATGGTTGTTAAAGTAAATATTATTTATGTGAATATTAATTGCGTTTTTTTACATTTAATAAAAATGGAAGTTGCGTTTATCAAAGCAGACTCCAGGAATTTACCAAGAGTTAGTATTGACATGGTTATAACTTTTTTTGTCCAAAGTGCAGAGTTTTTAAGTGTAGAAATGAAAGGGACTATATTACTACGGTATGTAAAAATCGTAGTTGTTAAACTTCGTATTTTATTCAGCGGCTTCTACAAATCTTACGGCGATAATGCAATCGGCTATGTCCAAATTAAAAGAGATGGAGAATTATGTACAGTAAAAGGTCGAGTTCTCCGGAGCATAAAGTACGTAAAGAAGGTTATCGTATTACAGTTATTTTAAATGAAACGCAAAGCTTGGTTCAGTCCTGCCAATCTGAAGATTGTGCCACACATTTTAAACTTTATCTTATTTTCGACGTCATTCTCCAACTGTAAAATTAAAAATATGTTATAGACAGGTTTAGTAAGTATTAGGTAGGTTACTAATGCGTTTTTACGTACAAGCAGATTAATTAAGCATATAACAAGTATATTCGCCGATATACGTCAAAGTGATCTTCACAGCATCGAATAATGGTCTTTGGAGAATAATTGTCATTTCTCTTTGCAGCTTGAAACCACTTTTTTTTCAGTTTTGGGTCAGAAGTTCCAGTCAAAAACAAGTTGAAGTAGATTGGCACAAAACATGAGTCAACACGGTTTTTTTTCGGAATATTAGTGGTATTGTTATGATCACATGATGTCGATGGATAGTCCATTTTAATCTTTCAAAAAAATATTTCGAAAGTCGAAAAAATATGCAAAGGTATGAAAATTTAAAGCCAGCGACGAACAAGTACGACCAGTGACAGACAGGAGTGACGTCATCGCAACCATAGGTTCGTTTTCGCGCGAAAATTTAAATTGTCAATTTAAAACTGCATTTTTTCCGATAAATCACAATGTTTTAATTTTTTAATATATCTGTGGTTTATTCTACATGGAATTCTTTAAAATGAAAACAAAAATAAAAATATTGCATCTTCCCTATTAGAAATAGGCAAATGTTAAACAAAAAGAAATACTTATTGCAGTTCAATACTTGGGTGAAATTTATAACCCGGTATTCAAAAGTACTTACGATACCGATGTACCTATTCATTTTTTTCACTTAAACTTCCCGTATACACTTTGTAAACACAATCAATCACCAAACCTACTTTCGTAAAGCCTTGTGGCTCTGCTGAGTATTCCGTGACACTACAATAACAACACACCATATCCAATTTCTTATATTGAGGCCACAGAACAAGAACTAATCATGGCATTATTTGCAAATCTTCTCTTGTCACAAATTTAAAAGATACGCACGCGCGGTGGATAAACTTGACACTGCGCTCGCTCACTGCGCTTTGCACCGCGCATAGGTAGGTATTCAACCGATTCAACCGATTCAACGGCGGGAGCGGTCATTGCTCCCGACCGCTCGTCTTCTGTTTTTACGTTTTTTTAGTAGTGCTAATTAGTTGTTTTTTACTTACTCTGTATGCGTGTTTAAAAAGAATAATTATTTAGTACCCAAAAGGAGATTAAAATATAACAAAAAAAAACGAAATTTTATTTTAAATCATTTTTAAAAAATCCGAAAAAATTCAGAGATACTCTATATACGTAACCCAATAATCCCACGAAGTTTCATTAAAACATTCAATTTCACCCTGTATATTGCATTTTACGGGTGATATTTAGAGTCTTATAAAATAATTTATTAATGAAAATATTAATGAACTTATTATAAAAATATATACATATTTCAGTAGTTCAATGATGGTAGATTAGTTTTATGAAAATCTCTGATAGTAATTCTATTTCATTCAATATCAATATACGAGGTAAACCTGCATTATTTTTTAGCAAACTCACGGAGGTTAGATGTTTTTTATGATAATTAATGAGATAGAAAATCAAAATTCTAATACGTATTCTATATATTATGTTACAACAAAAACATATTTCCTATATCGTAGTAATTATTTTGATCTAATTTATTGAACATTATTGACAGATTCAGGCGTTTGAAGTTGTGCATAATATCGTTTTTTCTGTAAACTAGCTGCAGTAGAACGATCAGTACAAAAAAAGGAAAATAGTATTTGCAAATATTCTACATTAACTTTCAATAGGAAGAACAATTCTACTGTTAACTTCTATTGGAAATAGTCAAAATCTTTTCTAAGAGGATAAATAAGGCGCTCAAAAATTACGATTTTTAGCAAAAAATGTGAAAGGGCTCTTAACTACTGCTGTCACACGGTATTTGCCAATGCGTGACAGCAATAGCATTTCCAAATACCTAATTCTCAAATTTCTCTAAGCTCGCGTCCGCATTTAAGATTATTATCAACCCAAGTCTTTAAAATTACATACCTATAATGCGATTCAACTAAGAATATGATCGACGGGGCGCCATATTGTGACGTCATAGCTGTCAATTCAAACGAAAAAGGTAGAGTGAACAAAAAAGTTTTTATTTAATAAAAGTTATTTACTAAGATTAAGTGAGAAAAAAACATCCCATTTTTTAATAAAATTTATTAAATAAATTGAGAAAAGAAAATAACCGTTTTTTATTTTGTTATTTATTAAAACTGTGCGAGAAAAAACATTAGTCAGAATTAAGCTCTTCAATTCCGCTCATCTCTGCATTACCGCCGGAGTAGTTACGAATAATCATGCACTATTACTAGGTCACATACGAACATGCATCCTATATGTAAACCAAATTTTTAAATCGAGTTTCTGAACGCAACTTAAAGTGACATTTGGTTGACGATTTAGGTTATCAAAAATTCATAGCCAAAGCTCAATAAATGAAAATAAAATATCAACCAATATTAATTAACAATATTTGTTATTGTTTGTTTACAAATGTTTGGTTTTTATTCCATAATTAGCCGGGTGCTAAAAGAGGGTTCCAAGATTTTTTTGCAAGCCGTACTTTTCAAGCGACATTTGACAGATGGAGGTCATAGGCTTTCCTATTCTTATTTTAATCATTATACTGTTATTTT
Source organism: Chilo suppressalis (assembly GCA_902850365.2). Classification (NCBI taxonomy): domain Eukaryota; kingdom Metazoa; phylum Arthropoda; class Insecta; order Lepidoptera; family Crambidae; genus Chilo; species Chilo suppressalis. The sequence continues at coordinate 13,005,329 of OU963919.1, forward strand.
TATATAAGAAGCTTTGTTTATAGTTTCATAGCTGTTTATTTCTAGTACAAATGAGTTTTGTGTCAATTGATCTAGGGGAAGCGGGAATTTCCACTACAAGTATTTATAATATTTACCGGGTATCTTATGATCATCTTATGATCCGAAAGCTGTATTTGTCTTTGTTCAGAAATAAACGTTATTATTTTTATTACTAACGGCCGCCCGCGACTTCTTACGCGTGGAGTTGGTTAGAAATAAAGGATTAATGCACGAACTTTATTTATTTATTGACGTTTCGCAGCCTTTTCAGGTCTGCATCGTCAGAATAATGATTTTTTTTTTTAATTTACTTTGTCGAGCTACCTTCGAAAGACTTTTATTGAGCATTCGTATAATTCATTGGATTTTTTTAAAAAAAATATTGTCATGTATGAATTTATTAGTTAACTTAGTTAATAACTATGTATGAATTTATTAGTTAATTTAGTTAATAACTATGTATGAATTTATTAGTTAATTTAGTTAATAACTAATAAATTCATACATAGATCATAAAATCATCAGCTCATCGAGCACTTATAATAATATTATATCTATTATGTCTATAACAATCTATAATAAATTACCTGAAAATTTAAAAAATGAAGAAAATTGCAATGTTTTTATTAAAAAAATTAAGTTAATTTTATTTAATGAATGCTATTATAGCCTCCAGCCCCTCTAGCATGACCACTGAAACGGGATATGATAAAGGGATATATCGGCATTAACTGTCAGACTACTATGGAGTTTGACAGTAGTCTGACAGTTAATGTCGATATATCGCTATAACATATCCCGTTTCGGTGGTCATGCTAGAGGGGCAGGAATACCTAAATGATAAAACTACTATGGAATAAATATAACAAATACTATATTACTTTTATTATAAAAAAATATAATACAATACTTTCGCTTTCTTAATTGCATGCCCAGGTCAAAATTTTCCAGTTTCTCCAAATTCACAGAGGAGCTGGGACGACATAAATTGTAAATTAACCTATAATAACCTTTTGAGCTGCAGTACAGGTTCGGCGCGTGCTAGGCTTTTGGCCGTGGGTACGCATGAGGCTGGCTACTGGCTTCACGCGTACCCTTCGACAAATACGGGCACATTTCTTGAGCCTGACACAATCCGAATGGCAACCTGTCTACGGCTTGGGGTCCCGGTCTGCGCTCCTCATAAATGTCCCTGTGGCAGTGATGTCGACAAGCTAGGACATCATGGACTGTCTTGCCAAAAAAGTGCAGGCCGCTTCTCGAGACACGCCGCACTTAACGATATCATACGCCGGTCCCTTGCCACCGTCAACGTGCCAAGTCTACTTGAGCCAACTGGTATTGCAAGAGACGATGGCAAGAGACCGGACGGTATGAGTTTGATTCCATGGAAGATGGGTCGGGTGCTAGTATGGGATGCAACCTGTTCAGACACGCTGGCCCCTTCCCATCTACATGGAACCAACAACAGAGCTGGTGCGGCTTGTGAAGCGGCTGAAAAAGCTAAGGCAGGCAAATACAGGGGTCTAGGCTCCGAATATGATTTTGTCCCATTCGGTGTCGAGACCCTTGGTCCGTGGGGTCCTAGCGCTATAAGGCTTTTTAAAGAAATAGCGAAAAGATTAGTCGACATCACAGGAGACCGAAGAGCTGGCAGCTACCTTGGACAAAGAATTAGTCTAGCTATCCAAAGGGGGAACGCTGCCAGTATCTTCGGAACCTTGCCTAAAGGGACTCCTTTTAATAATGTATTTTAGTTATTATATTTTATTTTTTTAAGGTTTTTAGTTTTAGGTTCATTGTTATAGTATATTTTTTGTTTTAATTATTCTTAAATGTATAAATACAAGCCTCTTTATATACAATACTTATATAATTAATAATCGTACATAAATCATAAATCTAATAATACAATATCTTATTGGAGTAGTATGAATAAATAATTTTTATGGGTTTTAATTCATTGGATATAACAAATTATATCACAATAAGGAATTATGAATAAGACGTCCTCTCCTCCTGCAATTGCGATACCCTACACTACAGGGTCCATAATGCACTTTTTATCTATATGTTACCACCTTTGTATCTCCATTATGGTCTGCAATAAATGAATTGAATTGAAAATTCTAAAAATCTTCCAATGCAATATCCGAACATGTCATGACCCCCATGACCCCCCCCCCCCCCTGGATCCGCCCTCGATAGTTTTTCTCTTCAATCTTCTACTGACCTTGATAATGCCGCTGTCTATAATACATATACAGTGGAGGCCCGGTAGTCCGACAATCATTTTGCAGGGCAGTGTCGAACTATCGAACTTGTCGGATTATAGAGTACTGCCTAAGACCACCTATAGTCCGAATTTTTTTACAAAAGAGTACCTTGTAATCCGACAAATTACAGATCCAATGATAAGATTACAAATCATACTTTGTTATGTATGTCAAATTTAGTAAATTAAACAACACAATAGAAAGATTACGTTTTATTATAAAAGTAACGTCATCAATGCTATAGAATTTATAAAAAAATAAAAAAAAACAATACCCTACGCGTCGAGCACAATAGTGATGGTGCGTACAAGTTGTAACTTGTTCAATCGTGAATGAGGGCTATCGCGTATGAATTCGCCGCTAGAGGCGCTAGTGTAGCGTGAGGTCTCCGAAATGTCAAATGTTATTGCTTGTTGGTTGACTACGCGGGTTTATTTCTAATTAAAATAATGTTTTGAATAATTGGTAACAATTCGGCTTAATTATGGCAAATATGAGTTATGTGGCAATGAATGTCAGTTATTAAAAATTCAAATTTTAGCTTAGAAAAATTATTATGTTCCCATTTTTTCCGAATAAAACGAAACTGCGCGTCACTGTGGCATGGTCTATTATGTTTAGGATATGGTTCTTTTGTGTTAAAATACGATCTAAATGTAACCTTTGATTTCATGCGCGTATTAATAAACTTTAAAAGTTACAATTTAGGACCTCACTCAACAGTGGCGCCATCTGGTGAGGCAGAAAACGGTAGCCCTCATTAGCGAATACTTGTATGTAATAGACGATGTCGGATTATAGGGGGTGCCGCATTAGCCAGGGGCCGGATTACCGGGGCTCCACTGTAATATAGATTAATTGACTCACCAGCAACCACGGCGTCGTTCTTGATAGTTCTGCGCACGATCATGATGGCGTCGTGGAGGGATCGCTCCGTCTCTTCCAGAAACTGATCGGCGCCACCTCGCAAGATCAGGGTGCAGGTCTTCGCAGCAGGGCAGCCTGGTGGTAGAATATCATTCAAAAATTCAAAATTCAATATCGTTTATACAGTCTAGGCTGTTACAAGCACTTGTGAATGTCGAAAAGCTACGCCATCGGTTCGCAAATCTACGGCGGGAGACTTTGTACTGAGAAGAACCGGCGAGAAACTCAGCAAGGGCTGTTTTTTTCTCCCTGCACTATATACAGAGTCGTCAATTTGAAAAATGACTTCAATATGAGATAACTCATGAAGTCACTTTCCATTACAAATGTAAATGATAAAACAATTATGACTATAAAATAAAAAATATAAAAAACAGATTTAAAAGTAAAAAAAGTTTAGGAATGCCGTGTCCTAGGCACTCCTACTGTTTAGGCATAAAAACAAATGTACCATTAAAGTTAAATACAACGATTAATGGTACCCAATGAAGTAAGAGCAGACTCATCTCCGCTGGCAGCACCCGTTCACGAGCATGACGCATGAACCAGCCATCGCTTCGCTCAACAATTTTTTAGGGAACGTAACGACCCGCCTTTATTATTTACTAGTGGCCTGCCCTCGTTTCGCTTCGGTGTAGAGCTTGGGGGTAGAATTGATCAAAATCCTTTCTTAGCGGATGCCTACGTCATAACATCTACCTGCATGCCAAATTTTAGCCCGATCCGTCGAGTGGTTTGGGCTGTGCGTTGATAGATAACTATGTCAGTTAGTCAGTTACCTTTGAGTTTTATGTATATAGATTGAGGTGAAAATTCTTTACGCACGCTTGACTTGGGGGGGGGGGGGGGGGGGTAAGCTGGCGAATGCTTTACGAAAAGTGTGTTCGAGTTGAGTGGGGGATATAAGCAAGAGAAAGCAGTGCACGCGCACATTTTCTTTCTCTCTTTCTCTTTTAGCTAGTAAACGAAATATATGTATATGTACATTATTGTACATACATATTATATATATATATATATACATATATATTTTATATATCTATAGATATGCTATTATTGTGATAAATATTCGGCTATTAAAACGTTTTTCCAATCTACTTTACTCGAAAATCATCCACTCAGCACAGCAATATATCGAATACATTATAAACGAAAATTTAGGAATGATTATGGTGCCTTGTAAACAGTAGAATCTAATGACTTTTCAAAAACTAAAAATTAATACTAGCTTCGTGTAGCGTTCGTTATTTGCGTCTGTCGAGGTCAGCAAAAGGATTATATTATCAACTACAAATGTTACAGAAATAAAAAGAAAACAGTAAGTAAAGGCAGTTATAAAAAAATCAGACTAGGGTATATGTACACACATGTATATATTGTACATATATATATATCTAATATATAAAACTCTCGTGTCGCGGTGTTTGTGGTTAAACTCCTCCGAAACGGCTCGACCACCACCAACCCCTATTTTTTTATGGCGGTACGAAGTTCGCTGGGACAGCTAGTATATATATATATATATATATACAGACGGAGCTAAAGAAGTTTCACTTCAGTCATGCGGTCATAATTAAATTTTTCTGTTTGATGTTAGAAATTAATCTACGGTTGATCGGACCGTTTGGAAATAGAAATTTGCTCATATTAATCTGTGATCACGTGACAAAAACTCCGTCGTCTCTGCGATGCAAATACCGAATGCAGCTAATGCTATGAAATATTTATATATTCGAGCTCCTTCAAGCTTCGGAAGGCACGTTAAGCCGTTGGTCCCGGCTGCATCTGCAATCGTTGGCACCCGCCAATGCGCACTGGGCCCGCGTGGTGGGTCATGGCCCAATCTCCCTATTCCATCCATAGGGAAGGCCTGTGCCCCAGCAGTGGAGACATTAATAGGCTGATGATGATGATGATTTATATATTTGAGGATAATGCTAACCATTCGGCGCACCTTTGGAGTACCCTGAAAGGAGATAAAGGATGAAGATAGGAATAGGAATAAAGGAATTACAAATGGGGTATTTACATTTTAAAGTTAAAGGAAGGATAAAATACGGTTTAAGGAGCTTGATGGCGCGGGTGGTTAGCGTTCGGCTGCGATCGTTGAAGTGAAGCAACTTTCGCAGTGGTCGGTCATTGGATGGGTGACCAAAATTTACTATCTCGAGTACCTCCGTGCTTCGGAAGGCACGTTAAGCCGTTGCTCCCGGCTGCATCTGCAGCCGTTAGCACCCACCAATCCGCACTGTTATTGACTAATGTTTATAGAGTCCGTAAAAAGTGGATATTCATCATTCTGTTGTGTATTTCAGTAAAAATAACCAAATCAAAAACTCCATTTTCAAGTTGCCACGAAAACGTTTCTCTGGACAATATGGCGTCTTACTAGTGTGTGACGTCACACGACTGTTATTAAAACGATCGACGTCAAACGATACAATGTAATGTCACTTTAACCGGAAGTTTACTTGCGTGTGACGTCATTTTAGGCTCCGCCAATCCCAAGCGTTTTGGGTCACGTGACAATAGATAAGAAAACTATTATCTTTTTCGTGGGTTTTTAGTAAAATTATGAATACTTTTTTTTGTCAAAATAGTAAATACCCCTGCCAATATTCATTCTAAACACAGATGCTAACAATAAGCACTTCATTTTTAATACTGTCAAATACCCTATTACAAATTGAATATTTTGTTGAGTTCGCTTGTGCGATATAATTTTGCAGCAGTGCCCCAAGGACAAATTGTTCCCACAGCAAAAGGCAGTCTGAATTTTTCACTTCCAAAATAAAATGTTGCCATCAATAAAAAGCATCGCTTCAACTTTCATTAGATAAACTATTAATCAATATTTCATCAACACTCCGTCTATAATATGTCCATTTTGAATTTGATCACATAAAACCGTCAATATTGTCATTACCAATAATAAGAACAGTTTGAATCAATATTTCTTCATATCTGAGCCAATATGTATGTCATACTGCGTATCTGAAATCAATACTCCATCAATATGTCACCGGTCACAGAAGGCCTATTCGCTAACCGATTTTGACAGATGAAAGTGATATTCACCGAGCTATTTAGTTTAATGTTCAATTTCAATTTAATTAGACGTGTTTTTTAACTGTACTGTTTTATTATTATAATTATTTATTTTAATGTCATTGTTGTATTGTTTTTTAATTTCGATGTCGATATTATGTAATTATTATGAAATAAATGCTTTTATTAATATTATTATCATTATTATTTAGTGGTCCACTAATGGTTTATTATAACGCCACTAAGATACTTGTTCTGAAAAGCATCGATGGATATACAGTTTTCTCTTTAATGACAAAAAAGTTAGCAAATAGGCCTTCCGTAGCCGGTGAGATATTGATACGGTATTGATGGAGTATTGATTACAGATACGCAGTATGACGTATTATTGGCTCAGATTTAAAGCAATATTGATGCAAATATGTTCTTATTATTGGTAATGAATAATGATACAATACTGACGTTCAATATGGTCAAATTCAAAATTGCCGTTGGTGATTTATGACTTTAGTACACTGAATCAATACCGCATCACTACCTTACCGGTGACAAGGATGGCGCCATCGATAACCGAAGGAACCGAGAAGTAGGAGGACAAAGAAGGAGCAATAGCGTGTTCGGTCTGCGAATTCAAACTAAGCAAGTTTCCCAATGGTCGGCTATCGGATGGGTGAACATTCGTGGAACTCACCAGTGAACAGGTTATACCGCTCGCCGCCCACCTGTCGCTCGGTGAAGTGCTTGCAGTGCCCCAGTGAGGCAGGCTGCAGGTCCCGCACTGAAGTTAGCACGGCCCCACCGCAGGCCCGTTGGGTCCTACGCATGTCCTCTTCAGGGACTCGGCCCGCGCAGAACATGTCGCTGTGCGGAACCAAATGGGAATTTCATATTTAACAAGTACACTAGAATAAATACATTATTTAACGACCTCCGTGGCCGACTGGTTTGTACACCGGGTTTCATGTTTCATGGTGTCGCCGACTCGAGGTCCCGGATTCGAATCCCGGTGGGGGCTGATGTTTGTGTGATGAATACGAGCATTTGCACTCCAGTCGTGTATGTTTAATATGTATTTCTATATAAATATACTTAAATATGTACAGTATATGTATTCTATCCGTTACCCTAGTATCCCATAATAACACAAGCCTACAGTGCTTACTTTTTACAATAGTGTTGCACCTTCGTCGCTCTATCACTATGGCCTCATGTCTACTATCGTGATCCACACAACCGTTTCAGTAATTGGATCCGTATGTTTTAATCATTAGCCATATAGGATGAGCTTAATAGTTTATTTGATAATAATCAATGTTCTACTTCTTCTTCTTCTGGACGACCTCCGTGGCCGAATGGTTTGTACGCCGGGTTTCATGGTGTCATTTGTGTGATGAATACGAGCATTGGTACTCCAGTCAAGGATGTTTAATGTATTTTCTATATAAATATTCTTATATATGTACAGTATATGTATTCTATCCGTTACCCTAGTATCCCATAACACAAGCCTTACAGTGCTTACTTTGGGGCTAGGCTAATTGGTGTGAGTGTTGGAAATATTTATTTATTTAATGTTCTACGGTATAAATACACAGATTGATATTCAGTGTATAAAAGATAGCTTACCAAACGCTCAGTATCACATCAAAATCACGTCAATACCGCCACATTATCTCATCAATGATATATCAATATAACCTCATTACCACATCAATATCATATCAATAATGCAACAATACCACGTCAATATAATACTAAATAATCATAATAAACTTTATTTTCTCTCCACAATCTTATACAATATGCTTCATGAGTAACAGATTATAAAACTTAGGTCACCAAAACCCGATTTCTCGAAAACCGGAAGTGCTACGTTACTCAAATCCGGTTTGTAGTCTTATCAGACTATTCTTAACTTATAACTTAAATATTCTCTTTATCTATCTCTTACGGTTTGGCCGCTGAAACAGCACCACAGACGGACGGACGGACGGACTTGTCTAATAGATAAGAGATACCATATAAATTGGCATTATTTTCGCATCAATACTGCATCAATATAAATGCACATCGTCACTCACCGGTCGGCGAAGTATTGTGTGGCCACGTCTCCTATAGGCAGCTTGCTCAGAACTACGCTGGCACCGCTGGCATGCAAAGCAGCCAATTTGTCGTATAGAATCTGCCATTCGGCGTCAACCACTTTTTGATATTCTGTTACGTTGTCTACGCGAACCTAAAGGGGAAAAATATTATAAACCTTAAGTCCTTTTACAAAAATTGCGCCGCTGCCGTACTGATCGGCGCGTAGGTAGATTTGCACTAGTATATATTGCATTTTACGGGTGATGTTTCGAGTCTTATGAAATAATTATTAATGAACTAATTGTAAAAATATATACATATTTCAGTAGTTCAATGATGGTAGATTAGTTTTATGAAAGTCTTTGATAGTAATTCTGCACATTCCCAATCTCACCTCTTCAACACCCCATCTAATATTCATACTCACTATTAATTAACTCAAAACACAAAGTTATTTAATTTTTCCTTTCGCAGTCACTCATAATAATTTTCCATACAATAGGGATGATGACTAATTTTTTTTTCTCCGTTTATCAGGTAGATTATCAAAAAGTATTGGTCACGTATTTTTTCTTTTTTCACATAATATAATCATTGCAGAGATATATTGATTTGAAAAGTCGATTGACGTCACGTTTGAGTACACTTATAAGTGAAAATTCACTCAAAAGTGACGTCACGAGCCCCTACTCCCAAACTTTGAAGCGCTATAACTTTGTAATTTTTTGGTTGATTGCCCAAAGAAAAAATAAGTGTCCATTATTTTTTGATCATCTAACTGACGGACTAAATAGAATTTCGTTTAATGTACCCCGTCATCACCCCTATTCTTGCTGACCTTGCACATTCGCAGTAACACCTAATTAACGGCATATATAACAGTCACACTCCAAATTCATCCAAAATTATGATTACCAATATTTTGGACTTGACGGTCACCCATCGTTTTCCAAACCATACTCTCCATCCTTGCACATTGCCAATCTCACTCACCTCTCTAACCCTTTCAGCCTTCAACTCCAGCACGCAGTCGTCATAGCTCTTCGGTTGCATCTCAAACCCGGCGTAAGAAAATGTCTTGATACAACCATCTAAATACAGGGAGAAAAACCAGCCCTTGCTGAGTTCCTTGCCGGTTCTTCTCAGTACAAGGTCTCCCGCCGTAGATTTGCGAACCGATGGCGTAGCTTTTCGACATTCACAAGTGCTTGTAACAGCCTAGACTGAATAAACGATATTGAATTTTGATTTTTTTTAATTTTAATATCTCCCTCTTTTGTTACATACAATACCCCCCGACCCTGCACATTCACAAGCTAACCTATTCATCGCCCCATCTCAAATTCTCAGTATTCACTCAAAAGTACATATTCCAATCATCTAAATAAAATATATTAAGTCGCGATCACCCATCATTCTCCTAACCATCTTATTCGAGAGTGGCAATACCACATATTCATCACCTTTTTGATGTGTAACATCTTTCCTCTCGCTTTCCTGCAATTTGTGGCAGTGATTTCGTGAAATGGGACGGCAGTGTGTAACAGGAAAACGCGAAGGCGCGCTCTATTTGATTTTAGAATATAATGTTCAAATGGCTTATTCCTTTTGTAATAGGTTTTAGTTCTTTTTTTACTTTTTTTTATAAGGTGAGGTTTCAAATGTTACATATCATACGCGACTACTGTAAGGCTCGCTCGTTTTTTTTTTTCAAATCAAATCTCCCAAATGCATCCAAAATTATGATTACAATTACCATTTTTTCCCGTGACGGTGACCCATCATTTTCCAAACCAACCTCTCCATCCCTGCACATTCCCAATTTGACTCACCTCGGCATTGTCCCTTTCCGCCTTCAACTCCAGTTCTATATTGAGCAGGGCGATCTTGCAGTCGTCATAGCTCTTCGGTTGCATCTCGAAGCCGGCGTAAGAGAATGTCTTCTTGAAAGCCACGCCGGCTACCAGGAAAGAATCTTCCAAAGCACCACCGGAGACTTTCTTGATGCCTTGACAATATTAAACAAATTATTAATAGTTATAGTTTTTATTATTTTTAAAGCATGTAACTGCTTGATGTTTAAATCTAAAGAAAATATAACTAGAAAAAATTCCATGCGGACCAGGCTATTACTAAATTATTAATAATCAATTAGATTGGAAATTGAAAAACTATAAAAAATTATTTATTATTTAGTGTGTGCGAAGTAGGAGGTAGGGGAAGCAAGCAAGCCTACGGGTTCCCACTTAAGAGCCCTTTTACAAAATTGCGCCGCTGCCGTACTGATCGGCGCGTAGGTAGATTTGCACTAGTATATATTGCATTTTACAGGTGATGTTTCGAGTCTTATACAATAATTATCAATGAAATAATTATAAAAATATATACCTATTTCAGTAGTTCAATGATGGTAGATTAGTTTTATGAAAGTCTTTGATAGTAATTCTATTTAATTCAAAATCAAAATACGAGGTAAACTTGCATACTCTTTTGGGAAAACTCATGGAGGTTAGATGTTTTCTCATGAATTAATGAGATGGAAAATCAAAATTTAAATACATTATGTTACAACAAAGACATATTTCTGATGTTGTAGTAATTAATTCGATCTAATTTATTGAACATTATTGAGAGATTGAGGCGTTTGAAGTTGTGTATATTATCGTTTCTTCCGTAAACTAGCTGCGGTAGAACGATCAGTACAAAAAAAAGGAAAATAGTATTTGCAAATATTCTATTCATTAACTTGCGATAGGAAGAATAAATCTACTGTTTACTTCTATTGGAAATAGTCAAAATCTTATCTAAGGGGGTAAACGAGGCGATCAAATATTGCGATTTTTTGCAAAAAATGTGAGAGGGCTCTTAAATAGGGTAGAAATAATGAATAGGCCTCATGTCTACTATCGTGATCCACACAACCATTTCAGTAATTGGATCCATGTGTTATAATCATTGGCCTGTGACAGTCAAGTTAATTATACAGGGTGTGACAAAAGTTCGAAATAAAACTTTAGGTTTTGGTTGTGTTCCTTGTATAGACTTACCTACGAAAGTTTGACGCCTTTTAGACCACTTTTATTTTCTAATTAAATTAATAAAAATATCGTTTTACACCTGCCTATGGCAACCCTATAAATACGTACGATTACTACTACCTAAACAGACCCCCTCTCTCCCCCAGGCGCCCCTGCGCCCCGCTCAGATACCTACAAATTTTTATTTCGGAATACATATCTACAAATTTTATTTCGGAATTCTGTAACACCCTGTATATACGCCGGCTTTCAAGATGTCGTCTGCTTTAGTGGCAACGACCCAATCAGAACCAAGTTTTGGTCAAGTTATGAGCATTTGCTCATATACAGAGTGTGACAAAAGTCCGAAATAAAACTTTAGGGTTTGGTTGTGTTCCTTGTATAGAATTACCTACGAAAGTTTGACGCCTTTCAGACCACTTTTATTTTCTAATTAAATTAATAAAAATATCGTTTTACACCTGCCTATGACAACCCTATAAATGCGTACGATTACTACTACCTAAACAGACCCCTCTCTCTCCCCCAGGCGTCCCTGCGACCCGCTCAGATACCTACAAATTTTTATTTCGGAATTCTGTAACATCCTGTATAATTGTAACGCGCCTGCCCCGCCCACAAGACCCTTCTAACCTCTTCCTGTGTTCTGTGGGGTCCTAGAGGGCCTTAATAAAAGCTATTGTCAGTATGTAGAATGAGAGCTTTAATACCTAAAAATGTGAAAGCTAGCTATTCGAACTCCTAAACCGATTTAGATGAAATAAGACATAGAGATAGATTGAGTCCTGGGAAAGGACTATAAGTAATAATCTTTATCCCAGAAATAATGCTCAAAATGTTGGGTGGAAATTTGTGTGGAAACCCCATTTTTCAACACAGAAGTCGCAAAAATATAAAAATATGATAACGTAATGATTCACTCACCGATCATATCCAAGGGTAGGAGGGGAGCATCTAAAGATAGTACAGCATCCACAACCATCTTGGAGAAGTGATCTTTCTGTTGATGAATCAGTTTTGAAGACATTGCGGTGGCCGCACACTTGCGAAGCAGTTCCCTGTATAGACAATAGAATCATGTTCAGCCTATTATGTCCTCACTGCTGGGGCACACGCCTTCCGTGACCCATCATAAGGGGCTAGTATGGAATGGTGGGTGTGCAAACAAATAAAAAAAATAGTGCGTATGGAGTACACATCTGTACCCGTAGCACGAACCATTATCGAATTCGAATAGTTTGCAAACCGAAATGTCAATGTCAAATTATGTATGGAAACTTGAACAGCAGCGGCACAAAGTACGTAACGAGAACTAAAAATCAGTACACATTTGACAATGACATTTCGGACTCGCAAACGATACGAATTCGATATTGGTTCGTGCTAGGGGTACTGTTCAAGTTTCCATACAAAATTTGACATTGACATTTCGTTTTGTTGTTTACAGTTTGCAAACCGAAATGTCAATGTCAAATTTAGTATGGAAACTTGAACAGCAGCGCCACTTTGGACATAACGGGAACTAAAAATCAGTACACATTTGACAATGACATTTCGGACTCGCATACTATTCGAATTCGATAATGGTTCGTACTAGGGGTGCTGAAGTGAAACTTCTTTTCTTAAATAAAGCCGGGTACTCATTAGCAAGCTGTAACCGTAACCGTTGCATGCACTGTAACAAAAAAGCATAGTGTACGTGGGTAGCTAAACTGCACTCGTGAATGTCTAGAAGCTACGCCATCGGTTCGTAAATCTACGGCGGGAGACCTTGTACTGAGAAGAACCGGCAAGAAACTCAGCAAGGGCTGTATTTTTCTCCCTGTTTTATTATTTACAGAGTCGTCAAATTGAAAAATGACTTCAGAGATGATTCATGAAGTCACCTTTCATTACATAATGATTAAATATACACATTAATTGTTTCATTGTGTTCATTTTGATTGCTGTGTCATACAGTATAATAAATACAAATAGTGTTATTTATATTAAGTGTGACTTAACATTAACTTCAATATTAAGGAAGTTAGGGCAGACTCATCCCCGCTGGTAGCACTCGTTCACGAGCATGACGCATGAATCAGCCATCGCTTCGCTCAACCATATTTTAGGGAACGTAACGACCCGCCTCATACGACACCGTACTGTCGAACCGTTTGGCAATAAAGTTTAAATAATTTAACATAATAAGGAGATAGAAAGCCTCTCTTGAGTTTGTTTCGCCGGTTCTTCTCAGAAAGGTCTCCCAATTTGGAACCGGTGGTAGTTTACGATAGTTAGAGTCAAATAAATAAACTCAAAATTACAAAATAGAATTTTAAATAAAATACTTTACTAAGTAAATTAAATAATAAATTCATACATAGACAATAAAACTTTAAAAATCGAACAATGAAATAACCGAACGCTCAATAAAAGTCTTTCGAAGGTAGCTCGACAAATTAAATAAAAGTTTAATTCTGACGACGTAGCCTGTAAAGGCTACGAAACGTCAATAAATAAATAAAGTTTCGGCATTAACCCGTAAAAACTAGTTTTATTTAAGTTTAAATAAATAAATAGTAAATCATGTTGAGCACTACTTACCGCTGCTTCTCCGGCGATGTGTTGTCAATCTTGACGGATAGCTCCTTAACCTTGTTGACGGCTAACTGTGCGGCCGATCTGACTGCACGCGATATGACGCGAGGGTGAACGCCTGTACACAAAAGAAACGTACCAATTATACCCAACGACTCATCCGACTCCTCCCACATAGACCACAAACACCCACGAATTATTAATGAACTTATTATAAAAATGTATACATATTTCAGTAGTTCAATGATGGTAGATTAGTTTTATGAAAATTTTTGATAGTAATTCTATTTCATTCAATATCAAAATACGAGGTGAACTTGCATATTTTTTCGGAAAACTCATGGAGGTTAGATGTATTTTTTTGATAAATAATTACATTCTGATGTTGTTTTTTTGTGCATGAGATTGTGAGAATAAAGAAAGCATTATTTTTTTGTTTTTAAGAATGTAACTGCTCGATGTTTAATCTAAAGAAAATATTACTAGAAAAAATTGCACGCGGAGCGGGCAAAAGTTTGTTTCTTACAACAATCACAATAACATGATTGAATGAATTCTGGTCAAACTTGGGCACTGATAAATTTATTATGTTAAATATAAACATCTGGTTATTAAATTCCCTATACATAGAATGTATGCCAAAAACAACCTAACACACATGTTGTCGAAATCAACAGCTGTAAGTTTAAATAGTTATTATGAGTACTAGTGGCCCGTCCTCAATTCGCTTTGGTGTAGTGTAGATTTAAATGACTCTTCATTTAACTATAAAAAAACTGAAAGTGGTATATTTGCCTTTTCCAAACTTCTATTGACATCACGTCACTCAATTGTTTTGCCATCCCGGAATCTCTCCACTAACATTTAAAATTTATGGTATGGTATTAAAGTTCAAATTGACTTTCAGTATTATTACGAATCGTTTATATGGGAGTATAGAAAAGTGTTGTTATTATACTTTTTCAGGCAATTTTTTTTTAATTTCTCTGCATAAGAACCATCCTCGTACTTCAATGAATATTCTACAAAAAGAATTATCGAAATCGGTTCAGCTGTTCTTGGGATTTGCGCTTAGCAACACATTCAGCGATTCATTTTTATTTTATAGAAGACTAGCGGACCCTACAGACGTTGTCCTGTCTACACGTCTTTGTGAATCTAAACCATTCTCAGATCCCCTTGAACACACACAAAAAATTTCATCAAAATCGGTCCAGTCGTTTAAGAGAAGTTCAGTGACATACACACTCACAGAAGAATTATATATATAAAGATAGTGGGAACTGTCTTTCAATTTTTTTTTTAAATTAAAACTTGTTTTGTTATCAAAGCCTCATAAACGTGTGATCCTCACAGCCATTCAGCAATTGGATCCGTTGTTTATAATCATTGGCTTTGATATTACAAAAAAAATACATATAATTAAACGAAGAAGCACCACAGTGCATGTAATTATATTTAATTATGAAAAATAAAAAGATAGAAAGAGAGAGAGTTAAAGGACATCCTTTGACGGCCAAATAGTGACTGAACAGTAGCATTCACCTGCCAAATAGTGTCTGCGTCAAATCACTATTGCACAAGTCGTGTTGCGTCATATTATCATATTAATTAACTAGCGGCCCGCCCTCGCTTCGGTTCGGTGTAGAGCTGAAGTGTAGACGACAGTTTTTGTTCTCAGGCTTGTATTATACACAATGACATTCATCTATGATTCTTCATATACCTCTATGCAAAGTCTCAGCCTGATCGGTTTAAAATTGACAAAGTTTCATACAAACTTTCATTCCCTATTTTATCCCCTTGGGGGTAGAATTGATCAAAATCCTTTCTTAGCGGATGCCTACGTCATAACATCTACCTGCATGCCAAATTTCAGTCCGATCCGTCCAGTGGTTTGGGCTGTGCGTTGATACATCACTATATCAGTCAGTTCAACTTCAACTCAAAGGTGACTGACTGAGTTTTATATATATATATATAGATATGATAGAATCCCTTTATTTTTCCATCTTAGTCTAATTTCTTAATTTAATATTCGGCCAAATAGTGACTCCCGAGTGTCACTCAACTAACAAACAGTGACTCAGTGTTACTCAACCACCAAATAAAGCATTTGTCGCTAAACAACCAAATAGTAACTGAAATGAGACGCATAACAGTTACTATTTGGTCATTTACTGACACACGGAATCACTATTTGGCGGAATATTGACATGAATATAACTTAGTGCATGTAAATTACCCTAAGATGGAAAAATAAAGGGATTTTAACATAACTAGATGTCCCAGCGAACTTTGTATCGCCATAAAAAAATAGGGGTTGGTGGTAGAAGGGTGAAAATTTAGGGTTGTATATATTTTTGTATGATGTATCATAAAAAAATAAAAACAAAAAAATTTGAGCAAAGAAATATGGGTGGACAACCCTAACACTTAGAGGGATGAAAAATAGATGTTGTCCGATTCTCAGGCCTACTGAATCTTATATATAAAATTCTTGTGTCACAATATTAGTTACCATTTATGCATGCTTTGAGAAAAAAAAAGTTGTTTAATAAATATTAGGTTCTTCATATATAGATAATTGTTTATTTGTTAAATTCTCTTTTGTAATTTTTATCTATATTGCGATACCCTGACAGGGTTCATGTTAGGTACTTTATGCATTTTGTAACTTGTAACCATCCATGTAACCACATGACTGCAATAAATTGAATTGAATTGAATTGAACCATACACCTCCGATACGGCTTGACTAATTTTTATGAAATTTTATATGCATGTTTAGAAGGTCTGAGAATCGGCTACTATCTATTTTTCATACCCCTAAGTGATAAGGTTTGTCCACTCCTACCTTTTATTTATAGGACAAAATATTGTCTTTTATATAATGAGGTATTAAAAAATACATTATTTAAAAGACGACAGTAATCTACTATTTTTTTTTACCCCTGGGTTTGGACCGCTTATAGAAAGTGCACTTTTATTTTAAGATATTTTATAAAATTTGTATGTCAGATTCTGGTGAATTGTGCGTGCCTCAACAAATAATGTAACACGTTTTGTACCACTTTTCTTGCAAATAAATAAATTATTATTATCTCTTATCTATTAGACAAGTCCGTCCGTCCGTCTGTCTGTGGTGCTGTTTCAGCGGCCAAACCGTAAGAGATAGATAAAGAGAATATTTAAGTTATAAGTTAAGAATAGTCTGATAAGACAACAAACCGGATTTGAGTAACGTAGCACTTCCGGTTTTCGAGAAATCACGAATTTCAAACGAAACCACACAAAATCTCCGAAGTTCTCAATTAATTAAATACATTTTTTTTTAAATCAGGTTTTGGTGAACATTTGGTTCACTGGTTTGCTAGTTATCTCTCATTTAATTAATTTCACAGTTAGGTTTTTTATAAAATAGATATAAAAGTAATATATAAAAACGTAAATACAAAAATAAATATAGTATAAAAAACCGAACCTAGAAGGATTATTATCATAGAACCCATAAATTTTCACCTTTCTACCACCAGCTTCTATTTTTATGGCAGTACGAAGTTCGCTGGGTCAGCTAGTATGCATTAGTGACGTAACGAATATTTGCATTCGCGAATATTCGCATATTTTTGAATATTCGCATTCACATTCGCATTTGCAAAATCTCTGCGAATGTTTTGCGAATATGAATATTAGAAAAAAACAATTTGAAGAAGTTGTAGTTCTACCTTTCCTTGAATATTCATTGTTACAGTTTGCATTTAGCTCGTTCAGCATCGCAAAGTGTGAAATAAGTCCATGTTTCACTAGAATTCGATGTGCTCATGTTAATAAATCACTATTACCACTCACAATCACTAACCTCAAAATTCACTTGTTTTGTTTACGGAAAGACCGGTGCGAACGGAATAACACTTCAGTCGGATGAGTTCATATCAACTCGGCAATTTGAACGAGACACCATCATGCCATAGACAATTGGCGCCAATTTAAAAAAAACTAAATATTCGCATTCGCGAATGTCGGTACCAGACATTCGCATCCGCATTCGCATTCGCGAATGTTCAAAAAATGACATTCGTTACATCACATGCATACTATGCATATAAAATTTCACGAAAATCGGTCAGGCCGTTTCGTAGTCCTACGCACACCGTGACACGAAAATTTTATATAATAAATTTTAATATGACGCAAGACGACTTGTGCAATAGTGCTTTGACTGTCAACAATCAAATAGTGACACGGATATTGTCTTACCTTCTTCAACGAAAGGCTTCAGTCTTTTCAGTAGCTCGCCAGCGAGTATGACCACTGAGGTTGTGCCGTCGCCGACCTGAAATAAACCTTATATCGTAAGAATATGACTTAAAATTACTTTAATTTTTTTAAGCATTTAACTGCTAGATGTTTAAATCTAAAGAAAAAGTTTACTAGAAAAAATTCCACGCGGACCAGGCAACAGACGACATTGTGGGTTGCCTACAATGCGAAGAGATGGCGCTGAATTGCAGCCTAAGACTAGAGAAAATTCCACACGGCCGTCAGGGCCGCGGTAGCATAATGGTCAATGCATTCGCCCGGATAGCGAAGGGTGCGACTTCGAGTCCCGTCTACTGCCTGGTCCGCGTGGATTTTTTTCTAGTAAACTTTTTTTTAGAATTAAATTTCATCATCATCATCATCAGCCTATTAATGTCCCCACTGCTGGGGACAGGCCTTCCCTATGGATGGAATAGGGAGATTGGGCCATGACCCACCACGCGGGCCCAGTGCGGATTGGCGGGTGCTAACGACTGCATACGCAGCCGGGACCAACGGCTTAACGTGCCTTCCGAAGCACGGAGGAGCTCGAGATAGTAAATTTTTGGTCACCCATCCAACGACCGACCACTGCGAAAGTTACTTAACTTCAACGATCGCAACCGAACGCGCTAACCACTTGCGCCATCGAGCTCCTCGAATTAAATTTACTTATCATTTATTGCTCATGGGCAGCGTGGCGGATCAAAGACCAATGTCTTTATTCCATTCATAGAGGCATTTTCTAGGAATGGATAAGAATATTGGCCATGAGCTACCCACTAAGACACGTAATCACTGTGGATTGGTGGGTGCTAACGACTGCAGACTTAGACCCGATTTCACCAAAATTTGACAAATTGTTTCGTTAGCTAACGGTTCAGTAAAACTAACAAGGCTGTTAAATAAATTCATTAATTCCTATAATTAAATAATTAAGGACCGTTATTAAATCAAGCAAGATTTGAAAATTATTCAGACATATTTTAAAATAACAAAAAAAAATGTCTATTTCTTTGGCATTAATGTGATCACATGGCCTATAAATAAAAAAAATGTCATCTTTGAAGATAGTATTGTATCGAACTCCTTGATCGACCGCATCAAGGAGGAAAATCCTCTGTTAATGCAAGATAGGACACAAAAAACATTAACTTGTCGTGTGAGGCGAGTCGTTGCGTTCCCTAAAATATGGTTGAGCGCAGCGATGGCTGGTTCATGCGTCATGCTCGTGAACGGGTGCTGCCAGCGGAGATGAGTCACCCCTAACTACTTTGATATTTAAGATGTAAATGTTTAATTACACCTATTATAAATAACTCTATTTGTATTTATACTGTGTGACACAGCAATCAAAGTGCAGGTGAACAATTAATGTATAATTTCACATTATGTAATGAAAGGTGATTTCATGAATCATCTCTGAAGTCATTTTTCAACTTGACGACTCTGTAAATGATAAAACAGGGGGGGGAAAGCAGCCCTTGCTGAGTTTCTTGCCGGTACTTCTTAGTACAAGATCTCCCGCCGTAGTTTTACAAACCGATGGCGTAGCTTCTAGACATTCATATGTGCTTGTAACAGCCTAAACTGAATAAATGATTTTGATTATGATTATGATGATTAAAGGAATTGACACGCTATTAGATAAAGTACCAGTAATTTTCTGGGATAACAAGTATTCTGTCTCAATCCCGGTCATACACTATATGCACACCAAAATTCCAACTCCTCTTCCAACCAATCCAAATTTCCGCTTTTATAATATTAAGTGGGATTCTAATTCCTCCGACCGATGACGAAGACGACCTCCCTGGCCGAGTGGTTTGTACGCCGGGTTTCATGATGTCTCCGACTCGAGAGGTCCCGGGTTCGAATCCCGGTGGGGGCAGATGTTTGTGTGATGAATACGAGCATTTGTACTCCAGTCATGGATGTTTAATATGTATTTCTATATAAATATACTTATATATGTACAGTATATATATTCTATCCGTTACTCTAGTATCCCATAACACAAGTGCTTACTTTGGGGCTAGGCTAATTGGTGTGACTGTTGGAAATATTTATTTATTTACCTCAGCATCTTGTGATTTGGCGATATCCACCAATGTTTTGGCAGCCGGGTGAACGATGTCCAATAACTGTAAATATAATCAACAAATTAGTAGTCTCTCCTTTAATACCGTTGCTGGGCAAATTGCGTAAAGCATTCTGCGTCGTCTGTATGTGTCAAATGCATGGTTGTGTGTAGAGAGAGATGAAAAAATAAATTTTGTAATTAACTAAAAAAATCTCGGGAACTTTTTTTAACACAATACCATCATCTTATCACACAATACACATTTAAACACGATTTTTATCGCGTCTAGCTGTCAATCTCCGTAGAGTAGTATCATATCGCGGTGTTCATGCTAGTGGGGGGGGGGGGGGGGCTGAATTCAAAATTATTAAGGAAGACTCCATTTAAGATTAACATTAAAACGCTATTTTTATCGCGTCTAACTGTCAATCTCCATAGTAATTTGCCAATTGAGCGTGATATAAACGCGTTATATATCATACCGCGGTGTTCATGCTGGGGGGGCTGGTATCAAAATTATTAAGGAAGATTCCGTTAAAGATTAATGCTAATCATTAAAGCCTTATTACGAAGCGTAGACTTTAGTGAAATCTGGACTCAAACTAATGCTGTCACTTTTTTTTGCTACTAAGAAGACAGAGGCAACTTTAGGTTTCATCATCTTTAGTCCGCGTTTCAGAATAAGGGGGTATGAGTTTATATTAAAGTTTGAAAATACCTCTTTCCTTTATTTATTTGTTTATATAAATATGCATCTATATTATTATTACCGTTTTTATTTCATTTTATAATATTGCTCTTACACCCTTCCCCCTTTTTTTTGTTCTTATATACTTATTTAATTTTCCGTCATGGGTTGCCTGGAAGAGATTGCTATTAAGCAATAAGGGCGCCCATTGTGTAATGTCTCTCTGTCAGTGTAATCTTACTGTTATGTCCTTTGTGGTGTGATACAATAAAGAATATATTATTATTATTAAAGTTTTCTTTTTATTTCGACACCTACCACACATTTTTGAATGAAAATTACCAAACAAGCTTTCAAAAATGTGTGAAATGAGAAATAACATAGCTAACTTAAAACGCTTATTTTTCAAAGATTGGTTTCTGTTAAGTGAATTTTAAATGTGATCTGTGAAGCGGATTTCCCTCATCATCAGTGTGCAAGAAGAATGTACGGAAGGCTAGTTGATTATATAAATTAAATAATAATGTAGTACAAGTTGATTTATAAATAATTTTTGATTATAAATCAATAGTTTAAAAAATATAACACTTTCAAGAAAAAAAAATTAACAATGGTCCTTAGTATCTTTTTTCATGTTTTATTTTTAAAAATGGTGAAAAAAAAACATTTTTTTTTACGTCACTTGATGTGTGTGTGATTGGAATTACAATTAGGTATTTAACGAATTTGTTAATAATACAAATAAATAATAGATATAATTTTTATTTTTTTAAAGCAAGCAACTAAAAAATCCACGCGGACCAGGCAGCAGACGGGACTCGAACCCGCACCCTTCGCAATCCGGGCGAATCCACTGACCAATTATGCTACCGCGGCCCTCACGGACGGCGTCGAAATTCCTCTAGCCATTCTTAAGCTGCAAGGCAGCGCCTGGTCCGCGTGGATTTTTTCCTAGTTAGGTATATTTTCTTTAGATTTAAATAATAGATATCTGTACTCCGCCATACAAATGATTATTATTTAATCTCGGTCAGTATCTCATTTATTTGTATGACAACACAAATATATTCGTTCTCAAGTCTTGATCGTTTATTTATGCAATCTTTTTACTAAGTTACTGTACCTATGTTATTTAGTGAAACGCTCTGCTTAAATTCGACTAAATTATAGATGTATTATATATATATATATTTTTTTATATATAAATAGTTTCGCCCAGTCTTGATATGTATCTAAAAAAATTTGGAATCTGACCTTCATGATGGTGGCTCCATCGTTGGATATGACCGCTTTGCCGCTGTGGTCCACGATGAGCTTGTCCATGCCCCGAGGGCCCAGGGTCGTGCGGACCTGTGAAATAATACACCAATGTAGTTACATACACAATTAATAAGGTGACACTTAAAACTTAAATGGATTTCTTAAAGCATTTTTCATTATATTTTTATTGTCATTGTTTAACTGCTACATGTTAAATGCTAAAGAAAATTTTGTTGAACATATCGATGAACATATAGTCAGCATGTTATTACAATTTATTTTTCTGTTTATAATTTTTTTATAATTTCTCGAGCAGGATTGTGTTTAAGACTTTGGCGCGGGAACACTACCTTAATCTATTGCATAATGCTTAACCACAATCAGAATACTGTAATCCGACAAAGTATATGTGTTATATGTATGTGGGTGTATGTGTATGTATATATATACATATATATTTATTTGTAGTGTTTGTGTGTATATTTTTAAAAGTTTGGTCGTATGTATAGTTCAGTGTTAGTATATTTGCTCATTGTTTGATTTTAATCACTTCTTTGATTCTGCTGTTTTTTTAGTTCTGTATTTTCTTACCGGTTGACTGATAGAGAATGCCATATTGGCATTACGTCCCCCATTTGCAGTGTAAAGGCAATAAAGATTAAATAAATTAATTTTTCATAGTCACTAACTATTCTGTCTTCTGTTTATGTCTGTGAATAAACCGGTTGTATAGCCGGATATAAAGAAGGATGTAAAAAGGCTGATTAAATATGATACAGAACAGCACAGAGCACAGCAGTTAAATAGGTAAACAAAAAGTCACTCAATTAACGGTAAATAGGATAAAAAAGCACTTAAAACTAGTATTTGTTTCTTAGATTTTCACGCACATCACTCATCACTGTATATTGACAGTATTCTGACGATGCAGACCTGAAAAGGCTGCTAAACGTCAATAAATAAATAAAGTTTCGTGCATTAACCTGTTAAAACTAGTAGTTAAGAGATCAATTATATAATATTTTATTTAGAAAAAAAATATCAAAAGCTAGTAACGGCTTGAATAAGAGATACTGTGTTTTGTGTTAGTTTTCAGTCTGGTACTAATCAGACAGAACAAGGATTTGTTCCATACTAGGTCACAAATTGATATATTTCGTATTATTTTTAACACAAAAAAATACAGAAACTGTTTTGGTTTTGGGTAGCCCCACTATGTAGAAGACAAACAATACAACTTACGGCATCTACTACGAGCTGGCAAGCGTTGATATTAGAGATGAGTTGTGGCCTCCCTTGCGACTGGTCTGTGCCTTCCTTCAATACGAGGATCTGAGGTTGCTGCAGATAAATTCATTGTATCAGTCACAAGTTCAAAATATTTTTAGATTATACAGGTGTAAAAAAACCTTTAACGAAGTCAAAGGCCATGATATTTTCCACATCATGACGATCTTTTTCTTCTTCCGGACCATACCTACCTGGGAAATTTACCACCTGGTTTATGAAGATATTGAAGGTCAAAGTCACAATTTTTTTTTTCAAGATTTTTACATTAATATTAAATTATCAAGACGTTATTTAGAAACTTTTTGATCGATGCACACACAGGTACATCCTTTGCGCTGCGCTATACATTGCGCAGTGGCAAAAGAAATGTATTTTTTTACTTAAAAATGTTTGTCATAAGATTTTTTACACCCTGTATAGCTAGCACACTGACTAAACAATTCCTACACTCTTAATGGTAGACACACTACACTAAAACACTGCGACAAATGATTAAAAGCAATCATTAAAATTAGATGATGAGTCACAGAAAATGTCAAAGTTACTTCATTATTGAATAGATGTTTAACAACACCTGGGTTCCATTTTAAATTCTCCATACTTTTTCAGACTCAGGACACTTGATAAATGAAAGACAGCAATTAAAAGTGTATGTATATGTATATAACATATAACATTGCACTATAAACCTAAATTTTAAAGAAAAATAACCAGAAATGGGAACTATACGTCAGATTTTTGTGCTTTATATCTTATTTTGTCTCTCAATAGTCTAAAGACCGATATTTTGATCATCTTTTCTGTATTTTTTTACATGCTATTGTCTCAAGCTACCTACCTACCAACCTACCTAACGAACGAACATGTAAATAACAAATTATTTCATTAGTTTGGGAGAATGGCAAAGCTATATCATAAATTTTCATCATATATGGTAGATTTTTCACCTCAAAGTTTCACGTGATGCGTATTTATGTCTATTTTCACTAATCAAATGAGCAGATGTTGAATTTTCATAGACAAAACGTATGACTGTCGGCATTCTGTTTATGGAAAGAAAAATTGCAAAAAACAATAATTTACCAATCAAATCTTCAAGTTTTTTATTAAACCTTACCGCTGTACATTCGCACACTTAATTCATTACGATTTTAAGTGACAAATGACCAAAACTGTACAGATATCTGGAGAAATAACCTATGAAACAATTGCACTATATCACCTAAAATTATGCTCAAACACTCAAAATAACTAATAGGCCGTGATATTTCAATACACTGAATCGCATTCGATAAATATAATAACACAAATAACAAAGGATTTCATTGATAGTTTTGAATTTAATTTACCATTTTGTATTTTGAAAACCCAGAACTCCACAAAACCTGAGCGAAAAACAAACGGATTGACAGTGACACTGACAGGTGTTTAAAATGACATTAGCATCTGGACGGTTAAGGCCTGAAATATACATGCAGCTCCGACCAGAGGAATGAGGATCTATAATGACGACAAGGACAGATAATTCTATAATACTATATTCCATTTCTAGTTAATTATGTTTTCTTTAGATTTAAACATCGAGCAGTTACTTGCTTGAAAAATAAAAATTATAACTATAATAGGGAAGATGCATATATAATATTTATGAAAATTTTATGATTAAAATGTTAAAAAAATATAAAAGAAATGCCACTGCAACGTTTTTATTTTACATAATGTTGTTTTTTAACAATTATTACGAATTAAAAATACTTGAAACGGAACGTATTTTAAAACACCAATCAGTGTTTAGTGACGTCACTCCTGTTATAACAACTTCTTTGAGGTTATGGTTGTTAAAGTAAATATTATTTTATGGGAATATTTATTGCGTTTTTTACATTTAATAAAAATGGAAGTTGCGTTTATCAAAGCAGACTCCAGGAATTTACCAAGAGTTAGCGTTGACATGGTTATAACTTTTTTTATATATGTCCAAAGTGCAGAGTTTTTAAGTGAAGAAATGAAAGGGACTAAATTACTACGGTATGCAAAAATCGTAGTTGTTAAACTTCGTATTTTATTCAGCGGCTTCTACAAATCTTACGGCGATAATGCAATCGGCTATGTCCAAATTAAAAGAGATGGAAAATTATGTACAGTAAAAGGTCGAGTTCTCCGGAGCATAAAGTACGTAAAGAAGGTTATCGTGTTACAGTTATTTTAAATGAAACGCAAAGCTTGGTTCAGTCCTGCCAATGTGAAGATTGTGCCACACATTTTAAACTTTATCTAATTTTCTACGTCATTCTCCAACTGTAAAATTAAAAATATGTTATAGACAGGTTTTGTAAGTATTAGGTAGGTTACTAATGCGTTTTTACGTACAAGCAGATTAATTAAGCATATAACAAGTATATTCGCCGACTTACGTCAAAGTGATCTTCTCAGAAGATCTTCTTCTTCTTCTTGTCTTTGGAGAATAATTGTCATTTCTCTTCGCAGCTTGAAACCACTTTTTTTCAGTTTTGGGTCAGAAGTTCCAGTCAAAAACAATTTATTTGGGAACTTTGTTGAAGTAGATTGGCACAAAACATGAGTCAACACGGTTTTTTTTCGGAATATTAGTGGTATTGTTATGATCACATGATGTTGATGGATAGTCCATTTTAAATTTTTCAAAAAAATATTTCGAAAGTCGAAAAAATATGCAAAAGTATGAAAATTTAAAGCCAGCAACGAACAATTACGACCAGTGACAGACAGGAGTGACGTCATCGCAATCATAGGTTCGTTTTCGCGCGAAAATTTAAATTGTAAATTTAAAACTGAATTTTTTCCGATAAATCAGTGTTTTAATTTTTTAATATATCTGTGGTTTATTCTACATGGAATGCTTTAAAATGAAAACCAAAATAAAAATATTGCATCTTCCCTATTGCTATTTCTTCTTTCAAATGTTTAATTCTTGTAAAGGTAGAAGACAGACATTGTGGGTTACCTACAATGCGAAGAGATGGCGCCGCCTTGCAGTTTTAGAGAGGCTGAAAGAATTCGACACGGCCATCAGTGCCACGGTAGCATAATGATTAGTGCATTCGCCTGGATAGCGAAGGGTGCGGGTTCGAGTCCCGTCGGTTGCCTGGTCGGCGTGGAATTTTTTCTAGTTACATTTTTTTTAGATTTAAGCATCGAGCAGTTACATGTAAGAAAAAATATTAATTTGTTTCTTAAAAACAGTGATGTTCACACAATTAATACAAGAAACAAAAATAAACTAACTTTACCTGCTACTAGGCTTCACAAAATTAATAATTCATTTAAAGGTCTTTGTGTTCGCTTATACAATAAAGTCCCAAGCAATATCCAAGAGTTAGCCATAAATAAATTTAAAGATATTATAAAAAAATACACTTATTAAAAAAGCTTATTACAAAGTGTCTGATTATATTACAGACAAAAATGCTTAGGTTTGAACTGTTCCAATCATTCCAACAGGTTTTCTATATTAAATAAATCATAATTGTATTGGCGTTGTAACAACATAATGATTTGTAAATGTTGTTACATTAGACTTTTAATGTTGTGGAGTTTTTTTCGCTCGTTTTTCTCCGCAGCTAAAAAATATGTCCATAACGAGTGGTAGGGGAAAAAAATTTTTGGACGATTCAAAAGAGTTGTATTATACATCCAATTTGAATAAACATATATTGATTTCTGATTTCATGCATAATACATGAAAATTATAATTATATTTCATTTCAGAATTCTTCAATTTAATGACGATTATTTATATTTAGATAAAAATCTAATTGACTATTTTACGCATTCTTATAAAAATCTGTCATATTGAGTTCAACGGTCTTCCAGTTACAATGTTACATTTGAACTCCTTTTTACTTATAATTTTTATTTTTTAAGCATGTAACTGCTTGATGTTTAAATCTAAAGAAAATATAACTAGAAAAAATTCCACGCGGACCAGGCAGCAGACGGAACTCGAACCCTCCGCAATCCGGGCGAATGCACATAATAATATTTGAAACCTTTAACTTGATAATAATATTTGAAACCTTAACCTTTTAACTTAATAATATTTGAAATATTTGAATTTTTTAACTGTTAGGTTTTGGAAGGATAGTCTGTTTTCTCATTTCATAAATGATTAACTTTTATATGCAATGTTTTCATGCACATTAAGCATTTAAAGACATATCAAAACACCTTTTAAACAGGTATTTTTTGAAGCGAAACTTCTTTAAGCACGCTCGACTTGGGGTAAACTAACGCAAAAATCGTCACACATTTGCCATGTGTGACGATTTTTGCGTTACGCGCGTAACGGTGACTCATCGGTAAACAATGAACATGTATTTTGTGACGATAACAATATATCGTCACAAAATACATGAATCTAGTGCTTGGTGGGTGATAACGGACGCAGCGCGGATCGGTGGGTGATAACGGACCCAGTGCGGATTGGTGAATGATAACGGACCCAGCGCGGAGTGGTGGTTGATAATGGACCCAGCGAGGATTGGTGGGTGATAACGGACCCAGTGTGGATTGGTGGGTGATAACGAACCCAGCGCGGATTGGTGAGTGATAACGGACCCAGTGTGGATTGGCGGGTGATAACGGACCCAACGTGGATTGGTGGTTTTTTTTCTATCAACAAGTCTTCAGGTTAAGTTTATGATTTTCAGATCATTGGGAGCTAAATAAGTTTCACATCAGTAGTGTGGTGTCAGATAAGTTACATCACTTATGCCTTTACCTAATACATCACTAAGGTATGTTATTGATTCATAAAATAAAGATGGCGCAGAGCGCTAGACTTTCTTAGTGTTTTATTTAATCAACCAACATTACATGTGGTCATAAGCACACTCGCGTTTCAAATCTTTTCCAGGGGTTATATTGTGCCAAGTTTAGCATTCGAAGTGTAAGATTCGGATTGCGCTATCCATTAAGCAGCTTGTGAGAAGTTCAACTTACCGTGCAGCTAAACATTTATTGTACCTCTTTTTGAAGTGTCTCAAAGTGTTCTCTTTTTGGACCTCAAGTCACAACGATACTAAAGAAGTTTTTGTAATTTGAGATTCCATGAAACGGAAGTTTAGTATTTAACACAAGATAGGTGTCCGTTATTTTGTTATGTCTTGGCAATCCTAAGTTTAAAACCATGCTCAAGATTTTTATAAATTATATTTGTGTGGTGAATTGAAACACAGATCAAGGCCGTAGGCTGTGTGTTATGTACGTTGACCACAAAAGTAATGCACTCTTCTACTTTTATATACCATAAGAGACGGATAACCAAAAGAACGGCCTTGGGGTCTACCCCAACTGATCGGAGGGTCGATCCGGAGCTCGGTATTTTTTTAAATTGTTTATTTCTTACATTAAGGTAATATGTATTTTTCGAAACAATTTAAGTATAGAATATTTGAATTTGCCCAGTACTTTACAATACCTGAATAGTTAAGTATTTAACGTTTGGTAGGTACACTTACTGAAGTAGTTGATTATTACACGGGTTTAGATTTTAAAATCAACTTTTACCTTCCCAATGTTCGCATATTTTGTTTTTTATTTTCTCGGGTCTAGCTGATTATTTTACTGTAGTTTTTTTCTGATTCCCTTAAAATAAAAGCTTTAGTTCATGTTGATTAGTAATCTTATGTGTATGATGTTGTACAATATTTATTTAATGGATATCGTCTAATATGTTTATTACAGTTTATTTCTTGCTCGTTAATCGCTAGAATCGCTACATAGCTTCTATTAAATCTTCGTAAAATACGTAAATAATTTGTTTTATAATTCGTTTTAGTGCCGCCATCTATCAAGAAATTAACCATTTTCTTATACGATTATGGCAGTGCTTTTGTAGCAAGACAAGCTTATAAGCATGTGTGCTTGAAATTAAAAAAAAATGCTTAAAAATCCTTAGATGGAGCGTGCGATCGCAAGTACATTTATGAAATTTGATGTCTAAGTAATAATACGCTTTATTACTTTTGTTTGCGAAAAAGTAACTTAAATTAAATAGTGTATTAATGTTTTTATTGAAAGTGATTATTTAAATAATGTCTTAAAACATAACGCACATTTTTTGTATTGAGCTTTTATCAATTATCGAGACAATTTTCCCTTTAATAGTAAACTTAGACTACGCTTGCATTGGTTACTCCATGTTTTGTCTTTTTCATTACATGGCGTAACTTGTCTAAGCTTATTCCTTGTTTATTAATAAAGGGGTTTAAGTATAAAAAAAATAATTTTTACCTAGAGAGTTGAATTTTAACATAGGTTTTGTCTTTAAGACGTACCTAGTCATAAACCTTTGACGACCTCCGTGGCCGAGTGGTTCATACGCCGGGTTTCATGGCGTCGCCGACTCGAGAGGTCCCGGGTTCGAATCCCGGTGGGGGCAGATGTTTGTGTGATGAATACGAGCATTTGTACTCCAGTCATGGATGTTTAATATGTATTTCATATAAATATACTTATATATGTACAATATATGTATTCTATCCGTTACCCTAGTATCCCATAACACAAGCCTTTACAGTGCTTACTTTGGGGCTAGGCTAATTGGTGTGAGTGTTGGAAATATTTATTTATTATTTATTATTATTATTTATTATAAAGGGCTTTTACGTGTTCATATTTTTGTAGGTTTCACTTCTATCCAAAATTAAATTTTGCACTTTTTTAAAAACAATTAACAATAGGCGGGGATTACGAATGAATTCACATTATGTATTTAGATTTAATCCGTTCCACGGTACGGTCAAAACAGCATGTATATTGCTGGCCTTAATACTTTTTTTATTTCTTCGAAACGTAAAGGCAAAGGGTACAGGAGCTTTAAATTCTTTGATTCTCATTCTGGTACCGAGCGTTAAAAAAACATTTAAATGACACAAAATCCAAAAAACCCACGTATTTATTGACACGAATGCGTTTTAAAAACCACCGCGCTTTTTTATCGAGTGTTTTAGGGTATTTAAGATGTACATAAATGTAAAAATTAATGTCTTGGGGGGAAACGAGGCGCGCGGGTAGGCGTGCGTTGCGCTGATTGGCGCTCCAGTCGTACCCAAGCGCAGCTATCCCCTCCACGTTTTGTTCAGCGCTTTACGTGCCGCCCCGCGACCCCTGGGGTCCATTGCCTAACGGAAATGCTTTGGAAAACGCGAACGCTTTCGATTTTATTTTGTTCTTTCTAACCACCGCCGAAGGTTTTCAAATACTTTACGCTTATTTTTAGGACTGACCTAATCTTAGAATAAATACCTTACATTTTTGTAAACAAAAGAAGGAAATAAATCATGTGACACATATCGATAGTGAGTACTGGGAAAAGAAGAACTTTAGTTTTATTATAAAAACAGCTAATATAAAGACCGTTTTTACTTTAAATAAAATTGTTGTTTTAAAACCTACAATAATCGATATTTTAACCGAAAGCATCAGTGATGATGATGACTACTCCGACGGTTGTGCAAAGATGAGCGGAATTAAAGAGCTAGATTCTGATTAATGTTTTTTCTCACTCAGTGTTAATAAATAAATATCATTAAAAAAAACTGATATTTTTTCTCACTTAATCTTGGCAAATAAGTTGTATTACAGAAAAACTATTTTGCTCACTCTACCTAACTGCTTTGAATTGACAGCTATGACGTCACAAAATGGCGCCCAGTCGGTCCTATTCTTAGTTGAATCGCTTTGTAAATGAAATACCAAGAGAAGAAAATAGTGGGTTTTCTGCTCGAATTGGAGCGCCCGTCTGGGGAAGTAATCTCCACCTTACAAAAGACCACAGTAAAATAGCACTTCCTTTTGGTGGGGTTATGTTTTGTCGAAGAGTAAGATTCCAGAGCTCCACGGGGTAGGAGATTGGGTGAGTAAGGTAACGAAGTAAGTGATTTTTTTGGTGTCACAAGTGTCTAACTAGAAGCTATATACGGTGACCGCTTATGCTGCACTATCAGGCGGGCCGTATGCTGATTTTTTTTTGTTGCCAGTGGCGGCGCTAGGCGTCGGCGACCGCCGACGGCCTCGCGCCTGAGGGGGCCTCGCAAAAAGTTTTTACAAGTTACCTATTTATTTTCGTTTCTCCTGGCCTGGCTTAGGTAGCCGACCCCGAACAATTCGGGGAAAAAGCTAAGCAGATGATAATGACTGTTATTATTTTCGAACACGTGCGTGATGGAAGCGAGTGGTACTTTACTGGTATTCAGAAATGTCTGTCTGGCAACACTATTTTTGTAATTAATCTTCTATGTTTGTAATTATTTTTTGTCATCATTTGATTATCAACAATAAAACTCGTTTACTCATACGTTATTTTATAATTCGGCTCACTTAATTTAATGGTTTTTTACTGCGAAGTAAAATAGGCCTCGCGAACTTGATGTCGCCGACGGCCACATGTGGTCTAGCGCCGCCACTGTTGCCTGCCATGGTGGAAGTGAAAAAGAGAGACGCGAAAACGAGCGGACGCTGTCGCGATGAGTCCGGGCAAATAAGGGAGGATTGTTTTCCCGATTGACTGCCTGCAGCCGATTACCGATATTGGTTCGTACCAATAGCTAGAGCGACCGCCCAAGGGGGCGCCGACAGGGCGCGCTTCTCCAAAGAATATGAGTTAAACTTTGATTAACTCATATTCTTTGGAGATTTCTCAGATTTTTTCAGTATACTACAATTTTACTGAGTATTCAATCCTTTTTTAATTAATTCTGATGCATAAGATGCGAGAGTTCAAAAATATTACTTATCTATAAATCGTGATATTTGAAAATAATTAATGTTTTTATTCATCATAAACGATTTTCCCGTCCTTACCATAGAGAAACTCAGTATTTATTTTTACGCTACGGTACTTGTTCTGAAAAACATCCATGGATATATTTCAATCGAAAATGACAAACTTTGCAACTTTGTCAATAAAAATAAATTTCAGAAAACAACGACTTTGATAACTTTATAAAAGGATTTCGCCTATAGAAAGCCTAGAAAAGTAAAATTTAATTAGTAGGTATTTTAATTATATCCTTTGCCTTTTTTCGTATGGGTTTGAATTACAGTTAGGGAGCTCCGCAGAAATCTCGCCCAGGGCGCTGGTAGTATGTACTAAAACCGGCCCTGGTTCGTGCAAGGGGTACTGTAGCACGTACCTACTTGGACAGATCCGTAATCGTTTCGTCTTCGTCAATGTATGTTAAAAGACGGTTTGTTCTTACGTCCGATAGACGCTGCATAACTTGCATAGAAACTTGGACGATGCAACACGATTATAGAGCTGTCAAAGTTTTTGCTTGGACCTCTTTTAGTTGATAGCAGGTCACTAAAATCTGCACTGATAACTTACCAGTTGACAGACCCCTCTTTCCC
This sequence comes from Chilo suppressalis, assembly GCA_902850365.2. NCBI lineage: Eukaryota > Metazoa > Arthropoda > Insecta > Lepidoptera > Crambidae > Chilo > Chilo suppressalis. The sequence goes on from OU963919.1 coordinate 13,038,320, forward strand.
AGTGGGCACTTTGGGCAAGTGCCCAGGGCCCCGCGATCGATAGAGGCCTACGCCCACCTCAGATCAAATACGAAGTCCCTAGTTGCTGTCAGATCACCAAACGGGGGTCATAGGGGCCCCATTATCCTAATATGCCCAGGGCCTCCAATAGGTCAAAGACTTTCACGATGTTGACGTTGATAAATTCCATCTTTGTACGCCGGGTTTCATGGTGTGACGACCTCCGTGGTCGAGTGGTTTGTACGCCGGGTTTCATGGTGTCGCCGACTCGAGAGGTTCCGGGTTCGAATCCCGGTGGGGGCAGATGTTTGTGTGATGAATACGAGCATTTGTACTCCAGTCATGGATGTTTAATATGTATTTCTATATAAATATACTTATATATGTATTTATCCGTTACCCTAGTATCCCATAACACAAGCCTAATAGTGCTTACTTTGGGGCTAGGCTAATTGGTGTGTGTGTTGGTAATATTTATTTATCTTTTTCTCACCCCCAGTCCAGCATGGTAATAAAATAAGCAAATAAAGAAAACCTTTTAAATTGTCATACTTAATTTATTTTATCACATTTTATCATATAACAATCTGTTTGTGTTTAAAACTATCAAATAGTTAGAAAATACTTTAAAAAGAAATACCTCTAGTATACATTGGTATAGGTTTTTATAAACATCTTAATTAAAACCATAGAAAAAGCGCCGTTGACACTTTTTTATGTGAAATTGACACTGCGCAGGCTTCGTAGTCAATGGTTTATGCTCAAGCCCACCTTATTTATAGATAATTGCCTCAGCCCAGTGAATTTTGCAGACTTGTTTGGTGTAACGCATCCAATTTAAATAAAGGTATTTCTCATACAGCCTCATTCACAATAAAATTTACTTGTCATGTCAGCATTGGCACCAACGATATTAAATATTCTAGATACACCAACACGAACAAAATCGTGCCCGAAACCTGTCCAAAGGGTACATTGGACGATCCATGGAGCTCCGTAAGATGATCGCGTTGTCAAAAACAATGCGGAGCAATATAGACCTTATTCCTTTGGCTCTACGCGCAATTTTGAATGCGCTGTTAGCAATACAGCAGGTACGGACCGCGAGGAAAAGAGATGGCTGTATAACCGACCATGCATTTGAATAACACAAATATTTCTATTAAATCAGTTTAAAGTAAGTATTAGAACAAAATTTGCTTCAAATGCGTTAAATTAACTAACATTGATTAGAAACCTGTCGAAAAAACGACACTTCACATACTATAAATATTATTTTCGCATTTTTTACGGAGCTCCGCGGCAACTTGACTTTTCAACGTTGCACGCGTGACTGTGAACCAAGAAGTGCTCGAGTGGCGTTCAAGCACCTCTTGATTGGGACACATTTTGAACGCCTGTGGTGTATCTAGGGTATTTAATATCGTAGATTGGCACCATTGGTATCTCTTTTCATATTAGTATAAATGACTACTGCGTGGCTAACCAGTTACGTTGTTGTGATGTGACTAAGTCGTCACACTGTTGCGACAAACTAGTCACAATGATGCAGCTATTTTGACAAACGAAAAAAATTTACAGGCAGTGGTCACAAAATTATACTAAAAAGGAACGACTTAGCAAGCATTACCAATTATAATTAACTATAGAAGTATTAAAATCGATGGTGAAATGAACAGTAACATCAAATAAAAAAAATGACAGTGGGTGTGTGGTGTTAGCAGTTTGCTATCTCGCTTACACTTACGGCGCATAAGATAAAATTATTCTCATCTCAGTAATAGTGCTGTCTCTTTTCTGTCACATGAGGTTTTCCTTTTCCACTAGATTTAGAAACTGGCGAGGCAACCTAGTTGCAATGCAACAGTAATTAGCAACAAACTATTAAAATCAAGTGTAAACTAATTACACCCAGGAATAGAAGAGAGACCCCATTTCATTGACTATTTCAATAAACCTAATACCCCGTTTACATTCAAACCATTCACGATATGGCTTAAACAATGTTTGAGGCACAGCACACAATGGGAGAGGCGCGGCGAAGATACTGAGAAGTTGACAATTTTAGTTGAACCATAATCTCTTATCTATTAGACAAGTCCGTCTGTCTGTGGTGCTGTTTCAGCGGCCAAACCGTAAGAGATAGATAAAGAGAATATTTAAGTTATAAGTTAAGAATAGTCTGATAAGACTACAAACCGGATTTGAGTAACGTAGCACTTCCGGTTTTAGAGAAATCAGGTTTTGGTGAACATTTGGTTCACTGGTTTGCTAGTTACTTAAGCATAAGTTTAAACATTTAGGGGCACACATTAATAACACTATTCAAGCGGCCCACACCGCTGCGAAGAGACCATGAAAGTCGTCGAAAGTCCCGTGCACAGAACACAGACAGAGGTTAGAAGGGTGATCATAACCGTTTGTACGGGAACGGGAACCGATGTCGCCGGCTCGCCCCCACTACACTTCCACCTAATAGATAATAGCCAATCAAACAAATCGACATCAAACAATCGCACCAATCAGCGCTCACATCCTAGAGCAACGGCGCAATCAAAACCAGGTATTGGTTAAGTTATGAGCATTTGCTCACACATTACAGTGGCACGCCTGCCCGGCCCAAAAGCCCCTTTTAACTGTTTTCTGTGGTCCCATGGCTCTAGTATCTTAGCCGCTTCTCTACCCATGTGTACTGTTATTATGAGAGCATGTAAACGGGGTGTCGATCGTATACGAATACGATGCGATACGTTAGTGTAAACACGCATAAAAAAAATACCAAATAGCAAATACCGTGCGATAGTACTTGACGCTGATAATTGCGTATAAAAATTGCAAAATTCGAGGTTTGGCCCTCGATGATTTCCTACTCGAAAATTAGATATGTGTACAAGAAAGGAGATTGCTCAGCTTCCATACATGTTTGGCCTAAAGACCAATAATCATGAAAAATTGTTTCCTAGATTCGAAATTATATATAAACTAGCAAACCCAGCGAACTCCGTTTCGCCACCAGATAGCTTCGTTTTATGTAACATCGTTTTGTGATTAAAAGAAAACGATTTTTTTTTTAAATTTTCCTGAATTTTTTTGCTATAAACCTCACGGAGCCCGAGACCTTTTCAACGAATGCAAAACCGTGGAAATCGGTTCGTGCGTTCTGGAGTTATAGCGTCAGGAAGGAAAACCCGACTTATTTTTATATAGTAGATTACTGTAGAAACGAATATTATCGACGGACACCCCTGAGAACTTCTATAAACCATATACACCGAACATATTAAAATCATAAAAAACAAATAATTTATATAGTAAAGTAGGGAAATCAAGCCAAGTACCGAAATTATGGATTAGATTTAGATTCAGGTATATAGAGCATGTAGATTAACAGATAGTTGTCTGTTTTTAAAGTTAATGCATAAGAGGAACTTTTGAAATCAGGTGTCATTTCCGGTTATAATAAGGTACTCTGTGACAGAAACTGTGTGATGATTGTGAATGAGACACAGATTAATGAGAATTTTTTAACTCTCGTTAACCAAAGAAAGCCAAGAGTTTTAGGTTCTATAGCCATATATTCAGTAGCTTCAATATTTTTTTTTGTTTTTAAGATACCTAACCATATTTTAGATTTTTAGTGTATCACACCTTATAATTTTATTTATTTATAGTCAGGGAACGTTGGCCCATAGATAGATACCTTAAAGTCTAACATATATACCGATTATGTGTTTATGGAGGTGTTTGGCGAAAAATGTATGGGAATAGACTTTATAATGTCGCCTACCATCTATAATAATTGTCTGAGCACATTTGCATCTAGTGAAAACGATAATACAGTTGTGGATATTAATACCACAGTGTAATAAAAAAAAATATCGATCTTTACGAAATAGATTTGTTTTTATGCTAAGTATATAAACAACTTCGATCAGTCTTTGGCTGAATGTTACTACACCCATAGCCATTAAAAATGATTCGTATGTTTTCCAAACCGGTAAAATTATAAGTCCTTTTTAAAGTAAATATATTATACAAAGGTGTCCGTTAAAATCTAATGACTGTAAATTAAATTATAAATTACGCCAAGAATTACCGCGTATGTAAATATTTTTTGTGCATTTGGGCCAATTTGAGCAATCTCCTTTTACACATAAAATAATAAGTAGACTATGCCTCTTATTTTATCCTTTTTTGTATGCTTATTAAATCTCCACACTACACGTCTTTAGTGGTGATAAAAAATTGTTTTATTTTGGCATTTTTGAGGGCTTCTAGTTTTTTGAAACACAGAAAAAAAAGGTAGACATATGAGTACAGAATGAGTAAAATCATATTTTATGTATGAAAATCAAGGAAATATCAGTGGAGAACGTTTGTATGGAAAAAACATTGCCAGCCTCCCCTCTTAAGGCCAGAACTCTATAACAACGAGAACGGTATGGATGAATGTTACAATAAAATTCAAATAGGTTAAGGCTGAATAAAATTCAACCAACAGTCTTTGTTTATTTCTAAATATGGTATTAATAAGAAGTATTAGACCTTTCAAGTGCTGGTCGGTTTATGTACTCTCTCTATATGTTTCCTAAGCTCATGACTTCTAACAAAGCTGGCGGAGCACAACACGCAAGGCATTTTAGGCCCTTTTCCGTGTCTCCGTTTCGCGTGTTCCGTCCTACGCGACGACGATATGAATCTCTCACCACAATCTTCGCATTCGTAAGGCTTTTCACCCGTATGCCTTCGCCTATGATAGATCGCCGCCATCTTGGATACCAGTTTCGCGCCACAAATGTCACACTCGAAATTTCGTTCCCGCGTATGCACTATAGAATGTTCCGCTAACCGAGACGGTGTGTAAAACCTTTTGCCGCACCACTGGCACTGGTGCGGTCTAACGTCCATGTGGATCCAGATTATATGGTTCTTGAGCTGAGGGCGGGAATGGTAGCTTTTGCCGCAATAGTCGCACGTGAAAGTGGCGGGGTCGCGGATGTTGGAGCGTTTATTGCGCGGTAGAGACTTCGCATTGGGCCGAGCGTCCGGCTCACATTTAACCCTGTGAATCCTATAACACGCGCGATTCGAGAACTGAGTGCCGCACGACCTACAAGTCCTGACAGCGTGCATCTGAGAATGCATCTCGAAGGAAGATTTACCGCAGAAAGTACGACCACAGTCACAACAGGTCCAGGAGCCGAACTTGTGCGCGTTCTTCTCGTGTTTCTCCAGACGGGATTGGTCCGGGAATAGCATCGGACAATTTCTGCACAGTAACGCACTTTCGCCGTGCACTTTCGTGAGGTGCTCGCGCATTTCGTCGCCTCGTCTCACGATAGCGCCACACTGAGCGCAAGCTTCTTTGTAGCCGCTGTTCTTCAAGTGCACACGCAGAAAGTACGGACTGTAAAAGGTTTTGCCGCAGTCTGGGCATTTGCACGTGGGTCCCGCCCGCGGAGTTCTCGTCTTCTTCTCGACTTCAGCCTTTCTAGTCAAGCGGTTCTTCAATCTGCTGAACATTGTTTTGGTGTCGCCGCCCGTGTAGTCCTTTACGGTGTGAATGTGCAAGTTGTCCGGCTTTATGAACGCGCAAACGGATTTCACCAAGGGCCCATTAGTTTTTGGCACTTCGTTTAGAACGGTTATCGCCTTCAACCATATTCGCTGCGAGTTGCGCACAAAGAAACGGAACTCTTGTGCGGCCATTGCGGCTGTCGCGCAAGCCACGCACGCGCCTGTGGGGCAGAATGTCTCTTCGCCAATCTGAAACATATAAACAGATGAAACAATAACAAAATATTACAATTGACATGTCTTAATAGAAATGACAATATTGTGCTATCATAACTTGGCATATTTAAAATGTGTGCAAAAGTACTGTTACTGTTAGTTAAGTGGCGCCATATACACGCATTTCTCTGTAGAAATATTTTTGTTTAGATTTCGAATAATCAAGATTATTCTTATTTACATAATCAGTATTTGTACGTTTTCAAAAAAATAATAAATGATACCATTGTTACGTCTTAAGGGAAATGAATAATAGGGTATTTGACAGTGTTAAAAATAAAGTGCCAATTGTTAGCATCGGTGTTAGAATGAATATTGGCAGGGGTTTTTACTATTTTTACAAAAAATATATTCATAATTTTTCTAAAAACCCACGAAAATGATAATAGTTATCTTATCTATTGTCACGTGACCCAAAACGCTTGGCATTGGCGGAGCCTAAAATGACGTCACACGCAAGTAAACTTCCGGTTAGTGACATTACATTATATCGTTTGACGTTTCGTGTGACGTCACACACTAGTAACACGCCATATTATCCACAGAAACGTTAGCGCGGCAACTTGAAAATGGAGTTTTTGATTTGGTTATTTTTACTGAAATACACAACAGAATGATGAATATCCACTTTCTACGGACTCCATAAACATTAGTCAATAGCGTGAGATCGTTTTCTAAAACTTGTCAAATATCCTATTACAACTTTTTATAGTGTAAATTATTATAATAACATAAAATTACAAAAAAGGATTTAATTGCAGATTCAAATGGAAAACAAATCTTAATCATAGCTCGGTTGCTGTTAATATTCATTATTTAAATAATTAGTCTGTTTTCTTTTAATGAATAGGTACTTTGAGAGTTGTACTGAGCTATGTATCAATTTGCTTTGATAAGGTCGAAGGAGACATAATATCAACTCGGAACGAAATCGTCACCTTTCAGTATTCTTTGTATGAAACTAGTATTACTAGTATAACTAGTTTGTATGAACTAGCCTAGTGCAAAGCACACTAATCGAAATCATAACGTAATCGCCTCGCCTTCCGTTTACGTTACGATACCGAGAATACTGAACGCTCAGATTATAGAACAAAAGCCAGATGGGGCACGGTATACGCAATGAGTGGCACCAAAGCAAATACGACGTCAATAGTAAACTTTTTGTTTTTGTGAACAGTTTTTACAATATTGAACTAGACGGCACAGTTTTCACAAAAATGATGAAATGATCATGATGCGTTGTAGTGTACTGAGGAGCTCGATGGCGCAAGTGGTTAGCGCGTTCGGCTGCGATCGTTGAAGTTAAGCAACTTTCGCAGTGGTTGGTCATTAGATGGGTGACCAAAAATTTACTATCTCGAGCTCCTCCGTGCTTCGGAAGGCACGTAAAGCCGTTGGTCCCGGCTGCAACTGTAGTCGTTAGCACCCACCAATCCGCACTGGGCCCGCGTGGTGGGTCATGGCCCAATCTCCCTATTCCAACCATAGGGAAGGCCTGTGCCCCAGCAGTGGGGACATTAATAGGCTGATGATGATGATGATGTACTGACTCAAATTGACTTTCTCTTTTGACTTCGTATTTGCTATGGTGCCATGCACAGACCACAGAAACAGGTTAGAAGGGTGACCGTAAGTGTCGCCGCACACGGGCCACACGCCACAGCCACAAACGCCGCCACGAGAAGCTAGAAGCGGTTACTCAAGTGGCTGAAGCGCGCGACAGCGGCCGACTAAGGCAAGGGAGAGAGGGGTGGGGAATCGCGCGAGTGACGTGTGGCGGCGTTTTGTATCAGCCATTAAGTGGCCGGTGTAGCGTGTGGCGGCCACCAGCGTACCTGTGTGGCGAGTCCATATAAAATGTATAAAAACTACATGAAATATGCCGGTGGCGGCCTTTCGTGGTTGTGGTCGGTGGCCCGTGTGTGGTGACACTAATAGATAATAGCCAATCGAACGACGCGACATCAAACAATCGAACCAATCAGTTGTCACACCCGGGAGCAACGGTGCAATCACAGTATTGGTCAATTTATGAGCATTTGTTGACACATAACTGTGGCGCGCCTGCCCCGCCTAAAAGACCATTCTAACCTCTTTCTGTGTTCTGCAGTGCCACGCATTGCGTGTTCCGTGCGCTAAATCTGCCTTTTGTTCGCTATAATCTGAGACTGAACGGCTCCAGTTGATTCGGTGAAGATCCCTTTCCGAGTGATAGAGTAAGATCCCAGGACCGCCAGACGCCTTAGAGTGAGTGCAGACTATAGTCTCAACAGTTGTTAGACAATCTTATCTTACATAGACGAGACAGCTTTACAATTAAAAAGAAACAGTTGTGTCTACCAGAAGGCGCACACCAAGACGAAACTGTTTTGTCTACGCTGCGATACACACCATTTCATCAGTATCAGAATTTTCACCGATTTTTATTATATAGTATATTAAGGCACCACCTCAGAAAGTTTTACCAGTAATTTCGAATGAATGTAGAAAGGTAGATCCTTTGATAATTTGTCATAATTTATGGATCCACATATTACTTATTTTATCGTATGTAATGTACTTATACTCAGACAGACTAGTCGTTAGTCAGACTTGTCGCTGTGCAGTTCTTGTGTACATAAGACGTTTTTGTCTATGAGATGTCTCGTTTCGAATGTGCGCATCTTCATAATTATTTCTAAGCAATAGGCTGTCTTGAGACTGTCGTGACTCTAATCTGCGCTCAACCTTACTCATTTTCTGATAGACAAAATATGTACTATCTAGTAGTGTTGGTGCGTATAATGGCACCATTCATTTATTCATCAGACTATTAATGTCCCCACTGCTGGGGCACAGGCCTTCTATATGTATGAAATAGAGAGATTTGGCCATGACCCACCACGCGGGACCAGTGCGGATTAGCGGGTGCTAAAGACTGCAGATGCGGCCGGGACCAACGGTTTAACGTGCCTTCCGAAGCGTGGGACATGACAGAACGAGACCTAATGTCATTATTATAGACAAAAGAGATAGTAATTAGCCTGTCAGTCCCTTAGTCTCGTGTAAGGTGAATGGACTTTTGTATCGCTTCTCGTTGGCCGTACTTTACCTACTGTATCAATGTAAATCTGCCATAACTTTTGTTTGACCAATGACTTGATTTTGCCAAATGTCGAATCAATAGAAGCAAGCGCACATTGAGCCGCTAGTGGCTCAGTCAAGCCACTAGACGCAGCCACCGATCACCGCCGCTAGTGGCTTAAGTATAGTATGCGCACAAACTAAGACGACTACGCCGTTTCTAAACAAAATGTATGAAAAAACCTTTTCTTCGAGTGGCAGGCACTAAGCCATCCGAACGCTAATTTGGGCTGATACTTATAGTCCGACCGAAACTGGTTTTCCGGCCGAAACCGAAACTCACGTGGTCAAGATTAAAATTCTTTAAAATACTGAAATTTGGTGCATTTTACCCTAATAATCAATTCACAAATTGTTACTGTTTTATTAAATACCCATTGGTATTTTTAAATCTTATTAATTAATACTTTGGTTTGTATTTGTACTTAGAAGAATAGTACTGTGCGAGAAACGAAGTAAGGCGAGCGTGCACGACAACTTCCGAAATCAGTTTCGGGTTCGGCAAAAGTTTCGGCCAATTTTGGCCGAAATTGAAACTGCCGCCGAAACTTAATTTTTGGCCGAAACCGAACTTTCTGTCGGACACTACTGATACTATACAGAAAGTATGAAAATACTCGACCGCAGCTTGTGGACTCGTTCAGTGGATCAATGTGCGATTGTTCAATGTGAGACTCCCCCCGTGGGGAGATGTCATCCGCCTGGAATACCTCTAGAGGCACTCGCCAATTCTCGGCTTAGGTCTCCTTAGGATCTCGCCGTCGCCAAGCCCGGTGACGCTGTAAAGGTCATCTGTGACCAACAGCATACACACTCAAAAAAAATTATAGGTATTTACCCAAGAATTAGAGTTGCCCTAGGGTCAATACGACTTCTTCTCTCAAGAGGGCGGTGGACTGTGAAAGGCGGCTGCAAGAGCTGCGAGTACAACTTTAAGGCGCTTAGCAGACGACGGGGCGGGGCGGGGCGGGCCGGTCAATTTCGCCGCGAATAATAGCATAAAGTGAATCCTATACTTCAAACGCACACAGAGGGCAAAAAGACTGCGCCTTGGGTGCCCGGCGGGCAGTGGCGGCGCGGCATATCCGCGGCTGCCCGCCGTGGATCATACAAACCAGTTTATATGCAGTAACGCAGACGGCGGCGCGGGGCGGTCAGCTCAGTCCGCGCCACGCGCTTATTAGTGATGGACTATTCACTAGAACGAATGTCCTGAAATGACCGCCTCTGCCCGTCGTGTGTTTTGTGTACGCGGCGCGGGCAGCCGCAGACATCGACGGGCAGACGCGGTCTTTATTGCTTCGCGGACAAAATGCCCGCCCCGCCCCGTCGTCTGCTCAACGCCTAAATTGACAATAACAATATGTAGCTTTTAACTTGGTAGATGACTTTTTTACATAATTTATAGCTTTCATTGACGAAGGCCAGTGTACAAATAAAAAATGTTGAATGGTAATTTTCAACTAACGGCTTTTGATTGCACGAGATCCAACAATTTGCACTTAATGGAAAGCGACAATCACTCCTTGTAACCCCCTTTTTTGGTACAAAAATAAAATTTTCATTTTTCTTTTCATTTTGGTGTGCAAAACTCAATAGATTTTAAAAAAAAAACATAATTATCTTTCTTCTACTATCTATCTACTTGAAATGTATACCTTTAACTGCCGAGCATCGCGTTCTTTTTGCTCATATGGACAGATACATAGTGCTTTCTCAACTCGAATGGTCTGACGAATCGAGCTGAACACTCCTCGCAGCCGTGAGGCATGTCTTTAGCGGGCCTGTGTCTGCGTTTGATATGGTCCAATCTTCTAGAAGCCGATAGAAATTTGTCCCCGCACTCGCTACACTCGTAAGGCTTCTCACCGGTATGAATCCGCGTGTGCAATTGAAAACCTAACTCAGTCCTCATTTTAGCGCCGCAGTGGCACTGGAATATCTTCCTTTCGACTGTGTGTACTTTTTCGTGCGATCGTAAATGCGCTATCGTTGACGTGCGTTTGCCGCAAGTCTCGCACACGTACGGCAGAATATTCAAATGCTTCTGTATTATGTGAATCCGTAGGGACGGTTTTTTTGTGTAAGAGTTGCCGCAGTGGTCGCATATGTATTCGTTCGACACCGAATTGGGCGCGGTGGATTCGCACTGGCGTTGGTGGTACATGAAGCAATTTCTGTTCTCGAAATTTCGGCCGCAAGCACCGCAGAAGAACAACGAGTGGCTGTACATGTGCGCGCAGAGTGCTCTCTCATTAGCGAAACCCTTTCCACAAACTTTACACTGACGTGAACCCTTTCCGTGATATTTTTCCTTGTGCAAGCTCAAGGAACATTGGTCCTCAAATATCTGGAAGCAACTCTCACAATAGTATAGGATCCTCTTGTGGGTTTTGAACAAATGCATCGGAAACTTGGATTTGGGTATAATTCGTGCACATATGTCACACGCTCTTTTTTTAGTATTCTTCAAATGGGTGTTCAAATGAAGAGAACTGGTAAACTTCTTGTCACAATCGGGACATTGCCACGGGAACGATGATCGAGGCACCTTTATTGGCCTCGGTAATGGTAACTCTCGTTCTGTGTCGGAGAAGTGATTGTCAGACTCGTGATCGGATTCCAAATCGAAACGCACTAAAGCGTTCTCCTTCTTTATTACTTTCACCATCGCCCCTTTTGTTACGTTCTCAGTGTTGTAATATACGTAATATATTTTATCTTCGTCCGACGGTGGCTTAACGTCATCCATAAAGGATGTCACGTGCGTCCACTGGCTGACCGATTCCTTGCAGAGTTGTCTGAAGTTTATGGCGGCGATGGCGCTTTCCGAGCACGATTGGCACAGTCCATGTGGCAAGCCCCCATCAAACTCCACCTGAAACCACGTCATCAATCAGTCCGTTCATTTTGCACAAATGACACTCATCCAGCTTGAATATTCATTAAGTACACATTAACTAACAGTGTCCGAATTCTTGCTAACATAAAATTTTTTGGCATCCATAAGGCACTCACAAGACAATTACACAACCCTCGCTTATTGGCGAAGTAATTCCAATGCCACAATATTATGCTGTTCATTAAGGTGTTTTTCCAGTCTTTTCCTGTTGCTGGTGACGTAGCTGCATAAAACGCATTTCTCGATTTTCAGCACTCGCTTCTTTGAACGATAAGGTGTGATCACTTTGGTGATCTCCCCATTTTCATCGAAATGTCGCTTGTGATGACGTTCGTAGCCTCGCCTCGTACTATACTTGGCACCACAGATGCTGCAGACATACCTGTCGTCCACCCTGTTGTGTTTGTTACCGTGTTCACGCAAATGCGCAGGATTCGAGAACTTCTTACCGCATTGCTCACACTGGTACTCCCAGCCGACCACGTGCGTGAAACGTATATGAAGCCTCAACGCGTTTTTATAACTGTAAATTTTCGAGCAATAGTCACATATGTATTGAGCCCCGATCGCCTTCGATTCGGTGCAGTACTCCTTGTGGTTTTTAAAGCAGACTTTGCTAACGAACTTTTTATTGCACGCGGAACAAACTTTCGGATTATGTTTAGACGCGTAATGAGTTATCAAATTTCCTGCGCTAGTGAAAGATTGGAAACAATCCACGCATTTGTGTTTCCCCTTTCGCCTGCACCGATATTTATGTTTATCGAAGTTTGCTCTGCTCTTAAACGTAGATTTACATAAATCGCAGGTGAATAGTGTTGCGCCGTGTACGGCAACATGTTTTGCGAATGTACTTATGTCGACTATTTGTTTGCAGTAGAAGCAAATCTTTTTATCTATATCTTTTAAGTGTAAGTTAAGCAAGTAAATACTGGGATACACTTTTTCGCACTCCGGGCATTTCAAAACAGAGCGGTCGATTCCTTTTTCGCGGGCTGTGTTCTTCAGAAGAGTCTTTTTTGCTACTTTAAGTGCCTTTTTCACATTTACTATACGGTCTTTGAAATCAATGACTTTAATTGCATCATTTTTGATGCAAATGAACGCGCTTTTTGCGGTCCTCGGTACAGTCTTGCCTAGCTTCAACAGGCAGTCCGAGATTTCTGTCCATTTTTGGTTAGCGTTCTTGCAGAGTTGAATGAAAGGTGCAGTCACCGTGGCTGTATTTACGCACTCTTGGCACACCGTTGAGGGTAGTTGTGACGAAGTCTCCATCTGGAACAACGTCCATCGGTCACTTCATCGGATTGGTATACATCAACTATCCCACATTATTGGATTCCTTTACTTACAATAAAACTTTTATTTTATTAAACAGTATTTTACTTCATTTATATAACTAGTATACATTCAAAGCTGATATTGGGAAAGCCTGTTACATCCCAGTTAACTTTGTAATGGTATAACAAGGTGTATCAGCATGATTTAAACATTATTATTATAAACAGAAAGGTCACAAATCTTTTCATGTGTATAATTTATTTTGTGATACAAATACAACAAATAATGATCATAATTTTTACACTGATTTCAATTTGACCAACTTCCTCCTGGGTTGTGGCACAGCGTCTTTCTGGTGTTTTCTACTATGATGGATTAGGCCCCGACAACTGCTGAACTTCTCATGGCATTCATTGCATTCAAATACAGATTGCTCACTTTCTTCACTGTGGACTGCAGCCATGTGCCTCCTTAACCGAAACGGGAGTGAAAATTTGGATGAACACAACTTGCATTCATGTTTTAATTCAATTCCTCCATTGTGGACTTTGCGAATATGCTCCGACCTTCTCGAAGACGCTGAAAATGTCTCCCCACAATGTTTGCAGGCAAATGGCCTCTCACCAGTATGCAACCGTAAATGTTGAATGAAACCTAATCGACTCTTAAGTACTAAGTTACAATGCTCGCATTTATATAACCTCACAAGTTCATGGGTTTTAATATGTTCAGTCATGTGAGCAGCAGCCAATGACTTCCCACAGTAAGGACACGGCATATGTGTGTTTTTCATGTGCACATGTTGTATGTGGGCTTTTATGAACTTTTTACTGGACAATTTCTTTCCACAGTAATCACAGATGCATTCGTTATTAGCGCTTCCACGTAAACCAACCTTAACTTTCTTCGAGCTGGATTTGTTTTTAACTGTGACTTTATGTTTAGTTCCATTTCTTCCACTTTTTATTTTATCTAGTTTACAGCACACCTTTGAGTGATGTATGTAGCACATTTGGTTGCGGAACAGTTTATCGCAAGCAGGACAAGTCTTCAGCAAGTGGACAGATTGATGAGCATGGTAACCGAACTGAGATTGAAAAGTTCGTCCACAATCACCACATGTGCAGGCTCCACTTGTGTGAGCTTCCTTCAAATGCCTAATATATTTCATCTGAGAGTGGAACAAAGCTGGGCACTTTTTACAATCGTAAGGTGTAATCTCATGTGTCAATCTCAAGTGATCTATTAGTTTGTCTCTAGACATTATTCCTGCACAGATATGACAAGCTCTTTGGTAATCACCGGACTCTTTCAAATGGTGTGAAAGCTCATGAGGATGTCGGAACTTTTTATCACAGTTAGGGCACTGACAAAGCATTGCTTTGCAATTTTTTCTACTTCTGTGTTTCCCTGTCTTTCCTTGGGAATCTTTTTCTACTATTGAATCATTATAATTATAAATTAAATTAATTTGATTGTCATTCAGTATAGCATATATTGCTTTACTGAGATCAGGCAATAGACTAGCAGAGGGTATGTCATTCAAGAGTTTCAACGTTGTGTTCCAACAGGTATTCGCTTGTCGGCATAGAATGGAGAAATTTGCTGCGTCAACTGCTGAACCTGAGCATGTGGAGCAGAGTCCGTTCGGTAGCTCTGCGACTTCTGGCACCTGCAACCACCGGATCAGTCAACGGGCCACAATATATTTGTGTCTATTCTTATATCACATCAGCTCCAATAAGAATTTATCATGTTCTAACTTATCAATTAATATGTTACCTACAATATGGTATCTAGTAGTAAATCTTAGGCATATGAATTGACAGTAAAATCAGTTGAGAAACATGTCTAATAGACTTAATGCTACTTATTTGTGGTGTTGTGTGTTTCAATAACATAGAGAAAAATACTTTTTTTAATTTCATCAAATGAAAACGTAGATGAGAGAGATATAGGGCAAAAAATGATAAGAATATTCAGTGTTATTAATAATATATCAAACTTTATAAAGATAAAACTCATGCAACAAGATTCGAAATGTACAAATTCTGAATAAAAATGATATAATTAGCCTTTTATTCTATTTGTTTCATGGATTATTACGAGATGAAATTTATCAATTATCCGCCATTTTGTCCGACATGGCGGGAATGACGCCGTTCCGTTTCTTGCAGACGATTTGCAGAAATAAACAAATCGAATCGTGTTGCGCAAAGGTTGGGTAAATAAACACACCTCCACTCCTGTGATGACTTCCAGCAACTCAGCGAGGGTGACAGGCCTCTCTCCATCCATCATAACTGTATCTCCCAGGTAGACTTGGCCTTCAGAGGTATCTCCCATGCATATTCTGCATTTATCCGCACCATCTCCACGCACAATGTGTGATATTAATGCCTTCACGTCCACTTCTCTGCTCATTATTGATAATTTGTAATATTATAACTTGCGAATAATAAAGACTACCTTCGTAATTTTCATATAATTATAGGAAAAACGCAAAGCAGATCACCGGTGGTTTTTTTTTTTGACAAATGTCAGTGAAGTGCAATGTTGCCATATCTTTAAACCGGTGTTTCCGTAATTTCATTGCTAAATTCCGTATGAAATCCGTATGTCAATATTAAATGAAATCCGTATAAAAAGGATCCTTGATTAATATCATTAAGAGCGCTTCAAGAACAACTTTTGCGAAAAATTTGTTATGATAAGAAGAAAAATCTTTAAATGAACGTTGTTATCTTTCCAAATAAATAAATAAATATTTCCAACTCTCACACCAATTAGCCTAGCCCCAAAGTAAGCACTGTTAGGCTTGTGTTATGGGATGCTAGGGTAACGGATAGAATACATATACTGTACATGTATAACTATATTTATATAGAAATACATATTAAACATCCATGACTAGAGTAATGATGACCGGCTGATTTTATAAACTTAAAAGTAAATTTAACTTCGGTCTCTCCTTTCCATTCTGAAATAATGACAAGGATACACTATTGTCGAATTAAAGTTTAGGGTTCATCATTTCTAAATGAATCGACATAAATATTTTTTTATTGAAATTATGAAATAAAAACGATGTTCAACCAATTTATTTGTATGTCAATATTCAGCCAATTTTAACCAATTCTTATTTATGTAACTTTGCTTGGCTGCTGATTACGCCTTCGTATATGACCACAAATAATACCGAACTTTAAACCTCTGAGTACTTGAAACCTATGGAGACTAAATGGAAACAAATCAATATATAACTATTAGTAATTTATTCAAAGGACTTGTTATCAAGACTGAACCAACAGATTCAATTAAACTAAATATAATGGATGTGTTTTCTCAAACCTAATGTAATAAATGCTTTCCTTAAATAAAGTAGTTGGACTAAGACACGCGTAGGTTTTATATAAAGTTTCAATTACAAAGATAAACAATTAAACAGGTAAGTAAACAATTTAATATTTACTATGGTTTAAAGTCAAACTATGATTTTTGATAAAAAAGTATCAAGGAATAGTGTGTAATAATAAAAATATTTACCTTATCAAATGCATCATGTTTAGCAATAGATGGAGTCAAATTTTGGTCTAGTTCTGGAAAATGAAAATGCCGGATAACTGAATTGGTATGACGGCTGTAACATGAATGATAAGTAAAATATTAAACATGATTGCTGGTCAAATCCATAATATACAATATGATTTTAGAAAAGGGGGTTTGTTTCATAATAAAGACAGATTTACTTGAAATTTGGTATTAATTTTCAACACAATTAACGAAATAGGTACACAAATGCAAAAAAATACTAGGAAAATTAAAAGTCCAACAATTAATTGCTAAAAATAAAAATTTATTGCAATAGGTATATAATATTTCAGCACTTTAAATTATAATATTATTCATATTACCCTATATTTAACCCTGTCTTGAAATGAAAACATCAATATAAATATGCCTTGAATAGCGACTCTATCGGCAAAGGAACTGTTTTAAATATTAATAGATATAGAGATATGTACGTTGTAAATGGTAAATTCTGCATGAATTATTCACAAACTATGTATAAGAAAGGCAAACTATAAGGCATTTATATGTAAATATCACTAAACCTTAAATTATGTCTGTGCACTATACATATTTTAAACTTTTTCTTTCTCTCATTATCACGCACGACCAATCAAAATATTTTGAGGGGATTCCCTATCTGGTTTATGTGTTAAAATTCCGTATGAATACGGACAAATCCGTATACATGGCAGCACTGGTGAAGTGCATAGATTACAGATACTGATGTCGATTCTGGCATGATTCTCTAAAGTTAAACCTAAATTTGACAACAGTGCATCCTTGTCAATCTCTATACAGAATGAAAAGGAGAGACTAATGTTAAATTTAGTTTTAAGTTTAGAGAATCACGCCAGAATCAACACCATCGTGAATTAATAAAATTCAAATATCATAAAGTAGATAAGTAACTGATGCCTTTTTAAAGCTTCTGCCACCCCGCGCAAGCAGTTGCTCCGGGATGAGATGATGTTGCTATAATATAAACAAAAGTAAAATGTAATAACTTTTTTTACAAAGCAAAATACTTTGTAAAATCATAACAGTTGTAGACCAGGGTCGATAATTTTTGAGACCAAAAAAAATTATAGTAGGATGAAACCCATTAGAAAAGGTAGAGAATATAACAAAAATGAAAGGAAAAATAAATTACGGGCGATCTGAGGTCGGAAAGGGGGAGGGGGTGAGTTTTTAAGGGTAAAAAATGGTTAATCTCGATTTCCGGTAAAACTGCAAGTCCTATGAAAAAAAGTTAAATGGCAAAGTTGTAGGTAATAAAAATATCTACAACTTTTGTATCGACACTTTTTTCACATAACCTCAAAATTTATGTGAAAAATGCGAATAACCGAGTTTTTGGTTTTTGATTTTTATTTTTTGCAAAAAAAAATATTTTTTCACGAAATTTGGTGAAAACTTACCTTTGTATGTCCCAAACATACAGTAATTTTTTTGATTTAAAATATTCATTTTTTCACCTTATTTTGACTTAATATCGAAAAAGCACCCTTATTTTCAATCGAAAATTCTCACGTCAAAATATCTGCTTTTTTAAAAAAGTTGATGTGTTTTTTGTTTGATAAAATCTCTACTTTCTGATGGTATACAAAAATATACACTACTATGGTAAATGTTCTCAGAAACTACAAATTAATAATGAAAAAAACTCCAATCCGAAAAATTTATTTGAATCATTATGTATAATTATGAAGTATTTATTAAAATTTACACTTTAATTACTCGAAAAACGTAAGATTTCATGTTATATTGATAAACAGAAAAATTACAAATCCATAAAACATGCAAAAATAGTTGTTGTAAGTAGGTATTAAAAATAGGATTTTCGGATTCGAGTTTTTTTCATTATTAATTTGCATTTTCTGAGAACATTTATCATAGTAGTGTATATTTTTTTTTATACCATCAAAAAGTAGAGATTTCAACAAGCAAAAATCACCCCAACTTTTTTAAAAAAGCAGATATTTTGACGTGAGAATTTTCGATTGAAAATTAGGGTGCTTTTTGGATATTAAGTCAAAATAAGGTGAAAAAATGAATATTTTAAATCAAAAAAATTACTGTATGTTTGGGACATATAAAGGTAAGTTTTCACCAAATTTCATGAAAGAATATTTTTTTTGGAAAAAAATTAAAATCAAAAACCAAAAACTCGGTTATTCGAATTTTTCACATAGATTTTGAGGTTATGTGAAGAAAGTGTCGATATAAAAGTTGTAGATCTTTTTATTACCTACAACTTTGCCATTTAACTTTTTTTCATAGGACTTGCAGTTTTACCGGAAATCGAGATTAACAATTTTTCCCCTTAAAAACTCACCCCATCCCCCTTCCCGACCTCAGATCGCCTGTAATTTATTTTTCCTTTAATTTTTGTTATATTCTCTACCTTTTCTAATGGGTTTCATCCTACTATAATTTTTTTTCACTTTTCACCATTTTTAAAATTATCGACCCTGGTCTATTGTATCGATTCTGGCATGATTATCTAAAACATAAACCTAAATTTGACAGCGGTGTATCCTTGTCATTCTCTTTGCAGAGTAGAGAGTTTCTTAGATCGCGATAATATTGATATATGGGGCATCTTATTAATATTATCGCGATCTAAGAATTCAATCCAACAATTGACCGTCTATGCCCAGTTTTATGTGACTTTCAAAGTGACAGTTGCACGCCTGGCCCAGTTTACTCGCGGTTGATTTTAGCTGTAATTTATTTATATTTTCAAGCACTAATGAAATAAAATAATGTCTTTCAAAGGTGATTTGCGTCAGCTATTAAAGCCATACTACTGGGTCAATATTTTGTTGAGTATCTCCTACGTGATATGCAAGCGCACGGCTATAATATGCAACTTTTTGTTTCCCAACGCTGATTGTGAATTGGACAGCCGCGAAACGGAAATTCTATTTTTCCTAATTATCGTTGTGATGCTAAGGACGAGGAAGGCCGGCAGTGTTACAATGGTGAATTATCTGTCGTCCTCATTCGTGTATACGAAGATAGCGAACCTGATACTTTGGCTGTATGCCGATGTGAGGTAAGTCGATTGCGTATTTTTTAAATTGCCGATTTCAGCTAGTTTTGCAATTTTCATTAAATATTCCTCTTCCTACGTCCGTTCATTCCCTTCTATATAATATTAATCCTGATATATACATATGTTTATCAGGAAAAATTATATAAAAATTTAGTTTATATTTTTACTATAGTTCCCATTATTTACCACAATTTCCCCACCTACTCAACTGTTGTTCCTTGTTGTTGTTTATCGCAAATCTCCTTTTTTTTTTCTTGTTCATATCATTTCCTACTTTTTCCCATCTGTGCAACTACCACATATCCTAGTACCAACTATCCATATACCACTCCTTTAATCAATCAAATTTAAAACTAGTTTTTACGGGTTAATGCACGAAACTTTATTTATTTTTTGACGTTTTGTAGCCTTTACAGGCTTCGTCGTCAGAATAAAACTTTTATTTAATTTGTCGAGCTACCTTCGAAGGTTACGAAACGTCAATAAACAAATAAAGTTTCGTGCATTAACCCGTAAAAACTAGTTTTATTTAATGAGTGATGTGCGTGAAAACCTAAGAAACAAATACAATCAAATATAATCGATTTGCTACCCAATTATCTATTCATTTGATAAGAAACTTGCATATGGCAAATGGCAACATTAGCCGTCATGCCAGAATTTCATTAATTTAAATGCTGCTTGTTGCTTTGTATGTGTGTAATCGGGGATAAACTGTACTTCCAGGATCCACAAGTAAAACTTCACAGTTTTGTTGGATGCGACTTCGCAATTTTGTTGTTGAAAAGGTTTCTGTTAATTAAATTATTAAACAAAGTGTCACACTTATGCATTGGTAGTTTATTAGAAAAAAATATTGAAAATTTTTACTTTTCTGAGTAACACCATTTTGAAAATTTACATTGATTTTTTTTAATAGTTTTTTAGTAATCTATGAGATGAAAGTTGAAATTATTATACAGCCATTGAAAATAAAAATGGAGCACAAAAAATTTTCAGAACACCTAATAAAAGCTTTTAATTGTGTATGATAATAATTGTAAATATTTGTATTTTTCTTTTCATATACCTACTTTCTTTCATATTATTAGGTTGTATAAGCAACTTGAATACAGAACCGACTTCGTCAACCCCGAAATGCAGTGGTCTTGGTCTGCCCTACCCCTAGAGTGTTTTCCAGAGGCGCGGAGGGGGAACAGCCCCCACCCGCTGTAACAAAGCCACAGGCATTCGCGACCCATAGCGGCTGAGGTTGCTCGCTGCCGAAGGTGGCGAGCATCAAGTCGAAGCTGCGGAGGGGAGCATGAGTGCCTGTGAGCCTTTGTTACGCAAGGCCGGAGGGGCTGCTAATCCCGCAGCGCCGGAGATGATGCGGAAGTGCAGTGTATAACAAAAAAAATTGGTAGAAAACTTTAAAGACGCATATATTCCTTCTTTCTCTCTTCTTTTCAATAACTGAAAATAGTTGGCTGCCAAAGAAAACTCTCGATGGCTGTATAATAATCTTAACATAAAAATCTTAAAATAAAAGTAAGGCTGTGTGCACTTTGTTTATTTTGCCTTATCTAAAAAAGGAGAATATATAAAAAAAACAACGTAATTGGTCAAAATGGTGTTGTTTATTTACTGGAAAAGTAATTTTCAATATTTTATTTTTCTCAAAAACTATTAGTGCGCTGGAGTTGAGACTTTGCATAGAGACTTCATTGACAGAGACCTTTTCACCCAAAAATAGTGTTCTTGGGCCCTGGAAGTACAGTTTTACTGTAATCAGTCCTCGATACGTCGAAAGCTTCAGCCCTTGAAAGTTTAAGTAATAATAATAGCCTTTATTTCTCATCATAATTATAATGTTGGTATTAATGGCTACATAAAAACAATGATATAAAAAACATGCAATTTATTTACCAAAAATAAAAGGTACATATTGATCAGATTATGGTGGGTTGACACCTGAACTAGGATGAATCCTGTATCTCAGGTAATCAACCCTCAACCCTATTCATAAAGTTGTGTACCATTTAGTAAACAATTTATTAATCCAGATAACTGTTCTTAAGTTATTAATTAATTATAAATGCAATGTTATTCTCCGATGCTCCCTTTTAGCTCTGTTTATCGTAAGTTTGGAACCCAGCCCTGTGTATTTTGTGTATGATAGCCACGTGAGCAGTAGACTGCATGTGTAGAAAATTTAAAATTGTTTACATACATTTTCAATTGTTGCCAGGTATGGTTTACCATATGGTGCTATAGTGATCCTGACTGCCTTGCTTCTACCAGAGCCTACGTACCTCGGACCTGAGCATGTGACTTACTTCAGAGGACCGGAGACATTGGAAGAAGAACTAAAGAGAAATAAAGGTAAGTTTTCAACATCATCATCTTTATATTAGCTGTACTATGCTGCATATCTATATTTGATTATGTAGGGTAGGATGGGGTGCAGTGTTACAAAAAAAATATACTGGAATATAATGACAAAAATATTGTTTTAATCAACTAGTTTTTGGTATGACAATAGACTTTAACAATCTTTCACTTCATTAAAATAGCTCAAACATTAACATTATTAGGAACTACTAAATTTAAATTGCACTTTAATTAAATCAGTTGATTGTAACACTGAGCCCCATATCTGGGGTAGTCTGTTACAGGGTAAGGGGAACAATGTTACAACATAAAATAATAGGAAATTAACAAAATGAGAAAAAGGATTTAACTTATAATAAATATTAAACTTTGTTAAAGTTTTTTTTTGAAAGTATAGACATCATTCTGACGTTTGGTCTTTCTTTCTGCAATCTTTGTAATGTCATAAAATTTACGTGCTTTTCATTTGCTGCTTTTTGAAGACTTAACACCACTTTCAACCATCAAAATCGCTTCTGCTATATTTTTTTTCACTGTGAAGTACCATAATCCGTCTTCCATTTACGATTTCGCACCATTTTCTTTTAATACCTTGAAATAGTACAGTGTCACACAGTGCCCCAGAGAGGCAAACCAAATTGAAAAATTGGAATGAATATTTTAGGTTATTTTTACAAAAAATAATTCAACGTTAATATGTAGCTAAATAAACATTTAATTAAAGAATATTATCAACATTCACCTCCATAAAACACGTCCGGAAAAAAATTGAATACTTGGAAACGGTTTTTTCGACGTTTAATCACACAAAAACATTTTTTGTTTTTTACTTTTCAAGCGCGGTACAAACTGTGGCAGAAACAACGGTTCAAAGATGGCGGCTTGTGAGCTTGACATACGTGTATACCAACATCATAAAACTAATAGGGACGGAGAAATGTGCATTGTAACATTGTACCCCGTGTAACACTGTGCCCCACCTTACCCTACACGCCTAGGTATCGTATTAACTGCACAGAGGCGCCGAAGTAAAGCTTTATTTATAACATAATATATTTAAAAATTATGTCCGTTCATGGTCAGAAGCTCGATGGCGCAAATGAATAGTGTCTTGGGCCTGCGATTGTGAAACTAAGGCAACTTTCGCAATGGCCGATCTACAGATGGGTGGCTGACCATCTCTTCCAAGCTTAGTATGGCGTCTTAAGCCATCAAGCCCAGCTGCATGTGCAGTCATTTGCTACCAACAATATTACCCGCTCTCGAAGACATTAATAGATCCACAATGAAGTCTGTTTATCTGCCTCTAGAGATGCTATGGTGAAACGACACACACACGACTATATATATATATATATATATATGTGTGTTTTCGTCACCCATCCCTCAATGTCTCAAGTCGAAAGTCATCGACCATTGCGTCCTCCCAGTTATGACATACGGCGCCGAGACGTGGACACTCACGGCTGGACTGGTCCACCAGTTTAAAGTCGCTCAGAGAGCTATGGAAAGGGCTATGCTCGGGAGTATCCCTGAAGGACCGCATCAGAAATGATGTAATCCGACAGAGAATCAGAGTCACCGACATAGCCCACCGAATTAGCAAACTGAAGTGGCAGTGGGCTGGTCACATTAGCCGCAGAACTGACGGCCGTTGGAGCCGGAAAGTTCTTGAGTGGAGACCGCGACTCGGTAAACGTAGTGTGGGACGACCTGAGACAAGATGGGATGATGACATTCGTAGGTTGGCTGGAGTGGGCTGGATGAGAGTGGCAGAAAACGGGGAGCAGTGGCGTGCATTAGGGGAGACCTATGTCCAGCAGTGGACCAAGGGCGGATCCAGGGGGGCGGTCATGGGGGTCATGACCCCCCCCTGGGCTGGGTCCATCTGTACCCACTGTGACTTGACCACGACTATATGACTTGCACTGACACTGTTTTTTTCTAGTAAAACTTTTCTTTAGATTCACACATCTGGCAGTTAAATGCTTTAAAACAAATAAGTTTCACTTCAGATGTGTGCTCCGTGCACACTTTTTTCATTTGTTTATTTAAAAATTATTGCATGGCTTCTGAATTTAAATTATGATGAAGCTGGGAACATACTAATTTAGAATGTAACTTCACTGGAACTGCGAAAATATACCTACTAAGTCACAAATATACACACAATCCAACATATACACTTACCACAAACTTATTTTTCATATTATAAATAATAATTTCATTTAAACTTAAGCAGTTTTTTTATATGGATATTTATAAATTTTAATAACTTTGCAGGGATATGGGCTGGGGGCCTGGTGTTCTATTATACAGGCAGTTTACTGCCCAGTTTAGACACCAGTCTCTCCACAATATAATACTGTAAATATATCCGTTGTTAATACAAACAATATTTTATGTCTGTAACAAAATATTTGTATTGTGGTGAGAATAAAATAAACATTATTATTATTATTGGAACGAAGTTCCTTACGGCAGGCTTGGAGGGGATAGGGATTTTGCTGCGCGACCGAACTGAAAAAAATGTGATAGTAAAACCGTAAGAAAAAATCCGTGGAAAAAAGTGCATGGAATAAAACCGTTAAATGAGACGTGCGCAGGCGCGACAGTCGCATACACAAGCGAGTAGTGTATAATACCTTTCACTTTCTCCTTTCTATCAATAGAATTTGATGACGAGACTGATTAATAAGAATTACTTATAATAATAATATTAATAATAATAATAAACTTTTTGGAACGAAGTGATTTTGCTGCGCGACCGAACTGAAAAAAATGTGATAGTAAAACCGTAAGAAAAAATCCGTGGAATAAAACCGTTTAATGAAGGAACTTCGTTCCTACCTGGTGTCCCACGACACCACATCATTTTTTATATTATTATTTTACATCTTTACCTACCCCCTCGTAGGCACTACCTGGTTGATATGCCTGTACGCTGCATGGCACCCCGCCTGCGTCAACTTCGCACCGGTCTTCGCTGAGCTATCGGCCTCATACAACCTCGACAACCTGAAGTTCGGCAAGCTGGACGTGGGCAGGTATGCTAAATCTTGTAAACAGTATTTTTTGCCTGCGTATAAAGAAAAAAAACCAAAAAGGTATGCTACATCTACACTTTTATTGTTAAAGTGAGAGCTCGATGGCGCAACTGGTTAGCGCGTTCGGCTGCGATCATTGAAGTTAAGCAACTTTCGCAGTGGTCGGTCATTGGATGGGTGACCAAAAATTTACTATCTCGAGCTCCTCCGTGCTTTGGAAGGCACGTTAAGCCGTTGGTCCCGGCTGCATCTGCAGTCGTTAGCATCCACCAACCCACAAAGACCTGTGGTGGGTCATGGCCCAATCTCCTTATTCCATCCATAGGGAAGGTCTGTGCCCCAGCAGTGGGGACATTAATAGGCTGATGATGATATTGCTTTATCAACATCAACAATTATTATTTATATGTGCTGCGGTTATTATTCACATAATAAATGATATATAGGATATTCGATTTTTAGGGGGTATTAAAAAATTCATTCCTTTAACTTTTCTATGTATAAATAAATATTTTTAATATAGCTTTATATGGAATTCCATTCTTAGCTGGGTTTTCTTCTAAGGATTTAATTTTATATATATATGCAATTGGAATAAGTTTTTTTTTCAATATATTATGTTGGTACTGGATTAACTATACAGGGTGTAAAAAAACCTATGACGAAGACTGAAACTACGCATTAGGTACACCCAAACAAATAATATTACAAAATATTATACCTGGGAATCATTTGTAAGTAAAAAATTACAATTTATTTTCGAGTACGTAATGTATAGCGCGGCGCGCTACTATGGGGCTACGCAAAGATTGTGCCTGTGTGTATGTGTGTGCGTAAGTGTCGCCGCACACGGGCCACCGACCACAACCACGAAACGCCGCCACCGGCATATTTCTTGTAGCTTTCATACATTTTATATGGTTATATGGACTCGCCACACACGGTACGCCGGTGGCCGCCACACGCAAATCGTCGTTGCTCGCTTCTTGTGGCCCGCACCGGCCACTTAATGCGCCGATACAAAACGCCGCCACACGTGACTCGCGCGATTCCCCACCCCTCTCTCCCTTACCTTAGTCGGCCGCTGTCGCGCGCTTCAGCCACTTTAGTAGCCGCTTCTAGCTTATCGTGGCGGCGTTTGTGGCTGTGGCGTGGCGTGTGGCCCGTGTGCGGCGACACTAAGTCTAAGTGAGTCGATAACAAAGTTTCTAAATACCGTTTTGAAAATATTAATGTTAAAATCTTGAAAAAATAATTGAGACTTGACCTTCAATATCTC
This sequence comes from Chilo suppressalis, assembly GCA_902850365.2. Taxonomy (NCBI): domain Eukaryota; kingdom Metazoa; phylum Arthropoda; class Insecta; order Lepidoptera; family Crambidae; genus Chilo; species Chilo suppressalis. Next base: position 13,064,752 of record OU963919.1, read on the forward strand.
CATAACCATAAATTTCCCAGGTATGGTCCGGAAAAAAATAATTATCGTCATGATGTGGAAAATACGTCCTTCGACTTCGTTAAAGGTTTTTTTACACCCTGTATTTTATAGATTCCGTTTAACAATGTAGTTAATTAATGATTTGAATTTATTATTAAAAAATATATATGACGATATGTACAAAAATATATAGCTCGATGGCGCAAGTGGTTAGCGCTTTCGGCTGTGATCGTTGAAGTTAAGCATCTTTCGCAGTGGTCGGTCATCGGATGGGTGACCAAAATTTTACTATCTCGAGTTCCTCCGTGCTTCGGAAGGCACGTTAAGCCGTTGGTTCCGGCTGCATCTGAAGTCGTTAGCACCCACCAATCCGCACTGGGCCCGCGTGGTGAGTCACGGCCCAAACTCCCTATTCCATTCATAGGGAAGGCCTGTGCCCCAGCGGTGGGGACATTAATAGGCTGATGATGATGATGATGATGCTATATTTAAGGCATTATTATTTATATGTGCTGCGGTTATTGTTCACATAATAAATGATATACAGGATATTCGATTTCTTTTTAAATACGTTGCTACAGCATTAACTATATTTTATAGATTTCGTTTAACAATGTATTTAATCTATTTAATCGCTCTTAGCGATAAGACCGCCCATTTTTTCACTGTAAGCAGCCATTATGTATGTTTTATATTTTATTTTTTTGTGGTGTAAAATAAAGAGTTTTTATTATTATTAATAATAATTAATGATATTAATTTATTATTAAAACTAGTGGCCCGCCCTCACTTCGCTTCGGTGTAGAGCTGTAGTGTAAACTATAGTTTTTGTTCTCAGGCTTATGCTATAAACAATGACTTTATTTATATAATTACACGTGTTATTGTGAGTCAACCATAAAAGATAGACATATGCTGTTCCGGGATATTTTTTAGACAAGTTTATGTAGAATATTTCCGTCATACATGATTTCTATGTAACTTTAACCATTAAGGCTGCACCCGCGACGGAAGCTTAAAAAATGGAGTAACTTCTCCCGTTTTCCCAACATTTCCCTTCACTACTCTGCTGCTATTGATTGTAGAGTGATGAAAAGTATACTATAACCTGCCCAGGAGTATGAAGAATAATTGTACCAAGTTTCGTTAAAATCCGTCGAGTAGTTTTTTTTTCTATAAGGAACATACACAGAGACAGGCAGACAGACAAAAATTTTACTGATTGCATTTTTGGCATCAGTATCGATCACTAATCACCCCCTGATAGTTATTTTAAAAATATATTTCATGTACAGAATTGACATCTCTACAGATTTATTATAAGTATAGATAAAAATATGACGATATGTACCAGGTACCCAGAAGCGGCGGCCAAATACCGCGTCCAAGATGGCCCCGCTAGTCGGCAACTACCCACGGTACTGTTGTTCACAGCATCCGCTGAACAGATGAGAAGACCTAACGCTGACAGCACTGGCAAGTTGCAGAAGTGAGTTCGCTGTACTAGTATTAAATGGAAATCTTCTTTGAGCAAATAAATAAATATTTCTAACTCTTACACCTCTTAGCCTAGCCCAAGTGTAAGACTTGTTATATTTTTTTAGCATGTAACTGCTTGATGTTTAAATCTAAAGAAAAGTTTACTAGAAAAAGTATTCATTTGACATTGTGGGTTACCTACAATGCGAAGAGATGGCGGCTGCCTTGCAGCTTAAGGCTAGGAAAATTACGACGCGGCTAATAGGGCCGTGGTAGCATAATGGTCAGTGCATTCGCCCGGATAGCAAAGGATGCGGGTTCGAGTCCCGTCCGCTGCCTGGTCCGCGTGGATTTTTTCTAGTAAACTTTTCTTTAGATTTAAACATCTAGCAGTTAAATGCTTAAAAAATAAATAAAATCATAAAAATAACCAAATCAAAATCTCCATTTTTAAGTTGCCGCGAAAACGTTTCTCTGGACAATATGGCGTCTTACTAGTCTGTGACGTCACACGACTGTTATTTAAACGTCAAACGATACAATGAAATGTCACTTTAACCGGAAGTTAACTTGCGTGTGACGTCATTTTAGGCTCCGACAATCCCAAGCGTTTTGGGTCACGTGACAATAGATAAGAAAACTATTATCTTTTTCGTGGGTTTTTAGTAAAATTATGAATATTTTTTCTGTAACAATAGTGGATGCCCCTGCCAATATTCATTCTTAACACTGATGCTAACAATTGGCACTTTATTTTTAATACTGTCAAATACCCTATTGATGATAGATTGTAGGCAACTTTTTTACCATGTCCGCGTGTAAACTGTTGCTTACAATTCTTGCAGGTCAATTATTGCGCCTCATTTATTGTATTCAATTATTGCTCTTGTGAGTAGCTCGATGGCGCAGGTGGTTAGCGCGTTCGGCTGCAATCGTTAAAGTTAAGCAACTTTCGCAGTGGTCGGTCGTTGGAAGGATGACCAAAAATTTTCTATCTAGAGTTCCTCCGTGATTCGGAAGGCACGTTAAGCCGTTGGTCCCGACTGCATCTGCAGTCGTTAGCACCCGCCGCATTGAGTCCGCGTGGTGGGTCATGGCCCAATCTCCCTATTCCATCCATAGGGAAGGCCAGTGCCCCACCAGCCCAGTGGGGACATTAATTTAAGACAATTGCACCGTCTTATATGAGTCTTTCATTTCAGATTCCTATTCTCCAAAGACAATATGAAGGCTGCCTTCGATCTGGACGGCATCTACCAGGAGTGCAAGGAGAAGCTAGCTTCATCTAAGAACAAGAAGAAATCCGAATAAACTTTTACGGTATAAGTGAAATTACTATTATATAAATCGCGAATATCGAGGCGACACTAGCGCCGTGCGGCCATCAAGTGAACTAATTCAATATGGCGGGAGTTTTCAGCAATGGACCGATGTAGATCTTTAGCTGTAATAGCAAAGAAAATCTTTTTTTTTTATGTTAAACTGCGAAACCAAATATCACTCGGGCTATTATTTATCAAATTGCTATGGGCGACATCAGGCAATGGTGTATTTAGCAGTAAATCCATTCTCTTTTAACGGAAAAGATCTAGTATTTATTAAAGCTAACCTGTACTCTTAGCACGAACAATAGGCTAGTTGACACTTTTTGGAAATATGTTTTGAACGGTTAATAATTGTTCTATTAGACCGTAAAAAACTGTATTGTATTTTTTTTTGACCTAGAAAGCTACAAAACTTTAATTTTAAAATAGATTTTTCATGGACATACAAAAACGCTGTCGGCCATTTTAGTCTATAGATTATCTATGCTATGACGTCAACAAAATAGTAAACAAACACTCGCAAGCACGTAGGATCTGAATTTACATTACAAAACCATGATTTCTAATACATTTCATGATAAGTATAGTAATTATCATGATTTTATTATACGAGAATAAAGAAACACATCGTTACAGACTCCAGAAATGTTGTGGTTTAATTTTTTAAGGTTATGAATGTACCTGCTAAGTCAAAGAGTTTTGTCGTTTCTGCTTTCACAAATCCGGCGTCCAGCATTAATTTAGTCAAGAAAACCAATAAACGGAAACTTTTCTTCAAGATATAAGAGTTTTTAGATATATTTTAGTCGGATGAAAGAAACCACAGTAACACGACAATGACGTTTAGTTGTTTTGCTATTATGTTTACGTCACAATCATGGCGGACAGCGTTTTGAGTGTTTAAAAAGCATAGACTAAAAAACTACTTTTCAAATTAAATTACTACAGCCGTCTTCTAATTTTATGAAGTGAAATCGATGTATTTAGATTCCTCATACCAAATATTATAAGAAATAAACATTTGTATAGTGCAAATTGACATGAGTCAACTAGCCTAATAAAGATTATAAATAGTTGAATTCGATCCATGATCCATGTGTATTGATTTTAGTTCTCGTTACGTCCGTTGTGGCGCTTCTGTTCAAGTTTCCATACATAATTTGAGAATGACATTTCGCACACTCGCAAACATGTATTTGAATTTTCGATATTGGTTGGTGGCGGAACTGTGAAGCAACAATTAAGAGCCATAAAAAAGAAAGAAGACGTTATTGGTCCGTGCTAAGGGTACTGTTCTGTGATTGGCTGGATCGTATTGATGTCGTTACAACGTCCAATGGCAGCCTCCCAGCCGCAGTAATGAAGTACTCCACTAACCACGTTCCCGGTAAAAGATTACCTGTATATTTATTTATTCTATAATTAAGTGGAGTTATTTAATATTGCAATATTAAGTTTGTTGTTTATTGTAAAGGCCTTTCTAGAATATAAGACATTATTATTTTATGTTTTTTTAGACAAACTTTTTGTAATATTTTCCGCGTCCTCAAATAATACGGACTGAATTCCGAATGAAGACAAATTAATTTTGAAGTTAATTCACGATAGCATTAGAACAAGAATGCGTCACTTTAACAACCATTAAATGTGATTGAGGTCTCTGCGTGTGGAGTTTCTAATAATCCCACGGGCGCTTGTTAGAATCAATAATATTAAATACCCTAGATTCATCACGAGCGCTCAAAATGTGTCCCAATCAAGAAGTGCTTGAATACCACTCAAGCACTTCTTGGTTCACAGTCACGTGCGGACCGTTGAAAAGTAAAGATGCCACAGAGCTCCATGAAAAAATGCGAAAAAATTACTCATAGTACGTAAAGTGTCGTTTTTTCGACAGGTATCTAATCAATGTTTGTTAATTTAACGCATTTGAAGCAAATTTTGTTCTAATACTTACTATTAACTGATTTAGTATAAAATATTTGTGATATTCAAATGCATGGTCGGTTATACGTCGCCGTATAGCCGTCTCGTTTCTTCGTGGTCCGTACCTGCTATATTGCTAACAGCGTGTTTAGAATTGCGCGTAGAGTCAAAGAACTAAGGTCTATATTCTTCCGCATATAGCAATTGTACGAGCAGTACATTACGTATTTTATATTTAACCTAATTATTTTGATGACCGTGCGCAACTGCGTAGCGCGCCTCAATATTTAGAAATATTATTATTTTAGTGCAATAAACATATTCAATACGAACGGTCTACATTTTTTTTTTTTAAAAACATCTATTTAGTAAACCTAATACAATAAGAATTGATTTTATAGAAGCAAACTTTTCTGAACCCTCAGATACTCAAACCTACACTATTATAAAGGGGACACTTGAAAAAACTACAAATACTTAATTTTTACCCAGGAACATCTTGCCTGATCCCTCTATTACGATGTCTACTTCCTCGCCAGGAGTATCTAGAGCCAGGCTCTCAATGCTCCTCCATTTTGTGGTTCCCATTTGCACTTTACCTTGATCCCTCTTTAAAGTGGTGTGGAGATCCTCTAATGTACTTGTCAGGATACCTATGATTTGTGAAATGGTCTTCCCAGAAACATTCATGATTCTCTTCTTTTCGATGTGTTCAAAGAAAGATTCATCGAACTTATGTACCCTCCTTCCGCTAAAACAGGGTACCGTTGCTACCTGGTTATACACCCCTGAGAGCAGGCCACTTTGATTGGCGCATGACATCTTCGAGTAATATCTCAACTTGGGTAATTCAATCTTCGTGACATGCTCGGTGCTCCCCTGTTGCCTAAAGCAGGTGCCCATCTCCTCTCGAGTATACCATCTATTTATGGAGGTTATTTGGCCAAGAATCGACAAATCCTCTTTGTATGTCCCGAATATGCTGTGGAACACGATCTGAGACGCTTTTTCTACCTCCAATTTTCCGCATATGTAAAATTCTTGTGACTCGGCCGTGGCTTTCTTATAAGTATACCAACCTCCAGCGCCCGTAGTACTGAAAAAGTCGCAAAACTGCCTAGGGTTCTCATGTTTTTCCCATACATGACTGAATATGGTTAAGGGGAAGAACATGCGTGTAGCTTGTCTGGATGTTGTGATAAGTAATATTTCTGCAATTAAAGTCGTCAATGCTGATATTTCAGAAGCTTGTCTTGTATGTTTCGTGAGCTCGATCATATCATCAATACAAGGCACATGAGACATACAAGACAAGCTTCTGAAATATCAGCATTGACGACTTAGGTTTTCACAGTATTCTTCTTCAGAGGTTAGCGTGTGCTGGATGTCATTTATTTCTTCGCCTTCCCAGAATTGAGAAATCTCATCTACATTGTTCAACACGGAGTGGCAGCGGAATGTTTTCACATTGCCAAGAAGCACCCACCCTAACTTAGTTTGCTGGGCTATTGGAGCTATACTGTTGGGGCTGCGTAGTATGCCATCCATAACTATCTCTGTGTATATACCAGCATCTAAAAGTATATCTACTGGTCTCGATATATTGTAGCCAGGGTCCGCTAAATGTATATTTTGTAAGTGCGGCCAGTCTTGTTTATCAAATGTGTAATTAGGTAAATTATTTAACATCTTTGTCATTACCTTAGCTTCCGCTATAAATTTGTAGTCACTATACAAAGATTGGCATACTAATTGTATAGTGCCTTTGCATTTGTTTGAAGAAATTCCAATGCCTGATATTGTAGCATCTTGTTTGCGTCTTCGTAGGCCAAGACGTTGAGCAGCAGACTCTGTGATCAGGTTGACTTGTGATCCTTGATCAAGGAGACATCTTAGCTGAATGTAGCTTCCATCCGCTGCCTTGACCTTAAGCTCAATTGTAGCCAAAAGTATTTCGTCAAAGTTTCCCGATACATGACTTGCTGTAGGTTGCGAAATAGTTGATGCGGACTTTGACTGTTGGTTTGCAGTTTGTTGAGTTGCAAATAACTCGTGTAATGTCGTATGGTGTGACTTGTTACACAATTTGCATGTTTTGGTCGAATTACATTTCTGTGTATTGTGATAATAGAGGCAGTTTTTGCATATATTATGTTGGTTCAATGACCGAACTTTGTCGTCCGGTGTCAACTTCTGATATTCAGGGCAGTAAATCAAGATGTGATTTGATTTACATAAAGGACATGTTCTTGATGTACCTTTGAATGTATGATATGTTCTTAAGGACTTGTTATTATTGTTGTAGTTGTAGGGTTTTGCTTGTTTTGTTATTTCTTTGTTATTTCCAGATTCTTGTTTTGTTGTGTTTGATCTATTTTTCCTATTGACTGGTTCCAAGGCAGTGAACTTGCTCTCCAGGAAAGTTATCAGTTCATCAAAGGAAGGCAGTTGGCGTGGATCCTTCCTCGACTCCATATAAGATCCATAAGTATCGGGATCCATTTTCTCAGTGAGGATATGCACCAGGATTGGATCCCATGTAGTTGTGTCTACGCCCAGATTGTGGATAGCGTAAATCGTTTCCAAGCTTGTATCATGAAAACGTTTCAACTCATATGACGTCACCTTCATTATGGGTGGTTGTCCCATAAAAACTTGGATTTGTTTTGTGAATAAAAGTTGTGGATTGTTATAACGATGTGTCAGGAGCTCCCAGCAAGTATCGTAGTTGTCAGCTGATATATTAAGATGCTGTACCAGACGCTCCGCTTCTCCTCGTAGCTTTCCCTTTAAATGTTGCATTTTCTGGACTTTACTCAGCATGTTGTTGTTGTGTATAGCTTGAGAATACAAGTCCATAAATGTGGGCCACTGCGTATAGTTTCCAGAAAATGTCGGAATCTCAATAGCAGGAGTAGCTTGACTTTGGCTTGTTGTAGAATTTAATTTCCGATTTAATTCTCGCTTACTTCTTTCGTACATCTCTTCGTATTTTGTGAAATCTTGTTCGTAGTTTAAATCAGAACCGATCAACAAATTATCGATTTGCCAATGTACCTGATCAATCACGTTCCAACGCGACTGCAAGGCTTGTAGTTTGTCCAGTATTTCCCACTTTTCAGAAATATTCTCCATGTCCAAATTACGTATGACTCTCAAAAATGCACGAAAATTGGTTTGCTGTTGTTGAATTAATTCGTCACTTCTTGAAAATCCACCCTTCTCTTCTTTTTTCGCTGGAGTCGTGTCTGCAGAATACGGAGTAATGTTACGTAATAAAGTACGTATCTTCTCATACAAGTTGTTTATCAACGTGTGTGCATCGGAAGTAAAATAATCTGCTGTTTTATCTTCAGATTTCAGGAGCTTGACGTGATTTTCTTCAAATTCTTCAATATAAGATGAAATAAGTTCCGTTCGTGTTTGTATGTAATCCGCCGTTTTACGAGACGCAGAATCCTTTTTTATGTTGGTTTCCATCTTGCGCAAACACTCCGCGATTAGTTCTTGACGATGTAAAAGAGACGCGAGAGCACTGGACTCCATAGTGCTGTAGTTGTAGGTAATATAATGTTATAAAAATAAAGATGTAAAAAACTCGACAGTAAGACTGTATTTATATGTAGGATGTGGTTCTGTGCGATTGCTTACGTACTCCACGATATGTGCGCCTCCTCAATCTACCTGGTGAGACCCGCTTGTGGGAGGCCAGATGACCGGTTCGCTACCGTAGAATATTTCAGATAATCACACACTTCACTGTAGTCGAAGGACCAATATTGGGGCTCGTACCCAAATATGAATGTTTAATGTTTCGGGAATGCAACTGTTCAGACGAAGGTATGTAAAAAATGTAGACCGTTCGTATTGAATATGTTTATTGCACTAAAATAATAATATTTCTAAATATTGAGGCGCGCTACGCAGTTGCGCACGGTCATCAAAATAATTAGGTTAAATATAAAATACGTAATGTACTGCTCGTACAGCAATAAGTCGTAAAATTTTACGAGCTTGCATTTCGAACTGTCGGAAGTCCATGACGTATGCGTTTTATTTAAGACCTTATGGAGTATGCATTAAAGGTGACTTTCAACGTTTAAATAATGCCTTATATTGTTTTTGAACACGCGATCATCTTACGGAGCTTCGTGGATCGTCCAATGTACCTTTTGGACAGGTTTCGGCCACGATTTTGTTCGTGTTGGTGTATCTAGGGTATTCAATATAGTTGGTTAGAATCATTGAAATTTTATTTAATAATAGTGTAGGAATGGGAAGGGGAAGATCTTCTTTAGAGCTGGATGATGGTAGCTCGGAGGCCGCGGCCCGACTGATGTTGGTCGGGCACCGTATATATGGAGTGTTAGCCTCCGAATTTTACTTGCGCGATTTAGGCTTCCATGCTATTGTGATCGCAGCGCAGGTAGCGCCATCTCTTGAGGAGGAGAGTGATTTTTTCCTCTTTGTTAGCCGCTAAAATACCAAGTCAAATAGCTATAGGAGGATTAAGAATCTCTTTTATCACCGTGTAACTCTAAAGGTTAAATGATGTGCTAAGCAGAAAGAGACCTTTTAAAGATAGCGAAAGAGGCCATTCATTTATTACGTGAGATTATTTTAACTAGTTTTAAGTTTAGTCGAACAGTCACCCCCAGTGCCCTCTTTGACCTATTGGAGGCCCTGGGCATATTAGGATAATGGGGCCCCTATGACCCCCGTTTGGTGATCTAACAGGAACTAGGGACTTTGTATTTGATCTGAGGGGGCCCCTATCGATCGCAGGGCCCTGGGCACTTGCCCAAAGTGCCCACTGAGAAAGATGGGTCTGACCCTCCCACCCCTTAGTAAGAAAAAAATTGTGTGTGTCAGCTCCGACGCACGACTGGAGTTTACTCCTTAAGTTCGATAGTCTAACCAGACGCAAAAAGAGTTTATTTAACTTAAAACAGATTGATACTGTATGAAAGGGTAAATTAACAAATTAATGAAAATAATATACATATATAAATATATATTTATTCATTTCATATACATTTATTATAACTAATCGACGAAATATTTTACACTAAACTTTTTACAATAGTCAATTTCAGATGTTCATAAATATATCATTAGGAATGTTGATAAATTATGTAATTATTATTATCAGACTATTATAATTTTTTTAAATATTAATTATATCAACATTGTCTGCATTATTAATTACATTGACAAGTGGTTTATGGTTATTAATGTCAATCCGTCATCTTTGTTTGTCAAAGTTGCGCGACATAGGATGCGCACCAAAAACGTAACGAGGTCATTCATCGATAGATTTTACTCCTCACATTTTTCTCATACCGGGCCCCATATATATGCAAATCGATTCTTAAGGAGTAAACTCCAATAAAACATGGTCAAGCCCTCTCTCCTCCTAAACCTTACTAATAAATGAATAGCCCCAAATGAGTTCTGTGGAACCCAAAGTATGATAGTGAAAGCGAGCATTAATCATTTTTGGGTACAAGCAAAATGAAACTTTAAACATTGGTACGTAGAGCAAATAGGGTATTTGACAAGTTTTAGAAAACGATCTCACGTTATTGACTAATGTTTATGGAGTCCATAAAAAGAATAATGAAGAATATTCATCATTCTGTGTATTTCAGTAAAAATAACCAAATCAAAAACTCCATTTTCAAGTTGCCGCGAAAACGTTTCCCTGGACAATATGGCGTCTTACTAGTGTGTGACGTCACACGACTGTTATCAAAACGTCAAACGATACAATGTCATGTCACTTTAACCGGAAGTTTACTTGCGTGTGACGTCATTTTAGGCTCCGTCAATCCCAAGCGTTTTGGGTCACGTGACAATAGATAAGAAAACTATTAAACTGTTATCTTTTTCGTGGGTTTTTAGCAAAATTATGAATATTTTCATGTAAAAATAGTAAAAACCCCTGGCAATATTCATTCTAAACACAGATGCTAACAATTGGCACTTTATTTTTAATACTGTCAAATACCCTATTTGCGCCTGCTTTAAAAATGTTCATGTGCCGCTTTCTGCTTAAAAACGCTCATTTAGTATTCGCACTCAAAAATTGTGTTCCTTGTTATTTAACGCACTTTAGGTTTCTTTATTTGTAAATAAATATAATGTGCGTGAAAACCTAAGAAACAAATATAATAAATATAATGTTAATACATTTCTTATCGTTTTATTATAACCTCCTACTACCCTTCACAAGCACGAGGAGCTCAATGGCGCGGGTGGTTAACGCGTTCGGCTACGATCGTTGAAGTTAAGCAACTTTCGCAGTGGTCGGTCATTGGATGGGTGACCAAAAATTTACTATCTGGAACTCCTACGTGCTTCAGAAGGCATGTTAAGCTGTTGGTCCCGGCTGCAGTCGTTAGCACCTGCCAATCCGCACTGGGCTCGCTTGGTGGGTCATGGCCCAATCTCCCTATTCCATCCGTAGGAAAGCCTGTGCCCAGCAGTGGGGACATTAATAGGCTGATGATAATGATAAACATTGGTTTGCAAAAGAGAATAGGTGTTAACGCCATCTATCGTAAGCTTATGAAAACACATATTCCTTCTCCCTGCCCCTAAACTCATTGGTTGTCAAATTTATCCGCGGCTCTGCCATCACTGTACTTCGAACGAACGGACGAGAGAAAAAGCAACGGTGGTCGTGTGCAGTGTTTCCACAATGAGGGGAAATTCCCATTTTAAGGGGAAATTAGGGTCCCGAGGGGAAGAAAAGGGGGAAAGACATGAAAAGGGGAAATTATGGGTAAAGCCTAGCCTAAAATAATGCGGCACGGAAATATTTTTTTATGGACTATACCGTGGACTAGAGTGTTGCCGTATAAAAGAAACTGTGGCAACACGTGCAGATTTTATATTTATCTGTTATAGAATAAGATAGATTAAGACCTTTTTTTTCTTTAGTTACTACACTAGTGCCAAATCTAAAAACTACAGCAGAATATTTTTTTGAGGGGAAAGATGTCGTAAGAAGGGGAAATCTGAATTGAGGCGTGGGGAAAGGAAATCATTAAAGTGGAACTGGTCGTGTGTGATACAAGGAGAGAACTCCCATGACTGCGAGGAAACCGCGCTCCGGAGACGCTGTTCGCATATCGCACCTTTAGAATTACAGAATGATATTTAATGAGGTCCCAAAGTCTGACAAATATAGGAAAAGTTGCTTATGCCTTTGTGTAGAGATTTATAATAAAATCCCTCCCGACATAAAAAATGCTAAATATGAACATGTTTAAAAATAAATTATATATAAATGGCTAAATGAAAACAATTTTTATGACCTAAAAAGTTTTTTCAATTATAAAAATTAATGACATGTCTTAACTTATCCTATAATAATTATGACAAATGTATCTTTTTAATTTATTTTTTTATATCTGACATTTAGAAATCTTGTAATATTAATATGTTGACATTGTATATTTTATTGACATAATATTAGGTAACTCTGACATTCATAATTCTACAGAAAAATGTTATAATTAATTAATCTCTTTTTTTATTGGTTCCATATTATGTATTTGCATGCTATTTTTAAAATGGCAAAACACGTGCTCAAACCGTTATGTAATACCTATATACCGTGTTTTTAACAAATAAAGATTATGATAATGATTAGAATCGAAGTGACTTAAATAAAAAAAATAGCAAAATGACTTTTAAACCGCACCTTTAGAATTGAAGTGACCTAATCCAAAGTTCTTGTTTTTTTGGTAAACGCTAAAAATGTGATTAAAGAGTTGGTACTTTTTTTGTTTTCTGTTATAATGCTGTAATTTATACGTTTATTAACATATTTTTATTGTTAATGGTAGGATAGGCATTGTTTTCATGATTTTATACAAAACCAGTCTGTGTAACTAAATAGAACCTTTGTTAATTAATCGCCAAAAAAATATATGTCACTTAATTTCCGAAAACAGTTTATTATAATTGGCTTATTTCACTTTGTGCCCACTTTTCACTAAACAACATAAATCAAAAACGTAACTATTGAATATAGAGGCGATTCATTTCTAATGTTATATTTTTGATAGATGACCAATTTTGTAATACGCTATTTTAATAATTAATGATTTTCTAAATTTAATGAAAATTAAATAAATGTCTACGCAACATTCAATGGGGTACTTCAATACTGAGAGAGGCGCGGTATGCGTGTCATTTAAAAGAGACGGAAACAGTACGTTTGTCTTTTTCTGGCCTAAAAGAGCCTGTTTATTATTAATAAACTGATAGAATATATATGTTTTTATGTTGTTTCACGTTTAAAAGTCATTTTTTTTTATTTAAGTCACTTCAATTCTAAAGGTGCGAAACGTGAGACGACAAAAACATGTATTCTATCAGTTTTTTAATAATAAACAGGCTCTTTTAGGCCCGAAGAAGACAAACGTACTATTTCCTTCTCTTTTAAATGACACGCATACCGCGCCTCCCTCAGTATTGAAGTACCTACCCCATTCAGTGTTGCGTGGACATTTGTTTCATTTTCCTATAATTTAGAAAATTATTAAACTAACATATTACAAAATTGGTCATTTATCAAATATATAACATCAGAAATGAATCGCCTCTATATTAAATAGTTACGTTTTTGTTTTACGTTGTTTAGTAAAAAATGGGCACAAAGTGAAATAAGCCAATTATAATAAACTGTTTTCGGAAAATAAGTGACATGTTTTTTTTTGATGATTAAGTGACCAAGGTTCTAATTAGTTATACAGACTGGTTTAGTAAACAATCGTGAAAACAATTCCTATCCTACCATCAACAATAAAAAATATGATAATAAACGTATAACTTCTAGCATTTGAATAGAAAAACAAAAAAATGATGGCCAACTTGTCAATCACATTTTTAGCGTTTGCCAAAAAACAAAAATTTTGGATTAGGTCACTTCAATTCTAAAGGTGCGATGTTCTTAAATATTTCCGCCCCGGGGCCTGCGAACATTAGTGCAAAAAAAATAGTGGCGTGCCAAAGGCGAAATTTCTCCAGGACAAGAAGAACAGGCTTCAACAGAAACCAGCCCACAAACCAACAGGTACCCCCTTTCCTACAGTTTCCCTCAAATTTTTTGTGTTTTCTACTTGTATACAGGCTGTTACAAAAATACAAATAAAGCTTGAAGGGCGTTGAAGTACATCATATAAGGAGTCTTCTCTAATTTTCTTAAAATATTTGCATGAAGTTTTAACTTTTTATAAAAACAGTTATAAAAAAAACGATTCTTTTAAAACACGTCACTAGTTCGAGGATCATTAAAAATAACTGTTTTTATAAAAAGTTAAAACTTCATGCAAATATTTTAAGAAAATTAGAGAAGACTCCTTATATGATGTACTTCAACGCCCTTCAAGCTTTATTTGTATTTTTGTAACAGCCTGTATAATCGCTCATCCGCGCCGGGATTTTTTTTTCGTTTTGTGGCGTGACCATTAGGTAACTTTAAAACATTGAAACAAAGTAATTTTCTACTTATAATTAGTTTAATGACTAGATAATAAATAAACTATTTACAATATACACAGAATATGCTTTATGGAAGATCTACAAATAGTTACCTATGATATTAGTGCGGAAAGTTGGTTATTACCGACTCGAGGGTTTACCATAGTCACTAGTTTGTAAATAAAATATAAAATTTTTCAACACATTTGCTTGAGAACAGTACCCCTAGCAGGAAACATTATCTAATTCGTATCGTTTGCAAACCGAAATGTCAATGTCAAATTTTGTATGGAAACTTGAACAGCAGCGGCACAAAGTACGAGAACTAAAAATCAGTACACATTTGACAATGACATTTTGTGCTCGCAAACGATACGAATTCGATATTGGTTCGTGCTAGGGTACTGTACCTATACCTAATTGAAGTAATGAAGCAAACTTCTAATGAAAATGGCGCCACGTGTGGGAGGTGAAAATTAGAACTACATCTTCCGTCTCTTTTTCTCTTTAGTATTAAAATGAGACAAAGGTATAGATTAAAAGGACTTTTAAGGAGATTCGACTGAAATTTGAAAGAAACCGCAAAGAATACTCACGACTCCATGTATGGGAGCGTGCGGTAAAACACTTTACCGCACGTACCAAACCAAGTAATGAAACAAACTTTTTCCAATTAAAATGTCGCCACGTGTTGGTGGTAAAAATTAGAACTACATCTTCCGTCTCTTTTCCTCTTTAGTATTAAAGAGACAAAGGTATAGATTAAAAGGACTTTTAAGGAGATTCGACCGAAATTTTAAAAAATATGGCAGTAAAGAATACTCACGACTTCATGTATAGTAAAACACTTTACCGCACGCTCCGTTGTACGTAATTTTGAACTTACGAATAATGCATACAACCTGCATGAATGCATTTTTTGAGCAAATGTGTTGAAAAAGTTATTTAAACAGTCTAAAATTAATAATTTAAAATTTTGCTACGATTTGTCATAATGTGACGAAGTTATTTTGTAAAAAATAAATTAACTACTTAAACTAAGTCAAAGGAATAATTTCGATGGCTCTCAATTTTCAAACCTTCCTCTGGACAATATGATTATGATAATATCATATTGTCCAGAGAAAGGTTTACTAACACACGACTGCCATCAAAACGTCAAACGATACAATGCAACGTCACTTTGACCGGAAGTTTACAAGCATGTGACGTCATTTAATCTTCGCCAATGCCAGGCGTTGTCGCCATACAACAAAAATCATTTATTTGTTCTCTCAGAATAGTTAAATCTCTGCTTACATTCATATTAAATACAGATTATGAGACAGCCAACAATTGGGACTTCAATTTTTCTATTTTGAAATAGCCTATTTGGTTGTAGTCAGGCAGCACCCAACAGTTGGGTGGTAATCCGTGTTTAGCAACGATATTAAATACCCTAGATACACCACGTGCGCTCAAAATGTGTCCCTATCAAGAAGTGCTTGAATTCGACTCAAGCACTTCTTGGTTCATAGTCACGCGCGGACCGTAGAAAAGTTAACATGCCGCTGAGCTCCGTGAAAAAATGTGCAATAAATATTTATAGTATGTAAAATGTCGTTTTTTCGACAGGTATCTATAATCATTATTTGTTAATTTAACGCATTTGAAGCAAATTTTGTTTTAATACTTACTATAAACTGATTTAATAGAAATTATTTGTGATATTCAAATGCATAGTCGGTAATATAGCTGTCTCCTTTCTTCGCGGTCCGTACCTGCTACATTGCTAACAGCGCATTCAGAATTGCGCGTAGATTCAAAGAAATAAGTTCTATATTTTTCCGCATATAGCAATAAGTCGTAAAATTTTACGAGCTTACATATCGTACTGTCATAACTCTTTGACGCATGCGTTTTAATAAAGACCTTATACAGTGTTTTAAAGGTGAATTTCAATGTTTAAATAATGCCTTTTATTGTTTAGACTGCGCGATCACCTTACGAAGCTCCATGGATCGTCCAATATACCTTTGGGACAGGTTTCGGGCATGATTTTGTTCGTGTTGGTGTATCTAGGGTATTGAATATCGTTGGTGTTTAGCCGTTATAAGTAGTGCCGCTTCCAACACATAACGACAAAATATCTACAGCCAGAGATATTAAGAGAAGAACCATCACAGGACGAACATTTCGAAAATCATGTCCAGAATGTTGAGTAGTTTCAGAAACCGCGGTTTCGACTCCTCCTCCGTCTTGCGAGGGGTGGGCTTATCTTTACCCCTCTTCTCAGAGTCTGGAAACAAAACATAATAATAATATTTATTTAACAAGAATAAAATGATACATTGATATTTTATTTTTACAATGTGGTTCACATTACAATATCTCTTATCTATTAGACAAGTCCGTCCGTCTATCTGTGGTGCTGTTTCAGCGGCCAAACCGTAAGAGATAGGTAAAGAGAATATTTAAGTTATAAGTTAAGAATAGTCTGATAAGACGACAAACCGGATTTGAGTAACGTAGCACTTCCGGTTTTCGAGAAATCACGTGATTTCTATTTTGTAATTAACACAATTTTAATTATCTATTTAAAGGGTAATTTTTTTTTTATCTAAATAATTTCAAACGAAACCACACAAAATCTCCGTAGTTCTCAATTAATTAAATACATTTTTTAAATCAGGTTTTGGTGAACATTTGGTTCACTGGTTTGCTAGTCTCTTATCTATTAGACAAGTCCGTCTGTCTGTGGTGCTGTTTCAGCGGCCAAACCGTAAGAGATAGATAAAGAGAATATTTAAGTTATAAGTTAAGAATAGTCTGATAAGACTACAAACCGGATTTGAGTAACGTCGCGCTTCCGGTTTTCGAGAAATCAGGTTTTGGTGAACATTTGGTTCACTGGTTTGCTAGTAATATAATAAAATACCAAAAGAAATAATTAATTTACCTTTTAATAAGTTTAAAGTGTGTTTATACACACAACATGTCTCCCTAAGAAAGATTACTATACTGTTAAAGAATTCATAAATGATAAGTCACCTTGGGCTTAATATAATAGAATAAGTCGTTTTACTTTGCTGATTTGGTTGAAAATTGTTTAATCGCCAATTTTCAATTTAAAAATAGTACCTAGCTATACTTAACTTTTGTTAATTAATAATATTAATGCGATGGAAGTTGACATCAACACATGTTTTAAATTTTTGATGTCATCTTTCAATTGACGACACTGTATGAAACAAAACAGGGAGAAAAAAATAGCCCTTGCTGAGTTTCTTGCCGGTTCTTCTCAGTAACAGGGCTCTCTTACGAACCGATGGCGAAGCGTTTGACTTTCACAAGAGCTTGTAACAGCCTAGACTGCATGAGTTTAAATTTGAGTACAGTACGTTGAAAATATTAATTTTCAAAACAATGCAAGTCTCAAACTCCCAATGTAGGACATGTCCCGTGTCTCAGGAGTCAATGGCTCCTCCCAGATAAGTAAATTCATTAGCGTACATCTTCAAAACTTAATGTTATGATTTAACATTATAGGTAACTCGTGTCTTTAAAAAAAGGATCGAAAACGCAGACTAAAGTCATGCTGTCTCTCTCGCACGTGACTTAGGAAAGCATGTGCGAGAGGGACAGAAAGTCTTACGTCGTCCTATACGTTTAACTGTACTCAGACACGTAGTGGGACCAGTGCCTGATGACACCTTATACCTGGTGTCTTTAACTCACCTGTTCTCTCATCGATCCGCTGGCTCATCTCCACAGCGAGCCCCTCCTGACCTCGTAGAGCTGCAGACGCATCCAGAAACACCTGGATACTATACTCGGACACGTAGTGCGACCAGTGTCTAATGGCACCTATACCTGGTGTCTTTAACTCACCTGTTCTCTCATCGATCCGCTGGCTCATCTCCACAGCGAGCCCCTTCTGACCTCGTAGAGCTGCAGACGCATCCAGAAACACCTGGATACTATACTCGGACACTTAGTGCGACCAGTGCCTAATGACACCTATACCTGGTGTCTTTAACTCACCTGTCCTCTCATCGATCCGCTGGCTCATCTCCACAGCGAGCCCCTCCTGACCTCGTAGAGCTGCAGATGCGTCCAGAAACACCTGGATACTGCACGACACGTAGTGCGACCAGTGCCTGATGACACCTATACCTGGTGTCTTTAACTCACCTGTTCTCTCGTCGATCCGCTGGCTCATCTCCACAGCGAGCCCTTCCTGACCCCGTAGTGCTGCAGACGCGTCTAGGAACATCTGGATACTGCACTCAGACACGTTGTGCAACCAGTGTCTAATGGCACCTATACCTGGTGTCTTTAACTCACCTGTTCTCTCGTCGATCCGCTGGCTCATCTCCACAGCGAGCCCTTCCTGACCCCGTAGTGCTGCAGACGCGTCTAGGAACATCTGGATACTGCACTCAGACACGTAGTGCAACCAGTGTCTAATGACACCTATACCTGGTGTCTTTAACTCACCTGTTCTCTCATCGATCCGCTGGCTCATCTCCACAGCGAGCCCCTTCTGACCTCGTAGAGCTGCAGACGCATCCAGAAACACCTGGATACTATACTCGGGCACGTAGTGCGACCAGTGTCTAATGGCACCTATACCTGGTGTCTTTAACTCACCTGTTCTGTCGTCGATCCGCTGGCTCATCTCCACAGCGAGCCCTTCCTGACCCCGTAGTGCTGCAGACGCGTCTAGGAACATCTGGATACTGCACTCAGACACGTTGTGACCCAGTGTCTAATGGCACCTATACCTGGTGTCTTTAACTCACCTGTTCTCTCGTCGATCCGCTGGCTCATCTCCACAGCGAGCCCTTCCTGACCCCGTAGTGCTGCAGACGCGTCTAGGAACATCTGGATACTGCACTCAGACACGTAGTGCAACCAGTGTCTAATGACACCTATACCTGGTGTCTTTAACTCACCTGTTCTCTCATCGATCCGCTGGCTCATCTCCACAGCGAGCCCCTTCTGACCTCGTAGAGCTGCAGACGCATCCAGAAACACCTGGATACTATACTCGGACACGTAGTGCAACCAGTGTCTAATGACACCTATACCTGGTGTCTTTAACTCACCTGTTCTCTCATCGATCCGCTGGCTCATCTCCACAGCGAGCCCCTTCTGACCTCGTAGAGCTGCAGACGCATCCAGAAACACCTGGATACTATACTCGGACACGTAGTGCGACCAGTGTCTAATGGCACCTATACCTGGTGTCTTTAACTCACCTGTTCTCTCGTCGATCCGCTGGCTCATCTCCACAGCGAGCCCTTCCTGACCCCGTAGTGCTGCAGACGCGTCTAGGAACATCTGAATACTGCACTCAGACACGTAGTGCAACCAGTGTCTAATGACACCTATACCTGGTGTCTTTAACTCACCTGTTCTCTCATCGATCCGCTGGCTCATCTCCACAGCGAGCTCCTCCTGACCCCGTAGCGTAGCAGATGCGTCCAAGAACACCTGGATACTGTACGACACGTAGTGTGACCAGTGCCTGATGACACCTATACCTGGTGTCTTTAACACACCTGTCCTCTCGTCTATCCACTGGCTCATCTCCACAGCGAGCCCCCCCTAACCCCGTAGCGCAGCAGATGCGTCCAAGAACACCTGGATACTGTACGACACGTAGTGCGACCAGTGCCTGATGACACCTATACCTGGTGTCTTTAACTCACCTGTTCTCTCGTCGATCCGCTGGCTCATCTCCACAGCGAGCCCCTCCTGACCCCGTAGAGCTGCAGACGCGTCCAGAAACACCTGGATACTGCACTCAGACACGTAGTGCGACCAGTGCCTGATGACACCTATACCTGGTGTCTTTAACACACCTGTCCTCTCGTCTATCCACTGGCTCATCTCCACAGCGAGCCCCCCCTAACCCCGTAGCGCAGCAGATGCGTCCAAGAACACCTGGATACTGTACGACAGGTAGTGCGACCAGTGCCTGATGACACCTATACCTGGTGTCTTTAACTCACCTGTTCTCTCGTCGATCCGCTGGCTCATCTCCACAGCGAGCCCCTCCTGACCTCGTAGAGCTGCAGACGCATCCAGAAACACCTGGATACTGTACTCGGACACGTAGTGCGACCAGTGTCCGAACACACCTATACCTGGTGTCGTGAAAATTCTAATATGTACTTTATTTTTATTATTTTAAACTTTCATGATCACTAATAGTGGTGTCGATTCTGGCGTGATTTTCTAAACTTAAAACTAAATTTAACATCAGTCTCTCCTTTTCATTCTGCATAGAGAATGACAAGGATACACTGTTCTCAAATTTAAGTTTAGATTTGAGAATCGTGCCAGAATCGACACCAATGTCACACAAATATTATAAAGGAGAAAGTTTGAAACTTTACGTCTAAACGGCTGGAGCGATTTTAATAAAATTTGGTATGGAGTTAGCTGACACCCTGGATTAACACATAGGGTACGTTTTACCGCGAGAAAATATCCACGAGGACCGCGGGGCACAGCTTGTATTATTATTTATATTTTATATTATTTACGGGAATATTAACATGTTCTTTGTTTTAGCTAGTCGACCGCGCCGGCTCTCGTGGCCGCTTGTGTATATTCATATGTTTGCCATAATGCTAGCTAGCACTTCACTCTCGCCGAGGTTAGACGAGGGAGCGCGCGCCTCGGCTCGTCTCGTCTGTCCTCCGACTGTAGTCCAAAGGCGGATCTACCATATGGCTTTTTGGGCTTCAGCCCACTGCCCCGTGGATTCAAGGGGCCCCCAGCTTAGTTAAGTCAAAGCCAAAAATAGACGATATTGCGAAAGAATCCATACTTTTATTAAAGTAAACAGATCGGAAATTCAGACAGGCAAACATCGCTGAATTTCCATAGCAGATATAATATTTTCAAAATAGATGTCTAAAGCTGAACTAGTGATTCACTAAAGAAAGAAAATTAATATTTTTTTTTTAAAGCAGTAGATTCAATAATTAGAAGTACATTCAATGTAGAAAAAATACATTGTTGAATGTAACCCCATTTATATTACCCCTAGAATGTGAGGAGCAAATTAAAGAATAGTATTAGCCCTGGGGGCCAATCGCCTAACGGAAATGCTTTGGAAAACGCTAACGCTTACGATTTTATTTTGTTATTTCTAGCCGCCTGAGGTATTCAAATGCCTCGCGCTCTTTTTTTTTCTTTTGCATTGGTAATAACAATATTAAAAAAAATGAGCGTGAGGTATTCGAAAACCTCAGGCGGCTAGAAATAACAATATAAAATCGTAAGCGTTAGCGTTTCCCAAAGCATTTCCGTTAGGCGATTGGCCCCCAGGGCCCCCTTAACTCACGGTCCGGCTCTGCTGTAGTCGGTTTTTGGGCGCGAGGTACGAGGCGAGGCGCGGCGTCCACTTTCTCGCGTTTATTCAATCGGTATGACACCAGAATTTTTAGTGAGATTAAGTAACATTTTTTGGCAGAGTTTTTCTAAAAAAAAAACGATTAAAAAAACTCACAAAGTAATCGTATTTTCATCAGAAAAATAAAATTGTAACTCATATCTTGTTCTGTTACGGTGTATAGATGTCATACACCATCGCCTTCTTCGCCAAGGCTTTTTAATTTTATAAGTGTACTATATGTTATCAAAAATCATATACGCAAAGACACATAAAGTCGCGGCACTTGCCACTTCGAGCACGTTCATTATGCTGGCGACATAGAGAGAGTTGAACAGAGGCGTGTGTGAAGATGGATACTTTCTTGTGTCACCTCGTGTTGACTCGCCTCGCGTAAATTCGCGCAACCTCGCCTCGCCTAACTCCGACGAGAGTGAAGAGCTAGCATGAAATTTTTAAACTTAAGTTAAAGGCATTAGGGTTTAACTCTCATTAGGGATCATCCATAAATTACGTAACACTTAATTTCATGATTTTTTGCCCCTCTCCCCGTCCTTGTCACAGCTGGTCACATTTGTGAGACTCTCCCTAGTGTAACTTCACATATTTTACAAAAATTTACATTTAAAAATTATTGAATTAAAACAGCGGTTCTTAAATCAGTTCTATTTCCATTTAAATTGTTCTTTTATTAAAATTAACATCAAATCAAACTATGAACAAAACAAACAACAATTAATTATATTAATTCAAGAAATTACCAAACAAAAAACGATTGACTGTATTAATCAAAAAAATTAACGAAAACGAAAAACAATTGACTTTATTAATTAAAGAAATTAACAAAACAAAAAAAAATATAGCATTATAATTAACATCAAATTATATCATAATTAAATTAAAGATACCAAAATTAATAATTTTGAGTCCATGGTCACTGAACCTTTAAATTATTTATAAGTGTGTGTGGCACACGGGCCACCGACCACAACCACAAAACGCCGGCACCGGCATATTTCTTGTAATTTTCATATATTTTATATGGACTCCCCCACACAAGGTACGCCGGTGGCCGCCACACGCTACAAATGGTCGTTGCTCGCTTCTTGTGGCCCGCACCGGCCACTTCATACGCCGATACAAAACGCCGCCACACGTCACTCGCACGATGGGTGGGGACACCCCTCTCTCCCTTGCCTTAGTCGGCCGCTGTCGCGCGCTTCAGCCACTTTAGTAGCCGCTTCTAGCTTCTCGTGGCGGCGTTTGTGGCTGTGGCGTGAGGCCCGTGTGCGGCGACACTAACTGGCAAAGCAGCCACTTTGTTCTCGTTTGGGTTGTTAATGTTTTCGTAATGTAATAGTTTAAAGTTCGTGTTTCAACACTTAGATATGTGACGTCACAAAATTTAGGACCCCTCCCACCCCCTTGTCACACATTGTCACACTTCGTCGTCACCCTCCCTCTCCCCCCTTAACGTGTGACTTAATTTATAGATGGCCCCTTATAAATTAAAAAAGCAGGTAAAAGTTTGTGTGAAACATTCAAAATTTTAAGATATAAAAATACTTCATATAGGTAATTATTGTTTTTGTGTCTAACCTAACCATGTTTGTGGCTATTTTGGTTTGAGCAAAATAATAATTATAACTAAATAACCCATGCAGGCAAAGCTGGTATCATTTTGAAGTTTAAAAAAAAGCTAAAGTTAATTTTCATTTAATGAAAATTAACTTTATGGTAATGACCAAGAATTTTTTAGACATACTTATCATAATTTATCATAAATATTAATGATTGTCAAAGAACTACAGGATGCAGTGCTAATTAATTCATGTAGGATTTACAAAATGTAAAAATGAAAACTGAAATATGTATACCTATGGGTCTTGGAAAGTCTTGGGGTATGCTGACCAAGTCTGGACCACATGTCGCAGAACTGAAATTATTCTTGTCAATTTCATAACTGGGTCTGTGGAGAGAATAAAACACAGTTAGATAATGGGCCTGATTCAGACATTTTTTTTTACTTAAAAACAGTCTCTCCTTTTCATTCTGTATTAGCTAACCAAGGATGCATTGTTGCCAAACTTAATTTCAGATTTAGGGTATCATGCTGGAACTGAGCCCAATTTTTTTAATTATTTTCCACAACACACAGTAGAAGAATTAAATAAGTAACAATACCAATCTTGTCTTTTTTTCATTCAAAATGAACATGATATAAGAAAATAGTTGATCTTTTGATATATCATACAACATACTTTTTATATTTAATTCATGTTGTGACTGTACATATCTTAAACGGGATCTGAATCTATATAATTAAAATTGTGAGTGCTGTTAGTGTAAACATTACTATATATTCTGCAAGCCATTTTTCAACTATTGGATACTTTGGAATTATCATTTAAGTCACCTAGAGACACTGTGAACCCATATTTGAGCATTGCATAATAAATATTGTTTTGTTGCACTTCGATCTTAATGTAACCAATGCTTAACTCTTCACATCTCTCATTTAAGTAAAATTAGAACATAATCGAATAAAACTGTAATTAGAGCAGAATTCACTAAATCTTAGTCAAGCTTCTATGTAGGAAAAAAACAGCTTGCATGAAAATTGCAAAACGAACTTTTCTATGATATTTAAAGAAGTTTATAGAAATTGTGATCATTTAAGAAAACGGTATAAGTTCATAGACTTTCGTAGAGTAAAAAAAGTCAAAGACTGCCCCTATATACAATCCAAAACACATTATTTGGTGCTGGTTCGAAGGAGTTTTTAGTCACAATACAAAGAATTTTTCTGTGGATACCTGACAGAATCTGACACGTAAAGGTCTGCGTCGCCTGTTAAAGACGTTAGTTCGACCAACAATGGACCCGTGTGTCCTAATTGCCAATAGGAAAAGTTGCCTGCGCCCACTACGCCAACAACAGTGTCTAGAAGCACTTTATCGGTGTCTATATGCACGTATCCTCCTAGAAGCGATGAAATTGTCGAAACACATATTATACCGAGTAAAACTAAAATGAATTCTCTTCGCATTTCCGTAAATTTATGTTAAAAATTATGATCTCGATCGCACTGACCGAAATATTGTTTTCTGTTTTGTAACATTTTCTGTGTCAACGTCAAAGTCAAATTGGCATTTTACTTTTTTAATTTTGAAGCATTGAAATTCGTATCTTACAGTCCTTGGTATCATTAGTGTCATAGGCCTATACGCAAGCTATAGGACCGGGTCACTTCTCCCGAGAACCTAATAGCAGCAGATTACAGAACTGTGGTGTATGTGTAGTAAAATTCATACGTTGTATTAACTGTAGTTATTTATTATCTTGATCACATTATTATAAAGTAGGTAGCCAATGGTGTCAATTCTAGCATGATTCTCTAAACCTAAACTTAAATTTGACTGCAGTGTATTCTTGTCATTCTCTATGCAGAATGAAAAGGAGAGACATGTTATATTTAGTTTTAAGTTTAGAGAATCACGCCAGAATCGGCACCATTATTCGTACAATCATATTCCCGGAAGTAAAGCCCATAGATATATGATGCTATTGAGTAAAAAGGTAACGTTCAGAACATCTACCGATAAAGCCGCGTTCATGATGTAACAAGAAGTAAGGGCAGATGGAGCGCACGCTTAAAAGATTACATGCTGCTAAACCAAATACGAAGTCAAAAGTAAAGACTTTTTGTCATTTTGAACAATTTTTACAATGAATTGTATAAGACAGCACAGTTTTGATAAAAACTTAATATTCATGAGACGTTTTCACAACACATTGTGTTGTAGTGTATTGACGCGAGTTAATATTCGCATTTGACTTGATATTTGCTTAGGTGCGTGCGCTCCATCTGCCTTTCGTTCTGTAATCTGGGCTAATGGCTCCTACACGCAGTGCTGAGCGGCACGTGTCGCCAGCTGTTGCCGTGCGTCTGAACCGCCGCGCCGGCACGTGCCGCTGAATTTTGGACAAAGCCGTTGAGCATCACTGAAATGTCCTAGCAACACACGAGGAATGCCCGCATATCCGGGCGGCCATGCCGGCTGCAACTTTCTGCGATAAAGCCGGCTGCTTTTAAGCCCCAGTGCGTACCGCAGCTAGTCTGGAGGCAAGGCACAGTCTACAGAAGTCATAAAGCGTACAATATAATGTCGTCATAAGGGCGACAAATTATGGTTCCTTTTCTCTTTGATTATTTACTGTCTAGAAGTCTAGATAGAGCGACACCTAGTAAACACTGCGATAAAATCCAACCAGGTTTTATATACTTGTTTGCGTGACACGCAAAACAAAACACGTGAATCTTGTATCTTACACTCGCGAAATGTTATTATTTTTGTCTCGGTAAGCATACGTAAGATACCAGGTTAGGTCACATTGCCCATAAAAGTGGGTAAACTGAATCAAATCGAAATTAGTATATTGTTCACACAATTAAAAATCATAGACGTTAAAACAATTGTAAGACGTATAAATTTATACATGGATATTTGAAATAAAATTTTGTTACAATTTTTTTATTTAGTTTAACTAAAATACTAGCCATATTAATATAGAAACAAACAACAAAATTGACCTTTTTTCATATTATGATGATTAAGACCTTGAATTCAGTAGTTTAATATTATTTATTTTTAAACTTTGACATATTATACTATACACACCTCTGTGACGCAAAACTTTTGTGTTAGAATCTTGCTAAATCTTTTTATTATAATATGCTCCTTAAGCATTATTAAGTTTTATATTTGATGGGCAATTAACATAAACAAAGTTGGAAATATAATTAAATATAATAGTTTTATTTGGTATTTACATAAAAGACACACAAGACCTAAATATATTTTTACAAGACAGCTGACAATGTCAACTACTCTCTTTTATAGTCATAGAGATCTATGAAGAGTGTAAAGACTCTTTATGACTCGTGGTATAATAAAGGCTGTCCTCTTAACATCCCCAGGACTTTTAGGGACTGATACAGTTCAAACCTTGGAGTCCAATTCTTTTACTTAGATCTCGCAGTCTTGGTCCAAAGAGAGGTTTTGTGAACATATCGGCGAGTTGCTTTTCCGAGGAAACTTGTTTCACAGATAGTTCACCCTTGGTGACACATTCTCTTATGAAAAAATGCTTGAGCTTTATATGTTTTGTTCTTTTATGATATTCGCAGGGAGGATTTTCTGATAATTTTATCGCAGATTCATTATCTACATATATGATAGGCTTTTCGACTTCTGTCAGTTCTTCTAAGAGTCCTTGTAGCCATATAGTTTCCCGGACAGTTTCGGAGAGCGCTATAAGCTCAGCTTCTGTAGAAGATATGGCTACAGAAGATTGTTTCTGACTCTTCCAGAAAATTGGTCCAGAAAACAAGAACACCATGCCTGTAGTAGAGTGTCCAGTAACAGAGTCTCCACCGTGATCTGCATCGCTGTAGCAGATTAGCTTTCTGACTTTTTCATTTCTAAAGATTAGTCCGGTGTCCATAGTTCCCTTCAAATATCTTAGAATTCTTTTTACTTTTAAAATATCCATCTGCGTTGGATTTTCAAGATGTCTTGAAGCCATACTCACTGCATAGTTGATGTCAGGTCTTGTGGCGACCATTAGATATGCCAGCGCACCTACCGCTTGGCGATAAGGAAAGTTTATGTTGGTTCCTTTGTCATCATCCTCCTTCAAGGTTTTTACAGCAGGAGATGGAACGCTTTTGCAGTCAATCATGCCAAACCTTTCTAATATTTTCTTGGTGTAAGACCTTTGGTGTACAGTTATATCACCATCTTTAGATTTACCAATTTCGAGACCAAGAAAATAGCTGGCTGGTTTTGTTGTGATTTTGAACCGCTGCTTTAATTCCTTTATGAAATTAACGCCTGCTGCTTCACTACTTGACGCTACTAATCCATCGTCAACGTAGAGTGCAATTAGTACTTGGTTTCGTATATAAAGGCAAGGGTCATTAGTGCATTGTTTAAATCCAGATTCCACCAGATATTGCGATATACAGGTGTTCCAGCACAAAGGCGCTTGTTTTAGGCCATAAAGACTTCTTTTCAGCTTGCATACTCTCTCTGTGCAATCATTGAAGCCTTCAGGTTGGTTCATGTAGATTTCCTCTTTGACTGTTCCATTGAGAAAAGCTGTAGACACGTCAAATTGCTGTAATTTTAAATTTTGTTGTGCAGCAATCCCCAAAAGTGCTCTAATTGTGCTCATCCGGACTACTGGACTAAAAGTCTTTTCGTAGTCAATGCCAGGTTTTTGTGAAAATCCCTTGACAACTAGTCTCGCCTTATATCGTTCGATTGTACCATCTGGGCATCTTTTTATTTTATAAACCCATTTGCAGGGTAGTGCTTTTCTATTCTTAGGTAAGTCGACGAGATCCCAAGTATTCATTTCATTTAGCGAGTTCATTTCACTCTGCATGGCTTGTTTCCAACTGCTATATTCTTTGCTTTTCATAGCGTCTCTGAATGTCTGAGGTTCTTCCATAGCATCCTCATTTATAGCAGTTAAAACATAGTCCTCAAATCTTTTTGGTGGGACAATACGCGACCTGTCACGAAGATTTCTTCCATCCGATTCAACGTTAGTCGCCTCATTTAAAGAATCATTTCGTATATCTTCTATATTCTCATTTGTTTGAGTTTCCATTTGTGACTCTGTGTATTCATCATTTTCAATTTCTTCAGGACAGAGTATACCGGAACTATCAATCGTCTCATTTTGGACAAGTTGTTCTTCATCATTAGTATTTCTAGGTTCGCTGTAAATTTTTACTTCTTCCTTGAGTGTCCCATCAATTTCGGGGAAAGGATTACTTCTGCAAGATCCTTTGTCATCGTCATAGAACATTTTTCTTAAAACCCGTACATCTCTGGAAATTAAAATTCTTCTTTTGGATGGCACATAAATTCTAAAAGCTTTGGATACTTCTGAATATCCCACGAACATTCCAGGGATGGCTTTTGAAGCAAATTTTTGACGACCATTTTCTTTTATTAAGATGAAGCTTTTTTCACCAAATATATGTAAATGGTTTATGCAGGGTTTTCTTCCTACCCACAATTCAAATGGTGTTACTTGTCCAATACTTTGATTAATACTCCTGTTTGATAAGTAATTGGCTGTGTGAACAGCTTCTGCCCACAGATGTAATGGTGCTTTCGACTCTAACATCATACATCTTGCCTTTTCAATCAAGGTTCTATTTTTTTTTTTCGGCAATGCCGTTTTGATGAGGGGTGTATGGTGCTGTCAATCTTCTTGATATACCATTCTCTTTCAGAAATATGTTAAAGTCTCGGTTACAATATTCTGTGCCGTTGTCACTTCGTAGGAATTTTATTTTATTTCCAGTAAAGTTTTCAACAATTTTCTTATATTCCTTAAACTTTTCAAGTACTTCATTTTTGTGTTGTATAAAATATATATAACAGTATCTTGAAAAATCATCAATGAATGTAACCATGTATTTATTTCCATTTAATGAAGCGGTTTTCATGGGTCCACATACATCGCTGTGTACAATTTCGAGTCGCTGATTGGTACGGGTAATTGTGCTAGACTTGCTAGGTATTCTACTTATTTTTCCTTGAATACAAATTTCACAATCGTCCAATTTGTTTTTATGGTCAAAATTTAACCCAATCAGTAAATTATTACTCAAAGCATGCTTCATGTTTTTCTCTGACATATGTCCTAATTTTCTATGCCATAATTGTATATCATCAGATTTGTTTTCTTTTGTCTGAGTAACATTAGCTTTTTCCCGACGATCAGTATTATTATTTTTGGTACGTAGATAATATAAGCCATCGTTAGATCTTTTAACGTTTATTTTAACATTGCGCTTTTTATCCTTTATGATTGCTCGTTCTTTAGTAAATGTTACAGTATGTCCAGCGTCAGTTAGCTTTCCGACTGATAGAAGGTTAGTACATAGACTCGGTACATAAAGAGCATTTGCTATGCCTATTAGTCCTTGCCTAGTCTCTATTTGGGCCGGACCTGATCCTTTGATTTCAGCCGTGTGCTCTTTTGATGCTAATTTTAATGTTTGGTTCACATTTCTCATATTTGTAAATGGTTTATCTGAAAATGTCATGTGAGACGTGCATCCGCTATCCAATATCCAACCGTTTTTCATTTCTTGTTGATATAAAGAAAAACATGTAAAGTTATTCTTTTCCTTTTGATTTAAACTATTTTGTCTATAGTTTAAATTTTTCTTGTTCTTTTTGTTTTTATTTTTATACCAACATTTTTCTTGTTCATGTCCCTTTTTCTTACATATTTTGCAGAATGCATAAAATGATTCTTCGACATTACTTGAACTTGTATTAGGTTGGATGTTTCTATTGCGAGCATCACTTTCTTCAATTATTTTAATTTTTAACTTTTCTGGACTTATTAGTGAGTCTTGCGATTCTATTGCAATTCTAAAATTCTCATAATCGTTTGAGAGGCTATATAGCATCATTATGGACAATAAGTCACTATTAATTTCTATATCTAAGTCTTTTAGTTTGTCTACCGTATCCATGAAGTCCTTCAAGTGTTCCCGAACATCTGCATCAATGCCTAGTCTAGTCAATATCAATTTCTTTAATAGAGTTGCTTTTCTGGCAGGCCCTTGACTGGCATATACACCTTTGAGTTTTTCCCAAACGTCTTTTGCGTGGAGACAGTTCTTTACTTCTTTTAATTCAGTTGATGAGATCAGTAACTATAACTCGGCTTTCGCAAGTTCATCATTTTCTTTTTCAATATCTGAATTCTCATCAGGATACGTCGTTACATATTTCCATAATTTGTTTTTTATTAAATATGCTTTTGCATGAATTACCCATGTGTCATAATTTTCTTTTCCAAGTGGAGAAATTTTTACGATCGACATTTTCTTTCCTGTAAACGCTCTGTTACCATATTAAGTTTTATATTTGATGGGCAATTAACATAAACAAAGTTGGAAATATAATTAAATATAATAGTTTTATTTGGTATTTACATAAAAGACACACAAGACCTAAATATATTTTTACAAGACAGCTGACAATGTCAACTACTCTCTTTTATAGTCATAGAGATCTATGAAGAGTGTAAAGACTCTTTATGACTCGTGGTATAATAAAGGCTGTCCTCTTAACAAGCATAGGTAGCAAATTTTTTTTTTCATCCAACTGCTGCAATCGGTAAATATTTTGATTACGCCATACTTACTTTTTGGGGAAATTTGCAATAAGACACTGACATCACTTTGAAAATGTCAAGATGGAGTCGTACATTTTTTAAATAATATAATAATAATAAATATTTCTAACACACACACACAATTAGCCTAGCCCCAAAGTAAGCACTATAAGGCTTGTGTTATGGGATACTAGGGTAATGGATAGAATACATATACTGTACATATATAAGTATATTTATATAGAAATACATGTTAATCATCCATGACATATGATGATATAGTTTTATTTTTTAAGGTGAATAATGAGTTCCTTACTGGCTGATATTTTTTTCAACGCTGCCATCAAAGAGCCTACGCTACGCCGCTCTGCCTATATACCTACCTAATAATACAAATATCTTAGCAACAAAACTCGAGTTGACCTACCTCTTGCTGGAGTCTAATTATTGAATCTGGCCAAATAAAAACAGACGGAGCTAACGAGCCAACGGCATCTTAAAAACGCGGTGTATTTAAATACGACTTACCTCAAGATAAAGGCGTCGATTCTGGCGTGATTCTCTAAACTTAAAACTAAATTTAACATCATTCTCTGCTTTTCATTCTGTATAGAGCATGACAAGGATACACTGTTATCAAATTTAAGTTTAGATTAAGAGAATCGTGCCAGAATCGACACCAAAAACATATTTTAGGAGTTGGATGGCGCTAGTGGTAAGCGCGTTCAGTCTGCAAGCGTAGAGTTGAATAATTTTTCGTAATGGCTGGTCATCGAATGTGATTGACTGAAAATATATTATCTGGAGCTCCTTCGTGCTTCGGAAGGCACGCTAAGCATTTGGTTGCGGCTGCATCTGCAGTCGTTAGCAATCACTAATCCACACTGGGTCTGCGTGGTGTATCATGTCTATAGATGTAAAACAACCGATTTAAAACATTTTAAACAAAATGTTACCGTTTAAAACCCCAAATAAAACGGTTGAAAACTGGCATACAAAAATAAAAGAACTATGTTTTTTACACTTAATTATGGTCATTTTTTTATAATTTTATTGTACTAGTTATTTATTTACAGTCATGATAAATAACAAACCCCTGTGATTACAAATTACAAAAACTACATGCGAACGTATAATGCGATTCAAATAAGAATAGGAAAGTCAATGACCTCCATCTGTTAAATGTCGATTGAAAAGTACGGTTTGCAAAAAAATCTCGGAACACTTTTTTAGCACTCAGCTTATTCTAGAATAAAAACCAAACATTTTTAAACAAACAATAACAAATGTTGATAACTAATATTAGTTGTTTTTTTTTTTCATTTATTGAGCTTTGGCTATGAATGGTTGATACCCTGAATCGTCAACCAAATGTCACTTTATGTAGCGTTCAGAAACTCGATTTAAAACTTTCGTTTACTTATAGGATGCATGTTCGTATGTGAGCTGCATGATTATTCATAATTTCTCCGGCGGTAATGCAGAGATGAGCGAAATTGAAGAGCTAGAGCTAGATTCTGATTTCTGTTTTTTTTTTCACACAGTCTAAATAAAGAACTACATACTATTAAAAATTGGTTGGATTCTATCTCAACCTTAATTAATTATTTTTTTAAAAAATCTGATGTTTTGTCTCACTTAATCTTAGTAGATAAGTTTTATTAAATAGCAACATTTTTTTGCTCACTCTACCTACTTGGTTTGAATTGACAGCTATGACGTCAAAATACGTCGCCCAGACGGTCCTATTCTCAGTTGAATCGCATTATACCTACCAATCAGGGGGTCACTTTTAAAAGCACATTTTGACATATACAACAAGATACATAGAGATGTTAACTGTTAAAATGGGCTTGTGACCTGACTGACTGTACATGATTATAAGAGTTTTTATAACTTATGTAGGTAGTACCTATGCTTGGTCGCGGATGGACCAACTAGAACTAAACTCGCTAAGTATATCAATATCAGTAAGTATATCACACATTTAAAAAATCTTTATACATCTAAAGAAAAGTTTTACTAGAAAAAAATCCACGCGGACCAGGCAACGGACGGGACTCGAACCCGCACCTTTCGCTATCCGGGCGAATGCACTGACCATTATGCTACCACGGCCCTATTCGCCGAGTCCCGTCCGCTGCCTGGTCCGCGTGGATTTTTTTCTAGTAAAACTTTTCTTTAGATTTAAACATCTAGCAGTTAAATGCTTAAAAATAAATAAACACATAATCTTTATACATTTTATAGGTACTCCGTTACATTCCTACCTCGGTAAAATCAAGACAATGTAGTTATAATTAAGAAAAACATAGTCATCCACACCAACCGTTTTAAATCGAAAAAAATGATTAATTTCGGTTTTAAACGGATTGGTTTAGTTGGTTTTAAACCGGCCTTACATCTATAACCATGTCATGCTTATGCTCATGTATGACCCAATCTCCCTATTCCATCCATAGGGAAGACATGTGACTTAGCAGTGAGGACCTCAAAAGGCGGGTTATGGACGATAAAAATGTTTGGTCACCTGTATGATGATGAGACGACCCATCAACTTACATTGCACAACTTGCATCATACATTATTTACAAACTGGGAGCGATAACGACTGCGTTATCCAGTTTGAACGCATTAAATAATATTTACATAACATTGAGATATCAAATTAAAATTATAAATATTATTACAGTACAGATTAAATATTATTAAAAACTCGATCCGAATTTGTCATATAAGGCGATTCTCACACTACGCTTTACGCTCCGTAGCCTAATTTTTTTTTATTCTACCATTTTGTTGGTGTGATTATAATAATAATAACTTAATATAATGACGTCATCCGCAGAGCTCTTGTCGCAGTCAACGTGCCACCGGTCCTTGAGCCTAGCGGCATCTTTCGTGACGATGGCAAGAGACCTGACGGAATGACGCTCATTCCGTGGAAGCAGGGTCGCCCTCTTGTGTGGGACGCAACTTGCGCAGATACGCTTGCTCCGTGCCACACAGAGAGCACCTCCCTTGCTGCGGGTGCGGCGGCGGACTCTGCTGAATGCTCTAAACGGCGCAAATATTCAGCTCTCAATGAGAACTATATATTTGTGCCGTTTGGTGTTGAGACCATGGGCCCATGGGGTCTAAGCGCTCGTTCCTTTTTTAGGGAAATATCAAAGAGACTCACCGAAGTTACTGGTGATCAAAAGGCTGGCAGCTATCTTGGTCAACGGATCAGCCTTGCCATTCAACGTGGCAATGCTGCCAGCCTATTGGGCACCATCCCTGATGGCGGCGATGGGGGTGACTTATTTTTTATTTTGTAAATAGGATGTTATTTATAAGTAAGTTTAGGAAATTTGTATTTAAATATTATTTATTACTTAATATAATAACTTTATTTGGAACAAGTGCAATGTACATAAAATTATGAATCGTTAAATCTGCTATAGTTTTACAAAAACTGTGTTGCAGAATTAACGCCCATTCCCGTATAATATGAAACAGTGTTCCTATCAATAAAATTTATAAATTAAACAAACTGTATTATTACTAGAGAGGAAAAAACATTCACAATTCACAATCCATCTATGGTAATTTCAAAACAAAAAAGTATTTCCGAGTCCATTTTTATCATTATTATAACAAACCAATACTAAATTTTACCAAAAAATGAAAATAAGGACTAAACTATAACATTTGAATTTTTATGCTCACATTAGAAGGTAGGTAAGATAAATACAAATCTATTAAAATTACAATACTAAACCTACCTGGACACTACAAACCAATAAATCATGATATAGAATAGTTAAATCCAATACAAGACATAATTTCGTAACATCGTACCAACATCACTGCAAAAAAGTCATTATTTTGTTTATTATAGTAGAAATTGATATACATATCTCCGTAAAATTACAGCTCTCTAGTGCTAACAGTCTCCAAGCAAAACCGGGGACGGACAGAGAGACAGACATGACGAAACTATAAATGTTCCTCGTCAGGTCTACGAAACCCTAAAAAGAGGGTGCAAGTTTGTATGAAAAATCTTATTCTTTCTGTAAACAGACTTAAAACTTGATACGAATATTTAACTAAATTAATTATAAAGTTTCCTATTTTTTGTTTGCCTACCTAATCTACCCCTAGAGGGAGGACTGGAGACTGCTCAATATGAATGAATTTTTACGCGCATTTCAATGAACATAAAACGTCATATTTATACTTGAGACCTGAAATAAAAAATTACATGTATCAGAGTTATTTCAAGAGGAGCTCGATGGCGAGGGTGGTTAGCGCGTTCGGCTGCGATCGTTGAAGTTAAGCAACTTTCGCAGTGATCGGTCATTGGATGGGTGACCAAAAGTCTTCTATCTCGAGTTCCTCCGTGCTTCGGAAGGCACGTTAAGCCGTTGGTCCCGGCCGCATCTGCAGTCGTTAGCACCCGCCAATCTGCATTGGGCCCGCGTGGTGGGTCATTGCCCAATGTCCCTACTCCATCCGTAGGGAAGGTCTGTGCCCCAGCAGTGGGGACATTAATAGGCTGATGATGGCGATGATGAAGTATTATTGACTGAATGAAAAAACAAACATATTTTTTAAGAATCCCTAAACGGGGACCCGCGGCTCCACATTAAGTGTAGAAGGTATTCGCAGGACTTTTTTAGCGTATATTATGCCGTAAAGCGCCCGTAAGAGTTGCGGGGTCCTCGGTGGGCAGCCACTGGGGGGTCCGTAAGACTTGCGGGAGCCAGGTGTGAGGTCCGTTCGGCGGTGTGCCTCTAAAAGGCGCCGTCGTCTCTAAACAGTATTTTTTACTTGCATTATAAAAAAAATAGGTGCTGACGTACTAACTTAATCTGTTTTTGTTAACCTGCAATATCATTAGCAATTTCTTTGTGTGGGTACTCGCCATGTGTATCTGATAATGATAACATTAAATAACAAATAAATTAGGTACTTACTGATAATTTATCGACTCGTGTTGAAGGAGTGGCTTTGCCAGTTCAAATGTGGCATTATCAAAAATATGAATAGGCAAGGTAATCAAGCGTCAGGGAGTAGTTTTATTACTTAAGTAATCGTATGAGAAGGATCTTAAAGTATTTTTGAAGTGAAAACTTCTTTAGCGGCGTTGTACACTTTTTTTGTATGGGTAAAAAATGTTAAATTCGCGTCAGGTTACAGATGGGCTCATGACACACAATAAAATTGGAAAAGTTGTTGACTTTCAATATATTGGACGAACATAGTAATATTATATTTTACCGTATTATAATAATAAGTCTCTATCTAGGAAGTCCACGTGGCAGCTTTATTGCGAATAAAATGCATTTTTTTACAGTAGATGTCGCTAAGTGCGCTTAAACGTGATTCATGTAAGTTGATTTTTCTGAGAGATAAACTCTTTTTCATCCCACCACCTCGGAAAGTGTAATTTTGCGCTTCGAAATCTGGCTGGAAAATTCTATTTTATTCGCTTGAGCGGCAAAGTAGATTTGAATTTAGAACATCACATATAATGAGTACTCAATATAATTGTAAATTCAAAACGTCATTAAACCTATTTAATGTAACCTCTATGGTGCCAAATTTATGATTAGAACTTTTTAAATTGTGAAAAAATTTAAATTTGGAACCTTCTTGGTTTCTTTGTTTTATTTGCGTGCTTCGCGCCATTCTAGTTTTTCACGTTTTATTGCTTAAATATTTTGTCATTATAAATTGTTTTCTTTTTCATTTTGTCATTTCCTCGCTGAGGTGGGATGAAAAGTTACGTATTGCACTCGAGTGGAAAGATTTTTCACCTTGTGCTCGTTTGTTTCCCTCGCTGACGCTCAGGATTCTAATTTAGAATCACTCGCTGCGCTCGTGATTCAACTTTAGAATCCTTCGCTTGCTCGGTCATCCAAATCGAGCACGCGGTTAAAAAGGAACTTTCCACTCTTGTATAATAAATAACTATTAATCTATATATATAACTCAAAGGTGACTGGCTGACATAGTGATCTATCAACGTAGAGCCCAAACCACTGGACGGATCGGGCTGAAATTTGGCATGCAGGTAGATGTTATGACGTAGGCATCTGCTAAGAAAGGATTTTGATCAATTCTACCCCCAAGGGGATATAATAGGGAATGAAAGTTAGTATGAAACTTTGTCAATTTTAAACCGATCGGGCTGAGACTTTGCATGCAGGTATAAGAAGAATCATAGATGAATGTCATTGTGTATAATACAAGCCTGAGAACAAAAACTGTAGTCTACACTTCAGCTCTACACCGAAGCGAAGCGAGGGCGGGCCGCTAGTGTAATATAAATTGTCATGTTTGTGTACGATAGCACAATAAATAAATATTGTATTCTGCCACATACGTGAAAGTACTTTTATACTGATAATTAAAGCTTCAACCGTGACCGACAACCGATTATTAATCGTATGTGTGAACAAAGGCACCGACATCCGATTAATATACGGATCCGACACCCGACAAGTGGGAACCAGCTCGAAGGATGCATTAAGTGATGGCATAATGAATCTGTACTTACTGAAACGATCCTTTCAGGACTGAACATTTATTTACATACTTTCTGATACTATTTATGGTTTGTGCACATGACACAAACAGTCAAGTCAAAATGTTCAAGTCTCATATCAAAGTGTACAAGATATTAATTTATCTCGTATCATGTATAGATACTGCTAAATCGTGAACATTAGTGTTTTCATACCTTTGCCAACCCTGCGCGGCGCGGCTTCGCCCGCCACAACACAGATCGTGGGATAGCACCTTAATAGAGGCCACCGCATCCCCGATCCTAGTAGACCGAAGGCCGGCAACAGCCCTTCTCGTTGTTATGTATTCTATGTCCACTTATATTGCGAGCGGCCTTTCTGTAACTTATCAAACCGATATGGGCGCGCTTGAACCACTACAACCGGTTGTAGGGTAGGCTTGTTGAAAATATATCGATGTATCGATATATCGATATTTTTTGTGCGATATATCGATATTTTTTGCCGATATATTTTGATTCTATATATCGATACATCGATACAAAATAACCAATATCGAAATTTGTATGAAAAACGATATTTTATTAATTATTAGCGGCATATCACGATCTAACTAAATTCGTCTCTGGAAAAATCGTAACTGGATCTCAGATTAATGATAATCAACATATCTATGATCTGTGCTGTATTTAGTATTGTCTATGTCATCATTCGAAAATAGGGTCTATTTTTAGGGAGATAATTTTCGTTCCATTATTATTCCGCGTGTCATAATTCGTGAGCTACTATACGATATTTTTGGGAAAATTGGTCCGATATATCGATATTTTTTTCGCGATATATCGAAGCCGATATTGATATTTTTTAAAAGATCGATGTATCGATATATCGATATTTTTCTCAACTTTTGACATCCCTATTGTAGGGTATCCATGTGGATATTTCACCCGCTCCCCCGCAAGAGAGGAAACAAAAAAGGAGATATTTGTAACTTGTTTGTAACTACATAATTATATCTGTAACTAGGTAGGTATGTGAATAAAACTAGTTTTAACGGGTTAATGCACGAAACTTTATTTATTTATTGACGTTTCGCAGCCTTTTCAGGTCTGCATCGTCAGAATAATGATTTTTTATTTAATTTTGTTGAGCTACCTTCGAAAGACTTTTATTGAGCGTTCGGTTATGCGAAACGTCAATAAATAAATAAAGTTTCGTGCATTAACCCGTTAAAACTAGTTTTATTTAATGAGTGATGTGCGTGAAAACCTGAGAAACCAATAGGTATGTGAAGTTAAGTTACTAATACCAACTTTCGCGATGACGGATCAAAGGGCGCGTGCGTGATCAAAAAACCGGTCACGTGCGACTCGGACTCGCGTACGAACATAATATCGACTGGGACAGACAGACAACCGAATATACATATAAGGGTTCCGTTTTTGAAACCGTATCGTTTGTTTAATCGTAAAAGATGTACACTTTATATATTCTGAATAGATTTAGTGTTTACCTCTATGTAAGCACATAAATAATATGCATTAAATGAACATAAAATGCAATTATTAATAAATGCTTATATTCATATTGATTTATGAGTGTTGGCAGTTGGCACCTATGATACCTATACCTACCTGTAGTAATAATAGATTTCTTTTCAAATGAAATGTTCAGTCTTTCCATTTACCTGTTTCTATATTTTACTATCGGTAATCATTATGATTTACATAAAAATAAACATATATTACATAGGATGGGAGTATAAACTATCTTTACATAATTTCAGAAATAATCTTTTTATAAATATAATATAAATACTTGTAATGAGTATTATTAAATAAGGTACCAATAAATACCTATGGTCGCCTATATTGCATTTATTAAGGTAAACAATCTTGGCACAACTTTTTAACAGAATCACCCATTTTATAATAAAATATTAACGAAGCCATTAAACCATTAGAATAAATCGTTATTTTAGACTGAAACCTATTTGTACGCGACGACCGAAGCGAAAGAAAATGAACTCACGACGATACGAGAGCAATGTATAAAAATGTATCTATAATTTCACATGAATTAGTTGTATACGCATTAAAAATATCATTCCCTTGTTGTCTTATTAGAATGAGTCGGATATCGCAACAATAGATAGCTCTGCCCATAGTAAACCATTGTAAAATTGATAGTTCAGAGCGATATTCCGCCCCGTTCTCTCCAATAATCTTATAAGACTTTATCTAAACGATCGCCACGACGCCAAGCGGTGGCGCGGGGAAACTAGTCAGAATACTGATAGTTCCGACCTATAGGAGGGACGGAGACAATAGGTTGTCCTTGTCACACGTCTTATAGGATTTTGCCTGAGTTGACAATTTTCGATAATAGTATGTTTTATGTTTGGATTGATTTATTTTATGTCTTATTAGATAGTAGGTAGTTATAGGAATAATATATCGAAGTTTTGTATGAATCGTGTTAGTAGTTTAAGCGTAATTAAGGAAAATATCGGGAATAGTTTTTTATGAATAGTCAATAGGATATAGGTATAATTGTTATAATAATGATGTCATTTTATGTGTTTTTACTTCTTCTTTAAAATGGTGTATGATAGTTAAACATTAAGCGAGTATAAGTAGGTTTTTTAAGACTTTTTAATTTGCAAACTTTATAGGGCCGTACAGCTGTTGTTTATTAATATTCTTGTAAGAGACTTGTTGTATTAGATAGGTAACACGTAGGGCTACGTAAATAAATAGGTATCACATCAGTAAGTGTAAAAATGTACCGTGTAGGAGAAAAAACATGTTTGTATAGAACCGTTTTCTGAGACATGTTGCGCTCCCCACCCGGCGCGCCCGGAGCGCGCGGGTGGGGCAGCGAAGCCCCGTGGCAGGGCGAAGCCCTATGGAGGGGGAAAGTATAAATATTGCGGAGACCTATTTTTTGCGCGCCACACCTAAAATATCGTGTTTACGGACACATAACTATGTTAAAAATATGCCCAAATGTATGCCCGATGTATGTACAATTAGTTTTAAGCTCGCACTATTGTAAATCTTGAGAAAATGAAAAATAAAGTATAGCGTGGGTGAGGTAATGGATCGCTGGCCAGCTCAGTCCTAGCATATAAAATTCGAGTCGGAACATGCCCCGACATGCATTCAGCGACAGGCGCTCCTACCCTAAGGAACAGGAAGAAACAACCAAGCGGTTCACTCTGGACCTGAAGCCTCCTCTCACCGGCCATCCATTATCAGCGCCCACCGATTTCTTCAATACCGAACACCAGGGGTTTTATTCGCCGAAACTACAGTCCACTACAGTCAAGACTCCTGCGTGTAACTTCCTCCACCCCCTCAGTACGAGTCGGTAACTGTCCGCTACTGCGACAGCCCGGCGTCCCGTACATTTTTTGGTCCTTCGAGCCGGATCTACAGCGCCGAGGAAGAATTGAAGAAAAATTATAGAAGATTGAAGAAAGAAGATCGTCGTGGTCAATTATAGAAGATTGAAGACAGAAAATTGAAGAAAAATTATAGAAGATTGAAGAAAGAAAAATGCCACGAACAAGATCTCAAGCTGACAAAATGGACCAGGCCGAAGAGGAGCGCATCGAGAGAAGCATCGAAGAGCCAGAGCGAACCGCTGCAGGAGAGAATCCTGTCCAACCCCCGTCAAGAGCGCCATCGGAAGGGAGCGACACCGTGACGCGGCCACCGTACCCGCTGCGCCACGACCAACCGCCGAAGTCGCCATCAGCTGCAATGACATCACACCGAACAGAATCGAAGATAGCTGCACGAAGAGCAGCAAAGAAGAAGCGCCTGGCGGCGTTATATGAAGAATTAGAGAAGACTATAAGGGCGAAGATACGAATGGAAGAGCAAGATAGCGAAGATGAGGACCAAGAGGACCCGCAAATAGAAGATAGAAGAGAAACCGATAGCACACATGGCACCGAGAATGAAGAACGCGTCATCACCTGGCTGGACACAGCGACAAAGGACACCACCCCCGACGGCGGCACCACCGAACCGTATAGAAGACCGACCGTCGAGGACACCGTACAGATTGGTGGGTCCGTCGCACCACTTGCCGAAGATCCAGTCCCAGGGGCGCTGAAGCCATGCATTAAGAAGAGTCCGCCGTCCCGCATTGATGAAGCTCAAGAACAAGTCGCCCCTACGTTGCCGCCACCGCCACCGCCGGTCCAGCAAGACAGAATGAACGTCTCCGAGCTGGCCGTCGCAATCAACGCCGCCGTCCGTGCCGCCGTACCGCCTGCACCGGGTCCACGCTACGTCGGAGAGCTGCCACCCTTCAGCGGCGCGCACACAGAATGGCTCACCTTCAGGGCGGCGTACCTAGAATCCGCAACCTACCTATCGTCGGCGGAAAACTCATCAAGATTAAGAAGAGCCCTCAAGGGGAAGGCAAGAGAAGCCGTGGGCAGCATGCTAATAAGCAACACTACGCCGGGCGACATTATGAAGCAATTGGAGCACAGATTCGGCCGCCCGGACAACATCGCCGCAACCGAAATAGAAAAGCTGCGCCATTTACCCCGACTCACCGATTCGCCGAGGGACATCGTGATTTTTGCAAACAAAATCAAGAATAGCGTCGTCGCACTACAAGTACTGGGGCAAAACGAGTACCTACGTGCGCCGGACATCATGAAGACAATTATAGAAAAGCTGCCGTCGACTATCCGCTTCAGATGGAACGATTACGTCAACAATCACCGAATGCAAGAAAAAATGAAGACGGATCCGGAACTATTGGTTTTCGCCGAGTTCATCGAAGTCGAGGCAGAGAATAACGCAAGATACGCCCCACCGGAGTACATTGGAAATGAAGAAAACTCCACAACAAGAAAATTTCGAACACATAACATCGAGGCGACACATAATAGAAGAGCGCCTGAAGATCGATTCCCATGTCCGGTATGCAAGAAATCCGGACATTCGACGGCCACCTGCTTTACGTTCAAGACCGCCGATCAAGATAGAAAATGGGAAATAGCGAAGAAAAGCAACCTTTGTTTCCGTTGCTTACAATACAGAAGCAAGATGCACAGATGCAAGACGCGAGCGTGCGAGAGGGACGGCTGCGAGCGCTCACACCACCCACTTCTTCACTACAAACCGAAGTCGCAACGTGAAGAAGAACCAGCCACGAGCAACACAGAAACCGAGAGGGTGGCCAGCACACACAGCAGCCGCAAGCGAGACGCGTACTTGAAGATAATTCCGGTTCGCATTACGGGACCGAGCGGACATTTTGATACGTACGCGCTACTGGACGACGGCTCTACAGTCACACTTATAGAAGAGAGGGCCGCCGAGAAGATAGGAGCCGAGGGACCTACCGAGCGACTGAAGATAGAAACGATCGACGCCAAGCTGCCAGAGACACAGTCGCGCCGGGTCACCTTCAAGATCGAGGGACAGAACAGAGGCTTCAAGGTGCAAGCGCGCACCATCGACCAAATGAAGATTTCACCGCAAACCATAGAAGAAAGACACTTATGGGGCTGCAAGCACCTGCGGGGAATCGAGAAGCACGTCACCTATGAAGACGCCCGGCCGACCATCCTCATCGGGCAAGACAACTGGCACCTACTCTTGGCCAGCGAAGTCCGCCGGGGGAATAGAAGACAGCTAGTGGCATCGAAGACGGCTCTGGGATGGGTACTCCACGGCACAGACTCGCGCACCATCGGTCATCGGGTTCATTTCGTGAACCACCTCACCGAAGAAACAGAAGATTCGAAAATGGATGAACTACTTCGTCATCACTTCGCATTGGAATCAATCGACATCGAAAAGAAAAAACCGCATTCCGATCCAGAGGAGAAAGCCATCAAGATGCTAGAAGAACACACCCACAGAAAAGAAGATGGAAAATTCGAAACCGCGCTACTCTGGAAGAAAGAAGACATCAAGATGCCCAACAATTATGAAAATGCGTACAGACGGCTGCT
Source organism: Chilo suppressalis (assembly GCA_902850365.2). Taxonomy (NCBI): domain Eukaryota; kingdom Metazoa; phylum Arthropoda; class Insecta; order Lepidoptera; family Crambidae; genus Chilo; species Chilo suppressalis. The sequence goes on from OU963919.1 coordinate 13,108,090, forward strand.
CACCACAGAGAAGAAAATCGACCGCGATCCACGCCTAAGGGGAAAATACATAGAACAAATGGACGCGCTCATCGAAAAGGGATACGCCGAGCGAGCACCGCCGACATCAACAGAAGACAGAACTTGGTACCTGCCGCATTTTCCAGTCATCAACCCGTTGAAACCAAACAAGTTACGCATCGTACACGACGCAGCTGCGAAGACCGGAGGCACCTCACTCAACGACTGCCTTCTCACCGGGCCGGACCTACTTCGATCGTTGATAGGAGTCATGATGCGATTCCGTCAACACCAGTACGCCGTGACAGCCGACATCGCCGAAATGTTCATGCGCGTGGGGATCCGACCGGAAGACAGAGATGCACTGCGGTACCTATGGCGCGGCGAAAGAAGAGAGGGACCACCGGAAGAATACAGAATGAAGTCACTCATCTTCGGCGCTACGTGTTCACCAGCCGCCGCTATTTTCGTCAAGAACAAGAACGCCGAGCGATATCAAGAAACGCAACCGACCGCCGTCAACGCCATAGTACAAGCGCACTACATGGATGACTACCTAGACAGCTTTACAACGGAACAAGAAGCCATAGAAGTGTCGACGCAAGTAAGAAAAATACACGCCGACGGAAATTTCGACTTACGCAACTGGGTGTCGAACTCGCATCGAATAAGGCAAGCACTCACCGAGGGACCGCTACGCGTTCAACAACCAATAACACTCAACGACGGATCAAGAATAGAAAAAGTACTCGGACTCATGTGGAACCCGCAATCGGACGAATTGGGGTTCAATCTCGAGTTGGCGCGCATCCCATCGGACCTACTTGCAAATAAGGCACCCACGAAGAGAGAAGTTTTGAAGATTGTGATGTCAATCTACGATCCAATGGGACTTGCATCACCAGTCACAGTCAGGGGAAAGCAGATCATACAAGAAATTTGGCGACGCGGCACAGAATGGGACAAGAAAATCGACACCGACCTCGCAGAGCAGTGGACGACCTGGCTACAACACATGAAGGACCTACGAGGCGTCAAAGTACCACGAGCCTACATAGGATACAGCGAAGCCACTTCACTTCAGCTGCACGTCTTCGTGGACGCCAGCGCCACCACGTACGCCGCCGCACTCTACTGGCGGGCCGAGTCGCCGGGAGGTCAAGTCGACGTGACACTCATCACGGCGAAAGCACGCGTGGCTCCACTCAAAGTCACGTCGATACCGCGCCTCGAGCTACAAGCCGCAGTCCTGGGAGCAAGAATGGCCGCCACCGTGATAGAAGAGCACTCAAGAAAACCAGAATCGAAGACATTTTGGACAGACAGCAAAACAGTATTGTCTTGGGTGCGAACGGGATCGCGCTCATTCAAGCCATTCGTCGCGCATCGCATAGCCGCCATAGAAGAACTCAGCACTATCAACGAGTGGCGATGGGTGCCCACGAAGCTCAACACAGCAGACGACGCCACAAGAATATCACCGCACGACTTCTACGGCTACCACAGATGGTTCACCGGGCCTCCGTTTCTACGAAACAAACAAGAAGAATGGCCCGCCGAAACTGCAACCGCAACCGAAGTCACCGGGGAAGAACGCGTGCACCACATAAGCACGAAGAAAGCGCCGTCAATATCCGAAGCTGCACCGGACGTCACTCGATTTTCGCGCTGGGACAAGTTAATTCGGACTACGGCAAGAGTACTACAGTTCATCGACCTCTGCCAAGCGAAAACCGACCGAATTAACTACAGAAGAAAGAAAAACGAAAAGGAACCCGACTGGAAGAAAAATCAAAAATCGGCGCCGACACACAAGAAGAAAACGACGCCAACCGTTCAAGAAAGAAAATTCATCGCAATCGACCGAAGATACATCGAACGCGCAGAGAGAATAATAGTTCGCGTAATACAACACGACGCATTTCAAGACGAGTTGAAACAACTGCGAGGGGGCGCCACCATCGCTACGAACAGTCGACTCCGCCCACTTTCGCTAATAGTCAACGACGGCGTGTTATACCTACGAAGCCGGGTCAACGCAGCGGCGGGAGTAACCGAAACTCAGAAGACACCGGCGATACTCGACGGGAACCATCGAGCCACCCAACTGTGGATAGAACACACACATAGAAGCCTTCTCCACGCCGGGGTGGAAACTACAGTCAACGAGTGCAGACAACACTATTGGATTCTACGCATTCGACCCGTCACGAAACGAATAATAAGCAGTTGCATAAACTGCCGCATAAGGAGGGCGGCGCCACCGTCGCCACCTACCGGAGATTTGCCGCCGACGCGCCTCGCTCATCACCGACGGCCATTCACGTACGCCGGATTGGATTATTTCGGGCCGTTGACAGTCACCGTGGGCAGGCGTCAAGAAAAACGCTACGTCGCGCTCTTCACATGCCTTACTACGAGAGCCGTGCACCTCGAGTTGGCCGCCTCGCTATCGACGGACTCCGCCATACACGCACTACGGCGCATGATAGCGCGCCGCGGGTGCCCTACCGAAATTTGGTCGGACAACGGGACCAACTTCCACGGCGCAGAAAACGAAATGAAGAAGGCAGTGCAGCAGGCGACGAGCGAAGAAGCAAGCATCCGCAGTATCCGGTGGAGGTACATACCGCCGGGAGCACCATTCATGGGCGGGGCGTGGGAACGCCTCGTGAAGTCCGTCAAAATCGCGCTAAGTGCGGTTTTGCAAGAAAGAAGTCCGCCCGAAGAGGTACTTACGACGCTACTCGCCGAGGCCGAATACACCGTGAACAGCCGGCCTCTCACCCACGTGTCCGTGCACCATGAAGACGACGAAGCCATCACTCCCAACCACTTTCTGCTGGGAGGTTCAGCGCGCGTCCCACTGCCGGGCGAGTTCGACGAGAGCGACCTGATAGGCCGCCCGCACTGGAGAGCAGCACAGCGCCTCGCGGACCACTTCTGGGCGCGCTGGGTACGAGAGTACCTACCCGAGCTGCAACACCGGCGGGAGCCCCACGGGACCGGGAAGACCATCGCCATCGGGGACATCGTGCTCATCGCCGACAGCAACCTGCCACGCAACACGTGGCCCAAGGGAGTCGTCATCGCCACTTTTCCCGGGCGAGACGGCACAGTACGAGTCGTCGATCTGAAGACAGCCGGAGGAGTGCTACGCAGACCGACCAAGCGACTGGTGATATTCGCATCGGCCGCCACTCCCACGGAAGATGGATGCAGCGACGAGTCAACCGACGCTGCACGGCGGGAGTATGTACGCGACGACCGAAGCGAAAGAAAATGAACTCACGACGATACGAGAGCAATGTATAAAAATGTATCTATAATTTCACATGAATTAGTTGTATACGCATTAAAAATATCATTCCCTTGTTGTCTTATTAGAATGAGTCGGATATCGCAACAATAGATAGCTCTGCCCATAGTAAACCATTGTAAAATTGATAGTTCAGAGCGATATTCCGCCCCGTTCTCTCCAATAATCTTATAAGACTTTATCTAAACGATCGCCACGACGCCAAGCGGTGGCGCGGGGAAACTAGTCAGAATACTGATAGTTCCGACCTATAGGAGGGACGGAGACAATAGGTTGTCCTTGTCACACGTCTTATAGGATTTTGCCTGAGTTGACAATTTTCGATAATAGTATGTTTTATGTTTGGATTGATTTATTTTATGTCTTATTAGATAGTAGGTAGTTATAGGAATAATATATCGAAGTTTTGTATGAATCGTGTTAGTAGTTTAAGCGTAATTAAGGAAAATATCGGGAATAGTTTTTTATGAATAGTCAATAGGATATAGGTATAATTGTTATAATAATGATGTCATTTTATGTGTTTTTACTTCTTCTTTAAAATGGTGTATGATAGTTAAACATTAAGCGAGTATAAGTAGGTTTTTTAAGACTTTTTAATTTGCAAACTTTATAGGGCCGTACAGCTGTTGTTTATTAATATTCTTGTAAGAGACTTGTTGTATTAGATAGGTAACACGTAGGGCTACGTAAATAAATAGGTATCACATCAGTAAGTGTAAAAATGTACCGTGTAGGAGAAAAAACATGTTTGTATAGAACCGTTTTCTGAGACATGTTGCGCTCCCCACCCGGCGCGCCCGGAGCGCGCGGGTGGGGCAGCGAAGCCCCGTGGCAGGGCGAAGCCCTATGGAGGGGGAAAGTATAAATATTGCGGAGACCTATTTTTTGCGCGCCACACCTAAAATATCGTGTTTACGGACACATAACTATGTTAAAAATATGCCCAAATGTATGCCCGATGTATGTACAATTAGTTTTAAGCTCGCACTATTGTAAATCTTGAGAAAATGAAAAATAAAGTATAGCGTGGGTGAGGTAATGGATCGCTGGCCAGCTCAGTCCTAGCATATAAAATTCGAGTCGGAACATGCCCCGACATGCATTCAGCGACAGGCGCTCCTACCCTAAGGAACAGGAAGAAACAACCAAGCGGTTCACTCTGGACCTGAAGCCTCCTCTCACCGGCCATCCATTATCAGCGCCCACCGATTTCTTCAATACCGAACACCAGGGGTTTTATTCGCCGAAACTACAGTCCACTACAGTCAAGACTCCTGCGTGTAACTTCCTCCACCCCCTCAGTACGAGTCGGTAACTGTCCGCTACTGCGACAGCCCGGCGTCCCGTACACTATTGAATCCAGTTATCAGTTGATTTTTAATGCTGTATTTTCAATAAAAAGGAGTGCCAAGATTGTTTACCAAATAGGTCAAGTTGGATGAACAGACTGTAGTATCTAGTAACAGAACTTTTATTTTTTATTTTATTAAACAAATTGTCCGTTTACTATGATTAATTGCTAATAAGTTAAAAAAATAATAGAAAAATAATAGTGACGGGCATTCTTTTGGGCATGCTAGGGCCGATTTCGTCGATGTCCTTTAAGTTTAGGTTTAGAGAATCATGCTAGAATCGACGACACCATTATCAATTTATTTATTGAAAAACTTATCGCTTTTATAAGTTACTGAGGTTAAATGTTTGGTCATTCATTCAAGATATCATTATGTAAGAGATACTTTACTATTTATTATTGATTGGAAAATTGTTTAAATAAGATATTGTTACTTACCAAATAAAGAAACACACTTGTCCGGGGTACAAAATAGCAAAATGAAACATTTGAACGAAAAGAATAATTTGTAGCAAATATGACATAGACCATAGATAAATGATACACCAATCATTCATCTATGGACCTAACCCAAAACCTAACCTATAAACAATCAAAGGTAACCAACATTATCTATAATGGGATCCAAACTGTCAAATGTATGATTCTAATAAGAATTAATTTTACTCTGGTCTAATAAGAATTAATTTTAATATTTACGTTAACAGGCAACTAAGAAATCTTTAGGCTGTATGAATGACAAAAAATATGACATTCCAAAACATACCACATGTGAAAGCTTAATGGTACCCGTCTGACCCCAACCTGCATCCCTCGCACCTCTCTTTCCCACTAATGTAGAAGAGTGAAACAGAAAGCTACAACAAAAAAAAGTTAAAAACAGGACGTGGCATCAGCTGTTTCCCTACAACAAGCGTTTTTTGAGCCCGCATCACAGAACAGGTTTCACTTCTTCAGACAGACAGCTGTTTTTTTTTTGTCGGCGGTGGAGGCTTACGCGTTTACATCTATACTAATATTATAAAGCTGCAGAGATCGTTTGTTTGTTTGTTTGTTTAAACGCGCTAATCTCTGGAACTACTGGTCCGATTTGAATGATTCTTTCAGTGTTGGGTAGTCCATTTATCGAGGAAGGCTATAGGCTACATTTTTTTTTCAAAATTAGGGATTCGTAATAATATTGCTATTTTGTAACACAAGGTGTAAAATCGAAAACCTATTTTTGCGTGCGCTGCAAAAACTATTGACAATAGAACAAAATGATGTACTACGGGTTTGTAGATCCCATTAAGATCTACAAAAAAGTCCACGAGAACATATATCTAGCTATTATGGTTTAATCACAATAACCGATATTGTGTTCAAAAAAAAATTATTAAATCGTCTGAAGAGAAAAAAACTACATCGTCATATTAAAAACAAAAACAACCCTTAATTTTCACCTCTCTACCACCCATATTTTTATGGCGATACGAAGTTCGCTGGGTCAACTAGTTATGTTGATAAAATTACCATATTACAATACTTACCTATTTCGAAAAAGCAACCTGCAATACTCGAAAGAAAGTTAATTCTACGGAGTTATTTCACGTAGGTGCATTTACGATTCTCTTTGTGAACATGAATCACCTGTAGCCTTAGTACCTACGAGTTTGAGCTCACGAAAACTATCATAGTTTTCGTAATTGCAAATTATGTTTCTATGTCCATTTTGGTGAAAAGTAACCAAATATACTTAAAATTTAATTAGACGCAAAAGATTTAATGATAGAATTTTAACACTGTTTATTTGTATTGAAACGAAAACAATAAAATCAGTACCCTTAGTACGAGTGCCAGCTCACGAAAACTATCATAGTTTTCGTAATTGTAAAACTCGTACTAAGAAGGGTACTGTCCTATTAGTAGAACGAACACGATACGAACTTGAAGTGTGATTTCGTAAAAATGGAACGGAAGTGTGTAACAGGAAGAAGCGAAAGCGCGCGCTGTTTGATTTGATTTTAGAACATAATGTTCAAATGGCTTATTACTTTTGTAGTAGGTTGTATTTCTTTTTTTTACTAATGTAAGGTGAGGTTTCAAATGTTACACATCATACGCGGCGACTGTAAGGCCCTTTTCACATGCACACGGTCACGGCACGGCCGCCATGCCGTGCAACCGTGCTAGCTCTTTCACATGTATACGGCTTACACACGGTCGCCGGCTATGGATGTTGCAGTATTATCGAGAATTTTGGGGAACGACGACGTCTTTTATCATGGAACAAAAAAAGATTATTTTCATTATCATGTAATTCTTCAAAACTACTATTTAATCCTATACATACTTCTTTCCACGCTTCTTTTGTCTCGTTCCTGTTTTTATAAGACGCGATGGTTTTATCCCATAAAGTAAGACGCGTTTCAACTAGCGAAGTCGATTTCGACAGACATTCTGCAACAATCGTCCGTCCATTCCCCTATGACTTTAGCTGACGAATGGTATTTGCGCTCGCCGTGCCGTACCGTGCCCGTGTCCATGTGAACGCGTCTATACAAGTCCATACAAGACTATAAAGACGGTTGCAGCGTCAAAACCGTGCTTATAGTGGATAAGGACGGCTGTCACGCGGTCACGGCACGGTCGCCGTGCAATGTGAAAGCTCTCATTGTTGCTCATACATTACTATTTTACACGGCACGGCAACCGTGCCGTGTCCGTGTACATGTGAAAAGGCACTAAGGCTCGTTTTTAATTTCTATTAGTGGAACAAAACGTCATTTTCTATCAGTTTAGTTCTACTATATAGTAGAAATAAACAGATATATTTAGGGTGCATTACTCAAAGTGGCTATTATTTTTCACCTAATGTAGTTTATCAAAAGTTCATCCATGTTTCAACAGTTGTTAACAAGTATAGAAATAGAAATAATATTATTACTTAAGTTTTCACGCACTCCAATCTTAAAATAAATCACTTTTTAAGATATAAAACGTGATATATTTATTTTTAACAATGATCTTAACATTCTATGTACAATTAAAAAGATAAAGAAGTGTACTGCCGTCCTCAAGCTAAAACGCGGCTAAATGACACAACCAACTTTTTAAATATGGCCAAAAAACGGCTTGTAAACTTAAAATTTTTGCTATTTTGTAACCATTCAGCACCTGACGGATTTTTAGACTTAAACTATAAACGATACAAATACTTGTTAACGACGGATCGATAGAGTATTAAAAACTATATAAGATGCAATTTAGGGCTGAAAATTCGACCACATGTCACTTACCCGCATTTTAATTTAAGGACGGCAGTGTATTAATTTTGGCTTAAAGAAAATTATTAATGATTGGCTGTTCGACATAGATTATGATTGTGTGGAGGATCTACTAGTTGACAACACCCGGATATAGGAAGTATAGCACAGTGGTTATCATTTATTACTTGATATTTATGTAGTTCAAGACAAGATGCACCTAAATACACACGCAACACCCAGGCACATACACACACACATACACACACACACACACACAAAGTACATCTACACCCACACTCACTATACACACACAAACATATAATTTAGTAATATTTCAATTTACTTTTATTGACAAGAAAAATAATAATGTTTTGTTATGTTCAGTACAACTGCTAAAATAATATTATAAGTACATAATTGGAGAGGACACTGGATTCCATACTACAGGCTAAAGCCTATTTTGGAATACAGGGGAATCTATATATATAAAACTCAAAAGTGACTGACTGACTGACATAGTGATCTATCAACGCACAGCCCAAACCACTGGACAGATCGGGCTAAAATATGGCATGCAGGTAGATTGTTATGACGTAGGCATCCGCTAAGAAAGGATTTTCATCAATTCTACCCCCAAGGGGATAAAATAGGGAATGAAAGTTTGTATGAAACTTTGTCAATTTTAAACCGATCGAGCTGAGACTTTGCATGCAGGTATAAGAAGAATCATAGATGAATGTCATTGTGTATAATACAAACCCGAGAACAAAAACTGTACTACTGTAGTCTACACTTCAGTTCTACACCGAAGCGAAGCGAGGGCGGGCCGCTAGTCAAACATAAATTGTAAAAAGTATAATGTCAATAAACATTATTATTATTGACAGAGAAAAGTAGCGGATTATCCGCTCGCATTGGAATGCCCGACTGGGGAAGTAAAGTCCGCACCAAAATCCGTAAGCACATGCTTTTAGTGGTGTTATGTTATGGTCGGTGATGAAGGTTCCTGAGGTAGGGTTTGGGTCAGGGTAGACAACAGTGGACTCGTAGTTGTGGCGCACGCAGGTGCGTCGGCCCCGAGACGCCCCCACATGGGCGTAGGAGGGTACCGGGGGGTTTTAGTGGAGTAGGATCAGTGTGGCCTTCCGCACTGCTCCTGCTTTAGTAGGGTCAGCACTGTTTCCCGTGCCGGCGAGTCCCACACACGCCGTGCGCCTAGTCAGCGTCACGGTATGGTGCGTAACTGCATTTCCCCTCGTCACAAAAAAAATGATACAGGTCCCATACCACCAGGAGGCGGGCCATACGCTTGCTTGCCAGTACTTGGCACCCTTTTAACATTTGAAAAATATAATTCTTTACTTGACAGATTCTCTTGTAATCTCGTACAACACTAAGCCCTAACTACTTTGATATTTAAGATGTAAATGTCTCATCATTATCATCATCACTAGCCTATTAATGTCCCCACTGCTGGGGCATAGGCATTCCCTGTGGATGGAATAGGGAGATTGGGCCATGACCCACTACGCGGGCCCAGTGTGGATTGGCGGGTGCTAACGACTACAGATGCAGCCGGGACCAACGGCTTAACGTGCCTTCCGAAGCACGGAGGAACTCGAGATAGAAGATTTTTGGTCACCCATCCCATGACCGACCACTGCGAAAGTTGCTTAACTTCAACGATCCCAGCCGAACGCGCTACCCACTCCTCTGCTGTAAATGTCTTGTTACCCCTAATATAAATAACACTACATATTTGTATTTATACTGTATGACACAGCAATCAAAACGCAGGTGAACAGTTAATGTATAATTTCACATTATGTAATGAAAGGTGACTCCATGAATCATCTCTGAAGTCATTTTAACGACTCTGTAAACAATAAAACAGGGAGAAAAAAGCCCTTGCTGAGTTTCTTACCGGTTCTTCTCAGTACAAGGTCTCCCGCCGTAGATTTAGGTACCGATGACGTAGCTTCTAAACATTCTCGAATGTTTGTAACAGCCTAAACTGAATAAATTAATTTGATTTGATTTGACTTGAGAGTATATAGATGATATTGTAATAAATATCCGTCGTGTTTATCGAATGGGTATCGAATTTATGACCTTGTTGGAGGCGACGTCAAACAAAATTCCCATTGTCATTCTTGCCGAGTCATAATTACTGATAGGAAGTCATGTCATGACGTATGCTTTACGACACATAACAGCAACACACATAACCAATGACTTGTTAGTTTTTTTTAAATTTTATAGCTAGCCAGCTAGGCAAATGAAACAAGTTCAAGTTCTAGAAGACTATTTAAAAATATTAATGCCATTCTATGATTATAATGAATTTTAGGCTTGCGTGCCTTCAAAAGAAAAACGGAACCTTTTTTAAGAAAGGCCTTTCTTTATGCCTTGCAGCTTAAGAATGGCTAGAGGAATTTCGACGCGGCCGTCAAGGCCGCGGTAGCGTAATTGGTCAGTGCATTCGCCCGGATAGCGAAGGGTGCGGGTTCGAGTCCCGTCTGCTGCCTGGGGACAAACGCTAACGCTTTATTTTGTTACTTTTTCGATTTTATTTTGTTATTTCTGACCGCCAAAGGTTTTCAAATACCTCCCGCTCATTTTTTTATATTGTTAGAAAAAAAAGAGCGCGAGGCATTTGAAAACCTCAGGCGGCTAGAAATAACAAAATGAAATCGTAAGCGTTAGCATTTTCCTAAGCATTTCAGTTAGGCGAATAGCCCCCTGGCAGCAGATGGGACTCGAACCAGGGACCCAATTCTCGCGGCATAGATATTATATCACCTTCGATATATATCGAATGATCTGGCTTTTATCGAAGGAAAACCTTTTTGCTCTATTCTCACCATGTCGCAATAGATATTTATCTACGGATGATCAGTAGACATACATCGACTGGTAAAGAGCCTTCGATATATAAATATCTATGGATCTTGGCATGTCAATCTTGTTATTTCCACTTTTTTTACCTATTATTTATTGTGTTGTCGTGTGTCTTTGCCAATTATTGTTACCTTAAGATGTTGTTAACTGCATTCATAAATAATTAGTAAATAAAGAAGTAGGTAAACAATGGTGTCGATTCTGGCGTGATTCTCTAAACTTAAAACTAAATTTAACATCAGTCTCTCTTTCATTCTGTATGATGACAAGGAAACCCTGTTGTCAAGTTTAAGTTTAGATTTAGAGAATCGTGCCAGAATCGACACCAGTTTATATTAACGATGGATCAGTTGATTCATGTTTTCGTCAATGATTTATTAAATGACGTGTTTGCTGCTGCTGTGCTAAGGCGCCGCCGTCGTGAGAGCAAGAGGGCCCATTTGAAATGAGGGACGCCGACTTCATAAAAATTACGTTTAAACAAAAATTTGGTTAGAAATCTTTAAAGTTATGAATGACATTGGTATCGATTCTGACACGAGTCTCTAAACTTAAAACTAAATTTAACTTCAGTCTCTCCTTTTCATTCTGTATGGAGAATGACAAGGATACACTGTTGTCAAATTTACGTTTAGGTTTAGAGAATCATGCCAGAATCGACACCATTTTCTTATTGACGATACGGAGTTTTGGCGGGATTTCTGCGAGTGCGGTTGGCATCTTATTTTAATTATTCTAAAATTCGTTCATAGTGGATATTGTGAAATGAAATTGGTGTGATTTGGTGTTACAACCGTCTGCGCAACTGAAGAATTAGTGGAATCTTTAAAATATACGCTATTCCGGTCAAGTGGACGCGAGAACTTTATTGTAGTGTTGACCACAGAAGCTTAGAGAAAAAGCCAACTCCATAAATTTCGTGCCAAACACTCCAAGAAACATTAGAATGCGTCACACCGACATTTGAATGTAAAAAAAAGAAGATTAATATAACTAGAGACTAGACTTTATGGGCATTGTTCCCTTTGCCTTCCCTGAAAAGGGAGAATCTTAAATAATATTGACGTTTCATTATACATAACGTTGAAATTATATACGCATATAGGTAAAGTTGAGATTTCTTACACTCAAAAGATGTATACTCGTATTTAATATGAATGGAATTCATAAAATATCATTTTGTCGCTTGTAAAATTTTGCTCTAATTTATTATTATTTTATATAGACTATGATGTTAACTTAATCGAGAAAAACGGAACGCATTCGGCAGTGAAAGAATATCTACGATAGATATAATATCATTGGAATATCGAAAATCCACGAGAATAGCATTTTTTACCATCAGTAGATATTTTCAATAGATATCCCTCCTTTCGATATTATCTCGAAGCCGATATAATATCTATGCCGCGAGAATTGGGCCCCAGCACCCTTCGCTATCCGGACGAATGCACTGACCAATTATGCTACCGCGGCCCTGACGGCCGCGTCGAAATTCCTCTAGTCTGGTCCGCGTGGATTTTTTTTCTAGTTATATTTTCTTTAGATTTAAACCGTTTTTATAGACTTTTTGTTGTGCGTCTGTCTGTGAAGCCAAGATTCGCTGACTACAGCGTGTACACCTGAATATAAATACATGTTAATACCAATAAATATGGGGTTTACATATACATATAGGTTTATATAAACAAGTACTTAAATAATGAATAAATACATATACATACGAATATAAAATTGATGACAATCGATATATAAATACATACATACATATAATATGGACGACTTACATAAATAAATAAATAAATATTTCCAACACTCACACCAATTAGCCTAGCCCCAAAGTAAGCACTACCAGGCTTTTGTTATGGGATGCTAGGGTAACATATACCGATACATGAAAATTTAATAAGTGTATTTATATAGTTATACATATTAAACATCCCTGACTGGAGTACAAATGCTCGTATTCATCACACAAACATCTTGCCCCTATCGGGATTCGAACCCGGGAACCTCTCGAGTCGGCGACACCATGAAACCCGGCGTACAAACCACTCGACCACGGAGGTAGTCAACACACTCAAATATTACTTAAATATTTTAAAACTAAAAAGTTTGTGGATTGGTATAATAACTTCTGTTGGTTACTATGGTTACAGTTTACCCCGTACCCCAATACTTACCTTTCTATTTTAACATTAAATGGCTATTATTATTCACAGCCAGCCTTTGCTAGGGGACAACAAAAAAATTTACCCTTCTCATAATTCCCTATGGTTGTCTGACTCAGTAATAATAATACCCGCCGCCCGCCGCAGTATTTTATTGAAATATCAAAGTAGGTTTTTTTTTATATTATGGCCTGGTAACAATGACCTTTAGGTCATAACTTATTAAGAAAATGTAAGTAGGAATTAAAGCAATTACGATCACCATTCATTACCTTATTGATTATTGAATATCAAATTTTAAACGAAGTAAATGGCCACTTATCCATGGTGCTACGGCATGGTTGTATGTCAGTTAAAAAAAAAGGGGTCTCCGTAATTTGTAACATCTTACAAGATTTTAATAACATTTTTAAATAGGTAACTTAAGTGTTTTTTGCCAATTAAGGGTTGAATCATTTCATGTTATACTAGCTCACCCAGCGAACTTCGTACCGCAATAAAAAATAGAGGTTGGTGGAAGAAGGATGAAAATTTTGGGTTATATATACCTAGGTACCTAAATAAAACAAAAAAAAATGTTCATAATATAAAAATTTAAGGGTGGACCACTCTTAACATTTAGGGGGGATGAAAAATAGATGATGCCCGACTCTCAGACCTACTGAATATGCATATAAAATTTCACGAAAATCGGTCGAGTCGTTTCGGAGTAGTTCAATTACGCACACCGTGACACGAGAATTTTATATAAGTACCTACTAGCTGATCCAGAGAACTTCGTACCGCCATAAAAAAAATAGGGGTTGGTGGTAGAAGGGTGAAAATTTAGGATTGTATGTATTTACTAATGTTGTATCATAAAAAAAATTAAAAAAAAATATCTAAAATTGAAAAAAAAAATTAGGGGTGGATTACCCTTAACATTTAGGGGGATGAAAAATAGATGTTGTCCGATTCTCAGACCTACCCAATATGCACATAAAATTTCATGAGAATCGGGAAAGCCGTTTCGGAGGAGTTTAACCACAAACACCACGCCACGACACGAGAATTTTATATATTAGATTAGATTTAGCCATAGATAAATGATAGGTTTTCTTTCTTCGATTTTCTCAACGACTTCTTTAAGATTTGCACCAAAATTGTTTATTTTTATAATGTTATTGTAACAACAAACTATGTAAATTTCCCCCTGGAACTTCAAAAATCATGTATTGCTCATGTTTTTATATTGAAAACTCAACACAACACTATTTACTATTCATTAGTTCATTGCACTCGCTCAATTGCGCAAATAGGCAGTTAGGTACCTACAATACGACTATACCACACCCAGGCCAGTGTACATATTCTGTGCCCAGGCAGTTATTTCGAAGCCATTCTTGGCTATAATAACAACAGCAGTAGGTATGTAGGTACATTATCTTATCCTGCGTTTATAGAGCTTATAAACAGACCCAACTCTGTTTTGAAAAAATAAACACACTATTACAAGCCACAGACTCATCTTACTACAAGTTGAGCCTACCTAATGACCTGACCAATACCCACCAGTTTTTAGAAAGTTGTTAGGATAAAATAATCTTCTCGTTTTAGAATAAATTTATCTAAGTGCCTAGGTACCTATTAAATGACAGGGAAGCGACGAAACCTAATATCATTATATACATGGTTCATGAATTTTAAATAGAGGTGCAATGTTTTTATTCTATTCATTCGGTTCTATGAAGGGGCTTATGGGTTATAAGCACATAAGTAGTAGGAAGTAGGCAGTAGGTATGATTTTAAAATTTGCTTTTGTAGGTACCTAAACCTAACCATTGCATAAACCTACATATCATTCGCTTAATCAGTAAATGTAAAATGAGTTGTTATTATTACCCTGATAAGTACATACTACGTAAGCTGGTAAAGCAAAACAAACAACTGTTATCATGGATCGTGTTCCAAAATAACACGTCCGCCATATTGCATATACGATACGGCCAAATCCAATAGTCATAGTAACGTAACTTAATTCTTTGTATACGTGTACAACAGAACGTGGTTGGATTGTAATCAACCTCCTTGTTTTCGTTGTGAAGATTTTTTTTTCAATGGGCCTAGCTGATTGGTCGGCAGCCGACACCCTATTCGAAGTAAAGCTCACCATACATGAATGTAGGTAGTTAAAGAGGTAGTTTTTACTCGTGGCTTTGTCTGTTTTGGCTTTTATAGTATTTTTTTGTATCATAACTATTATATTAGTAAACGACAGACAGAAAATATACAATATATACACAGATATGATATTCTATAAATAAAATATCACTCACTATTGTGATGTGATGTGTGATGATTTCTGCCGCTTTCTAATAGGTGTGTCACAATTTGTATGTGTTAAATGCTGATGGGTAAATATTAATTCAAAAATTCAATATTAATCTGAATACTAAAAAAGTAATAATAACAATAATAATTTATAATTTTTGGTGAATGATAATAATATATATAGTTATATTATAATAATTTAACAATAATAATTTAATAATCTTTTTAATTTAATAATAATATAATCTAATTTAATTCTCTTAATAATAAATTAATCACGTCACGTCGATGTCGTTTCACGTTAAGCACTTTCTAGGCAGAACTGAAAACCAGTGCTTTGCTCTTATAGCAAAGATATCGCTGAGTTTTTGCCTTTTTCTGTCGTTGCGGCACAGAGTTACATTCCTAGTAATTAATTGTTCTATTTGTTTACTTGAATTTGTGTGCTGTACTGATGGGAATAAATGTCTTATCTATCTATCTATCTGATGTGAAAAATATTGTGTTTAAATTAAATTTTGACAAACATTGCTAAATTCGTTTGTTAAATTCTCCTTTTCTATACTGTTGTATGCACGTGTGTAGCGAACTCTGCTATGGTACTTCTGAACAGACTTTGCTGCATCGATCTACAGTACATACGGATTGTCGATGAGTTTTTCGAAGTCGTTACGCCACTTTTGCGTCTCCATAATTTATCGTTTTATTTTTATAATTGCGTTTGTCATATTAATTAGGTGCATGAAATCGTTCTGATTTCCTGCTTAATTCTTTTGTGTACCTGCGTGAAGTTAGGACCGCCGCCGCAGCTTCTGACGACGTTCACCTTCGTTAGTTTTAATTCGCCATTGATTGTCAGGCAATTCGCTCATCAATATTTATACCGAAAATAATAGCATTGTATCGCCACATCGCACCTTTCATCGAGTTATACAAATCCCAGACTTTCTGCGCATCCAGAGGTATCGGAAAATCAGACTGATAAGTGCTTCCTTGATTAATATTACGAACACATACCTACTACCGCCTACCGCGTAGCTATCGAAGATTTAAATATTTCAACGAACCATATACCTACTCGGTCCTTATGTTTACCTTCATACTCAACCAGGGAGGAAGGAACACAAGAACTTCATGAACTCACTCCAACCGCTTGCAATGCATTGTTGGGGTATGCTATAATAATATTCGTTATATAAATACAGACAAAGGAGGGAGAGTGACTAAAGGTTCCCGGGGTGTTTGAGTTTCGGTTTCGTTTCATGCAAGTTGACAACGGCTGCCAAGCCAACCAAGTGCCAATCTAGTCAGCCTAGTGGTGTATTTAATATTGGATTGTAAGCACATGGTTGCTGATTCGACAAGTTTGAAGGAAATATTTTCATTTAACTCTATTTTAACTTAAACATTCAACTGCTAGTCTTTAAATTTTTTTTTACATTAAGGAAGTCATATATATTCTTAGATATTCTCGAAGGACATTGGCCAAAAATGTATGGACGCCACTTCCGCCGTGGCTTAAACTACATTTGTTTGAAAGGTATTATCATGATCATCTGTGACAAAGCGCATCAAATTCCATCCCGGGGGTCTCAAGGAATTTTAAGTAAAATAGGTTAAGGAACAAGTACTATAACGAACGAACATTAATTAAACAAGGGTATTAAGGGTTAGCAGCGAGCGCCCGGCAAGGCACGATGTTCGATCTCCTAGGCCGCTCGCCGATCACAGGTCGAGCCATTGGGCAGGCAAACTAGCACAATATCGAATTTAAATTTTTAAGCTTGTTAATTAAACACCACTTTTATCATCATCTCTTTCACTGATAGCTGTCACTATTATTTCGGAATTCCTTGTCCACATTAATATTTTATATACTCATATCAATTAAAAATTACTGATAATTTGTTTTGTGATCGAACTCCATGAACGGGTGCTGCTTAATCACCATTTTTTTAAATTTTGTTCTGCTGAGGTTGATTGTATTCCATGTAAATATAGTTTTTATACTAAAAATAAATACAAAATAATTCGCTAACAGAGAATCCTTTAATATAATAATAAAGGTATGCAGGTGATTAAAAATTCTTAATGTTCCTTAATTACATAAACGTTGGTCAATGACCTGTTTTACATAATTATGACGAGGGATTCATTAAATGAGTATAATGTCTGATTGAATGTGGTGTTACATAATTAGCCTAATTTAGTAATTACTACTTTGCATAGAGAGATTTTTTTAAGTGCATCATTATTATGATTCATGAAACATTCTCAAAATTTTTACTGATTTTCAAATCTTAGGATGAATAATTAATTTTCAAATAATATTGATTTCAATCAAACTAATTATGTTCTTTTAAATTTTGATTGTAACATATAGTAAATTTTGAATGTTAATACGCGTTTTCGTACCATCAAGTTTCATAGAATGAATATTAATATAAATAAAATACTTGTACTTACTGTGTTCATTTGTGAACGCTACAAAATTAAATTTTCCTTTCGAATACTCTTTCACAATCCTAAAAATAATTATGAATATTTTGAATTTATATTGATTTACTATATTAAATCAAAATTACCACGTGTGGCACACAGCTGAGATAATAACATTGTTAATTACTTTACCGTCTACCGACCTATCCGTCCGCCCGAAAAGACCACGAAAAATAACAATAAAATCTAATATGCATTCACATAGATTGTAAAGCGTATTGTTAATATTTACTTGTTTTGCTAAATTCAACACTTTTGAATTTTTTGTGTCTTTTATAAATCTGGTAAAGGACATGGCTAAGAAACTGCCCTTAACGTGTACAATTATTTTGCACTAGCCCATAATTTTATAATATTTTTTATTAATTATTACGTATTTATAATTCTCATACAACTTTCGTGAAATAATCAAATATTTAAAAGTATAAAACTTGGTTTCAAAGGGAAAATGTTCCGTTTTACTAAAATAAATGAACAATTAACGTATACTAAAAAATATTTCTGTCAGTATATCGAAATAAATAATATTAATTCAAAACTGCCAAAAACTGTGACATATTTGGCCCTGATCACTGATGGCCTAAAATAATAGATTTTATTTTTCTGATCAGGGTTGAGAGAAGGCTGTATGATAATCAATGCTTTGATTTTTGCCAATGAACAAAATAAAACTTCACAGATTTCATGTCAGGCCGACCACAACAAATTATTTGTATTTATTTTTACTTTTAAAAATGCTTTTTGTGAATTGTTAATCAGATAAATGTGAAGAAATATTCTAAGAAAATGCGAAATTGATGGCTCTGTAAATAATTGGCAACATCCTTTATCAAATGTAGCAAGGTAATGACGTCGTAGGAGATCTCATAATTTTCAAGATTGTGATTTTATCAAAAGTTTCTGAGCCCTTTTACATAGAAATTATAAATATTCAGCCATTCTGCATTATATATTACTAAATACAATATTTATACATTGCTAGGGCAGTCGCTCATACAAAATTTTACCATGTTTACTATGCTAGTCACAATCTTTGCTACCTACAATTTTCGACAAATAGACTAGTCGTGGTATTTTTTGCTCACTGAGAGTTTAATACCTTTATTATTCGGTGTGTCTAACACGTTTCAAATCATTTGTTTTGCCGTATCCAAAACAATTCAAAATTTTTAAACCGTTTACGCCTTTTTTATGAGCTAATCTGGTAAAGTTAGTCACAAATTTAAATTCATCTAATATAATCAGTGTAAGTACCACTCCACTACGACCACCATGATGTACTTGGTGGAGTGTTCTGTTTAATTTTTATTTATAGTATAGGTACACTGGTTTTCAAGGTGTGACCTACTCAGATATGTAATTTTTACATTAACATGCTCGTATGTTCCATAAATCATGGCTGTTTAAATATATTCCACAAAAATATACTTATCTATGTACAAAATATTTATTACTATTAATATGTTATTTCATAACACAAGTCTTACAGTCCTAACTTTGGGGTTAAGATTAATGGTATAAGTGAGAGTTTTTATTCTTATTTCATGATTTTGTTTAATTATGGAATGGATGGATATTGAGTCGATTTTTACAAAGAGGGAATATTAATAACTATCTTAAAAATACCCTTAATATATAAAAATATTGTCAAAAATTTCTATTAGTATAAAAAAATATTTGTGTAAGACTATACTTCTAAAACTATACTATATATATATAAGATATACTTAAGTTTCCATCAAATGAAGTTGCAAAGTGGTCAAAATTTATACTTTAAACAAAATTATTTTTATAAATGAAGACTGCATTCACCTAGAATCGCTCCTAATATGGAAATGAATAGAAATTACACTTTAATCAAATTGAAAATTGATTGATAAAAGGTATACTTAATATATAAATATTAATTATTTTACTGTAATTCCTAAAAACAAATACTTATTTTTAAGTATATTCTTGTAATAAATACTTATTAAATATTTTCGTAGAACAACATCATAAATGAGCAAATTTAATGAATATATCATCGCATATAAATCCATTCTTCATTTATTAAATTATATGATTGTGTAGTTTATATAAAAATAATACATATTGATTTTTTAATCAATTTATTGTGACTCATGTGTGGCGTGCTTTACATCCCCACTGCGCATGTTTATCGCGCAGCCGCCATTACGATATAAATACTGCGGCCCCTGTCGACGTCACGTAGTCGAAATCGAGAGGCGAAGGTGTGAATAATGGAGAGGTGGCGTCTATGTTCTGTTCTAAAATTTAATTATCACCGGAGCTAGCAGCGCGACCGCCGACTCGCAAGTCGTGAAAGTGAAGCAGTGTACAGTGTTTCGACGTGTCATCCGTAGATCGACAGTGGTTCGAGGCCGAGATAAGGCGGAATCGCGAGCGACCAAAAAGAACGGTCCGCGCACAAACAATCGAGTCGTCCATTTTGTGAATGCGAAACGTCGCGCTCGGCTCCGAGGGCGCCGTAGCTACCGCTAAAGTGATAAGTGAACTGTCCGTCGTCGTATCTGATCCGCGGTCGCGGTCCGTGAAGAAGAGAAGAGTGATGAACTGCCCAGGGCAGCAGCAGGCGCGCAGACGGCGCGCGGTGCGGACCCCGCTGCCTACGTTGGGCGCGCGGCGCGAGCGCGAGCGGGAGAGAGAGCGAGAGCGGCGCGAGGAGCGCTACGCGGCCAGCAAGTGGGGCGCCGCGCCCTCGGCCACGGCTCTGCCGCCGCCTCCCACGCACTGGCGCCGCGACGGCCGCTGCCGCCCGGAGCCCGACCGCGCCATCACCCTCAAGCTGATGCTCAACGTGACCGCGTAGGCCGCCGCCCACCTGACGGACTCTAAGTGTTAGTGTTAGAACGCGACGGGGACGCAGCCCCGCGCGCTCTGCAGGGCTGCGCCCCCGTCCCTATCGTGCTAAGTTTTTTATTTCGTAACGCGATACGCGTTCGCCATCGCGCCGCGGCGCCGTCGCGAGGCCTCGGAGCCTCTCGCCGGCGCCCCGACGTCGACCAAATTCCGGCGTTAGGTATTATTTTGTGAAAATTTTAGTAGTTAAGTGCAGAACCGCCGCGTCCCGTGCCTCCCTGTGCGACTTTGGCTCCGCTTTAAAATACGAGAAAAACCACAAAAAAATGAGGAGTCCGTCGTGCAGGGCGGGCGGGGCGCGCGGAGCCCGACGTGCGCCCCTCGGCCTGCGCCCCGCGGCGGCCCTGCGCCGGCGGCCCGCACGAGCATGAGAATTTTTGTTCGACTGAAGGTGTTTCTACTTAAGTTAAGAATTTTCCGCGGGCCGCGTCGGCGCGGGTGGTGGCGGTGCCTCCGCTTTTATTATTGTTGCGGCGACGCCGACCGTAGCCATCGCGGGGCGCGAACGTTGCATTTCTTTTATAAATGAAGCGTTTATTATTATATTTTAGTGTTCACGGCTCGAGGCTCGCAGCGGCGGGCGACGCTAGTCGTATCGTCGTTTTATTTATCTCGAGACCAATGTATTTTATTTGACGGCGCCGGGGCTCGTGCGGCGAGCGATCTCTGAACATACCCTGTGACCCTAACCACCTCGCCGATGCAGAGCTTTAAAGAAATATTGTTATTATAACGCGAAGCCCCGGCGCTCTTTATTCTAGCTGTAGAAGTAAAACTAAACGATACGGTAAACTGTAAAACTGACTGTTAACAATTGAAGATTATATAAAATATGTTTGTACAGAGAAAAAATGTACCTATATTGATCTCAAGCTGCGGGCGGTGCCCGATTGTGAAGGCGCTTCTGTGATGTACAAAAAAAAACGAGTATATTTGGAATTTTACAAGTTTTTTATAATTAGTTTGTAATTAACGTTAAGTGAAGATGGAGTGGCGGCGGCTGAGCGCCGTCGTCCCTTACTGTCCGCAGCGTCCCCTGTCCAACCCTGTCCCATCCTTCTTCCTGTCCCTACCCAGGGCTCTTCGGAGTCCGACAAATGGTTCAATATTTCACATACACACGGTTACACGTCATTAGTTGCTCTTCAAGAGCGACTGTCTTCCTTTCCAGCTCAAGACTGTCAAGCCCGAATTGAAGACGGTGGAAGAAAGAAGATAAATAAATAATTTGTGTGTTGGTTATTTCTGCTCCAAAACCCAATGTAGTGTTCTGTAATTTAAATGGATTTTAACCTGTTCAACTTTACAGAGTTCTTATCTCATTTTGGTCCAATTTTGTGGCTTGTGTTGAAGAAGTGACAATTACTAAGAAGAAATTGCTGGAAAACTCCAGTTTAAAGAATTCTTTGAAGATGGAATCGGCCAAAAAAACCTCCAGATGGCTATATTGGTGAGTTGCCCAACACTAAATTTATTGTTTTATTTATTTCTTTCTAGCTTCATTTCGTCTGCGTTTTTGGTTGTCATACTTTATACATACTAGTAGTTTATCATCATCATCATCAGCGTATTAATGTCCCCACTGCTGGGGCACTGGCCCTTCCTATGGATGGAATAGGGAGATTGGGCCATGACCCACCACGCGGGCCCAGTGCGGATTGGTGGGTGACGACTGCAGATGCAGCCGGGACGAACGTCTTAACGTGCCTTCGAAGCTCGAGATAGTAAATTTTTGGTCACCCATCCAATGACCGACCACTGCGAAAGTTGCTTAACTTCAACGATCGCAGCCGAACGCGCGAACCACTTGCGCCATCGAGCTCCACATAGTAATAGTTACGTCATGATATTACCAGGCGTTTCCTGGTTTACAAAGGCTCCTCTTCCACAACATATTGTTTTTCTCTTGGCTATACGAATTTGCTGTTTTGTAAACTAGACAATAGTCTTGTCTTTATCCCGTGGTCTGTGTAAATAGCCATTTTCTTGCAACGTTAAAAAACCCCTGTCTGTGGAACTGACGGATTTCTGCCACGACTTAATATATTTAGTAATAGTTTTTAATTTACACATCTAATATGTAGATAAGTTTGTAGAGAAACTGTTCAGCATTGATTTAAGACACAAATGAAGCAAGAGTAAAATCGGCCGGAATACTTTTTGCTTTTCCGGCCGTGAAAAACAAAATGGATGCCACACAGTTAGGGTTTTAACAGCCATTTTGCTTACACATTTGAGGGGCTATCATACTTTATAAAGAATGAAAAGGACAGTTTGATGTCAAGCTTACAAGTAGCAAACGCGAATAGCCAAGTGATGTGCTAACAACACGTCTACATATTTGGGGTGGTTCAACTTTCTAGTCTAACTAGTTTGTCCTTATGTCCAACTACTGAACTAGGTGGATCAACTACTAGGTCAAATAAGAGTGTTTTTTTTTAATATTCCACATAAAAGCCTACCAAAGTGCATTTTGAAATGCCTAATTACAATATCTAGTATTAGTTAATTCGTTGTACCACCGATTTGCATAATAAAAGTTGGTTTCAGAGCTTCTATAATATTTCCAACACTCACACCTAGCCTAGCCCCAAAGTAAGCACTGTAAGGCTTGTGTTGTAAGGATAGAATACATATATAAGTATATTTACATTTAAAGAAATATTGAACATTCGATAATATGTATGTATTATTAAATCTCTTATCTATTAGGCAAGTCCGTCCGTCTGTGGTGCTGTTTCAGCGGCCAAACCGTAAGAAATAGATAAAGAGAATATTTAAGTTATAATTTAAGAATAGACTACAAACCGGATTTGAGTAACGTAGCACTTCCGGTTTTCGAGAAATCAGGTTTTGGTGAACATTTGGTTCACTGGTTTTGCTAGTTATGTATAATTTCTATTTCCGTCTTCGTCAATCCTCATTTATAATACATTAGTACTGCGGTTGTGCGTTTAGCCCAAGTTCTAGCTAACTTCCTATTATTATTTTTACCAATTTCGCACCTTGAAAGGGAACCTCTTATTGACCATGCCAAAGTTCTTTTAATTCGCTCGGCTGCTCTGGCGTGGATATACATATAAACATATATATTAAATTCTCGTGTCACAATGTTAGTTACCATACTCCTCCGAAACGGCTTGACCGATTTTTACGAAATTTTGTATGCATTTTCAGTAGTTGTGAGCATCGGCTACTATCTATTTTTCATACCCCTGAGTGATAAGGGTTGTCCACCCCTAACAGTATATTTTTATTTATAACATTTTTTTAATATTTTTTTTTTATGATTTGGCATTAAAAGTACATACAACCCTAAATACAGCGGTACATAGTTCGCTGGATCAGCTTGTAATACAATAAAATTTACGAAATCGTAATTTTTAGCTACAAAATACCAACCAAACAACATGCTAGCAATATCCTTAGGTGTTATATCCTACTTTCTTAAATATCACACAAATATTATAAAGGCGAATGTTTTTAAATGTGTATGTTTGTAGCTTCTTTATGTCAAAACAAGTAGCATCTCAAAGATTTGGAAAATCCTCAATAAACTATTACAAAGCAGAATTTTTGCGGATCCAATTTGCGAATATCTAATGTCAAATGAAAATATTATACAGACTTCATTAACTCGCCTCCGATTCCTCCCACACAGGCTACAATTATTTAAATGTAATTTTCATTTTAATGTAGTAAACGGCTGGAGCGATTTTAATAAAATTTGGTATTGTTATAGCACACACCCTGGATTAACACATAGGCTACCTGCGGGAAAATGTCCCTAATAAACCGCAGTAACACCGCTGGGCACAGCTAGTATATTATAAATGTGAAACTTTTTGTTTGTTATTCAAACACGCACGAACGGTTGGATGCAATTTGGCACACATCGATTATCTGGATTGAGTTATGGGATATTTGTTATACCGGAGAACGGCAGGTTCCTGTGGGATTCTGAAAAAACAAAGTTGACACGGACGAAGTCACGGGTTACCACTATTTTGTGTACGCAGATGACCTTTACAGCGTCACCGGGTTTGGGGACGGCGAGATCCTAAGGGGACCTCAAGCCGGAAACTGGCGAGTGCCTCTTGAGGTATTCCAGGCGGATGGCGTCTCCCCACGAGGGGAGTCTCCTCTCCGTCTGGAGCCTCTAGACCACTCGAACCTGAGGGGGTCGGCTCAACTAGAGGGCGTCTCTGAGACTAACCTCGGCTCTAGTTAGCCGTTGTCGTGAGGGCGGGAAAAACGCCCAGGTACGTACCTGTACCTGGTATAGCGTGTCGTCGTGTGTAGACCGGGTCTTCGCACTCTAAAGCCCACCATTCACTACACGCACCGCGAGCCGAACCCCGAGCCGTACCCATCCGTGGACAAATCCGTCATTGCCCACACACTACACGAGCGTCGAGTTGCAGTCCAGTCGCTTGTGTACTTTGGTGAGCCTCGCGCGTATCGTTCTTCCCTGTATGGGTAAATTCTTGCCAAAACTCTTTATGATCGCCGAACGACATGTTATTATACTCGTTCATGATACAAACAACACAACTGCAGGCCAATTATGCTCGCTAATTGTGATATTGTTTTGATGTCAATTTCACATTACTCATTACGCTCTCCGAAAAATGCGATATCAAAATGACATCAACTTTAAAATGATATCAACAATGCGTATTACGTTCAACTTTTTGACATAAAACAGTATCGCATAAACGTCAAAAATGTGATACAGACTTAACAAGTTGGAGGAGGTGGTTTTTCTGTATCAAATTCCTTTTTTTTTTTAATGAAAAAGAGTATATTGGCTCGTTTCGGGTTAGTAATGGACTATTTAGAACGAGCTCATGCGTAGAAGAGATAAACCCCTTGTAGAAGAGATACAATTAGCTCTTTATGTTCGCTAATTGTGATATTGTTTTGATGTCAATTTCACATTACGTATTATGCTCTCCGAAAAATGCGATATCAAAATGACATCAAATTAAGCGTATTATGATCTACTCGTTAAAATGACATTAACTTGATATCAACTTAAATGAGTATTATGTTCAACTTTTTGACTTAAAACATTATCGCATTAACGTCAAAAAAGTGATAGAGACGGTGATACAGAATTAACAATTTAAGAGGTCGTTCTGGGTGCACGCACTACAAATGACTGACAAGTTCACCGACAAATCTGTGCAAGCACACACACGTACGGATTTGTACGGCGCGGCTGGGGTGCGGCGCGGCGCTCGCGTCTCTCGACGGCGAGCGCCGCGCCGAGCCGCGAGCCGCACTCACCAATACATTCACACGCGGATTTGTCCGCGGACTTGTCGCCAGCGACAAATCCGGCAAATTGGTGCGCCCGTGAATGGTAGGCTTAAGCCTACCATTTTGGTTTATCTCTTCTACGCATGTCCTCGGCATGAGCTCGTTCTAAATAGTCCATTACTAACCCGAAACGAGCCATTTTACTCTTTTTTATTAAAAAAAAAAGGAATTTGATACAGAAAAACCACCTCCTAACTTGTTAAGTCTGTATCACATTTTTGACGTTTATGCGATACTGTTTTATGTCAAAAAGTTGAACGTAATACGCATTTAAGTTGATATCATTTTAAAGTTGATGTCATTTTGATATCGCATTTTTCGGAGAGCGTAATGAGTAATGTGAAATTGACATCAAAACAATATCACAATTAGCGAGCATAATTGGCCTGCAGTTGTGTTGTTTGTATCATGAACGAGTATAATAACATGTCGTTCGGCGATCATAAAGAGTTTTGGCAAGAATTTACCCATACAGGGAAGAACGATACGCGCGAGGCTCACCAAAGTACACAAGCGACTGGACTGCAACTCGACGCTCGTGTAGTGTGTGGGCAATGACGGATTTGTCCACGGATGGGTACGGCTCGGGGTTCGGCTCGCGGTGCGTGTAGTGAATGGTGGGCTTTAATCCTACGGGTGCGGTGCGGTGTCTGCCTAATGCTAAGCTAGTGTGCACGTTTGCTAGCTGTGTAATGTTGGTTTTTGTGGCCTGTGTGGGAGGAATCGGAGGCGAGTTAATGAAGTCTGTATAATATTTCCATTTGACATTAGATATTCGCAAACTGGATCCGCAAAAATTCTGCTTTGTAATAGTTTATTGAGGATTTTCCAAATCTTTGAGATGTTACTTGTTCTGTTGGTGATCGATAGTGTTGCGAAAACTATCGATATTAAAACTATCGACAGTTTACATCGAAAATCATGTAGGGTACATGATACGATAGAATCGATACAACCGATAGTATCGAAACTATTGATCGCTCAGAACAAGGCAATACTATCGAATGAGTGCAATACTATCGATACTATTGTAGTTTGTTAATAACAAACTATCGATAGTATGATACAAGCGATTGTTTTAGACTATAGTTTGTGATTGACTATAACACCTGAAAATTGTAAACAATACTGTTGCAAATTGTTAAACTATCGATAGTATGGTATTGCAAATAAAATCGACAGTATCGATAGTTTGTTATTAACGAACTACAATGCTATCGATAGTATCATAGTATTTCGCTCATCCGATAGTATTGGCATTTTCTGTGCTATCGATACTTTCGATAAGCCGATCGATTGTCATACGATTGGTTGACTATTGATTAATCATCGATAGTCGACTATCGATCGGCAACGAGAGATGCTCAGATTACAGAACAAAAAGCAAGATCGTTTCTCTCCGCCCCCAACGACAACGGCTAACTAGAGCCGAGGTCAGAGTCTCGGAGACGCCCTCTAGTTGAGCCGACCCACTCAGGTTCGAGTGGTCTTGAGGCTCCAGACGGAGTGGAGACTCCCCCCGTGGGGAGATGCCATCCGCCTGGAATACCTCTAGAGGCACTCTCCAATTCTCGGCTTGAGGTCCCCTTAGGATCTCGCCGACCCCAAACCCGGTGACGCTGTAAAGGTCATCTGCGACCAACAGCATACACACTCAAAAAATAAAAATTAAGTTTTAGGAAACTTTCAATTACATATTGGCAAATTAAAACAGATCGTCGTGGCTGACTTTGACGTGTACTATGTTAATTAAAGACAATGGTATCGATTCTGGCGTTATTCTCTAAACTTAAAACTAAATTTAACATCAGTCTCTCCTTTTCATTTTGATAGAGAATGACAGAGATGCACTGTTGTCAAATTTAAGTTTAGCTTTAGAGAATCATGCCAGAATCGACATCATTGCTTTACTAAAGCAGAAATGTTTACAAACTAGAATCTAATTTGAAATATACCTACATATTTCGAAAGACAAAATGAAAAACTATTTAAAATGTTTACTATAAAACTACTACGTAAGTTTATGATTCGCGAAAACTAGTTTTAAAATAAAACAGCTTCAAACTGGTTATTCCAATAGTGCGAAAAAAACAAAATTTGCATAAAATAATTGCCATCACGGAAACCCATTTTCAGTTCCGTGGTTTTATTATCATTTAACAGAAAAGTTGCTGTATGACAAACTAGTGTGGCAACGGGGCTTTTTATTTGGTAAAAAATTATAAATAAGTCGCCTGTTTTGGGGTTTGCGAAGGAGGGGTGGGGGGAGGGAATTAAATCCCCCCACTATTTCCGGTCGCCGGAAATACTTATTAACTTTAATAAAAAAAGGTCACTTTTAAAAAAGAAATCTGCATTCAAAATGGCGGTTTGCGTTTCATTTCACGTGTTTGTTTAATATTTTGCTTTAAAGACAACAGATATTCAAAACTAATATAATATATAATATAAATTACGTTCCGTTCCACTCATTTACAATTTTATTTTACGAATTTTTTAAAATAGTTTTAAAATATTTATACGCAACTCCGGCAACCAAAGTTACTTTAGGGAGTCAAAAACGATATTACTTTAACTATATCGTGCAATTCGCAAAAACAAACTAACTTTAAACAAGTTTGTTGAAGAATCCAGTCATTTTTTTCCCAAATAAAAAATATATTTATACTTAAAATCATCCTTATCATATTGTATTGCTTGAAATGTCTCTGCCAATACATATTTAAATAGCCAATTTCAACATAAATTGTACCCAATACTTCTCCTTGAATTTTATACCAAAATATTTGTAATTAGAGAGAGAGACATTTTTTATTAACCATTTGTTATACGAGTATAACCACAACAATGAAAAAACACATAAACATTAACATAAAAACAAAATTAAAAACTAACTTAAAACTATAAAAGTTAATTAATGGTTAATCAGGAAATCAAAGTTAATTAATTGCCACACGTTACTATGCGAGTGACAACAGCGCTGGCACGGTAATAATATCAATAATATCAGATAATATTACCGTGGCGCTGGTATTCTGGCAGGGCCTGTAAGGTGCGCTTTATATACTCGTATTACTGGCTGCACGATTCTCCAATCTCAAAACCAAACCTAATATCAGTCTCTCCTTTTCATTCTGTATGGAGACTGACAAGGATACACTGTACGCGACGACCGAAGCGAGAGAAAATGAACTTACAACGATACGAGAGCAATGTATAAAAATGTATCTATAATTTCACATGAATTAGTTGTATACGCATTAAAAATATCATTCCCTTGTTGTCTTATTAGAATGAGTCGGATATCGCAACAATAGATAGCTCTGCCCATAGTAAACCATTGTAAAATTGATAGTTCAGAGCGATATTCCGCCCCGTTCTCTCCAATAATCTTATAAGACTTTATCTAAACGATCGCCACGACGCCAAGCGGTGGCGCGGGGAAACTAGTCAGAATACTGATAGTTCCGACCTATAGGAGGGACGGAGACAATAGGTTGTCCTTGTCACACGTCTTATAGGATTTTGCCTGAGTTGACAATTTTCGATAATAGTATGTTTTATGTTTTGATTGATTTATTTTATGTCTTATTAGATAGTAGGTAGTTATAGGAATAATATATCGAAGTTTTGTATGAATCGTGTTAGTAGTTTAAGCGTAATTAAGGAAAATATCGGGAATAGCTTTTTATGAATAGTCAATAGGATATAGGTATAATTGTTATAACAATGATGTCATTTTATGTGTTTTTACTTCTTCTTTAAAATGGTGTATGATAGTTAGACATTAAGCGAGTATAAGTAGGTTTTTTAAGACTTTTTAATTTGCAAACTTTAAAGGGCCGTAGAGCTGTTGTTTATTAATATTCTTGTAAGAAACTTGTTGTATTAGATAGGTAACACGTAGGGCTACGTAAATAAATAGGTATCGCATCAATAAGTGTAAAAATGTACTGTGTAGGAGAAAAAACATGTTTGTATAGAACCGTTTTCTGAGACATGTCGCGCTCCCCACCCGGCGCGCCCGGAGCGCGCGGGTGGGGCAGCAAAGCCCCGTGGCAGGGCGAAGCCCTATGGAGGGGGAAAGTATAAATATTGCGGAGACCTATTTTTTGCGCGCCACACCTAAAATATCGTGTTTACATTACTATGTTAAAAATATGCCCAAATGTATGCCCGATGTATGTACAATTAGTTTTAAGCTCGCACTATTGTAAATCTTGAGAAAATGAAAAATAAAGTATAGCGTGGGTGAGGTAATGGATCGCTGGCCAGCTCAGTCCTAGCATATAAAATTCGAGTCGGAACATGCCCCGACATGCATTCAGCGACAGGCGCTCCTACCCTAAGGAACAGGAAGAAACAACCAAGCGGTTCACTCTGGACCTGAAGCCTCCTCTCACCGGCCATCCATTATCAGCGCCCACCGATTTCTTCAATACCGAACACCAGGGGTTTTATTCGCCGAAACTACAGTCCACTACAGTCAAGACTCCTGCGTGTAACTTCCTCCACCCCCTCAGTACGAGTCGGTAACTGTCCGCTACTGCGACAGCCCGGCGTCCCGTACATTTTTTGGTCGCATCGAGCCGGATCTACAGCGCCGAGGAAGAATTGAAGAAAAATTATAGAAGATTGAAGAAAGAAGATCGTCGTGGTCAATTATAGAAGATTGAAGACAGAAAATTGAAGAAAAATTATAGAAGATTGAAGAAAGAAAAATGCCACGAACAAGATCTCAAGCTGACAAAATGGACCAGGCCGAAGAGGAGCGCATCGAGAGAAGCATCGAAGAGCCAGAGCGAACCGCTGCAGGAGAGAATCCTGTCCAACCCCCGTCAAGAGCGCCATCGGAAGGGAGCGACACCGTGACGCGGCCACCGTACCCGCTGCGCCACGACCAACCGCCGAAGTCGCCATCAGCTGCAATGACATCACACCGAACAGAATCGAAGATAGCTGCACGAAGAGCAGCAAAGAAGAAGCGCCTGGCGGCGTTATATGAAGAATTAGAGAAGACTATAAGGGCGAAGATACGAATGGAAGAGCAAGATAGCGAAGATGAGGACCAAGAGGACCCGCAAATAGAAGATAGAAGAGAAACCGATAGCACACATGGCACCGAGAATGAAGAACGCGTCATCACCTGGCTGGACACAGCGACAAAGGACACCACCCCCGACGGCGGCACCACCGAACCGTATAGAAGACCGACCGTCGAGGACACCGTACAGATTGGTGGGTCCGTCGCACCACTTGCCGAAGATCCAGTCCCAGGGGCGCTGAAGCCGTGCATTAAGAAGAGTCCGCCGTCCCGCATTGATGAAGCTCAAGAACAAGTCGCCCCTACGTTGCCGCCACCGCCACCGCCGGTCCAGCAAGACAGAATGAACGTCTCCGAGCTGGCCGTCGCAATCAACGCCGCCGTCCGTGCCGCCGTACCGCCTGCACCGGGTCCACGCTACGTCGGAGAGCTGCCACCCTTCAGCGGCGCGCACACAGAATGGCTCACCTTCAGGGCGGCGTACCTAGAATCCGCAACCTACCTATCGTCGGCGGAAAACTCATCAAGATTAAGAAGAGCCCTCAAGGGGAAGGCAAGAGAAGCCGTGGGCAGCATGCTAATAAGCAACACTACGCCGGGCGACATTATGAAGCAATTGGAACACAGATTCGGCCGCCCGGACAACATCGCCGCAACCGAAATAGAAAAGCTGCGCCATTTACCCCGACTCACCGATTCGCCGAGGGACATCGTGATTTTTGCAAACAAAATCAAGAATAGCGTCGTCGCACTACAAGTACTGGGGCAAAACGAGTACCTACGTGCGCCGGACATTATGAAGACAATTATAGAAAAGCTGCCATCGACCATTCGTTTTCGCTGGAACGACTTCACCAACCAACATAGAAACATAGAAAAATCGAAGTCGCAACCGGAATTATTATTGTTCGCCGAGTTTATAGAAGTCGAGGCCGAAAATAACGCAAGATACGCCCCACCGGAATACATCGGGAGTGAAGAACACTCTACTTCGCAAAGAAGATTTCGAGCACACAGCATAGAAGGTCAAGAAAGAAAAAATATCGAAGATAGAAATAGAAGATATTACGTCGAAGACGTCCCGTGCCCTGTCTGCGCGGAACTAAAACATACACCGGTCGACTGCGCAACACTGAAGGCCGCTAACCGAGAACGCCGCTGGGAAATAGCGAAGCAGAGCAACCTGTGCTACAAGTGCCTTCAGTATAGAAACAGAACACACAACTGCGCGCCGCGCGCGTGCAACAGAGATGGCTGCGAACGCACTCATCATCCGCTACTTCACTTCAAACAGAAAATCGATCAAGAAGAGGAGTCGCCACCGCATCGAATAGAAAAAATAGAAACCGAACGAGTAGCCAGCACACACAGCAGCCGCAAGCGCGACGCGTATCTGAAGATAGTTCCAGTACGCATCACCGGACCGCGAGGTCATTTCGATACCTACGCACTGCTCGACGACGGCTCCACCGTGACACTAATAGAAGAGCGAGCCGCCGAGAAGATAGGCGCCGACGGGCCAACCGAAGAGTTCCAGATCGAAACCATAGACGCCGAGCTGCCCGAAACACAATCGAGACGAGTCGCCTTCAACATCGAGGGACAGACGGAGGGATTCGACATAGAAGCGCGCACTATTCGGCGCATGAAGATTTCATCGCAAACGGTCGAGCCACATTGCCTACGTGACTGCAAGCACCTCCGAGACATAGAAAAGCACCTCGTATACGAAGACGCCCGTCCCACCATTTTGATCGGTCAAGACAATTGGGACCTCCTTATCGCCAGTGAAGTCCGAAGAGGAAGCCGAAAACAGCTCGCCGCATCGAAAACCGCGCTCGGATGGGTCCTACACGGCACACACGCGCGCAACACTATAGAAAAAGTCAACATCGTCAACAATCGACCGAAGATCGAAAATCGCCCGAAGGTAGAAAATCGACCGAAGATCGAAAATCGACCGAAAATAGAAAATCGACCGAAGAACGAAAACCGAAAAATCGACCATCAACCATTATCGAAGACGAATAGAAGAGCGGACGCGCACATAGAAATTCGCACCGAGCACGCGCCGCCACGAAGTCGAAAAGCACCGCCACCGGGTCAGCATAGCGGCGGGAGCGCGAAACACAATGCGACACACAGAAGAAATCGCCCAGCTCACTATACCTACAGCGACGAGCCGCGAATTCATCGACCTCGGCCGCCCGCGCCACCGGCGGGAGCCCCGAGGTGGCATCGTATCGATCGCAACAGAGAAAATCGCCGGAGATCGCCGTATAGACAAGAAACGCAGAATCGTTATCGCCAACCAATTCGGGCGAAACGCGACTACACGAGTCATCAACCTTATCGAGATTGGAGGAGCACTACATCGACCTTCGGAGCGGCTGGTGGTGCATACAACATCATCGGTCGCCTCTCCCACGGTGATTGGATGCAGCGACGAGTCAACCGACGCTGCACGGCGGGAGTATGTACGCGACGACCGAAGCGAGAGAAAATGAACTTACAACGATACGAGAGCAATGTATAAAAATGTATCTATAATTTCACATGAATTAGTTGTATACGCATTAAAAATATCATTCCCTTGTTGTCTTATTAGAATGAGTCGGATATCGCAACAATAGATAGCTCTGCCCATAGTAAACCATTGTAAAATTGATAGTTCAGAGCGATATTCCGCCCCGTTCTCTCCAATAATCTTATAAGACTTTATCTAAACGATCGCCACGACGCCAAGCGGTGGCGCGGGGAAACTAGTCAGAATACTGATAGTTCCGACCTATAGGAGGGACGGAGACAATAGGTTGTCCTTGTCACACGTCTTATAGGATTTTGCCTGAGTTGACAATTTTCGATAATAGTATGTTTTATGTTTTGATTGATTTATTTTATGTCTTATTAGATAGTAGGTAGTTATAGGAATAATATATCGAAGTTTTGTATGAATCGTGTTAGTAGTTTAAGCGTAATTAAGGAAAATATCGGGAATAGCTTTTTATGAATAGTCAATAGGATATAGGTATAATTGTTATAACAATGATGTCATTTTATGTGTTTTTACTTCTTCTTTAAAATGGTGTATGATAGTTAGACATTAAGCGAGTATAAGTAGGTTTTTTAAGACTTTTTAATTTGCAAACTTTAAAGGGCCGTAGAGCTGTTGTTTATTAATATTCTTGTAAGAAACTTGTTGTATTAGATAGGTAACACGTAGGGCTACGTAAATAAATAGGTATCGCATCAATAAGTGTAAAAATGTACTGTGTAGGAGAAAAAACATGTTTGTATAGAACCGTTTTCTGAGACATGTCGCGCTCCCCACCCGGCGCGCCCGGAGCGCGCGGGTGGGGCAGCAAAGCCCCGTGGCAGGGCGAAGCCCTATGGAGGGGGAAAGTATAAATATTGCGGAGACCTATTTTTTGCGCGCCACACCTAAAATATCGTGTTTACATTACTATGTTAAAAATATGCCCAAATGTATGCCCGATGTATGTACAATTAGTTTTAAGCTCGCACTATTGTAAATCTTGAGAAAATGAAAAATAAAGTATAGCGTGGGTGAGGTAATGGATCGCTGGCCAGCTCAGTCCTAGCATATAAAATTCGAGTCGGAACATGCCCCGACATGCATTCAGCGACAGGCGCTCCTACCCTAAGGAACAGGAAGAAACAACCAAGCGGTTCACTCTGGACCTGAAGCCTCCTCTCACCGGCCATCCATTATCAGCGCCCACCGATTTCTTCAATACCGAACACCAGGGGTTTTATTCGCCGAAACTACAGTCCACTACAGTCAAGACTCCTGCGTGTAACTTCCTCCACCCCCTCAGTACGAGTCGGTAACTGTCCGCTACTGCGACAGCCCGGCGTCCCGTACATACACTAATGTCAATTTTAAGTTTAATTCTAGAGATTCGTTCCAGAATCGACACCATAATCACAACAATTATCAACACTTAATCTATTACAATATTTTTTTTTAATAATAATGATAAATATTTGCAACACACCAATTAGCCTAGCACCAAAGTAATCACTGTAGGCTTGTTTTATGGGATACTGTTACGGTAAAGTAATTATGTATTCAACTATTTGTATTGCTTTACTTTTCCAATATTATTTGAATCATCATCATCAACCCATGTTCGTCCACTGCTAGACATAGGTCTCCCCTAATGCACGCCACTGCTCCCGATTTTGTGCTACTCTCATCCAGCCCACTCCAGCCAGCCTACGAATGTCATCATCCCATCTTATCTCAGGGCGTCTTACCGAGTCGTGGTCTCCACTCGAGAACTTTCTAGCTCCAACGGCCATCAGTTCTGCGGCTAATGTGACCAGCCCACTACCACTTCAGTTTGCTAATTCGGATTATTTGAATATTTTCCGTAATAAGCGGCGAATAGGGCCGTGGTAGCATAATGGTCACTGCATTCGCCCGGATTGCGAAGGGTGCGATTTCGAGTCCCGTCCGCTGCCTGGTCCGCGTGGATTTTTTTCTAGTAAAACTTTTCTTTAGATTTAAACATCTAGCAGTTAAATGCTTAAAAATAAATGGAAACTTAACTATAATTGCTATTTATTCTTTCAAAATGTTTAATACTTGAAAAAGTATTCATTTGACATTGTGGGTTACCTACAATGCGAAGAGATGGAGCTGCCTTGCAGCTTAAGGCTAGGAAAATTTCGACGCGGCGAATAGGGCCGTGGTAGCATAATGGTCAGTGCATTCGCCCGGATTGCGAAGGGTGCGGTTTCGAGTCCCGTCCGCTGCCGGGGGTCCGCGTGGATTTTTTTCTAGTAAAACTTTTCTTTAGATTTAAACATCTAGCAGTTAAATGCTTAAAATGAATAATAACATAACTATTATTCCGTAAATAAAGATAAACCTTTAACGTCGTAAGAAGCACACCCACGTGCCCTGTGACGCCATTAATGATTCATCACTCTAGTGTCATTGCCGCTGCTGTGACGAGCGAACTATACGTTAGTTATTTTTATGCGAATAAATGCCAGAGTGAACACGTATGAATCATCATCATCATCATCAGCCTATTAATGTCCCCACTGCTGGGGCACAGGCCTTCCCTCTGGATGGAATAGGGAGATTGGGCCAAGATCCACCACGCGGGCCCAGTGCGGATTGGCGGGTGCTAACGACTGCACATGCAGCCGGGACAGAAGCACGGAGGAACTCGACATAGATCATTTTTGGTCACCCATCCAATGACCGACCACTGCGAAAGTTGCTTAACTTCAACGATCGCAGCCGAACGCGCTAACCACCCGAGCTCCTCTTTGATGTGTATCTTCGTATGATTATTTATTTAAATAAACTTCCCTAGTAAAAACTAACCATAGCGAAAAAACAATTCAGTTTGTTAACATTTTAAAGTGATTTACATTTTGTTTTGCACTCGGTAACTTTTCATATAATAGTGACAATGGCTTAATTTAAAGTGAAGCTATTCAAAGTTATTGGCAGGTAACTAGGCTTAAAACCGAATAACCTAACCTAACGAACAAAAATTACCATTTTAAAGTTCAATATTTCCCAAACGTAGGGAGCCTACATCAAAAAATTGGTTTAAGAACCCCTAAGTAATTTTGCAAGATCCGTGCATACGATTTTATTTTTTCAATCAAAAATACAATAATTTTTTAGCACCACTAAAGACGTTTAGTGTGGAAATTCAATAAGCATTTACAAAAGTAGCAAAACATAGAGGCCTATTATAACTATGTACTTATTATTCTATGAGTAAAACTTATTTTTAACCAACTTCAAGAAAGGAGGAGGTTCTGTGTTCGACTGTATATTCTAGTGTTGCCGAACTATCGATATTAAAACTATCGACAGTTTACATCGAAAATTATGTACCCTATCGATAGAATCGATACAACCGATAGTATCGATATTAGCGATAGCTCAGAACAAGGCAATACTATCGATACTATTGTACTTCGTTAATAACAAACTATTGATAGTATCGATACTATCGATAGTGTTGATTTTATCTGCAACAATACTATCGATAGTATCGATTGTTCTAGTCTAAAGTTTGTGATTGATTGACTATAATACCTGAAAATTGTAAACAATACTATTGCAAATTGTTAAACTATCGATAGTATGGTTGCAAATAAAATGGACAGTATCGATAGTTTGTTATTAACGAACTACAATACTATCGATAGAATTTAACTCATCCGATAGTATTAGTTTTTTCTGTGCTATCGATACGATTGGTTGGCTATCGATAGACTATCGATTAATCATCGATAGTCGACTATCGATCGGCAACACTAGTATATTCTTTTTCATGTATGTTCACCGATTTCTCCGTCAATTGTGGACCAATTTCCAAAATTCTATTTTTATTCGAAAGAGTGCACTTCTGAGGTGGTCCCATTGGAACCAAGTCAGGATATGATGGTGGAATCCGGGGAAATAGTGGGAAACCTTCAAATTTCAAAGGTACGCACGATTTTTTTTTATGCAAGTTCACCGATTTCTCCGTCAATTGTGTTATTGTTTACTTGGACGATGTAATTTTCACTAAAATGGATGAAATAATAAAAACATTTTGAAGTCGGTTTTATTTTTTGTTTAAAAATTTTACAAAATATATTTGTTTCTTAGGTTTTCACGCACATCACTCATTAAATAAAACTAGTTTTTACGGGTTAATGCACGAAACTTTATTTATTTATTGACGTTTCGTAGCCTTTACAGGCTTCGTCGTCAGAATAAAACTTTTATTTAATTTGTCGAGCTACCTTCGAAAGACTTTTATTGAGCGTTTACGCTACGGCTAAGGCTACGAAACGTCAATAAATAAATAAAGTTTCGTGCATTAACCCGTAAAAACTAGTTTTATTTACATAATATGTCAAATTTTCGAGGAGGAAATCGTCGAGAGCCAAACTAATTTAGCGTTAAATAGCTACTGTTGTCCCTATCGCACGGTATTTATCATCAATGAATTACCGCCGGCATTACGGGTCACTCTAACAAACGCTAATATTAAAGATAAATTAAAAGAATACTTTTTAAACAATTTATAAAAATATATTTTCTAATTACTTATACAATGAACTTATCCAAGCCCAATATATTTTGTTTATTTTAAATGTGCATTCACACCATTTTTTTTTATTAATGTAATAAAAGTAACTCCGTTAGCAAGTTAAATATTGTCGTGCAGGCGTACATCATCGCATAAATTCAAACCTCTGTGGTTTTAAGATGCGATTGATCACTACATTATAATTATATTTCTTTGAAACTGGTAATAATGATAAAAAAAAATGTCAATGCGTTTTTTTAAATATTTATTTCTCAACGGTTTCTTTACTCGCGTTTTCTCTTAACCCTTTCGTTTTCATTACATATTTCTTTGTAGGTACTTCTTGATATCTTTAAATTTGTGTATTCGTTCTACACATAAAATACTTATGACAAATCGAAAGAGTCACGAAATAGCCCATGTTGTATCTAGGGTTGCCACCCGAACTTTATTTTAAAGTATTGTAAGTTATTTCGGGTAATTGTACTCTATACTTTATGCCAACAATAAAGTACGCAAAAATACTTTATTTAATGTGATTTGACTACTTGGGGATTAATTTTACATAAAATATAATATATTATTAAAAAGAGGATAGGAAGATTTTTTGCGTAAAAGGGAATAGTTAGTTTATCCTGCAATATTGTCGCGGATGTATGGCTTTGTACAATGGCCTTTCCCATTACATTATATAAAAACTACAGATTTTAATTGTTTTTTGATGTAACATTGTAACATCTTTCCTCTCGCTTTCCTGCAATTTGTGGGAGTGATTTCGTGAAATGGGACGGAAGTGTGTAACAGGAAGTCAAGGCGCGAAAGCGCTCGCTATTTGATTTGATTTAAGAACATAATGATCAAATGGCTTATTCCTTTTGTAGTAGGTTTTTGACGTGACAACGTCTTAAATTAGGTTGCGGCTGGGAGTCACTTATGAAAAAGTGTAACGCTCGGTAACGTTACGATGAGTCTCTCGTGTTAAGTTTAAGTTTACATGTACAATGTTTTAGTAAACAAAATATATTTCTATAGTTAAAATTTGTGCAATTCTTATTTTCATTCAATTCCTTGTTCCTATTGTGCAATTTAATTATATTCATATCAATAAATATTCTACCGAGAAAAAGACGTTGTCACGTAAAATCTTCGCCCGTAAAACCGACTTTACAGGCAACCATTTTTTTTTTCTTTTTTTAACTAATATAAGGTGAGATTTCAAATGTTACACATCATACTGTGTTTCCACTCTTTTAGTGTATTACTCAGCGCGGTGTTTGGCCAACAGCTACTTAGCTTTTCACTGAAGGCGGTGCGGTATATTATATTAATTATTAATTAAAAAAATATTAATAACATTACCTTACCGATTAATGTCTGATGAATGAATGGTATAATTTAAATTTGTTGATTGAGTAGACGTACCTCCGGGGTCTTGATGGCGAACGGCAGTGTCCGAGAAAACCAATACTGGTTTAAGTTACATCTAAGATTATAATGTATTTCTTATAATATAGGTAATAAAAAAAACGTGACTACTGTCAAGGCTCGCTGGTTTTTTCCTTTATTAAAAGTTGCTATAAGCAACGTAAAATATATTTTCAAGCTTCCTAATAAAGTGGAGTAAAAAGTACTTTATTTTGGACACAATGTCCTTTTTTTCAAACTTTAATATCCAATGTACTTTACTAATATATAAAATTCTCGTGTCGCGGTGTTTGTGGTTAAACTCCTCCGAAATTTTGTGTGCATATTGGGTAGGTCTGAGAATCGGACAACATCTATTTTTCATCCCCCTAAATGTTAATGGTAGTCCACCCCAAAATTTTTATTTTTTCAATTTTAGTTTTATTTTTTTATGATACAGCAATAGTAAATACATATAACCCTACATTTTCACCTTTCTACCACCAACCCCTATTTTTTTATGGCGGTACAAAATTCGCTGGGTCAGCTAGTTTGGATATAAAAATGGTGGCAACCCCCCAGTTTGTATCCGTAACCATGTGCTTGCAACACGCTGAGTTTTTGTAATGTAATGAATCAGTTTAGGAATTGCTCACGCGTTGCTCAGAGTAGGTCACCAACCGCCATTCGTGTTGTAACGTAACCGTTCTTCGGACGACGATAAAAAAATTATAAGCGACTTGAGTCATGAGGAAACAGATTTAACATAAAGGATATGGACATGACAATATTGCGAAACAACTGAACTGTGTGAGTTTTTTGAGGACACTCATTGAGTCGCATCGATGACCATCATCCAACTTTTGCTAATAGATATTACATGCCAAATTTCTACTTCTAATGTGATCTCGCGAGCCCGCAGTAAGAGACCTAATTTCTATAAATGCAATCTTGTTAATATTCGTGATGAACTGAACTCTGTAAACTGGAATGAGTACTTGGCTTGTTCAAATATTGATGACTCTGTCAGTAAGTTCTACGAGATATTGAATCAAATCATTTTTAAACATACACCCTTAGCGAGTAATAGATCCATTAAATTTCCTTTCTGGTTTAGTCCTGCACTGATTCTTTGTATGAATGAAAAACTTAAATATCACAGGCGGTACAAAAAATATGATAACCCTCGTGATTATGACTCTTTTGATTTGCTTCGTGCTCGTTGTAAGTTACTTTTGAACAAATGTTATAGGTCCTATCTCGAGTCTGTTGAAAGTTCTGTCAAACTTAATGTTAAAAACTTCTTTAGATATGTAAACGACAAAAGAAAATCCACTGGCATACCCCGAACCATGACACACGGTGACGTCACATCTTCAAATGTGGAGGAGATATGTGAAATGTTTTCGAAATACTTTAGTTCCGTCTATGAAAAAAATAATAGCTATCTCTACTCGCCTAACAAAACAGTTAATCGTGGTTTGTTTTTGTCAGACGCAAGGATAAACTATGATAGCATTAAAGCAGAAATACGGTCTCTTGATATTGGTAAAGGAGCTGGCCCAGATCAAATCCCTCCTCACTTTATAAAGAGCTGCTGCGATGAGCTTAGCGTTCCTCTGTCCATACTTTTTAATAAGTCATTAGAGTGTGGTATTTTTCCTAGTCTTTGGAAGACTGCATATGTTATTCCCATATATAAATCTGGTGACAGAGAGCAAATCAGCAACTACAGACCTATCAGTATTTTGTCTTGTTTTGCCAAGCTATTTGAATCTCTAATATATGAGACACTTTACTCACATTTCAAGCCATTTTTATCACCTCATCAGCATGGTTTCCTGGCTAACAGATCAACAGTAAGCAATCTCTTAGAATATAAATCTTATTTGTGTTCTACTTTTGCCAAAAGGTGTCAAGTGGATTCCATATACACTGACTTTTCGAAGGCTTTTGATAAGGTTTGCCACGGGTTACTTTGTCAGAAGTTAGAGAGCTATGGAGTGCATGGCAACCTGTTAAGATGGCTGACATCTTATCTGGATAAAAGGAGTCAGCTTGTAAGTATGCAGGGACATCTCTCGTCTTGTACTTCAGTTACTTCGGGCGTTCCACAGGGCTCCCACTTAGCGCCTTTGCTTTTCGTGGTTTTCATCAATGATTTAGCGGAGAGTCTTACTTGTCCCTGCTTGTTATATGCTGATGACCTCAAAATATTTTATCATCAATCATCATCAACAGCCTATCATAGTCCACTGCTGGACATAGGCCTCTCCAAATGCACGCCACTCAGATCGATCTTGGGCTACTCGCATCCAGCTCCTGCCAGCCACCTTGCGCAAATCGTCACTCCATCGTGCCTGAGGACGTCCTACACTACGTTTGCCTAGACGCGGTCTCCACTCCAGAACTCGTCTACCCCAACGGTTATCGGTTCTTCGGCAAATATGGCCAGCCCACTGCCACTTCAACTTGCCAATCCGGTGGGCTATGTCGATAACTCTGGTTCTCTGTCGGATTACCTCATTTCTAATGCGATCTTTCAGAGAAACGCCGAGCATAGCCCTTTCCATAGCGCGTTGAGCGACTTTGAACCTGTGGATCAGCCGTGCCGTCAGTGTCCACGTCTCGGCTCCGTATATCATCACAGGTAGGACGCACTGATTGAAGACTTTCGTCTTAAGGCACTGTGGGATCGACGATGTCAGGACTTGACGTAGCTTCCCAAACGCTGCCCAACCTAGCTGAACTCTTCTATTCACCTCGTCCTCAAAGTTGTTTCTACCTAACTGCAATGTCTGCCCGAGGTATACATATTTTTGAACAACTTCGAGAACGGCACCGTGTATTGCAATCGGTTCCGGTAGAACATGTTCATTGAACATGACCTTGGTTTTATCCAAGTTCATCCGTAGGCCGATGCGTATAGAAGATTCAGCATCTGTTGTAGGTCCTGCAGGGTTTCTGCCATGATGACGATGTCGTCTGCAAATCGCAAGTGAGAGATGCGTTCGCCATTTATGTTGATGCCATGTCGTTTCCAGTTCAGCGTCTTGAACATATCCTCCATTGCATTAGTGAACAATTTCGGGGAAATAACGTCCCCTTGTCTCACTCCACGATGCAACGGTATGGGACTTGTTTGCTGATTCTGTACTTGGACAGACATGGTGGCGGCTTCGTAGAGACATCTTATCACTTGGATGTATCGCCAGTCGACTTGGCAACGCTGCAGGGACTCCAGGACAGACCAGATTTCAATCGAGTCAAAGGCCTTCTCATAGTCCACAAATGCTAGGCACAGGGGCTGATTGTACTCCTCAGTCTTCTGTATAATCTGCCGCACTGTGTGGATGTGGTCTATGGTGCCGTATCCGCTCCGAAACCCAGCCTGTTCCGGTGGTTGGAAGTCATCAAATCTTCGCGCAAGACGATTCGCGATCACTCTTGAGAACAGCTTATAGACGTGGCTTAGAAGGGATATGGGTCGATAGTTCTTAAGGAGGGTCTTGTCCCCCTTTTTAAAGAACAAGACGACCACACTCCTACTCCACGCCTCAGGAGTTCTCCCTTCGAACAGGACAGTGTTAAAAAGCTTTTGGATAAAATATTTTATGCCATACAGGATATCCAAGATTGCCTTAAGCTGCAGCACAATCTGGATCTAGTAAATAGGTGGTGCTCCGATAACCATATGTTTATCAACTCTAGCAAGTGTTATTTTGTATCCTTTGGTTCTATTAAAAATAAACTCATTTTTGATTACCGTATCAGTGGTTCTACACTACAACGTACACCTGTTATTAAGGATCTTGGTGTGTATTTCGATGAGGGTCTTACGTTTCGTCCACACTACGACTATTTGATTTCCCATTGCCATCAACTCCTTGGTTTTATTTCACGTTGCACTAAGGAATTCACCAATCAGTCAACTCTGCTATACCTATACTTCTCATTAGTAAGAAGCAAATTAGAATATGCCTCAGTCGTTTGGTCTCCTCATTACAATGTACACGCTGAGCGTATTGAAGGAGTTCAAAGAAAGATTCTCAATATTCTCAGTTTCAGGCTTAATTTAGGTCGAAAATATAAATCTTACGAGATGAAATTAGAAAGGTTCAAAATTTCTTCCCTAGAATCCCGGCGCAAATATCACCAGTTAATTTACCTATATCAAATTGTACACTCACTCCTCGACTCACCGTTTCTTACCTCAACGCTTAGTTTTAATATTAGATTTAGATCGCGTAATCCCACCCATAGGGTATTTGCTCTGCAAGTTTATAAAAACAACGTCCGTCCTTTTATAATCCAGTCACAAATATGTGTCGTCAATACGATAACCTGCATAGGGATCATTCTTCCTTGGACATTTTTTGTAGTCGGCTTCTTGAATTTCGGAAAGAAATCCAACGA
Source organism: Chilo suppressalis (assembly GCA_902850365.2). NCBI lineage: Eukaryota > Metazoa > Arthropoda > Insecta > Lepidoptera > Crambidae > Chilo > Chilo suppressalis. The sequence continues at coordinate 13,152,046 of OU963919.1, forward strand.
TTAATACTTCGTTAAAGAAAAATCAGTTAATTTTTATTTGTATTTTATTTAAGTGACTTTTTTTTTTGTTTGATAATTGTTGAAATTCAATTTATATATTTTTTCTTTCTTTAGTGTAAACTTCAGCCCATAAAAATTTAATCATGTTATGCCCACATATTTAGAGTTACAGTTTGGTTTTGTATTATTGTAATTGCTTTGGTTTTTTTTTTATAATTGTAACTTGTTTTGTGAGCTAATAAATAAATAAAAAGATTTTATCGAGTGCGGTTGGCGTCTTAATTTAATTATTCCTAAATTTGTTCTTAGTGGATATTGTGAAATAAAATTGGTGTGATTTTGTGTTACAACCGTTTGCGCAACTGAAGAATTAGTGGAATCTTTAAAATATACGCTATTCCGGTCAAGTGGACGTGAGAAATTTATTGTAGTATTGACTACCTCACTGAAGCTTATCGAAAAAGCCAACTCGATATATTTCGTGCCAAACACTCCAAGAAGCATCAGAATGCGTCACACCCACATTCTAATGTAAAAAAAAGGAAGATAAATACAAAAATAAGACGATGGCTGCATGGCTATGCCTTTGCCTTTCTCAATAGAGAAGAATAGAACTAAAAAAAACTGAACTGTGTGTCTCAAAGTCAAAAATTCTTTATTCAATTTATGCATTTTTTTATTTAAAGCATTTAACTGCTCGATGTTTAAATCTAAAGATTATATTACTAGATAAAACCACGCGGACCAGGCAGCAGATAGGACTGGAAACAACTATGCTATCGCGGCCCTGACGGCCGTGTCGAATTCTTTCTAGCCTTTCTGAATTATAACTATAATGGCCATTTCTTCTTCCAAATGTTTAATACTTGTAAAAGTATTCATTTGACATTGTGGGTTACCTACAATGCGAAGAGATGGCGCTGCCTTGCAGCTTAAGAAAGGGTAGGAAGAATTCGACACGGCCGTCAGGGCCGCGGTAGCATAATTGGTCAGTGCATTCGCCCGGATAGCGAAGGGTGCGTGCGGGTTCGAGTCCCGTCTGCTGCCGTGGATTTTTTTCTCGTAATATTTTCGTCAATATTTTTACTCCTACCACCAGTCAAGAACATTTCATTTAGATGTGAAGAAAAAAGTGTTTCTGTCTGTTAAGAGCTCTTTCACATTTTTTGCAAAAAGTCGTAATTTTTGAGCGCCTCGTTTACCCCCTTAGAAAAGATTTTGACTATTTCCAATAGAAGTTAACAGTAGATTTATACTTCCTATTGTAAGTTAATGTAGAATATTTGCAAATACTATTTCCCTTTTTTTTTACTGATCGTTCTACTGCAGCTAGTTTACGAAAGAAAACGATAATATGCACAACTTCAAACGCCTCAATCTCCCAATAATTTTCAATAAATTAGATCAAATTAATTACTACGACATCAGAAATATGTTTTTCTTGTAACATAATGTATTAGAATTTTGATTTTCTATCTCATTAATTATCAAAAAAAAAAAATCTAACCTCCGTGAGTTTTCCCAAAAAATATTGCAGGTTTACCTCGTATTTTGATATTGAATTAAATAGAATTACTATCAAAAACTTTCATAAAACTAATCTTCCATCATTGAACTACTGAAATATGTATATATTTTTATAATTTTTGAAGTTATACTTCTTTAGGCGCGTTATGAAAAAATGATGACAGTGAAATTTTAAGATGCGCGCGCATCACTGTAACACAAAAAATTAACAGCATGAAGTTGGTCGCTTTAGCGAGCCAACAAAATAGAAATAGAATCTCTATTTAGTGGGTGCTAACGACTGCATTGTGAAGGCCTATCAAAAGTATTTATTAATCTGGAACAACGGAACCAAAGCGCGATTCAGGAGACTACAGCGCCATCTCTTGACCATTGGTGTAGTAGAACCAAAAACCACATCTTTATTTTTTGTAATAAAGTAACAGTTATAGGTATTCATATTTATAATATTTATCCACATGTTTCTAGTTTGTATATTCGGAATACGTGTTTGAGTTTCATACAAGTGCAAATCACATATGTTCTAATAAATTATATTCAGTAGCGATTTTAATTGAATATTTTGATTATTTATTTATTTTTTCAAATTAAAACTGAACTTTATTGACTGTGTCCTTTTCCAGACTTTTTATTAATTTATTGTAATTAATTATTTGCATGCAATTAGGTAAAAACTAATTTTAAACGATGCCAAAGAAGGATAACTTCTCACGCGCCTACATAAGTACACGCACCCATTTTTTTTTATTTATTACACAAAACAGAGTTACAGCAAGCAAAATGGTAAATGACACATAGAAAAACAATTGATAAAAAAAATACTGAACTCCACTAGCATGTGCAAACAGCATGTTTATACAAGTACACAGCAACCACACATTAAAAATTCAAAATTTTAATAATTACATTAACATAGAATTCATTAATAACAATTTTAATGAGATTAAGACATGCACAATTCATTAATCAAATTAGAAATATAAAATTAAATTAATTATAAATAAAGACATTATTTAATTAAATTAAATAAAAAACACGTGAATTTCATAGATATTGTTAAACAATTGTTATAATGATTATATCAATGGTATTAATTAATTAATATATTTTTTCACATTGTTTTTCCAACTGTTGAGCGATTGACCGCAGATGTCAGTCAATTATGGTGTGAGTTGGAAATATTTATTTATTATTTATTTGCCAGCCCTTTAACATAAAAAAAACGTTATAATTTATGTTTTTTAAGCTTATAACTGCTAGATGAAAGAAACTTTATTACAAAACTAGTGGTCCGCCCTCGCTTCGCTTCGGTGTAGAGCTGTAGTTTAGATTATATTTTTGTTCTCAGGTTTCTAAAATTATCAGTGTTTCTCTACCTCCCTCTAAAATTATCAGTGTTTCTGTACTATATTATGCATGTATTATACATATAAACCTTCCTCTTGAATCACTCTATCTATTAAAAAAAAACGCATCAAAATCCATTGCGTAGTTTCAAAGATTTAAGCATACAAAGGGACATAGGGACAGAGAAAGCGACTATGTTTTAATACTATGTAGTGATATTCCACGCGCACCAAACAGCAGACAGAATAAAAATACTAGATTTTTTTCTAATATTAGATTTAAACATCTAACAGTTAAATGTGTTCTTCTTTCAAATGTTTAATACTTGTAAAGGTATTAATTTGACATTGTGGGTTACCTATAATGCAAAGAGATGGCGCAGCCAGACCCGTCTTTCCCAGTGGGCACTTTGGGCTCAAAGGGGCCCCATTATCCTAATATGCCCAGGGCCTCCAATAGGTCAAAGACGGCACTGGGCGCTGCCTTGTAGCCTAAGGAATGCTAGAGAAAATTCGACACGGCCATCAGCCCTTCTAATCTCTTTCTGTGTTCTGTGGGTCTCCCCGTACTTTCATGTTATACTTTTTTTTTTTTTTTTTTTATAGATAGGTCCGACAAATGACTCCACCCCACCTGATGTTAAGTGGAGGTGAAGTCCAGACGCGAAGATAGCTGATACAGCAGTTCTACCTGCCACACCAGCCATCCTCACCCTGCCGGCCTGCATGTTGCTTCTTCACGCCTCTTTTAAAGGATCCCAGGTTGTAAGAGGGAGGGAACACGTGAGCGGGCAGAGCATTCCATTTACGGATAGTACGACAAAGAAATGAGTCACCAAAGGACATTGTTCTGCGTCCATACATAGTTAGCCTAAGAACCAACAATCATGAAATATTATTTTCTAGGTTTGAAATCGCAAGTAAATGTCTGTAAAAACAAAGATTATTGACGGACACTTCTGAGAACTTAAATAATAAGGAAAAATAATTTTTTTTGAGGTTATGTTTAATATTCAATGAAACATAGGTCAACCTACGAACTAAGTATGAACTCAGTTTGAAGTGAATTACTATTACAACTAATTCATTTTATTCGGTGCGATTTTAAAGAATAACTATTAGGAAAAACTTGTTTAGGTAGGAATCATGAATAAAATAAAAACAATAGTTTTGCTTCTTATTATTTATTGACTATTTTTCACATAATTGTATCATATTGTATTTATTTGTTTAACACATGTATATTGTGTAAATATGCAGCGTGAATGTGTATCAGGTGCTCTTGAATAATTTGGCAGTATGATCCTCTCAGGATGTTGTGGCACAGGTTCACTAGCACTTGGCTTGGTAATAAGGTCTCTGCACTTTGGTAACATCGATGGCATATTAGATAGCCGAAATAGTAATAGTTAAATTGAAGGAAAAATCGCAAATAAACACACACAACAGGTAATCCGAAACAAGAATTTTCCGTATATAAAAAGTACTCTTTGACGAGAATGCACGAATGCCACAGATTACTACGAATGCAAACTGCCTGCACCACAACCACAGAGTATCGAGTTCATGCCGGCCCTTTACTTGACAACAGTTTGTCCTTGTCATGCTTAATAAGGAATGAAAAGGACAGACTGATGTCATGTTTTTAATAGCAAATACGAATAGCCAAGTGAAGTGCCGGCATTAGGAAGAAAGTGTTATGTTTGCAGCGCTGTCATAGATTATACACATATTTATTGTCTCAGATTATTTATTAACTTTTTAATTTAGCTTACTTAACTGGAAGTGTCCGTCTCAATCTAAATACTGATAATTATGGCAAAAAATATACTAAGAATTATCATAAATGCCAAATTGGTGTTGGTTCTTAGGCCAATTTTAACATTGTCCTTTCTTTGTACGCGTTGGAATTTTAGCCACAGTTAGATGGTGACAACGTAAGCCAGCGCGCGTGGTCCTCTGAAGGAAAGGGGAAGGTGGAATAAGAGAGAATAACTCCTCAGAACACTCGCCGTGGTACAGACGATAGAACGCGCTTAGTGACGCCACGTCACGGCGTAATTGAAGAGGCTCGAGGTGTTTAGACACCTCCTCATCACCTATGATGCGTATTGCGCGCCGCTGTAACCTATCCAAAGCATCGAGCAAGTACTTGGCGGAGCCATCCCAGAGGTGCGAGCAATATTCCACGCAAGACCGAACCTGCGTCTTATATAACAAGCATAGTTGCTCGGGCGTGAAAAAACGCCGCACCTTGTTCAGGACTCCGAGTTTGCGTGAGGCTGTTTTTATCACACTTTCGATGTAATTTTTTGGATTTAAGTCACAGCGAATCTCCATACCGAGCATGGTGATACTGCTCTCTAGCTCCAGTGTTGTGCCCTGAAGAGAAGGACATAAAAGGAATGGCGACGTTTTTGCCGTGAAAGCGCAGACCTGGGTTTTTTTAGCATTGAACTCAACCAAGTTCTTGGTACCCCATTCAGAAATGTGGTCCAAAGCCTGATTGAGTTCAATGACAAGATTCTCCCGTTTCCCTTGGTTACCGCCTGCCCAGCCGCTGCTTGTCCGAGATACCCCGCATGCACTGTACTGTCGTCTGCATAGCAATGAATATTCCCAAGAGGAATTAGGTCATTGATATGCAGCAGAAAGAGAGTGGGGGATAGGACGGAGCCCTGGGGAACGCCGGCATTCACTGACATGAACCGCGAACTGCTACCATCCGTAAGGACACGAATTCTACGCTCATGCAGGAAGTCAGCTACCCAAGAACAGAACTGGGCCGGCAGACCGTATGCCGGAAGCTTGGAGAGAAGGCTTTTGTGCCAGACCCTGTCGAATGCCTTGGCAATGTCTAGGCTGATAGCCAACGACTCGCCCCGCTTGTCGATAGCCTCACCCCAGATATGAGTCAAGTACGCTAGAAGATCACCCGTCGATCGTTTCGGTCTAAAACCATATTGACGATCATTAATCAGGGAGTGATCCTCTAGGTAGCGGGTCAGATGGTTGTTAAGGACCTTTTCTAGGACTTTACATAATACTGAGGTGACTGCTATTGGCCGGTAGTTTGCCGGGTCTGAGCGATCCCCTTTTTTGGGTACCGGTTGCACGTTAGCATTTCTCCAAGTCTCCGGCACACGCCCCAAAGAATACGAGCGAATACAAAATATATTAAAGAATTTAACTGCTTATTTTAAAGAAAAACGCCATGATACGATACAGTAGATTGCCTGGACGAGATCACTGTTTGGTTTCCTAATAATGCATGCTCTGTCTTCTGTTCTTCATTGTAATTTTTTCCTTCATTCATCTACGAAAGAAGAATTTCTTTTCATGCCCGAGCAACTGTGCTAGTTGTATAAGACGCAGGTGCGGTCTTGCGTGGAATATTGCTCGCACCTCTGGGATGGCTCCGCCAAGTACTTGCTCGATGCTTTATATAGGTTACAGCGGCACGCGATCCGCATCATAGGCGATGAGGAGGTGACTAAACACCTCGAGCCTCTTCAATTACGCCGTGACGTTGCGTCACTAAGCGCGTTCTATCGTCTGTACCTCGACGAGTGTTCTGAAGAGTTATTCTCTCTTATTCCACCTTCCCCTTTTCTTCACAGGACCACGCGCGCTGGCCTACGTTGCCACCGTCTAACTGTGGCCACAATAGGGATGATGACTATTTTTTTTTTCTTCGTTTATCAGGAAGATTATCAAAAAGTATTGGACACCTATTTTTTCTTTTTTCACATAATATAAACATTGCAGAGATATATTGATTTGAAAAGTCGCATGACGTTACGTTTGAGTACACTTGTAAGTGAAAATTGACGTCACGTGTCCCTACTCCCAAACTTTGACGCGCTATAACTTTGTCATTTTTTGGTTGATTGCCCAAAGAAAAAATACGTGTCCATTATTTTTTGATCATCTAACTGGCGGACTAAATAGAATTTCGTTTACTGTACCCCGTTGTCACCCCTATTCCAACGCGTACAAAGAAATTTGGTGACTCATTTCTTTGACGCACTATCCGTAAATGGGATGCTCTGCCCGCTCACGTGTTCCCTCCCTCTTACAACCTGGGATCTTTTAAAAGGGGCGTGAAGAAGCAACATGCAGGCCGGCAGGGTGAGGATGGCTGGTGTGGCAGGTAGAACTGCTGTATCAGCTATCTTCACGTCTGGACTTCACCATCACTTAACATCAGGTGGGGTCATTTGTCGGACCTATATATAAATATAATTATTTATTCACTTTTTCCTAACTGGTTTTAAACTAAGACTTTTTCTCCTTTTCATAACTGGTTTAATGGGTTTACTGTATAAATCTAGAAACATAGCTTATTTATAGAACTACGAACATGGTTTTATTGGCATTTTCTAAACTGGTTAATATTATTTTAACTTTTTCATTTTCTTCGAAGATCTTTATAAAAACTGTTAAGAAAATGGACCAATTGGATTCTTTGTGTCCTGCGGTATGTCACATGATTAAAGAAACGATTCCTAACTCATGTGGTTGTGTGCAATAAAGAAAATATTATTATTTACATTGTGGGCTACCCAATGCGAAGAGATGGCGCTGCCTTGCAGCTTAAGGCTAGGAAAATTTCGACGCGGCCATCAGGGCCGTAGTAGCATAATTGGTCAGTGCGTTCGGCCGGATTGCGAAGGGTGCGGGTTCGAGTGCCTGGTCCGCGTGGATTTTTTCTAGTAAAACTTTTTTTTAGATTTAATGTTTAAACAACTAGCAGTTAAATGCTTAAAAAAACATCTAAATATCATTATTATTTGTAATAAAGTATTTGTGTAGTCAAAACAATAGGGTATTTGAAAGTATTAAACATAAAATGCCAATTGTTAGCATCTGTGTTAAGAATGAATATTGACAGGGGTTTTTACTAATTTTACAAAAAAAAAAACATAATTTAACTAAAAACCCACGAAAAAGATAATCGTTTTCTTGTCTATTGTCACGTGACCCAAAACGTTTGGGGATTGGCGTACCCTAAAATGACGTCACATGCTAGTAAACTTCCGGTTAAAGTGACATTACATCGTATCGTTTGACGTTTTAATAACAGTCGTGAGACGTCACACACTAGTAAGACGCCATATTGTCCAGAAAAACGTTTCCGCGGCAACTTGAAAATGGAGTTTTTTATTTGTTTTTTTTTTACTGAAATACACAACAGAATGATGTATATCCACTTTTTACGGACTCCATAAACATTAGTCAATAACGTGAGATCGTTTTCTAAAACTTGTCAAATACCCTATTTTCGTAGCAGAGAACTATTGTTAAGCCTCGATGACACGAGGAGAGTTAACAAGCAACAAGCCAGCGAATTTGCCCCCGTGTCTAGGGTTGCTATTTAAATTTTTGAAAAGTCCTGACAAAAAGCCGGACATTTCGATAAAAGTCCGGACATTTTAGTCACAAAATGCAAACATCACCCACTTAGTTACAGTGATATTATACGCGTGGTAGTAGACGCTCGCATCGCGAGGGATGTCTCGTTGTTTATTTTTAAAGATGATTTATATTTTGTTTTAAATTAATGAGAACTTAATAAAGATTTGACTTATTTGGTATAACTTAATAAGTAGTTTTAATAATAATAATAATTTATTGTCTTTTTTTACATGTTAACAGATATTTAAATAAAATTTCATTAAAAATAAGACAATAGGGAATGGCTCAGCCAATGTTGGTCAAGCCTAGACCTGAACCAACGCTGTTTTACAGCCACCCCTTAACAAATTTTACTTAAAATTAATAATATAGAGAGCCTCAAATTATCCATTATTTGATTATAATAAATATTGGAACATGCTTTGTGCATAAACGTATACTCCTACTTCCCATAGATGTACTCGCCCTACTCGTACCTTCCATGCGTCACTGGCTAGGCCTTAGTCAAAACAAAAAAGAGCGGCAAGTGGCTATGATAAGGATGCTTCAGGTTTTCCGCAGCAAGTTGTTTATTACTCATATTCCATCTAATTAAAAAAATCCGGACAAATTAAAAAGCCGGACAGAAGGCCAAAAGTCCGGACATGCCTGGCAAATTCGGACGGATGGTAACCCTACCCGTGTCATCGGCTTTTTTACCAGCTGCTACTAGATGATGATAGCCGCTCACGTGTTCCCTCCCTCTATAACCTGGGATCCTTTAAAAGAGGCGTGAAGAAGCAACATGCAGGCCGGCAGGGTGAGGATGGCTGGTGTGGCAGGTAGAACTGCTGTGTCAGCTATCTTCGCGTCTACACTTCACCTTCACTTAACATCAGGAGTCATTTGTCGGATCTATCTATAAAAAAAAGGGGCGAGTTTGCAATCATCATCATCATCATCAGCCTATTAATGTCCCCACTGCTGGGGCAGGCCTTCCCTATGGATGGAATAGGGAGATTGGGCCATGACATACCACGCGGGCACAGTGCGGATTGGTGGGTGCTAACGACTGCAGATGCAGCCGGGACCAACGGCTTAACGTGCCTGCCGAAGCACGGAGGAGCTCGAGATAGTAATTTTGGGTCACCCATCCAATGACCGACCACTGCGAAAGTTGCTTAAGTTCAGCGATCGCAGCCGAACAGCCGCAGCAAACTGGCTGGCTTGTACCCAACCTTGTACCATGTGTCCATACCATAATAAACGAGCTATAAGAGCCATTTACCGCTTGGGATCTCGAACTTCTCTTAGGGATAAATTTAAAGAAATAGGTATAATGACTGTTGCCTCTCAATACATTTACAATTGTATATTGTTTGTGCGTCAGAACATAAATTTATATACGAGGCGCGATGATGTACATAATTTCAATACCAGAAATAAAGATAAACTCAAATTGCCACCATTGAGACTCCAAAAGGTTCTTGGTTCATTTGTGGGTCAAGGTATATGTTACTATAATAAAATACCAAAAGAAATAATTAATTTACCTTTTAATAAGTTTAAAGTGTGTATAAAAACATGTCTCCTTAAGAAAGGTTACTATACTGTAAAAGATTTCATAAATGATAAGTCACCTTGGGCTTAACATAATAGACTGTCGTTTTACTTTGCTAATTTGGTTGAAAATTGTTTAATCGCCACTTCTAAATTTAAAAGTAGTACCTAGTTATACTTAACTTTTGTTAATTAATAATATTAATGTGATGGAAGTTGACATCAACACATGTATTCAATTTTTGTTGTCATCTTTCAATTGACGACACTGTGTGAAACAAAACAGGGAGAAAAAAATAGCCCTTGCTGAGTTTCTTGCCGGTTCTTCTCAGTACAAGGTCTCCCGCCGTAGATTTACGAACCGATGGCGTAGCGTTTGAATTTCACAAGAGCTTGTAACAGCCTAGACTGAATAAATGAGTTTGAATTTTGAATAATTCGCCCCGTGTCATCTAGACTTTAGAATCGGCTTACATTTTAAATATTGTCCTACTTTTTTAACCCAGTCTGATGCGATTGCGTAAGCTTATCGCTGCATAGCTCATTATGAATTATGATATCTTTGAAAAACAAGATTACTATTGTACGAGGTTAGAAGTTTATCATTTTGTCCTCCTTTTCGCATCGTTAATGCTATTTATCCTACCGCCATTTAAATATTAACCACGAATTACTTAAGTATAATACACAAAACGCGCCTCCAAGTACATTTCTTTTTTTTGAAGTGAAACTTCTTTAGCGGCGTTGTACACTTTTTTTTGTACGGGTAAAAAATCTCAAACTCGCGACAGGTTAAACACGTGGGCTGATCGCATCATGACACACAACAAAATTGGAAAGGTTGTTGAAAAATTGGAAAGACTTTCAATATATTGGACGAAACATAGTAATATTTTATTTTACCGTATTATAATAATAAGTCTCTATCTAGGACGTCCACGTGGCAGCTTTATTGCGAAGTAAATGCATTTTTTTTACAATAGATGTCGCTAAGTGCGCTTAAATGTGATTCATTTAAGTTGATTTCTCTACAATAGATGTCGCTAAGTGCGCTTAAACGTGATTCATGTAAGTTGATTTTTCTGAGGGATAAACTTTTTTAATGTAATATATTGTAATATTGTCATGTTTGTGTACGATAGCGCAATAAATAAATACTGTATTCTACCACATACATGGTAGTACTTTTATTCTGATAATGAAAGCAATTCGTGCAAAATTATTCCCTAACCATTCCAAAATATCAAAAATGCACAACGTTAATATTCAAGTTTTCACTTCTGCCGGCACTCCCGGAGTGCAACCCGTCGTTTTTTTTAATTTCTATTTTCTACTCTCCTTTTATTAATTGTTTGTTGTAATGCCGATCATTCTAATAACTGTGGTGTATGATGAGTATTTTGAAAATTACGTTGGCAACACTGTTTTCCGGTTGGCGTTTTATGTGTGTCATGGCGCTGTTGAGGATAGCTGCACTAATTAATTATTGTAAGTCATATCTTTATATTAGTAATAGTGTAATAAATATCTTTCAATATAATCGTGTTTAGATTGAGACTGGCCCCTACAAACACGAAAATACCTATCTTAGGAAGGTGTTCGGAATATTTCGTCACTACTCGACTTGATCACGCACGATACGAGTCTCCCAAATCGAGCCGAAATATTCACGTTCCAACATCACAATTTGCCTCTAAGGGGGAAAAAAAGTGACCTGTGGACTTCTTTGACTCCCTAGCACTAAGATTTTACTCCATTAATACATACTATTATATCGATATTCATTGTGTTAAGTTATCTGAATTACTGACAGATTCATACTTTAGGTACTGTTTAAATATTCTAAACAAGCATAAGTTTTGAGTTTTATTTGATTTTTATGTGCCGATTATAATGGTACTAGCAAACACCAGTGAACCAAATGTTCACCAAAACCTGGTTTAAAAAAAAAAATATTTAATTAATTGAGAACTTCGGAGATTTTGTGTAGTTTCGTTTGAAATTCGTGATTTCTCGAAAACCGGAAGTGCTACGTTACTCAAATCCGGTTTGTAGTCTTACCAGACTATTCTTAACTTATAACTTAAATATTCTCTTTATCTATCTCTTACGGTTTGGCCGCTGAAACAGCACCACAGACGGACGGACGGACGGACTTGTCTAATAGATAAGAGATTAAGTAATCGGCATGTTTTGCCGAATAGTCGCCGACTATAAAAGATGCCGAATCGGCGGCTAGTCAGTCCCCTCCCGTTTCAAGTGCACATCTGAGTGCACTTGTCCTCTAAGCGCATTTTGCGTTATTTTAAACTATGCACTAGTTTAAACTAACGCAGCGCCGCATCATTCCCCTCTCGGGGGTTGATCGCTTCAGATGAAGCTTGTAAGGCCCTTCTGGCCATAAGCATGAATAAAGGGTGTTTTTTAGTCAGTAAGAGTCTGACATAACCTTACAGCCGGCTGTAGGGTATCCATGAGGATTTCTCACCCTCTCCCCCGCCTGGGAGGAAACAAAAAAAAAACGGCTCATAAGAAGTCTCACTTTAGTCGTGTGGTAAGCACACTCGTTTTCCTTTTTTCATCTTTTTCTTAGAGCATTTATGTTCTAAGATTTTTTAACACTCGGCGTAATGTTATGGGATCACAAAAATCAATTAATTACAAATAACGTAACAAAAAGAAATATGAAAGATTGATACGTATATTATAGATTAGCTGTGCCCCGCGGTGTTACCCGCGGTTTATAAGGGATATTTTCCCGCAGTAAAACGTAGCCTATGTGTTAATCCAGGGTGCCGGGTAACTCCATACCAAATTTTATTAAAATCGCTCCAGCCGTTTAGACGTGAAGAAGTAACAAACAAACACACACTCACAAACTTTCGCCTTTATATTATTATAGTGTGATAAGTAAGTATATTTTTATAGGAAAACTAGTGGCCCGCCCTCGCTTCTCTTTGGTGTAGAGCTGAAGTGTAGACTACAGTTATTGTTCTCAGGCTTGTATTATACACAATGACATTCAACTATGATTCTTCTTATACCTGCATGCAAAGTCTCAGCCCGATCGGTTTAAAATTGACAAAGTTTCATACAAACTTTCATACCCTATTTTATCCTCTTGGGGGTAGAGTAGAATTGATCAAAAATCAAAATCCTTTCTTAGCGGATGCCTACGTCATAACATCTACCTGCATGCCAAATTTCAGCCCGATCCGTCCAGTGGTTGGGGCTGTGCGTTGATAGATCACTATGTCAGTCAGTCACCTTTGAGTTTTATATATATAGAATACTAGCTGACTCGGCGAACTTCGTACCGCCCAAAAGTAATAATTTGCAATATTGCAATAAATTAAAATTGCGACTATAATTTGAGATTTAAACTATCCTATCTCTCAAGTTGGATCGAACTGCACATGGTGTGCGAATTTTATTATAATCGGTTCAGTGGTTTAGGAGTCCATTGAGGACAAACATTGTGACACGAGATTTATATATATTAAGATGTAAACAGCCACTACTTCGGTTAAATTTTAGTATTCATCATACAAACATTTGCCCCTGCATAACGATTGAAGAAAGTAAGTACTAGTATTAAAGAGCGTACTCCTTCCTTAAAGGCCGGCATCGCATTTGTGATACTCCTGGTGTTGCAAGTGTCCATGGGCGACGGTGATCACTTACCATCAGGTGAGCCGTCTGCTCGTATGCTACCTATAACATAAAAAAAAAGTGAAAGTTTGCATGGAAATAGGTTAATCTGTGAAATGGCGGACACCTACTAACATTTATTTATTTTGACGACCTCCGTGGTCGAGTGGTTTGTACGCCGGGCTTCATGGTGTCGCCGACTCGAGAGGTCCCGGGTTCGAATCCCGGTGGGGGCAGATGTTTGTGTGATGAACACGAGTATTTGTGCTCCAGTCATGGGTGTTTAATATGTATTTATATATAAATATACTTATACATATATATGTACAGTATATGTATTCTATCCGTTACCCTAGTATCCCATAACACAAGCCTTACAGTGCTTACTTTGGGGCTAGGCTAATTGGTGTGAGTGTTGGAAATATTTATTTATTTATTTATGATAGATAACGTGACGATATACCACATACACAAAACTATGTACATTATTTATTTATATTTCAGTCTTTTATAATATCAGTGGGCCTTCAAGATGTGACCCTACTGCAACTGTACCCACTGGACCTTATTCACAGATTTGTTTTAAGAAAAACACAGTCATGTTGAAAATTGCAGACAAAAATAAAATTAATAGTAGGTATTATAAAGCCACTAAATAAATCTATATACATAAAACGCAAAGGTGACTGACTGACATAGTGACTATCAACGCACAGCCCAAACCACTGGACGGATCGGGCTGAAATTTGGCATGCAGCTAGATGCTATGACGTAGGCTTCCGCTAAGAAAGGATTTTGATCAATTCTACCCCCAAGGGGATAAAATAGGAAATAAATGTTTCTGGAAACTTTGTCAATTTTTAACCGATTGGGCTGAGACTTTGCATGCAGGTATAAGAAGAGTCATAGATGAATGTCATTGTGTATAATACAAGCCTGAGAACAAAAACTGTAGTCTACACTTCAGCTCTACACCGAAGCGAAGCGAGGGCGAGGAGTCGTAATATAAGTCAGTAACGAATGATTCTAAGTGGTTTCTGCCACTGGCCTTTTGGTCCAGAGTAAAAACGCCCCTGTGTGCAAGGTAATAAAATATTTCTGATCTTTTTACCTGTATACTATAGAGAGAGAGAATGAAATGAAGTAGGTAAGTACATATTTATTTTTAATTGAGGCCTAAGCTACGTCTATTCGCCGCCCGTGTCGTCGCCAATGCCACGAATGTTTCCAACAATAAAATAACCATTGAACGTGACTGACACAACGAAGGTTAATCGAAAAAAAAACAAGGAAAAATTTACTTATAAACCGAACTGTAATGCTAACAGTATAAAGTCAGTGGCAACAGAAAAATCGCGCACGGAGGGTTCATCAGTACCATTTATATCTATATTTAATGCAATTAAATTGCGATGCTATGGATAGGTTACAGCGGCGCGCGATCCGCATCATAGGCGATGAGTAGGTGACTAAATACCCGAGCCTCTTCAATTACGCCGTGACGTGGCGTCACTAAGCGCGTTCTATCGCCTGTACCACGGCGAGTGTTCTGCGGAGTTATTCTCTCTTATCCCACCTTCTCCTTTCCTTCAGAGGACCACGCGCGCTGGCCTACGTTGTCACCGTCTAACTGTGGCTAAAATTCCAACGCGTACAAAGAAATTTGGTGACTCATTTCTTTGTCGTACTATCCGTAAATGGAATGCTCTGCCCGCTCACGTGTTCCCTCCCTCTTACAACCTGGGATCCTTTAAAAGAGGCGTGAAGAAGCAAAATGCAGGCCGGCAGGGTGAGGATGGCTGGAGTGGCAGGTAGAACTGCTGTGTCAGCTATCTTGGCGTCTGGACTTCACCACCACTTTACATCAGGTGGGGTGGAGTCATTTGTCGGACCTATTTATAAAAAAAAGACCGCACACGTAGCCTCACGGACTATGCTCCAGGATTTCTCGTGCGACATTTTTTATACAGCAATCAACCTAACAGATTGAACTGAAGTACAATTATTTGTTAGTATTTGCCTTGCAGTCTAAACTTTGCACGGGGTAGTCTATTATACTCAAATTAAAAAGAGGAAATATTTGTTTGCTTTTAACGAATAACACAAAAACTACTGAACCAATTTCACAAATTCTTTCTCCATTGGAAAGCTTAATTATCCCAGCGTGACATAGGATAGGCAAACATTTTAGGAGATTGCTCAGCTTCCATACATGTTTGGCCTAAAGACCAATAATCATGAAAAATTATTTCCTAGATTCGAAATTATATATAAATTACTGTAGAAACGAATATTATCGACGGACACCCCTGAGAACTTCTATAAACCATATACACTGAATGATTTTGAGGTTATATTTGCAAATAGGTATGAATTTGGAAACTTTCGTTAGCCAAAGAGAGCTAAGAGATTTAGGTTATACAGCCATATCTTCAGTAGCTTCATTATTTTTGTTATGTTTATATTATAAGCATATTTTAGATTTTTAGTGTATCACACCTTATAATGTGTTTATGGAGGTGTTTGGCGAAAAATGTATGGCAATAGACTTTATGATGTCACTTACCATCTATAATAATTGTCTTAGCACATCTGCATGTAGTGAAAATGATAATATAGTTGTGGATATTAATACCACAGTTTAATAGAAATAAATGTTTTATATTATCGATCTTTACAAAATAGATTTATTTTGATGTCATATAAACAATTTCGATTATTCTTTGGCTGAATGTTACTACACCCATAGCCATTATAAATAATTCGTATGTTTTCCAAACCGGTAAAATTAAAAGTCCTTTTTAAAATGAATATAATGTACAAAGGTTAAAATCTAATGACTGTAATAATAAAAAATAAAATATAATTTACGCCAAGAATTACCTTATAATCAATATTTTTTGTACATTTGGGCCAATTTCAGCAATCTACTTTCACCCAAGCAAAGAAATAATTATTATGCCACCAAAAATATTTACCTTTTTAAACAACATTAGACACTATATTATAATATCGAGCAAAAAAAACACGCTCTTTGTATGACAGCCCCCTTTTTTGAATTATTTCTTTTTAAAGTGAATATACAACTAAATATTCTAAAAACATTCCAAACCTTTACCTGTTACCATTATGAAGATAGAGCAAATAACGATAAAAAAATACCACGTTTTGTTATATTTGGGAGCACCTTGTTGCTGGCAATATTTTTTTGGGATTTCCATAACTATCTTTGGCTGTTTTTTGCTCGATATTATTAGGTCGCCTCTCTAGCATGACCACCGAAACGGGATATGATACAGCGATATATCGAAATTAACTGTCAGACTACTGTCAAACTCCACTGTAGTCTGACAGTTCATGACGATATATCGCTTTATCCGTTTCGGTGGTCATGCTAGAGGAGCAGACCCGTTTGGTCCTGACATATGAAATGAGCGTTTTTTCGTACTGACCACTTTGATCTGAAATATCTATCATATAAAAGTCCCTCAATTATTTAAGAACTATAGTGCCAACTTGCGCTTTTGCCCTGGAGGTAGATGCCACTCCTACTGGGGGGTGAAACTTATTTTAATAAAAATAACTCCAGGTATCAATAGAGAGACAAATTCTAAGCAAAATTTGTTTTATAAAGTTTTTGGAATAAATCAATACTTTCTGAGTTATTAAAGATCAAAGATTGTGATTTTTCGTGATAAAAATACATGTTTTAAAGCGGTTTTTCATAAATAACTCAAAAACTATGAGTTATTACAAAAAACGTGTTATTACTAAAATTTAAGCTATAAAAAAACAAACAAACCCCTACTTTGAAAAACCTTCTAATATTAATTCAAAGTGAGCTATAGGAAATTGTATGTATTTTTTTTCGGCGAGTACTTAAATCTAAATATTCAAACCTAAATAACAGGAAACCGATGTATTTTATGACATTTATTTCCTAGACACTTTTTAAAGTCCTTCTAAATACCTTTCTAATGAGCACTGTAAAAAGTTAATAGCATCAAAATTGAGCAAGTTATGATAAAAATAAGATGACACTCGATTTTTTTGGAAAACTCAAAAAAAAATATCTTCTCCATTATACCATATCACCACATACCATTATACGCCACTTTGATGCTGCTTAAGGCGAGTACAACCGTGTTACCTTTGAGGGTCTTCAACTCCATAATGTGTCAAAAGAATGTTCTAGAAAAAATATATATTAAGCATTCATATAAGTACTCTAATCTGGGCATTTCAAATTTTCAACCAATATTAAAATATTCTACGAAAAAAAATCGATATGAGGCTGTTTCCCACCTTAAAATTGCTTAAGTTCCGAAGTTACTTGTGATATTTTAACGGCTCTTGAATAAAAATGTTTGTATATTGTTTATGTTTAAACTGGGCAACTTTCACCCAGAAATAATAGTTAATTTTGATGAAAACTAATTTTACCTACTAAACTACAAAACGAAGTCCGTGCGCGGGCGACGACGGGAAGCAGGCACAGTGTTGCCAGGTCTCCAGATTTTACAGGAGATCTCCTGTTTTTCTGAAATTTCTCCTGTTCTACTGTTTTTCTACATGAATCTCCTGTTTTTTTAGAAAACGATTTTCTTTTTTAAATTGCATGTTGAGTTGCATTTTTCGTCATTACGGGGCGTCCGGGGAGCGTCCGGGCGGGGTTTCATTTGTAGTCCGGGTTTAAAAAAATCCTGTTTTGGGTCGCCAAATAATCCGTCAATAACGCATGAGTAACCCTTGGTGCTGCAAGTGTCCATGGGCAGCAGTGACCACTTATTATGAGGTAGACCTAGCTGTTTTGCCTACATCAACATAAAAAAAGTTGATTTGTGACATTTTTAACTGTTTTTTTATTGGTCTGTCCGGGTTCTGGGCTCCAAAATACGGGGTTATCACGCGTCTTATCCTGGTTGCCACATTTTAGAGATGGCAGCCCTAAGTAAAGGCCTTGAAAATGCATGAATTGAGGTAAGTAGGGTAATTAATCTCCGTCAATTGTGGACCGATTTCCAAAAATCTTTTTTTATTCGAAAGAGTGCACTTCCGAGGTGGTCCCATTGGAACCAAGTCAGGATATGATGGTGGAATCCGGGGAAATCGAGGGAAACCTTCAAATTTCAAAGGCACCCACGATGTTTTATATGCATGTTCACCGATTTTTCCGTCAATTGTGTTTACTTGTACGATGTAATTTCCACTTAAATGGATGAAATTTACTTTTAAGTTCCATTTTCGACTTGGGAAGTCGGTTTTATTTTTTGTTTAAAAATTTTTGCTTCTCCATAGTCTTAGCCTATATTTTTGCTACGCCGGAAACCCTCGATAGATATTTTACGATATACGATACGACTATAAACACGAAACTTGCTTTGTTAGATAGCTTTTTAATATAACTTAAATTTTGCAAAATAGAATTTCAATAGGTCTCGTATTAAGTTTGTTTTTAATCAAACTATATTTGCGCGTCGTTCATTCGTCATTACTGCTCATCAGTAAGTCATTCTTCAAAGTACGCCTGTGACAATTGTTAACGTCGGATCTGTGCTTTAATTGCTCTCTGTTTAACATACAAGAGGTTATAACAGTATAAAAAATAGACTGTTAAACTCTGTACCCTGTCTGTGCGTCGCGCTTCGCGCTCTTGCATTGCGCAGTCGGGTAATAATCAAAGAAAAAGGAAACGTTTGCAAGAACTCCGAGAACATGATGCGGCAATGATGAGAGACTCAAAATTTTCCATCATAACCGGTCTACATAGTTATATACCTTAATTGTTTTTTTAATTTTATGATTCAAAAGGAGAGTCGGAACGAAGGAATACCTGGGTCCTCAATTTCCATTTTGACAAATGTCCCAACCCCAATCATAACAGATGCAACAACTTATCCCAAAGTAGGTATAATAATATTTATTTGTTCTCTTCTCACACACTAAAATTTACAAAAACTTAAAGGTAATTTATACAGAGATCTAATTATGATGAGTAAATATCGAAATCAAAAAGGCTTTTTCCGCGCAATTATTTCCTTTTTGATTTTGTTTATTAGGATCATTGCAAATTATCTCCTTGAATTGGAGCGCCCATCTGGGGTAGTAACGTCTACATCCTAACCTAACATAAGTTAGCAGTAAAATAATACTATCTTTACAATTTGTTTCTGTGTTTGGACTGGCAATGTTTCTAGAATTGTTTTATTCCCGGGAGTTTTTGGCGGGATTTCATCGAGTGCGGTTGGCGTTTTATTTCAATTATTCTTAAATTCGTTCATAGTGGATATTGTGAAATAAAATTTGTGTGATTTTGTGTTACAACCATCTGCGCAACTGAAGAATTAGTGGAATCTTTAAAATATACGCTATTTCGGTCAAGTGGACGTGAGAACTTTATTGTAGTGTTGACTACCTCACAGAAGCTAATCGACAAAACCAACTCGATACATTTCGTGTCAAACACTCCAAGAAACATTAGAATGCGTCACACCGACATTCTAATGTAAAACAAGAAGATTATGATTTGTATTTATGTATACGACTGAAGGACTTGTATCCAGGGTCATGAAATATTAAAAAAAAAATGTTTTATTCCCGATTTTTTTTATATTTTGGAAAAACCTTTTGCCCGCAACTTCATCCACGTGGAAGGTGGGCGATGTATTTTCCATACAACATAATGGTCAGTGCATACCGTCTGCTTCCTGGCCCGCGTGGAATTTTTTCCAACAAAATTTTCTTTAGTCCATTTTGTGTTAAAATAAAGTTCACTTTGCACGGGTAAAGCTGGGACAGATCGCTAGTATATACATAGGTACCTAATATTTCAATAAAACTGCATTGTTATGCTGTGAAATTGGATGCGCTATTATCGACGCCCGGCGGGCAAAGTAAAGTCCTTCAAAAGGCCTCAGGATAACCTTGAGCGACCTGGATGTTCCCAGGCTTAAACCGGGCGAGGTCACACGGATATAGACGGCCTTGATTCAAGGACCCGGGTGCGAAATATCCCGGTTTAACCAAGGCAACATTTCGTTGCTAGACAACAAACATCGTCCTCTTTTAAAAGTATTTTACGAAGCAATAAGAATTAACTTTAGTAATTGATGTTATAAACGGGTTTTTTTACCATGTACCTTGAAAACAAGGCAGGTAAAATCGGTCGCGAGCTGTGAGACATTTGAGAAATAAGTATTTGAATAAAGTATTGCAGTCGCGCATAAGCAGATACCGTGTGTCTAGGAACACGGAAGCACGGTAATATTATCTATATATTACTGTGCTTCCGTAATATTATAATATAATATCATATAATATCTTTATATATATAATTCTTCTGTGAGTGTGTATGTCACTGAACTTCTCTTAAACGACTGGACCGATTTTGATGAATTTTTTTGTGTGTGTTCAAGGGGATCTGAGAATGGTTTAGATTCACAATTTTGTCCGCTGGACAACCCCTATTTTTTTAGGGCGGTACGAAGTTTGCTGGGTCAGCTAGTAATATATATAATCTTACCGTGACGGAAGCTAACGCTGAAAATTACGTATAAAATAAAACTAGAAAACCACGCTTTTATAAATGCGCGTAAACACCAAAAATAAATTTATATATATCGTTCAAGTTATCGCAATTTCTGGGCTGAAGCGTAAACTATGTGCTCTTAATTATAATTTTTTATTGTAAAAGCGTCCATCAGCCACTTTCCAGTCCATCATCAAGTCCTCATCATCAGGAGAAATGAATAGAATATGTTAAGGCGAATCTAATGAGCCCAAACTCGATATGTTTCGTAGTGGACAGTCCAAGGTTCCATCAGCCACCTTCCAGTCCCATCATCAGACCAGCTCGATGGTACCATAATATTGTATTGTCATCTCATCTACATATAATTGCCAAGATTCATGATGATACAAGAATTAAAAGTACATGTAATTCAGATTCTTAGATTTCGTTACATAGTTACATACAAGTGGACCTAATAAAAGCGTGTTAAAAATTGCAAAATTCGAGGTTTTGGCTCGCTCTCGACGATTTCTTCCTCGAAAATTAGATATAGGTATGTAGTTATTCAATAGTTAACACCATTAAGTTGCCGCGCGAATGAGTTAAGTTAAACGGCGTAATAGCTTAGGGATAATTAATAGAATCAATCAATTCGTTTTGTAAGGTTTTGTATTTTAAAATTTTCACAGAGCGTCCCGCTTAGGGTTGCCAGATGGCCGAGAAATCCGGGATTGTCCCGGAATTTTGCGTAACGTACCCGTGTCCAGTAATTAAACCTTATTGTCCCGGAATCCCCAGACAGCTTTTTTACAATATTACTATACCAACACCTATTGCATGCCATATAAAAACATTCGTTACTGACCTATATTTTGATGTGATGTATTTGGGTGTAACGCAATAGGCTAGTTGACCCTTTTTGGGAAAAGGTTTTAAATGGTTAATAAATGTTCTATTAGACCGAAAAAAAATGTATTGTATTTTTTTGAGACCTAGAAAGCTACAAATCTTTAATTTTAAAATAGACTTTTCATGGACATACAAAAACGCTGTCGGCCATTTTAGTCTATAGATTATCTATGCTATGACGTTGACGGTAGTAAACAAAAACTCGTAAGCACGTAGAAAATAACCTATCTGAGTTTATAATAAAAAAAACATGATTTCTAATAGATACCACGAAAAATATAGTAATTATCATTATTGTATTGTACGAGAATGTAAAAACACATCCTTGAAGACTCCAGGAAAGTTGTGGATTAAAGTGCCGAAAGAAATTAACCTACGCAATACCTGGTTAGAACTGTCTAAAAGTGATCCTGCTACTTTATCGACTCATAGAAAAAAATATTTATGCGACGAAGATCACTTTGATGTAAGTACTCATTGAATAATATTTTAAGTCTCTTCATTTATTATCAGTTTTAATAATACAAGTTTTAAAGTTATGTATGAATGACATTTAGTTGTTTACTAAAAGAGACGTCACAACTATGGCGGATGTAGCGAACAGCGTTTTTAGTGTTTAAAAGGTATAGACTAAAAATATTTTTTTTAAATTAAATTTCTACAGCAATCTCCTGCTTTTATGAAGTAAAATCGATATGTTTAGGTTCCTTAGACCAAATACTTTAAGAAATAAACATTTATTTAATACAATTCGACATGAGTCAACTAGCCTATTGATAAGCCAGCATCTGGCAACCATAGTCCCGCTGCTAGAGCGGTGCCATACTACGCATGCTATATCCAAGTTCATTTTACAAACAGTATACAAATAACCTACATTTTTAGTTTTATTTTAGAAATGAATTATTGATATGATTGATGGTAATATTTGAATACTATTGTAGATGGGAGGGAGTAGATGGGGGGAGGGAGGGCTAGATGGGTGGAGGGGAGGAGCTCGATGGCGCAGGTGGCTAGCGCGTTCGGCTGCGATCGTTGAAGTTAAGCAACTTTCGCAGTGGTCGGTCATTGGATGGGTGACCAAAAATTTACTATCTCGAGCTCCTCCGTGCTTCGGAAGGCACGTTAAGCCGTTGGTCCCGGCTGCATTTGCAGTCGTTAGCACCCACCAATCCGCACTGGGCCCGCGTGGTGGGTCATGGCCCAATCTCCCTATTCCATCCTGTGCCCCAGCAGTGGGGACATTAATAGGCTGATGATGATGATGATGATGATTGTAGATGGCTGAACGGGCTCGCGCTTTGTAGGTATTTGTAAGATCTCCAATGTACCCTGTTCTAACGCAAATAAATAAATTCCAATTCTGATTTTATTAAATAGAAGATATTTACATAAATGTTCGTTAGACACTTGTGTACATAAACGTACGTTAGACACAGTGAGCATAGCGGGCTGCCCCGAAGAGAAGGCCGTATTGCTTATTAAGCGAGTTACGTGCAATGATATTTATAAAGCATTTAATAACGTGACGTAACAACCACTAACAAAACAACGCCACGCATGACGTTTACAATACGTAGTCAGGGTCGGTAATGGAGCTTATTAAAAAAATATAAATTTGTTATAAAGTTTACTTGCAATACATTACAGTATTGAACTTATTTATATTAAACTAAATTAAGATAGACCGGCGGGAGGCGAAATGAGTTGTAGGATCATTGTGCCTTTGCTATTTAAGGGTCATGATTATGTTGTGAATATTTAGTAATAACTCGGCTTAATTATAGCAAATATGAGTTACGTGGCATTGAATGTCAGTTATTTAAAAGCGGAGCTAAGAAAAATAATTATGTCCTCCTTTTTGCCGTACAAAACGGAGCTGCGCAACACTGTGGTATGGCCAATTATGTTTAGAATACGGTTCTTTTGTATTAAAATATGATTTAAATGTATACTTTGATTTCACGCGCGTATTAATAAACATTAAAAGTTACAATTCAGGACCTCACTCAACAGTGGCGCCATCTGGTGAGACAAAAAACGGTAGCCCTCATTGATAGTGACGACATAATATTAGGGTGACTGATCCAAATGCTAGCACTGCACCAAATAATCAACACTCTGAATAAATAGTTAAATAATAAGGTTTTCACTTACTAATTTGGGTGTCCACTTTAAAAAATAAATAAATTGTTGTTTTTGGAATCCTACCCCTGGCAATACCATACTTTCCGACTTCAAAATGGCAATAAAAAATTGTAAAAATATGTTTGTGTCCTGCAGTTCGTCTTATTTTTGCCTGTTCTTAGAGATCGAAGGTAAGTTCACGTATTTACATTTAATACTTTAATAGATCTTTTAAATATTTTATATTAATACTTTTGATTTATCTGATTTCTTAGATAGTTTATGAGGATAGTTTGAAAAGAAAAATTTGAGGTTATAGTGACATATTGTTAAAAAATGTGGTGCTGATATATGGATCTAATATTTTGCGAATTCCAAATTATCATCACTGGTGCTGATAATTGGAAAATAGTACGTAAATACTTATTCCATATTTTGAAGTTATACTTCTTTAGGCGCGTTATGAAAAAATGATGAGAGTGAAATTTTAAGATGCGCGCGCATCACTGTAACACAAAATTTTAACACTGTTACTTTTGTGTTTACCGCACATTAAGAAAATCTACCAACAAAATAGAAATAGAATCTCTATTTAGTGGGTGCTAACGACTGCATTGTGAAGGCCTATCAAAAGTATTTATTAATCTGGCACATCGGAACCAAAGCGCGATTCAGGAGGCTACAGCGCCATCTCTTGACCATTGGTGTAGTAGAACCAAAAACCACATCTTTATTTTTTGTAATAAAGTAGCAGTTATAGATATTCATATTTATAATATCAAAAGTATTTATTAATCTGGAACAACGGAACCAAAGCGCGATTCAGGAGACTACAGCGCCATCTCTTGACCATTGGTGTAGTAGAACCAAAAACCACATCTTTATTTTCTGTAATAAAGTAACAGTTATAGGTATTCATATTTATAATATTTATCCACATGTTTCTAGTTTGTATATTCGGAATACGTGTTTGAGTTTCATGCAAGTGCAAATCACATATGTTATAATAAATTATATTCAGTAGCGATTTTAATTGAATATTTTGATTATTTATTTACTTTTTCAAATTAAAACTGAACTTTATTGACTGTGTCCTTTTCCAGACTTTTTATTAATTTATTGTAATTAATTATTTGCATGCAATTAAAAACTAATTTTAAACGATGCCAAAGAAGGATAACTTCTCACGCGCCTACATAAGTACACGCACCCATTTTTTTAATTGTAAACCGTGTTTATTTGATGCATAAAATTCAACTTTTTCGTATAAGTAGTTTATTCCTTCGGAATCCAAATCTTAGCATTTGCCATTTGTTAGCATAGTGCTGATAATTTGGTTTTCCTAGCATTTCATCATTTTTCCTTTTTCAGACCCACCTACCATGAAACCAAAGGAAGTAAATAAGCCAAATAAAAGAAAAAAATACTCTTACGAAAATCTATTAAAAGACTTACATGCATTAGAATAAGGTATGACCAAAAAACTGGCCTCGAAAACCTTCAATGTACCTAGACGAACTATCCAGTCGCGATTAAGAAAGCCATGCAAGAAGCTATCAGACCCTGATCCAATAATGTCGAACGATGAAGAGGAAGTTTTAGTGAAATGGGTTTTAGATTGCAGTCGGAAAGGATTCCCAAAACAGACTGATTTACAATTGAGTGTAGCAAGTTTCTTAAAGACGACAGGAAGAGATAACCTCTGTAAAGATGACATATCTGGTAGAAAATGGTATGACCTTTTTATGTGCCGTCATCCAGAACTCAGCGAACGCATTTCAAAAAATTTAACATCAGTCAGTGCTAATGTATCAGAAGAAGACATCAAAAGGAGGTTCCACAAAATTAAGTTTTATCTTAAGGAAAACAACAACTTTAACATCTACCAGAACCCGCCTCGTGTTTTTAATGGGGACGAATCTAACTTTCAGTAATATCCCAAGAGTGGCAAAGTCATTTCATTACGAGGAGAAAGAGACGCGTATGAAGTTGATCACGCTGCAGCTAAAACTGCCTTATAGATAGATATTACAATCCACTAGTTCTGTTTCCCAACAAGGGGTTTCCCAATGATATAAAATCAACAATCATCAAGTTGGTTTAAGCTGTACTGGCTAGATGAAATGTGATTTTTTCTATGATTATATCAAGAACGTATTTCATCCATTTCACACCATACTATTTGTAGATGGGCACAAAACACATCTTGGTCTTGAAGTGAGTGAATTGTGCAGCAAGTTGGGACATTATTTTGATTGCTCTAAAGCCAGCCGACACATGTCAGCCTTTAGACCTCTCAAAAATGCATGGAAGGAAAGTGAAATGGAGGAGAGATCACCCTTTGGAGACTTTCACAAAGATTTTTTTTTAGTTAGAGGTTGGCGTCAAAGATACACCAGTGATAAATGCATTCAGGACTATTGGCTTATGTCCCTGGCACTCTGAAGCCATCAACTACAAAAAATGTCTGGGTAAAGGAAGTGTAAACATGTTAAAGAACCAAAACAAGACAAATAAAAATTACAAGAAGATTCTAATAAAGATAGAGTTATGACACGTGAAACTTTAGAAAAGATTGTAAGGCAAGAAAAATTTACATTTCTGCAAAGAACGCCGCTTGAGAGTCTAATAGAAACGGAAAGGATTTTAAAGTAGATTTGTTGTTATTTAATTACGCATAATCCACATCCCAAGAAGCTGTTATCGATTTATTCAATATTGATCAATTTCCAGTAATAATAGCAGAAGATTTTGTAGATGAAATGCAAGCTATGATCTCTGCAACCACTAATGAACCATCTGCTAACAATACTGAAGATTGTCTTGGAAGTGCGCAATTATTATGTCTTGATAGTCAACAATATTTACTAACTCCAGTCAAATTAACAATATTTACTAACTCCAGTCAAATTAACAATATTTACTAACTCCAGTCAAATTAACAATATTTACTAACTCCAGTAAAATTATAGTACGTATTGGTTATGGAAAAAACGCCTGAACGAAAAGGTGTTAAAAATATAGAGAGATCATCTTTCGTTCTTACTTCAGCTGGATGGCGAAAGACTGAACACCAAATTAAAAACTAAACAACTCAAAAAAAAGAAGAAGAACAGGCGACTCGTAAGAAGAACAGATTACTGAGCAAGACGAAAAAATAACGGGAAAGTAGAAATAGCTACAAATAAAATAAACAAAAACAAAAGAGACAATAGCTACTAAAAACGTAAAAAGCTAATAAAATACAGGAGAAAAACGAAAATACAATACAAGGGACTATAGAAAATAAAATACAAGAGACAATAGAAAACAAGCTACAAGTGACAAATGAAAACAAAATAAAAGAGATAAAAGCTAACTAAACACAAGAGACTTTATGATATTTATATAGATTTATGATACATGATAATAATATGAAACTTTGTTAAGTTTATAAATACAAATAGTTTTTTTTTATCCTTAGTTACATATTACCCACCTGTATTATAAAAAAAGTCAATAAATGAGATTATAGGTACTAAAAACCATTTTTTATTTCATATAATTTCAATACCACTATCATAGTGCTGTTAATTGGCTCACTCTATGCTATTAATTGGTGGTGATGGTGCTAGTAAATGGTAAGATGGACATTTTGTACTCTTGTCCATCTAAAAAAAAATTGGATAAAGATAAACTTTTTTTTTTAAATAATCATCTTACTGATTGAATATTAAAACTAGAAAACGTCGTCATAGCGGGTGAAACAGCATTTTTCATTGTGATAAACGGGCTTAAGTTACGACTAACTCTTAAAGTGATGATAATTGGATCAGTCACCCTACTGACAAGAATGTCAATTCCGTAATTCATAGAAATGAATTACGGTAATGGTGTAGATTGATAACAACGTAAAGGTGAAGATTACGTTTTGTGGTTTTATTATAGAAATAAAACTTTACGCACGCTTGACTTGGGGGCTATGCTGGCGCACGCGATACGCGTTACGAAAAGTGTGATCGAGCGAGACGAGTGGGAGTTCAGTGGGGGATATAAAGAAACTTCTTTACGCACGCTTGACTTAGGGACTAAGGTGGCGAACGCGTTACGGGTTACGAAAAGTGTGTTCGGGCGAGGCGAACGGGAGTTGAGTGGGGGACATAATCAAGAGAAAGCAGTGCGCGCGCACATTTTCATTCTCTATTTCTCTTATGGCTAGTAAATGAAATATGTACATACATGTATATATAAAGGGTTGTTCAGCAAGAACTTTGTTTTTCAATTGTGGCAACACCAACAACATGACAGTTTTCACATTTAGTTTTTTGACGTATCCGTAGTAGATGCATTGGCAATTGTTGCAATATCTTCAATGTCGCTTGAAAATCTAATTAAAATCCACTATGAAAATGGTGGTTATGTTAAAGTTACATTTCGTCAAATTCGTGATATTTTCGGACAACACAATCTTCCTTCTGAGACCGCTATTAAGAATTTGGTCTTTAAATGTGAGTAGACAAGCTCGATACAAAATGTGCCAACACCAACGCGTGTCCGACAGTCGCTCAACTGAAAACATCGCAGCCGTGAGCCACAGTGTTCAAGCAGATGCAAATCCAAATTGCCGAACTATAAAAAATTTAATCAACTTCATCTAAATTTTTAGGTTTTATTTTGTTTTAGAAAAGAAAGTTCTTGTTGAAAAACCCTGTATATACATACAGGGTGTAAAAAAACCTTTAAAGAAGTCGAAGGCCACGTATTTTCCACATCATGACGATCATTTTTTTCTTCTGGACCATACCTGGGAAATTTATGGTTATGGAGATATTGAAGGTCAGTCACAATTTTTTTTCAAGATTTTTACATTAATATTTTCAAAACGTTATTTAGAAACTTTTTCATCGACGCGCTTACACACAGGCAAATTCTTTGCGTAGCGCTACAGTAGCGCGCCGCGCTATACATTGCGTACTGGAAAAAAAATGCATGTTTTTAACTTAAAAATACAAATGATTCCCACGTATAATATTTTGTAATATTACTTGTTTGGGTGTACAGAATGCGTGGTTTTAGTATTTGTCATAAGATTTTTTACACCCTGTATCATGTACACTCGCGGAAAGACCCTCTCTGTCACCCATAATGCCATAATCGCTTGCGGTAGCGGCGTAGTAAAAATTCATTCATAAACATGTAATTATCGCTGTCTTACTTTTTCGTATAGCGCTGTCGCGATCACGATGCGGATGACAAATTGCAACTAAAACAAATGCAATTCAATTCATTATTCAATCAATGAAATGCTCTCTGTCTTACTTTTGCGCGGCGGCCCGGATTGGCGCGTCCGACGCGAAGGCAGGGCGTAGTAAAAACTAATGTAGAAAACCGTTCAAAGCATTTTGTTCGCCAAGTGACAGAGCGCAAAATTCCGCGATAGTACATACAGATGGAGCTAAAGAGGTTTCACTTCAGTCGTGTGGTCATAAGCACACACGTTTTTTTTTCAATATTTTACCCTTTGTGTACAGAACCCTAAATATAGATTGAAGTATGCTTTTCCTAGTTTTGATATACATACACAAGTATACCTACCACATAGATGATTGATTGGTCTCGCTCGAGCGAAGCGAAGAACATACATTCATCTATGACCTGGGTTCCGAACCTGCAAATGGCAGAAGCAAATGATAGTATGATGAACACGAGCATTTGTAACTCAGTCATGGATGTTTATACAGTAGATCCGCGGTAATACGACTAAAGTTTTGCAGGGCGATGTCGGATTATCGAATTTGTCGGATGGCAGAGTACTGTCTAAGACTACCCTCTGTAGTCCAGAATTTTTTGTATAAGAGTACCTTGTAATATGACAAATTAAAGTAGGCCCGCGGTAAACCGGCAAACGTTTTGCAGGGCGATGTCGGATTATCGAATTTGTCGGATTACAGAGTACTGTCTAAGACCTCGCTCTATAGTCCAGAATTTTTTGTATAAGAGTACCTTGTAGTATGACAAATTACAGTAGACCCGCGGTAATCCGACAAACGCTTTGCAGGGCGATGTCGGATTATCGTACTTGTCGGATTACAGAGTACTGTCTAAGACCTCCCTCTATAGTCCAGAATTTTTTGTATAAGAGTACCTTGTAATATGACAAATTACAGTAGACCCGCGGTAATACGACAAACGTTTTGCAGGGCGAATCGAATTTGTCGGATTACAGAGTACTGTCTAAGACCTTCCTCTATAGTCCAGATTTTTAGGTATAAGAGTACCTTGTAATATGACAAATTACAGTAGACCCGCGGTAATACGACAAACGTTTTGCAGGGCGAATCGAATTTGTCGGATTACAGAGTACTGTCTAAGACCTCCCTCTATAGTCCAGATTTTTTAGGTATAAGAGTACCTTGTGATATGACAAATTACAGTAGACCCGCGGTAATACGACAAACGTTTTGCAGGGCGAATCGAATTTGTCGGATTACAGAGTACTGTCTAAGACCTCCCTCTATAGTCCAGAATTTTTTGTTTAAGAGTACCTTGTAATATGACAAATTACAGTAGACCCGCGGTAATACGACACACGTTTTGCAGGGCGATGTCGGATTATCGAATTTGTCGGATGACAGAGTACCGTCTAAGACCAACCTCTATAGTCCAGAATTTTTTGTTTATGAGTAAGTAAGTACCTTGTAATCCGACAAATTATAAATCTTAAAAAATCTATTTCAATTTATTTTATGAGCAAATCAACATAAAATATTCTCAAATATGTCATCATCATCATCAGCCTATTAATGTCCCCACTGATGGGGCACAGGCTTTCCCAATTTTTGGTCACCCATCCAGTGACCGACCACTGCGACAGTTGCTTAACTTCAACGATCGCAGCCGAACGCGCTAACCACCTGCGCCATCTAGCTCCTCAAATATGTATCAGTACTTATATGTATTCTATCCGTTACCCTAGTATCCCATAACGCAAGCCTTACAGTGCTTACTTTGGGGCTAGGCTATTTGGTGTGAGTGTGGGAAATATTTTATTTATACATGTTTTCGACTTACTTGTCAAGTAGGTATATTATTTCGCAAGCGTGCCCTACCTGTTTGTATGATGCGTGTATACGTACGTACCTATTTCGCGAAATAACAGACCGAGTCAAGGTTACCGTACGTACAGAATTCGGTAGCGAGCCTATAGGTATAGTCGGCAACAAAATAAATATGTTCCTATGGTAGCAACAAACATCTTTTTTTAATATAAGTATTTATTAGCTCACAAAACAAGTTACAATCAAATTCGAATTCGACATTGATTGGTGCTAAGGGTACAGTACCCCTAGCACGAACCAATATCGAATTCGTATCGTTTGCGAGTCCGAAATGACATTGTCAAATGTGTACTGATTTTTAGTTCTCGTTTACGTACTTTGTGCCGCTGCTGTTCTAGTTTCCATACAAAATTTGATAATGACATTTCGGACTCACAAACGATACGAATTCGATAATGCTTCGTGCTAGGGGTACTGTACTCATTTCGACCGACGAAAAGAACAAAAGTTATTTAGAAAATCTTAAAAAAAGTTTTTAATGTTTGTAAGTTGAATTTTTTTTTGTAATAAATTACGGAATTGAGCCATCAGGTAGGGTTTTTAAAAACTAAACTTTTAATTATAACTTTATTTATTTAAATGTTTTACAAAATTACTTATATTAATTGATCCCGATGATCATGTCTTACAAACTATACGTCAAGATGCTTCCACGATTGAAGCTCAAGCGACTCCCAAAACTGTCCGAAGGTTTTACATGAACTAAATCTGTCTATTAAGCACTGTTCAACACGATTGCTCAATCGAGCCACCTGCACTTGGGAAACACATAATGAATACTCGTGACGTATGCGTGACGTAGACGAGTCTTGTACTCATAACAAATATATCTCTTATCTATTAGACAAGTCCATCTGTCTGTGGTGCTGTTTCAGCGGCCAAACCGTAAGAGATAGATAAAGAGAATATTTAAGTTATAAGTTAAGAATAGTCTGATAAGACTACAAACCGGATTTGAGTAACGTAGCACTTCCGGTTTTTGAGAAATCAGGTTTTGGTGAACATTTGGTTCACTGGTTTGCTAGTATTTTTATATGTTATGAAACTCTGTAATTCACTTAAGATTTATTGTATGAAGTTTTGTTTTGATTGTGTAATTAAAATAAGCAGTTCAGTTTCGAAAAAAATCTATTTTTGAACTCATCTGTACCACGGCCGCGTTCGTAATGTGACCTCTGTTCTATTTTACATTTAAAATAAACTAATACGCTTAAAGTTATTTGTACGAACTACTAACTAGATCGCCTTATTAGTTTTACGTACTGCGAAAGTTGATTAAGGCGAGTACACCCGTAAAAAGAGAGAGAGTTTCTTGGCGGTTCTTCTCAGTACAAGCACAATATATACAAGAGCAGTACTTTGACTTCATACTAGCGCCCGAATCGACGCACGCACACAGACAAACGTCATTTACACGGGCGCTAACCAATCTTGGCAAGACACAGTGCCACGTCGCGCGCCGCCGAGACTGGTCGTTGGCCGAGTTAAGTTAGTTACACTTGTTTTGTTTACGGAAAGACCGGTGCGAGCGGAATGACACTTCAGTCGGATGAGTTCATATCAACTCGGCAATTCGAACGAGACTGCCACCATGCCATAGACAATTGGCGCCAATTAAAAAGAAACTAAATATTCGCATTCGCATTCGCGAATGGCGGTACCAGACATTCGCATCCGCATTCGCGTTCGCGAATGTTTAAAAAATGACATGCGTTACATCACTAATTCGTAGGTATCTATTTCAAGAAAACGGCTGAGTTACACTACTGCTCTTGTATGTATTGTGGTACAAGGTCTCCCGCCGCGCCGCGCCGCTGTTTTGCGAACCGATGGAATAAATGATTTTTGATTTTGAAAGGGTTGCCTTTAACTTTGAGGATGAGTCAACGGAATTATAAAAAAAAAATCATAGAACTATTATAAGGCCATTTCAAAATTTTCGAGTAAATATTAAACACTACACCACGGCAGATAATATTACCGTGACTACACACACTACAGGTATACAAAACGAAAATATCCACATGAGCAGGCAGAGATGATGACTATTTTTTTTTCTTCGTTTATCAGGTAGATTTTATCAAAAAGTATTGGACACGTATTTTTTCTTTTTTCACATAATATAAACATTGCAGAGATATCTGACCGACCACTGCAAAAGTTGCTTAACTTTAACGATCGCAATATGAAAACGAGCGTAGAAGTAAAAACATACTGATAATAGTGTTGTAATTCTTTAAATACAATGTAACACGTAATACCAAAGTGATCTTTAATAGCATAGAAGTACCAGAGCTTAGAGTACTATTAACGTACATTGTAATCAATCAAGAACCTAATTAGAATTATGCTTACGATTTGCTTATTATTTGTATAAAGTTGCAATGCCCGTGCATTAGTATATACAGGGTGAAATTGAATGTTTCAATGAAACTTCGTGGGATTATTGGGTTACGTATATAGAGTATCTCTGAATTTTTTCGGATTTTTTAAAGATGATTTAAAATAAAATTTCGTTTTTGACGTGACAACGTCTTAAATTAGGTTGCGGCTGGGAGTCACTTATGAAAAAGTGTAACGCTCGGTAACGTTACGATGAGTCTCTCGTGTTAAGTTTAAGTTTACATGTACAATGTTTTAGTAAACAAAATATATTTCTATAGTTAAAATTTGTACAATTCTTATTTTCATTCAATTCCTTGTTCCTATTGTGCAATTTAATTATATTCATATCAATAAATATTTTTTTTGTTATATTTTAATCTCCTTTTGGGTACTAAATAATTATTCTTTTTAAACACTCATACAGAGTAAGTAAAAAACAACTAATTAGCACTACTAAAAAAACGTAAAAACAGAAGACGAGCGGTCGGGAGCAATGACCGCTCCCGCCGTTGAATCGGTTGAATACCTATACCTATGCGCGGTGCAAAGCGCAGTGAGCGAGCGCAGTGTCAAGTTTATCCACCGCGCGTGCGTATCTTTTAAATTTGTGACAAGAGAAGATTTGCAAATAATGCCATGATTAGTTCTTGTTCTGTGGCCTCAATATAAGAAGTTGGATATGGTGTGTTGTTATTGTAGTGTCACGGAATACTCAGCAGAGCCACAAGGCTTTACGAAAGTAGGTTTGGCGATTGATTGTGTTTACAAAGTGTATACGGGAAGTTTAAGTGAAAAAAATGAATAGGTACATCGGTCTCGTAAGTACTTTTGAATACCGGGTTATAAATTTCACCCAAGTATTGAACTGCAATAAGTATTTCTTTTTGTTTAACATTTGCCTATTTCTAATCGTGACAAAATTATTATTAACTTTTAAAGTTTTTCTCCGCTTAAGAGAAGATGACATTTGTGCTTATTATTTCAATAAAGGCATCTAAGACGACTTTATTGTACTGTGTGGAATCAAAGGAGTCAACTGAACTCTGTGTAGAGGTACGTACTCACTCAACGGCTGGCGGGCGCGGTCGGTCGTTGACCCGCCGTGGAATTTTAATGTTTTTCCATTTTTTTGAAGTACTTATTTATTAGTTATTTTTCACTGGATATGTAAGTTTGTTTGTTTAAAATGAATAACTACTCAAAAGGAGGAAAGGACATAAAAATACACAAATTATAAATAAAAACATGAAAATAAATACTTCAAAAAAATCCGAAAAAAATCAGGCATACTCTTTTCACGTAACCCAACAATCTCACGAAGTTTCATTAAAACATTCAATTTCACCCTATATATAAGTATACCTTAAGGGCTCAGAATTAAGGATTTAAAGACCTCAACTCAAGAAAGAGAAGGCAAGTTATGTAAAATGGAAATGTATCTCATAAAAAAAAGATCTTTATTCTTAAGAGCCCTTTTACAAAATTGCGCGATTGACGAGTCTGTGAGAGTCGCACGAGCGAGACATCGACTCAGCGATGTTCAGTATAGTGCGATTTACCAAATTGATACTTTAATATGCAATTAGTGGATTATACTATAAGTGCAAATATAAAAGAAATTTAATTTGAGGTGCTTAGATTGATCCCTACTGTAGCAACGAAGGATTCTAGATAGGAATCCTGTGTGGAGCAAAGGATACAAGGATATAGTTTTTTTACTATTGTGAGAATATAAATAAGATATTTATCGTACCCATTGGTTGTGTTTTCGAAGGACAAGAAAGATTAATTATGATTATTACTAATTATTGTAACTTTGTGTATGGTTTGCTTCGTAAATTTTACGAGCTTGCATTTCGAACTGTCATAACCCTTTGACGTATGCGATTTAATTAAGACCTTATAAAATATGCATTGAAGGTGGACTGTCATGTAAAATAAAATAAAAATCTCTTAAGAAAATATGTATTTATTTAAACATTATTTAAAGACAAAATGTATTTTCGTTAAATTAATTTTAAAAGAACTAAGTAATAGTAACTTAGGTACCTATCCATATTAAGTATTTTAAATCAATAATAGGAAGCATAGACACATAGAGAAATTGGAAACCAAAAAATATTTTAACATAGTTCGAGAACATAATAAATAAGACATCGTAATCAAAAAGATGATCATCTTCAAGATCGCTTTCACAATAATCGTTTAAAACAAACAAAGATACTTCGTTCTCCTTATGTCTTCTTAATCTGAATACATTTAACAGTTCGCCACCAAAATTTATCAGTCACCTTGCCTCCATCGCTATAAAATTACATTAACTAACAAAGTTCAAATTACCGAATCATATGGAACCAGTATCCTTACGCCGCAGAGCTGTAGCCAGTTGTCAGCGGTAATTTAAGGTAGGGCACAAGCAGGGGTGTGCCGCCCTTCGCAGTACCGCCCCGTTTTAAGGTAAGGCAATGCTATTTCGAGGTAGGGCATTGCCCCATAATGCCCCCCGCCCTATCTAGAAGATCCTGTCGCGCTCTCGTCTTTAGTCTATACTTTAGTACGTTTTAAGGTAGGGCAATGGTATTTCGAGGTAGGGCATTGCCCCATAATGCCCCCCGCCCTATCTAGAAGCTCCTGTCGCGCTCCCGTCTGTAGTCTAAACTTTAGTTAACTCTGCAACGAAGAACCAGCAATGCTAGGATTCTCCGATGCGACGTCATTACTAGCGTCTTGATTCACGTTTTCACCTTCCTTATTCGTCACCACAATAATGCTGTTATCTTCACACGACCTGATATTATTTCCATCGAAGATTATCCTCGGCATTGTCTCTTCTTTCTCCTCATTCAAATTCGCGTTCATTATTAAGTTTATAATGTCTCTTTGTACTTTCATGCTGACATTTCTCGGCAATTTCTTCAGTAAACACACTACGTATGTCCCGAAAGACTCGATTTCTTCGTCGTCCGATGTTCTTTTGGTTTTGGTTACTGTCTCCGTGCGAGCGGGGCGTTTTCTTCTATAACCCTCGTCGTCTGACGAAGAGCGTCTCCTGGCTCTGAGAGTTTCCGTTGGTTTGACTTTGAGTAGGCTGGTCTTCTTTTTGTGTTCTCCCGCTGTGCTTTTCCGTGATTCCTCCTTCGACGATGGCTCTTCGATGTACAAGACCTCTGTGTAAACTTCGTCTTCTTTTTCGTTCTGCTCATCCTGTGTCTGTGAAAGGGGGAAATAATTAATAGAATATATGAATATCTACATCCTTGCGATGTTATCGGTTTTTTTTTTACCACATATGTCAAACTGGGATTGTCACAAGCAGTGTTATCGGACCAATACGACCCCTAAAAACCTTAAAAAAAGAGCTTTCTCCTTACATTAAGGCCGGCATCGTATTATAGTCCAGTCAATGAAGGCAAAAATCAGCTACAATTTCGTTAAACCTCCATCGATTTTCATGAAAATTGGTGAGTAGGTGGGGGATACCTTAAGAAACAAAAGTGACATAGTGCCAACTTGCGCTTTTGGCCCGGGGGTAGATGCCACCCTTTCCCGGGCGTGAAAAATATTTTAATAAAAATAACTCCAGAAATCGATATAAAGACAAATTCTAAGCGAAATTTGCTATATAAGGTTTGTGGAATAAATCAATACTTTCTGTTATTTTCATTAAAATAATTTTCACCCCCGGGAAGGGGTGGCATCTACCCCCAGGACAAAAGCGCAAGTTGGCACTATATCACTTTTGTTTCTTAAGGTATCCACCACCTACTCCTCAATTTTCATGAAAATCGATGGAGGTTCAACGAAATCGGAGGTGAAAACCTTCATTGACTGGACTATTAGTGATACTCCTGAGGGCCAATCGCCTAACGTTATTGTTATGGTTATCGCTATCGCTTACGATTGCATTCTGTTATTACTGACCGCAGAAGGTTTTCAAATGCCTCGCGCTGTGTATCTTCTGCATTGGTAGTTACATTATCCTTCTTTGGAGAGCCTCACTAGAGAACGCGTCCTAAATGGCAGATCGGGGAACGCTCGGTAGATACTCGTATGAAGGGGTTGGAAGGAAATAAAATACCTCCCGCGAACTAATAGGCCGGAGAAGGACACCCCGTATACAACCTCTGTTGTGAGCTCAGTGCCGTCTTTGACCTATTGGAGGCCCTGGGCATATAAGGCTAATGGGGCCCCTATGACTTCCGTTTGGTGATTTAACAGGAACTAGG
This sequence comes from Chilo suppressalis, assembly GCA_902850365.2. NCBI lineage: Eukaryota > Metazoa > Arthropoda > Insecta > Lepidoptera > Crambidae > Chilo > Chilo suppressalis. Next base: position 13,189,781 of record OU963919.1, read on the forward strand.
GACTTTGTATTTGATCTGAGGGCCCCCCCCTATCGATTGTGGGCCCTGGGCACTTGCCCAAAGTGCCCACTGGGGAAGACGGGTCTGTGTGAGCTGCTCCGGCGTAACTGGAGAGAAGTCATGACAGTGCTGTAGGCCTGGCCGAGTTTACAGAAGGGAAGGCGACGAAAGAACTCTGTTGAGCCAACGTCGTCGCCCACGCCCTGGGAAGGCGACGGTCTTAGCGTCAGGAGGTAACCGGCCGTGAAATTAAAGCCAAACAACTTCTTTTTGTGCAATATGAAAAATACAAGAGAGAAGATAGTAATCTCGTTCGGCGATTGGCCGATATTGCAGGAGTCTATGCGCGACATTGATCATTTACCATCAGGTGAGCTATCAAATGGTATGTCCCCTATCTTTATATATATAATTCTTCTGTGAGTGTGTATGTCACTGAACTTCTCTTAAACGACTGGACCGATTTTGATGAAATTTTTTGTGTGTGTTCAAGGGGATCTGAGAATGGTTTAGATTCACAATTTTGTCCGCTGGACAATGTTTTTTTAATTAATTTTTAATTTATTAGTAGTTGTTGACTTTGGAATGTTTTACATTGGATCCGACAGACGGCGCTAACATACTAGACAGGACAACGTCTGTCGGGTCCGCTAGTCTATATATATAAAAATCAATTGCTGTTCGTTAGTCTCGTTAAAACTCGAGAACGGCTGAACGGATTTACCTTATCTTGGTCTTGAAATGTTCGTGAAGGTCTAGGAAAGGTTTAAAAGGTGAAAAAAAATCGAAATTCTACACTACAGCTCTACACCGACGCGAAGCGAGGGCGGCCACTAGTTATATATAAAAACAAAAGATATAATATAAGAAAAAGATCGCCGCCTACTCAGAGGTCCCAGGTTCGAGGGTACCATATAATGAATACGAGCATTTGTACCTTAGTCATGGGTGTTTATTTATATATTTCTAGATAAAATATACTTATATAGGTAATGTATTCGTATATGTATTCTATCCGTTACCCATAACACAAGCCTTACAGTGCTTACTTTGGGGCTAAGCTAATTGGTGCGAGTGTAAAAAAACATATAAGCTTCCGCCCTATTTTTTAAGAATCTAACAGGAACCTGATATGATCCGGGATCAATGTACCTTTTGTCCTAATCCAAGTAATAAACAGGCAAAATTTTAACTAAATAAGTTCAACCGTTTTCCTGATTGGAGTATTTTGATCATTTATACTTTTTAATATTTTTATATAAGTAGAATAGGGTATTTGACAGTATTAAAAATAAAGTGCCAATTGTTAGCATCTGTGTATAGAATGAATATTGGCAGGGGTTTTTACTATTTTTACAAAAAAATATTCATAATTTTACTAAAAGCCCACGAAAAAGATAATAGTTTTTTTATCTATTGTCACGTGACCCAAAACGCTTGGGATTGGCGGAGCCTAAAATGACGTCACACACAAGTAAACTTCCGGTTAAAGTGACATTACATTGTATCGTTTGACGTTTTAATAACAGTCGTGGGACCTCACACACTAGTAAGATGCCATATTGTCCAGAAAAACGTTTTCGCGGCAACTTGAAAATGGAATTTTTGATTTCGTTATTTTTACTGAAATACACAACAGAATGATGAATATCCACTTTTTACGGACTCCATAAACATTAGTCAAAAACGTGAGATCGTTTTCTAAAACTTGTCAATACCCTATTGTGCGTGTGGCAAAAGGTGCACCTATACGCGATTACATGCGCTGTCAAACATTAGCTCATACGCGCGTATAAAACGCTAGTCTGAAACCGCCCTAAACCTAGAAGGAAACTTGTCAACAGTGTATACTTGTCATTCTCCATACAGAAGGAAAAGGAGAGATTGGAGCTTAGATTAAAACAAAAAGGTTAGATACGGTACGCTCATAATAAAATATGATTCGACTCAACTACATAAGCAACTCTCGCCACGCACACGTCTGTATATAAACATCAATCGAGCGAGCAAGACAGAACTATACGCTTCAACGCAGCGTATTGTTGTTCTGTTCTTGCTTACAAAATGACGATTACGTAAATAATATTCACGACAGACCGTGATTTTTGAGAAAAAAATGTTTTCACCGTTTTACGAATGAAAAGTGTTGCTGGGCATTTGATTTTGAACTATTTGTGTTCTTTATAAAAGCATCGAAGGCATTGTTATATCTTCATAACACAGAATATACGCAATATTATTGTATTGAGTGTACATGCAGCGTGTTTGAATGTCAAATAGTGACTAAAGCGAATTATGGTCGTGGACCACAATTTAAGCGGATCACTTTTGAGCCGCGAATGCCGTATCTTCCCTTTTTGTTTTAATATAAGGATTGGATTTACATTTAGCTTAAGTTTAGAGATTCATGCTACGAATCGACACTGAGGGTCGTAGCCAGGGGGTGGGGGGCATTATGGCTACCTCAAAATACCATTCATCATCATCATCAGCCTATTAACGTCCCCACTGCTGGGGCACAGGCCTTCCCTATGGATGGAATAGGGAGATTGGGCCATGACCCACCACGCAGACCCAGTGCGGATTGGTGGGCGCTAACGACTGCAGATGCAGCCGGGACCAACGGCTTAACGTGCCTTCCGGAGCACGGAGGAACTCGAGATAGAAGATGCCTCATTGTGGCAGTGCATTGCAATCATCGATTCGGGAGTTAGCCGCAAAGACTTTTGCCAGTAAATTGGCTTTCTCCTGCGGCTTTTCAGCTAGTGTTCCATCTGAGAATCTCAGAGGTGGCAGCGAGGGCTGGCAGAAGTTCTTTTGCACGGCCTTGGCCAAACGCCAATAGCTACGGCAGCCCGTAGGATGCGTTATGAGTTCGTGACCAACACGTGCAACGCGCTGGGTATCCGCTCTGATGTAAGCCTTCTTACAGGCCTTGAAAGCAATATTGTAGGCTGCTTTTAGTGAATTTACCCCGGGATCCTTAAGAGCGCGGCCTCTGATCCAAGCACAATATGCCGCTTGCTTACGCGAAGCAACTTCAAAAAATACATCACTGAAACCGATGTGCTTTTGGCCCGTCACGACACGTAAATATCGACGACTTCCGTGGCCGAGTGGTTTGTACGCCGGGTTTCATGGTGTCGCCGACTCGAGAGGTCCCGGGTTCGAATCCCGGTGAGGGCAGATGTTTGTGTGATAAATACGAGCATTTGTACTCCAGTCATGGATGTTTAATATGTATTTCTAAATAAATATACTTATATATGTACAGTATATGTATTCTATCCGTTACCCTAGTATCCCATAACACAAGCCTTACAGTGCTTACTTTGGGGCTAGGCTAATTGGTGTGAGTGTTGGAAATATTTATTATTATTATTACGTATTAAATACGTTTCCTCTTTAAAATACAACTCTGGCCCTGATCGACACCAATAGCTCGCTTACTTACCTCATTTAATTCTGTGAGTAGCTTCGGATGTTTACGCCTCAAGTGGTGTCTGAGCTCTGAGACGGAGGCGTTGATCAGCACGCAGCACACCACGCAGCGTGCGCGCCCGTTCTTCTCCTTCTCGAAGAAACTCCACACCGGGCTGGTGGCCTCGCTTTCGGAATCATCGTCTGCAGGCAACCACACGCAACTATTATTACTGTGTTGTTAAATAGTAGAGATGGGCTGACTAACGACTAATCGGTTTTCGAATTGCCGACTAGTCGGCCGACTATAGGGTAATTGACAAGTTATATTTGACAAGAGTCCATAAAAAGATATTCATTATATTATCATATATCAATTCTGGATATTCATCATTATGTTGTGTATTTCGAATGTGTATGTCGTTCCACTAACGTTTAAAACCAAGAATACGGTATTTGACAAGTTTTAGAAAACGATCTCACGTGATTGAATAATGATTATAGAGTGTGTAAAAAGTGGTTATTCATCATTCTGTTGTGTATTTCGAAAAAAAAACTAAATCAAAAACTCTATTTTCAAGTTGCCGCGAAAAACGTATCTCTGGACAATATGGCGTCTCACTGGTGTGTGACGTCACACGACTGTCATGAAAACGTCAAACCACACAATCTAATGACACTTTAACCGGAAGTTTACTTGCGTGTGACGTCATTTTAGGCTCCACCAATCCCAAGCGTTTTGGGTCACGTGACAAAAGACAAGAAAACTATTATCTTTATCGTGGGTTTTTAGTAAAATTATGAATATTTTTTCCATAAAAATAGTAAAAACTCCTTCCAATATTCATTCTAAATACAGATGCTAACAATTGGCACTTTATTTTTAATACTGTCAAATACCCAATTCTGCAATGCCGGTCATTCTAATATGTAGTACGTATCTTAGGAAGGTGATATGAAGGTGAAGAGGAATATTTCGTCACTACACAGCTTGCCCACGCACGACACGAGTCTCCCAAATCGAGCCGAAATATTCACGTTCCAACATCACAATTTGCCTCTAAAGTAAAAAAATGACCTATGGACTTCTTTAAGACTCGCTAGCACTTAAGACTTTACTCCATTATAATACATAATTACTTCCCATTGCTATTTTGTTTTTTGCGATATTCATTGTGTTATCTGAATTACTGGCAGATCTTCTTAAGTTTCTAATTCTTATTGTGTTATCTTACTTTTTTTTTATATTTTAAGACTGTAGGTAACTTTAAATACATACTCTAGGTTCTGTTTAAATATTCTAAACAAGCATAAGTTTTGAGTTTTATTTCATTGTTATGTGCCGATTATAATCGTCATGTTTTGCCGAATAGTCGCCTTTCCCGACTAGTCGGCCCATGTCTATTAAAATAGTTTTTTATGATATTAGTGCGGCAAGTTGGTTATTACAAACGGGTAGACGAATGTAAGCCCGAGATTATGAAAACCGTAGTTAAGTTAAGAGTCCATTAAAATTGGGTAGTGTAAATCCCGCATTACTTCTTCGTTTTTATTTAACATGCAAAGGATTATTAGCATTACCATTGTTAGCAGGGAATATGGATTCCGTTTGGCAAAATTCATCGAATACTCAAACGTGTTTCTTCCTTAAGTGGAGTTTTAAATTGGTTATTGTACTTTTGTACGAAAAAATATTTTTACAATATTTACAAATTGCTTTTTTATTAGTTACATCACTAACTTCATAATAGTTCCAGTATAGCAGCAGTTCTTGCTCTTTATTTTCGGCATTTTATCTTATTATTATTTTTAAAACTCGACGACGATGACGACCTCCGTGGCAGAGTGGTTTGTACGCCGGGTTTCATGGCTGTCGCCGACTCGAGAGGTCCCGGGTTCGAATCCCGGTGGGGGCAGATGTTTGTGTGATGAATACGAGCATTTGTACTCCAGTCATGGATGTTTAATATGTATTTATAAAAAAACCAAATATATACTTGTATACTAATAATATTTATAAAATGAAAACAAAGAAAACGTATTAAACAATACCAAAGTTCGTTATGTAGTAAATGTATTATAAATGTATTATTATATATATATATATATATATAACATAATATTCATAAATAAAAATACATTATATATATATATATATATATATATAGATCTCTGTGTGTGTATCTATGTGTACGTGCTGTGTATGAATATATATGCGTATCTGTGGATGTGTGTGCATGTACGAGTATGTATATAGGGTGAAATTGAATGTTTTAATGAAACTTCGTGAGATTGTTGGGTTACGAGTATAGAGTATGCCTGATTTTTTTCGGATTGTTTTGAAGTATTTTTTTTCATGTATTTATTTATAATTTGTGTATTTTTTTGTCCTTTCCTCCTTTTGAGTAGTTTTTCTTACTGAACAAACATGCTTACATATCCAGTGAAAAACAACTAATAAATAAGCACTTCTAAAAAACGGAAAAACAGTAAAATTCCACCGCGGGTCAACGACCGACCGCGCCCGCCAGCCGTTGAGTGAGTAGGTACGTACACAGAGCTCAGCTGACTCGTTTGAGTCCACACAATACAATAAAATCGTCTTAGATGCCTTTATTGAAATTGAAATAATAAGCACAAATGTCATCTTCTCTTAAGCAGAGAAAAACTTAAAAAGTTAATAATAATTTTGTCACGATTGGAAATAGGCAAAAGTTAAACAAAAAGAAATACTTATTGCAGTTCAATACTTGGGTCAGAATGAAATTTATTACCAGGTATTCAAAAGTACTTACGAGACCGATGTACCTATTAATTTTTTTCTCTATAACTTCCCAATAAATCACCAAACCTACTTTCGTAAAGCCTTGTGGCTCTGCTGAGTATTCCGTGACACTCGCAATAACAGCACACCATATCCAAATTCTTATATTGAGGGCACAGAACAAGAACTAATCAAGGCATTATTTGCAAATCTTGTCTTGTCACAAATTTAAAAGATACGCACGCGCGCTTGAGACTCCGCTCGCTCACTGCGCTGTGCACCGCGCATACCTAGATAGGTAGGCAGGAAGGTATTCAACGGCGGGAGCGGTCATTGCTCCCGGCCGCCCGTCTCCTGTTTTTACGTCTTTTTTAGTAGTGCTTATTACTTGTTTTTTACTTACTCTGTAAAAGAATAATTATTTAGTACCCAAAAGGAGGAAAGGACTTAAAATATAACAAAAAAAAACAAAATTTTATTTTAAATCATTTTTTAAAAAATCCGAAAATATTCAGAGATACTCTATATACGTAACCCAACATTCCCACGAAGTTTCATTAAAACATTCAATTTCACCCTGTATACAGTTAATGTGCAATTGTCTGATGTGTGCATAAGATGTAATTTTATAATTTTTCAAAATGTAAATGTCGAAATGTCCTTCTTTTTTTTTCGTTCTTATTTTATTTTTATTATTAAGTATTCTTTTATAATGATGTCGATTATGGCGTGATTCTCTAGGGCTAGTCTTGGATTTGACAGCGGTGCATTCCTGTTATTCTCTATACAGAATGAAGGGGAGGGACTGGTGTTGAATTTGATTTTGGGTTCGGAGAGTCACGCCAGAATCGACACCAAGTATTTATGTTATTTTGTTTACTATAGCGCCTAACACGTCCTCAAACAGGCCCTGCCAGAATACCAGCGCTGATACAGTGAGAGAATATTTTCTCATTGTATCAGCATAAGCTGAGCCAGGGTCCTGATTGGCCGTTTTAAATCTAATGATTAATTTTTGTTCCTAGGTTAAGTTTCTTTTTTATATTTTTTTTTTCTCCTCTGTTTCATAAACTAGATGGCCAATAAAGATTTTTCATTTCATTTATGTTAAAATATCGATAAAACCGCTAAACCGTAACTAATAATTTCTATACGCAATCCCGCAATGACAAATAACGTGTTACTAAAAAACTGACAACAGCAAAACAGTACCCCTAGCACGAACCAATATCGAATTCGTATATTATTACTTCAGTGTTTTCATCAATATCTCTTTAATACGAGTACCTACCTACCTACCTACATGCATGTTTACATTGTTCTGCAATTGTTATTATTTATTTTTTTAACAAAATATACAACCGTAAATTACAAGTTAAATATTTCATTGAGTTCGCCTGTAAGGAGGACGGTCCCCAGAAGACTGGCAGCGTTGCCTCGCTGTATCGCCAAACTAATCCGTTGAGCAAAAAAGCAGATCTTGGGTCTCCTGTAACCTCGCACAGGCGAGCAGTCATATCCTTAAGTAATAATTTTGCGGCAGGGCCCCAAGGACCCATTGTCTCTACAGCTAAAGCACGGTTATATTATCTATACAGTATTCTATCTTCATACAAACGGTCGGAAAGTGTGTCATACCTACGCCACTCGAGTTCGCGCGGCACCCGGTGGGCATCCAGTCGCGAATGCGCCGCAGCGACGACCGAACGGTGTCAATGGTTTTGAAGCAGTTAGGCGTGCTTAAACGTTTGTATTGTGAATATTTGATTGAATTAAGTAGATACCTACATAATTTAATATGGCAAAGAGCAATAGTCGATATTGTGCTGGTTTTGGTTGCTTGAACTCTTCAATAATTAAACTTTATATACGAATCCGTATTTATTATACTAAATAATAAAGCTTTTCGTACGTCTCAGTAGAGGCGTAAATATTTATCTATCTCAAATCATTATTTATTTATTTATACACTTTTTATTAAATATTAAACTCAAAATAACATGTATTTTATGTAACACTTCCTAATTCATTCACAACATTTTTTTTTACATATGAAATAAAATATTTACAATCACAAAACTAGAAAGAAACTCAATTATGTAGATGAAATTAAAAACTGTAAGCGGGCAGCCCTACCGCGTGGATACCGCTCGGCCTTAGGCAGTTATTTCAAAGAACAGGGTCGAGTCACAATACTGTATAGATAATATTACCATGGCAAAAGGTAGAAAAAATATGTCTCACCCACATCTAGGGATGCAAACGATACATCGATGTTTTGATGAGCGATATATTGTCGATACGTCGTTCACTACATTCACAAACATCGACATCGTACTTGCCTGTTCGGATTTTCGGAATCACTGTGATGTTCGCTCGCATTGCATTGTTGTGCGTAAAGCGTAGATGAACTTATTAAATATAATTTAATTCTTTGACTACTTGGTTTCTTGGAAATGTACTCGTTGAATTAATTTATAAAGTAGTTATGATGGTTTGTTTTTCATTATTTCGTTAGGTTTTTGTAGGCGGGCACCCCCGCCTTCACACGCATGGACTTTTTTAAAAATTAAATATAATATTTAATAACTTGTAAAAATATTTACATTTGGAAATACCACAAGCGTCAGCTGACACATAAAAACATGAAAAATAAATCATCTGCTGCAGCTATGCCACTATCAGGCTCCATCAGCGAAACCGAGGTCTAGATGCCTGTAACACCAATAAAGAGAAGAGAGGTGCCATCGAAATTTGGGAACGATATGAAATCTCTATTTCCACAACTTACCAAAGTCGCTATGATATACCTTCCCATCGTTGCCACGTCTCAAGTGAGCGATTGTTCTCGGAAGCTGGAGCAACCATTACTCAACTAAGAAATAGGTAGGCTGTTCTAAGGTCTAGATTATCTAAGCTTATTTTCCTTAACTCTGTTGCATAATTGTTAAATTCAAAATAAATAATGCTTATGTAATAAAATATGTTAATGCTAGGGTCAATGAAGCATCCTATGAAAAATATAAAACCAAAAACATCGATATATCGCTCTTATCAACGATATTTTTGAACATCGATGTTTTTCATGCAAACATTGATGTTTTAAAATATCGATGTTTTTCAGAGTGATGTACATCCCTACCCACATCCCTGTACTTGCACCTTATATATATTACACATAGCTGCACAGGGTTTAACTGAATAGTGTTGTAGTAGTCCTGAGAGTAACGCGTAACGCGTTACGTAACGAAGCGATTTACCCTCCCATAAAAGAAGTAATCACATCAAAAATATCATTACTAAATTGGAGATTATAAGTCTCCAATGATATAATGCAAGAGGTAACAGATAAAAACAAATGATAGGTAAAAAAAAATATTTACAAATAAAAAAACTTGACAGGTAAAAAAAATATTTTATTGACAATCACTGTCAACAATTGTAGTTTGAACCAAAACGTCGTCGTTGGACGCACTGCTGTCGGCGACTAAGTCGTCTTTGCATTCCGCTATCGTCGTCACGTACGAATCGCTCACTACAATGCCTTCTTCACTTTGACAATTCATAATTTGCTTAACGAAATCCGCCTGCAACCGATTGGAATCAGCTTTGGGCAGTTGCCTTAGCAACGACACTAAATAGCTCCCGAATTTATCTAGGCTATCCGTTGAAGTCTTCACATATCGCTTCTTGTATGTTATTTCTCCGTCATCGGTGTCGTCGCTCTCCTCTATGACGACGCGTTTGACCTTTTTAAGCGGTTTTTGACTTTTCAGTTTCTCAATGACGTTCCCTTCCACTTCGTCCAGGTATATTTCCATTGGTTCCGCGTTCTGAAAACGCGACGACGATGAATACGTTGTACACACAGAAAATAATAAATCATTAGATTTATTTACAAATTTCACAACAATTTTACAGAGTTCTAAGTCCCCACACTAGGCTTAGCCTGTCCTGTTAGGGAAGGATTTTGATGTACATTAAATAAATGTGACTAAATAGGAAAGCAGAGTTGATTTACAGAATAAATTTATAGAAATACATTGTGTGTTTGTGTGTGAAATCAGAAATCAGAAATCAATATATCTTTATTCAAATTGGATGTATAGTACAACACTTTTGAATCGTCCAAACATTTTTTTTCCCTACCACTCGTTATAGGACATATTTTGTAGCTGCGGAGAAAAACGAGCGAAAAAACTCCACAACATTAAAAGCATAACGTAACAACATTTACAAATCATTATGTTTGTTACAACGTCAATACAATCATGATTTATTTAATATAGAAAACCTGTTGGAATGATTGGAACAGTTCAAACCCAAGCATTTTTGTCTGTAATATAATCAGACACTTTGTAATAAGCTTTTTTTATACTATCTTTGAATTTATTTATGGTTAACTCTTGAATATTGCTTGGGACTTTATTGTATAAGCGTACACAAAGACCTTTAAATGAATTATTGATTTTGTGAAGCCTAGTAGCAGGTAAAGTTAGTTTATTTTTGTTTCTTGTATTAAGTGTGTGAACATCACTGTTTTTAAAAAACAAATTAATATTTTTTCTTTTTTTAAAAATATTATAAATATTGTATGTGTGTGTGTGTGGTATGTGAGTGTGTGTGTGTGAGGTATGTGAGTGTGTGTGTGTGGTATGTGTGTGTGTGTGTGGTATATGTGTGTGTGTGTGTGGTATATGTGTGTGTGTGTGTGTGGTATATGTGTGTGTGTGTGTGTGTGGTATGTGTGTGTGTGTGTGTGGTATGTGTGTGTGTGTGGTATGTGTGTGTGTGTGGTATGTGTGTGCGTGTGTGTGGTATGTGTGTGTGTGTGTGGTATGTGTGTGTGTGTGTGTGGTATGTGTGTGCGTGTGTGTGGTATGTGTGTGTGGTATGTGTGTGTGGTATGTGTGTGCGTGTGTGTGGTATGTGTGTGTGTGTGTGGTATGTGTGTGTATGGTATGTGTGTGCGTGTGTGTTTCACAAATGGAAAAGAATCTTCAACATATTATGATCTTTCAGTGGGTTGACATGAGATTTGAAATTTAATGTCATATTAGACATTGCTCATTTGTAGGAAAGTTGAAACTGCAATCATACGGACCAGTGTTACTCAAAGTAGGCAAGAAAGCCCCTTTGAGAGTGGGGGTGACACCCCACAGGGAGAGAAAAAATGTGTGCGTGTACTAGTGTACACACGTAAAAAGTGAAACTTCTTTATGGCCTTATTTTTTTCGAAAAATGATCTACATGCAACTTTCCAGAAATATATATATAGGCGTGCGCTAAGATTTTTCAAAAACTCACCCACTAAAGGGGTATAACTACGCCTTACCTTACCTTACCTTGTGTGAAACACGAATATTTGCTGTCGATACTTTTTTTTTTTAAAGTTGACAGAAGAAGCAATTGTTCGGATGAGGTAAATAGTGCTCTTTTAAAAAAAAAGATGGCGCGTAACCAAAAAACGTGACGCGTAACCGAAAAAAATGTGACGGTAAATTTTTTTCCAACGCCGATAAAGAAGTTTCAGTTCAAAAACTTTCGAAAGTAGTTTTAAGTAATATATGAATGATTACCTGTTCATCAATGTTATCATTTCCATTAACATCATTATCATCATCGTCAACATCATCCAGTATCTCTTGCTTTGCATTATCATCTATTTCGTACAATTGTCCATCGCTGCCGACTATCATTTGCTTGGCCTGAAATATGAACTTTCATGTGAAATATATCATCATCAGCCCATTAATGCCCCCACTCCTGGGCCACATGACCCACCACGCGGGCCCAGTGCGGATTGGTGGATGCTAACGACTGCAGAAGCAGCCGGGACCAACGGCTTAACATGCCTTCCGAAGCACGGAGGAACTTTAAATAGAAGATTTTTGGTCACCCATCCAATGATCGGCCACTGTGAAAGTTGCTCAACTTCAACGATCGCAGCCGAACGCACTAACCACCTGCGCCATCGAGCTCCTCAATTAATCAATAAATATCAAGGCGGTAGCATAATTGGTCAGTGCATTCGCCCGGATTGCGGGTTCGAGTCCCGTCCGCTGCCTGGTCCGTGTGGTTTTTTTTTTAGTAAAACTTTTCTTTAGATTTAAACATGTAGCAGTTAAATGCTTAAAATAAATAAAAACATAACTATAATTGCTATTTCTTCTTTCAAATGTTTAGTACTTGCAAAAAGTATTCATTTCATATTGTGGGTTGTCTACAATGCGAAGGGATGGCGCTGCCTTGCAGCTTAAGGCTAGGAAAATTTCGACGCTGCCATCAGGTGCCGTGGTAGCATAATAGGTCAGTGCATTCGCCCGGATTGCGAGGGGTGCGGGTTCGAGTCCCGTCCGCTACCTGGTCCGCGTGGATTTTTATTCTAGTAAAACTTATCTTTAGATTTAAACATCTAGCAGTTAAATGCTTAAAAAATAAATAAAAACATAACAATAACTAATGAAGTTAAAAAAGTTGTTACGTTATATCTAAGGGTTTTTTTTCAGGAATTGAACCAGTACCTATCGCTGCCTGAGCGTATAAACTAACCACACCATCACTCTAAATATATATAAAACTCAAAGGTGACTAACTGACAAAGTGATCTATCAACGCACAGCCCAAACCACTGGACGGATCGGGATGAAATTTGGCATGCTGGTAGAAGTTATGACGTAAGCATCCGCTAAGAAAGGATTTTGATCAATTCTACCCCCAAGGGGATAAAATAGGGAATGAAAGTTTGTATGAAACTTTGTCAATTTTAAACCGATCGGGCAGAGACTTTGCATGCAGGTATAAGAAGAATCATAGATGAATGTCATTGTGTATAATACAAGCCTGAGATCAAAAGCTGTACTTCAGCTCTACACCGAAGCGAAGCGAGGGCGGACCGCTAGTATTAAATATATTTTCTTATCAAAAGGCTAAGTAGCCATTGATGTCGATTCTGGCATGATTATTTAAACCTAAAACTAAATTTAATATCAGTCTCTCCTTTTCATTCTGTATAGAGAACGACAAGGATACAATGTTGTCAAATTTAAGTTTAGGTTTAGAGAATCATGTCAGAATCGACACCATTATCGTTATATATATTTTAAGAATTTCCGCCGTCCTCAAACTAAACTGAGGCTAAGTGACATGTGGTCGATTTTTCAGTCTTAAATTGCATCTTTTATAGTTTTTAATTCCCTATCGATCTGTCGTTAATAAGTATTCGTATCTTTTAAAGTTTAAATCTAAAAATCCGTCATTTGATGAACGGTTACAAAATAGCAATAATTTAAAGTTTATGCGCTGTTTTCTTGACCATATCCCAAAAGTTGGTTTTGTCATTTAGCCGCGTTTTAGCTTGCGGACGGTAGATTTAACAACTAGATCCTGGGTTCCGAACCTGGGGGTATTTACCCCTCCGGAGGTAAATCAGCCATACTTCGGGGGTAACAAAGAACCTAATTATTTGGTAGTGAGCCCGCGGGGTGCTGAGTGTGGGAAGCGGGGGAGATTTTCTCCTGATGATGACATTATTAGAGACTTTTTTATCGGTGCGGTGACGGAGAAAGAATACCACTCACCGCCCCTTCACTTCCCGCGGGTGTCGTAAGAAGCGACTGAGGGATATCAGAGCCTCCATCTGCTCTTCTGGTGGTAGGGTGCCTAACACCCGCCTGGTTTGTTACCACCGTACGCATGGTGAAAAACCCGTGAAGTGCTTCACGCGCGTTTCGGGGTCAGCCAGCGTACAACCAGAGCTCGAGTGGAGATTGCCGCGACAGATTCGGTCCAGTGGAGGCATCCGTCGAACCGATGCCGGGAGGACTGCATCGACCCGCCGGCCAGGGAGACCCGTAGAAACGGCTGTCCCGCTGGCCGCCCGTGGCACAGTACAGGGGCCCGAGCGTTCCTAACCAGTTCGCGAGGCTGCCCCATCATGTCACGCATAATCTCGGGGTGGACCGTCGTGCCGGTTGGTGACCGGGGCGTGGGGTCCCGGCGGCCACTCCCGGGAGGGTGCGGGGGCCCTTCCGTCCGTTGGGTCGGCGTATCTCTTTCGCAGGCAGTTACTCGGGAAAACGTGCCTCCATATATTTGCCTGTCTTTGTCGCGACTAACTCCACTCGATTCACGTCTCTCAACTTTTTACTCATGATGGCAGCCCGTAAAATAAAGTTTGGTTGTACAGCGGTGCACACCCCCACGCCTTCCGCGCTGTTTGAGGTTGAGTTCTGTAATATACGCGGACTCCACTCTAACCTCAATGCTGTCCACCACCATCTTGAGACAGCACGGCCAGCACTATTGTTTCTCACGGAGACACAAATACTTCCGCCCGCTGACACAGGCTACCTTAAATATCCCGGCTACGCGCTTGAAGAATCCTTCAAAGCAAAAGCCGGCGTATGCCTGTATGTTCGGGCGGATGTTTGTTGTCGCCGTTTGAGCTGCCTGGAAGACCCCTCCTTTTCCATGTTGGCGGTACATGTAGACTCTGGTGCCAGAGTCTACGTGTGCCTCTACAGATCTCACACCGGCGACGCTGAGACAACTCGACTGTTTGACCACCTCAGTAGGGTAGCAGATGATGCCCAGGCGCAATTTCCCAACGCAGAACTGGTGTTTTTGGGAGACTTTAACGCCCACCACGGTTTGTGGCTTGGCTTTTCCAAAACTGACCATGCAGGGATCTCTGCCCATGCATTCGCTCTCACGCATGACTTGACACAACTGGTTGATCAGCCCACCAGGATCCCAGATATAGCAAGTCAAGCGCCTTCTTTACTAGACCTTCTGCTTACGACCCATCCGCAGGAGTATCAGATTGTGGTTCTAGCCCCACTGGGTTCATCAGACCATTGCCTGATATCTGTCAAGGTGCCACAGGCCAAAACCCCTCGACCATTGGTGGTCAAACGCAGGGTCTGGCACTATGGGTCGGCAGATTGGGATGGTATGCGCGATTACTTTGCGTCTGTCCCTTGGAAGCAGCGCTGCTTCAATGAAAAGGACCTATCATCCAGTGCCGTTGCCATTACTGAGGAGATCGTAATTAGAATGGAGTATTACATTCCACATTCTGATCTCATCAGTAAGGGCACACGTAACCGCTGGTTCAATCGCGATTGTGCCGATGCTGTTTCTCGTAAGCAGGCGGCGTATCGCGCTTGGATCAGAGGCCGCGCTCTTAAGGATCCCGGGGTTAACTCATTGAAAGCTGCCTATAATAGTGCTTCCAAGTCTTGTAAGAAGGCTTACATCAGAGCGGATGCCCAACGTGTAGCACGTACTGGCCACGAATTGTTAACGCACCCTACGGGCTCCCGTAGTTTTTGGCGTTTGGCTAAGGCCGTGCAACACAACTTTTGCCAGCCCTCGCTGCCACCTCTGCGATGTCCAGATGGGTCACTAGCTCATGAGCCGCAAGAGAAAGCCGATTTGTTGGCAAAGCTCTTTGCGGCTAACTCCCGAATCAGTGATTGCAATGCACTGCCACCTACACTACCTCATTGTGGCACTACGATGCCTGACATTAAAATCAGGCAGCGTGATGTTCGTGCGGAATTGCAATCACTCGACGTCCGGAAAGCTAGTGGACCCGATGGCATCCCAGCAGTTGTTCTAAAACATTGTGCAGCGGAGTTGTCTCCCGTGCTTACGCGACTGTACCAACTCTCTTACTCTTTGGGGCGTGTGCCGGAAGCTTGGAGAGACGCCAATGTGCAACCGGTGCCCAAAAAAGGGGACCGCTCAGACCCGGCCAACTATCGGCCGATAGCTGTCACCTCAGTGTTGTGTAAAGTCTTAGAAAGGGTCCTTAACAACCATCTGACCCGCTACCTAGAAGATTACTCTCTAATTCACGATCGTCAATACGGATTTAGGCCGAATCGATCGACGGGTGACCTTCTAGCGTACGTGACACACATCTGGGGTGAAGCTATAGACAAGCGGGGAGTCTCTGGCTATTAGCCTTGACATCGCCAAGGCTTTTGACAGGGTCTGGCACAAGAGCCTTCTCTCCAAGCTTCCTGCATACGGTCTGCCTGCTCAGCTCTGCGCCTGGGTAGCTGACTTCCTGCATGAGCGTAGAATTCGCGTCCTTACGGACGGATGTAGTTCGCAGTTCATGTCAGTGAATGCCGGTGTTCCTCAGGGTTCCGTTCTATCCCCCACACTCTTTCTGCTGCATATCAATGATTTGATTCCACTTGCGAATATTCATTGCTATGCAGACGATAGCACAGTGCATGCGAGATACTTTGGACACGCTGCGGCTGGACAGGTAGAAACCATGGAGAAACGGGAGAATCTTGTCGTTGAGCTCAATCGGGCTTTAGACCACATTTCCGAATGGGGTACTAGGAACTTGGTTGAGTTCAATGCCAAGAAAACTCAGGCTTGCGATTCCTACACGAACAAAGAAATTTGGCGACTCATTTCTTTGTCGTACTATTCGTAAGTGGAATTCTTTACCCGCGCACGTGTTCCCTCCTTCCTATAATCTGGGGTCCTTTAAGAGAGGCGTGAAGAAGCATTTTTACGGGCCGGCAAGGTGAGGATGGTTGGTGTGGCAGTTAATAACTGCTGTACCAGCTATCTTCGCGTTTGGACTTTATCACCACTTAACATCAGGTGGGGTAGAGTCATTTGCCTACCTAGTAATATAAAAAAAAAAAAAAAAAAAAGACGAAGATGTAGCGGCCAAATTGGAATTACTTGGACTGATGATAACATTTTAAAATCGAGGTTAAATCTGTTTTCCTAATAGGTTACAGGGGTAGCAGTATTGGAAAGGTTAGGAAACACTGAACTAGACGTTTGAATCTGAAGAAAATTTTACTAGAAAATAATTGTCTTCATGGGGTAGGGTTGGGTCAGGGTAGTGATAATTTTGGTATCGCAACAGGCGGGCCATATGCTCGTTTGCTACCCCTTTAAGATTAAAAAAAGTACACCAGACTCACATCCACAATCCCGTCCAATTCCAACTGCGGATGTTTTCTGATCAAATGCCTCTTCAGATTTGTAATTGTCGTCAAATAGCTGAGTTTCTTCTTGCATATGAGGCATACGGCGAGGCAGGAAGCGCGGTCTAAATGCTTGAAGTATGCCCATACTGTTGAACGACGAGCGTGGTCAGACCTAGAACTGTACCTTGAAATCTAAAGCAGGCTTAAGGAACAAGACTTATGAACTAAGGCCTGGGTTCCAAACCTGGGGTAATTACCCCTCCGGGGGTTAAATCAGCCATACTTGGGGGGTAACAAAGAACCTAATTATTTGGTCAAATCTAAATAATAAGAAAATACTATATAACAATACTACTAAATAGAGCATGCGCTCCTTCTTGTAAGCGAGCCCGCGGGGTGCTGAGTGTGGGAAGCGGAGCGAGATTTTCTCCTGGCCAAATTGTAATTTCTTGGACTTGGATAACATTTTAAAGTCGGGTTAAAATCTGTTTTCCTAATAGGTTACAGGGGTAGTAGTATTGGAAAGGTTAGGAAACACTGAACTAAGGCAACGGCTTTAAGTGTCTGAGCGAAGACCTACAATCAGAGGCAAAGGTTTAATGTGTCTCAGTCGAGACCTATAACCTATTATTGATGTTTTTTTTTGTAAATTAATTTAATGTTATATAATTATATTATAATTATGCCAGAATCGATACCGCTGTCGCATTAGATTATTACTATAACTATAGTGATAAGATTGGACAAATAAAAAAATGCAACTCACATTTTCACTTGGGTCTCTTCCTCATCATCCGGCTCATCATCAGCCATGTACCCTATGCCGTGAGCTCTCCGCACATGTTTGAGCAAGTTAGACGTCGAAGTAAAATAGGAGCAGTCTTTAGTGCACACTTTGCATGTTGCTAACTTTTTGTCCGGGTTTTTGATGGTGAAATAGTCCCATGCTATGCTCGTTCTGTTGTTCGTAGGCTTTCGGGGTCTGTTGGTAGGAAATGAGCTTGTTGAGTAACAAACAGACCGGCTTTACATTTGCAAATAAACATGGGAGTTACTGCTGTGAAATCTATAATAAATAAAATTATGAAAGCGAAAGTGTGACTGTCCGTTTGTTATGTCCTGATGATTAAACCACTGAACCGATAGATGAAATTTGGCATAGATATAGTTTGTATCTCGGGAAGGACAGAGGATAAATTTTATTCCAAAATTCATCTTTTTTTTTAATAAACTTTTACTAAGTAACTATGCATAGATATGAGTAATTTCAGCTAAATATGCATTAAACTGCATAAATACTGGAAAATCCTAAACATCAGCTACACTGTAGTGATTCCTCCGCAGATGTCTAAACTTCCCCTTTCCTTCATTTCTTTGTCGCACTATCCTTAAATGGAATTCTCTGCCCGCTCACGTGTTCCCTCCCTCTTATAACCTCTTACAAACATCAGGTGGAGTGGAGTCATTTGTCAGACCTATCGATTAAAAATAAACGAGGTTTGTGGAAGTGGATCTGTAAGAGAACCCGCCTCTGCACACCCGGTTTCTCACCTCTTCTCACTGTCACCTTCTTTATCATTGTCGCTCTCACTATGCATGAAAACTACACCGTGCTTCCTCTGCAGATGCCTAACGAGGTTCGTGGAGGTAGATCTATAGGAGAACTCCTCACTGCATAGCTGGCAGTTTGCCGTTCTCTGCTCCTCGTCGGTGACATCGAAATATTCCCACACTCCGCTACGACGGGATCTCCTCTTATCCTTTGGCTCGTCACCATTTACGCTGATAAAGGAACATAAGTATACAATAGTTTGCATATTGTATGCAAGACCTATACTAGAAGATCTAAGCTTAATAATTCATACTTAGCCATAACATTTTCAATAGGGATGATGACTACATTATTGAAGTGAAACTTTTTATCAAATAGAGTGTAAACGATAAATCCTATGGAAAAGCTGAAACGGAAATGCGTCACGACCGTCAGACGACTATATATATATATACATGTATGTATGTGGATGTGTGTCGGATGCGTTCACGGCTCTTCCCAACGTACACGAAAAGTTGTATAGTAACTTGGCAAAGGTTGAAACGCTATAAGCGTCACGAGCGTCACACGCACAATATGAGTGATGTGTGCACTGCTCCTTTCCTCAATGCCTTATGCACTGCCTGTTAGTTTATTTAAGATAATAATATGTGCTCCATGCACACTAACACTTTTTCTTTTTAATAATAATATCAAATGCTGGTAAAAAACCTTAATTGTTTTGTGTTGTCCCATGACATCATGTCTTGGTAAAAATTTTAAAGAGATGTCACAGGCCTCCCCTTAAAATTTTGATGCTCTTTATCTTTGTAATTTTTGAACAATTACTATTATTGTATTATTCAAATCTAGTAGTTCCCGAGATTGCTATATACAATAAAACAAGTTTACGTCTTTCCAATATTCATAGCTCGATAGCGCAAGTGGTTAGCGCGTTCGTCTGTGATTGAAGTTAAGCAACTTTCGCAGTGGTTGGTCATCGGATGGGTGCCCAAAAACTTACTATCTCGAGCTCCTCCGTGCTTCGGAAGGCATGTTAAGCCGTTGGTCTCCGCTGCATCTGCAGTTGTTAGCACCCACCAATCCGCACTGGGCCCGCGTGGTGGGTCATGGTCCAATCTTCCTATTTCATCCATAGGGAAGGCCTGAGCCCCAGCAGTGGGGACATTAAAAGGCTGATGATGATGATGAATATTCGTAGATTAGCAGCTACATTGTATCAATTATAGTCTACATCAAACTTAAAAGTTAGACTTTTTGGAGTCGGCTGCACTCTTGGAAAAGTTATTACTAAAGTAAGAACGCCTATTGATTTACAAATTCTGGAGGGCAGATACAATATTGATGCAAGTGGATTAGTTCCAGTTACTGCTAATAAGTATTTCAAAACTTACTTACCTTTCTTCATCATCTTCGAGGTAAGTTTCGGACATGACAGCTTCATCATCTGAATCATTTTTGAAGACCGAGTCGTGTTTCCTCAGCAAATGTTTTTTCAAGTTTGATATACCCGATTTGTATGACAACGTCTCCTTGCAATATTTACACTCGGCTGTACGCTCTTCCCTATCCGGAACCTCATAGTGTTTCCAAACAACACTAGTACGCGGGAATTTTTCTGATGCGCGTTTGTCTTCGCTAAAAAAACGAATATTAAAGTTTCATAAACTCTAACGTAACCTATACGAATTAAATAAGTTGAAAAACAAATGATCCTGTTCCAAACTTAATCTACAAAAAATAACAGATATTTTATGTCAAGTATATACCAATGCTATATGCTCTAAGCACGTACATGATAATAATATTTTAAAATAATAGGTGACAGGACTAGTACTTTAACAATAACAGTGACAAAACAGCAGTATCGATCTTGCCTTGCAATGTGATACTACAGAGTCTCTGATAATTATTTGTTTAGAACTCACGTTTCCTCCTCGAGGTAAGTTTCATTAGTATCTTCGTCTCCAGATCCATTTTTGGTAAACATATTGTGTCTTCGTTTTAAATGCTTCTTTAAGTTTGAAATGCTTGATTTAAAAGACAACGTTTCATTGCAGAGCTTGCACACTGCTGTGCGATCTTTTTTATTTGGGGCCTCATAATATTTCCAAGTAGGACTTCTATGACGATATGTCGTTGCTTCCAATGCGAAAACATTGTCCCTGAAATATTTTTTATCGCAATAACAAGAATGTAAACAACAAATATCAAAGTAGCTGATATTTCGGAGCGGTATCATCTAAGTACTTACGGTACAGCGTCCATTTTTAGATCCAGTTCCTGTCACAGCCACAGAGTACAGTATTTTATTTTATTTATTCTGGCTTTGACACAGAACACTAAGATTATGTCAGTGCTGCCAGATACCTTACCGGTCAAGCCGCACAAGTTAGCATTAAAATATAAAAAAGCCCATTTTGAAATACTTAAAAACCTTAACTTTACATTGGTGTCGATTCTGACATGATTCTCTAAACCTAAATTTTAATTTGATAATAGTGTATCCTTGTCATTCTTAATACAGAATGTAAAGGAGACTGATTTTTTAGTTCTAAGTTTAGAGAATTATGTCAGAATCGACACCATTATAAGTTATAAGAATATTATTCTGTTCAAAATAACTGTTCGTACGAATAATTCAACTATTCTACTGCAACCATTACATAGTGAAAAGCATTGAAATCAGGGGTTCATTGTTCAATCAGTAGCCACGCAAGGACCACGACCACTGGGTAAGCAACAAGTAATGTTCTGTGTGGTCAACAAACATTTACAAGATTTACTGCAGATTCCAGAAATATTTAAATAAATAAAAATACTTAAGAGACAGAAGCCAGGGCCAGTAAAACCAACAAAAATAAACCCGTCTGTCTGTCTCGTTTGACGTCTGCTCTGCTTGACTAATCTCATAATCTGTGGTTTGATGTAAATAAACAAATTATTGTTTATAAGTGGATAAGTTGGAATGTTTCCGAGTTTTTTGATTCCTTTTTTAATGCTGCTTGACGATGTTGACGATAGTGATATGGAAGACTTGAGCTTACTCTACTTTTGCGAAAAATTCAAGAGAAGTCGCAAAAAGAGACGGACTCCCTTTTCGACTCGGTCAAGACTCATAAGGTAAACAGTTTAAGCAGCTTTTGAAGCATGAACTTTCTATTCCGGTACGTTAGAACTCTAGATGCGAGGGACTGAAATTGGTAATACCATATTCTACCTGTCCCAGCTGTGTATTAAAAACATCACACACAGTCAACATTACGTAAAACACTAGGTCATAGGGTAGAACCAAACCTCCTTAGAGAAGACCACAGTGAAATCACACGATCTTTTTGGTATTGTGTTGTGTTTCTCTTGGCTAGTGAGGTTCCCGAGTTTCACAGGGTATGTGGACAAACTTATGGTAACCTATGTCCGAGTTCTACTGTGGCATCCCAAACCGAGTGGCTATGATGATTACATACCATAATGCGTGCCATAGCATGTTTGTGAATACATACCTAATACAAAAATATTTAATGATTGGAATCATTTTAAAAACTTTTAGTAAAATTAAAATACAAAAGGAGCAGTAAAATTTTGAAAGATATATGACTTTTTATCATAATAAACCAATCAGAACGCAGAGATATGTTTGTATTTAGAAAAGTAGAAATGAGAGTGAATTTATGATGTTTGTTACACACTTAAAATTGTGTTATCAACTGAAGTGCAGCGCACATGGTTAATAAAACAAAAAAATGTAAATAGTGTATTCATTCATTATATATTTTATATACAGACAGATAACAGGGATTTAAAGGTTGCAGAAGTTACACATTCTTAATTTTATCATTGCTCATGTAGTAGAAAGACCCATTAAAGTTATGTCACTAGTTTTATCTAAAATGTTTTCTAGTTCCCATTGATAAACAAAATATAACATTAAGGTAATGAGCAGAAACTGTCTGCCTGTGAAATATTTATTTGCGTCATAATAATAATATCAGATATTTACACATATGGGGTTGTGGATTAAAAACATGTTTTTGATTTTAAACCTCGCAACTGTATAAACTGTTTATGCACAGATGGTGTCTGTGTAACAATTTGGTTTATATCAACATAGTTAAGTGCTATACAAGTGCTTGCTGTTTTAGCTCCAAGTTTTTAAAGTATTTTGCAAACAAAACAAAATTACTGATTTATGTACTGTATTAAATATAAATACACTTATAAATTATTCCCACCCATTCCACCATTCTGTTTTTAACAAGAGGTTTATGATTTCAAACATCAAAGTGAATGAATATTTTAGTTAGATTATGAATTAAATTCGTTACCCAAATGAGTTACACAAACAAGTAAAGGATCTCACAGGTAAGAAACACAGGTTAAAAAATTACAAAAAAATAGATTTATGAACTGCTTAATAGTCATCCATGAAGTCATGGAAATAGTTTTACATTCCAGTCTCAATTTAGCAGGGGATGAACAGAAACAAGATTATTAAATCGTAATTAAAACTATGCAATAATTTAAGTTGGACTCAATTGGTACACATACACAACGCACTGTGAGCAAAATTTCATTTCAACTAAACATGAAGAAAAAATTCAAATTCGCGCCAAAATGCCTGCCAGGTGTCATGTCCTTTATCCACTTCCCGTAATGACTATTTATTCTTAATTGCTTATTGTAAACTTGACAACAGCGGTGTCGATTCTGACATGATTCTCTAAAGCTAAACTTAAATTTGACAACAGTGCATCTTTGTCGTTTTCTATACAGAATGAAAGGGAAAGACTGATGTTAAATTTAGTTTTTTAAGTTTAGAGAATCACGCCAGAATCGACACAATTATATCCTTATCATGCTCTTTACTTTATGGAATAGAAAGGAGAGACTGCTGTCAAGTTTACAAATAGCAAAGACGATCGATAAATAAACGAGTGCCGGCATTATGTGACGTCATGCCCTTGTATAGCACGTCAATCAATAGTAAACACAGATGCTTTGCCAGCACAATTATAAAAGTTAATGCACGTACCTAATAAATAATATGAATTCTAAAGTATACAAGTGGTGCGCGGTCCCTTTGTGTAATAATACGTCAATAAAAACACCGAAGAAAGTATTTGTTTATGTCCCACAAGTTGCAGCGGTGCGAAGGGAGTGGTTCGACCTTGCACTGCGCGACCCCTCGACTGTTTCTGTAAATTCCCCAATTTATTTCTGTGAAGACCATTTTGACGTAAGTTTTAGCTTCATTTCCTAGATTCCGTAACAGTAGTGTGATCTTATAAATTCAAAATTTTGAGGTTAGTTTTTTAATCTTTTGAATTCAATTCAAATTACAATTAAGTTTGCAACATTATTCTCGTATTGCAGTTGCCAAACGATATGGCCAATTATATGCAGTACCATGTGATGGGTTCGGTTGCGCAAGTACGCATGAAAGCAGGCTGTATTCCAACGAAATTTGATTGCCAATTCGATAGAAAATTACGAACATCTAGTAAGGCTAAACGACAATATTATAGTCTGAAGAAATACAGAAAAACCTCCATAATGGAAGAAAATCTGAAACGTTTAGAAGAAACCAGGTCTGTCTTACCTAGTCTACCTGCCTTATAAGTTTTCCTTTTTTGTCTGTACATAATTTTCAAAAAGAATTATTGCAGATATTCAATAACAAAACACATTTTGGACTGATTCAAACCGCAATCAACTTTATTCACCTTGAAATCAGCTAAGTTTTATTCTTAGTAGGCAATGAAATAATACAAAACTAAACAGTTGTATTAAAAAGCAACATAGCTGTGTGTTCAAGTTCATATTGTTTTTGGCATAGGTCTCTGTCGCTTATTATATCAATTTCTAATAATTTTGTCCAGTATGTAATGAGTATTGACCACATGTCTATGATTATGTATGGGGCAGATGAAACTTAAAATCCCGTTGACACCACCCAGTAACTCGAGGGAGCAAATGGAAAAAGGACTGAGAAACCATGTTGAATTTAAAATCCGTGAAAAAACTGCTTGAAGGATGAAATGAAACACAATCATAATTTTCAATAAATAAGATAAATATTACCATTTTCTGCAGTTTGAAATACCTAATAATACAAATTGTTGATTCTTTAGTGTTATAAATAACAGTTAATTTAAAATTATAATTTGGTGCTAATGCCTATCATTTGCATAGCAAAGCAAAAATTTTCATTTGAGTCGGAGCGCCTTGAAGAAGTATTTTTCACTTTACTGAAGACTTCAGCGGAATAACAATAACTTTTGGTGGTTTTGTAATCCTGTTGCTGAATAAGGTAATTATCCAAATTTGGATGTGTATGAGATTAAGTATTGCAGTTATGATATGTTTTTACCATAAAGAAGGCAATATTCTATTTTGCAGCTCTTTTTTTAATATAAAGAAAGAAGGTTCTATGATTTGTACTGTTTCAAATCAGAAATCAATATATCTTTATTAAAATTGGATGTATAGTACAACTCTTTTGAATCGTCCAAAAATTTTTTTCCCTACCACTTGTTATGGACATATTTTTTAGCTGCGGAGAAAAACGAGTGAAAAAACCCCAAATTTGAGTCCGAATATTATAAATATGGCAGTTTCTATGTTTGATGCTCAATTATGCAGAAAATTGGGTTTCAAATCTGGAGTACGTATTTCACAAAAGATATTGAAGCACTTGAAATTGAACAGCAGAGATTTTCTAAAGTACCGAAAGCATTAAAGAGCAAAACTCATGAGGTGAGACTTGAAGCAAAAATGTAAAACCTTATAGGAATGCAGAGAATGATGGGAGTTAATACAAACTTTTTCATAGACATTGTGATCTCATAAGCTTTGATAAGGAATTGTTTCAGTATTTAGGAAATACTCAATTTAGAGGACACCATCTGGCACAGGCACAATCATCCAATAACTATTACAGGCACTTCTTCAGTAACAGAGTTTTTAAGACCTGGAACCGATTACCCGCAGAAGTGGTCTCAGCACAGTCAAAGAATAAATTTGAAGATGCGTCAGATAAATATCACAAACAGAGAAAATAAAATGTAAGATTAAAGGAAGCAGGCATTTAACAGTTGTTTTAACTGCCTGCCTGACGACAGTAATAAAATAAAAAGGTCAATGGATTAGGATAGAAAAATTAAAAGATTTGTGTGCATGGAGCACACATCTATAATAAATTAATAATAATAATAAATTTTTATTGTCTTGAACAATAATGTGATCTTAAACTAATGACCTGCATCTCCTTTAAAGCTTAAATAGCCTGTGTCAGGAGATACAGCTCTTCCTTAAAATAGATAATTATAACAATCCAATAAAATCTAAACAAACCATGACCAAGATCTAATTAGTTTAGACGTTTGGTGTTTATGCCTACGTAACTGTAAATGTGGGAGTGAATGTTTGTATTTTGTATGCATGTGTGTATGTGTGTGTGTATGTTGGTGTAGTGTGTGTGCGTGTATATGTGTCTTAGTGTGTGCAAGAATACTAGGTTCTGTTAATAGTATCTCGATTTCATCATATGTTTTAGCTGTTAACCATTTTATCACTAGATCTTTGCATTGATAATAAATTTTATCACATCTGAAGTGAAACTTCTTTTCTTAAATAACCTTACATTAGGCAGTGAATAAGGAATAGGGGAATAAAGCGGCGCACGCATCACTCATATTTGACGACCTCCGTGGCCGAGTGGTTCGTACGCCGGGTTTCATGGTGTCGCCGACTCGAGAGGTGCCGGGTTCGAATCCCGGTGGGGGCGGATGTTTGTGTGATGTATACGAGCATTTGTACTCCAGTCATGGATGTTTGATATACCTATAGAAATACATTCTATAAAAATTTACTCATTTATGTACAATATAGGTATTCTATCCGTTACCCTAGTATCCCGTAACACAAGCCTAAGGGTGCGGTCAGAGTGCATTCAGATTCAGATTTCGAAAACAAGCGCGAGAAATAAACAGTGTAGTCGAAGGGTACGGCCAGATTGCACTCCTGATTCAGATTCAGATTCAGACTCAGAAAACAAAGCGCGAGAAAAAGCAGGCAACCTGCTTAGACTACACTGTTTATTTCTCGCGCTTGTTTTCAGAATCTGAATCTGACTCTGAATCTGAGTGCACTCTGGCCGCACCCTTATGGTGCTTACTTTGGGGCTAGGCGTGGCTTAAATTGGTGTGAGTGTTGAAAATATTTAATATTTATTTATATATACATATTTTCGCGTGTTACGCTCGTGACGCTCGTAGCGTTTCAGCCTTCGCCGATTTACCCTCCAACTTTCATGCTCGAACGGGAAGAGCTGCGCACGCATCTTACACATATATAGTCGTGTGACGCATTTCCGTTTCATCTTTTCCATTTCCACTGTAGCATTCTAAAAGTTGTTTCACTTAAAAAAAAATGTCTATGCCCTATCTTTAAAACGATTCTGGATTCGGACCTGCTTTAACTTAGAATTTATTTATTTGCATAAGAATAGGTGTTATGTGGGTACACTGGAGATGTTACAAATATAAAGTTCGGCCCATTCTGCCATTTACAATAGCATGCAAATATTTAACATTGCATTAATTACATTAATATTATTAATAATCATTAAGCCATCCATTTCACATACCAATAATAAATTCTTAAAATACTACAAAAAGCAAATTACATTATCGTCAGCAAAATTACAACTGTCAGTCTAGTCTTAATTTATGTCGATCTAAATTATTGAAAAGCTAACAAAATAAGATAGTCGATTAATAATGTCAATTATAGAATAAAATGTCAATCAAAATTCATTAGGATAATATGTCAATCAAAATACAATAGAATAAAATGTCAATCAAAATACAATAGAATAAAAAGATACATAAATAGCATAATAAGCAATAGGGTCGCGGTAGCAAAATGGTCAGTACTGTCGAGTCCCGGCTGCTGCTTAGTCCGCGTGGAATGTTTTCTAGTAAAATTTTCTTTAGATTTAAACATTTAACAAAGTTAAATGCTTATAACATTAAAATAATAACATTATGAATAGCATGTGAAGTGCCAGCATATCAGTAGAAAATGACGACTTACACATTCATACAATTAGGCAATAAATAAATAAAAAAAAATCCATTGTTCGATCTGTATTATTATTATTTTTTTTTTTTTCACACCAATTAGCCTAGCCCCAAAGTAAGCACTATAAGGCTTGTGTTATGGGATACTACTAGGGTAACGGATAGAATACATATACTGTACATATATATGTATATTTTTATAGAAAATACATATTAAACATCCATGACTGGAGTACAAATGCTCATATTCATCACACAAACATCTGCCCCCACCGGGATTCGAACCCGGGACCTCTCGAGTCGGCGACACCATGAAACCCGGCGTACAAACCACTCGGCCACGGAGGTCGTATTAGTAATATAATCTGCGATGGACATCACGTACGCTGACGTTCCTCGCGTAAATCATTGTCCGTCGTCGTATGCGTCAACGTCATAACGATGCGTCAATGATAGTTATATTGAAACACTATCATTTTTCCTTTTCAATAATTACACCTTTATTATTAATTATGTTATGAAGATGACGCATTGTTTTTACTTCTCCAGTACCTACTATTTAATTTGTAAATCGCTGTAGCATAGATTATTTAATAGTTACTACGTAAGCTGTAGCTAAAGTCTGTGTTTTTTATAGCGAGATAGGCAAATGACTCCACCCCACCTGTGATGTTCGATGTCCAGTGATGATAAAGTCCAAACGCGAAGATAGCTGGTACAGCAGTTATAAACTGCTACACCAACCATCCTCACTTTGCCGGCCTGCAAAAATACTTCTATCACTAGTTATTAGTGTCCGACTGAAAGTTCGGTTTCGGCCGAGTTTCGGCTAAAAATTAAGTTTCGGCGGCAGTTTCGGTTTCGGCCAAAATTGGCCTCGCATTATATTACTTTTTGACGACCTCCGTGGTCGGGTGGTTTGTACGCCGGGTTTCATGGTGACGCCGACTCGAGAGTTCCCCGGGTTCGAATCCCGGTGGGGGCAGATGTTTGTGTGATGAATACGAGCATTTGTACTCCAGTCATGGATGTTTAATATGTATTCCTATGTAACTATACTTATATATGTACTATATATGTATGTATTCTATCCGTTAATTTAGTATCCCATAACACAAGCCTTACAGTGCTTACTTTGGGGCTAGGCTAATTGGTGTGAATGTTGAAAATATTTATTGAATTATTTACTTCGCATTAAAATACAGTTACAGTATCTGAATGAATGCCAACAAATTGGCGCCAAAAGAATAACCAAGATACAAAACACTTTTTTTAAATTAATATCTTGAAATGTGGCGTGCGTGACCAAATGGTGTTTGCCAAAAACATGATTCGCTCCTTAAGAATAGACGTTAAAATAGCACAGGAATTCAGTAAACAACTTAAAAATACATTTCTAAAACGATCTTACGCGGCAAGAAATAAACTCTGAATCAGGTGATTACCAGTGTTATAAAGATATGATGAGATGACACGGAGTTTAAATATACCCCTGACTCGAGTGACTTTCTTTAGGAAACAAATTATTTAATCAAAGCACTTTATTGCATCTCATACTTTTATGGCGTTTGTTAAGTCAGGGCCGGATTTAGAGGTGTGGGGCAACGAATGAGTGCTAAATCTCAATCGCCTACCGGAGCTGCTATGGCTATCGCTGTCGCTTACGTTTTCATTTTGATATTTTTGACCGCCGAAGGGTTTCATAAAAACAAAAACACACAATCACGGAAAAAAAGTACCACAAACAAAGAATAAAAAAAAAATATGAAAAGGCTGTTATTTTTTCCTTTGCCTTAGCGCAAACAATAATAAAAATTATAATAACATAAAAAAAAATACTAAAATAATCTTTAGTCTGTAAAAAATTAATTATTTAATTGCTGGCTGAACGCACAAACCGTGCATGCCATAAAAAAAGAAAAAGAGAATTAATTAATTGAGCACGAGCAACTTATTTAATTTAAAGTAATTAAATCTCAACCAGTGTAACAATATTCTATGAGTAACTTTGTTTTTCTCAAATACCCAACTACATCAAATATGGACAGAGAGTAAGATCTATTAAGTATGTATACATTCAACCGTAAAAACAATATTCGGCAGTAATAGAATTGAATTAAAAAATGCCATTTTAGCATAAATGTGTTCATTCATCTGCAGCTTTACTAAGTACCAACGCGGTGGCAACAAACAAACAAGATGGCGTGTGTCCTTTATTGATGAGGCCAATGCAACAATAACAACAAATAACACTACCTTTTGGTGGGGTTGTGTTTCTGTTGGTGAGTAGGGCTCCGTGGGGTAGGGGCAGACCCGTCTTTTCCAGTGGGCACTTTGGGCAAGTGTCCAGGGCCCCGCGATCGATAGGGGGCCCCCTCAGATCAAATACAAAGTAGGGACTCTTTTTAATGGCGGAACTAGGGAGTTCCTGTTAAATCACCAAACGGAAGTCATTGGGGCCCCATTATCCTCATATGCCCAGAGCCTCCAATAGGTCAAAGACGGCACTGGGTAGGGAATTGGGTTCAAGTCGGCAAGGTGAGGATGGCTGGAACGGCACACCGTCTGCCGCATCATCTATCCTCGCGACTGGTCTCCACTTACACTTAATATAAGGTGGGGTGTGATTATTTGTTGTGCCACGTATTAATAACAATGTTTTTGTCTGTGTCTGCGGGGAAGTATGAATGAATTGCGCATCCGAACCGTTTAGGCGTTACACATTTTAAGCATTCTCCCTACTTTCTTACAAAGAGGATATTATGGATCGTGTATCGGAACATTTCCAACGAAAATATTATGCCTTTTCTAGATAGATAAAAAAATAATTTATTCCCATCAGTACAGCACACAAATTCAAGTAATCAAATAAAATAATTAATCACTACATATGTAAATGTGTGCCGCAACGACAGAAAAAGGATCCCAGGTTGAG
This sequence comes from Chilo suppressalis, assembly GCA_902850365.2. Lineage (NCBI taxonomy): Eukaryota > Metazoa > Arthropoda > Insecta > Lepidoptera > Crambidae > Chilo > Chilo suppressalis. The sequence continues at coordinate 13,220,508 of OU963919.1, forward strand.
AGCAAAGCACTGGTTTTCAGTTCTGCCTAGAAAGCGCGTAACGGGACACGACACTGACGTGTTTAAAGGAAATAGATTGTTTAATTATTATTGTTATCATATATTTTATACTAAAATTGGTTCCAAACTTTTTTTCAAAGATGTTTGATCCGACCGACAGACGAGCAGACCTTTACAATGTTCTGAATCGTTCTGTTACTAAAGTAAGAGGATGCTATCAGAATAGGCAAAAAGCAAATTCACATAATAATATCCCGAGTACCCAAGAACAGATATTAACCAATTTGAACGCAACTTAACATTCCAGTAAAGTTGAAGAAAGAAGTTCCAATTCTAAATTCTCTTTTCAGAGCTGCATCCAAAAATGGATGACGATAATAACGGAAACGAGGGAACGAATGAAACGAAGCCAACCAAAGAGGTTTTAAAATCCGCCGCGTACTTCAGGCAGAGGGAGAAAGCGTATAAAAGGAAGCTGAAGTATCTGCAGAACATGACAGAAGAGCAAAAGGAATTGAAGCGAGCGAAGGACCGAGAGTATTACCGCAAGAAAATGGCCGAATCCAAGAGGAAGTCTATACAGGACATGACGGAAACGGAAAAGGGGAAGCAGAGAACCTTATGGAAGGAGAACTCTAAAAAGTATAGGCAGAAGAAGAGGTCCATGCGCAAGACAACGTGTAAAACTAGGGAGGAAAACAGCGTTATAGAAAAATCCGCCACGGAAGAATCGTCCACATCTGTGGTGGAGATGAAGTAATCATAGAGCGCTTTTTGGTTATGCTTTAATGAGATTTGATTAGGGCTTTACTGTTTAGTTAAAACATGGTCACACCGGCGACCGCGTGACATTCCCACTGTGGGTTTACCATGCTTGCCTGCTGCTTTGCTTACCCTACTGACTCATATGTCCAGAAAAGCAGTCTTGTTGTATCCGTTATAACCAATCATTTCATTTAAAATTCTTAGCATATCTTGTATATACATATACAAGATATGCTAAGAATTTTAAATGGATCTTTCTAATTGGATTTTAATTGGATCCAATCATATGAATCAACTCGCAAATCCATTTGGCCAATCACCGGCTGACTAGCTACAAAACAGACATGAGTATGTAATGTGTGTTCTGTTGAACGGTAAAATTAATTAAAGCGTGTTACGTCTACTTTTAGTTTAATAAAATATTAATTACATGCTTAAGTGATAAAAAAAATACTTTCATATAAAAAAACAGTAGGAGAAGGCAGTAAATGACGGACTGAACTATTCAACTAAATTAAGTTGTTAAAAACATATAGCAAATTAAAATTTACTTTCGTTCTTTGTTGCAGGAAAAACCGGGCGGTTAGTGAGAACAAAAATGACATTACCAAAGCCGGATCCAGCATGGAAAATCAAACGTCTATGGTCGTCAAGCAGGAAACGCAAGACACAGATCATGCTAACGCCGTAGAACAAAGAATTGGCCATGTAGAAATAAAAATAGAACCTTTAGATGAGGACGTGGAGGTTAAAACGGAACAAGATCCTTTATCAGGCCCAGAATACGTAGTGCCTGTTAAAAACGAGTTTGATCAAGCAATAATGATCGAAGAGAACCATTTTACTGAACCAGACTTGACCATTGTTAAAAAGGAGACGTGATTTTTTTAGTTTGTATGAATAGCTGAGTATCTGTTTAAAGATGAGATGTATTGCATTTTGTGAATTATGAACGTGCTTTAGTATGAATCTAGCACTTTAATAATGTACATTTCGTATGTAGTCAGGACCGTATTTGAGGAAAGGCATGAGGGACGGTGGCCCAGGGCCCACAAAAGAAATGAAAAATATTAGAATTTCGACGGGCCATCAACCTTAGAAGCAAATGGCCGGGGGGGAGGGGCAGATTTTAACCTCTAAATCCGGTCCTGTATATGGTTTTACCTTTTTACCAACGCAGGGAAGTTGAGAGATGACGGATCCTATGTTTTCGTATCCAGCATGTGAAATATTCTCACACATAAGGCTTTATTGTTTTATTTATAATATTTTATGTATTATGAAGATTTGTCACAAAAACATTGAATCAAATAGAATAAAGAGCTATAGTAAGTGCTAGTCTATTAATGACTAAAGTGTTATTTAGTTAAGTTTTTTTTTAATTATATTAGTTAAATAGTGAATTTGAATGTGCTCGATTCTGGCGCGATTCTTTTAAACTGAGGAGTTATTCTCTCTTATCCCACCTTCCCCTTTCCTTCAGAGGACCACGCGCGCTGGCCTACGTTGTCACCGTCTAACTGTGGCCACAATTCTAACGCGTACAAAGAAATTTGGTGACTCATTTCTTTGTCGCACTATTTGTAAATGGAATGCTCTGCCCGCTCACGTGTTCCCTCCCTCTTACAACCTGGGATCCTTTAAAAGAGGCGTGAAGAAGCAACATGCAGGCCGGCAGGGTGAGGATGGCTGGTGTGGCAGGTAGAACTGCTGTATCAGCTATCTTCGCGTCTGGACTTCACCTTCACTTAACATCAGGTGGGGTGGAGTAATTTGTCGGACCGAACTATAAAAAAAAAACATCAGTATCTCCTTTTCATTCAGTATAGAGAATGATAAGGATACACTGTTGTAAAATTTCAGTTAAGGTTTAGAGAATCATGCGCCAGAATCGACACCAATACCTACTACAACTTATATGTCAAAATTAAAATAAACGTGATTTGATGATCATCATGAAATGTAAGACTTTAAGTTAATTCTAATTTAATTAAAATGTAACTACTTTTTTAATTGTTTTTCATTATTATCATCATCCTATTAATGTTCCCGCTGCTGGGCCACAGGCCTTCCCTGTGGATGGAATAGGGAGATTGGGACATGAGCCACCACGCGGGCCCAGTGCGGATTAGCAGGTGCTAACGATTGCAGATGCAGCCGGGACCAACGGCTTAACGTGCCTTCCGAAACACGGAGGAGCCCGAGATAGTACATTTTTGGTCACCCATCCAATGACTGACCACTGCGACAGTTGCTTAACTTCAACGATTGCAGCCGAACGCGCTCACCATTTAGGCCCTCGAGCTCCTAAAAGAGCGGAGATTGAGCAGAATTTAGACATCGGACACTTTTTATCTCAGATAAACTTTGGTTCCTGTGGGATTCTCAAAATTGTATATAAAGTTAAAACTGACATAATTAATAAATATTTCCAACACACACCAATTAGCCTAGCCCCAAAGTAAGCACTATAAGGCTTATGTTATGGGATACTAAGGTAACGGATAGAATACATTATATACTGCACAATACATACATAAGTATATTTATATAGAAAAATGTATTAAACATCCATGACTGGAGTACAAATGCTCGTATTTATCACACAAACATCTGCCCTCACCGGGATTTGAATCCGGGACCTCTCGAGTAGGCGACACCCTGACACCAGGCGTACAAACCACTCGGTCCTAGGGATGTCGAAAGTTGAAAAAAATATCGATAAATCGATATTTAAAAAAATATCAATATCGGCTTCGATATATCGCGAAAAAAACATCGATATATCGGACCAATTTTAAAATCGGAAATAATAACAATACAAATTATAATTAAAGAAAGAATTATCAAAGTACCAAATTGCCGCTCACTACACTACATGACAGTACAGTATCTCACGAAAGATGACACGTGGAATAATAATGGAACGAAAATTAGTTACGATTTTTCCAGATACGAATTTAGTAAGATCGTGATATGCCGCTAACAATTAAAAAAATATCGTTTTTGATACGAATTTCGATATTGGTTATTTTGTATTGATGTATCGATATATCGAACCAAAAAATATCGATATATCGATACATGATATATTTTCAACAAGCCTACTCGGTCACGGAAGTCGCCTTTTGAAAGTATGTATATTTTGTTAGTATGTAAAAAGAGCCTGATGGCGCGGGGGTTAGCGCGTTCTGCTTCGATCGTTGAAGTTAAGCAACATTCGCAATGGTCGGTAAGGGGGCGTCCATAAATTACGTGAGATGTTTAAGGGGAGGTAGGGGTGGAGTCAAATCTCATCTAATATTACGTTGGAGAGAGGGGGGGGGTCTCGGCAAATATCACGCATTTTTTTTTCACAGTAGTATCTATTAAGTATTCTATTCTTAAATTTTTATTACACTTATAACTCTCAGCAATATTGATTACTAGTCTTAACCAGTCGTAAATAAAAAAGCATGAAGCATTTTTTTTTCTTTTTACAATAACAATCTAACGCGTTTACGAAAGAAACCCACATTTTGAAAAATCTCACGTGAGATTGGGGGACGGGGGAGGGGGTTGAATAAAATCTCACATCTCACCAGGGGGCCAATCGCCTAAAGGAAATGCTTTGGAAAACGCTAACGCTTACGATTTTATTTTGTTATTTCTAGCCGCCTGAGGTATTCAAATGCCTCGCGCTCTTTCTTTTTCTTTTGCATTGGTAATAACAATATTAAAAAAAATGAGCGTGAGGTATTCGAAAACCTCAGGCGGTTAGAAATAACAATATAAAATCGTAAGCGTTAGCGTTTCCCAAAGCATTTCCGTTAGGCGATTGGCCCCCAGGGGGGGAGGGAGGGACAGAAAATCCAAAAAAACACCTCACGTAATTTATGGACGCCCCCTAATTCTGCTGTTCTCAAACTTAAGTGCGGCTAAGTGACATATGGTTGATTTTTCAGTCTACAATTGCATCTTTTACAGTTTTTAATTCTTTATCGATCTGTCTTTAACAAGTACCTATTCGTATCTTTTATAATTTAAGTCTAAAAATCCGTCATGTGATGAATGGTTACAAAATAGCCATACTTTAAAGATTACACGTTGTTTTTTGGCAATATCTCAAAAGTGGGTTTTGTCATTTAGAGGTTGTCGTCATAATAATAATAACATTCTTCTATACATACTCTCACTCAAGGGCGGATCCAGGGGGGGGGGGTCATGACCCCCCCCTGGGCTGGGTCCATCTGTACCCACTGTGACTTGACCACGACTATATGACCCCCCCCCCCCCTGGCGCCAAAGCTGGATCCGCCCTTGATCTCACTCGGACCCCTTTTTCCCAGTGGGCACTTTGGGCAAGTGCCCAGGGCCCCGCGATCGATAGGGCCCCCCCTAAGATCAAATACAAAGTCCCTAGTTCCTGTTAAATCACTAAACGGGGGTCATAGGGGCCCCATTATCCTAACATGCCCAGGGCCTCCAATAGGTCAAAGACGGCACTGGTCTCACTCATCTTCTTCATTATAGATTGTCTAAAATATTATTATTTCGTAGAAAGTGAGAGAGGCCTCACAGTTAGGGCTGCCATCCGTCCGGGTTTCCCCGGATTTGTCCTAGTTTACGGGGCGTCCGGGGAGCGTCCGGGCGGGGTTTTATTTGTAGTCCGGGTTTAAAAATTTACGACAACGCATGAGTGGCCCTTGGTGCTGCAAGTGTCCATGGGCAGCAGTGACCACTTATTATGAGGTAGACCGCTAGCTGTTTTGCCTAGATCAACATAAAAAAGTTGATTTGTGATATTTTTTATTGGTCTGTCCGGGTTCTAGGCTCCATAATCCGGGGTTATCACGCGTCTTATCCTGGTTGCCACATTTTAGAGATGGCAGCCCTACTCACAGTACACAGATAAACGATAGATTGAACACAGCTCAAAACCGGAAGATGTGACGTTTTGAGGAAGCGTTTGCAACGCAAACCGTCTCTGTGATTATCTCGACTCGAGGCCACCATTTACTTCCTTGAAGCTTTGGTGTTATTATAAATAATTTAAACCCTACTCCATTCGAATTCCCCTGAGGCAAATGGCAAACACACAAACCAATTATTCTAAAAACTTTTTGATGTGAAATTTTCAACTACCAACTATCTTCGCGTTTGGACTTTATCACCACTTAACATCAGGTTCTTTTCGGACGGGATGTAAACGGAAATGCGTCACGGACGTCACACGACTATATATATATGTATATATATATGTGTGTGTGGGATATAAAAAATGTAGTTTTTGAAACGCAAATAAATGGTTTTGCCGACTTAATACCCTATTGTATGTGACGTGCGCTTATACAGGGCGTCCCACGGGTTTGTCACACGGAGGGCAAGTATATTAAATATTGATGATAGGATATTTTACTGAAAGAAGACATCACTTTATTTTTAATACTTAATTAACTTAATAGAACTGCATTCACAGATCTTTTTTAAATCTACAGCCAATCATACCCGTGAAATGTGAAAAACGCATTAAATACGTTATAATTATATTGAAAAACGGCGTGGGAATATTTGGTATCCCATACACCATAGGGATGATGACGGGGTACAGTAAACGAAATTCTATTTAGTCCGTCAGTTAGATGATCAAAAAATAATGGTAAAAAACACTTATTTTTTCTTTGGGCAATCAAACAAAATATGACAAAGTTATAGCGCGTCGAAGTTTGGGAGTAGGGGCTCGTGACGTCACTTTTTAGTTAATTTTCACTTAAAAGTGTACCAAAACGTGACGTCATGCGACTTTTCAAATCAATATAAATCTCTGCAATGTTTTTAATATGTGTAAAAAAAACGTGCCCCTTTGTGATACCTGATAAACGAAGAAAAAAAAATTGTCATCATCCCTATTCCACCCCCCTATAAAGGATGAAGGTGTCGATTCTGGCACGATTCTCTAAATCTAAACTTAAAGACAACTTTGGTGTCGATTCAGACAGGATTCTCTAAACTTAAAACTAAATTTAACATCACTCTGTCCTTTTCATTCCGTATAGAGAATGACAAAGATACACTGTTGTCAAATTTAAGTTTAGCTTTAGAGAATCATGCCAGAATCGACATCAGTGTTTCCTTTTAATTCTCTATGCAGAATGAAAAAGTGAGACTGATGTTAAGTTTAGAGAATCACGCCAGAATCGACACCGATATTGGGATAAAAAAAAAATATCACGTATCCTCTCAACGTATGGAGGTGAGCATTAGCAAGTCTTCGGCAGACTCCAATTTTTTATCACATTTAGTGCACTTAATTGTAAATTGCGAGTACATACCTAAGAAACAAGTAGGTAAGTATCTCATGAATGATTTTTCAACTTTGTTAAAGCAGAAATTGTAGTTTTACATTAACATAACTTAAGGTGCGTTCAGACCATGCTATATCATATTTTCTATATTCTATAGAATTTTATAGGTCGCGTTAGGCGTTATATATAACACAAAACGCGTAACGCATATTATTATAATATGCATAGCTAATAAAAATAGCTGTATGTGTTTTTTCAATAAATAAATTATTATAAAGCATGGCACGACCAGTCAACTTGAATAATTAACTTCAGAAGTATCTCTGAAGCAGTGGCGGACTAACAGGGGGGCGGAAGGGGCGGCCCGCCCCGGGCCTCCGATTTTGGGGGCCCCCAAATGCCTCCGCGTTCCCCTGATCGCATCCTAAACTAGACTTTAAAAATGTGCTTAGTACCTACATAATTTCATCAAGATCAAAACACTACAGCCATCTGGACTTTTTACGCGGTACTAATATTCTTTTAACTTCGCTGAACGCGTCCAATACGCTGGGGGAATTCCCGTCTCTGCAGCGGGTACTTCCTCAGGTACCCCTGAATAAATGAAGTACAAATAATTCACTCTTATACGCCTACATTTAATAACATTCACTATATTTACGTCGAAAAATAAATATTGGCCTCTTTTAAAATCCGTTCAAAGTAACCTCATTAAAAAGTGTAACAGTGCTTTTGATTTTTGTTGCGGTATAAAAGTAAATGACTTTAGAGTTGAGTTAGTGCATTTTTAAGTATTTAGAAAGAGTAAGTAATTCTTCGTATAATTTAGCCTAGAAATCATAATCCGTAGTTTCTAGGCAATATGCAACTACGTTTCTAGTCAATATGTACCATATTGTAGGTATGTATGTTTATTTAGCTTAAATAATTTAATTGGAATTTAAATTCCACTCGCCAGATTTTAACGAAACAAACTAAGAAACTACATTTTTTCTTTAAAACTGGGGGGCCTCATTTTGCCGCCCCGGGCCTCTGACGAGCTTAGTCCGCCACTGCTCTGAAGTCACCTTCCATTACATCTATTTAGAATGTATGTAGTTACAATAAATTTTATTAATGATGCTTACCTGTATCATTGCTGTTTTTCGACGACAACGACCGATCTGTATCGAACGTCGGTTTACCATAAGTTTCAACATGCTTCAGAGATAGCAAGTGATTTTTTAAATTCGTTATCGTCGTTCTGTACGACCTTATCAATTTACACTGTTTGCATCGTGCCAAGCGTTGTTTTTTGTCAATGACGTCGTAATAATTCCACATATGAGATTGAGCGGGCATTTCTTCTCGTAAACAAAAAACGCCTTAAAACTATTATTCTTGTGTGACACTAAACAATAACGCTTTAAACGAAAAACCGTTTTTAAATGTAAATAAGCGTAAATTATTTTGTAACTATTAAATACGTTACGAGAAAACGAGGGTTCTGCTCTCTCAGCACCAGCGGTTCTATTCGTTTTTTAGGTTAGAAACACAACCTAATAAGAATGGGTTTTCGTAAAAATACACTTTTCACGATCAATCACAAAACAACGTTTGTACGAAGTTGTTAAAATGTATCAAATGATCGTTATAATACAATTATTTAGCACAAACAGAAGCGCTAGTTTTTTTTAAGCGTATTAAAGGACGTTACGCTACGTTATTCACTAGCTTTTGCTAACCGAACGCGGCGATACTAACCGGTTGGTCACGTGACTGGAGTGGCTGCTATAATGCTAAAGCGAGAAACATATTTACGTGTCGTGTCGCACCAGAATCATACCGGTTTCATACATTTACTATGGTGACTTAATTACGTGTCGTGTCGTGTCGACGCTCTAATATGGTTAAAGAATTTTATATCTCAAAAAGAATAATACAGTTATGGAATTATTATTTTTTAAGCATTTAACTGCTAGATGTTTAAATCTAAAGAAAAGTTTACTAGAAAGAAAGAATACTTGAAAAAGTATTCATTTGACATTGTGGGTTACCTACAATGCCGCGGTAGCATAATTGGTCAGTGCATTCGCCCGGATAGCGAAGGGTGCGGGTTCGAGTCCCGTCTGCTGCCTGGTCCGCGTGGATTTTTTCCTAGTTATATTTTCTTTACATTTAAACATCAAGCAGTTAAATGCTTAAAAAATAAAAATTATAACATTATATTTGCCTGAAATAATAACGGCAACATTATAAAGTGACCTCGTTGAAATGCCTGTTTCCGGCCAGTCGCTATTTCTGTTCCTACTGTGGCCAGGTACATAGGTTGTCAAAGTCTGCTGTATTTACAGTGCTTTGTGCCAAAAGTGTTTTAGTTTGTGACTTTATTGTTTTTATAACTAGTTCACAATAATATTAAATACCCTAGGTACACCACGTGCGCTCAAAATGTGTCCCAAACAAGAAGTGCTTGAACACGACTCAAGCACTTCTTGATTCACAGTCACGTGCGAACCGTTGAAAAGTCAACATGCCGCTGAGCTCCGTGAAAACAGGCGAAAGAAATACATAAAGAATGTAAAATGTCGTTTTTTCGACAGATGTGTAATCAATGTTTGTTAATTTTACGCATTTGAAGTAAATTTTGTTTTAATACTTAGCGTAAACTGATTTAATAGAAAATATTTGTTATATTCAAATGCATAGTCGATAATAAAGCCGTCTTTTTCCTCGCGGACCGTACCTGCTATATTACTAACAGCGCATTCAGAATTGCGCGTACAGTCAAAGAAATAAGGTCTTTATTCTTCTGCATATAGCAATAAGTCATAAAATTTTACGAGCTTACATATCGGACTGTCATAACTCTATGACGCGTGCGTTTTAATTAAGACCTTATAAAGTATGCTTTAAAGGTGATTTTCAATGTTTAAATAATGCCTTATATTGTTAAGACTGCGCGATCATCTTACGGAGCTCCGTGGATCCTCCAATGTACTCTGTGGACAGGTTACGGGCATGATTTTGTTCGTGTTGGTGTATCTAGGGTATTTAGTATCGTTGCTAGTTCATTATAAAGTGGAAAAAAAGTAAAAGAAACATGCCTTATTGTGTTGTAAGCAATATTCGACCGAACATATCGTTGCACCATGAAGTGCTCGAACACGCCTTCATCCTTCTTGGTAGATATGAGTCGTTAAGTGAAATTGAAGAAACGTAACGTAACCAGTTATTTATATATCGTCACTAGTTTTGTAATGAGTGATTTTTCGTAACCAGTTATTTGTTCAAGTAGTATTACAATAAACTTATCCTTAATGTCTGCATCTATCAAAGTATATATGTCACTTCATGAGTGCGTACCTAAAAAAGTCCTGCGAATACCTCTACACTGCTTAGTGCGGAGCCGCAGGGTCCCCGTTAGGGATTCTACCACGGCTCCGCCCCCAGCAGCTTCCCGGCCTTGCCGGGGCTCCACGGCAGGGGTCTCCCGCGGTATTACGGGGACCCCGCAGACGTGTGCAGGTAGGCCCGCGCGTGGGGGCTGGGTACGCGGCCTACTGCCCACCGTACCTCCCCCCATCCGCTGCAGAAGGGCTTCTTGGGCGTACCCGTCCAAGAACCCTCCACCGCCCCCCCCCCCCCCTTTGTAGGACAAAACTACAAGTGGGGGGCTGCCGTTCCTGGGAGGGGGGAACGGGAGGGGAAGGTAGTTCTTCCCGTCCCTCTCCCCCCTCCCGGTCGCCCGCGTCTCCTCGCGTCTTCTCCTAGTCATGAGTGCGTACCTGCGCTATAGCTAGCTACAGTTATTTAGTTATCGGGACTTAGTCACAAAATTTTAACAAGTTTTATATAATTTTTGTAAAAGAAAACATTGATGAAATGACTTTCCTTCATACTTTATCCTGGATTAGGACTGACTGCATTAACTAATGTTAGGTAGGATAATTATATAATGCAGGCGTATTTAACAGTTCATTCTATACAATGATTTGAAATATTTACAATATTTTACAGTTATTTGCACATTTTTACAATAGGTTAATTTATAAGTTTTTTAAATTTGAATGGTTTCTCCCTATTTACATCTTTTGTTACTAGGACTTTACAATCATTCGCTGTTCTTTTTGTCCTTTACGTAAATAACTCGTGACGGGTGCGATCGGTGTCGTTACCTACCGTCGCTACTTGGCTGGAGCTTTTCGAATAACGCAAGTGTTAAACGTAGCTACGTTTATAACCAGTTACAAAAAATCACAGGTTTATTTTCAGGCTGCTTAACCAGTTATTGAGACTGATTACGTTAAATAACGCCCATACCTACTTCTTGGTTCACAGTCACCTATGTTATTAAAGTTAACTAATTTAATAATATTGGATAATTTATATTCATATTTATAAAATAGAATAATACAAATAAGTAATTTTTGCATACTGTCAAGTCTCAACTTATCGTGCGTGTATAGTATAGTGGGTACCCTGAGGATAATTTCGTTGCATACAGAGAAAGTTGCCATCCGAGGGATCGAGATGTCGCTAGTAGTCATCATTGTAAAAAATCGTGAAGTTAGATCTCTATCCCTTTAAATAAAAGGTACTCTGTGGCAGTCACGCGCGGACCGTTGAGAAGTAAACATGCCGCTGAGCTCCGTGAAAAAATGCGGAAAAATAATTATAGTATGCAGCAGTAGTTTTTTCAACAGGGCTATTCAATGTTTGTTAATTTAACGCATTAAGGAGCTTGATTGTGTGGGTGTTTAGCGCGTTCGGCTGCGATCGTTGAAGTTAAGCAACTTTCACTGTGGTCCTTCATTGGATGGGTGACCGAAAACTTTCTATCTCGAGTTCCTCCGTGCTTCGGAAGGCACGTTAAGCCGTTGGTCCCGGCTGCATCTCCGTCAGCAGTCGTTAGCATCCGCCATTCCGCACTGGGCCGACGTGGTTGGTCATGACTGGGGCTGCCATCCGTCCTGGTTTCCCCGGATTTGTCCTAGTTTACGGGGCGTCCGGGGAGCGTCCGGGCGGGGTTTCATTTGTAGTCCGGGTTTAAAAATTTCCTGTTTTGGGTCGCCAACTAATCCGTCAATTTAAATGTCTTTGAAAATAAATAAATCTTTTCTCTTTCAAAGATCAGCTCTATCGCTCACGCTGTACGCAATAACAGCATTCGTTGCTATGTGGATGACAGCACTGACACTTTTTACACTGGTCGGTCAAACATCCCTCGGATGGAAGAAGAAGGGTATAAAGACAGACTTGTGTCCGAGATTGAGATGTTACTGGATCAAGTCTCAAATTGGAGCCAACAAAACTTGATTGGATTAACCCAGCAAAGACACAAGTTTGTGTGAAAAAGTTTGGGTGCTTAATAGATCTAGTAAGTACCTCAAGCCTAAATATCGGGTGTTACTTTACAAAGCACTGGTCCTCTGGGCTGCAGCACTCCAATACCAGCTCCTTCCTCTTGACCGGATACAAAAGCGGACAGTTTGACTTATCGATGATCCTGAGATCACTGACGCGTTGCAACCCCTTAGCACGGTAATATTATCTATACAGTATTGTGACTCCGCCCTGTCCTTGAAAATAAATGCCTACACCGAACGCTGCGTTGGCACGCGGTAGGGCCGCCAGCCTACAGTACGAGTATTTTATGTAGTTTTGTTTTTAACGCGAGTGTAGGTAGATTACTCGTTTGTCTCTTTTTTCATCCTAACCACTTATTTATATATTATTCCAGATATTTACACGATGGAAAAACCGAAATACCTAAATATTAGAAACAAATAACGTACTAGTAGATAGGTATATAAAAAATATTCTATAAAGGTAAGACACCTTTCCAATATTTCAGGTAATTTAAAAAATGATATCTCTGGGTGTGTTATTGAAGAGTTCAAGCAACCAAAAACAGCAATTGTGCTGTTGTACGATATTGATCGTCGTTTGTTCTTTTCCATACTAAATTATGTAGGTATCTACTTAATTAAATCAAATATTTACAATACAAAACGCATGTTTAAGCACGGCTAACTGCATAAAAAACAATTCAGACCGTTCGGTCGTCGTTGCGGCGCGGCGGCGCATTCGCAGTGTGACCATATTAAATTTTACGAAAATACCGAGGCACCTCAAAAAAAATACTGAAATATACCGACTTACATAGGACAGATATACCAATAAAAATACTGATTTTCTTAACACATTTTATTTATTCATACGTACTCACAATAAATGTTAGAGTTATATTTTAACATCCTTTTCGAAGGATTAAAATTTACACAACCTCCTTCATTTCTTCACGCTCTATCTAATAGTGCAAACCGCATTAAAATCAGTCCAGCAGTTGTAAAGTTTTAGGCGAACATACATTCTGCAAGTCTGATTAATACTATGTATTGATTGATAATTTTATATGTAGTATTACAATACTACAACGGCCGTCTTTCTTGTCATATCTGTAACTTACTCATAGATAACATGCATAAGTATAGGTAAACTAAATCCGGGGAAGTCCCCAATGTTCGCGTTCCGGGGAATTCCGCAAACATTGTCGCAAAGACGATCACTCACTACGGTGGTGCCATAACTTCTACCAAAATATACCCAAAAATACTGACTGCCAGCAATATACCTGAAAATATACTGAATTTCGGAAAAATCGATGAAATATACTGAAAAAGTATTAAAATACTGAATCTGGTCACACTGCGCATTCGCGACTGGGTGCACGCCGAGCGCACATCGAACTCGAGTGGCGTAGGTATGACTCGCTTTCCAACCGTTTGTATGAAGATAGAATACTGTATGATATTATTACCGTGCCCTTAATTAGCATGCACAGACGGTACAACACGCACAAGAATGCAACTGCTTATAGGTGTTGTACCGTCTATACAACGGAGAGTGTTCCGAGGAATTATTCAACGGATACCAGTGCCCAAGTTTCTCCACAGCACCACACACCGCAGAGAAGTTTAACGCCCACCATCTGGACGCCTAGCGTTCGAGCACCATGTGTCCTTTTCTTTTGCGTACCAGTAAGATCTGGAACGAACTTGCCTCAGTATTTTTTTAATAGCTATGATATGGTAATCTTAAAGAGGCGGATGAACCTTTTCGTTCAGAGCCGGCAACACATGAGTAGCCCTTGTTACACAGACAGCAGTGACCACTTATTATGAGGTGGACTGCTAGCTGTTTTGCCTACATCAACATAAAAAAAGTTGATTTGACACATTTTTAACTGTTTTTTATTGGTCTGTCCGGGTTCTGGGCTCCAAAATCCGGGGTTATCATGCGTCTCGTCCTGGTTGCCACATCTTAGAGATGGCAGCCCTAGTCATGACCCAATCTCCCTATTCCATCCATAGGGAAGGCCTGTGCCCCAGCAGTGGGGACATTAATAGGCTGATGATGAAGGTGAAGAAGACGTTATTCTTATACAGTAGGACCCGTTTAATACGATCACGATTAATACGATTTCTCGCTTAATACGCCATTTTGCGTCGATCTCTGCAACTTGAGACGCTTTCATACATTTCTTAACGTTTAATACGATTCGTCATCCCGTTTAATACGCTTAAATCGCCAACACGTACCACACATATTACCTCTTGTGACAGCGGCCAGCGATTGCCGTGACGACTGTTGAGCTAAGATGACGCTAGACGCTAAGATTTTATCGAGAATGTGAATAACACACAAGGCCCTAAGTGATAATAATAATAATATTTCCAACACTCACACCAATTAGCCTAGCCCCAAAGTAAGCACTGTAAAGGCTTGTGTTATGGGATACTAGGGTAACGGATAGAATACATATATGGTACATATATAAGTATATTTATATGAAATACATATTAAACATCCATGACTGGAGTACAAATGCTCGTATTCATCACACAAACATCTGCCCCCACCGGGATTTGAATCCGGGACCTCTCGAGTCGGCGACGCCATGAAACCCGGCGTATAAACCACTCGGCCACGGAGGTCGTCAAATAAAAAAATAATGATCAAGAAGAAGATGAATCAACTCCGATTTTGTTACAAGCCCAGGCATTATCAGTAGTTAATAATAATTTAAGATGCTATGTAAATTCTTTGAATCAAAGCGAAGAAGCAAAGCAATAGTTAATTTATGTATAAATTTTGTAATTGCTAATGGCTCAAAATATTTTTGTCAAACTAAAATCTCTTATCTATTAGACAAGTCCGTCCGTCCGTCTGTGGTGCTGTTTCAGCGGCTAAACCGTAAGAGATAGATAAAGAGAATATTTAAGTTATAAGTTAAGAATAGTCTGATAAGACTACAAACCGGATTTGAGTAACGTAGCACTTCCGGTTTTCGAGAAATCACGTATTTCAAACGAAACCACACAAAATCTCCGAAGTTCTCTAATTATTATTAGAGAACTAAATTAAATACATTTTTTTTTTAAATCAGGTTTTGGTGAACATTTGGTTCACTGGTTTGCTAGTAAGTGATTAATTTTTAATTAATTTAATACAAACGTAATATTAATACACTATTTTTTATAATGTATAATGCGATTCAAATAAGAATAGGAAAGCCAATGACCTGCATCTGTCAAATGACGCTTTAAAATTACGGTTTGCAATAAATCTTGGAACTCTTTTTTAGCACTCGGCTAATTCTAGAATAAAAAAATTTAAATTCCAAACATTTGTAAACAAACATGACGACGATGACAACTCCGGTAGTTATGCAGAGCTGAGCGAAATTGAAGAGCTAGATTCCGATTAATATTTTTACTCACACAGTCATAAATGTTATTAATAAAATCTGATGTTCTTTCTCACTTAATCTTAGTAAATAAGTTTTATTTAAAAAAACCTGATGTTCTTTCTCACTTAATCTTAGTAAATAAGTTTTATCGAAGAAAATCTTTTATTGCTCACTCTACCTATTTTGTTTCAATTGACAGCTTTGACATCACAAAATGGCGCCCAGTCGATCCCTTTCTTAGTTGAATCGCATTAAACATAATTCTTAAATATTGTACCTATATCTAATACCTCAATACCTACATTCGACAATTCCCTATCCCGCTTAAGACGCGGTTTTGGTTGAGTCCCTGTGAAATCGTCTTAAACGGGTTTTACTGTACTTACTATAGATTGATTTAATAGACAATATTTATGATGTTCAAATGTATGGTCGGTTATATAGCTGTCTCTTTTCATCGCGCTCCGTACCTGCTATTTGCTATCAGCGCATTCAGAATTACGCATAGAGTCAACAAAAAGTCAAAGAAATAAACTCTATATTCCTCCGCCTGTAGTAACAAGTCGTAAAATGTTAGGAGCTTGCATTTCGAATTGTCCTTATGTTCTTTGCATTAAAGGTGACTTTGAATGTTGAAATAATGCCTTATATTTTTTTGATTACGCGATCATCACGGAGCTCCATGGATCGTCCAATGTAGGTATCTTTTGGACAGATTTCGGCCACCATATTGTTCGTGTTGTTATCTCAGACCAAGTAAAAAGAAAGACAGAATTCTGCAAACAACAAAGTGAGGCCGGTTTTTTATGTATGTAGTGCATTAGCCAGTGTTGCCATAGTCATTCATAGTACCCCAATATAAGAAAATTTATTTATATTTGTTTCTTAGGTTTTCACTCACACCACTCATTAAATAATTCAAGTTTCGACGGTATAAGAATATAGAATATATATTCGATATAAAAATATAGAATACATATTATCTGATCATAATACTGACGAAACAGCCTGAAAAAGATGCTAAAACGTCAATAAAGAAATAAATCAGTGCATCTATACCGTTGAAACTAGTTTTATTTAAAATAATTTATCTTTAAACGATGATTTATCCCTACTTATAAAAACACTAATGCTTGAGAAGCTAAGGGTGCCCCCTTCTCTGGTGGTGGTTTCTTCTGTACCAATTCCGATATCGACAAAGCCCATGTATTTCTCGCTCTCACACAATTTTTGAGGTCGGATAGCCACCTCATCGAACCCCAAGTTGCTAATTGGTTTATGTTCTCCGATTTCGGATTAAGCTTTTAATGCCTCAAATGATTCTTCCGTAAATCCTGGCTCTCCTGTCATGTGTCCATACCATTTGGCTAATGTTTTGGGATGTAGAACGCAAGTATTAAATGTTAATACACTTAAGCTGTAGGTGAATAAAAGTTAAGAATAAGTCAACATTTTTTTATCGCAGGGGTGTATTTAATATTTTTTTATGTCATTTCCGTTTAATGCATTGAACATGTCAACGACAGCAATATTGCCTTTTAATTCATTAAACAAATCTGTATTAATAAAGTTTTGCTTTTAAAGATTCCGTAGTATTCCTTTTAAAGATTTATTTCTTTTTTTAAGACGTCTTACTTTTTGGTTTAATGTTTTTATTTTGCTCTTAGCTTTTTTTAACTTTGTCTCTAAAAATAAAACTCTTTTCCGTAGCTTGTGCTTCCTGGGGGTGTCAAAAATGGATGGATCTTGCACTGATTGCTCTGGATTAACCTAAAAGAAAACAGAAAATAAATCAACGCAAATTATTTAACAATAAAATTTAAGAAATGTATAGTAGGTATTTTAAACTTTTTGGCTTATGTTGTATTTAACACATTGAATGCCAAGAATTTTCTCGTAGCTGGCATTCATTGTGATAAGAAAGTTAAGTTGCATTTGAACCTACGTTAATATCTT
Organism: Chilo suppressalis; assembly: GCA_902850365.2. Classification (NCBI taxonomy): domain Eukaryota; kingdom Metazoa; phylum Arthropoda; class Insecta; order Lepidoptera; family Crambidae; genus Chilo; species Chilo suppressalis. The sequence continues at coordinate 13,238,247 of OU963919.1, forward strand.
GGACAGTAACAGCACATGAAGCTGAGGGCTGGTTCAAATCCGAAAATAATAACTCTGGTTGTGTAGTTTGAACCTTAAAGAAAGGAGAATAATATTAATCGACGCAAATTCTTCAACAACAAGAAGAAGATATGCAATATAGATGTTTTTTTATAAATATTTCGGAAAGTATGTAATTATCTTGCTTACAGCATATGAAGTAGAAGGCTGGTTTAAATCCGAAAATTGTAGCTCTGGTACTTCAGTTTTAACCTAAAAAAAAGATAAATATTAATCAATGCGACGCAGGTTTTTTTATATTTATTTATGTTTACGTGAAAATTAATACTTACAACAGCAGAAGGTTGGACTACGTCATCATCATTTAACTGCTCGGGTACGCCAGGTAAAAGCTGTTGGACGAAATAAGGCAGATTTATATTAAACTAGCAAACCCCGCGAACTCCGTTTCGCCACCAGATGGCTTCGTTTTATGTAACATTTCGTATGGTGATTAAAAAATTTTTTTTTTTTAATTTTTCCTGAATTTTCTTTGCTATAAACCTCACGGAGCCTGAGACCTTTCCAACGAATGCAAAACCGTGGAAATCGGTTCGTGCGTTCTGGAGTTATAGCGTCAGGAAGGAAAACCCGACTTATTTTTATATAGTAGATGACCATGAACTAAGTAGGTGAACCACGGCCAAAGAGGCCAAAAAACATAGTTTGAACCTTAAAGAAAGCAGAATAATATTAATCGACGCAAATTCTTCAACAAGAAGAAGAAGATATGAAATATAGATGGTTTGTTTATAAATGTTTCGGAAAGTGTGTAATTATCTTGCTTACAGCACATGAAGTAGAAGGCTGGTTTAAATCCGAAAATTGTAGCTCTGGTACTTCAGTTTTAACCTAAAAAAAAGATAAATATTAATCAATGCGACGCAGGTTTTTTTATATTTATTTATGTTTACGTGAAAATTAATACTTACAACAGCAGAAGGTTGGATTACGTCATCATCATTTAACTGCTCGGGTACGCCAGGTAAAAGCTGATGGATGAAATAAGGCAGATTTATATTAAAATGACCATGAACTCAGTAGGTGAACCACGGCCAAAGAGGCCAAAAAACAACGAGCAGTTTTTGAAAGTGACATTCACAAAGGAGTCCCGGCACTTTTCATAGAAAAAATTTGTATACAGTTGAATTTAGTCTCAAAATAAAGCCAAAATTATTTGCTACATAAAACTTCTTTTGCCTTATTTTTAGTGAATCGTGGAAAGAAGTTATTTAATGATTAATATTTTTTGATATAGAAACCCTTTTGATGACAAACCTACGTATTTGACATTGACAGCTAGCTGCTGATGACAAATATTGCCAGACTACGGTACCCAATTATGAAACACAGATAAAAAAATTAAAAAAGTATACAATTTTGTCACAAAATGCCGGGTGTCCATTATCATAGAAATATATAGCGTTTTACAATGGGCAATTATCAATTTAACAACGCTAACACGTCACATTGAAGTGGAAAAAACGGCTCATAATTATTTAACGCTAAACGTAGTACTTTATTTAATAAGCGCGCTTAAAAAAAACTTTTTTGCTTTATATGCTTATTCGTTTTACGCGTTTGTAAATCGTTGCGTATTGAAAGACTGCTTACGCTTAATATTTTCCGTTTAAAAATTTCAAATAAAGAAATCATCTATTAACCAACCAATCAAAGTTGCGTATTGGTTCGCTTTATTTAGTACCACAACATGTTGTGGTTCAATTCTATTATGATATATGGAGGGACTTGTAGAAACAATAAACAGTTAGCAAATAAGCATATTAAAGGAAATAGAAATAAGCATGCTTAAAAGTGCTTTTCGTTTAAACGTCCAACTCTAGTCACATAGTATATTTAGCTACAACTACACAAAAAAACGAGTTATGACCACACGACTGAAGTGAAAGTTCTTTAACTCCATTTCATGTGTACAATATATACATGTACGTGTATGTACATATACATATTTCATTTACTTGCTATAAGAAATAGAGAGAAATAAAATGTGCGCGCTCACTGCTTTCTCTTGCTTATATCCCCCACTCAACTCCCGTTCGCCTCGCCCGAACACACTTTTCGTAATGCATTCGCCAGCTTACCCCCCAAATCAAGCGTGCGTAAAGAAGTTTCACTTCAAAAACATAAAATGTGTTTGATTTATAAGTTTAATAACTGTTACACTAATAAAAGTTTAAATAGAAAATACACATATAATAAAAACAAACTTAACCTTTGGATATGCATTTTGTTTTACACGACGTAACCCTTTTGTTGTGTTGTACAAATCGTCGCTCTGAAAATGAGTCGAACAAACCACGCTGCGGGAAGTTGGTTGCCACAATGGTTCATTTCTACTCTTACGCATGACCTCAATCCACTTCTCTTTCAGATTTTGATCTCGATTAGGAAATCTTAAAAAAAAAGTATAATATATAATGCGTATTACATCCCAACAATTTAATACAAATACGAATACATAAAGAAAAAGATTAAAAAATGATCGAGCCTTACAGTAGTCGCGTATGCTGTGTAACATTTGAAACCTCACCTTATATCAAGGGCGGATCCAGAGGGGGGGTCATGGGGGTCATGACCCCCCCCCCTGGGCTGGGTCCATCTGTACCCACTTCACAATCTGTACCCGTTGTGACTTGACCACGACTATATGACCCCCCCCTGGCGCCAAAGCTGGATCCGCCCTTGCCTTATATTAGTAAAAAAAGAAATAAAACCTACTACAAAACGAAAAAGCCATTTGAACATTATGTTCTAACATCAAATCAAATAGCGCGCGCTTTCGCGACTTCCTGTTACTCACTTCCGTCCCATTTCACGAAATCACTCCCACAAATTGCAGGAAAGCGAGAGGACAGATGTTACACATCAATAAAATAAGGTAATAAAGATGTTTCGTGTAATTCTTTATCCATGCATTACAATATTCGAATAATATAAAAGTACGTACACATTACGTTATTTAGTAACGTAATGTTACGTTGTATTTCACGTTACCCAACAACAGGGTAAAACTGCAACGTATAATCATGGCAACATCTGGCTGAGGTTTTGTGTTCCAAGCGACAACCTCAAATTTGATTTTGATTAATTGAAAATAACAGTTAATAAGTGTACTTACGTATGAAACGTGATTCCATCCTGCTTTTTATTTTTTGAAGATTGGTTTCTACACATTTTCACGACACAATTCGGCATTTTCTAAAATAAATATTGTAATTTATTGTTACGTCACACTCCGAGCGCCGGCATAGCTCGACTGCGAAGCCACGGCGTAGTTTCGTTGCATGTGTGTGCGTATAACTGTTTATGTGTACACGGCGAGGCGTAGTTTTACCAACCTCACTTTTTTGTTCAGCAGACTCCTTCTTTACTTTTTATTTGGTCTGAGGTTGTTGTATCTAGGTAGGGTATTAAATAGTGTTGTCCCTAATTCATATTTCAATTTCGTTTATTCGGTCTAGGCTGCTACAAGCACTTGTGAATGTCGAAAAGCCATCGGTTCGCAAATCTACGGCGGGAGACCTTGTACTGAGAAGAACCGGTAAGAAACTCAGCAAGGGCTGTTTTTTTCTCCCTTTATTATATATATACGGAGTCTTCATATTGAAAAATGACAATATGAGATAACTCATGTATTCGTCTTCATAGTGCCCATTATAAGGGAAAATCCCATATTATTATGCCGCCCTATCTACCAAAATCTTTAAAGCAATAAAACACAGATACCTGCAGATTAGCGAGACATCGTGGTAGATTGATGTTGCCCAATATGCGTACTCAATATTGCAATAAAAAACTGCTATCCAAATTGTATAAAAATCCATAATAAGTTACCACGCTTGATAACGGAGCTTAGTTTGCCTATATTTAATAGGAAGCTTAAAATGCGGCTAATAACGAAATGTTCTTACTCAGTTAGAGAATATTTAGAAACGAAAATTGACTAAGGCCGTATACAGAAAGAAAGCCGAAAGCCGATCGGCGCTTATCGGCGCCGATCCTTCCTACATAAAGGAAGCCGATTAAAGTAGATCAAGCAAAATGTCGGACTCATCGGACGATGATTTGGTTTTGTTAGAAAATGTTTATTTAAAAATGCGAAACACAGCTATACATCCTATAAATAGAGAAAGGAAACGTTTCGGAGAATACCATCATTTATTTGTAAAAAAATTGATATTTGATGAACAAAGATTTTATACATATACAAGAATGATTCAAGAAACATTTTATTACATTTTGGATTTAGTGAAAAACCGTTTGATGAAAAATTGGTGCAATTGGCATAAACAACCAATCCTTCCAGAAGAAAGACTTGTTGTCACCATTCGGTAAGTACGAAACAAATATCTATATCTAATAACTTTATCTTTTATTAACTAAGCGCTAAAATTATTTGTTTCGTACTTACCGAATGGTGACAACAAGTCTTTCTTCTGGTGGTGGCCGCTTACTATATTATTTGGACAATATTTATGTAATATATTCTTGTTTGCCACGCTTTTAACATAAATAAAAGATCTTGTCGTATCCTTGGCCGAGATTAATCTCGTTAAATATACTTAGCCGAGATTTCGCAGAACTGGAGCTCTACTCTCTTTCTCCGAAACGAAAGGACACCCGAGATTTTGTGCCAAAGTTGTATACTTTTTTAATTTTTTTATCTGTGTTTCATAATTGGGTAACGTAGTCTGGCAATATTTGTCATCAGCAGCTTGTCAGCAGCTAGCTGTCAATGTCAAATACGTAGATTTGTCATCAAAAGGGTTTCCATATCAAAAAATATTAATCATTAAATAACTTCTTTCCACGATTCACTAAAACTAAGGCAAAAGTAGTTTTATGTAGCAAATAATTTTGGCTTTATTTTGAGACCAAATTCAACTGTATACAAGTTTAGCATTTTTTCTATGAAAAGTGCCGGGTCTCCTTTCGGCAACGAATGAATTTTAAACGAAATTTCGCCAGTGACTTTACTCTATTTCATGTTCGAACTTCGAACACGCACATAAAGTTCTGAATCACAGACGACAATTATCGTGAACGAATGGAATGAGTTATGCTTGTGAGTTCTTTTTATCTACACTTTTTAGATAACGTTGTTTACTTCAAAACAATATTACTTTATGACAACATTTTTGATTACACTATAACAACCTCTTTTGACTATGTTAGCCGACTAATTTGTAGAGTTGATGCAATCGAATGTATGTCAACCTAAATTAGTCGTGTAACACTTTGAAGTATTGGCAATACATACAAAATTTTTATTTATTTGTAAATTTTTCATACTAAAAAATGTTCCTCACGTTAAGCAGCCTTAATTAAAAATACTCTAGTAGTAATTTAAGGTTTAATTTAAACAAAAATCCCAAAACGAAAATGAAAAGGTAACACTATTCATTTCGTCAATTTGAGGTTTCCTTCGAAAGTTTTGTGAATTAGAGTAGGTTTGGAGAATTTTATTGTCAAACTATTTTCGGACGAACGAATTTTCGAAATGAAATAGAAACAGAGTAAGGAACGTGCGAAATTTCGATGGAAATTTCGTTTTTCGTTGAAATAGAGTAGGCCTCCTGCTCTTACGAGAGCAAAATTGCATTCCTTAATGTGTTCCTACCTATTTTAAGTATTTATAACTATGTATACTCTGAAGTCATTCGTCTAGTGTTGCCGAACTATCGATATTAAAACTATCGACAGTTTACATCGAAAATCATGTACCCTATCGATATCGATAGAATCGATACTACCGATAGTATCGATAGCTCAGAACAAGGCAATACTATCGAATGAGTGCAATACTATCGATACTATTGTACTTCGTTAATAACAAACTATTGATAGTATCGATACTATCGATAGTGTTGATTTAATCTGCAACAATACTATCGATAGTATCGACACTAGCGATTGTTCTAGACTAAAGTTTGGGATTGACTATAATACCTGAAAATTATAAACAATACTATTGCAAATTGTTAATCTATCGATAGTATGGTTGCAAATAAAATCGACAGTATCGATACTATCGATAGTTTGTTATTAACGAACTACAATACTATCGATAGTATTTATCTCATCCGATAGTATTGGCTTTTTGTGTGCTATCGATAGTATCGATACTATTGATAGTATCGATACTATCGCTAAGCCGATCAATTGTCATACGATTGGTTGGCTATCGATAGACTATCGATTAATCATCGATAGTCGACTATCGATCGGCAACACTACATTCGTCATTCGACGCGAGCTGAGAGACATTTGAGAAACAGGTATTTGAAAAAAACTATTGCTGTCGCGCGATAGGGACAACAGTAGTTATAAGCCGCGCCAATAAAGAAACGAATCAAAAATGGCGTCTACGTACCTGCACTGACAGATGCTAAGGTCAACAAATAAAAAGAAAGATAGAAAGAAAAAGTTGTTTATTAGGTAATGTCGAGACAGTGCGAGAATAAAGTCAGAACTAGTCGTTATATAAAAAAACAGTAGATGTATGAAAAGAGCTACAAGAAAAACAGTAGATACAGAGGCGTATTTTTCCGATTTGCACCCCCCCCCCCCCCCCCCTAGAATTGGTAAATCAAATCAAGATAAAGACCAATAACGAATGTGTTTCTGTGGCTTCTGCCGCCCCTCAAAGCTATTTTTTTTAGACAATTACATTTATTTTATAATTATTAAGGTTATCTACATTATTAATGAATGAAATGCAACTCAACATGCAATTTAAAAAAGAAAATCGTGTTCTAAAAAAACAGGAGATTCATGTAGAAAAACAGTAGAACAGGAGAAATTTCAGAAAAACAGGAGATCTCCTGTAAAATCTGGAGACCTGGCAACACTGGAACTGATATTTTTTTTTGCATGCTGCACGCGCCGTGTGTGACTAAAGACAGCAATAGTTTAGAGTGAGAGCGCATGATCGCCGCCGCCATTTTAGATTCGTTTCTTTATTGGCGCGGCTTATACCTCTGAAAATCACACTAATATTATAAAGGCGAAAGTTTGTGAGTGTGTACGGTTGGTTACTTCTTCACGTCTAAAAGGCTGGAGTGATTTTAATAAAATTTGGTATGGAGTTAGCTGACACCCTGGCTTAAGACATACGCTACGTTTTACTGCGGGAAAATATCCCTAATAAACCGCGGGGCACAGCTAATGATTAATAAATTAAGAAATTAATTAAAACAGAGTTTAAAGTAATCGTTGTCTATGTTTGTTAATGTAAAGTTGCCGCTATCTCGGTTACATCATCAGCCTATTAATGTCCCCACTGCTGGGGCACAGGCCCTCCTATGGATGGAATAGGGAGATTGGGCCATGACCCACCACGCGGGCCCAGTGCGGATTGGTGGGTGCTAACGACTGCAGATGCAGCCGGGATGCAGTTAACGTGCCTTCCGAAGCACGGAGGAACTCGAGATAGTAATTTTTGGTCACCCATCCAATGACCGACCACTGCGAAAGAAAATTTCTATTCAGTCCGTCAGTTAGATGATCAAAAAATAATGGACACGTATTTTTTCTCTGGACAATCAACCAAGAAACGACAAAGTTATAGCGCGTCGAAGTTTGGGAGTAGGGACTCGTGACGTCACTTTTAAGTGAAAATTGTACCAAAACGTGACGTCATGCGACTTTTCAAATCAATATATCTCTGCAATGTTTATATTATGTGAAAAAAGAAAAAATACGTGTCCAATACTTTTTGATAATCTACCTGATAAACGAAGAAAAAAAAATAGTCATAATCCCTATTGTATTTTGTCATAAGTTTAAATTGTTTAGTAATTTTGTGTGAGTGTGTTGTACCTAACCACCACCACCTAACTATCTCAAACCACCTAACCACATTAGCAGTGTTCATCACTACTTTCAGCTGCTGCAATGTACGGCACCCTGACTGGTCATTGTCCCCTAAACTAACACCTATATACAATATATGGAGGACTGTACAAGCGTATTAGGTTTCAAATGTAAAGTAAAGCAAATCCTGTTAGAAAAATTTGATAAGCAAATCACAAGTGTTTATTAACATACATTTTTTTTTTTTTTGTCATAAATATATTTTTAATATATATTTCGACCAGCGCATAAGCCTCGCCATACAGCGGGGAAATGCCGCCAGCGTCCTGGGAACCTTTGCCGACGGGGAAGACCTAGGGCAGCTATTTTTTTAATATTTGTATAGTTTTAGTATAGTTTTAGTTTAATATTTGCCATGTTACTTATTTATACTATCCCTTAATAAATTGAATAACATACATTTTGATTGTAGCACGTCGCGTACTCTTGTTACTTTAAACAAATTGTAAAAAATTGTAATTCATTTATTTTATTATAAGAAGTAATTTTCAATATTACTTGTGGCATTGCCATGTTAGGATAGGTGTATGTAATGAATGAATGGTTTAATTTAAGTCCAAACTAAATTAGATAAAAATATAGGCATTGTTTTTGTAGTTTTCAAATTGATATATGATTAAAAATGAGTGCATTTTTCGCCAATAAACTGTTAATCAGTTTGGCGAAATTATAAAGTGTAGTTAACAGTTTAAAATTATATTTGATAAATACATTTAAAAAAAAAGCAGTAACTAGGGTAATATTTTTGTCCAAATAAAGTACATTGGATATTATAAGTAGAAAAAAAAGTACATTGTGTCCAAAATAAAGTACTTTATTAGTAAGCTTAAATATATATTGTAAATTGCTTCTAGAACTAAAAATCTGTAATTTCTTTCGCAACGGGAAAGGTCATGGTACAAAGCCAAACATGCAGCCACGATAATGTTGCAAAAATGAGCTAAGAGCGACATATTATTTATACTGTCTGTCCGTTTTTCGCAAAAATGTTTGCTATCAATCTCTTATTGTATATTTTTCTTCAAAATTAATCCCCGAGTAATCAAACCACATTAAATAAAGTATTTTCGCGTACTTTATTGTTGGCATAAAGTATAGAGTATTACCCGAAACGTACTATACTTTATAATAAAGTACGGGTGGCAATGGCAATCCTTGTAGTAACAGACAGCCCCCTTTTTAATTTTTGAAGTTATACTTCTTTAGGCGCGTTATGAAAAAATGATGAGAGTGAAAGGACATCGACGAATTCGGCCCTAGCATGCCCAAAAGAATGTCCTTCACTATTATTTTTCTATTATTTTTTTAAATTATTAGCAATTAATCATAGTAAACGGACAATCTGTTTAAAAAATAAAAGTTCTCTTATTAGATTTTGATTAGATAAAAAAATAAAAGTTCTCTTAATAGTCATAATCAATAGGGATTATGACTATTTTTCTTATTTCTAAATATCTATTTTCGTATTTTGTCATAAGTTTAAATTGTTTAGTAATTTTGTGTGAATGTGTTGTAGTGGTTGTTGAATAAAAATATTAGCGCTATCTATCCACCAAACCACATTAGCAGTGTTCATCACTACTTTCAGCTGCTGCAATGTACGCAACCCTGACTGGTCATTGTCTTATTTAACTTTAGGAAAGAAAAAAACAGTAAACTTAGTTTTTTTTGACTAAACAAATTATGGATGCCGGCTTTGTGAAAGCAGAAAGCACAAATCTGCCAAGAATTGACGCATTGATGGTTGGTGAATTTGTTGCATTTAGTATTACAATGTAGTAATAAACATAAAACTGATACAACATATGAATAAGTGTAATAAAGTTGCGTAGGTTAATTTCTTTAAGCACTTTAATCCACAACTTTCCTGCTCCTCTAGCATGACCACCGAAACGGGATATGATAAAGCAATATATCGACATTAACTGTCAGATTACTGTCAAACTCCATAGTAGTCTGACAGTTAATGTCGATATATCGCTTTATCATATCCCGTTTCAGTGGTCATGCTAGAGGGGCTGGAGTCTTCAAGGATGTGTTTTTATATTCTCGTACAATACAGTAATGATAATTTATTTTTCGTGGTATTTATTAGAAATCATGTTTTTTTTTATTAAAAACTCAGTTAAAAGTAATTTTCTACGTGTTTACGAGTTTTTGTTTACCACTGTTCACGTCATAGCATAGACAATCTATAGACTAAAATGGCCGACAGCGTTTTTGTATGTCCATGAAAAGTCTATTTTAAAATTAAAGATTTGTAGCTTTCTCGGTTTAAAAAAAATACAATACATTTTTTTTCGGTCTAATAGAACATTTATTAACCATTTAAAACCTTTTTCCAAAAAGGGTCAACTAGCCTATTAATCATAGTAAACGGACAATCTGTTTAAAAAATAAAAGTTCTCTTACTAGATACTACAGTCTGTTCATCCAACTTGGCACTCCTTTTTATTGAAAATACAGCATTAAAAATCAACTGATAACTGGATTCAATAGGTTTCAGTCTATAATAACGATTTATTTTAATAGTTTATTTTCTTCGTTAATATTTTATTATTAAATGGGTGATTCTGTTAAAAAGTTGTGCCAAGATTGTTTACCTTAGTTATGCAATATAGGCGACCATAGGTATTTATCAACATAAAAATAGAACTAGGTACCTTAGTTAATAATACTTATTACTAGTATTTATATTATATTTATAAAAAGATTATTTCTGAAATTATCTAAAGATAGTTTATACTCCCATCCCATGTAATATCTGTTTATTTTTATGAAAATCGTAATGGTAACCAGGTACATACCTAATTATCGTTAGTAAAATATAGAAACAGGTAAATGGAAAGACTGAACATTTCATTTGAAAAGAAATCTATCATTACTTACTACAGGTAAAATCAATAAGAATATAAGCATTTATTATTTTTATTATAAATTGCATTTTATGTTCATTTAATGCATATTATTTAAGTGCTTACATAGGGGTAAACACTAAATCTATTCAGAATATATAAAGTGTACATCTTTTATGATTAAGTATAATAATTATAACCTCAAAATCTAATACATTCTGTAGTAGGCCACGGTTCCTCAAGTTGTCCGTATCTCAACAAATGCTTATTTAGAGTTTATGAATGATTCCGAACACAACTAGCATTTTCTCATTGCTGGGCGTTCTAGGGCATTCAATGTATGGGGAACGAGCAATGTCCTTTAAGATGCGCGCGCATCACTGTAACACAAAAATTAACAGCATGAAGTTGGTCGCTTTAGGGACCAACTTCATGCTGTTACTTTTGTGTTTACCGCACATTAAGAAAATCTACCAACAAAATAGAAATAGAATCTCTATTTAGTGGGTGCTAACGACTGCATTGTGAAGGCCTATCAAAAGTATTTATTAATCTGGAACAACGGAACCAAAGCGCGATTCAGGAGACTACAGCGCCATCTCTTGACCATTGGTGTAGTAGAACCAAAAACCACATCTTTATTTTTTGTAATAAAGTAACAGTTATAGGTATTCATATTTATAATATCAAAATTATTTATTAATCTGGAACAACGGAACCAAAGCGCGATTCAGGAGACTACAGCGCCATCTCTTGACCATTGGTATAGTAGAACTAAAAACCACATCTTTATTTTTTGTAATAAAGTAACAGTTATAGGTATTCATATTTATAATATTTATCCACATGTTTCTAGTTTGTATATTCGGAATACGTGTTTGAGTTTCATACAAGTGCAAATCACATATGTTCTAATAAATTATATTCAGTAGCGATTTTAATTGAATATTTTGATTATTTATTTATTTTTTCAAATTAAAACTGAACTTTATTGACTGTGTCCTTTTCCAGACTTTTTATTAATTTATTGTAATTAATTATTTGCATGCAATTAAAAACTAATTTTAAACGATGCCAAAGAAGGATAACTTCTCACGCGCCTACATAAGTACACGCACCCATTTTTTTTTTATAACGCAGTTAAAAAATCTTTTTACAGAACCTAGTCGTCTGTAAATAGTATTTTTTGCTTGCGTAGGTATATAAAAAAAAATGGTACTATCTACCACCAGATAGATACAATCTGATGTTGATCGCCCGATCCAATCCAGTCGCACCCTGCACCCAGCGCTCCTATGGGAAAGACGCCCCTGAACTAACTATGTTCGCCTTATAAAGTCAATCTATACGTATGAATACAACAACAGCTCAGTGTATGATGGAGTTGCAGAGGCAATGCGACGTTGCCGCTCTGTGCAATAAAAACATGTGACGCAACGAAAGAGTTGAAGGCTGGTCAAATCAAATGGGACAGACAACAGATTGGTTGGATAATAATAATTGTTTGTTTACTCTAAAGTGAAAAAAAAAATGTGTGTGTCAGCTCCGACGCACGACTGGAGTTTACTCCTTAAGTTCGATAGTCTAACCAGACGCAAAAAGAGTTTATTTAACTTAAAAAAGATTGATACTGTATGAAAGGGTAAATTAACAAATTAATGAAAATAATATACATATATAAATATATATTTATTCATTTCATATACATTTATTATAACTAATCGACGAAATATTTTACATTAAACTTTTTACAATAGTCAATTTCAGGTGTGCATAAATATATCATTAGGAATGTTGATAAATTATATAATTATTATTATCAGACTATTATATTTTTTTTAAATATTAATTAAATCAACATTGTCTGCATTATTAACTACAGTGACACGTGGTTTGTGGTAACTAAAATAAGACACATGGACGTTCGTAGATACGTTGTTCATGAATCTTGAAAATACCGCATCAATGGTTGTACCATATCTCGTTGTCCCCATTGCTCTATCAGAAACAATATCTAAATTCAGTTCAGATTTTAATTTTTTTATTAATGTCAATCCGTCATCTTTGTTTGTCAAAGTTGCGCGACATAGGATGCGCACCAAAAACGTAACGAGGTCATTCATCGATAGATTTTACTCCTCACATTTTTCTCATACCGGGCCCCTTATATATGCAAATCGATTCTTAAGGAGTAAACTCCAAAAAACATATGTAAGTACCTAGCGCCTTCGTCCTTAAATTCAAACTTGAAAATTCGATGCCTTGTAGCTATAAGATTCCTTATAATACGGGTAATACCAATACATTGGTAAATCAGTTGGTTAATAAGCAAATTCAACTTATTTTTTTAGGTACCAATAGCTCGATGGTGCAAGTGGTTAGCGTGTTCGGCTGCGATCGATGATGTTAAGCAACTTTCGCAGTGGTCGGTCATTGGATGGGTGACCAAAAATTTACTATCTCGAGCTCCTCCGTGCTTCCGAAGGCACGTTAAGCCGTTGGTCCCGGCTGCATCTGCAGTCGTTAGCACCCACCAATCCGCACTGGGCCCGCGTGGTGGGTCATAGCCCAGTCTCCCTATTCCATCCACAGGGAAGGCCTGTGCCCCAGCAGTGGGGACATTAATAGACTGATGATAATGATGATGCTATATTTAATTTGGCCTTTTTATATGTTTTTTTGCCAAATACTCAGGTACCTGAGGCACTGTAGGCCTTCAGCAGGGACGCTTCTTTGAGAAAATTATACAATACTAGACCAACCCCACACGACTTTGAGAAATCATCAAGGACCTATAATTTTATCGGGACAAAATCCTATGTCTTTATCCAGGTAATAAACTATTTCCCCCTAACTCAAACTCAAACTCATTTATTCAGTCTAGGCTGTTACAAGCTCTTGTGAAAGTCAAACGCTACGCCATCGGTTCGTAAATCTACGGCAGGAGACCTCGTACTCAGAAGAACCGGCAAGAAACTCAGCAAGGGCTATTTCTTTCTCCCTGTTTTGTTTCATACAGTGTCGTCAATTGAAAGATGACATCAAAAATTTAAAACATGTGTGGATGTCAACTTTCATCACATTAATATATTAATTAATAAAAATTAAGTATAGCTAGGTACTATTTTTAAATTAAGAAGTGGCGATTAAACAATTTTCAACCAAATTAGCAAAGTAAAACGACTTAGTCTATTATATTAAGCCCAAGGTGCCTTATCATTCATGAAATCTTTAACAGCATAGTAACCTTTTTTAAGGAGACATGTTTTTATACATACTTTAAATTTATTCAAAGGTAAATCAATTATTTTTTTTGGTATTTTATTATAGTAACATATACCTTGACCCACAAATGAACCAAGAACTAACAAACTAATAAACGAAATATAAGCTGGGATTAGTAAGGTTCTGTCTCTGTGCATTGAAATACAAATGGCATTTGAGTGATATAAACAAAGCATGGCGTAGGTAATTATATAATAATAATAAACGTTTATTGACTTAAAGCAAGTTACAATATTTTAAATTAATAATACAAAAATTGGTGACAAGAGGCACATTGGAGCTTAAATATTGTTAAAGGTGACTTCTGTTGCCAGTGGTAGGATAACCTGTATTACAGGCAACAGGCGTAGTGTATATATTCTGTGACAGGGTCCCCTCTATGTACGTAAATACTGTAGCCGATTTAGGTAATTAGTTGAAGCTTATACCCCGTTTATTAATAAACAGGTATATGTGCCAAATTTCATTCAAATCCATTTACGCGTGATTGTGTAACAAATATCGTCATCATCATAAGCTAATTAATGTCCCCACTGCTGGGGCACGACCCACCAAGGAATAGGGACATGGCCCGCGCCATCAGGCTCTTCTTACATACTAACAAAATATACATACTTTCAAAAGGCGACTTCCGTGACCGAGTGGTTTGTACGCCTGGTGTCAAGGTGTCGCCTACTCGAGAGGTCCCGGGTTCGAATCCCGGTGGGGGCAGATGTTTGTGTGATAAATACGAGCATTTGTACTCCAGTCATCATGGATGTGTAATAGTTATTTCTTAATAAATATACTTATATATGTATTCTGTCCGTTACCCTAGTATCCCATAACAAAAGCCTACAGTGCTTACTTTGGGGCTATAGTCCAAGATTTTTAGATGTCCGCTCTGCATAAAATCCTTCTACGTTATTTTTCGATTGGATTATGTCGGAGGGTGCCCCCCAAGTATAAAACCGAGTTTCTGTCGCCCGAAACTGCGAGCGTTAGCCGCCATCTTGGAAACCGTTTTTTTGCATATATCTCGGAAACGGTAAGTGTTACGTTAAAAACCGAAGAGATCTTTTTTGTAGAGAACAAAATTTCCCATCTTTTTTATACCAAACTTTTCCCCCTATTGTTGATATTTTCCGATATATTGAAGTAAAAAAAACATTTTTTTTGTTTTTGTAAAGTAACTCAATAATTTTTGGAGATACGAAAAAAATGTTTGAATTAAAGTTGGAGAGCATGAAATTTTCTACAAATTTTGTAAAAAACTTTTTCTTGCAAAATGATTAGTTGCTGAGTTCTAGCGCAATAAAAGATCATGAAAATCAGCGGTAAGTGGCAATACGTTACTCTCGCATGCAAACAAAAAGTATAAGTAAATTCGATGTCTCCGCGTAAAGTATTGTTTTACAGAAGGTAAGTAATTTAAGTCGGAACACCGTTAAAATGAGTACGTGTTTTATATGTGAGAAATTGATAAGTGATAAAGACGTACAAATGGTGAAAGAAAAAGGTGTGCAAAGACTGATACAATCAAACATAAAAAGAGAGCAGAAAGAACACGGAGTTTTATTGAAGAATTTAAAAAGTGTAAGCGTGCACAAATTGTGTTACACGAATTATACGGATGAGAGGAGAATAACAGCGTTCATACGGAGAAGATTGTCAGACCCATCATCGTCGGAACCACCGTCGCAATTTTTCGATTATACTTTTTTGTTTGCATGCCAGAGTAACGTATTACCGCTCATCGCTGATTTTCGATTCCTGGTGACAATTTTTATTCAGCTGGAACTCAGCAACTAATCATTTTGCAAGAAAAAGTTTTATACAAAATTTGTAGAAAATTTCATGCTCTCCAACTTTAATTCAAACATTTTTTTCGTATCTCCAAAAATTATTGAGATACTTTACAAAAACAAAAAAATTGGTTTTTTTACTTCAATATATCGGAAAATATCAACAATAGGGGGAAAAGTTTGGTATAAAAAAGATGGGAAATTTTGTTCTCTACAAAAAAGATCTCTTCGGTTTTTAACGTAAAACTTACCGTTTCCGAGATATATGCAAAAAACGGTTTCCAAGATGGCGGCTAACGCTCGCGGTTTCGGGCGACAGAAACTCGGTTTTATACTTAGGGGGCACCCTCTGATATAATCCAATCAAAAAATCACGTAGAAGGATTTTATGCAGAGCGGACCGATTTTTGGTGCTAAAATTCCTGGACTACTAGGCTAATTGGTGTGAGTGTTGGAAATATTAATTTTATTTACCTATTTATAATATTCGTAGGAAGTAGGACACTATATTCCAGTCAATACTAAAGCAAGTGTCCTACCCCAGCCCACCAGTGGGATCATTAATAGTCTGGTGATGATGTAAGTAGGTATTAAATACCTATTCTCTCTGTAATTTTAGAGATAAGTAAAGATATTGGGTAAAGGTTGTTAGATATTCGGGACAAACAGAGAATTTTTGGTCCCACATTGCAAAAATTGGATTGTATTGAATACTATTATAGCATACTAGCGGCCCGCCCTCGCTTCGCTTCGGTGTAGAGCTGAAGTGTAGACTACAGTTTTTGTTCTCAGGCTTGTATTATACACAATGACATTCATCTATGATTCTTCTTATACCTGCATGCAAAGTCTGAGCCCGATCGGTTTAAAATTGACAAAGTTTCATACAAACTTTCATTCCCTATTTTATCCCCTTGGGGGTAGAATTGATCAAAATCCTTTCTTAGCTGATGCCTACGTTATAACATCTACCTACATACCAAATTTCAGCCCGATCCGTCCAGTGGTTTGTGCTGTGCGTTGCTAGATCACTATGTCTGTCAGTCACCTTTGAGTTTTATATTTAAAGATTAGAACTCATAGCGCTACAATATCACGCCTCGCGCGCTATTTACATAGAATTCTTACCCGCTATATTATATTAAGTTAATATTTTATTATAATATGCGCCGCGTTGTAAAATCATAGCGTTATGTTACAGCGCAGTCTCGTCGCAACTTTAGTTTAATAAATATAATACAAGAAGACTGAGCCTATTAATTTATTTAAATAGTCGATGTAATTACTATACTGATCTCTCAGCTTAGACTACAGAACTTATAGGCAGATGGAACGCATGTAACACGCAAATGCAGCCACCAAAGCAAACACAAGGTCAAAAGTAAAGACTTTGTTTGTCCTCGTGAACGGTTTTTACAGTGTTTGAATAAGACGGCACAGTTTTGATGAAAACTGAATGTTCACGGTATTTATAACACAATGCGTTGCAAAGTACTGACTCTATCTAGTTGATATTTTTAAGCTAATGCATAGATTTAATCGCGGGCTTTGAGCGCGGCGACCGAATCAAGAAATTCCGTAACGAAAAAAACCTTACACCGCCTGATAAACTTTTGGTTGTTGTTAGATGTTCAATGTTAAGGCTGAAGTATATCCATACAATTTTAATATGGCGACCAGCGAAAAAAGCCCATTTATTTATTTATTTATTTAAACTTTATTGCCACAATTACAAAAATGGACAAAAGGCGGACTTAACGCTAAAAGCATTCTCTGCCAGTCAACCTTTAGGCATAAAGAAATCCACGAATGCGGCTATAATAATAAAAAAAAGTGGTTTACTTTAATCATACACCAGTAAAAGTAATCCATTAACAAGGTTTAAAACATACTTACATAAACACCGAAATAAAACCATACCGCAATTCACAATACCTTAGCGCTATCTATGACAGGCGTTAATAACTAATTTGGGCGGCCGCTAGTAAATAAATAATTATAATTGCATTAGTTGATAAAAATGCAATGCAATAGCTTTACCGCGGCAGTCCTCGAGTGCTACACGTATTTTTTTTTCCTATGGTATTGATGGATGATAATCCTCGTGGATATACAGCCGGCTGCAAGGTTATGTCAGACTCCTACTGACTTAAACATACCCGTAGTTAGAGAGGGGGCTGGTGCAGCGCTACGTTAGTTTAAACTAATGCATAGTTTAAAATAACGCATAATGCGCTAGAGGATGGGTGCACTCGAAACGGGAGGAGTCGAGTCGATGTTTACTTTTGACTTGATATTTGCTTTGGTGGCACGCAATTCGTGTACCGTGCGCTCCATCTGACTGCCCCCCACGACTACGGCTAACTAGAGCCGAGGTCCGAGTCTCAAAGACACGGGGCCATCCATAAATTACGTCACACTTTAAGGGGTAGGGAGGGGGTCGACGAAATGTGACATCGTGTGACAAGGGGTGGGAGGGGTCCTAAATTTCGTGACGTGACATTTCAAAATATATTAAAATCTAAGTGTTGAAACTATTACTTTACGAAAGCATTAACAACCCAAACGAGAACAAAGTGGTGCTATGCCAGTTATAAATAATTTAAAGGAGTGGGATCAATGTCCATGGACTCAAGATTATTAAGTTTGTATCTTTAATTTAATTATAATACTATTAATATTTTATGTTTTGTTATTTCCTTTAATTAACATAGTCAATCACTTTTTGTTCGGTAATTTCTTTAATCAATATAATTAATCGTTTTTTTTTTGTTTTGTTAATTGTTTGATTTGATTATAATAATAATGAAAAAACAATTTAAAGGAAATAAAACTGATTACAGAACCGCTGTTTTCATTCAATGATTTCTAAATGTAAATTTGCAAAATATGTGACGTCACACTAGGGAGGGGGGGAGTCTTACAAATGTGACCAGCTGTGACAAGGACGGGGGGAGGGGCAAAAAAGACATGAAATTCGTGTGACGTAATTTATGGATGACCCCCACCCTCTAGTTGAGCCGACCCACTCAGGTTCGAGTGGTCTAGAGGCTCCAGACGGAGAGGAGACTCCCCCCGTTGGGAGACGCCATCCGCTTGGAATACCTCTAGAGGCACTCGCCAATTCTCGGCTTGAGGTCCCCTTAGGATCTCGCCGTCCCCCAACCCGGTGATGCTGTAAAGGTCACCTGCGACCAACAGCAAACACACTTAAAAAAAACATCTGACTGTAGATGTGTAATCTGAGCCCCTCAGGACCAGATTAGATTACATTAATTTATTAGATCACCAGCGAGATTACAACCGTACTTACATAATTGGTAGGTAGTTTACTTACTTTAATGAGTACTGTATGCAAAAGTCATATATGTATATAAATTTATTTTTGTACACGAGACTGTATTTTTCACATTTCCGTTGGTAATTGTTTTCACTTTTTGAAGTTATACTTCTTTAGGCGCGTTATGAAAAAATGATGAGAGTGAAATTTTAAGATGCGCGCGCATCACTGTAACACAAAATTTTAACAGCATGAAGCTTTAGCGACCAACTTCATGCTGTTACTTTTGTGTTTACCGCACATTAAGAAAATCTACCAACAAAATGGAAATAGAATCTCTATTTAGTGGGTGCTAACGACTGCATTGTGAAGGCCTATCAAAAGTATTTATTAATCTGGAACAACGGAACCAAAGCGCGATTCAGGAGGCTACAGCGCCATCTCTTGACCATTGGTGTAGTAGAACCAAAAACCACATCTTTATTTCTTGTAATAAAGTAACAGTTAAAGGTATTCATATTTATAATATCAAAAGTATTTATTAATCTGGAACAACGGAACCAAAGCGCGATTCAGGAGACTACAGCGCCATCTCTTGACCATTGGTGTAGTAGAACCAAAAACCACATCTTTATTTTTTGTAATAAAGTAACAGTTATAGGTATTCATATTTATAATATTTATCCACATGTTTCTAGTTTGTATATTCGGAATACGTGTTTGAGTTTCATACAAGTGCAAATCACATATGTTCTAATAAATTATATTCAGTAGCGATTTTATTTGAATATTTTGATTATTTATTTATATTTTCAAATTAAAAGTGAACTTTATTGACTGTGTCCTTTTCCAGACTTTTTATTAATTTATTGTAATTAATTATTTGCATGCAATTGAAAACTAATTTTACACGATGCGAAAGAAGGATAACTTCTCACGCGCCTACATAAGTACACGGACCCATTTTTTTATTATAATAATTATTTACATTGTGACACATCTTTCTATATGTAGCTTTTAATGTTGTGGAGTTTTAATTCGCTCGTTTTTTCCGCAGCTTAAAAATATGTCCAATAACGTGTGGTCGGGAAAAAATAATTTTGGACGGTTCAAAAGAGTTGTACCATGCCTCCAATTTAAATAAAGATACTTTGAGTTATGATTTTATTTATTTTTAAGCATTTAACTGCTAGATGTTTAAATCTAAAGAAAAGTTTACTAGAAAAAAAATCCACGCGGACCAGGCAGCGGACGGGACTCGAACCCATGGTTTTTTTTCTAGTAAACTTTTCTTTAGATTTAAACATCTAGCAGTTAAATGCTTAAAAATAAATAAAATCATAACTATAATTGCTATTTCTTCTTTCAAATGTTTAATACTTGAAAAAGTATTCATTTGACATTGTGGGTTACCTACAATGCGAAGAGATGGCGCTGCCTTGCAGCTAAACGCTAGGAAAATTTCGACGCGGCTAATAGGGCCGTGGTAGCATAATGGTCAGTGCATTCGCCCGGATTGCGAAGGATGCGGGTTCGAGTCCCGTCCGCTGCCTGGTCCGCGTGGATTTTTTTTCTAGTAAACTTTTCTTTAGATATTTTGAGTTGTTATACTTATAACATGTTTCATGCTTAGACCAATAAAGCTTACCTGTACTCGTTTTCGGTGACAGCGGTTCTGGAGGGAATATCGGTGGATACTTTTTGGAGTCCATTGCCCCATAAGCTTTAACATGCTTCGGATTACGCAAATGATATTTCAAATTCGTTATCGTCGTTTTGTATGACCTAATCATTTTGCACTGTTTGCATCGTGCCAAGCGTTGTTCCTTGTCCATGATGTCGAAATAATTCCATATTTCAGATTTAACGCGCATGTCTTTTCACAAACTCAAAGAACGCCTTTGAAATAAAAATATTCACCTCGCGTGACACTGAACAATAACGCTTTAAACCAAAAACCTGTTATTGAATGTGAATAAAGCACCAACTGCTACTAGTACTAGGAGAAAACGACACTTTAGAAACCTAATCTATTAAAAAACGTTAGGTATTTCTATAATGAATAAAATATTCGTTATAATTCAATTATTTAGCACAAACAAAAGCTTTCGTTTGAAATAGACGCTACGCTACGTGATTCGCTACCACGTTGCCAACCGGGCGCGGCGGTACTAACGCCTGCGGGGCTGCTAAATGATAATAATAAAAAGCGTTTCGTGTCGCGCTATGCTATTTCATAGCGGCACGCTGTAATGGCCGTCTTGACGTTAAAAAAAATAAGAGCAAATAAATTGTCTAAAATCCGAACCTACATCGACCTTCACCGAGCTGATAATAGAATGAAAGACATTTTGTCATAAATTTTGTATATTAGACAATATATTAAAAATGGGTTGCCTAAAAAATCCTAGACAGACTATACATATTTAAATAATTAAAAAAATAATGGGTGCGTGTACTTATGTAGGCGCGTGAGAAGTTATCCTTCTTTGGCATCGTTTAAAATTAGTTTTTAATTGCATGCAAATAATTAATTACAATAAATTAATAAAAAGTCTGGAAAAGGACACAGTCAATAAAGTTCAGTTTTATTTTGAAAAAATAAATAAATAATCAAAATATTCAATTAAAATCGCTACTGAATATAATTTATTAGAACATATGTGATTTGCACTTGTATGAAACTCAAACACGTATTCCGAATATAAAACTAGAAACATGTGGATAAATATTATAAATATGAATACCTATAACTGTTACTTTATTACAAAAACTAAAGATGTGGTTTATGGTTCTACTACACCAATGGTCAAGAGATGGCGCTGTAGTCTCCTGAATCGCGCTTTGGTTCCGTTGTTCCAGATTAATAAATACTTTTGATAGGCCTTCACAATGCAGTCGTTAGCACCCACTAAATTCTATTTTGTTGGTAGATTTTCTTAATGTGCGGTAAACACAAAAGTAACGCATGAAGTTGGTCGCTTTAGCTGCTGTTAAAATTTTGTGTTACAGTGATGCGCGCGCATCTTAAAATTTCACTCTCACCATCTTTCCTAACCCGCCTAAAGAAGTATAACTTCAAAAATATATAATTAAATATTGCAACATCAAGATAATAAGAAAATGATGTCCTAAAAACAGTATTAAACGTATAAAATGTGCAGCTGCAGGTCAATAGGGTATTTGACAGTATTAAAAATAAAGTTCCATATGTTAGCATCTGTGTTTAGAATGAATATTGGCAGTGGTTTTTACTATTTTTACAAAAAAAATATTCATAATTTTACTAACAACCCACACAAAAGATAGTAGTTTTCTTATCTATTGTCACGTGACCCAAAACGCTTGGGATTGGCGGAGCCTAAAATGACGTCACACGCAAGTAAACTTCCGGTTAAAGTGACATTACATTGTATCTTTTGACGTTTTAATAACAGTCGTGTGACGTAACACACTAGTAAGACGCCATATTGTCCAGAGAAACGTTTTCGCGGCAACTTGAAAATGGAGTTGTTGATTTGTTTTTTTTACTGAAATAAACAACAGAATGACGAATATCCACTTTTTATGGACTCCATAAACATTAGTCAATAACGTGAGATCGTTTTCTCAAACTTGTCAAATATCCTAATAAAATGAAGATGATATGATTTTGTATTGACACCGTAACAATATAATATTTTGTAAATATTGTTATACAATTATTTAATGCTGTGAAGGTTCTTCGCCAGTTTCAAAAAAATCAATAAATAAATTAAAAAAAAAACCCATCCCATTAACCAAAAAGTAACCCAGGGGAAATTTTGATGTACACGTACAAGCATCATTACGAACACTTACGTTGCGTGATAAAGTCAAAATTTTGTTTAAAATTGTGGATAAATAGATAACAATTTTCTTTGTTGTTTTATTTAAAACATCATTTTACCAATCAGTGCAATATACACGGTAAAAATAGATATTTAAAATAAAGACGATTTGCTTTGAACAATACATATTTTATTGTATCCAAGAAAATGGCCCTCTCCCTTTGATGTTAAGACAATATGTTCTTTGTAATGTATAAAATATTCTTAAAAATACCCACGACCACGATCTCGCCTGCTGGAAAGCGATGATGAGGCCTAGGATGGTACACGCCTGCCTAGAAGATGCCTGTTCACTCTGGCCTTGAAGATGTCCAGATTATTGGTCCGGGAAAACAGACCTCGGCAAGGAGTTCCACTCCCTAGCCGTTCGCATAATGAAAGCGGAAGCAAATCGCTTCGTGCGAATGGGAGGAACTTCGAAAACATAAAGCCCGTCACAGACGTAACTATAATATATATTAATATATCGCAATATATATTATATTATAGCAAACTACCACAGACGGGAGCTATACTATAATATATATTTTGCCCTCACTCGGTCTGCGATCGTTTTTGCAAGCGCACGGTTTTAAAGCTTATTTTCCAGCACAGGGTGTTTTAATTTTGAAATAACGTTATAATCAATCTTACCGAAATGTATTCGACAAGAGCACTACTTTTAGATTTAATTGAAGGTTCCTCAGAGGATGATTCCGATGCTGAATTTGATATGCATGTTGCCTTGTAAGGAACGAAAAATAGAACCATCTGGGTAGAGTCGCATATAAAACAAAAGAAAACTTGTGGCGAATTCAATTTGTATCGTGATTTGTCATCCAATTTTTAGGAGAGGGAAGACTGGAGAGAAATGCTCGTGCGCACTTGAGCCGGAGATCGGGCAGGCGTTAAGAGAAAAGTTGAACATTCTGTATTAAAAATATATACTAATATGCCAAAATATATCTCGTCACAGACGTAGCTATAATATATATTAATATATCGAGATATTATATTATACAAACTACCGGTGAAAAATGGAACACCCGTATCATAAAAATATATCAAAATATATATTAATATGGCAAAATATACAGTAATATGCCAAAATATATCTGTCGACATATTTTGGTGACGTCATAGAAATATATATTATAGCTGCGTGTGCGGTCACTCGAAAATTTATATTGAAAATATGTTGTAATATGTCTTGCTATGATTCATATTAATATATATTATAGCTACGTCTGTGACGAGCTTAAGGGTGAAAGCCCTCGCCGCGCCTGGTCGTCCGGTGGTGGAAAGGGGAAGGGGGATCCAAATTATGTAATACCTCCGCACACTCTCCGAAATGTAACCGATAAAACACCGAGAGGCAAGCTACACGTCTTCCGTGGTCAAGGCTTTGGAGATCAGCCTCAACGAGAGCGTCGTCATTGCCTATGTGTCTCTTCGCACGGTGTTCCACCGAGTCCAGTGCATCCAGCTGATACCGAGCAGATCCGATAAAAATAATAGGTACTTGTTACAAAAATAATACATTTAATCAAAACATAATATTACTTTAGTAAAGACACACGGTATTTGTACAGCCAAGTAAATGAATTCTTCATAGAAAAAATTATCTTTATCTCATAGATAAAAGGGACGATGGCAATTTTTTTTCTTCGTTTATCAGGCAGATTATCAAATAGTATTGGACACGTATTTTTTCTTTTTTCACATAATATAAACATTGAAGAGATATATTGATTTGAAAAGTCGCATGACGTCACGTTTTAGTACAATTTTAAGTGAAAATTCACTAAAAAGTGCACACGAGCCCCTACTCCCAAACTTTGACGCGCTATAACTTTGTCATTTTTTGGTTGATTGCAAAAAAAATAATTTTTTGATCATCTAACTGACGGACTAAATATAATAGAATTTCGTTTACTGTACCCCGTCATCAACCCCTAATAATTGGTTTCACTACGCTTGAGCGACACCAATCATTTATGTATGCTTTATCTCTATACCTATTAAAATATCTCAATCTAAGTAATTAGTAGTTATTCTTAGATAATTTTAATTCAAATCAAGTAAATAGAATAAAATTGTCTAGAGATTAATTCTATAAATGTAGTCTCTAATTAGAGTTATGCACTTTTTGTCGGAGGAATCTAATTTTTAAATGAATCTTGTTGCAGTTACTTACCGATTTCATTTGCATTTTATTGTGGATTGTATGAGTATTTATTAATAGTTATTTATTGTTATTGCTTTTATTTTGATGTATTTATCCTTTAATCTTTTTTTAAAGTTATTCATAAAAACAGACCAACTTCCAAAAAAAGTGGGTTTCAAAAATGGAATTCCATTTTCGAGTTGCCAACAAGTCTATCCCGGTCAGGTGAAGCAAACTCCATCCTTTCCATTTATAGAATGATCAATACGAAGAAAACAGTTGACGACGAAGCGACGTTGCCGCTCTTACCTATCACTACAAAATGAAAAACATTGCCGGGCATTTCGTGAACGTATGTATCAGTAAGTCAATAGTCACAGCAAACACGTCTCTATGACAACGGCATACGTGCGCAATTGCAAAATCAGGAACAGCCGATTTATGACTCTTTGGTACGAATTAGTTATGTAAACACAATTTAGAGCTACGCTAAATTGGTAAGTATTTCAGTGACGTAGAGTTTAAATTCGCTCGTCGGATGAGACGTGACCGTCCTCTATGGCAAGCTACGAGTGTACGTGAAAGAAATCACGATTTGGATCTGTTGCTTGCATACAGAAACAAACACAATCGGTAGGTTACAAATTTTGTTTTGAATCTAAATTTACAGACTTTTACATGGTCTTGTACCTTAGAAAACAAATTGTTATGTTTAAGTAAGTAGTAGACGTGCCTTCATACCTACTAAATAAATATGTAATTTTAATTCTAGAAATAATAAAACTTTAACAAAGGAAATACTGCAGTTGAAAGAAATACATTTAAATAAACATCATTTCCATCTTGTTTTGTTTTGCCAACAATGAATTAATAAAAAAATATACCTACTACTGAATTGGAAACTTAAACGTATTCTGATACTGGTAGCGCCATCTATGTTTACCAAAGGACAATAAAAAAAAAACAAAATATTGAAAATGAAATGTAGAAACTATTAAAAATCGATAAATATAATCCATTAAAAACTACTTTTCAACGGGTTATATATACGAATGCGTTTTCAATACTTTAAAATCGTATACAAAAGTATTAAAAAACCGCATTAAAAGTCTGTGGACAAGTAACCCTTGTTTCATTTAATGGCGTGCGTGAAAACATAAGTAATAAATAAAATATAATCACACCGTTTTTATTAAAGCCAGAGGCAAAGAGGGTTCTGGGTAAGCTCGCTTCTGTATATTGTAAATCCTATCTCTCTGCTTTCGGGCAAGATAGCAAAAACCTTAATCATTAAGAAATAAAAAATATGTATATCGAAATGTAATGTATGAATGTACGGTACGCGCATGAATGTGAACGACTGCTGAAAATTGGACAATTTTATTAATTTAGGTTTCGGTAATCAATCAGTTCCCTCAGTACGAGTTTGAGCTTACGAAAACTATCATAGTTTTCGAATTGTTAATTATGTTTCTATGTCCATTTTGGTGAAAAGTAATCAAATGTACTTAAAATTTATGAAGACGCAAATGATTTAACAAAAGAATTTTAACGCTGTTTATTGAAACGAAAACAATAAAATCAGTACCCTTAGTACGAGTGCGAGCTCACGAAAACTATCATAGTTTTCGTAATTGTAAAACTCCATACTAAGGGTACAGGACCAGGTTTGTAAAAAAAAAACAAAAAAAAAACGACCTGAAAAAAATATGGCAGTAGGAAGTCCCAAGGGCGGATCCAGCTTTGGCGCCAGGGGGGCGTCATATTGCCAGCTTTGGCGCCAGGGGGGGTCATATAGTCGTGGTATATTAAATATTGAAAGTACTTAAATAAAATCCCCCTGGGTTTGGTCCATCTGTACCCAGCCCAGGGGGGGGTCATGACCCCCATGACCCCCCCCCCCTGGATCCGCCCTTGGGAAGTCCACAGGCCAAGTAACATTTTTTCATCTCCTCACCTTTACTGGTTGGCTGGTAAACAATGCCTATGGCAATAAGTCCACTATTTACTGTTTTTATGGTTATAAAGATTAAATAAATAAATAAGTTCGCCTTGCCACTTATTTTAATTAAAACATTAAGTTATAATTTAAACAAAAACATTGAAGTGATTTAAAAAATATATAATTTGAGCTAGCATCACGAAATTAATGTAAGACCAAACGTATCTCTGATTTTAACATTCAAACCTCTTTCATTTTATAATATGCTAGCTAGCTTCTTTCTTTCTTTCAATCCTTTCCATCCAAAGGTTGTCTGGAAGAAATCGCTTTTAGCGATAAGACCGCCCATTGAAGCACTCTTTTTTTTACAATTGTAATTTCCCTCATTTCTGTTCTGTGTTGTGGTGTTTTCAAGAAAGTATTGTGTATTGTATTGTAATATGACTGCGTGACTATTCAGAACAATTTCTTGTAGCTTAAGAAAGGCTAGAAGGAATTCGACACGGCCTCCAGGGCCGCGGTAGCATAATGGTCAGTGCATTCGCCCGGATAGCGAAGAGTGCGGGTTCGAGTCCCGTCTGCTGCCTGGTCCACGTTGATTTTTTTCTAGTGATATTTTCTTTAGATTTAAATAAACATCGAACAGTTACTTGCTTAAAAAAAAATCTAAATTATAACTTATTTCTTCTATAATTCGTACATAATAAGGTAATCATAAACAATCATTAAAACCTCTTAATGGGGACTGTTGGGTCTTCCCTATGGACGACAGCATAGGGAGATAGGGTCGCGTGGTGACCCACCATTGTGGCCCGGATTGGTGGGTACTAGCAACTGCAGACGAAGCCGGGACCACCAGCTTAACGTGCCTTTGAAGTACGGAGGAAATAATAAATTTTCGGTCACCCATCCAATGACCGACCATTGCGAAAGTTGCTTAACATTTCGCGATCGCGGACCGAATGGGCTAACCACATGCGCCATCGAGCTTCTCATATCGTAAACAATGGCCAATTCAAAATTTTACTTGACGTCTAGTTTCAACTTACGTAACGAAAATACAATGGTAGATTTAGATTTAACCAAAAAAGTTCATTTTTGCTTTTTTTTAATCTAAGATGGTAGAGTAGGATCAATATAGGATTGGATCTTAATAAGATTTTTTTTGATTGGATATTAGACGTTTGGAAAGTTAGTTAACAGCTTTGTGAAGTTTGCTTTTCCTAGTATGAACACTAAAATTATGCTAGGTATATTAATTTTAAGGATATCATGGTAAATTCTCAGAGTTAGTTAGTATCACAAAAATGACCGAACGTAGGGCATTAAATGAACAAGCATGACCTTTTAAATTAATAACAGTCCATGTTGAGTAATAAACAACGAATTATTCATCTCAAACTAAGGTAATAATGAAAAATAAATATTGTTCGTTTTTTTCTAAATATGACTTAGACCATTAAAGTACGTCTAAGAAATATGACGAACGAGTACGAGTTGTAACGACCGAAAGAAACAAATAACGTTTCGATAACGCTATTGATAAAACAGTTACTTAGACAAAAACTGACATGGAAGACATATTATTCGTTGCTGCGGTGCAGTGTGGAGGTATAATAATATAATTGACTATAATTTAAAACTTACCATCTAGATATTCTGGCTCTAAGTAAACTTCTTCTTCATATTCGCACAAGCTGTCTTCTTCCAAATTTGCACTTTGTTCAGGATGCTTTCGTCTAAGATGCAAACGTAGATTTGATGACGTTGATTTAAATGATAATAGATTATGGCAAAATCTGCAAACAGCCGTCTTGTTTACTCTGTCGATGTCAGTATAACTGTCCCAAACTTTTTTCCCAGTCACAGTGCGTTTATTGCCAACTCTCTTTAGTTCAACTTGTATTTTGTGAACGGTCTTTAAATGATTTTTGAGGTTATGTGATGTTGATGTGTAGTTAATTTCTTTGCTGCACAAGTTGCATTGTGCCAATTTATCACTGACACCATCAATATCCGTGAAAAACTCCCAAAGGTCCTCCGATTTCACAAACGTTAGTGATGTCATTTCGACACGATAATTAAATAACGATCGATTTAATGCCAATAAATAACCAACGTAATCGCGGATATATTTACGTTTTCATCAACAACGAGCACAGACTAATATAGAAAAGAACGAAACGTATGGTTTTCGTTTTTCCCACAGACCTAATAGGTAAACAGAGAACAGGACTTAAGGCAGAAACATATTAACGTGTCGTATCGACACACGCCCTACAAATATGTCTCTAACCATTGGTAGTTTTCCAATTACAGAGCAGAATACGACTCAGTGGCGCACAATGCCGAATTATGCTGATGCTTAATTGAAACGTGAATTGGTTTTCAAATGCACCAGCAGAATGCGCTAAGTTCAGTGTTGAAAAAAAGTCAATGTTTGTACCTTCATCCATACTTTTATTTATTTTTTAACACAGTTTGAATTAACTTTGATTATTTAAAAAAAAAACTACAATGAAACGAAAGCTTTAAAAAAATTTCAACTATAAATAATATTACTAACGATAATATATAAATAAAACATTTCGATAAATGCCAACTTAAAAAAAACTTGTTAATTTTCTGTCACTGTGTTGGTACGATTGCACACATCCAGTGCCGTTTTATCCATTAGGCATTATAGGCAACTGCCTAGGGGCCCTGCCACGTTCAGGGGCCCCTGTGCTACAGGGAAAAGAATAGGCAATGTTTCTTAAACAGTAAAAAATTAATTTGAAAATTTGCTCTGTACATTACATCGACGCTATTTTAGTACATTTCGGAACGCATTCCTTATTAGATATTATTATTATGATTATTATGATAGTTTAAAAGTTTATAACGCAGTAATATAATTGCAAGCAATTTTATCGCGGTAATTTAATTAAAAACGCTCAAAACTCTTTGTTGTGAATGCACACTTACTATACTGGTACCTACCAAGTATGTATATTCTATGGCCAAGCTACTTTCATAAGGTTGGCAGTACTGGTTCGTTGGCATGACCGGGGAATTCCCCGAGTCGTTAAATACGTATTGTATGATGTGTCATAGACATTATTTTCGAACCATTTTCAATTAAATCGTTCAATTTTTACTTCGTGCAATTCGTTTGCAAGTTTCACGGCTGTGAATAAAAAGAGAGTTTTACAATTTGTGTTTTAAAAATTACGAATTTAAGGATAAGTGTTGGATATTTATTTATAAAGACTGCAGAAGTGCTTCAGGCTTTGTGAAAATCGGTGAAACGACGGGTTAAAAACAGTGTAGTGGAAACTAAAGTTTCATTAACTGAAGTTAAAATTACTTTACGTAAGTTTTATTATTTTTTACATATTTTATTACCTGATACAGGATTTGACAAATGTGAAGTGTCGTTTTATTATTCAATTGGATATTTTAATTAATTTCTATGTTATTAAATATTTTTACTTTGGGTGTTTATTAATATTAAGCAGGAAACTATTATTATTATTATATTGTTTGAGCTGCTAAGGTGAAATTTTCTTTACTGTTTTAAAACAAAAGATTATTCCTTTCAGGAACAAAATGTCGGAGGTACCCGTAAAGAAAAAGCATGAAAGTGGTTCCGAAAAACGTAAAAAGCGGCAAGAGCAACAAAATAAACTTAATGAACAATTAAAGAAGACACAAAACCTTTTCGAACTCGGATTTAGTCGCGAATTAAAGGAACATCAACCTCATGACACTCCAAGTACGTCTTCTACCAGCCACAAGATGGAAGTAGACCCAGTAGAGGTTCCTTGCGAGCCTTTTGAACAGATTGGCCAGGATCAAGAAACACCTACGTTAGTCAGTGCAGAGGAAGGTGAGGCCGAGACAGGGGTCATACATCAAAACGTAGTTCATCTAGGGGTGGAATACCAGAATGATATTGGCTTACGGCAAAATATTACCAACGAAATGCAAGATTTTTGGTGTACTAGAGACCCTAACGAATGTCAACACTTTGATTGTAATTTTTCTGCTTCGGCCCGACAGTACGACGACAGTAAAAGATTTTTTTCTCAGTCTATGTTTTTTCGGAAACACATCAGTGGTGGTAAAATCAAACGGGAGTGGCTCATGTATTCTCTGTCTACTGGAAAAGTATACTGTTTTCCATGTATCCTTTTTGGTGAAGTACAAAACCGATCACAATTTCAAACTGGATTTTCTGATTGGAAAAATGCGTTGCACCGAATCCAATCGCATGAGAATAATGCAACTCACCGAGTATGTGTACAGACACTCATAAGTAGACGACGCATTCACGGACGAATCGACACTTCTTTAGAGATTACATTTAATAAAGAAAAAGAATATTGGAAAAAAGTTTTAGAAAGAATAGTCTCTGTGATAAAATTTTTATCATCCCGTGGATTAGCATTTCGTGGTGACAATGAAATTCTCGGTTCTCAACATAATGGCAATTATTTGGGAATTTTAGAGTTAATCGCAGAGTACGATCCTTTTCTTAGTTCGCATTTAGCAAAATATGGTAATGAAGGCAAAGGAAAACAATCGTATTTATCTGCAACGATTTGTGAGGAACTTATTGAAATATTGGGAAATAAGGTTTTAAAATATATTGTTAATGAAATTATTGAAGCCAAATACTTCTCAATAAGTGTCGATTCGACACCTGATATATCACACACTGATCAGTTGACTGTAGTGCTGAGATATGTTACGTCGAATGGAGAAGTGGCTGAACGTTTTCTTAAATTTCTTCTCATACAGAACCACAAAGGGGAAGAACTAGCCACCGAAATATTAAATTTTTTAAGCCAATATAATATTGATGTAAGAAATTTGAGAGGTCAGTCTTATGATAATGCGTCGAATATGTCTGGTCGTTACAATGGTCTCCAGGCGCATATAAAGAAAATAAATCACCTCGCACACTACGTTCCCTGTGCAGCGCACTCACTGAATTTGGTTGGAGTACGTGCAGCGGAAAGCTGCGTTGGAGCAATCTCATTCTTCGGATTTGTATAGGCAATATACAACTTTTTTTCGGCATCAACTCATCGCTGGGCAATTATGCTCGAAAATCTTGAAAAACGTGATGAACGTAAGCATAATTCGTCATTGGTTCTGAAAAGTGTATCCGATACAAGATGGTGTGCAAGGGCCGATGCTACTAAGGCTTTGGCAACTGGTTACAACAGTTTTCAGAAAGCTTTGCAGTCTATTGCTAGCGATGAGACTCAGACATCACAAGCGATTCACGAAGCTAAATGTCTATTGAATGACTTAAGAAAAAAAGAAAATGCTGTAATGGCCGTATTCTGGGCTGCCATACTAGATCGGATCAATGGTGTCAGCATATCTTTACAAAAGAAAACAATTGAACTACGAACAGCAGTCGATCTTTTAAAATCGCTTTTAGATTTTTTAATTTCACAGAGAGATTTATTTGACGACTACGAGACTAAGGCAAATGAGAAAACTGATACTCAATACAGTGATGAGAATCAGCGTGAGCGAAAAAGGAAAAGGCATCACGATGACGGATCAGCAGAAGAAGTTGTGCTCAGAGGAAAAGAGAAGTTAAAAGTTGATACATATTTGCCAGTACTAGACATGTTATTTACAGAACTGTCGCGGCGCCTAGAAGCTTACCGGGAAATAAATGATCTGTTTGGGTTTCTAACAGATTTCTCGACAAAATCGGACGCTGAAATTAGACAGGCTTGTACAAAATTTAAGGATCATTATTTCGAGGACATTGAGCCTGAGTTTATAGACGAAATGGTGCAGTATAAATACTTCATCTTACAATTAGATGACGCCGGACAAAAAAATATGCCAGCCGAGGAGTCTTACAAACTGATTATTGGTAACATGGCACAGTCAACATTCCCGAATGTAATGACAGCTTTGCAAATATATAGAAGTCTCATGATTACAAATGCCACTGGTGAACGAAACTTTTCCAAATTGAAATTAATTAAAAACTGTCTTCGTTCAACGATGTCTCAAAACCGTTTAAATTCATTGGCTATAATGGCAATTGAAAATGACGTGTTGGAGAAGATTACCTTTCAGGATATCTTGAACGATTTTGTATCAAAAAAAGTTAGAAGAGTTAATATTTAAGCTATGTATGTTTTTTATAAATGCATAAATAAACATTCTGTTCATTTGATTCAACATTTTTATTGAATAATATGATGATATACCCAGGTTAGTAAAAAACGGTGTAATTTTGAATTTTGTTGTGTTAACGTAAAAATTAGAAGAGGGTAGGGGGCCCTGGATGAGCATTGCCTAGGGGCCCCGACAGGCATAACCCGGCCCTGCACACATCACACGAAAACATTACTTTTGAGAGTGCTCGATTGTGCGAAGCGTTGCTGTATGAAACATTCAGCGTTAAGCGTTATGCCGCATAATGCGCTCTAGTGCTGTAATTGGAAAACTACCATAATAAACATTATGAAACCGGTGTGCTTCTGACGCGCCACTATACGTAAATATGTTTCTGACTTTACATAGACATAATTCTGTTACCTGTGAAACGGGAAGAGTGAAAGAGAGAGAACGGAGGTCTTTTACCACTTTCTAATAGATTTATGATTTAATCATAGATAAAAACTACGCCTGTGAATCCAATAGTTATAATAATAAATGTAGGTTATCATGTCATGTCGTATAATGCGATTCAAATAAGAATAGGAAAGCCAATGACCTCCATCTGTCAAATGACGCTTGAAAAGTACGGTTTGCAAAAAATCTTGGAACTCTTTTTTAGCACTCAGCTAATTCTAGAATAAAAAAACCAAACATTTGTAAACAAACATGACGACGATGACAACTCCGGTAGTTATGCAGAGCTGAGCGGAATTGAAAAGCTAGATTCCGATTAATATTTTTACTCACACAGTCATAAATGTTATTAATAAAATCTGATGTTTTTCTCACGTAATCTTAGTAAATAAGTTTTATTTAAAAAAAAACTGATGTTTTTTCTCACTTAATCTTAGTAAATAAGTTTTATTTAAAAAAAAAACTGATGTTTTTTCTCACTTAATTATAGTAAATAAGTTTTATCAAAGAAAATCTTTTATTGCTCACTCTACCTATTTTGTTTCAATTGACAGCTTTGACATCACAAAATGGCGCCCAGTCGATGCTATTCTTAGTTGAATCGCTTAATTACATGATAAGTGCGAATTGCGAGGTGAACTCGCATAAGTAAACAGTGCTTTTACTATTTGCCTCGTCCATGCATCGCCTCACGATTCGCGTGCTCGCGTTGGGAGCGGTTTTTCAGACGCAAATCTAAGAGCACGAAATGGCGAATACGAACTGACTGTTTATGAACGCTATGATGACGCGACAGGTTCTTCGAATTTGTTGTGATCAGGATTTAATACAGAAATTCTGTTATTTTATACTTTCATAGAAAAAATCTAGATTCACAAAAGGACATTGTTCTGCGTCCATACATAGTCAGCCTAAGAACTAACGATCATGAAATATTATTTTCTAGGTTCGAAATCGCAAGTAAATGACTGATAAAACAAAGATTATTGACGGACACTTCCGAGCACTTAAATTATTAGGAAAAATAAATAATATAAATTATTAGGAAGAATATTTTTTTTGAGGTTATGTTTAATATTCAATGAAACATAGGTCAACCTATGAACTCAGTATGAACTCGGTATGAAGTGAATTAATATTACAACTAATTCATTTTATTCGGTGCAATTTTAAAGAATAACTATTAGGAAAAACTTGGTTAGGTAGGAATCATGTACAAAATAAAAACTGTAGTTTTGCTTCTTATTTATTGACTTTTTTTTACATAATTGTATCATATTGTATTTATTTGTATATCACATGTATATTGTGAAAATATGCAGCGTGAATGTGTATCAGGTGCTCTTGAATAATTTGGCAGTATGATCCTCTCAGGATGTTGTGCCACAGGTTCACTAGCACTTGGTAATAAGGTCTCTGCTCTTTGGTAACATCGATAGCATATTAGATAGCACACACAATATAAACACACACAACAGGTAATCCGAAACGAGAATGCAGGAATGCCACAGATTACTACGAATGCAAACTGCCTGCACCACAACCGCAAAGTATCGAGTTTTATGCCGGCCCTTCAATTGATAACAATTTGTCCTTGTCATGCTTAATAAGGAATGAAAAGGACAGACTGATGTCATGTTTTTAAACAGCAAAAACGAATAGCCAAGTGAAGTGCCGGCTTTAGGAAGAAAGAGTGTTTGTTTGCAGCGCTGTCATAAATTTTTACATATAAAATGGTATTTATTGCCTCAGATTATTTTTTTACTTTTTAATTTAGCTTACTTATCTGGAAGTGTCCGTCACAATCTAAATATTGATAATTATCGCAAAAAATATACTAAGAATTATCATAAATGCCAAATTGGTGTTGGTTCTTAGGCCAATTTTAACATTGTCCTTTCTAAATATTCAACTAAGAAAGTGGTTCCTGTATTTTGAAATATGCGCAATGTTTGTTAATTTAACGCATTTGAAGTAAATTTTTTTCTAAACTGATTTAATAGAAAATATTTGAGATATTCAAATGCATAGTCGGTTAAATAGCCGTCACTTATCCATGCGGTCCGGACCTGCCCCCCTAGCATGCTACGGGTGCGGCCAGAGTGCACTCAGATTCAGATTCCGAAAACAAGAAATGAAAAGAATCAGGAGTGCACTCTGGCCGTACCCTTCGACTACACTGTTTATTTCTCGCGCTTGTTTTCGGAATCTGAATCTGAGTGCACTCTGGCCGTACCCACACAAAACGCGATATGATAAAGCGATTTATCGACACTCAACTGTCAAACTCCATTGTAGTTTGACAGTAAATGTCGATAAAAGCGACTATCTTTTGGGAGTGTTGTGTTTCTGTTGGTAAGTAAAGTTCCAGGGCTCCACGGGGTCGGGGATTGGGTCAGGGTAGGCAACGGCGCGAGTGATAATATTTATGGTATCGCAAGAGTCTATAGGATATGGTGGCCGCTTACCATCACGCGGGCCATAAGCTTGTTTTCTACCCTATTTTCTTATTATTATTTCTTCTTTCCAACATATAAAAATATAGGTGTGTCGAAGAAAAATATTTGTCTAACAAGCAATGATGTATTAAGCGAACTAAAAAAATGTTCTTGTTAGAGTAAAGTTGGATAGTTGAAAGGACTTTTATAATGCACTAAAGGTACCCAGCGGTTATACTCGCACTTATTTGGGAAAAGGGCTATTGTTGGTCACCCTTTAAAAATATATGTGTTGCCATGGACTTTTCTATAGAACTTTTTCAATGAAACAATTTCTGCGTAGATGATTTTTGTGTTTACCGTTTACACGGAAGATATAAATATGATTTTGTTTCCGTTTTTGCAACATTTTTATCG
Source organism: Chilo suppressalis (assembly GCA_902850365.2). Lineage (NCBI taxonomy): Eukaryota > Metazoa > Arthropoda > Insecta > Lepidoptera > Crambidae > Chilo > Chilo suppressalis. Next base: position 13,274,795 of record OU963919.1, read on the forward strand.
ATGCTCCACTCCTATTGGTCGAATCGTTATATATCGCCTATGGCCTTCCACAGTAAATGCCATCACAAACAGAAACTTTCCAAAGCGGATCAGTAAGTAGTTCCTGAGATTAGGTCAACAAACAAACCTTTTAGCGTTATGATATTTGTATAGATACAATTTTAATACATTCACATTGCTTGCAATCGCTTTATCATATCGCGTTTTGTTACTCATATTAGGGGGGCTGCTATATTGCTAACAGCGCATTCAGAATTGCGCGTAGTATTAAAGATATTATTATAAGGTCTACATTCTTCCGCATATAGCAATAAGTCGTAAAATTTAACGAGCTTGCATTTCGAACTGTCATTACTCTTTGACGCATATGTTTTAATTATGACCTTGTGGCGGCGACATCTATATGCCCCACATATTTACAACGGATGGAGGAAATCATTACTCACCATCCTCAAGAGATGGCGTTACCTGCACTGCGATCAATATTAGTATGGAAGCCTACATCGCGCAAATGAAATTCGAAGGCTAACTCTTCATATATACGATGCCCGACCAACATCAGTCGGGCCGCGGCCCCCGAGCTACCATCACCCAGCTCGGAGGAAGATCTTCCCCTTTGGCCTTCCTACAACCTTATACAGTATAAACTAAATTTGACTTTCAATCTTTAAATAATGCCTTATATGATTTTTGACAACGCAATCATCTTACGGAGCCCCGTGGATCGTCCAATGTACCTTTTGGACAGGTTTTGGTCACGATTTTGTTAGTGTTGTTGTATCTACGGTATTTAATATCCTTGAGTTTATGCAATAAAATACAACAAACGTAATAAATAGTTGATTATAAAATATTTTATTTCAAATTTACAAAAAATATAATATAAGTACTTATTATTAGACTTGCAACGAATAGTATATTCGGCAGTATACCGAATACCGAATATTCGGCGAGGCACCTGACCGAATAGCCGAATATTAGGCAAAAGTATTCGGCTGGATTATAGCGCCAAAAACTTGTACAGACGTGATTGTTTCGCGCTCCTTTGTTTTGTTCTAATCTGCCGTCCTCAAGCTAAAATGCGGCTAAATGACAAAACCAACTTTTGAGATATGGCCAAAAACGGCGCGTAAACTTAAAATTATTGCTATTATGTAACCATTCATCACATGACTAAATGAATTTAAACTGTTAACTTGTTAAATACAGAAAATGATTAAATTATGTACCTGTTTTATGTACAAATGACTACTTAATAAATGATTATAAAAGAAATGAGAACCTTACCCTTCTAAATTTTGATTAGGTTCCACAATTATTCAAATACAGGATTCTCCATTTTTCCAATTCAGAAGATGATTATGTACCAATGACTACTTAAATGATTATATACAGAAATGAAAATATGAATATTTTAATTTTTCATTTTACTAAATATTTCTCTATGACAAAATATATTATTTAAGTATTCGGTATTCGGCCGAATAATATGTAGATATTCGGTATTCGGCCGAATATAATAAAAGCAGCCGAATAGGCCGAACACCGAATAGTAACCGAATATTCGTTGCAAGTCTACTTATAATGAAAGAAATGCAAAGTGCACGTTATAACACATCCAACTCTTGTACTATGGTTATTTTCAAGTTGAACTCGGGCCAGAATAAAGTCAGAGGCAGCATTATCGGTTCTCTCTTTCGCTCCTCGTCGCCGCTGTCCGACTCCGAATCGGTTTCGGCCAGAGTCTCGAAGCTGGACACTTTCTTCGATATGTCCATCGCCAAATGTTTCGGTAACAGAATCTGAAATGAGAAAATTCCAAGATGATTATTATTGATGACTTACTACCTTTTATCTATTAGACAAGTCCGTCCGTCCGTCCGTGGTGCTGTTTCAGCGGCCAAACCGTAAGAGATAGATAAAGAGAATGTTTAAGTTATAAGCTGAGAATAGTCTGATAAGACTACAAACCGGATGTGAGTAACGTAGCACTTCCGGTTTTCGAGAAATCACGTGATTTCTATTTCAAACGAAACCACACAAAATCTCCGAAGTTCTCAATTAATTTAATACATTTTTTTTTTGTTGGTGAACATTTGGTTCACTGGTTTGCTAGTTTGTATTATAATGGTACTAGCAAACCAGTGAACCAAATGTTCACCAAAACCTGATTTCTCGAAAACCGGAAGTGCTACGTTACTCAAATCCGGTTTGTAGTCTTATCAGACTATTCTTAACTTATAACTTAAATATTCTCTTTATCTATCTCTTACGGTTTGGCCGCTGAAACAGCACCACGGACGGACGGACTTGTCTAATAGATAAGAGATTATCGTCTCTCCTTTTCATTCTGTAAAAAGAATGACAAGGATACACTGTTGTCAAATTTGTTAGGTTTAGAGAACTCTGCAAGAATCGACACCAAAATGTGTTCCAGCATAATAGAAATTGGTAGTTTTATTTTATTTTAATGACAATTTTTACTTGAAAGTAGGTATCGCCATTGTCAAAACTATTGGCAAGTACATTATCGTCATCATCATCAGTCTATTAAGGTCCCTACTTCTGGGGCACACAACAAATATTTTTTTTTCTGGTTTATTCATGCAATAGGGATGATGACTATTTTTTTTCTTCGTTTATCAGGTAGATTATCAAAAAGTATTGGACACGTATTTTTTCTTTTTTCACATAATATAAACATTGCAGAGATATATTGATTTGAAAAGTCGCATGACGTCACGTTTGAGTACACTTATAAGTGAAAATTCACTCAAAAGTGACGTCACGAGCCCCTACTCCCAAACTTTGACGCGCTATAACTTTGTCATTTTTTGGATGATTGCCCAAAGAAAAAATACGTGTCCATTATTTTTTGATCATCTAACTGACGCTAACGGACTAAATAGAAATTCGTTTACTGTACCCCGTCATCATCCCTATTGTATTTTTCTTAATAAATATAAATGGTACTTTTGTATGCTATGGTTGTGACTAAATAGGCTTAAGGCTACGTTTATATGTTTTGTCAACATCAACATTTCAATGTACCATGTTTAATGGCAAATAAAGAATTTGAAAATAAAAATGCTAGTGCATTCGCCCAGATTGCGAAGGGTGCGGGTTCGAGTCCCGTCCGCTGCCTGGTCCGCGTGGATTTTTTTCTAGTAAAACTTTTCTTTAGATTTAAACATCTCGCAGTTAAATGCTTAAAAAAATAGAAACATAGCTATAATTGCTATTTCTTCTTTCAAATGTTTAATACTTGAAAAAGTATTCATTTGACATTGTAGGTTACCTACAACGCGAAGAGGGCGCTGCCTTGCAGCTTAAGGCTAGGAAAATTTCGACGCGGCCATCAGGGCCGTGGTAGCATAATTGGTCAGTGCATTCGCCCGGATTGCGAAGGGTGCGGGTTCGAGTCCCGTCCGCTGCCTGGTCCGCGTGGATTTTTTTCTAGTAAACTTTTCTTTAGAATTTCATGATAGAATCGACACCATTGTCTAATATTAGCTGCTATGTTATTCCTATTTTTTGCACAATGCACTTATTATTTTTATGAGGCGCTCGATGGCGCAAGTGGTTAGCGCGTTCGGCTGCGATCGTTGAAGTTAGCAAACTTTCGCAGTGGTCGGCCATTGGATGGGTGACCAAAAATTTACTATCTCGAGCTCCTCCGTGCTTTGGAAGGCGCAAGTCATTAGCACCCACCAATCCGCACTGGGCCCGCGTGGTGGGTCATGGCCCAATCTCCCTATTCCAGCCAAGGGAAGGCCTGTGCCCCAGCAGCATGGGGACACTAATGAGCTGATGAAAATTCGAGTGTCATGAACTGTTTGTCGTCTTATTTACTAAAGCACGTATTGTTTCCTTAATCAGGTATTTGACAATATTAAAGATAAAGTGCCAATTGTTATCATCTGTGTTTAGAATGAATATTGACAGGGGTTTTTACTATTTTCACAAAAAAAATATTCATAATTTTAGCAAAAACCCATGAATAAGATTATAGTTTTCTTATCTATTGTCACTTGACCCAAAACGCTTGGCATTGACGGAGCCTAAAATGATGTCACACGCAAGTAAACTTCCGGTTAAAGTGACATTACATTGTATCGTTTGACGTTTTAATAACAGTCGTGTGACGTCACACACTAGTAAGACGCCATATTGTCCAGAGAAACGTTTTAGCGGCAACTTGAAAATGGAGTTTTTGATTTGGTTATTTTTTTGTTTTATAATATAGTCAAATATCTTCTCTGTTATTCCGCATTCCTCGACCTCCGTGGCCGAGTAGTTTGTACGCCGGGTTTCATGGCGTCGCCGACTCGAGAGGTCCCGGGTTCGAATCCCGGTGGGGGCAGATGTTTGTGTGATGAACACACATTTTTTTTTATTTCCGACACTCACACCAATTAGCCTAGCCCCAAAGTAAGCACTTTAAGGCTTGTGTTATGGGATACTAGGGTAACGGATAGAATACATATACAGTACATATATAAGTATATTTATATAGAAATACAAATTAAACATCCATGACTGGAGTACAAATGCTCGTATTCATCACACAAACATCTGCCCGCACCGGGATTCGAACCCGGGACCTCTCGAGTCGGCGACACCATGAAACCCGGCGTACAAACCACTCGACCACGGAGATCGTCAAATTGGTGTGAGTGTTGGAAATATTTATTTACTAGCTGTGCCCCGCTGTGTTACCCGCGGTTTATTAGAGATATTTTCCCGCAGTAAAACGTAGCCTATGTATTAATCTAGGGTGTCAGCTAACGCCATACCAAATTTTATTAAAATCGCTCCAGCCGTTTAGACGTGAAGAAGTAACAAACATACACACTCACAAACTTTCACCTTTATAATATTTGTAGGGGTGACCCCCTACATAATGATATTAGGATGAAGGAAGGAAGACAACTGTTACTGTTGAATGCATGATGAGCATTGATTTATTAAGAAAATAAATGTTTTTATATACCTAATACAATGACGTAATATGATGCATTTCTTAGATACATCTACGTGATTAAAGTAGGTTATGCTTGCTCTACAGATATACAAGATTACTGTACGTGACTCGTACAATATTTATTTATTTATTCGTCATTGACCCTCATTTCAACAGTTACCTGCATCCACTGTCCTCTCGCCGCGTAGGGCTGATGGTTGGTAGGAATTGCCCCCGGGAGCCCGGGCGGCAGGACGGTAACCGCGCGGGACCCGCACCGCCACGTGAAGTGACGCCCGTGGAGGACACGACCGCTACGATATTGTATGATTATTATGTGTAATATAATGTACTAGCAAACCAGTGAACCAAATGTTCACCAAAACCTGATTTAAAAAAATGGGTGCGTGTACTTATGTAGGCGCGTGAGAAGTTATCCTTCTTTGGCATCGTTTAAAATTAGTTTTTAATTGCATGCAAATAATTAATTACAATAAATTAATAATAAATGACATTTCATTTCATTTCATTTCTTTTCATATCACATCATTTCATTTCATTTCATATCACATCACATCATTTCATTTCATATCATTTCATTTCATATCATTTCATTTCATATCATTTCATTTCATTTCAATGTCCCGTTCAAATCTGCCCTGTTTGCTTTGTTCAAATCTGCCCCACGGTCACTTGGAAAATAAAATTTTACAAATAACGCGCCCGCGGCTAACTTCATTATGTTAAAATTTTGTGTTACAGTGATGAAAATTTCACTCTCATAATTTTTTCATAACGCGGCTAAAGAAGTATAACTTCAAAAAAAATTTTAGTAAATAAGACGGCAAACAGTTCAATGACACTGAATTAAATGAATGCAAACACATAAATTACATAAAAGGTTTCATAACTTAAGAACAATATCTGCTTAAATATAAATTGCACGCGCAGGAGTGCTTGATAAAACCAAAAAAAGTATCGCGTCCCGGTAACGGATACCAAACTATCCTATTTTAATCATTATTATCGCAATAGCGTGCCGGCCTTACGCCTCTATTTAGCCGTAGGGGCAGTCTACGGGCGTTGTCTGTGGGCGAGAGGACTGTGTTACGGTTAGTACCACCGTCCTCTAAGAGATGGCTCTGCCGGTTCCCTATAAAATGTATTTAATTAATTGAAAACTTCGGAGATTTTGTGTGGTTTTGTTTGAAATTCGTGATTTCTCGAAAACCGGAAGTGCTACGTAATAACTTAAACATTCTCTTTATCTATCTCTTACGGTTCGGCCGCTGAAACAGCACCACAGACGGACGGACTTGTCTAATAGATAAGAGATTGTAATTGTGTTGACATAATGAAGAAAAAGCTATTAAATTAGAAAATTTGACATGTATTAATTGAATAAATAAAAATAAAATAAATAATAAATTTGACATTTGGGATGCAACTATTACTCAATTTAAATTTGAATTTTTAAGATAATTTATTAGTATTTTGTATGCTCTACCAAAGGCGAAACATATGGAACTATTTATATATTACCAGCTGTAACAAACTATGTTTCATGCAAATAAACTTTCATTTCATTTCATTTCATACGAGACAAAAGATTAGCTTATATTAATATTAGGGTTAGGATAGAAAAATAATTAGAGAGATCATTGTAGACCCCATCTCAAATCCCTCCTAAAATGTCCCACCAATAACACAGTACATGCCGTCCGCCTGTGGAATTCGCTGCCAGCAGTAATTAGAGATTCCAGTTCTATCTCGGTGTTTAAAAAGCGTCTAAATAAATAATAATAATAATAATAAAACTCTTTATTTTACACCACAAAAAAAAATATATACAAAACATACATAATGGCTGCTTAAAGTGTAAAAATGGGCGGTCTTATCGCTAAGAGCGATCTCTTCCAGACAACCTTGGGATGGAGAGGACAAGAAAAAAGCTGGAAAGACGGCGGTGTAATTAACTGCAATAATACAATCTATGTACAAACCGAGTATATAAACACATATAAATACATAGATATACATAAATACACTCATACATACATAGGTAAATAGATACATATATATATATATATATATATTTACATACTAAAAAATACATAAGTATGTACCATACATAAGTCTAGTTCGGTGAGAGGAAATAAATACAATAGAAGAGCTATAAGGACAAATAGTGAGATTTTAGAAGGTTTTTGAATCTGTGCAGAGATTCTGCACGTCTAATGGAAACTGGAAGCGAATTCCATAGGCGAACAGCTTGCACTGCGAATGAGCGGCCATAAAAAGTTGTTCCGTGCACAGGTGAAATAATGTTTATCTTCATGCCCTTACTTTTTCCATTGTTTCTTTTCCCCTCTTTTTGTCCATAATATATGTATACGTATATTTATGTATCTCTATCTATTAGACAAGTCCGTCCGTCCGTCTGTGGTGCTGTTTCAGCGGCCTAACCGTAAGAGATATATAAAGAGAATATTTAAGTTATAAGTTAAGAATAGTCTGATAAGACTACAAACCGGATTTGAGTAACGTAGCACTTCCGGTTTTCGAGAAATCACGAATTTCAAACGAAACCACACAAAATCTCCAAAGTTCTCAATTAATTAAATACATTTTTTTTTTAAATCATGTTTTGGTGAACATTTGGTTCAATGGTTTGCTAGTATATCTACTATTATAAGTATTAGTACCTATGTATAATTGTGTATGTCCCCTATTCTTAAGTATTTAACGTATATCATCATCATCATCATCAGCCTATTAATGTCCCCACTGCTGGGGCACAGGCCTTCCCTATGGATGGAATAGGGAGATTGGGCCATGACCCACCACGCGGGCCCAGTGCGGATTGGTGGGTGCTAACGACTGCAAATGCAGCCGGGACCAACGGCTTAACGTACCTTCCGAAGCACGGAGGAGCTCGAGATAGTAAATTTTTGGTCACCCATCCAATGACCGACCACTGCGAAAGTTGCTTAACTTCAACGATCGCAGCCGAACGCGCTAGCCACCTGCGCCATCGAGCTCCTCCTTCCTCCTTAACGTATATATTTAATCATAATTAGGTGTACACGCTGACTGGCTTTTCAATGTGCTTTCCTACAATGGGCCTGCTGAAAGAAATTTCAGATTGAAATAAGCTGTGCCCTTGTACTATTATCTTATTTTGTAATCTCTTTCTATTTACATTTGTGTGTACAAAATGTATAAATAAATAAAATAAATAAAAAAAATGGATGCGTGTAACTTCTGTACGCGCGTGAGAAGTTATACTTCTTTAGCATCATTAAAAATATAATTGCATGCAAATAATTAATAATTACAATAAAATAATAAAAGGACTGGAAAAGTATAGTTAACACAGTCAATTAAGTTCAGTTTTAATTTGAAAAATTAAATAAATATTCAATTAAAATCACTACTGATCTTAAGTTATTAGTCCATATGTAATTAGCACTTGTAAGTAACTAAAACACGTTGTGTCTATATAGAAACTAGAAACATGTGGATAAATATTATAAATATGAAAACAGTGATCAGAGGCGACGAGCGTGCCAACATTGTTTTTGACAACGCGATCATCTTATGGAGCTCCGTGGATCGTTCAAAGTACCTTTCGAACAGATGTCTAATAATGGTGGATTATTAACCACTAAGTGGTTAATAATCCACCATTATTAGATACTAACATTCATAACGCGCCCGCGGCTAACTTTATTATGTTACTTTTGTGTTACAGTGATGCGCGCGCATCTTAAAATTTCACTCTAATAATTTTTTCATAACGCGGCTAAAGAAGTATAACTTCAAAATTAGTAAAAATTAAAATGAAATGAAAAGTCATTTATTCAGTCTAGGCTGTTACAAGCACTTGTGAATGTCAAGAAGCTACGCCATCGGTTCGCAAATCTATGCTAGTATAGATTAATGAACTCACTCTATGGCTAGAGGCAGTAAGCTGGCTCCTTCTGCGTTCAATATTAAATGTACCCCGGGATAGTACTCAATGTCGTCTTCTCCACGCCAAGAACCCTGCAATTACATACAAATCAATTAATAATTATATTTAGCATAGCGTCACTATACATATCTCACGTCACAAACAAAAGGGTATTATCTTCAAAAACAGTGTTATGAGATATCGCGTTTTGAAGTTATCAAAAATCATAGAAGCGGAACTACTTGTTCAAATGTTTAAAATGATAACTTGATTTGAACGTACATTATCCTTCTTTGTGTTGAGTAAGTTGTTCATAATCACAATTATAAATTTTGCCTAGTGATTGACGATATGTGTTGCTATAATTCAAAAACTATTTCGAATCAAAATACAATTATCTTACCAGTTTATAGAGAAAACAATGTAGTTTTCAAAACGCAAATAAAAAAATAAATGGTTTTGCCGACTTAATACCCTATTGTTTGTGACGTGCGACATACGAAAATTTATTACTTGTAAGTAAAAATATTAATTTATTTCATAAAAACAGTGATGTTCACACACTTAATACAAGAAACAAAAATAAACTAACTTTACCTGCTACTAGGCTTCACAAAATCAATAATTCATTTAAAGGTGTTTGTGTTCGCTTATACAATAAAGTTCCAAGCAATATTCAAGAGTTAACCATAAATAAATTCAAAGATAGTATAAAAAAAGCTTATTACAAAGTGTCTGATTATATTACAGACAAAAATGCTTGGGTTTGAACTGTCCCAATCATTCCAACAGGTTTTCTATATTAAATAAATCATGATTGTATTGACGTTGTAATAACAAAATTAATGTTGTGGAGTTTTTTTTCGCTCTTTTTCTCCGCAGCTAAAAAATACGTCCATACCGAGTGGCAGGGAAAATTTTTTTTTGGACGATTCCTTCTCCCTATTTCATCCATAGGGAAGGCCTGTGCCCTAACAGTGGGGACATTAATAGGCTGATGATCAGAGTACCCTGCCAGACTCGACACCTGTATATACATACCGTTTGTGCTAGAAATCTTAATTTTTTATATTCATTATACCTGCATCACTTCCGGTATCCTGGGCAGTGCTCGCTCCATACTCGACATCTCAAAACTATCCGTAGACATGTGCCCTGTAAAATAAATAGTACAATAAATAAATAAATATTTCCAACACTCACACCAATAGGGGTGATGACGGGGTATAGTAAACGAAATTCTATTTAGTCCGTCAGTTAGATGATCAAAAAATATTGGACACGTATTTTTTCTTTGGGCAATCAATCGAAAAATGACAAAGTTATAGCGCGTCAAAGTTTGGGAGTGGGGGCGTCACTTTTGAGTGAATTTTCACTTATAAGTGTACTCAAACGTGACGTCATGCGACTTTTGAAATCAATATATCTCTGCAATGTTTATATTATGTGAAAAAAGAAAAAATTCGTGTCCAATACTTTTTGATAATCTACCTGATAAACGAAGAAAAAAAATTAGTCATCATCCCTATTAGCCTAGCCCCAAAGTAAGTCTTTTGTTATTGGATACTAGGGTAACGGATAGAATACATATATTGTACATCATCATCATCATCATCAGCCTATTAATGTCCCCACTGCTGGGGCACAGGCCTTCCCTATGGATGGAATAGGGAGATTGGGCCATGACCCACCACGCGGGCCCAGTGCGGATAAGCGGGTGCTAACGACTGCAGGTACAGCCGGGACCAACGGCTTAACGTGCCTTCCGAAGCACGGAAAAGCTCGAGTTGGTATATTTTTGGTCACCCATCCAATGACCGACCACTGCGAAAGTTGCTCAACTTCAACGATCGCAGCCGAACGCGCTAACCACCCGCGCCATTGAGCTCCTCATATATTGACATATATAAGTATATTTATATAGAAAAACATATTAAACATCCATGACTGGAGTACAAATGCTCGTATTCATCACACAAACATCTGCCCCCACCGGGATTCGAACCCGGGACCTCTCGAGTAGGCGACACCATGAAACCCCGCGTATAAACCACTCGGCCACGGAGGTCGTCTCTACAATTTTGTCTGTAACTCAATGAAACAAAAACTACTGAATGGTTTAACTAAAAATTAACGCGAACAAAGTCGCGGGAGGCCACTTGTTTATAACAATATGAATACAACAAGAAATAGGAATGATGACTAAATTTTTCTTCGTCGTTTATCAGGCAGATTATCAAAAAGTATTGGACACGTATTTTTTCTTTTTTCACATAATATAAAACATTGCAGAGATATATTGATTTGAAAAGTCGCATGACGTCACGTTTTGGTACAATTTTCACTTAAAAGTGACGTCACGAGCCCCCACTCCCAAACTTTGACGCGCTATAACTTTGTCATTTTTTGGTTGATTGCCCAAAGAAAAAATAAGTGTCCATTATTTTTTGATCATCTAACTGACGGACTAAATAGAATTTCGTTAACTGTACCCCGCCTCATCATGCCTATTGAATACGTAAAATATTTAAAGAAAAATTCTATAAATTTAAACATTTAGCAGTTAAATGATTAAAAGATTAAAATATAACTATAATTGCTATTTCTTCTTCCAAATGTTTAATACTTGTGAAGGTATTCATTTGAAATTGTGGGTTATCTACAATGCGAAGAGATGGCGCTGCCTTACAGCCTAATAAACACTATAGCAAATTCGACACGACCGTCAGGGCCGCGATAGCATAATGGTCAGTGCATTTGCATGGATAGCAAAGGAGCGTGGATTTTTTTCTAGTCCAACTTTATTTAGGATTAAACATCTAGCAGTTAAATGCTCAAAAAATAAAATCATTTTTTTTATCATTTTTAAAGCATGTAACTGCTTGATGTTTAAATCTAAAGAAAATATAACTAGAAAAAAATCCACGCGGACCAGGCAGCAGACGGGACTCGAACCCACACTCTTCGCAATCCGGGCGAATGCACCGACCAATTATGCTACCGCGGCCTTCACGGACCGCGTCGGAATTCTTCTAGACATTCTTAAGCTGCAAGACAGCGCCAGCTCTTCACATTATAGGTAACCCACAATAGGTGGGTCCGCGTGGAATTTTTTCTAGTTATATTTTCTTTAGATTTAAACAATTTTTGAAGTTATACTTCTTTAGCCGCGTTATGAAAAAAATATGAGAGTGAAATTTTAAGATGCGCGCGCATCACTGTAACACAAAAGTAACATAATGAAGTTAGCCGCGGGCGCGTTATGAAAAAATGATGAGAGTGAAATTTTAAGATGCGCGCGCAACACTGTAACAGGAAAGTAACATGAAGTCGGCTGCTAAACCGCACATTACTCGTAAGTCTCGAAAAAAAGCTTCCAACAAAATAGTAATAGGATCTCTTAGTCGCACATGTTGGGACGCTCGTCGCCTCTGATCACTGTTTTCATATTTATAATATTTATCCACATGTTTCTAGTTTCTATATTCTTAACACGTGTTATAATGTTATACAAATGCGAAATTTATATGTGCTAATAAATTTTATTCAGTAGTGATTTAAATTGAATATTTTGATTATTTATTAAATTTTTCAAATTAAAACTGAACTTTATTGACTGCGTTGACTATCCTTTTCCAATCCTTTTATTATCTTATTGTAATTAATTATCTGCATGCAATTAAAAACTATTTTTTAATAATTCCAAAAAGAAGTATAACTTCTCACGCGCGTACTTAAGTACACGCACCCATATTTTTTTTTATATATTTTGCATATAAATATTGTCTCACCCTCAGGGCCGCTTCTGTCTATGCTCATGGTGCTCAGCCCCCTTTGAAGGGTATCTTTAATCTCTTGCTCGACGGTGGGTGACAGCCCTGGGGACGAAGGGCTGTCACCGCTGCTAGACTGTTACAGAGAAAAATTAAATTATATAAAGTGTAGGCAATTTAATCGGTAGAGAGAAAAAAAAAAGTTTAGTTATATTTAGAGAGGATACTAACGTTATCTTTATTTATATAATTCTTCTGTGAGTGTGTATGTCACTGAACTTCTCTTAAACAACTGGACCGATTTTGATGAAATTTTTTGTGTGTGTTCAAGGGGATCTGAGAATGGTTTAGATTCACAAAGACGTGTAGACAGGACAACGTCTGTCGGGTCCGCTAGTAGTTTTATATTATACTAGCTGTGCTCTGCGGTGTTACCCGCGGTTTATTATGGGGTTTTTCCCGCAGTAAAACGTAGCCTATGTGTTAATTCAGGGTGTCAGCTAACTCCATACCAAATTTTATTAAAATCGCTCCAGCCGTTTAGACGTGAAGAAGTAACAAACATACACACTCACAAACTTTCGGCTTTATAATATTACTGTGACTAGCTGACCCAGCGAACTTCGTACCGCCCTAAAAAAATAGGGGTTGTCCAGCGGACAAAATTGTGAATCTAAACCATTCTCAGATCCCCTTGAACACACACAAAAAATTTCATCAAAATCGGTCCAGTCGTTTAAGAGAAGTTCAGTGACATACACACTCACAGAAGAATTATATATATATAAAGATTTTTAATATATTTACATAAACAATAAAAGCCAGGCTTGTCAGAAACTGTTAAAATAGTGTTAAGGTTAACGGGACGCTGAGTTTTGGGCGGAAGTAGAGGATATAGAGACGGGTGTTTCTGACAGTTAAAGAAAATGTGGTCTGTGGTGCCTTCTTCAAGACCGCATTCGCAGATAGAGTAGAGCAGATAGAGTAGAGCAGATAGAACGGAAACAGCCACAGAAAAAAAAAAAAAAGCGAAAAATTAAGTAAATTAAATAAAACTAGTTTATACGGGTTAATGCACGAAACTTTATTTATTTATGACGTTTCGCAGCCTTTTCAGGTCTGCATCGTCAGAATAATCGTCAGAATCATTATTCTGACGATGCAGACCTGAAAAGGCTGCGAAACGTCATAAATAAATAAAGTTTCGTGCATTAACCCGTATAAACTAGTTTTATTTAATGAGTGATGTACGTGAAAACCTAAGAAACAAATTAAGTAAATTAGTATAGAAATAAGAAAAAATCCTAGATATATCATGTTAAAACTACAGGGTGTAAAAAAACCTTTAACGAAGTCAAAGGCCACGTATTTTCCACATCATGACGATAATTTTTTTTCTTCTGGACCATACCCGGGAAATTTATGGTTATGGAGATATTGAAGGTCGAAGTCAAAATTTTATTTCCAAGATTTATTTTTTTGAAACAATTTAAGTACCTACAGAATATTAAAATTTGCCCAGTATTTTACAACTAGCAAACCAGTGAACCAAATGTTCACCAAACCCTGATTAAAAAAAAAAAGTATTTAATTAATTGAGAACTTCGGAGATTTTGTGTGGTTTCGTTTGAAATTCGTGATTTCTCGAAACCCGGAAGTGCTACGTTACTCAAATCCGGTTTGTAGTCTTATCAGACTATTCTTAACTTATAACTTAAATATTCTCTTTATCTATCTCTTACGGTTTGGCCGCTGAAACAGCACCACAGACAGACGGACGGACGGACGGACTTGTCTAATAGATAAGAGATGAATGATTTCGAACACAATTAGCATTTTCTCATTGCTGGGCGTTTTAGGGCATTCAATGTATGGGGAATGAGCAATGTCCTTTACAATCCTTTGGACTCATAGGGTCGAATAGACTTAGATTATAACAAAAAGGGTAGATACGGCACTAGCCTCACGAAAGTGATCCGCATGAATAGGGGTGATGACGGGGTACAGTAAACGAAATTCTTTTTAGTCCGTCAGTTAGATGATCAAAAAATAATGGACACGTATTTTTTCTTTGGGTAATCAACCAAAAAATGACAAAGTTATAGCGCATCAAAGTTTGGGAGTAGGGGCTCGTGACGTCACTTTTGAGTGAATTTTCCCTTATAAGTGTACTCAAACGTGACGTCATGCGACTTTTCAAATCAATATATCTCTGCAATGTTTATATTATGTGAAAAAAGAAAAAATACGTGTCCAATACTTTTTGATAATCTACCTGATAAACGAAGAAAAAAAAATTAGTCATCATCCCTATTGTGGTCCACTACCCTAATCGCTTTAGTCACAACTTGACAGGCGAACGACGTACATGTGAACGCCAAAAAGAAATATTGCTAATATTTTGTGTTTATATGATATAACAATGCCTAAGTGTGTTTTTAAAAAATGCTCAAATTGCTCAAGTACTAAGAATAACACCCACAGCATCACTTTTCATTCGTAAGTACTATAAAATATATGTTTTCATAAAAATTGCTGTTTGTTTTGAATCTTATTCGGTAGTGACGTCGAGTACTGGTCGCGTGATTGGTCGGTAGTGCAGTGACGCGGATCTCGCCGTTTCGTTCGCGCTACCGTGGGATCAGTTTTTGTTTGTTGCTTTTTATTACAAGCTTTTTACAAGTTACAAGCTTTTATTTAACTTGCTATGTATGTTTG
This sequence comes from Chilo suppressalis, assembly GCA_902850365.2. Taxonomy (NCBI): domain Eukaryota; kingdom Metazoa; phylum Arthropoda; class Insecta; order Lepidoptera; family Crambidae; genus Chilo; species Chilo suppressalis. The sequence continues at coordinate 13,290,204 of OU963919.1, forward strand.
TTACGGTCAAATCTTACAACTCAATTTTAAAGCACTTGCCCTCAACCGATTAAGCTGAAATTTGGTATGCTCGTTCAGTTCGGATAACAATGCACGATTAACAGTGTGACTTCATTCTAAATCCAATATGGCGGCATACCCAAAATGGCGGACCAATCATTTTTAATGCATTCCTACAATATGGGTATCAAATTAAAGGGCTTGCTGAGAGTAACTCGAAGAAAATGTGACGTCACTCTCAATCCAATATGGCGGACTTCTAAAATTTGAAAATCTATTTAGAAACAGATACCTTTAACTAATTTAGTTGAAATTTTTTAAACGCGTTCAGTTTGTTTGACAATGCATAGTTAATCGTGTGACGTCATTCTAAATCCGAGATGGCGGAACACCCAAAATGGCCGACATTTTTTTTTCTTTTTAGCGCATTTGAATAAAAGCTTGTTTTCAAAAAGGTTTTTTTAACCTTTATTGTTTTAATCTATGCGAATAGACAACTGACCTGTGTATCGGGCAGGGCGTGGTAGTTGAGCGCCGCGGAGACTCCGGCCAAGTGAGCCGGGCCGGAGCGCCCGCGGCCCGCGCCCCCGCCCCCGCCCCCGCCCCCGCCCCCGCCCCCGCCCCCGCCCCGCCTGCGGAGCCCCCGCGCCGAGCCCCCGCGGGACACGCGCGTCACTAGCCAAGCGCCCGCGCCGCATCTATACGACCACGATCACTCATATTTATTGAAGTGAAACTTCTTTATCGGCGTTGGAAAAAAATTTACCGTCAAATTTTTCGGTTACGCGTCACATTTTTTTTGGTAATAACAACGACGATGAACATATAAATGAAATGAAATGAAATCTTGTTTGTATTCATGTCTATGATAATAAAATCCTTTTGTTTATACTTTATCTAATTTAACTTTATTTAACCAATTTCTGGAAAGTTGCATGTAGATCATTTTTCGAAAAATAAGGCCATAAAGAAGTTTCACTTCTTACGCGTGTACACTAGTACACGCACACATTTTTTTATTTATTTTTTCCAACACACCAATTAGCCTAGCCCGAAAGTAAGCACTATAAGGCTTGTGTTATGGGATACTAGGGTAACGGATAGAATACATAAACTGTACATATATAAGTATATTTTTTTTTATAGAAATACATATTAAAAATCCATGACTGGAGTACAAATGCTCGTATTCATCACATAAACATCTGTCCCAACCGGGATTTGAACCCGGGACCTCTCGAGACGGCGACACCATTAAACCCGGCGTACAAACCACTCGACCACGGAGGTCGTCAAACCTCCTCAGGTACTCATATGGGTATTCACTCAGTACCCTTAGTACGAGTTTGAGCTCACGAAAACTATCATAGTTTTACTAGAAAAAAATTCACACGGTCCTGGCAGCGGACGGGACTCGAACCCGCACCCTTCGCAATCCGGGCGAATGCACTGACCATTATGATGATGAATGTTTGTGTGATGAACACGAGCATTTGTACTCCAGTAATGCATGTTTAATATATATTTCTATGTACATATACTTATATATGTACAGTATACAGAGGCGGGGTAAGGTTACGTAGGCCGCCACAAAAAAAAATATGCATTGCCTAAAAGCGATTTTTTTTATAAAAACCGTCTTCAGGACGCCACAGAACAGGGCCTCGCGAAATGTGTCTTGCCCCGCCACTGACAGTATATGTATTCTATCCGTTACCCTAGTATCCCATAATACAAGCCTAAAGTGCTTACTTTGGAGCTAGGCTAATTGGTGTGAGTGTTGGAAATATTTATTATTTATTTATTTCTTATTATTATAAAATGGCCGCGGTAGCATAATGGTCAGTGCATTCGCCCGGACAGCGAAGGTGCGGGTTCGAGTCCCGTCTGCTGCCTACTAAGCGTGGAATGTTTTCTAACATAAAATTTCTTTAGATTTATACATATAGCAGATAAACGCTTAAAAAATAAAAAAAATAACTATAAAAGAATATACCTAGGATCCTCCCCAATCAGTTTGAGTACGTCTGTACAGGAACCTCGCTGGGCAGCCCTTAATTCCCTGCCTGTGCACCCGACGACCTGCAGAAATTACAAAACATATAAATAACGAATTTTAAAAGAAGTTGGCATTAATATTTGTTTCTTAGGTTTTCACGCACATCACTCATTAAATAAAACTAGATTTTTAAAATTAATTTTATAAAATTAACTAGCGGCCCGCCCTCGCTTCGCTTCGGTGTAGACTACAGTTTTTGTTTTCAGGCTTATATTATACACAATGACTTTCATCTATGATTCTTCTTATACCTGCATGCAAAGTCTCAGCCCGATCGGTTTAAAATTGACAAAGTTTCATACAAACATTGATTCCCTATTTTATCCCCTTGGGGGTAGAATTGATCAAAATCCTTTCTGAGCGGATGCCTACGTCATAACATCTACCTGCATGCCAAATTTCAGCCCGATCCGTCCAGTGGTTTGGGCTGTGCGTTGATTGATCACTATGTCAGTCAGTCAGTCACCTTTGAGTTTTATATATTATTATATAGATTTAAAAAATCTTCCAATGAAATAACCGAACGCTCAATAAAAGTCTTCCGAAGGTAGCTCGACAAAGTAAATAAAAAATTATTATTCTGACGATGCAGACCTGAAAGGCTGCGAAACGTTAATAAATAAATAAAGTACGTGCATTAACCCGTTAAAACTAGTTTTATTTAAGTTTGCATTGACTTCTAGAAGTTAATACTGGTGTCAACTCTGGCAGGACTCCCTAAACCTAAACTTAAATTTGACAACAGTGTATCTTTGCCACTCTAGAATAGAATAATATTTTATCTGCGATTAAACAGGGTTATCAAGGTCAAATAGTCACACATAACCATACTGTAGGTTTCACCTATTCAGCTATACACTGTAGCATGCAAATTTACATAAGTTTTTTATCAAATTAATTAATACTATGTCACATAATTGAGAATAATAATTATTTAACCCGTCACAGAATAAGTAGTCAAAGAAAATGGTCATATTTAAAATGTGAATCAAAAATATAATCAAATCAGTATATGTCACTAAAAATCTCTTCCATCAAAATTAATATTACTTATATATAAGCTATTATAATTCAAGAATTCTTGGACCGAGTAGAATTTACGGTCAATCAGCCATCTAATCTGTGTAGAGAGTAAATTTTTGGTCACCCATCCCATGACCGACCACTGCGAAAGTTGCTTAAATTCAACGATCGCAGCCGAACGCGCTAAACACTTGCGCCATCGAGCTTCTTGTGCACTTACTCTAAAAGTAACTTGAGCAAGATGTTTCTCATCATTTGAAATCATTATAAATGATTTTCAATCATCTTCGTTACGTTACGTTAGAGATGACTGAAATTATCTCTACTCCTACATAATAATGCTCGTTGTTGCTATTCCGGTCAAAAACTTTTAAAAACACATTAATTAGCCTAGGACCAAAGTAAGCACACACATATACTAGGGTAACGTATAGAATACACTGTACATATATAAGTATACTTATATATAATTACATATTAAACATATTGTGGGAAGGCCAAAGGGGAAGATCTTCCTCCGAGCTAGGTGATGGTAGCTCGGGGGTCGCAGCCCGTCTGATGTTGGTCGGGCATTGTATATATGAACTGTTCGCCGCCGAATTTCACTTGTGCGATGTAGGCTTGCATACTATTTGAGTGCAGCGCCGGTAGCGCCATCTCTTGAAGAGGCGAGTGATTAATTCCTCTATGTTGGTTATATGTGGGGCATATAGATGTCGCTGTCATAATATAATAATAATTATTATTATAATTCCACTCACCTGTATAAACTCGACGGTTCCGTGCGGTGTGTCTATGGCCTTCAACTGGGGATCTGCAGCCACGAGCAGGTGTCGAACCCGCGCCTTCTGGTTAGCCTGCCCGTCTAGGGAAGCGTGCCAGCTTATGTGGTCGCCGGCGCAGAACTTGTTACCTATACCACATAATATGTCATGATATAGTATTTTTATTTATTTAATCTTTAATGGCTTTACATTGCATATGGCCGACTTAATGCCAGCATGGCATTCTCTACCAGTCAACCGGAAAGAACGTGCAGAGTCAATAAAACTGCAAACAATCATAGGAAAGAGCAAACATGAAACAATGAAAAAACAAAATTAAATAGCGTTTAATACATACACATATATATACATACAAACATAAATATACATACATACACACACATTTATACATAATATAGTGTCCAATTTTAGTATCCTGATTCAACTTAAGCACTTTGCATATAGTAAATTCTAAGTAAAACTTAACTTTAACTAGTGTATTGTTACTCACACCCTTAGATTAAAACATAAGGGAAGATACGGTACGCTCATACTAGCATCAAATAAAATATGCTCCGACTCAACTAAGTAACTCTCACACACGCACACGTCTGTAAATAACATTCAATCGAGCGAGCGAAACGAAACTGTACGCTTTAACGCAGCGCGAGCGAAACGGCGAGTCCGCTTCCGAGTCCGCACGGCTGAGCTGTATTGTTGTCCTTTCCTTGATAACAAAATGGCGATTACGTAAAAAACTTTCACGAAAAACCGTAGTTTTTAAAAAAACAAATGTTTTTACAGTTTTACGAATGAAAAGTGTTGCCGAGGCATTTGTTATTTGATTTTGAACTATATTTATGTTCTTTATAAAAGCATCGAAGGCATTGTTTAGTCTCTATAACACAGAATATATGCAATATTGTTATATTGACTGCACATGCAGCGTGTTTGAATGTCCAATTGTGACTAAAGCGAATTGGGGTCATTCACCATAATTTAAGCGGATCACTTTTGAGCCGCGAGAGGCGTATCTTCTATTTTTGTTATAATCTAAGCTCACACTATGTTATGTTAAAATCATAATATTATGGTAATAGCAATATTTTCTTTCTTCGCCGTTACGCAAAAATAATACACGTAATTAATATATGGGTCGTTCCACTAACGTTTAAAACCAAGAATACGGTATTTGACAAGTTTTAGAAAACGATCTCACGTGATTGAATAATGATTATAGAGTGTGTAAAAAGTGGTTATTCATCATTCTGTTGTGTATTTCAGTAAAAATAACCAAATCAAAAACTCCATTTTCAAGTTGTCGTGAAAACGTTTCTCTGGACAATATGGCGTCTTACTAGTGTGTGACGTCACACGACTGTTATTAAAACGTCAAACGATACAATGTAATGTCACTTTAACCGGAAGTTTACTTGCGTGTGACGTCATTTTAGGCTCCACCCATCCCAAGCGTTTTGGGTCACGTGACAATAGATAAGAAAACTATTATCTTTTTCGTGGGTTTTTAGTAAAATTATGAATATTTTTTTTTTGTAAAAATAGTAAAATCCCCTGCCAATATTCATTCTAAACACAGATGCTAACAATTGGCACTTTATTTTTAATACTGTCAAATACCCTATTGCACGAAAGATGTTACACATCAATAATCTTACCCGTGGTAAAAATGTATCTCGCCAGCGCTTGCAGTAAAGCCGCGGGCCACAGCGGGGGCTGCGCCACACCAGCGTCGGCCGCCAGGCGGAGGGTCAGCTCCAACCCGTAGCCCGACCACGGGGAGCCCAGCGGGTGCACGCGCCCGTCGCCGTGCAAGTCCGATAGCCCGAAACTGACCGAGATACCGCACTTTTACGCTACCATAAAATTGCTATGCCCTTGCAGGGCGTCACGTGTTATAAAACCTTTTGTACCCCAAATATCATGTACACACTTGTGATATGCAATAAAGTTTATTATTATTATTATATACAATAGAATCTTCAGTCTATTAACATCCCCACTGCCTTTCTTTGACGACCTCCGTGGCCGAGTCGTTTATGCGCCGGGTTTCATGGTGACACCGCCGCGAGAGAAGTTCGAATCCCGGTGGTATATATAACACGTTTTTTACACGCCCAATTGTCAAATTGCAATGGAGTTTGACATTGAGACGCGATAAAAATCGTGAATTAATGTAAATTGTGTTGGTCATGCTAACGGGACAGGATATGATATATAACACGTTTTTTACACGCCCAATTGTCAAATTACTATGGAGTTTGACATTTAGACGTGATAAAAATCGTGATATAACGTAAATTGTGTTGGTTATGCTACCGGGACAGGATATGATATATAACCTTATATAACACGTTTTTTACACGCCCAATTGTCAAATTGCAATGGAGTTTGACAGTTAGAGGCGATAAAAAAAGTGATATAATGTAAACTAGCTGACCCGGTAAACTTCGTACCGCCCAAAAAACAAGGCAATAAAATAATATTGCGACTATAAATTGAGATGTAAGCTATCCTATCTTTCAAGTTGGATCAAACTACACACGGTGTGCATATTTGATTAAAATCGTTAAGTACTAAGTAGTTTAGGTGTTCATCCCGGACAAACAATGTGACCTGTATATATAAAATTCTCGTGTCACAATGTTAGTTACCATACTCCTCCGAAACGGCCTGACCGATTTTTATGAAATTTTAAATGCATATTCCGTGGGTCTGAGAATCGGCTACTATCTATTTTTCATATCCTTAAGTGATAATGGTTGTCCACCTGTAACCTAGTGTTCCGAAACCTACAATGCGCTATCGCGCCAAAATTCAATCTATTGGGTATTGTAACGTAGTGTTCTCATATGGGTGCTAGATGGCGCTGCCGGCACGTCTTTATTTATTAAAGTAGTTTAAGAGTGAAAAGTATCGTGTAAATATAACGTACAAATGTTATCTCCAGTAAATACCAAGAAAATCTAGTCTTATATATAAAATTCTTGTGTCACAATGTTAGTAACCATACTCCTCCGAAACGGGTTGACTGATTTTTATGAAATTTTATATGCATGTTGCGTAAGTCTGAGAATCGGCTACTATCTATTTTTCGTACCCCTAAGTGATAAGGGTTGGCCACCCCTATCATTTATTTTTTACCTGACATAATGCCAATGAGCCGGTATGTTCTCTTCAGGCTTGCCGGGGTTCCAGTACATGCTGATGTAATCCAACGGATCGTGGCCGCCTAACCTGTAAAAAAAATAAAAAATATAATAAAGGTGGATATTTATGCTGAGGCAACGCTCGCCTTCTCCTACGGCATCCTGAGAACATTGGGGACACGCTGGGACAGTCCAATGTTGGAACGCTGGGTGCACATATACACTTTTCACCCATGAATAATTTAACTATATATACCTAATGATGTACCTATATATTTCAATTTAATTGCTATTTCTCAATTTAATTGTAATTTCTTTATTTACTAACACTAGGCCTAAGGAACATTATTGTTACTCACACTAGAGATTTTAATATGGAGAATGTACAGTCTCTGAAATAAATGATTATTATTATTATTAAATGTTTCTGTCCTAATTCAGAATTTGGTTATGATTTTGTTTCTGAAGTGTATCTTCAGAATCTTGAGTTTGAATATTTTTGGACAATATCTTACGTGCAGCTAATGCCAAACTCAATGATATTGAAGTTTCTGACTCTGTGCCACACAAGGAGCGTATGAGTTGATTCACTATTCAATAACAAAAAATACTGCTGACTTTCAAACTCTGACTCAGGTTAATACTATAAATTCTGCCATATCTCTTAAGTTAGGAGTCTGAAAGTATATATAAATAGAAGTTTGAAAGCACCTTATTCTAGTGTCAGAAGTTTACAAAATTAAGATAAGGTCTTCAAATACATAAAAGAATTTTTTTAACCATTTTCAGATTTTGCCGCATAATAAAAGTTAAATTCATTTACAATTTTAAATTTTAATAAACTGAAAAATATCTTCGATTAAAGTAGAATTTAATAAACAAATCATCTTATCCATTATTTCTTCGGTAAAAGTGTACTTCCAGGGCCCAAGAGGTGATACTTGAATTTATTTTTTGTAGAAAAGGTCCGTTTTAATATTTTTTTTCTAGCTCTCCGGCGGCTGCTGCCGCAGCACGCTCACTTTGCTTGCTCGGCTCGCGTTATGGTCACAACACTAACCTAACCTAGTGTGAAGTATCACCGCTTGGACCTTGGGAGTACAGTTTGGCCATTCCTTCACCCATACTATCTGAAACTGCATGTTAACAAACCAATATTTGAGTCTGGTTGTCACTTGCAATGGATTTGGCTGGTCCGGATACAGACCGGAATAGGCTTCACATAATGCCTTCAGTCCTGCTGGCACCATTCTGTCTGAAAGAAAAGATTGGCAATTACTATAAAAATATATTCATTAGTCGGAGTGCAGAAAACTTTCTATTTGTGATAAATATAAATAAGGAAAGGTTAGATTGGTGTTTGCGAACAACTGTGATGTAAATTACTCATACCTTCTAATTTCCTTAAATTAGATTTGAGATTGGTAAAACTAATAACTCCTAACTAGCATTAACTTTACTTAAATAATAATAATAATAATAATAATAAAGCCTTTATTTTTCTGTTATACAGGTTTTTCATTTTAACATTTATACATCTTACATACTAACAGATCCCTTTCGGGTATAGGTCTCCTCCAAACTCTTCCATTTTTCTCTGTCCTTGGCAATATTTATCCATTTTGGTCCAGCTATTTCTTTTATATCGTCAGACCATCTTTTCTTTGGTTTTCCCACTCTACGTTTTCCTATTGGCCCTTTCCATGTTGTTGTTCTCAATGTCCACCTCTTATCTTTGTATCTGGCAATGTGTCCAGCCCATTTCCATTTAGATTTCATAGCAAAGTCTAGAGCATCTATGACTTTAGTCTTGCTTCTTATTTCAGTGCTTCGAATTTTATCTATCCTTTTTAGTTTTAGAATGCTCCTCTCCATTGATCTCTGGCATGTTGTTATTTTGTTTTTTACTTTGTTTGTATACACCCAGGTTTGGCTGCCATATGTTAAGCAAGGTAAAAGGTTAGTATCTAGCACTATCTTTTTGAGGTTTAAATTGTAGGGTCCTTTTAAGATCTCTTTTTGTGCCCAAAACTTTCTCCAGGTTATATTTATTCGTCTCTCTACTTCCTCTTCATTGTTGTTTTCTTTAAACGATATTTGTTTCCCTAGATATATATATGAATCAACATAATCTATATTTTGATTGTTTACTATGATTGGTTTCGCAACAGAGTTTGTCATTATTTTTGTTTTGCTTATGTTTATATTAAGGCCGACTTTACTGCTTTCCTGTGCAAATAGGCAGATCATTTCTTCTAGTTCTGTAGCAGAGTCAGCGAAGATAGCAATATCATCGGCAAATCTAATGTGGCTCAAATATTGGTTTTGTATTCTAATTCCTTTGTCTTTCCAATTTAAGTGGCGAAAAATACTTTCAAGCAGGGCTATAAACAACTTGGGTGACAGAGGATCCCCTTGCCTGACACCTCTACCGATTGGGAATTCCTCGCCTTTCCTTTCCAGTTTAACTCTGCTTGTACAGTTGGAGTAAATGTTCTTAATTATATTTATATATTTCTGACTGATTTTACATTCTTCTAATGCCTTCCATATTGATTTATGCGTTATACTATCAAATGCTTTTTCGAAATCAATAAAAGCTATATAGATTGGCCTCTTAAACTCCATGTGTTTTTCTATTATTTGTTCTATGGTTTGGATATGGTTGATAGTGGAGAATCCTGATCTAAACCCCGCTTGTTCGACTGGTTGTAAATTATCTATTTGTGGTGATATCCGACCAAGTATTATTGATGTAAAAAGTTTGTACAAGCTTGAAAGTAGACTGATGGGTCTATAGTTTGAGATATTAAATGGATCATCACCCTTTTTATAAAGTAGGATAATATCTGATTTATACCACTGTTGAGGAATAGTTTCCGTAACAAGGATTAAGTTGAACAAAGTTGTGATGAATGTAAGCAATAGTGGGGCTCCATATTTCAAAGCTTCGTTTTTGATGTTGTCCGGCCCTGGACTTTTTTAGCTTTTTTATATGTTGCAGTGTTTCCTTATCGTTAATTGGGTCTATGGTTAGGTTAGTAATAATTCCTTCGTTTTCTTTTTCATCTTCGCTGTCTATGTCCTCTATTGGTCCTTTATAAAGTTTTGAGTAGAAAGCTGTTGCGCATTTAAGCACATCTTTTCGGGTTTTTGTTTCTTTTTGGTTGTCGTTCAGATTTTTTATCCATGTATTATGTTGTGTTAGTTCTTTAACCGAGCTCTTCATACTTCTATACGTTCTAAGGTTTTTTTCTATGGTTTTCTGTTTGTGGTTATTATAGTCTTTTTTTATCGCCTTGTTAGTTTTTTTGAATAGGTTTCCTAGTTCTTTTTTATCTTTTTTGTCTTTGTTTTATAGAAGACTTTACTTAAATATAAGATTATATTTATCTATATTAAATTGAGATTGCTCTATTATTATCTCATGCCTCTCATTTATTAATAATACCTTCTAATTTCCTTAAATTAGATTTGAGGTTGGTGAAACTAATAACTCCTAACTAGTGCTAACTTGCGAACCTCTAGCCTAAATGTAAAATCAATACCAATATCAAATGTATGTTTCAGCTATATCAACGCACAGCCCAAACCACTGGACGGATTGGGCTGAAATTTGGCATGCAGGTAGATGTTATGACGTAGGCATCCGCTAAGGAAGGATTTTGATCAATTCTACCCCCAAGGGGATAAAATAGAGAATGAAAGTTTGTATGAAACTTTGTCAATTTTAAACCGATCGGGCTGAGACTTTGCATGCAGGTATAAGAAGAATCATAGATGAATGTATAATACAAGCCTGAGAACAAAAACTGTAGTCTACACTTCAGCTCTACAATTACAATACTACATATTCCTTTTTTATAATAAAATTCAAAAATAAAACGATTTTCACCTCCTGCAAAATTTGGTGTTTGAACATCGTCTGCATTGTTGTGTGTCGGGTGTTTTTGCTGGCGAAAAGGATGTGTATAGTGTTTATTACCTTGCCCTACTTGCTCCTTGGAACCGTGTGCTACATCCTGTGTTTGAGAAGCTTCCTGCGCAAGCGCAGCTTCTTGAACGAACGACAGCGCACTATTTCTCACTACACCGGACGAGCCGGCGGCATTGGGCTGATCCATTTTACTTGAAATATCAAAGTAAAAGTTTTGTCTGTTGTGTGGCTCAATTGGCTAATCTTTTAAATTCGATTGAAGGAAGCCTAAAAAAAGGGAAGATGTGTTTAAAAAATTGACATAGATTTGACAGTTATTTTCGTATTTCTGAACGAAACTTTGGGTGTTTCTTTTCTACATTTTCTGACAATAATGGGCCTAAAGCCCGTCACAGACGCAGCTATAATATATATTTCTATGACGTCACCAAAATATGTCGACAGATATATTTTGGCATATTAGTGTATATTTTGCCATATTAATATATATTTTGATATATTTTTATGATACGGGTGTTCCATTTTTCACCGAACGCCTACCAAAATATATATTATAGTACAGTTCCCGTCTGTGGTAGTTTGTTTAATATAATATCTCGATATATTAATATATATTATAGCTACGTCTGTGACGAGATATATTTTGGCATATTAGTATATATTTTTAATACAGAATGTTCAACTTTTCTCTTAACGCCTGCCCGATCTCCGGCTCAAGTGCGCACGAGCATTTCTCTCCCGCCCTCCCTCTCCTAAAAATTGGATGACAAATCACGATACAAATTAAATTCGCCACAAGTTTTCTTTTGTTTTATATGCGACTCTACCCAGATGGTTCTATTTTTCGTTCCTTACAAGGCAACATGCACATATCAAATTCAGCATCGGAATCATCCTCTGAGGAACCTTCAATTAAATCTAAAAGTAGTGCTCTTGTCGAATACATTTCGGTAAGATTGATTATAACGTTATTTCAAAATTAAAACACCCTGTGCTGGAAAATAAGCTTTAAAACCGTGCGCTTGCAAAAACGATCGCAGACCGAGTGAGGGCAAAATATATATTATAGTATAGCTCCCGTCTGTGGTAGTTTGCTATAATATAATATATATTGCGATATATTAATATATATTATGGTGTTAATTCTGGCGTGATTCTCTAAACTTAAAACTAAATTTAAGGTCAGTCTCACCTTTTCATTCTGTATAGAGAAGGACAAGGATGTACTGTTGTCAAATTTAAGTTTAGCTTTAGAGAATCATGCCAGAATCGACATCTATAGCTACGCTATAAAGCCTAAAACATATTTACGTGTCGTGGCGTGCCGTGATCTTGACATGCCAGAAGCACATAGCTTTCATACATTTCGACACGACGGGTTTCATATATACGGATACGGACGTCGGTTTCATACATTTACTATGGTTAGAGAGAGATTTACGCGTTATATTTCTCTCTCACCATATTAAATGTATGAATTTATGAAACCGATGTCACGAGGTCAAGAGATCACGACACGCCACAACAAGTTAATATGTTTCTGCCTTAAAGTACATTAAGAGAATTAGTTTTAAAGAGGAACATCGCCAAGTGGCAGGCATTGCAGTGGTTGGCAATTATCATGCATTTCTGAACAAAAGATTGTTTGCGATCTGTCAGTTAAGTACGTCAATGTCACTGTCACTAATTCGAAGAATTTTGTCGGTGCGGCCGTGATTCTTTTTTCGTTTTACCGACGTTTTACTCTATAAATAAACACAAAAGCCTCCCAGATGTTGTGAATACTGTGGGATTGTTATTTGCCGCGTCAGTCATTATTAATATCTAGCGATTAAAATCAAAAGTGGGCAATAATGCGCTATTACTTTGTGTTAACTATTTTCAGCTGTGTATTTGCTTACGAAAAAGACTTAACTTTCTCTGTCCAAGCTGGGAAAACGGACTGCTTTTATCACAAAGTATTGCCGAACGAAGTAATAGACTTGGAGTATCAGGTACGGCGTCTTTTTCAGAAAAAAATTAAGACATACCTTTCTAACCTGTTCTCAAATATTTTATAGATATATTCCACCAAACTTAAGCCATAGTGCCCAGTTTATTCCTTTTCATGCCTGTAGATTTCCTTATTTAATCATTTTAGAACATCGAAGTAGTTAACGATGAAGCAATTCACACAAAGATATGAGAGTAATTAACAAAGATAGTGAAGATAAAATTCGGCTGATTAAACAATATTTTATCTTCTACTGCTAAGGAATTAGGTGCCTACAGATGTAGATCTTGTTTTTATAATAATTTAAGCATCTCATAATGCTCTGTTTCTCCTCAAATGATGCTTTTTTGTGGTATTTCTGGCTGTTTGAGTAGCAGGTTCCTTGTGGTGTTAACTCGAGCAAAATTTACAGATAATTAATTTCCACATTCATTTAACAGTACCTTTGTTGCCAAAGTGACACTCAAATCGAAACATCCCCTTGCACACAACAGGTTTATCGGAGAATATGATATTTAAACATAATGTGCTAAGCCTTGTATGTGTATAATGTTTGAGATAAAACTACATCTAGAACTGACAAAACAAACAGTTATTATTTTGCTATTTAGTACGTATCTATGCCGCTGTGAAATCATAATGACTAGAGGTTAAGCCTAGTATAAGTATGCTGTGTTAAAGATTGGCTACTTTGAAATTCTGTGTATTTCTTTATTTATTTATTTTAAGGGAAATAACAGCATTAATTTTTACATAAAAAATATAACATTAAGTTTAATCAATTGCTTAGGTAATTTCCACTATTATTTATCTTACCTTGTGTCTAATAAACACAAGAGAAAAAAGAAACAATTTTTGGCATCATAATGAACATAAACAAAACAAAAAGAAATAAAAATGTTGTGCCTAAAACGAGTTACAAATTAGTTTTTTAAATTTCAAAGAATTAAGATTAAATATATCAATGTGACTATATTTAGAGTTGTATGATTTCATAGCTTGCACAATGTAGCGATTACTTGCATAATTAGTCAGACCTGCCGGAATGCAAAACATGTCACATGCTATATTTTTCTTCTCAACATCGGCCCATTTATTGTCCAGAAGCAGTGGTAAGGGCTAAACTGTACTTCCAGGGCCCAAGTGGTGATACTTCACACTTAAAAAAACGAGAAAGTTCTACAAAAAAGTTTGAGTATCACCTCTTGGGCCCTGGAAGTACAGTTTTACCCTTCATCATCAGCCTATTAGTGTCCCCACTGCTGGGGCACAGGCCTTCCCTATGGATGGAATAGGGAGACCCACCACGCGGGCCCAGTGCGGATTGGTGGGTGCTAACGACTGCAGATGCAGCTGGGACCAACAGCTAAACGTGCCTTCCGAAGAAGGAGCTTGAGATAGTAAATTTTTGGTCACCCATCCAATGACCGACCACTGCGAAAGCTTGCTTAACCTCAACGATCGCAGCCGAACGCGCTAACCGCCTGCGCCATCGAGCTCCTCACAGTTTTACCCTTTGGTTAAAGTTAAACTGGGACATGTAAAAGCACTTAATAAAAGCAAGTTTGCAGTAAGTAAATGACTTACAGTAGAAACAGTTTGACCTGGATTAGTTTTAACCAATAGAACAATGTTGACAACTTACATTACACTAATATTATAAAGGCGAAAGTTTGTGAGTGTGTATGTTTATTACTTCTTCACATGTAAATGACTGGAGCGATTTTAATAAAATTTGGAATGGAGTTAGCTGACACCCCGGATTAACACATAGTTTTGCCCGCACCCTTACCAGACTAAATAGGGACAACTTCGCAGGATTATAGGAACCCTGACTGGTCATTGTCCCCTAAACAAACACCTATATACAGTAGGAGTAACAGACAGATGCAGAGGATGCGTGGAGGCAGAAGAAACGCCACAGCATGTCATCATGGAATGCAGGAGCGTGGCCGACCAACGGGCACGACTTCTCCAGTCGCCAGAATCGTTTCTGGAAGATTGCAGCAGTCTACCAAGGCTGCTTTCCTTCTGGACCGATATAGGCTGGCTGGAGTAAACGGGAATGCCTTTGAGACACGCACAATGGACCAATAATTAGGACTAAGTGCGGAAACTGCCATGAAAAATTAACTAACTAACCTTTATACTGTATTTTTAGCAAATAAATATTATGATTTATTCTCAGGTCATTGATGCAACTCATGGGGAGCTGGACATATCATTCCAACTAGCCGATCCAGTGGGGAGAATCATCGTAGCAGACTACAAGAAATCTGAGAATGCTCACCGACACACGGCCGCATTAAACGGAGACTACAGATTCTGCTTTGACAACACATTCAGTACATTTAGTCAAAAGACTGTGAGTTTCTCATAGGGCTATTTATATATTAGTGTAGATCTTTCCTTTTTTTAGATTCAGATTACTCGTTTGCTAGAAATAATAATAAAAATGGGTGCGTGTACTTATGCAGGCGCGTGAGAAGTTATCCTTCTTTGGCATCGTTTAAAATTAGTTTTTAATTGCATGCAAATAATTAATTACAATAAATTAATAAAAAGTCTGGAAAAGGACACAGTCAATAAAGTTCAGTTTTAATTTGAAAAAATAAATAAATAATCAAAATATTCAATTAAAATCGCTACTGAATATAATTTATTAGAACATATGTGATTTGCACTTGTATGAAACTCAAACACGTATTCCGAATATACAAACTAGAAACATGTGGATAAATATTATAAACTAGCGGCCCGCCCTCGCTTCGCTTCGGTGTAGAGCTGAAGTGTAGACTACAGTTTTTGTTCTCAGGCTTGTATTATACACAATGACATTCATCTATGATTCTTCTTATACCTGCATGCAAAGTCTCAGCCCGATCGGTTTAAAATTGATAAAGTTTCATACAAACTTTCATTCCTTATTTTATCCCCTTGGGATTTTCTTTATATTTTTTTCCGTAAGAACCTTGTACAGAGTATTAGAAAACTACAAAAAAAAAACAGCCGAATCGGTCAAGCCGTTTTCATGTTATGTCGTGACAACGGAAAACGGGTTTCATTTTTATATATATAGATATGAAAACAGTCTCTGTTCTAAATTCAAAACTCGTAACTTTTCCCGATGTTTGTTGTACGTGTTTCCCGCGCTAGGACCGCGAGTGACCGCGCATGCGTACGGTGCGGCGGGCGACGCGGTAATGGCAGCGCGGCACATGAAGTTGGTCGCTAAAGCGACCAACTTCATGGTGTTAATTTTTTGTGTTACAGATGCGCGCGCATCTTAAAATTTCACTCTCATAATTTTTTTATAACGCGCCTAAAGAAGTATAACTTCAAAAATAATAAATTTATTTACTTCTTCTTACAACAATTAAGGCACACAAAATGCAGGTTAAGCAACACTTAAGTAATATTATTGGGCGTTGTAAGAAGCTGGTGTCCGAAATAGGCGTTAACCTGTACTACGTATCACCAGGTCCTTACCTCTGGCAAATAATCTCTATACATTGTTCTTCATAACCATAATGAGCCTGTATTACCTAATATTTATTTATTCATGGTAAAAAAAAACCAAAATTTAAGGTTGAGAGATAAAAAACAAAACTGAATGTAAAAATGAAAATGAAAAATGAAAAAATGTTTATTTACTTACATAAAGAATCTCTTATCTATTAGACAAGTCCGTCCGTCCATCTGTCTGTGGTGCTGTTTCAGCGGCCATACCGTAAGAGATAGATAAAGAGAATATTTAAGTTATAAGTTAAGAATAGTCTGATAAGATTACAAACCGGATTTGAGTAACGTAGCACTTCCGGTTTTCGAGAAATCACGAATTTCAAACGAAACCACACAAAATCTCCGAAGTTCTCAATTAATTATATACACTTTTTTTTTAAATCAGGTTTTGGTGAACATTTGGTTCACTGGTTTGATAGTGTTACAATAATAGAGGTTGGATTCCCATTTTAAGTGTAAGAACACTTGTGCCAGGGAAAGCCATTCTCCCATAGCTTGAAGTGGTTATGTAAAAAATTAAGGTACAAAAACCTTTTTAAAAACAAGCTTTTATTCAAATGCGCTAAAAAGAAAAAAAGAAAATTTAGTTAAAGTTTGTTTCTAAATAGATTTTCAAATTTTGGAAGTCCGCCATATTGGATTGAGAGTGACGTCACATTTTTTTCGAGTTACTCTCAGCAAGCCCTTTAATTTGATACCCATATTGTCGGAATGCATTAAAAATGATTGGTCCGCCATTTTGGGTATGCCGCCATATTGGATTTAGAATGACGTCACACTGTTAAGCATGCATTGTCATCCGAACTGAACGAGCATACCATAATTTAAATAAATTTCAGCTTAATCGGTTGAGGGCAAGTGCTTTAAAATTGAGTTGTAAGATTTGACCGTAACAAACATACATAGCATGTTAAATAAAAGCTTGTAATATAGCCAGTGTATAATAAGAATATACAAACATTACTTATGCTAATAGTATGTCGTACTTGTTTACTACAATAATGTGTACTTGCAAACTGTTTATACTATTCAGTGTGGTAAAGTTGAAACTACTTAATTATCAAGCTTTCAGTATCATAACTAAGAGTTCTCAGCCAGTCGGTAAGCAGTTGCTTGTTTTCGAATCGTTTATAAATGCATGGTAGTTAATTTTTTTATTTTTTATTAGCAAAAATTTTACTATAAGTGTTCCATTCTTTGTCAGACTGAAGCATTATTTACCAGAAACGGGAATACAAATTTAATTAAGGAATGTTTTATCAAAAGAATAGTGCTTATCATGAGAAGTATAACAAATAAAGATGACAGTTTTTATATTAAAATCATCGTCAGCCCATTAATGTCACCACTGCATGGGCACAGGCATGGGCCTTCCCTATGGATGGAATAGGCAGATTGGGCCATGACCCACCACACGGGCGCGTTTTGGCGAGTGCTAGAGCAGCCGGTACCAACGGCTTAACGTGCCTTCCGAAGCACGGAGGAACTCGAGATAGAAGATTTTTGGTCACCCATCCAATGACCGACCACTGCGAAAGCCGCGCCATCGAGCTCCTATATACAGACCCGTCTTTCCCTGGGCCCCGCGATCAAAATATCCCCCCCCCCCCCCCCCCCCCCAAGATCAAATACAAAGTCCCTAGTTCATAGGGGCCCCATTATCCTAATATGCCCAGGGCCTCTGATAGGTCAAAGACGGCACTGCCTATATATATTAAAATACTTCGTTACAATATCTTGGTTTCTTTGCAGGTATTTTTCGATCTGATGATAGACACAGAGGAGAATCAGGATAAAGAATATGATGAAGACAAGGAGATGGAGTTTGGTAAGCGTGATTTTAACTCGTAAGGTGCCATTCCGAGACGGGCGACAGAACGCAGTAACTGCAACGACACCACATGTTTCTATGTATCTTTATGAAATTGATTCCGTTCGTGGTGACATTGCATCATCATCATCATCAACAGCCTATCCTAGTCCACTGCTGGACATAGGCCTCTCCAATTGCACGCCACTCAGATCGATTTTGGGCTACTCGCATCCAGCTCCTGCCAGCCACCTTGCGCAATCGTGCCTTAGTACGTCCTACACTATGTTTGCCTAGACGCGGTCTCCACTCCAGAACTCGTCTACCCCAACGGTTATCGGTTCTTCGGCAAATATGGTCAGCCCACTGCCACTTCAGCTTACTAATCCGGTGGGCTATGTCGATAACTCTGGTTCTCTGTCGGATTACCTCATTTCTGATGCGATCCTTCAGAGAAACGCCGAGCATAGCCCTTTCCATAGCGCGCTGAGCGACTTTGAACTTGTGGACCAGCCGTACCGTCAGTGTCCACGTCTCGGCTCCGTATGTCATCACAGATAGGACGCACTGATTGAAGACTTTCGTCTTTAGGCACTGTGGGATCGACGATGTTAGGACTTGACGTAGCTTCCCAAACGTGACACTGCGGTCTTTTTTTATTTGGGACGTAGACAAAACCTCTATTTACAAACGATGGCGCCTTTAAGAGGCACACCGCCGAACGGACCTGGCTCCAGCAAGCTTTACAAGCCCCAGCAGTGGCTGCCCACTGAGGACCCTGTAACTCTTACGGGCACTTTACGGCATAATATCCGCTAAAAAACCCTGCAAATACCCTCTAAGCTGCTTAGTGCGAAACCGATGTGGGTCCCCGTTTAGGGATTCTTCCGTGTCTCCGCACCTAGCAGCCTCCCGGCCTCGCCGGGGCTCCATGGCAGGGCTCTCCCGGGGACCCCGCAGACGTGCGCAGGATGGCCCACGCGTGGGGGCTGAGTACGCGGCCTAGTGCCCACCATACCGCCCCCCGTCCGCTGCGGAGGGCTACTTGGGCGTGCCCGTGTAGCTCCCTCCGCCGCCCCCCCTTTGTAGGACAGAAATACAAGAGGGGGGCTGAACGACACTGCGGCCTGCAACCGCGTCGCGTCGCTTGCGGTAGCGGCGCGTAAGTGTTCTTTCAGAGTAAAGGCGAGTGCGGGTATGAGTCGCGGCACGAAACTCTAGCTTGGACCGTTATTGCGCGCGCGTAAAAAGGTAGATGTGTTTGGGGGGAAGCGAGGTGCGCGGGTGGTTCCTAGCTCTGTAAATCTGCAATTTCAACTAAAATCGTTATGGATCCTCATTGTAGAGGGGGTGAGCCGGCGACATCGGTTCCCGTTCGAACGGTCTATTATCACCAGTGCCGTCTTTCACCTATTGGAGGCCCAGGGCATATTAGGATAATGGGGCCACTATGACTTCCATTTGGTGATTTACCAGGAACTAGGGACTTTGTATTTGATCTGAGGGGGGCCCCTATCGATCGCGGGGCACTGGGCACTTGCCCAAAGTGCCCAATGGGAAAGACGGGTCTGATTATCACCTTCCGAATCTCTTTGTGTGTTCTGTGGGCGACGCAGGCCCTAGCCGCAGTGTCGCATGTGGTTGCAATCTATGTCCTTGTCGTCAGGGCACAACACTGGAGCTAGAGAGCAGTATCACCATGCTCGGTATGGAGATTCGCTGTGACTTAAATCCAAAATTTACATCGAAAGTGTGATAAAACAGCCTCACGCAAACTCGGGAGTCCTGAACAAGGTGCGGCGTTTTTTCACGCCCGAGCAACTATGCTTGTTATATAAGACGCAGGTTCGGTCTTGCGTGGAATATTGCTCGCACCACTGGGATGGCTCCGCCAAGTACTTGCTCGATGCTATGGATAGGTTACAGCGGCGCGCGATCCGCATCATAGGCGATGAGGAGGTGACTAAACACCTCGAGCCTCTTCAATTACGCCGTGACGTGGCGTCACTAAGCGCGTTCTATCGTCTGTACCACGGCGAGTGTTCTGAGGAGTTATTCTCTCTTATTCTACCTTCCCCTTTCCTTCAGAGGACCACGCGCGCTGACCTACGTTGTCACCGTCTAACTGTGGTCACAATTCCAACGCGTACAAAGAAATTTGGTGACTCATTTCTTATCGCACTATCCGTAAATGGAATGCTCTGCCCGCTCACGTGTTCCCTCCCTCTTACAACTTGGGATCCTTTAAAAGAGGCGTGAAGAAGCAACATGCAGGCCGGCAGGGTGAGGATGGCTGGTGTGGCAGGTAGAACTGCTGTATCAGCTATCTTCGCGTCTGGACTTCACTTAACATCAGGTGGGGTGGAGTCATTTGTCGGACCTATCTATAAAAAAAAAAAACTGCGGCCTGTCTCGGAATTGTACCTTACCAGTAAAATTTTACATTTAGCATTAACATAAGTAGAGTCTGTGCGGAAAGAGAATGGGCGTAGCAAAAACGGAACTAACATTAAGATTTTCAGCAATCAAACCCAGCAATCTGTAAAACATCTAAGTTTTGTATTGATACGGATTTGTTTGTTGTTGTGATTTCTTGCGGTTTTTTGTATTTAATCATGTCTAAAAGGGGTAAAACCTTACAAATACGGTAGAAAAGCGCTACAGCGCCCTCCAATCTACTTCCCAGTCTCTTTCCGCACAAACTCTAATATATTTTGATGTGTAATTTTATTATTCCATTCTCGCTTATCACAAGACTTTGTTGGGAAAGGTATGAATTCATTGCGATATTAAATACCCTAGATACAACAACACTAACAAAATTGTGGCCTAAACCTGTCCAAAAGGTACATTGGACGATCTATGGAGCTTCGTAAGATGATCGCGTAGTCAAAAGCAATATGAGGCCTTCGAAAGACTTTTACGGTTTTGGTAGTTTATGGTAGTTAAGTTCAAATAAATAAACTCAAAATTGCAAAAAAGATTTTGAATAAAGTACTTTATTAACTAAATTAACTAATAAATTCATACATAGACACTAAAATTTTAAAAATCTTCCAATGAAATAACCGAACGCTCAATAAAAGTCTTTCGAAGGCAGCTCGACAAAATTAAATTAAAAATCATTATTCTGACGATGCAGACATGAAAAGGCTGCGAAACGTCAATAAATAAATAAAGTTTCGTGCATTAAGCCGTTAAAACTAGTTTTATTTAATGAGTGATGTGCGTGAAAACCTAAAAAACAAATAAATAAATGAAACTAAAGTAAAATTTTACGACTTTTTGCTATATGCGGAAGTATATAGACTCTACGCGCAATTCTGAATGCGCTGTTAGCAATATAACAGGTACGGACCGCGAGGAAAAGAGATGGCTATATAACCGACCCGAAGTTTATAGTAAGTATTAGAACAAAATTTGCTTCAAATGCGTTAAATTAACAAACATTGATGTCGATTCTGGCATGATTCTCTAAACTTAAAACTAAATTTAACATCAGTCTCTCCTTTTCACTCTGTATAGAGAATGACAAGGATACACTGTTTTCAAATTTAAGTTAAGGTTTAGAGAACCACGCCAGAATCGACACCATTGATTAGATACCTGTCGAAAAAACGACACTTTACATATTATAAGTATTTTTTTCGCCTATTTTCGCGGAGCCCTGCCGCATCTTGATTTATCAATGGTCCGCGCGTGACTGCTGTGAACCAAGAAGTGCTTGAGTGGAGTTCAAGCACTTCTTGATTGGGACACATTTTTAGCGCTCGTGGTGTATCTAGGGTATTTAATATCGTTGGTTAATTATTGTCTGTACACTGCGAGACGTAGTATAATGTTGTTTTGTATTTTTGTTCGTATTTATCCAGAGTAGGGCTTGTTTACCGGTTAATTTTCAAACCTAAATCAGTTTCAAGTACATTAGGAGCGTTTTATTTAGGTTTGGCCTTAACCTTAAAAACCCGGTTATCCTAAAGAGCGAAATCAAATAGGTTTTGAATCAATTTAGCGGTTTTTAAAGGGTTTGATTTCGCTCTTTCTGACGGCATCGATAATAAATGAATACCATGGCCCACTAGAAGCTAGCAAACGTGTCAATAAATTCAGTAATCTCTGAGCATTAACAAGTTGTGACTTGATTAGTTCAAGCAAAACAAACTTCAAGCTAAACCGGTTAAGGTTTTAGGTACCGCTTTCATTTCGGACGCGCTCTGAACGAAACGTTTACTAAAAACCGGTATTAACCTTTATTTACCGGTATTTTTGAAACCGGTTTCAAGCCCTGATCCAGAGTTTATCTATTTATTTATTTATCACACAGGAGCTAACTCAGCAGAGAGCTACATGATGCGAATGCGTGATATATCAGAGTCGGTGTCAAGAGTGAGAGATAATGTGTCTACAGCCCGAAGGTTACAGGAACTGCACTCTGCCCACGAGGCTAGGGACAGGAATAGAGCAGAGGAGATGTGTGCCAAGTGAGGAAAAACACTATTATTTGTTAAATTTAAAAAGTTTTTAGTAATAATTTTTATTATTTTAAAGCATGTAATTCCTTGATGTTTAAATCTAAAGAAAATATGACTAGAAAAAAAATTACAGTGCGAAGAGATGGCGCTGCCTTGCAGCTTAAGAATGGCTAGAAAGATTTCGACGCGGTCCCTGAGGGCCGCTGAATAGAATCACCATCAAAAACTTTCATAAAACTAATCTACCATCATTGAACTACTGAAATGTGTATATATTTTTATAATTAGATCATAAATAATTATTTAAGACTCCAAACATCACCCGTAAAATGCAATATATACTAGTGCAAATCTACCTACGCGCCGATCAGTCCGGCGGCAGCGGCGCAATTGCGTTAAAGGGCTCTTAAGAAATAAAAAAATATAACTGTTTAATATAATTTCTTAAATAAACATATACATTGGCAGAGTGATGACGTGGTCGATGGTGCAAATTGTGCTGATGATGACCGTCGGAGCAACTCAAGTATGTAAATAGCTATACATATACAATACTATACACACTAACACACACACACGCACACACATATATACACACACACATATACACACACACACACATATATACACACACACCCATATACACACACACACATATATACACACACACACACGCATACACACATATTTACGTTTTTAAGGAAAAACAAAAAATCTAATTATTGTTATTTTGGCGTTATGATTTTTTAAAAGATTACATTCTGCGTGCATGACATTATTAAATGTACTATTTATTTATGGGAAGTCACTGGTACCTGCCATACAGTTTATACTAGTGCAGATACCAACGCTCCAATTAAAATGTAATTGTTTGTTTAATTAAGTAAAAATAAAAATTTAAATATATATATATATATATATATATTTCATATTATTTCATATTGTTGTACATTATATATATACTAGCAAACCAGTGAACCAAATGTTCACCAAAACCTGATTTCTCGAAAACCGGAAGTGCTACGTTACTCAAATCCGGTTTGTAGTCTTATCAGACTATTCTTAACTTATAACTTAAATATTCTCTTTATCTATCTCTTACGGTTTGGCCGCTGAAACAGCACCACAGACAGACGGACGGACTTGTCTAATAGATAAGAGATATATATATATATATTATGTACAACAATATGAAATGAATAAATTATTATTATTATACACACATACACACACATATATAGTCATAAAGACGCATTTCATTTCTATTTTAATGTAAAATTAGCATTGTTTTCTGGAGGTGAACGTTAATAGTTATAATTGAATAATAAATTAATATTTCCAACACTCACACCAATTAGCCTGGCCCCAAAGTAAGCACTGTAAGGCTTGTGTTATGGGATACTAGGGAAACGGATGGAATACATGTACTATACATATACAAATATAATTATTTAGAAATACATATCAAACATCCATGACTGCAGTAAAAATGCTCGTATTAATCGATTCGAACCTGGGACCTCTGGAGTAGGCGACGACACCTTGAAACCCGGCATACAAACCACTCGGCCACGCAGGTCGTCAATATAATTACGAAGAGCCAAGTGAAGTGCCACATTAAGGTTCAGCTGATTGAAAAAAAAAATGGTTTCAGGTATTCTTTTTGAAAAGCTTATTCGAGGATCGGGGCTCTAGCAGCTACAAGAAGTTAATACCTGGTCTTGGGTCCCAGTGATGACGTCATCACCAGTGCACAGGGTGTTTGAACTGTGTGAAACCAATACTCATATACAGGGTGTTACAATAGCAAATGAAACTATAATAATGTCCTTTAGTGAAAGTGTAAACTATTTATAATTTTGTAGCTCTTACGGGCGTACTCGGAGACGTCAATTAAATTTCAGTAAATAAAACTAGTTTTTTCACGGGTTAATGCACGAAACTTTATTTATTTACTTACGTTTTAAATAAAAAAAGATTCCGACGAAGCAGTCTGTAAAGGCTGCGAAACTTCAATAAATAAATAAAGTTTCGTGCATTAACCCGTGAAAAAACTAGTTTTATTTAATGAGTGATGTGCGTGAAAACCTAAGAAACAAATATTAAATTTCAGTGTTAAGTAATTTAATTTAAATTAATAAACACAATAAAATAATTTTAATTGAAATAAATAAATTAGTTGTTTAAAATTTACCCTATTGGTGGTATAGACTTAAAAGTGACAGCATTATCTTTAATCTTAAAAGTTAATTGACGTTTCTGAGTACGACCGTTAGATTTATACTTTAAAAGTGTTCTTGGGGAATGTACAATTGACAGCATATCAGCAGTTTTTTAGTAGATTTTGAAATTAAATTTAAGTCAGATAAAGCCAAAAGTCAGTAGGAAGAGTTTGGAAAGCTTCTGGAATTGGAAACTTGTTAATTGTAAAGATACTAGAAAGTATTACATTTTCTTTAAAACTTTTGTGTAAGTGAAAGAAGATTTTACACTTTTGCTACTAATGTCCAACTTCAATTTATATATATATATAAAACTCAAAGGCCTGTCATAGTGATCTATCAACGCACAGCCCAAACCACTGGACGGATCTGGCTGAAATTTGGCATGCAGGTAGATGTTATGACGTAGGCATCCGCTAAGAATGGATTTTGATCAATTCTACCCCCAAGGGGATAAAATAGGGAATGAAAAACTTTGTCAATTTTAAACCGATCGGGCTGAGACTGCATGCAGGTATAAGAAGAATCATAGATGAATGTCATTGTGTATAATACAAGCCTGAGAACATAAACTGTAGTCTACACTTCAGCTCTACACCGAAGCGAAGCGAGGGTGGGCCGCTAGTTTCAATATATAAACTGAAAGCTGTATTGAATCGAAGGATGATCAACAAACAATAAATATTAGTTATACAAATGAAAGCTCAGCGAAACAAAACGCACACATTTGTATGATATGTGATTTGTTTTAGGGTGAAGCCAAACGAGCGTAATTTTGTGAGTTGTGAGTCGCTTATTTTCGGTCACTTATTTTACGTTCAACTGAATTTCTGTTGAGCTGCCATACGAACGTAATTTATTCAGTTACTATTGAGCGTTAGTACGGGGTGTTCGTGTCGTCGAGTGCAATGGATCCATTAAAAATATTGTGTATTTACGAAGCATATTCAGAAGATGAGGCCTGAAAAAGAAACTGGGTAAACCCACTGAATAGTCAGAGGCTGATATGTGGACAGTTCCATACTTTATATGAACGTTTATGTGCAAATCCAGATATGTTTGAAAAGTACTATCATATGCCATTACATGTTTTTCAAGAATTATTACACCACGTAAAACTTGTAACAAACTGTTGCTTCCCTACTCCCCTTCCTTGCCCTACCCTTACCCCGACCGAAATTCGGACGAGCTTATACGCATTGAGTCGGCAGACAACTCATTTTGCGTTGTCGTGTGGCACCAACTGCCTTTTTGTATGAAACCGAATGCAGCAGAATTTCTGCGACCGAAATTCTGCGACTCACAACTTACAAAATTACGCTCGTTTGGCCTCACCCTTAATATTAGCTTTCGCACTCCCATGAGAAAGTTTTTTGAGAATCCTACCGGATCCTAAATTTTTTCGGGATGATAAGTAAGTAATCTGGCTCAGATTTAGGGGCTGCATACCTCTAGATCCAGACCTGACGCGAGTTTTTTTTTACAACATTCACACCAATAGGGTATTTGACAGTAATAAAAATAAAGTGCCATATGTTAGCATCAGTGTTTAGAATGAATATTGGCAGTGGTTTTTACTATTTTTACAAACAAAATATTCATAATTTTACTAAAAACCCACGAAAAAGATAATAGTTTTCTTATCTATTGTCACGTGACCCAAAACGCTTGGGATTGGCGGAGCCTAAAATAACGCCACACGCAAGTAAACTTCCGGTTAAAGTGACATTACATTGTATCGTTTGACGTTTTAATTACAGTCGTGTGACGTCACACACTAGTAAGGCGCCATATTGTTCAGAAAAACGTTCTCGCGGCAACTTGAAAATGTAGTTTTTGATTTGGTTGTTATTACTGAAATAAACAACAGAATGATGAATATCCTTTTTACGGACTCCGTAAACATTAGTCAATAACGTGAGATCGTTTTCTAAAACTTGTCAAATACCCTATTAGTCTAGCCCCAAAGTAAGCACTGTAGGCTTGTACTAGTACTAGTTACCCTAGGGTAACTGATAGAATATATATACTGATACATATATATTTATATAGAAGTACATAGTGTACATTCATGACTGGGGTACAAACGCTCGCTTTCATCACAAAACATCTGCCCCTACCGGGATTCGAACCCGGGAAACGTTGAAACTAGGCGCTTGGCTTTTTTTAGAAAACGTCATTACTGTGGACGCTAGATAAAATTTATGATTTTATAAACTTGCACAAAAACTTATAAAAAAAGTAAGGATATTTTAAAAGTATACCTAAAGTATTTTTCCAAAATGTAATAGAATATTTGAAAGAAAGAATATTTGAAAAATAACATGAGTGTTATTTTTTTATGTATGAATGAAATTATAGGTAGACATGAGCATTATACTTATTTTTTATTTATTTGAATGGGAAAACTTACAGCTATACATACAAAATTTGCTTTAAAAAATTTAACAACTTTAATCCATTAACAAGTTTTCACTTATAAATATGAAGAACTTTTAGAGATTGGAAATAAAATTTTACAAGTTGAGAAAAATTTAGACAAAAAGAAAAATGAAATTCAAAAATTCACAAAAAAAAATTAACAGTCATCAACCGCCTGATAGCTGCAGGTTTCAAATTAAATATGTCGATTGAAGAATATTCATATATACAAACATACATACACCAATAATAGCTAAACAATGTACAAAGAAAACTGAAATTAAGTCATATTTTATATACACCATATATTTATTTCAAATACTTATTTATGTTACAAAAAATATTTTATTCTGTTGTCAGTTTGAGTTCTTAGAAAAAGGGCTTACATTAATATCAATAGACTAATAGGATACAATCATCTTCATCATCATCATCAGCCTATTAATGTCTCCACTGTTGGGGCACAGGCCTTCCCTATGGATGAAATAGGGAGATTGGGCCGTGACACACCACGCGGGCCCAGTGCGGATTGGCGGGTGTTAACGACTGCAGATGCAGCCGGGACCAACGGCTCAACGTGCCTTCCGAAGCACAGAGTAATTCGACATAGAAGATTTTTGGTCACCCATCCAATGACCGACCTCTGTAAGTTGCTTAACTTCAACGATCGCAGTCGAACGCGCTAACCGCCTGCGCCATCGAGTTCCTTCGATCCTTATTTTATACATTTATGAATAAACATTAACAATATGTGAACCGACTGGAATCACATTACCCGAAATCCTTGTCTCTCACCGTCCTACATACATACAGACAAGCACACAAGCACGCACACACACACACACACAGTATAAAGTATACTTTATTGTACTGACGGCTGATTTGGACAATCCTTGGGTTACACATTACTAAATGAAAGTCATTTGTGATAATAACTTTTAAATTAACTAGGTATATTATGTTTACCAAAGCCCACTTTTTTTGTAAATTATTAAGATGAATGAATTCTTGCACAAATACAATGTTAGTTGTATCTAGTTTAATAAGTTCTAGAGAGATTAAATTTTTTATTGAACTTTTGTTGTAGTTTTTTTTATTTGTGAGTAGCCTACCACCAGACATTGCCCAATAAAAATAATTGGGAGATCTTAAAACTCGACTACAGAGCCACCTAATGGTTTCAGATGTGAAATCTACCCCTTTTTTACCCCGAGCATCGCTAGGGGTAGAAGAGTGTAGCGCTAGCTTAAAAGAAAGAACGGAAAGGTAGAATTTCTAATTTAACCGCGCCAATAAAGAAACGAATCTAAAATGGCGGCGGCGATCATCCGCTCTCACTCTAAACTATTGCTGTCTTTAGTCGCACACGGCGCGTACTGCATGCAAAAAAATATCAGTTCTGACTTTGTTTTCGCACTGTCTCGACATTACCTAAGAAACAATTTTTTCTTTTTATTTGTTGACCCTACCATCTGTCAGTGCAGGTACATAGACGCCATTTTCGATTCGTTTATTGGCGCGGCTTATAGAAAAAAACTAAGCTACGAAAGGAACGAAATATGGCACAAAAAGAGACAACGAGGAACCCACTCGAATGAATAGGTGGAGGAAAACCGGGAGACTTGCCAAATTACGGTTAGAGACATTTATTTTCTCAAAAGAATTTACAAAAAAGATATGTATAGAATACAAAGCATAATTAACAAAAACAAATCATTACATCGTGTCGACTAACAATTCAAAAATGTAGGTAGATTAACAAACAGGAACAACAATGTCAGTCTCTGCGCATGCGAACAGCGGAGACACATAAAAGCAATGACACAGTGTGGGACGTTGCGGTGCGACGTGCGACTAATCTTACATAGAAATGTATAATAAAAAAAAATACGTATCATTTTATCTTACACAGATCAAATATATATATATATATATATACTAGCTGACTCGGCGAACTTCGTACCGCCCAAAAGTAATAATTTACAATAAAATAAAATTGCGACTATAATTTGAGATTTAAACTATCCTATCTCTCAAGTTGGATCGAACTGCACATGGTGTGCGAATTTTATTATAATCGGTTCAGTGGTTTAGGAGTCCATTGAGGACAAACATTGTGACACGAGATTTATATATATTAAGATATATATATATATATATATTATCATATCTATGTATATATGTTTTGTAAATTCTAGGTTAAGTTCGTCTTAGTAATACAGGAAACTTACGTTATTACTAAATGTTTTTTTGTTACTTTCAAAGTGATACTATTATTGACATAAATAGGTTTTTTTACATAAAAAGGTAGATTATTGATTAAATACATTAATAATATACCTACTATTAACTTATGCATCCACTGTACTGGCCGATAATTAAATTGGGAGAATTAAACCATCTTACAAAACTTCATTGAATTCTGAAATTGCCCTACATAAATTGTTTTGAGATCCTCAGAGAATTTAACACTCGAGATTCAAATGCACTCCACGGAATTTATGTATAAGTCATTTGTAGTTCAGGCTGCTCGCTTGTGGAATGCTTTGCCAGAAACAATCAGAGGTGCTAAAACATTAGCTTGTTTTAAAAAAATGTTAAAAGAATATAACTTGACACTTTAGCAAGTCGTCACATCATCCAAATATACGGTCCCCAGAAGTATATATATGTTTATATATATACTTCTGGGGACCGAGTCGCCCTCGTCCGTGGGTGTAAACCCCGAATTATTTTTTTTCCTGTTACCCTACACGTGGTCCCTGGGTGGTGCAAATCAGGCGACAACCCACTGGTGGTAG
The DNA here is from genome assembly GCA_902850365.2 of Chilo suppressalis. Classification (NCBI taxonomy): domain Eukaryota; kingdom Metazoa; phylum Arthropoda; class Insecta; order Lepidoptera; family Crambidae; genus Chilo; species Chilo suppressalis. The sequence goes on from OU963919.1 coordinate 13,320,395, forward strand.
GCAATTGCCGAGGCTAGTGACCACCCACAGGACTAAGTCGCGCCGCCAAGCAGCCTAGCTGTGTTCCGGTGCGTAGTCCGGTGACGCCGTTTGGGAAGATCGGGTCGGAATGGTCGCTCCAGTACTGCAGTGCAGTTTTTTAGACGTACGCATCATTGTTGCATCGGGTAACTAGTCTCGGAGGGTAGCGGGATCCGAGGCACGGTGCACCGCTGGCCGACCGCAGTTAGTAGGGGGCCCAAGTAATGGGTTAGCCACTCATGAAAGGCTGCCCCGCCAACTCGCGAAAAATCCCGGGATGCGCCATCGTGCCGGTTGGCGACCGGACGAAAGGGCCCGATGGACACTTCCGGGGGGGCTCGGGTGTCCCCGCAGTCTCCGAACTAGCTCCCCATAAGATGCACAGTGTATGTGAGTGTCTACTGGTAGCGGTACTGAAGCCAAATCGTACATTCTACTTCCGTTTTCCCACCGAACAAATACTCACGATATGAAAAAAGGAAATATAAAAAAGGTCCAACAGCGGCAGCACGCCCTTTCGCTCAAAGTGCACCTCACCAACATTAGAGGACTGCACTCAAATCTCGTGCCAGTCCACCACCATCTAGAGACTCAAAAACCTGCACTTTTTTTCCTTACGGAGACGCAGATAGGATGCCCGTCAGACCAGGCGTACCTTATGTACCCTGGGTACAATATTGAGCACAACTTTAAGCCCCGTAGTGGAGTGTGCTTATACGCCCGGGACGATATCTGCTATCGGCGTCTCCGTAATCTTGAAGACCCCCGATTCTCGGCTCTGTGGATACTATTGGACACAGGCATGGAGAAGATTCTGTATGCCTGTGTCTACCGGTCGCACACCGGAGACTTGGAGACAACAAGGCTCACTGAATACCTCGGTGAGGCGGCGGATTTAGCTCAACAAAGGTACCCTACAGCCCAATTAGTGTTCCTGGGGGATTTTAATGCACACCATCAGGAGTGGCTATTCCCATACCGGGTCACTGACCATGCCGGAAGAGAAACGCGAAAGCTCGCTTTAGCTTTAAATCTCACCCAGCTAGTCCGAGAAGCTACACGGGTACCTGACACTGACTCTCAAACACCTAATTGCTTGGACCTTTTGCTGACAACAGATCCAGACCGATACTCAGTGTCGGTTTCTTCGCCCCTAGGTAAGTCCGACCACTGTCTGGTGAAATCTGTGTCTGTCTACTCTCCGCCCGATCCCAGCCCTAGAGGCACCCGGAGAATGTGGCGATACAAGTCAGCTGATTGGGATGGAATGCGGTCGTTTTTTGCGTCCTATCCTTGGCAACCCGTATGCTTCACCTCTGGCAACCCATCAATTTGCGCGGATGCCGTGACTGATGTACTCACACTGGGTATGGAGTACTTTATCCCATACTCAGATTTACCTCTGTCCGGCAAAGCTCGCCCCTGGTTTGGACCTCAGTGTGCACGTGCGGAAGCGCAAAAACATGAGGCTTATCTGGCCTGGGCCGATGCTCGACACCGCAAAGCAAATGATTTACGCCAAAAAAAACAAGCGTATAACAGGTCTGCCAAGGCCTGCAAGAAGGTGTTACAGAAGGCTCGCTTTGACCATATTAGCCGGATTGGGAACAAACTTGCATCGTATCCGACAGGCAATAAAGCGTTTTGGTCCCTGGCAAAATCGGTCGAGGCGAACTTCTGCCGTCCCTCACTGCCTCCACTGCAGAAGCCTGATGGGACTCTGGCTCACACTGCTGAAGAGAAAGCAAATCTTTTTGTTTCTCAATTCGCGGAAGCCTCGAGTCTTGATGCTGGTAGTGCGGTACCTCCCACATCATTTGGCTGCTCGACAGCGATGTCGAACATTCGCATTCGCCAAGTGGAGGTGCATAAAGTCCTACGCAATCTCGACGAGAACAAAGCCTGTGGCCCTGATGGTATCCCTGCAATAGTTCTGAAGACCTGTGCACCCGAATTGTCTCCTGTTCTAACACGCCTCTTCCGGCTCTCCTTGGAAACTGGACAAGTGCCTAAATCCTGGAAGCTTTCTAACGTGCAACCGGTGCCCAAAAAAGGAAATCATGCCGACCCTGCGAACTACAGACCAATATCTGTCACTTCATTACTCTGTAAGAGCATGGAACGTGTTCTGAACCACAAGATCCTAGCGTACCTAGAAGCGAATGACCTCCTCAGTGATCGACAATTCGGATTTCGCCGAAATCGGTCCACTGGGGATCTTTTGGTGTACGCTACTCACATTTGGAGTGAAGCCATTGAGAAGCACGGAGAAGCGCTGGCCGTGTCTCTCGATATCTCGAAGGCTTTCGACATGGTTTGGCATGACGGCCTTATAAGCAAGCTTCCTTCGTACGGCTTGCCCACTGCACTATGCGCCTGGATATCTGACTTCCTGCGTGATCGGTCTATAACAGTAGTTATAGATGGCTGCCAATCACATCGTAAGGCTGTTAATGCCGGAGTTCCGCAGGGGTCTGTACTCTCTGCAACTCTTTTTTTGCTCCAGATCAACGATCTGCTTAAACCCGGTACCTTTGGGTATGCAGATGATAGCACAGTCGTAGAGAGCTATTTATCAAATGCGCGTGCCAGTGCGGCCGAAGTTCAATCACTACGAGAAGCCATGGTCAACCGCTTAAACTTGGCCCTTCAGGCAGTCTCCGATTGGGGCGATGCCAATCTGGTCAAGTTTAATGCTTCTAAGACTCAGGCGTGTCTGTTCTCCGCTAAAAAGAGGGCGTTTCAACTGGCCCCTTCTTTCCGAGGTGTAACCGTGCCGGTAACCGAACAGCTCGAGCTTCTAGGAATAACTCTCACCTCAACTCTCAACTTCGGTACCTACATTGAGTCCAGAGCTCAACTGGCTGCAAAAAAGCTTGGCGTCCTCGCAAGGGTGCGGAAGTACTTTACTCCGGAACAGCTACTCACCTTGTACCGAGCACAAGTTCGCTCGTGCATGGAGTACTGTTCGCACCTTTGGGATGGTTCTGCAAAATATCAGCTAGAGTCTCTGGAATGCATTGAGAGGCGTGCAAAGAAGCTCATCGGTGACGACAAATTATTCGAGACTAGACTCCAAAGTCTTGAACACAGGCGAAAAGTTGCCTCTTTATCGGTTTTTTACCGGTTACATTTCGGAGAGTGTGCTTCGGAGTTACATAACTTAATTCCACCTTCACCTTTTTACCACAGAACCACCAGAGAGACGGCAAAACGCCACAGATACACCGTAGAGGTCCCACAAACTCGTACTAAACGGTTTGCTTCCACCTATATAGTTAGAACAGCTAGGTTGTGGAACTCTTTGCCGGAATCTCTGTTTCCAGTCACCTATAATCTGGGGCTCTTCAAGTCGCGAGTCAATCGGTTTCTTCTAGGCAAGCGCGTCCCACCTTAGGCTGCTACGTCGCTTTCAGTCAGTTGCGTGGCCGTCAAGCGTAAGCCTATTTATTGTAAAAAAAAAAAAAAAAAAAAAAAATACACTAGCGGACCCGACAGACGTTGTCCTGTCTACACGTCTTTGTGAATCTAAACCATTCTCAGAACCCTTGAACACACACAAAAAATTTCATCAAAATCGGTCCAGTCGTTTAAGAGAAGTTCAGTGACATACACACTCACAGAAGAATTATATATATAAAGATATGTTATTTTTATGTATTTTATTTTTGTTTGTTGTACATAATTATTTATAAGTATTATTAATGGTAGTTTCACTTTAAATGACACCATCTACTTCGCACTCTCTATTTAACAGTCCAGTTAACATACGGTTGCCTGGAAGAAATTGCTTCTTGGCGTTAAGGCCGCCGTTTGTACTATTATGTAATAGTTAATTAATTGTAATTTGAAATTTCTTGGTGTACAATAAAGTGATCATTCATTCATTCATTCATTCTGGGCAGCGATTGAAGATCTCACATGTAATCTTAAAACTTGACTACAGCGCCCCGTGCCTAACCAGGTTGTGAATCTAAATGATTAAAACCATTTAGTCCCCGTAGCATAAGTACTACAATTTACATTGGCGTCGATTCTGGCCTGCTTCTCATAACCTAAACTTTAATTTGACAACAGTGTATCCTTGTCATTCTCTTTACAGAATGTTATGGAGAGACTGATGTTAAATTTAGTTTTAAGTTTAAAGAATCACGCCAGAATCGACACCATTGTCACATTTTTTATCGCGTGTAACTGTCAAACTCCATAGTAATTTGACAGTTGAGCGTGATAAAAACGGGTTATGTATTATAACGCGGTGCTCATGCCAGAGGGGCAAACCCTCCACCAACCCATGGTCCTTCCTACCGATCATGGTATACGGACCGTATCTTGGGAGAGTGCGGGGGTACTTGCCTGTGGCTCTTTCCCCGCCTGCGCTTGTCTTGACTCCCTATAGATTCTGTTTTCCTACTCTCCCCCTTCTGGGGCTAGACGTCACAACACAGCACTTCGCGTCGGGCATCTTCCTGGTCTTCGGTCCTACTCGAAAGTGACACGAATGGAGTGCCAAGAATGGGCAAACTCGTAGAATGCATCCCAGTTACTTAAAAAAAAATGTGTGTGTCAGCTCCGACGCACGACTGGAGTTTACTTCTTAAGTTCGATAGTCTAACCAAACGCAAAAAGAGTTTATTTAACTTAAAAAAGATTGATACTGTATGAAAGGGTAAATTAACAAATTAATGAAAACAATATACATATATAAATATATATTTATTCATTTCATATACATTTATTATAACTAATCGACGAAATATTTTACATTAAACTTTTTACAATAGTCAATTTCAGATGTGCATAAATAAAGGCACGCTACGATACTGTGCTACGGTGTAGCACTACGGCTGCTACAGCGTAGACAGTAAAAACGTAACGAGGTCATTCATCGATAGATTTCACTCCTCACATTTTTCTCATACCGGGCCCCTTATATATACAAATCGATTGTTAAGGAGTAAACTCCAAAAAAAAAGCAACTGACGAGGTTCCCATGAAAGATCCGGGTTCTGTGATCGTTATCTTCCCTATGCTAGGGGGGCAAATAGGGACAAATCCCACCAACGACACATGGCCTGGCGAACCTTCTTGGTTATGCAGGCCGAAGCAGCGGGAGATACGCGCGGAATGGCCGCGCGTACTTTCTTGACTCCCTACAAATTATTCTTTATCTATCTCCTTGTCCCTATGGTCTCTCTCCCCTTTCTGGGGCGGACGTACACGAAACGCCTTCGTCGCAATCCCAGTCATCCCGTGCCCAGTCTGAAGTGGTACCGCTGGCTCCAAATTGTACGGTCCTCTCTTCTAGGGGGGCAAAGGGCTATCTATTATCTAACTGCTTTTGACAGATGGGAGTGATAATCATCGAGCTATGTAGTGATCCACTGCTTCTTTATTATAACGCCACTAAGATACTAGTTCTCAAAAGCATCGATGGATATGCAATTTTATCTTATTTACAACCTGTATATGTCAAAAAAGTTAGCGATCTCATTCATAAAATTTCATTAAAGTCTGTCCAGCTGTTGTTTAGTTAGCTCAGATAAATTCCTATCGCACTAGTCCCAACGTCGACGATGAGTGAGAAGCGTGTAGAGCTAAAAACTAGTTGACGAGCAGCGGAAACCGTGTGTGTAGTTTCGACAGTATTATCGGCTATCGCTCTACCACGGTAATATTATCTATACACGGTAATATTATCCGTGCGGTGACGGAGAAAGAATACAACTCACCGCCCATTTTCTTCCCGTGGGTGTCGTAAGAAGCGACTAAGGGATGTCGGAGCTTCCATCCGCTCTTCTGGTGGTAGGGTGCCTAACACCCGCCTGGTTTGTTACCACCGTGCGCATGGTGAAAAACCCGTGAAGTGCTTCTCGCGCGTTTCGGGGTCAGCCAGCGTACAACCAGAGCTCGAGTGGAAGTTGTCGCGAAGGATTCGGTCCAGGGGAGGCATCCGTGGAACCGATGCCGGGAGGACTGCATCGACCCGTCGGCCAGGGAGACCCGTAGAAACGGCTGTCCCGCTGGCCGCCCGTGGCACAGTACAGGGGCCCAAGTGTTCCTAACCAGTTCGTGAGGCTGCCCCATCATGTCACGCATAATCTCGGGGTGGACCGTCGTGCCGGTTGGTGACCGGGGCGTGGGGTCCCGGCGGCCACTCCCGGGGGGGTGCGGGGGCCCTTCCGTCCGGCGGGTCGGTGCATCTCCACTGCAGGCAGTCAATCGGGAAGACAAACCCCCCTTATTTGCCCGGACTCTTCGCGACGGCGTCCGCTCGTTTTCGCGTCTCTTTTTTTTTCACTTCCACCATGGCAGCCTCAATAACAAAGTTTGGACGTACAGCGGTGCACACCCCCACGCCTTCAACGCTGTTTGAAGTCGAGTTCTGCAACATACGCGGACTCCACTCTAACCTCAACGCTGTCCACCACCATCTCGAGACAGCACGGCCAGCATTGTTGTTCCTGACGGAGACACAAATACTTCCGCCTGCTGACACAGGCTACCTTAATTATCCCGGCTACGTGCTTGAAGAGTCCTTCAAAGCGAAAGCCGGTGTATGCCTGTATGTTCGGGCGGATGTTTGTTGTCGCCGTCTCCGCTGCTTGGAAGATCCCTCCTTTTCCATGCTGGGGGTACACGTCGACTCTGGCCCCCGGGCCAGAGTCTACGTGTGCCTCTACAGATCCCACACCGGCGATGTTGAGACAACTCGACTTTTTGAACACCTTAGTCGGGCAGCAGATGACGCGCAGGAGCGATTTCCCAATGCAGAATTGGTGTTTTTGGGGGACTTTAATGCTCACCACAATTTGTGGTTAAGTTCTTCCAAAACTGACCATGCAGGGATCTCTGCTCACACATTCGCTCTCACGCATGACTTGAAGCAACTGGTTGATCAGCCCACCAGGATCCCAGATATTCCAAGTCAAGCGCCTTCTTTACTGGACCTTCTGCTCACGACCCATCCACAGGGCTATCAGGTTGTGGTAAGAGCCCCCCTGGGCTCGTCCGACCACTGCCTGATATCTGCCAAAGCACCACAGGCCAAGCCTCCGCGTCCAGCAGTGGTCAAGCGCCGTATCTGGCATTATGGGTCGGCAGATTGGGACGGTATGCGTGATTACTTTGCGTCCGTCCCTTGGAAGCAGCGCTGCTTCAGTGACAGGGACCTATCGGGCAGTGCCGTTGCCATTACTGAGGAGATTATAATGGGTATGGAATACTATATTCCTCATTCTGATCTCATCAGTAAGGGCACACGTAACCTCTGGTTCAATCACGACTGTGCTGAAGCTGCTTCGTGTAAGCAAGCGGCATATCGTGCTTGGATCAGAGGCCGCGCTCTCAAGGATCCCGGGGTCGATTCACTCAAAGCAGCCTACAATTCTGCTTCCAAGGCCTGTAAGAAGGCTTACATCAGAGCGGATGCCCAGCGTGTTGCACGTGTTGGCCAGGAACTTATAACGCATCCTGCGGGCTCCCGTAGCTACTGGCGTTTGGCCAAGGCCGTGCAAAAAAACTTCTGCCAGCCCTCGCTGCCACCTCTGAGATGCCCAGACGGAACACTAGCTCATAAGCCGCAGGAGAAAGCCGATTTACTGGCAAAACTCTTTGCGGCTAACTCCCGAATCGATGATTGTAATGCACTGCCACCATCATTACCTCACTGTGGCACAACGATGCCTGATATTAAAATCAGGCAGCGTGAGGATCGTGCCGAATTGCAATCACTCGACGTCCGGAAAGCTAGTGGACCTGATGGCATCCCAGCAGTATATTGTTTTAAACTTTCATGGTCACTAACATTATAGATATTAACGGGATTGTTACCATGTACCTTGTTTTTTATGAGTCTCCGATATTTCGGCACTGTTGCAAGCGCCATGATCACGGAGTAACTGAAGTAATTGCGGGTAGATGTTATTGGCAGACATATCGGTCTACCCTCTGACGTCGTCTTTTACTGCGTTCGATACTACCACTACCATTGGTCACATTCTCACTATTCACTCGCATTTGTTCCCGGCACACAATACTCACAGTATCAGATCGCGGAACGACACTTTTTTGATTTTTGCGGTTTTTACACATACGAACCACTGGATTCCACACACTAGACAATTTAAACCCATCCTCACGATTGAAATTCTTGTGTTTGGTTATTTCAATCGCTTCCCTGACCAATCTTGGTATGTAGTGGCGTTCTGTCGAGATAATTTGTGGCTTATGGAGCTCAATCCAGTGATTAGGACCCGAATCAATTAAATGTTCCGCGATGGCTGATTTTTGCGTATCATTATTTCTGACTGCTTTAATGTGTTCTTTCATTCGGCACGCTATTTTCCGCTTCGTTTGGCCAATATAAGAACTACCACAGCTGCAGTCGATCTTGTATACACCAGGTTTCTCCAAGGGGAAGTTATCTTTAGGAGACCGTAGAATCTGTGATACTTTTTGTAAAGGAGTGAAGACAGTATTCAGTGAGTACTTATTAAGTATGTTAGAGATCTTGTCTGTCACTCCTTTGACATATGGCAAAAATAGTGGTTGCCTGTCTACTTTGTGTTTCTGGTATCTTAATTTGTGTTTGGGTGGAAACTTTCCCTTGTATCCGTTATTCTGTAAGACCTGCCGTACATGCTCCAACTCTTCGTGCAGGTGTTCCTTGTCACATAAGTCATATGCACGGTTCGTCAGTGAAGTGACTACAGAATTTAGATGTTTAGGGTGGTGATGCGAGGAGGCGTTGACGCTTGCAACAGTGCCGAAATATCGGAGACTCATAAAAAACAAGGTACATGGTAACAATCCCGTTAATATCTATAATCCCAGCAGTAGTACTTAAAAAATGTGCAGCGGAGTTGTCTCCCGTGCGTACGCGCTTGTACCAATGCTCGTATTCTTTGGGGCGTGTGCCGGAGACTTGGAGAGATGCTAACGTGCAACCGGTGCCCAAAAAAGGGGATCGCTCAGACCCGGCAAACTATCGGCCAATAGCAGTCACCTCAGTTTTATGTAAAGTTCTAGAAAAGGTCCTTAATAACCATCTGACCCGCTACCTGGAAGATCACTCCCTGATTAATGATCGTCAATATGGATTTAGACCGAAACGATCGACGGGTGATCTTCTAGCGTACTTAACTCATATCTGGGGTGAGGCTATCGACAAGCGTGGCGAGTCGTTGGCTATCAGCCTTGACATTGCCAAGGCGTTCGACAGGGTCTGGCACAAAAGCCTTCTCTCCAAGCTTCCGGCATACGGTCTGCCAGCCCAGTTCTGTTCTTGGGTAGCTGACTTCCTGCATGAGCGTAGAATTCGTGTCCTTACGGATGGTAGCAGTTCGCGGTTCATGTCAGTGAATGCCGGCGTTCCCCAGGGCTCCGTCCTATCCCCCACTCTCTTTCTGCTGCATATCAATGACTTGATTCCTCTTGGGAATATTCATTGCTATGCAGACGATAGTACAGTGCATGCGGGATATCTCGGACAAGCAGCGGCTGGGCAGGCAGTAACCAGGGAGAAACGGGAAAATCTTGTCATTGAACTCAATCAGGCTTTGGACCACATTTCCGAATGGGGTACCAGGAACTTGGTTGGGTTCAATGCCAAGAAAACTCAGGCTTGCGCTTTCACGGCAAAAACATCGCCATTCCTTCCCCTTCCATCTCTTCAGGGCACAACACTACCGCTGCAGAGCAACATTTCCATGCTCGGTATGGAAGTTCGCTCAGACCTGAATCCAAAGGACTACATCGAAACCGTGATCAAAACAGCTTCACGCAAACTCGGAGTCCTGAACAAGGTGCGGCGTTTTTTCACGCCCGATCAACTGTGCTTGTTGTACAAAACGCAAGTGCGGTCCTGCGTGGAATATTGCTCGCACCTCTCGGATGGCTCCGCCAAGTACTTGCTCGATGCTTTGGATAGGTTACAGCGGCGCGCAATCCGCATCATAGGCGATGAGGAGGTGACTAAACACCTTGAGCCTCTTCAATTACGCCGTGACGTGGCGTCACTAAGCGCGTTCTATCGTTTGTACCACGGCGAGTGTTCTGAGGAGTTATTCTCTCTTATCCCACCTTCCCCTTTCCTTCAGAGGACCACGCGCGCTGGCCTACGTTGTCACCGTCTTACTGTGGCCACAATTCCAACGCGTACAAAGAAATTTGGTGACTCATTTCTTTGTCGCACTATCCGTAAATGGAATGCTCTGCCCGCTCACGTGTTCCCTCCCTCTTACAACCTGGGATCCTTTAAAAGAGGCGTGAAGAAGCAACATGCAGGCCGGCAGGGTGAGGATGGCTGGTGTGGCAGGTAGAACTGCTGTATCAGCTATCTTCGCGGCTGGACTTCACCTTCACTTAACATCAGGTGGGGTGGAGTCATTTGTCGGACCTATCTATACAAAAAAAAAAAAATACAGTATTGTGACTCGGCCCTGTCCTTGAAATAACTGCCTACGGCCGAGCGGGGCGTTATCACGCGGTAGGGCTGCCCGTCTACAGTATTTTAATTTCATCTACATAATTGAGTTTATTTCTAGTTTTGTGATTGTAAATATTTTATTTTGAGTTGTAAGTAAGTAAGTTATAAGTTGATAGTGGTTTCGATTCTGACGTGATTCTCTAAACTTAAAACTAAATTTAACATCAATCTCTCCTTTTCATTCCTTAAAGAGAATGACAAGGATACACTGTTGTCAAATTTAAGTTTAGGTTTAGAGAATCGTGTCAGAATGGACACCAGTAAAACTCAAAAGTTTATTTTATTCTTCTTAGAGCATTTAATTTTAATTTTTATTTCACATAAATTTAACGGAGAACGGAGCTTAACTTGCATTCGTTATCTCCTTTCATAAGTCCTTTCATTTGATACCCATATTGTATGAGTGCAATGAAAATAACTAGTCCGCCATGTTGGATTTAGAGTGACGTCACTTTATTACTAATAAGAAGTAATAATTATACCATTCGTAAGTAATAAAAAATATATTTTTTCATAAAAATTGCTATTTGTTTTGAATCTTATTCGGTAGTGACGTCGAGTACTGGCCGCGTGATTGGTCGTTAGTGCAGTGACGCGGATCTCGCCGTCCCGTTCGCGCGTATCTTTACATGATCTTTACAAACAGGTGGATGTGTGAGTGTTGCATATGTAGTAAAGTGGGATCAAATTTTTAATGCAAGTATGAGCGTACCGTATCTACCCTTTTTGTTTTAATCTAAGTTAGAATCAGCAAAAAATGTGAATAATAAAACTGAAGTGAGGGCAATGACTTCATTCTCATTTGCCTCCGGTGTTAATCCCACGGGGGCGCCTCCTGGGAATAAAGGATGTCCAAATATCAAATACGAATAGCCAAGAATACGAGTGATTTAAATTGCATTCGGATTCTAGGTTGGAACGCTGCCTTGGGCTACGTTCGAATCCTACGCTCTGAGTGCAACTTTTTACTTTGACGTTACAATTTTGATATAAAATTTTAACTTAAATTGGAAACCTTTGTCTGACATTTGTTGCCCCTGCAGCGTAGGTTTGGAACGTAGCCCTCCTGTTGTATTCAATGAATGGGTTTCTCGGTCTTTGATTTTCCTTTAAATATTGAAGATTTACTTTGTTTTAATTGTTCACACAACTAATAATGTCTAATTTCTCACATAAACTTGCGTATATTTAAAAATGCTGGCTGTGTTATTGATGCACCACATGACTACCAATAGTAAAACAAATGGAAAAAAACGTCCCAAGTCCAACAAAATTGAAATCCAATTGGAGCCACTACCGACCTCGGATGACCCTGCGGACGCTTTCTGCAGGACCTGCCTCAGCAAGGAAGATCTGGTGCCAATATTCTCCAATAAAGATGCAGAGAAAAAGAGGTCGCAGGATTTGAACTCGATCACCGGCCTTTGGGTATGTTTTGTTTTGGTAGTGTAAACAATGACGATTTAAGATTCGGGTTGCCGGCTGACGTTTATACCTTGAGATTATTTATAACGTAGTAACTGTTTTATGTGAATAATTTTTGATTTTGCTTAGTGTTCAGTAAACAAAGTTTTTAGTTGTAATGTTTATATACGTTTATCAGAATTTTAGCTTATATTTCCAATCTGGGTGCAAGATACCCACGGAAACGTATTTAGGAAATTCAAACAAAGCGCAATTATGATTTGTCAACATAAAATAATAAAAAAGTATAAGTAGATAATTTATAAAAACAGCTCATATAGGAAAAATTAGAAAAAATAATTCATACTATTTCATCTCATTTATCCATCTTTGTTTTGGTCTACCTCTATTTCTTTTGTGTCAAAGTCCATTCCAAGTAGTCACTTTATAAGAAGATGAAATTCACAATGTGGCTGGTAGAGACTGGATCACGAAGGCCAAAGATAGAAAAAATTGGAGTCAAATGGAGGAGGCCTTTACTCGCTGAGGGGTCCATAATAAATATAAAAATGTGTATTGACAATTTTTTTTAAATTATAATTGACATGTGTGTTATTGATTGACCTAATATTATTGGAATTGTACTGAATGATTGACATTTATATTTGAAATTTATTAAGGAAATAAAAAGGCTATAATAATAATAATAATTCATACTAGCTGTACTCTTCAATCTAGCTTGTATCTGTCTATCTATGAAATTAATGATATTTATTTTATTGAAGTGAAACTTCTTTATCGGCGTTGGAAAAAAAATTACCGTCACATTTTTTCGGTTACGCGTCACGTTTTTTGGTTACGCGCCATCTTTGTTTTAAAAGAGCACTATTTACCTCATCCGAACAATTGCTTCTTCTGTCAACTTTAAAAAAAAAAAAGTATCGACAGCAAATATTCGTGTTTCACACAAGGTAAGGTAAGGTAAGGTGTAGTTATACCCCTTTAGTGGGTGAGTTTTTGAAAAATCTTAGCGCACGCCTATATATATATTTCTGGAAAGTTGCATGTAGATCATTTTTCGAAAAAAATAAGGCCATAAAGAAGTTTCACTTCTTACGTGTGTACACTAGTACACGCACACATTTTTTTATTTATTTAATTCACCACAAACTTAACACAGAAGCATCTTAAATGTAACAAATAGTTTAATGTACTGTAAATTGTGTAAACAAACCACCAAGGGCAGATCCAGAGGGGGGGTCATGGGGGTCATGACCCCCCCTGGGCTGGGTCCATCTGTACCCACTTCACAATCTGTACCCATTATGACTTGACCACGACTATATGACCCCCCCTGGCGCCAAAGCTGGATCCGCCTTTACAAACCACCTTGTCATAACATTACAGATCAGAATGGGAGATGGCTTATCACAGAAGATCTGTAGAAGCTGCTTAAACAGCTTAAAAGCAGCTCTACAATTCAGGCGCACTAGTCGTAAAGCAGAAAAGACTTTATTGGACATGCCTTCGAAGGATAAACCAAAAAAGAAGACTAAGATTCGGAAAAGAGAGATTAAAAATGCGAAAGTAAATGTGTACGATGACTGCGATGATATGTTTGATGCGTACATGGATCTGGGCAGTAACGATTGCCAAAACGAATCTAGTTATGATAATAATTATGATTTTAAAACTGAATCTTATGGGGAGTCAAATGATTTGACCGTCCCCGATATAGTTACAGAAGATAAGGATACTAACAAAAATAACGTGAGTATACATACAACTACACCATATTATCTTTTTTTATTGCATATTTTTAATTGTTATTAGAACGTCCAGGCCCTATTAACGAACACCAGTGCTTTAGTGGCAGAATGCTTGCCTAGCTGCAGCCATGGTCTGATTACCAGTTCAAGGAAGACTTGTTTTTTTTCTCATATTTTATAATCCAGATTAACATAAACTATCGCTAAGGTGATCAAAAGTTTTTTGGTGCGGTGGCACAGATCAGTACTTTTTTTTTTTTTTTCTGTGTGTCTGGAAAATGCCTTACGCATCCTTCAACCACTGGGGGAGCGAGAAGAAGGTATGTGGGACTCCTCCCTGTCCTCTTCAGCCAACCCTGGAGCTCGCTGATGTGAACAGGGCCCTACCTACGCCCGGTCCCCCTAGTGCATGCCGAGAGGGCGAGTGTGGTCGCGGAACCCGTCTCCGAATGGCCGCGCACCCGCACAGATCAGTACCCTAGCACGAACCAATATCAAATAGGTAATGTTTGCAAGTATGAAATGTCATTGTGAAATTTTGTATGGAAACTTGAACAGCAGCGCCACGACAGACGTAACGAGAACTAAAAATCAGTACACATTTGACGTATAGAAAAGATTGAATTCAACTATTCGAATTTGATAATGGTTTGTGCCGAGGGAACTTAGGCCTATGCACGAATTTTTGGCAGCTCTGAAACGTATAGCCATCGTCAAATTTTGTATGGAAAAAGGTAGCTAAACAAGTTAAGAACAAGATCTTACGCCCAATAAGGGCACTGTTTAGTTTTCATATAAACTGAAGATGCAATATGCTATGGAGAGATAGCAAGATAGAGAACCATTTATTGACCAATAAAAAAACAATCGTTTAAAAGTATTGTAAAAGATTTGACCAAAAATCTTTGATGAGCATGTTGAGTTGCGTTTTCCGCCATTAAGAATGTAGGTAACCTTTCATCATCATCATCATCAGCCTATTAACGTCTCCACTGCTGGGGCACAGGCCTTCCCTATGGATGGAATATGGAGATTGGGCCATGACCCACCACGCGGGCCCAGTGCGGATTGGTGGGTGCTGACGACTGCAGATGCAGCCGGGACCAACGGCTTAACGTGCCTTCCGAAGCACGGAGGAATTCGAGATAGTATATTTTTGGTCACTCATCTAATGACCGACCACTGTGAAAGTTGCTTAACTTCAACGATTGCAGCCGAACGCGCTAACCACCCGCGCCATCGATCTCCTCTAATTAATATCGGTATATAATTACGCCGTTAGCATCTAATGTGTATGTACATAATAAGTTTCTGTAGTTGGCCTAAAGACATTAAACCCACAAAAAAGCGCTGTAGAAACTCTGTTAAAGCTAAATAAATAAATAAAGTACAAACAGCTGAAATAAAAACATATACAGTATTGGTCACATAATTAAAGACTCTCCCTAATTGACCACAAAAAACTTACTTATGGTACTAAAATTAGCTAAAATTGGTATTTAATCTAGTATAATTGTTATTAAACTATACATGACGTTGTATTCTTACAATATGGGATACAAAATAGTTGTGTTTGTTATTAATTTAGACACTGCTCACTAAAAGCTTAAAAAGAAAGTGCCAATTGTTAGCATCTGTGTTTAGAATGAATATGGGCAGGGGTTTTTACTATTTTCACAAAAAATATATTCATAATTTTACTAAAAACCCACGAAAAAGATAATAGATTTCTTATATACTGTCACGTGACCCAAAACGCTTGGCATTGGCGGAGCCTAAAACGACGTCACACGCAAGTAAACTTCCGGTTAAAGTGACATTACATGGTATCGTTTGACGTTTTAATAACAGTCGTGTGACGTCACACAGTAGTAAGTACTTGAAAATGGAGTTTTTGATTTGGTTATTTTTACTGAAATACACAACAGAATGATGAATATCCACTTTTTACGGACTCCATAAACATAAGTCAATAACGTGAGATCTTTTTCTAAAACTTGTCAAATACCCTATTGGGAGGCATTATAGGAAAAAAGCAGTACATGAATGGAAAGAGCTGCAAGAAAAAACAGCAGATGTAGAGGTGTACTTTTTCCGATTTGCAAATCAAATCAAGATTTAGCCAGTAACAAATGTGTTTCTGTGGCTTCTGTCGGCCCTTAAAGCTCGTTTTTTTAGACAAAACATATTTATTTTATTATAATAAAGGTTACCTCAAATTATTTTATTATAATAGAGGAGCTCAAGGCGCAAGTGATTATCGCGTTCGGCTGCGATCGTTGAAGTTAAGCAACTTTCGCAGTGGTCGGTCATTGGATGGGTGACCAAAAACATACTATCTCGAATTCTTCCGTGCTTCGGAAGGCACGTTAAGCCGTTGGTCCCGGCTGCATCTGCAGTCGTCAGCACCCACCAATCCGCACTGGGCCCGCGTGGTGGGTCATGGCCCAATCTCCCTATTCCATCCATAGGGAAGGCCTGTGCCCCAGCAGTGGGGACATTAATAGGCTGATGATGATGATGAAAGGTTACCTACATTCTTAATGGCGGAAAACGCAACTCAACATGTAATTTAAAAACGAAAATCGTATTTTAAGAAAAACAGGACATCTCTTGTAAGATCGGGAGACCTTTTTTTTGTGTCTGGGAAATGGCTTACGCATCCTTCAACCACTGGGGGAGCGAGAAGAAGGTATGTGGGACTCCTCCCTGTGTCCCCTTCAGCCAGCCCTGGAGCTCGCTGAGGTGAACAGGGCCCCTACCTATGCCCTGAACAGGGCCACTAAAAAAAAGACAAAACTCCTGCACTTAGATTAAAACAAAATGGGTAGATACGGCACTAGCCTCACAAAAGTGATCCACATGAATTGTGGTCCACAACCCTAATCTCTTTAGTCACAACTTGACATGCAAACAATGTACATGTGAACGCCAAAAAGAAATATTGCTAATATTTTGTGTTTATGTGATAAAACAATGCCTAAGTGTGTTTATAAAAAGTGATCAAGTTGCTCAAGGACTTAAAATAACACCCACGGCATCACTTTTCATTCGTAAGTACTATAAAATATATTTTTTCATAAAAGTTGCTGTTTGTTTTGAATCTTATTCGGTAGTGACGTTGAGTACTGGCCGCGTGATTGGTCGGTAGTGCAGTGACGCGGATCTCGCCGTCCCGTTCGCGCTGCCGTAAGATCAGTTTTTGTTTGATGCAAGTATGAGCGTACCGTATCTACCCTTTTTGTTTTAATCTAAGGGGCGGATGTGGTCGCTGCACCCGTCTTCGAATGGCCGCGCACCCGCCAGATATAATCGGGTGACCGTGGAGCAACCTTGCTTGAAGAGGGCCTCTGTCCGCCATCGCTGCGCGCATAATGCATGATTTACATACTGGATAATTGCTTGTTCATTTTTAAACATCGCAATAAGTTTATCCGTGTTCAAGACACACATAATATTAGCACTCGCAACAAAAACAGGCTGTATATACCTCCTTCACGCATAAAGATGCTAATCACCAGCCCCTATCACATGGCTATACAAATATTTAATAAATTACCATCACAAATACGGGATGAACTCCTTATATTTCACAAAAAATTAAAAAAATATTTAACCGATGAATGCTTCTATTCTATCGAAGAATACTTTGATAAATTTAATTAATTTGTATTGTTTTTTTTTCAATTGTTTTTGTTTTGTTAAATTATGTTAAATTTATAATAATTAATTTTATAATTTTATAATAATAAATGTTTAATTATTTGTTATACCTGTACAAGGTGACTAAGTCAAAGATGCTATGTATTATGTTTAAGAACCGTATGTAACACTTAATTTGCAAATAAAGATTTTGAGAGTTTAAGTTTGATTTTAATCTGCGTTGTAATCGCCTAAGATAAATCCTTTAACTCCATATAACACTTCTCAGGCACAGCCAACAGTGAAGAAAAGGCAGCCCGAAATACCAAACGCACCGTCCTACGACTGCCCGATATGCCACAAGCAGTTCAACATGAAGGCAACTTACAAAGCTCATCTCCGGTTCCACACAAACTATTGTATCTGCGAGGTAAGCGCTACATTTCAATCAAAAAGTACAAAATTTTAAAATCTAAAAATCAAATCAAACTCATTTCTTTGTCGTACTATTCGTAAGTGGAATTCTTTGCCCGCGCACGTGGTCCCATCCTTCCTACAATCTGGGGTCCTTTAAGAGAGGCGTGAAGAAGCATTTTTGCAGGCCGGCAAGATGAGGATGGTTGGTGTGGCAGTTTATAACTTCTGTACCAGCTATCTTCGCGTTTGGACTCTATCACCACTTAACGTCAGGTGGGGTAGAGTCATTTGCCTATCTGGCTATATTAAAAGGAAAAAAAAAACAGGCTAAACGAATTATAAATTATGTTTTTATTTTTAAAAATTTAACTGCTAGATGTTTTGAATCTAAAGAAAAGTTTACTAGAAAAATAATCCACGCGGACCAGGCAGCAGACGGGACTCGAACCCGCACCCTTCGCTATCCGAGCGAATGCAATGACCATTATGCTACTTGGCGAATCGAATTTTATGAATTGTGGGTTACCTATAATGCGAAGAGATGGCGCTGCATTGCAGCCTAAGGCTAGAGACAAATTCGACACGGCCGTCAGGGCCGCGGTAGCATAATGGTCAGTGCATTCCCCCAGATAGCCAAGAGTGCAGGTTCGAGTCCCGTCTGTTGCCTGGTCCGCGTGGATTTTTTTTCTAGTAAACTTTTCTTAAGAATTATATAAGTTCATTTAACATGAATATTGGAAGCGATTTTACTATTATTTTTTATTGGATTTTATATGCCTTTAATAAACAATTATGATTATTATTATTCCGACAAAAGAAGTACTTGATAATATTACTTAAAATCATGAAACAGAAAAGTATTTTTTTTTATCAATTTGTCACGTGACCGAAAATGCCTAGAATTGGCGGAGCGTAAAATGACGTCACCTGCTTGTAAACAACTGTCGAAGTGCCATTACTCTATACAGTTTGACGTTTTAATGAGAGCTGTGTGAAGTCACCTGCCTGTAAACACTCGATGTTTGCTAGAAAACGTTTCTGTGGGGCATATTTGAAAACCAAAATATTTTTTTTACTGATATTGTACGGCACGCCAGACTGGCTTCGTTAGCACACTAATGCTAACGGCTACAGATATTGGTCAAACGATCTAAAAACCGACCATTAGGAAATAAATAAATATTTCCAACACTCACACCAATTAGCCTAGCCCCGAAGTAAGCACTGTAAGGCTTGTGTTATGGGATACTAGGGTAACGGATAGAATACATATACAGTACATATATAAGTATATTTATATAGAAATACATATTATACATCCATGACTAGAGTACAAATGCTCGTATTTATCACACAAGCATATGCCCCCACCGGGATTCGAACCCGGGACCTCTCGAGTCGGCGACACCATGAAACCCGGCGTACAAACCACTCGGCCACGGAGGTCGTCAGGAAAGTGTCTTATCTTACAAAACTTAGAACTTTTCCTTGCTGTAAGTGATTAATGGAAAAATATATGTATTTGTTTCTTAGGTTTTCACGCACATCACTCATTAAATAAAACTAGTTTTTACGGGTTAATGCACGAAACTTTATTTATTTATTGACGTTTCGCAGCCTTTTCAGGTCTGCATCGTCAGAATAATGATTTTTTATTTAAAATTGTCGAGCTACCTTTGAAAGACTTATATTGAGCGTTCGGTTATTTCGTTGGAAGATTTTTAAAATTTTATTATCTATTATGAATTTATTATTTAATTTACTTAATAAAGTATTTTATTTAAAATTCTTGTTTGTAATTTTGAGTTTATTTATTTGACCCTAACTACCGTAAACTACCACCGTGTTGAGGACAGCACGTTGATTTATAATATACTATATAGTTTAAGTAAAATATGTAAATTAAAAGAATTATTACGAAGTATTTTCATTCCCCATAAATTAAGAGTAGAAATTATAATAAAGATAGGTAGAAGTAAGCCAAAGATTAAATGATTTTGAAAGAGGTAAAACATTATTTTCCCTAAAAACAAGAATGTTAGGTACTACCGGAGAATGCTCGGGCTATACCGTAAAGAGGCCCCCGGTAGTACCGGCGAATACTCGGGCTATACCTTAAAGAAAGCCGCTTATGCAAAAATTAGGATAATTGTTAATTTAATATTGTAATAATGTATATTTAGGCATAAGATATGATAAACTCATTATTGTAAGACTGAGCATCGAAAACTGAAAGAGAAACAGACGAAAAACAAAAACCTTATATAGTTCGTAAGTAGTTCCCTGAGAGAAAGTAAGGGACAGAGCATGAAATAGGAAAGAGAGGGCAATAGTCTTGAGATAAAAGATAGGCCATTTGCATAAATTAGATAAGGAAGAAAAAAGTCAATTGTCTTATTGGAAAATCAATCAAAATAGAAAGTCTAATTGGATAATCGATAAATTTAATAACTATATAAGGCGTCAGTTTTTGATGGTCAGGGTCAGTCAACCATCGACGGATGTACCCAGCAAGAAAAAGGAAAAAGGAATAAATAATTGAAAACGTCGAAGAGTAATCATTCATACAGTCCACTACATCGTTGGTACTTCGCAGCCGGATTCAAGAGTACACCGTGGATACTTCGGAGCCAGGCAACGGACCGAAGACAAACTGCGATCTACGAAGCGCAGTAAGGCTGGGGGCGGTCAAGATCCGGATGGGCGACTCCTGATTGCCGAAGAAGAACAGACCCTAGCAAGAGGGCTGTTGAGCGGTACGCAAACAGGGCGTACTTCGTGGACGGCCAGAACCCGGATGGGTGACCGCTGAAAAAGACCCGAGCAAGAGGGTCCTGCTTGTACGAGAAGATCCAGATCACCGATTGCGGACCGGCAACAAGGGCGGTCCAGAACGGAGGCCTGCCAACCGGAAAGTACGCGAATCGGATGGGTGACCTATACCCCACGTACAAGCGAACAGTGAATAGTGCTGCGGATTGGAACCGGATGGGTGACCGATACCCTACGGTTAAGTGAACAGTGAATAGTGCTGCGGATTGGAACCGGATGGGTGACCGATACCCTACGGTTAAGTGAACAGTGAATAGCGCTGCGGATTGGAACCGGATGGGTGACCGATACCCTACGGTTAAGTGAACAGTGAATAGTGCTGCGGCTTGGAACCGGATGGGTGACCGGTACCCAACGGACAAGTGAACTGGATCACAGTGCTTCGTACTGGATTTGGATGGGTGACCGATTCCCCATCTACAAGTGAACAATAAAAGCAGTACAAAGGATTTAGGCAGTGACTAATAGTGTTTAGGAATAGTGTGTAGGATAATAGGCAGTGACTGAAAAGTGTGTAGAAATAGGCAGTGACTGAAAAGCACCTATTTAGGAATAGTGTGTTGGTTAATAGGCAGTGACTGAAAAGTGTAAAGGTATAGTGTATAGGACTTAATAGACAGTGACTAACAAGTGAATTAGTGAACAATGGTAGTGACTAGGAGCCAAGGGGACGCTGTCGAACTAGAGCAACAGCGCATCGAGATGGAGCGAAGAAGACGCCTCTCGTTAAACCCACCAGCGTCACCAGCCGTCATGACGGGTACGACGACACGTGACGAAACAACACGTGAGGGCGTTACGGGAGCGACCACATCAGGGCTCACCATGGGAGACCGGCCGAGATCACCAGCGCAGTCGCAGCGATCCACAGCTAGCGCCACGACCAGGCTGAGACTGGCGGAGCTAGAGGCTGCAGAGAAGATGGCCAATATTCGAAGAAGGGAACTTGAGTTGGAGGCCGAGCTGGTGAAGAAGCGATTGGCCGTTGAAGTGTCGGTGATTAACGACGAGAACGAGAGTGTACAAGAAGAAGTACATGACAACAGAAATAGAGTGGACGAGTGGTTATAAACCACACCACACCATGAGAACAGGCAGTTGCGATTCGACGTACCACGCGATTCGCAGGCAGTTGCGATTCGACGTACCACGCGATTCGCGCGATAGATCCCATACACCATCAAGAAAGAACGGGATAGAGCAGTTGGCTGAGACATTGGAGAGGATGGCGCGACCCAGACTACGGCAGATGGAACTACCGATATTTACCGGGGCCGTGAATGAGTGGTTGACTTTTAAGGCGGCGATGACCGAGAGCACGAAGATGTACGGTATCACCGCGAGTGAGAATCTCCAGCGCCTTCGGAACTGCCTACGGGGGGAGGCTAGAGACGTCGTATCAGCCCTCCTACATACAGCGACTGAACCAGAGACAGTTATGAGAACACTGGAACAGTGCTTTGGAAGACCAGAGGTGATCATAGATCGGGCCATGGATGAATTAAGAAGAATGCCAAAGCCCACTTCATCGGCAACAGATTTGAATAGCTTCGCAGTACGTCTACAAAATATCGTGTGCGTACTGAAGAACATCGACCGAAAAGGATATCTATACAACCCGCTTCTGGCAAGAGAGGTATTAGACAAGCTGAGTCCTCACATCAAGTCACGTTGGTGCGACTATGCCAGGATACACGAAGGCACGACGGACCCGGAAATCGTAATACTATCACGGTTCTTGATGCAGGAAGCCGATGGGGCATTAAGATATACGTTTGTACCAACGCAAGGAACTATCTAGATGGAAGGTGCTGTAAGGAAAGATCCAGTGAGACCAGCCATCCTGCAAGCAAGGAAGAGGACTCCAGCGGTATACAACACCACGACGCCAGAATTGAAAGACCAGTGCGTCAACTGTGGCCAAGGACACAAACTGTATCGGTGTCCCAAATACTTAGCAATGAGCACAGAGAAAAGATGGGAATACCTGAAAGAAAAAAGGATATGCTTCAAATGTGCGCAACATCGACATCGTCTTGGAACCTGTCGCGTCGAACCATGCGGCGTTGACAATTGCGGAAGACCTCATCACGCTACGCTGCACTACACATCAGGACCGAAGCCGTCTCCACCAAAGAGGGATGAGGCCGTGCTATCGGTAACGGCGGGCAAGGAGGAAGGTACACGAGCAGTATTATTGAAGATGTGCCCTGTCGTCATCTCCGGACCGAGAGGAGAAGTAGCAACATACGCGCTGCTAGACGAAGGAGCCACTGTCACGCTGATCGATGAAGGATTAGCCAATCAGATCGGCGCAAGAGGACCTGCAACCCCGTTGCGACTACAGGGCGTAAACATGGCGCAAGCCCTGATGAAGAGTGCAATAGTGAAGGTTTGCGTCCGCGGGAAGAACAAGAACACACCTCACGAAGTTAAAGCAAGAACAATAAAGAATTTGCGACTTCGCCAACAGTCAGTGCCAAAAGAAGTGCTACAGCAGAGACATCTTCGGGATCTGGAACAAGAAGACCTCTGTTATGAACGAGCACAAGCAGGCATCCTGATTGGGACAGATCACTGGGAGAAGATCGTCTCCCGGGAAGTAAGGATCGGCAGTCCCAACCAACCAGCAGCTTCAAGAACACAACTGGGATGGGTGGTACACGGAACCATACCACGTCGACTAATAATGAAAAATGAAGACAGCGTGTTGCACATGTATGAAGAAACAACACATTCCTCACGTATGGAGGAGCAACTTCATGAATTGGTCGAAAACCATTTCAAGTTGGAAGCACTGGGCGTCGCCAAAAGAATGAAGATGAGCGATGCAGATGAACGCGCCAGGGATATCGTCACGAGAACCCTTAAGAAAACTGAGATAGGATATGAAGTCGGACTGCCATGGAAGCACGACGACGCGGTCATGCCACCAAGCTACGAGGTGGCATACAGGAGGCTAAAAATGATTGAAAAGAAGATGGACGCCTCTCCAGAGTTCGCTCACGAGTATTCTAATCAGATATACGACCTGTTGAAGAAACGGTACGCTGAGCTCTGCAATGGAACAGAAATGAAGAGCACAAGAAGCTGGTATCTGCCTCATTTCGCTGTATCGAATATTAACAAGCCCGGAAAACAGCGATTGGTATTCGACGCGGCGGCGAAAAGTTACGGCGTGAGCCTCAACGACCATCTGCTAGAAGGTCCAGACATGTTGCTGTCTCTTCCCGGCATTCTATTCAGGTTCCGGGAGAATTTTCAGAAAAAGTTACGGTCGCCGTAACTGCAGACATAAAAGAGATGTTTTTGCAAATAAAAATAAGAGAAGAAGACCAGCCAGCACAGCAATTTTTGTGGCGAGCCGACGATCGCACCGGACCACCTCGTCACTTCAAGATGAAAAGTATGATTTTTGGAGCTACAAGTTCTCCATATATGGCGCATTTTGTGCGCAACCACAACGCCGAGCAGCACGCAAAGGAGCATCCATTGGCATTCGACGCAATCACTCGCAACCACTATATGGATGATTACGTGGCGAGTTACAAGGATGACGTCACTGCCAGGACTGCTATTGAACAAACCAGGAAGGTTCACGCGGCGGCAGGATTCGTTCTGCGACAATGGAACTCAAACGCAAAAGAAGCATTGAGAGACGTACCGGCAGAACTACAGGCCACCTCTCCCGCAACACTGGGGGGAGAGAAGGTGGAGAATAAGATACTAGGACTGATGTGGAACGCCAGTACGGATGAACTTGGATTCAATACCTCCATGAACAGAGTACCGGCGGAAGTAAGAAGCCAAAGACGGGCTCCTACAAAGAGAGAAGCGCTCAGTGCGGTGATGTCAATATACGACCCGCTGGGACAACTTAGCCATTACACTATAAGGGCGAAAATAGTGTTGCAAAGTCTGTGGAGACTGAAGATAGCGTGGGACGAAGAGATTCCCGAACTAGAACAAGAACTCTTCGCCTCGTGGTTGTCACAGCTGAAGCATTTGTCAAGTTTGCAACTGCAAAGAAATGGAACTCCATGTATTATGCGACGCAGGCGAGCAAGCCTACGCGACTGTGGCTTACCTCCGAGTAAAGAAACAAGAGGGACATACGAAGATCGTATTGGTGGCAGCGAAAGCAAGAGTGGCACCACGACGCACTCAAACAATTCCAAGACTGGAACTACAGGCAGCAGTGATTGGAGCAAGACTCGCTGATCACATCAAGAAGGAACATCGCATAGAGATTGGCAGAACAGTGTATTGGACAGACTCTTCTACAGTCATACACTGGATACGTCACGATGAGAAAAGATACACACCATTCGTGGCACATAGACTCGGCGAGATACTGGAACTCACAGACAGAGAAGAATGGCGATGGCTACCCACGAAAGAAAACGTGGCTGATGACGCGACTCGCATGTCCAACGAGCCAATTGTAGAGAAAAGCCGTTGGTTCCGAGGTCCAATATTTCTCTACGAACCCGAGAAACAATGGCCCACAGGGAAAGAGGAAGAGGGAGGAGTGGAACATGAAGTATTTCACGTCACCGAAGAAAGAGAAAAGGATGACTGGATACCGGACCCAACTCGTTTCTCTAAATATGAAACACTAGTGCGAACTACGGCAAGAATTTTAGCCTTCATTGACATATGCCGACGAAAGGCCACAAGATTGGAATATGAACACATAAAGCGAGCAGAAGAGGAGCTCGTGAAGAAATCACAAAGAGAGAGTTTCGCAGAAGACATATACAAAATCAAGACGGGTCGTCCGATTACAAGAGGAAGTCGTCTTTTCCAACTGGATCCTGTGTTGGAAGACGGGGTGCTGAGAGTGCGAGGTCGAATCCAAGCAGCCACCGTACCCGAAGAGGCGAAGAAACCCATCATCATGGACGGTCGACACCAGATAACCAGGATGATAGTGATGCGCGAACATTGTGCGGCAGGTCACGCTAATAGAGAACGCGTGACAAACGATCTACGACAGAAATATTGGGTGATTCACCTGCGACCCACAGTAAGGCTGATAGAGAGAAAATGCACGTTCTGCGCGAACCGCAAGGCGACGCCGAAAACACCAGTGATGGGAGACTTGCCCCGAGCACGAGTGGACCCATTTCAACGTCCATTCTCCAACTGCGGGGTGGATTATTTTGGGCCCATGATGGTAAAGATTGGACGACGCAGAGAAAAGAGGTGGGGCGCTCTATTTACGTGCCTGACATTACGCGCCGTACACATAGAGCTGGTGTCATCATTGTCCACAGATTCTGCACTGATGGCACTTAGAAGAATGGCCGCCAGAAGGGGATGGCCCAAAATGATGTATTCAGATAACGCGACCAACTTCCGAGGGGCAGACCACGAGCTAAAAGCTGCATATAAAGAGTGGGCTCCTGCGTTGGAAGAGGAGGGACGTTTGCACAGAATGGAGTGGCGATTCATACCGCCTGGGGCGCCAAACCAAGTGCCTGGGAGCGCTTGGTGCGGTCGGCAAAAAACGCACTGAGCGCAACAATGAAAGAGAAGGCTCCGGCAGAAGAGATCCTCTTAACTCTTTTGACCGAAGCAGAGTTCTCCATAAACGCGAGACCATTGACGCATGTGAGCGTGAGCGTCGACGATCCAGAGGCGCTCACACCCAACCATTTCCTATTGGGGTCTTCGACGGGCCTGCCATCGACAGGGCCTTGTGACGAAGCAGATAGAAGAATGTGGCGAGCCAGTCAAGGGCTCGCAGACCATTTCTGGAGAAAACGGGTGCGAGAGTACCTGCCAACCTTAGTTCCACGCGGCGAGACCAGAGGGGACCTCCAGCCGGTGCAGATTGGCGACATCGTGGTGGTGGTCGACCACACTCTGCCCCGCAACGTTTGGCCAATGGGTGTCGTGGAGAAGACCTACGAGGGCGCCGACGGTGGAATCCGGGTGGCGGAGGTGAGAACGAAGACGGGCATCTTCAAGCGTCCCGTGAGCAAACTTGCCGTCCTACGTGTAGAAGAAGAGGCTACGCAAGCTGCGCCGGGGGGAGGATGTTGAGGACAGCACGTTGATTTATAATATACTATATAGTTTAAGTAAAATATGTAAATTAAAAGAATTATTACGAAGTATTTTCATTCCCCATAAATTAAGAGTAGAAATTATAATAAAGATAGGTAGAAGTAAGCCAAAGATTAAATGATTTTGAAAGGGGTAAAACATTATTTTCCCTAAAAACAAGAATGTTAGGTACTACCGGAGAATGCTCGGGCTATACCGTAAAGAGGCCCCCGGTAGTACCGGCGAATACTCGGGCTATACCTTAAAGAAAGCCGCTTATGCAAAAATTAGGATAATTGTTAATTTAATATTGTAATAATGTATATTTAGGCATAAGATATGATAAACTCATTATTGTAAGACTGAGCATCGAAAACTGAAAGAGAAACAGACGAAAAACGAAAACCTTATATAGTTCGTAAGTAGTTCCCTGAGAGAAAGTAAGGGACAGAGCATGAAATAGGAAAGAGAGGGCAATAGTCTTGAGATAAAAGATAGGCCATTTGCATAAATTAGATAAGGAAGAAAAAAGTCAATTGTCTTATTGGAAAATCAATCAAAATAGAAAGTCTAATTGGATAATCGATAAATTTAATAACTATATAAGGCGTCAGTTTTTGATGGTCAGGGTCAGTCAACCATCGACGGATGTACCCAGCAAGAAAAAGGAAAAAGGAATAAATAATTGAAAACGTCGAAGAGTAATCATTCATACAGTCCACTACACACCGGTTCCAAAATTGGGAGACCTTCCTGAGAAGAACCGGCGAAACAAACTCAAGAGAGGCTTTCTATCTCCTTCTTATGTTAAATTATGCAAACAAAAAGAACTAATAGTATCTGATGGTCTTGCAGTGTGTGCTCGGGGTTGGGATTTTATCTCCTGTATAATAGGTTCCCAAGCTGGTGGTATATACCAACCATCTTCCCTATTGAAATTTGGATCAAATCTAATGTAGTGGTTTGGTCCCCCTAATGCATGTTCAAAGGGGGACCAAACCACTACATTAGATTTGATAGACCACAGATCCTTGCAGCTGAGCGGCGGTTCGTTCCTCGAATGATGCGCGAGGCTATTGAGATTAAAAAATATCCAAATTTCAATAGGGAAGATGGTTGGTATATACCACCAGCTTGGGAACCTATTATACAGGAGATAAAATCCCAACCCCGAGCACACACTGCAAGACCATCAGATACTATTAGTTCTTTTTGTTTGCATAATTTAACATAAGAAGGAGATAGAAAGCCTCTCTTGAGTTTGTTTCGCCGGTTCTTCTCAGGAAGGTCTCCCAATTTTGGAACCGGTGGTAGTTTACGGTAGTTAGGGTCAAATAAATAAACTCAAAATTACAAACAAGAATTATAAATAAAATACTTTATTAAGTAAATTAAATAATAAATTCATACATAGACAATAAAATTTTAAAAATCTTCCAATGAAATAACCGAACGCTCAATATAAGTCTTTCGAAGGTAGCTCGACAATTTTAAATAAAAAATCATTATTCTGACGATGCAGACCTGAAAA
Source organism: Chilo suppressalis (assembly GCA_902850365.2). Lineage (NCBI taxonomy): Eukaryota > Metazoa > Arthropoda > Insecta > Lepidoptera > Crambidae > Chilo > Chilo suppressalis. The sequence goes on from OU963919.1 coordinate 13,348,554, forward strand.
GGCTGCGAAACGTCAATAAATAAATAAAGTTTCGTGCATTAACCCGTAAAAACTAGTTTTATATAAATATATGTAATTATTCCTACCAGTGCGGATCATTAGGGATATAGGGAAAAGAAAGTTCCATACATCTAGGGTTACTTCCTACTTCTTCTTACGACTCCTACGACTTCTTCCGATCGGTTTAAAATTGACAGTTTCATACAAACTTTCATTCCCTATTTTATCCCCTTGGGGGTAGAATTGATCAAAATCCTTTCTTAGCGGATGCCTACGTCATAACATCTACCTGCATGCCAAATTTCAGCCCGATCCGTCCAGTGGTTTGGGCTGTCCGTTATTAGCTCACTATGTCAGTCAGTCACCTTTGAGTTTTATCTATATAGATGTCAAATACCCTATTTTTTAGACGTGTGGCAAGCGGTGTCGCAACAACATACAGATGCAGGAACACAAGCGTGCTCGGCACGGCCTCGGACGGATACACAAGTGTGCCTACTGCGAGTACAGCTCGGCCACCAAGGAAGCCCTGACGGTGAGTGCTTTTTTTAAGAAGAATAGATCAGAAATAGGGATTATGACTAATTTGTTTTCTTCCTTTATCAGGTAGATTATCAAAAAGTATTGGACACGTATTTTATCTTTTTTCACATTACATAAACATTGCAGAGATATATTGATTTGAAAAGTCGCATGACGTCACGTTTGAGTACACTTATAAGGGAAAATTCACTCAAAAGTGACGTCACGAGCCCCTACTCCCAAACTTTGATGCGCTATAACTTTGTCATTTTTTGGTTGATTACCCAAAGAAAAAATACGTGTCCATTATTTTTTGATCATCTAACTGACGGACTAAATAGAATTTCGTTTATTGTACCCCGTCATCACCCCTATTGAATGCATTTAACTAACAAATTTGCATGCGATCCAGGCAGCAGACTGGACTCAAACCAGCTCCCTCCGTTATCCGGGTGGATGGACTGAATTTTCTCTAGTGTAGTCTCTAGAAATGTATTTCTTCTTTCAAATGTTAAATTTGTAAAGGTATTCATTTGACATTGTGATTTATCTACAAAGAGAAGAGATGGCGCTGCCTTGCACAATTGGGGCCACGGTAGCATTATGGTCAGTGCGGGTTCAAGTCCGCTGTCTGCTGGCTGGTCCGTGTGGAATTTTTTCTAGTAAAAATCCTTATATTTGAGCATCTAGAAGTTAAATGCTTAAACAATAAAAATATTAACCTAACCTAACACACTTGTGCTGTGTTCGTACCACATATTTTGCAATTCTAGAATGTATGTATATTTGTCAGTTTAACACCTTTGCTAGGTTCCATTAAGTTATATAACCTTTGTATTTCATCTGTATTTTTGACACGAATCATAATTTGCATGTTTTGAGCTCATCAATCGATTTATCATCACTTGAAACCTATGTTTTTTAAAAAATATTTCCAACACTCACACCAATTAGCCTAGCCCCAAAGTCAGCACTATAAGGCTTGTGTTATAGGATAGTAGGGTAACGGATAGAATACTTAAACGGTACATATATAAGTATATTTTTTTTTATAGAAATACATATTAAACATCCATGACTGGAGTACAAATGCTCGTATTCATCACACAAACATCTGCTCCCACCAGAATTTGAACCCGGGACCTCTGAAACCCGGCGTACAAACCACGCGGCCACGGAGGTCGTAATTTTTTTTAGCGGAAAAGTAGATATTTGCAGTTTTGAGAGATAACCTTAGATTAAAACAAATAGGGAAGATACGGCACTCGCTGCTCAAAAGTGATCCGCTTAAATTGTGGTGCATGACCACAATTCACTTTAGTCAGAATTGGACATTCAAAACACGCTGCATGTGCACTCTATATAACAATATTGCGTATATTCTGTGTTATAAATATAAAACAATTCCATCGATGCTTGTTTGAAGAATAACAATATTTCAAAATCAAATAAAAAAATCCTCTGCAACACTTTTCAATAGTAAAACTGTATAAAAACATATTTTTCTCAAAAATAACGGTTTGACGAGAATGTTATTTACGTAATCGTCATTTTGTTTTTAAGAAAAGGACAACAGAACAGCTCAGTCGTGCGGACTCGGTAGCGGACTCGCCGTTTCGCTCGCGCTGCGTTGAAGCGTACAGTTCTGTTTCGCTCGCTCGATTGAATGTTTATATACAGACGTGTGCGTGTGTGAGAGTTGCTTATGTAGTTGAGTCGGATCATATTTTATTTGATGCTAGTACGAGCGTACCGTATCTTCCCCTTTTGGTTTTATATAAGCAGATAACATCTTTGTCCACTCACCACTTCAATTCTGTAACTCAGAATTTACTTTTATTAACTTGCCTTGACAATGACTCGAAATATTCGATTCATTTTCGCTCTGCGTAAGTACGACCATATTTCTCATTATCGTTCCCAACTTCAATGGCTATCCATTTCTAGTAGGAGAGACTGTCACATCCTATCACTCCTTTATTCTATCCTCTTTCATCCACACATTCCTCTCTATCTTAAGGAGCGTTTCGCATTTCACTCTTTTAATCCTGTCCGTGATCTTCGGTCTTCTCATAACTTAGGGGCCGTTCATAAAATACGTCACGCTAAAATCAGCTTTTTCCGACCCCCTCCCCCCTATTGTCACGCTGTGTCACACTTTCTGTGACCCCTCTTGAAATATTCCGTCACAAAAACGGAGACCCCCCCCCCCCCTCCCCAAGTATGATTAATTTAATTGATAGTACACAAATTTTAAGAATTTAAATATTTATTTAGTTTTTATTATAAAATTTTAAATATATAAATATGCGCTAATGTCGAAAAATAAACATGAGTAAATATATCAAGTTACAATTTATTGTATAATAAAACTATATACGTTTGAATGTCTATATGTTTACTAAATACGAAATAAATGATTTTCTATCTTGATGAAAATTGAGAAAGAAAAATAGTTGAAAGAAATACTAATTTAAAAATTTTTAATGAACGACGAACGTCACGTTGCCGTAGACCCCCCCCCCCGTCCCCCCTTGTCACATCTTGTCACACTTAGCAAGACCCTTCCCCCCCCCCCCCCCCCCTTGTATGCGAACGTATTTTATGAACGGCCCCTTATACTTAGTTATCCCACCCCACTCCACTGATTTCGTAGCCAAGTCATTTTATGTAAGAGCTGGAACGCTTTGCCTCCAAAGGCAAAGGCGAATATCCAAATATTAAACGTGCACAGACGAAGGACTCCTTTACCATTAAAATTCGCGCGTTCTATCGTCTGTACCACGGCGAGTGTTCTGAGGAGTTATTCTCTCTTATTCCACCTTCCCCTTTCCTTCAGAGGACCACGCGCGCTGGCTTACGTTGTCACCGTCTAACTGTGGCTACAATTCCAACGCGTACAAAGAAATTTGGTGACTCATTTCTTTGTCGTACTATCCGTAAATGGAATGCTCTGCCCGCTCACGTGTTCCCTCCCTCTTACAACCTGGGATCCTTTAAAAGAGGCGTGAAGAAGCAACTTGCAGGCCGGCAGGGTGAGGATGGCTGGTGTGGCAGTTAGAACTGCTGTATCAGCTATCTTCGCGTCTGGACTTCACCTTCACTTAACATCAGGTGGGGTGGAGTCATTTGTCGAATCTATCTATAAAAAAAAAAAAAAAAAAAATTAAGGAATATTTCCTCAAGCTGGACTCTGCCTGATCTTTTTTATCTGTTTATTGTATTTTATAGCTTCCTTACATACTTACTATATGGTATATTATTGTATTTATGTTTATTAATTTATTTTTACAATGCACTAGCCCGCTGTTTCCACTATTCTTATGGTATGGTTTCATTTAGCCAAAGGTTGCCTGGTAGAGATTGCTACCTTAGCAATAAGGCCGACTTTTGTGTTTTTGTTTCTGTGTTTTATGTTCTCTGTATTGTGTGTAATAGTGAAATAAAGAATATATTCATTCATTCATATTGTTACTTGAAATTCTACTAAAATAAGTAGATATTAATACTTTCAATGACAAAGCAGCTTTTTAAAAACAGCTTTTAGGGGCCTTGCTTGATTGGTAAATAGAATAATCATACAAACAAAAATAAGATACACACAAATGCGCACATACAAACATAGTACATACACACACACACACACAGATACGTACACACACAGACAAATACTCAAACAAACACAAGCATTCCACACATTTCGACTTAGTTTCTAAGCTTTTATGTTATGCCCAAATAATGAAAATCCGTAATTGGCAAAGATTGAATTATTGTAAAACCTACATTATATTAAGATAAGAAATCGCTGTGGATATTGTTATATTAAGAGTGCACGGAGCACACATCTAAAGTGAAACTTCTTTTCTTAAATAACCTAAAATTAGGCGGTGCATAAGGCATAGGGGAATGGAGCAGCGCACGCATGACTCATATATATATGTATATATATATATATATATATATTGTCGCGTGTGATGCTCGTAGCATTTCAGCCTTCGCAGAGTTACTCTCGAACTTTCATGCTCATCGCGAAGAGCTGCGCACGCATCCCACACACACACACACACGCACGCACGCACGCACGCACGCATGCACGCACACACATACACATTCACACACACATTTATATATATAGTCACGTGACGCATTTACGTTTCATCTTTTCCATAGGATTTTTCCATTTACAATCTGCCGAAAAGAAGTTCCACTTTAATAAATCAATAATGTTTCTTTATTTAAGGATTATGTCATTGTATGTATTTATTGTGTGTATATATACACACATATATATATCAGCTTGTGTATGTATGTATGTGTGTATGCGCAATAAAATATTAATAGATAAGCATAAATGTATTGCTTTGTTGCTTGTTAGCGCCTAACACGTCCTCACACAGGCCCTGCCAGAATACCAGCGCTGATACAGTGAGAGATATTCTCCCACTGTGTCAGCATAAGCTGAGGCAGGGTCCTGATTGGCCGTCTTAGTTTTATGTTGTTATTTTTTGTTTTTAGGTTAAGTTCCTTTTTTATTTTTTGTTTATAGTCATAGTATTTGTATTATGTAAGATGGCCAATAAAGGTTTTCTCATTTCATTTTCATTTCAATGTTTGTATTCATGGTACACCAGATACATGAGCGTCGTCACACTGGTGAGAGGCCATACGTTTGCGATCACTGCGGCGCCACGTTCCATCGTCGATCGAATCTAGTCCAACACATCGCTATACACAACCCGGATAAGAACTTCCAGGTCAGTACTGCTTACACTGCTGGCCATTGGCGTATCGTGTCAGTTCCTTAAGTTAATAGAATAAATTAAAAAATAAAATATTACTACAAAAAAAAAACCACGCGGACCAGGCAGCAGACGGGACTCGACGGGACGGGATAGCGAAGGGTGCGGGTTCGAGTCCCGTCTGCTGCCTGCTCCGCGTGGTTTTTTTTGTAATAATATTTTTTTTAGATTTAAACATCGAGCAGTTACATGCTTAAAAGAAAAATAAAAATTATAACTAGAATTGCTATTTCTTCTTTCAAATGTTTAATACTTGTAAAAGTATTCATTTGAAATTGTGGTGCGGGTTTTGAGTCCCGTCTGCTGCCTGCTCCGCGTGGATTTTTTTCTAATAATATTTATTTTAGATTTAAACATCGAGCAGTTACATGCTTTAAAAATAAAATATAAGAATAAAAAAATAGGACTCACAGGCCGTTTCGATCTAGTCCAACATTTCGCTATACACAACCCGGATAAGAACTTTCAGGTCAGTACTGCTTACACTGCTGGCCACTGGCGAATCGTGTCAGTTAATAGAAATTAAAAATCTCTTCGGCGGTGTCGTGTGAGGCGGGTCGTTACGTTTATGCGTCATGCTCATGTCATCGGAGATGAGTCTGCTCTTGCTGCATTGGGTACTATTAATCGTTGTACTTAACTTTAATCGTACATTTTTTTAATGCCTAAACAGTAGGTCACGACATATTGTTTTAAACTTTCATGGTCACTAACATTATAGCTAATAACTTTATTGTTACCATGTACCTTGTTTTTACCTTACCATCAAAAAAGTGTCGTTTCGCGATCTGATACTGTGAGTATTGTGTGTCGGGAACAAGTGCGAGTGAATAGTGAGAATGTGACCAGTGGTATCGAACGCAATAAAAGACGACGTCAGAGGGTAGACCGATATGTCTGCCAATAACATCTACCCGCAATTACTTCAGTTACTCCGTGATCATGGCGCTTGCAACAGTGCCGAAATATCGGAGACTCATAAAAACAAGGTACATGGTAACAATCCCGTTAATAGCTATAAAGTAGGTCACGACATTTCTAAACTCTGTTACATCAGTTTTATTCTATTTTTTAATTTTATACTTAGTCATAATTTTTATATCGTTTATGCACTGACCATTATGCTACTGTGGACTTGATAACCCTGTCGATTTTTCTCTAGTATTTCATAGGCTGCAAGGCAGCGCCGTTTCTTCGCATTGTAAAAGGACATGGCTAAGAAAATGCCTTTAACGTGTATAAATATTTCGCACTAGCCCGTAACTTTACAATTTTTTTTTTATTAATTATTACGTGTTTATTATTCTCATACAACTTTCGTGAAATATTCAAATATTTAGAAGTATAAAAATTGACTTAATTTCTGATTCAAAAGCAAAATGTTCCGTTTTACAAAATAAATGAAGAATAAATGTACACAAATAATATTTATGTAAGTATATCGAAATAAACAATATTTTTCTAAACTCCTTCAAACTAGAAGGCTTACTTGGCCTTATTTTTTATTATCACAAATCACTGAAGACCTCAAATAATAGATTTTATTATTCTGGTCAGGCTTAAGACAAGGCTGTATGATAATTAATCCTTTAATTTTTGCAAATTGACAAAATAAAACTTCACAGATTTCCTGTCAGGCCGACGATAACAAATTATTTGTATTTATTTTTGCTTTAAAAACTTTTTGTGAAGAGTTAATCAGAGAAATGGGAATAAAGAAATTGATGACTCTGTAAATAATTGTCAACATCTTTTATCAACTGTAGTAAGGTAATGACATAGTAGGAGTTCTCATAATTTTCTAGATTGTGACTTTATCAAAAGTTCTTGACCTTTTTTCATAGAAATTATAAAGACTTAGTCATTTACCATTAACTATTACTAAGTACAGTATTTATACATTGCCAGGGCAGTCGCTCATACAAAACTTTACCATGTCCTTTGATTAATATAATGGGTTCCCAAGCTGGTGGTGTATACCAACCATCTTCCCTATTGAAATTTTTGAGATTTCACCAAACACATAATCGTCATACAACAGATAAAATCCTAACCCCGAGCACACACTGCAAGACCAATAGATACTATTAGTTCTTTTTGTTTGCATGATTTAACATAAGAGGGAGATGGAAAGCCTCTCTGGGTTATTTCGCCGTTTCTTCTTAGAAAGGTCTCCTAATTTTGGAACCGGTGGTAGTTTACGGTAGTTAGGGTCAAATAATTAAACTCAAATTACAAAAAAGAATTTGAAATAAAGTACTTTATTAACTAAATTAGCCAATAAATTCAAGCATAGACAATAAAGTTTTAATAATCTTCCAATGAAATATCCGAACGCTTAATAAAAGTCTTCCGCAGGTAGCTCGACAAAGTAAATAAAAAATCAATATATCTCAAGACGCAGTCCTGCAAAGGCTGCGAAAAGTCAGATAAATAAATTCAGTGCATCTAACCCCTGGGTTCCGAACCTGGGGGTAATTACCCCTCCGGGGGTAAATCAGCCATACTTCGGGGGTAACAAAGAACCTATTAATTGGTCAAACCTAAATAATAAGAAATACTATATAATAATAATACTGAATAGAGCATGCGCTCCTTCTTGCTAGCGAGCCCGCGGGGTGCTGAGTGTGGGAAGCGGGGCGAGATTTTCTCCTGACGATGACATTATTAGAGTCGAAGATGTAGCGGCCAAATTTGAATTTCTTGGACTGATGATATCTTTTTAAGGTCGGGGTAAAATCTGTTTTTCTAAAAGGTTACAGGAGTGGCAGTATCGTAAAAGGTTAGGAAACACTGATCTAACCTGTAAAAGTTGTTTTATTGTATACTAGCTGACCCAGCGAACTTCGTACCGCCCTAACAAAATAGGGGTTGTCCAGCGGACAAAATTGTGAATCTAAACCATTCTCAGATCCCCTTGAACACACACAAAAAATTTCATCAAAATCGGTCCAGTCGTTTAAGAGAAGTTCAGTGACATACACACTCACAGAAGAATTATATATATAAAGATATTAATTAAGATTTATTTGTCCCTCTTCCAGTGCGACTTATGTCCGAAACGGTTGAAGTCGCGCAAGTTTCTCCAAATACACAAGCACAACGCCCACACGGGCCGCAAGTACGGCTACCTGTGCCCCGTCTGCGACCACCGCTTCGAGAAACCGAACAAGGTGCGCGCCCACACCAGGCGGGTGCACGGCATGCAGGACCACGAGCACCCGCCCATAGTGAGGGTCTTGTTGTAGAATAGTGCAAAATAAAAGAAAAGATAAAAAGGGACTTTTTTGTGATATCACGGGATTCCGGGACTTTTTAGTGGAATTCCGGGATTCGGGACTTTTTGGTGAAACGACAGGATTCCGGGATTTTTTGAGAAATCATTTGATTCCGGGACTTTTGTATAAATCACGGGATTCCGGGACTTTTTCGTGGTATTCCGAAATTCCGGGACTTTTTGGTGAAATGACAGGATTCCGGGACTTTTTTTGTTAAATTATATGATTCCGGGACTTTTTGTATAAACACGGGATTCCTGGACTTTTTGGTGAAATTCCGGGATTTCGCAACTTTTTGTAGAAATAATGAGATTCCGGGACTCTGGTAAAGTTTCGGATTTTTTTTATCCCGGATACGGATATTTATACGTACGTAGAAATCCCAGGAGTTGTAGCGCTACCGGGATTTGCCAGTGAATAGTCCCAAAATTCCGGGCTTTGCTTGTTAAGTGTTCCGGTAGTGTTAATTTAAGTCGAACAAGGTGCGCGCCCACACCAGGCGGGTGCACGGCATGCAGGACCACGAGCACCCGCCCATAGTGAGGGTCTTGTTGTAGAATTGTTCAAAATAAAAGCAAAGAATGAAAGGGACTTTTTGTGAAATCTCGGGATTCCGGGACTTTTTCGTGGTATTCCGGGACTTTTTGGTGAAATCCGGGATTTCGGTACTTGATGATATTCCGGGACATTTCATAGAAATCACGGGATTTCAGGACTTTATGGTGAAATTCCGGGACTTTTTGGTGAAATCCGGGATTTCGGTACTTCATGATATTCCGGGACATTTTATAGAAATCACGGGATTTCGGGACTTTATGGTGAAATTCCGGGACTTTTTGGTGAAATCCGGGATTTCGGTACTTGATAATATTCCGGGACATTTTATAGAAATCACGGGATTCCGGGACTTTTAGTATAAATCGCGGGATTCCTGGACTTTTTAGTGAAATGCTGGGAGTTTTTTAAATCCCGAATACGAGTATTATCGTAGAAATCCTAGGAATTTGCGCGCCACCGGGATTTGCCACTGAATAGTCCGAAGATTCCGGGATTTCCTTGTTAAGAGACCGGTAGTGTTAATTAAAGTCAAAAATGGTGAAGTGGAGTGCAAGGCATTCAGGAGCACGAGGACCTTGTTGTAAGTCTGAACAAATATTGGAAAAAATGGACTTGAAAAAATACCGGTAATCCGGGACTTTTCGTAAAAATTCCGGGGTTACGGGACATTTTGTGAAATCCCGGGACTTTGGGACTGTTTCTGGGAGTCCCGGGATTCTGAGACCTTTTTGTGAGAATTGCATGATTTCGTAACGTTTTCGGTGAATCTCGGGGTAAACGGGATTTAGCTGCGAACAGTCCCTGGGATGTTCAGCTAATGATGAACTAATATTGCTAAATATCTATTCAAAAGAATAGGGTATTTGACAAGTTTTAGAAAACGATCTCACGTTATTGACTAATGTTTATGGAGTCCGTGAAAAGTGGATATTCATTATTCTGTTGTGTATTTCAGTAAAAAATACCAAATCAAAAACTCCATTTTCAAGTTGCCGCGAATACGTTTTTCTGGACAATATGGCGTCTTACTAGTGTGTGACGTTACACGACTGTTATTAAAACGTCAAACGATACAATGTAATGTCACTTTAACCCGAAGTTTACTTGCGTGTGACGTCATTTAAGGCTCCGCCAATCAAAAGCGTTTTGGGTCACGTGTCAATAGATAAGAAAACTATTATCGTTTTCGTGGGTTTTTAGTAAAATTATGAATATTTTTTTTGTAAAAATAGTAAAAATCCCTGCCAATATACATTCTATGCTAAAAAAAAACAATATTATACTTTCCATTTTAGCCATAGGTAACCTAACTCTATGAGATGTCTGACTGATGCAAAAATGAGATAGATTTGACTAATGAGCCTGCTAAAAGTTACTGAGATCCATGAACTATTAAAATAGTAATGGAAAATGCATCTATGTACCGAGAATGAACATTCTAGCATAAACATAGAAAGAGTACCTTTCTACTAGATTAGCTTTTCTGCCTTGCTTCTCCTTTTCAACTCTGTTTCTCAGCTGTATTACAGACCATGTTGAATACATTTTCACCACTTATTTAATATTTTTGACAACAAAAAAACACGTTTAAAATATGACAGCTGCAATATTCGGCTCTGGTAAGGGTCAAGCGTTTGCAGCGCCATCTATGTCAAGCTTTGCGTATACTTCTCCATTGGCACTTTATTTATAATACTGTCAAATACCCTATTGCAATATACGGCAGCTGGGGTATAATAAATTTGTGGTTCCGGTTGTCATCCTCTGAATATGGAACACGGGCGGAACCCTAATGAAATATTACGCTTATTAAGTTTATTTTAATAATAATAATAAATATTGTCAATACACACCAATTAGCCTAGCCCCAAAGTAAGCACTGTAGGCTTGTGTTATGGGATATAATGCGATTCAAATAAGAATAGGAAAGCCAATGACCTCTATCTGTCAAATGTCGCTTGAAAAGTACGGTTTGCAAAAAAAAAAACTTAGAACCCTTTTTTAGCATTCTGCTAATTCTAGAATAAAAACCAAACATTTGTAAACAAACAATAACAAATATTGATAATTAATATCGGTTGATATATTTCTTTCACTTATTGAGCTTTGGTCATGAATGGTTGATAACCTAAATCGTCAACCAAATGGCACTAAGTTGCGTTCAGAAACTTGATTTCAAACTTTCGTTTACATAAAGGATGCATGTTCGTATGTGACATAGTAATAGTGCATGATTATTCATTACTAATCCGGCGGTAATGCAGAGATGAGCAAAATAGAAGAGCTAGATTCTGATTAATGTTTTGTCTCACAGTTTTAACAAATAAATATTATTAAAAATCGGTGTTTTTTTTTTCTTAACCTTAGTAAATAAATGTTATTAAAAAAATTATGCTTTTTCTCACTTAATCTTAGTAAATAAGTTTTGTTAAATAAAAACTTTTTTTGCTTACTCTACATATTTGGTTTGAATTGACAGCTATGATATCACAATATGGCGCCCAGTCAGTCCTATTCTTAGTTGAATCGCATTATACTAGGGTAACGGATAGAATACTTATAGGTACTGATACAAATATTTAAGTTATATTTATATAGAAATACATACTAAACATCCATTTTATATTTTGTTAATTTAGTATTGTATTATTGACAATCATAATAGTATAAGCTAACTATGTATGAAAATAGAATTAAGTAAGTCAATGGATTTTAGCTTTAAAAATGTTTTCACATTAAGTTAAAAATCATGCTAGCACTTCACATGGTTATTCGTGTCATTAATTTTTTTAAGCTTTAAAATCTAAAGAGAGTTTTACTAGAAAGTAAAAACGAATGTGCTTATGACCACACGACTGAAGTGAAACTTCTTTAGCTCCATATGTATGTATATACAATATATACATGTGTGTACATATATACATATTTCATTTACTAGCTATAAGAGAAAGAGAGAAAGAAAATGTGCGCGCGCACCGCTTTCTCTTGCTTATATACCCCACTCAACTCCCGTTCGCCTCGCCCGAACACACTTTTCGTAACGCGTAACGCATTCGCCAGCTTGCCCCCCAAGTCAAGCGTGCCTAAAGAAGTTTCACTTCGAAAAAACACGCGGTCCATGCAGCAGACGGTACTCGAACCCGTACCGCATAATAAACTTGACATTGTGGGTTACTTACAATGCGGAGAGATGGCGCTACCTTGCAGCCTAGCAGATACGGATAGCGGAGGGTGCGGTTTTGAGTTCCGTCTGTTGCCGGAATAAAAATGAAAAGACTGCTATCAAAATCACAAATATACGGCTTATATAATATGTATTATCAAGGTATAATACGTGTATTTATGTTAACAAATTTTATACAATGTCTTATTATTTTGTTCACACTACGTATACATGTATAAAACCTGTAGTATACAATACAGTGCGATTCAACTAAGAATAGGACCGACTGGGCGCCATATTGTGACGTCATAGCCGTCAATTAAAAGCAGTTAGGTAGAGTGAGCAAAAAAGTTTTTCTTTGATAAAACTTATTTACCAAGATTAAGTGAGAAAAATATCTGATTTTTAATAATATTTATGTATTTATTAAGACTGAGTGAGATAAAAATATTAATCAGAATCTAGCTATTTAATTTCGCTCATTTCTGCACTACCGTCGGAGTAGTCATCATTGTCATTGCTGATTTCGGCTATATAATAAAATATCGATTTGGTAGGTTTTAAAACGACAACTTTATTTAAAATAAAAACAGTCTTTTTATTACCTGTATTTACAATCAAACTAAAGTACTTATATTTCCCTTTTCCAGTACTCATTTTCTATACGTTTCATATGATTTATTTCTTTCTTTTGTTTATAAATGTTTGGTATTTATTCTAAGATTACCTCAGTGCTAAAACAAAAACCGACGGGTTGCACTCCGGGAGTGCCGGCAGAAGTGAAAACTTGAATAATATTAACGTTGTGCATTTTTGATATTTGGAATGGTTAGGGAATAATTTTGAACGAATTGCTTTAATTATCAGTATAAAATTACTATCATGTATGTGGTAGAATACAATATTTATTTATTGCGCTATCGGACACAAACATGACATTTATATTACATTAAAAAAGTTTATCTCTCAGAAAAATAAACTTACGTGAATCACGTTTAAGCGCACTTAGCGACATCTATTGTAAAGAAATCAACTTATATGAATCACATTTAAAAGCACCTAGCGACATCTATTGTAAAAAATGCATTTTCTTCTCTATAAAGCTGCCACGTGGACGTCCTAGATAGAGACTTATTATAATAATACGGTAAAATAAAATATTACTATGTTTCGTCCAATATATTGAAATACAACAACCTTTCCAATTTTATTGTGTGTCATGATGCGATCAGCCCACGTGTTTAACCTGACGCGAGTTTAATATTTTTTACCCATACAAAAAAAAGTGTACAACGCCGCTAAAGAAGTTTTCACTTCAAAAAGTGTTTCAAGTTTCTTTTGCAAACCGTACCTTTTAAGCGACATTTGACAGGTGGAGGTCATTGGCCTCCCAATTCTAATTTGAATCTCATAGTACCTGCATTTGTTGGATAAACAAAAAACATGATGTAAATAAGTGATTCATACTAGTAGTCTATGCTGTGTCAACGAAAGAATGTTTTAAACATCCATCAACAAGTATTCTAATAGTTTTGTTTAAAATACTTGTAATACTTTCTAAGGTCAGGCGATATTTTACATCTGAGCAGCTCCTTAACCTTTACCGAGCCCAAGTTCGCTCCTGCTTGGAGTACTGTTGTCACCTTTGGGACGGATCTGCTCGGTATCAGCTGGATGCACTGGACTCGGTGGAACACCGTGCGAAGCTTAGATTAAAACAAAAAGGGTAGATACGGCACTAGCCTCACAAAAGTGATCCGCACAAATTGTGGTCCACGACCCTAATCGCTTTAGTCACAACTTGACATGCAAACAACGTACATGTGAACGCCAAAAAGAAATATAACTAATATTTTGTGTTTATATGATAAAACAATGCCTAAGTGTGTTTTTAAAAAGTGCTCAAATTGCTCAAGAACTAAAAATAAAACCGACGGCATCACTTTTCATTCGTAAGTACTATAAAATATATTTTTTCATAAAAATTGCTGTTTGTTTTGAATCTTAAGCGGTAGTAACGTCGAGTACTGGCCGCGTGATTGGTCGGTAATGCAGTGACGCGGATCTCGCCGTCTCGTTCGCGCTGCCGTGGTATCAGTTTTTGTTTGATGCAAGTATGAGCGTACCGTATCTACCCTTTTGACGTGACAACGTCTTAAATTAGGTTGCGGCTGGGAGTCACTTATGAAAAAGTGTAACGCTCGGTAACGTTACGATGAGTCTCTCGTGTTAAGTTTAAGTTTACATGTACAATGTTTTAGTAAACAAAATATATTTCTATAGTTAAAATTTGTGCAATTCTTATTTTCATTCAATTCCTTGTTCCTATTGTGCAATTTAATTATATTCATATCAATAAATATTCTACCGAGAAAAAGACGTTGTCACGTAAAATCTTCGCCCGTAAAACCGACTTTACAGGCAACCATTTTTTGTTTTAATCTAAGGTGCGAAGACTCATAGGCAATGACGCTCTCGTTGAGGCTAATCTGTAGAGCCTTGACCACCGAAGACGTGTAGCTTGCCTCTCGGTGTTTTATCAGTTACATTTCGGAGAGTGTGCATAATTTATTACATCATTTGATCCCCCCTTCCCCTTTCCACCACCGGACGACCAGGCGCGGCGAGGGCTTCCGCCCTTATGTTGTCGAAGTTCCTCCCATTCGCACGAAGCGATTTGCTTCGGCCTTCATTATGCGAACGGCTAGGGAGTGGAACTCCTTGCCGAGGTCTGTTTTCCCGGACCAATATAATCTGGACATCTTCAAGGCCAGAGTGAACAGGCATCTTCTAGGCAGGCGTGTACCATCCTAGGCCCCATAATAGCTTTGCCATCAGGTGAGATTGTGGTCAACGCATTGCCTATTATGCTTAAAAAAAAAACTTTTTTCTTGGTGGAAACGAAGGATTTGAACAAAGGGCCTTGACTGCAGATGCAGCCGGGATTAACGGCTTTTAACGTGCCTTCAGAAGCACGGCAGGGCGTGAGAGATTCTGTAACTGTACCGAAATATCGGGGACTTGCTAAAACAATGTACATGGTAGCAAGCTAATAAGAAAAGTTACTGTATGTAGCTGACATTTAATTACCATTATTTTAATGTAATATTGTACGCCCGAAATGGGCAAACTGCACTACCAAAATAGGCTAGTTGACATTTTTTGGATATATGTTTTAAATGGTCAATAATTGTTCAATTAGACCGAAAAAAAATGTATTGAATTTTTTTTTTACCTAGAAAGCTACAAAACTTTAATTTGAAAGTAGTTTTTTCATGGACATACAAAAACGCTGTCAGCTATTTTAGTCTATAGATTATCTATGGTATGACGGGAACAAAATAGTAAACAAACACTCACAAGCACGTAGGATATAACCTATCTGAATTTACATTACAAAACCATGATTTCTAATAGATTTCATGATAAATATAGTAATTATCATGATTGTATTATACGAGAATAAAGAAACACGTCGTTAAAGACTCCTGAAATGTTGTGGCTTAAATTTTTAAGGTTATGAATGTACCTGCTAAGTCAAAGAGTTTTGTCGTTTCTGCTTTCACAAATCCGGCGTCCATCATTTATTTAGTCAACAAAACCAATAAACGGAAACTTTTCTTCAAGTTATAAGAAGTTTTAGATATATTTTAGTCCGACGAAAGAAACCACAGTAATATGACAATGACGTTTAGTTGACGTCACAATCATGGTGGACAGCGTTTTTATTGTTTAAAAAGCATAGACTAAAAAACTATTTTTCAAATTAAATTACTACAGCCATATTCTAATTTTATAAAATGAAATCGATGTATTTAGGTTCCTCATACCAAAAATTATAAGAAATAAACATTTGTATAGAGCAATTTGACATGAGTCAACTACCCTATTTTAAGAACCGTTCTGGACAATAAATGATTATCATAACTTATCTGTAACTGTTTGTTATGCTGACTTTACCTATGTAGGTAATATAAAACTCACAGACATATAATACTATAGCAGACGGAACATAAAACCTAGTTATATTTATGAATCAAAACATGATCTTTTATCCTTTTTGTACTCAGCTACAACTCGATAGTGGCATCTCATTCTTTCATCTATTGCAATACTGACTCACACATCAACAAATGTCGACGCGTGTCATTTTTATTCCTCGTCGCTAGGGACACGATATCGAATAGAAAGTATCGATACTGTACTCATGAGTAGTATCGGTAAAAAAGTATCGTACTCGTAAAAGTATCGAAACAAAAGTATCGATACTTCAAAGTATCGAGTACATTTCATAGGGCCTTATCGGAGCCTCTGTGGCCTGATGATGATGAGCAACCCCCCCCCCCCCCCTTATTTATTTATTAATTAAAATGTTAATTTTAATTATGAATGTAATTAACTTTTCAGATTTGTTTCAAATTAAACTTACTTTTCTTGAATAGGGAAGATGCATACATAATATTTATGAAAATTTTATGATTAAAATGTTAAAAAAATATAAAAGAAATGCCACTGCAACGTTTTTATTTTACATAATGTTGTTTTTTAACAATTATTACGAATTAAAAATACTTGAAACGGAACGTATTTTAAAACACCAATCAGCGTTTAGTGACGTCACTCCTGTTATGACAACTTCTTTGAGGTTATGGTTGTTAAAGTAAATATTATTTTATGGGAATATTTAATGCGTTTTTTTACATTTAATAAAAATGGAAGTTGCGTTTATCAAAGCAGACTCCAGGAATTTACCAAGAGTTAGCGTTGACATGGTTATAACTTTTTTTGTCCAAAGTGCAGAGTTTTTAAGTGTAGAAATGAAAGGGACTAAATTACTACGGTATGTAAAAATCGTAGTTGTTAAACTTCGTATTTTATTCAGCGGCTTCTACAAATCTTACGGCGATAATGCAATCGGCTATGTCCAAATTAAAAGAGATGGAGAATTATGTACAGTAAAAGGTCGAGTTCTCCGGAGCATAAAGTACATAAAGAAGGTTATCGTGTTACAGTTATTTTAAATGAAACGCAAAGCTAGGTTCAGTCCTGCCAATGTGAAGATTGTGCCTCACATTTTAAACTTTATCTAATTTTCGACGTCATTCTCCAACTGTAAAATTAAAAATATATTAAAGACAGGTTTTGTAAGTATTAGGTAGGTTACTAATGCGTTTTCACGTACAAGCAGATTAATTAAGCATATAACAAGTATATTCGCCGACTTACGTCAAAGTGATCTTCTCAGCATCGAATAATGGTCTTTGGAGAATAATTGTCATTTCTCTTCGCAGCTTGAAACCACTTTTTTTTCAGTTTTGGGTCAGAAGTTTCAGTTAAAAACAATTTATTTGGGAACTTTGTTGAAGTAGATTGGCACAGAACATGAGTCAACACGGCTTTTTTTTCGGAATATTAGTGGTATTGTTATGATCACATGATGTTGATGGATAGTCCATTTTAAATTTTTCTAAAAAATATTTCGAAACTCGAAAAAATATGCAAAAGTTTGAAAATTTAAAGCCAGCAAAGAACAAGTACGACCAGTAACAGACAGGAGTGACGTCATCGCAACCATAGGTTCGTTTTCGCGCGAAAATTTAAATTGTCAATTTAAAACCGCATTTTTTCCGATAAATCACAATGTTTTAATTTTTTAATATATCTGTGGTTTATTCTGTATGGAATTCTTTAAAATGAAAACAAAAATAAAAATATTGCATCTTCCCTATTTTAATCATTAAAAAACATTATACCCGCTTATGTTAACTTCAATCTGACACGCAGTTAACGACTGGCATGCTTCACTCAAGATTATAATTATAGAAGAGGTTACGTCCGTTTTTTTTTCAGGTGGTTTGAAATAGGTATACATAGTACAGACAGAATAATAATGTTACACTTGAATAAATCGAATACAGTCAAGCGAAAAGCACAATAAACGGAGAATCAATCACAGTTCCTAACAATATGGTCGCTAAATAAATAACTATGAAACAAAACAAAGCGCAAAATAAACACAGTCACAGATTGGAAAGAATTTGAATTGAGTCAGTTACTGACTTTATAACAACGCAATAGGGCATTTGACAGTATTAAAAATAAAGTGCCAAAATAACGAAAAAGATATAAGTTTTCTTATCTATTGTCACGTAACCCAAAACGCTTGGGATTGGCGGAGCCTAAAAAAATGACGTCACACGTAAGTAAACTTCCGGTCAAAGTGACATTACATTGTATCGTTTGACGTTTTAATAAGTCGTGTGACGTCACACACTAGTAAGACGCCATATTGTCCAGAGAAACGTTTTCGCGGCAACTTGAAAATGGAGTTTTTGATTTGGTTATTTTTACTAAAATACACAACAGAGTGATGAATATCCACTTTTTATGGACTCCATAAACATTAGTCATTAAAGTGAGATCGTTTTCTAAAACTTGTCAAATACCCTATGGAACGTTTTAGAAGGTTTTGCTATGATTTAACAAGATGGGGTTGCCATCAATATGACGCGCTTATCCAAAATTTTAAAGGTATCGATACTTGCCAAAAAGTACTCATTTAGTAAAAGTATCGAATACAAAGTATCGAGTACAAAAGTATCGGTATCGAAAGGAAAAGAACTCGATACCACAAAGTATCGATACTTTTTTCGTGTCCCTACTCGTCGCCATTTTATTCATGACTTATCGGACATGCGACTTTTCGGTGTTTATTAAGAATATTGCTTTGATGAAACTATATTACAAAACGAGATTATTCAATTACTATGGTCAAGTACAGTGCGTATCGATGTGAAAGTGCTACCTACAATAGAACACCAGGATTAACGTTTAATCAGTAAGTTTTTATGTGTCTTTGTTGTGTACTGAAATGTCTTTGAGTCTTTTTGAAGCTTATTTAAATATTATCGTAACATGTAACATTTTTTACGTAGGATTATTTATCAAAGATACTACCGGTGAAAAGTAATATCTTAAAAGTAAAGAAATAGAAGTAATCAGGTTATATCATGATAGGAAATTCCAATTCTGACAACTGAAGTACTATTGCCATAACAGAGGACGGACTCGGTATCAAAGACAAAAAGTTTCTCGGCATTAATTTTGTTTGCATTACATTGTATTATGAATGTGAATGCAATCAAGAACGTAAATAGATAGGCACCTATTACAGACTAGCTATTCATATTTCTTGGAACATTGGCATCGGTAGGTATATAACCCAAATAACCACATAAACAATTTTGTTCTAGGTTTCCAAAGGATAAAAGTACTCGGAATGCATGGTTAAAATCTATGAATCGTCAGGATTGGCAACCAAATACTTATAGTGTTTTAAGTGTTTTTTGTTTTAAAATAAACAAAATTAATGATTTTAATAGTTTGATTAAATTCATATGTGATTATGTCGATTATTCAATATTTGACTCGAACAATCCAGATCATGATATAAACCATGTCCACTTGCTTATTAAAGTTGTTAAAATTTTATTTTGATCTTAGATGTAAACATCAATGTTAAGAAACAAATGTATCTCAGAGAAATTTCTAAAAAAACTTGCATTATTTCAAAATAAATAGATAAAAACTATGCCTCAATTTTTTATTTCAATTTTCCTAATTGTACCTATGTCCTTTCCCTGGGTTAATTCTATCTCCGTGCTCAATTTCATCATTATCGGTTCAGCGATTTCGCCTGGCTAAATTCGCCATGAAGATATTAAACAGACAGATTTTAACATTTATAATATTATTAGCATGGACATCACATTAGGACCTATCTATTCGGATAGGTATTTCATGAAACAATAATGAAATCCATTATTCTACTATACTAAATGCGGCCCATGCTTTGGTAGAGTTTCAATGTGTGTATTTGCCACGCTGTTTAAAACTGAATATTCCGTCTGCTTCTAGTTATATGTCTGTGATAAAACTGTAACTACTGTTTTCACGATAAATCATTTGTGTTTCTCTGCGTTTATTTTATAATAATTATTGTGATAGATAAATGTACAGACACCTACAATTTATTTGTTAAAAATTATATCCGATTTGAAAAAAAAAGAAATAAATATTTGCCATTCTAAAAGGTATTTTTCGGTTACGCGTAACGTTTTTTGGTTACGCGCCATCTTTTTTTTAAAAGAGCACTATTTACCTCATCCGAACAACTGCTTCTTCTGTCAACTTTAAAAAAACAAAGTATCGACAGCAAATATTCGTGTTTCACATAAGGTAAGGTAAGGTGTAGTTATACCCCTTTAGTGGGTGAGTTTTTGAAAAATCTTAGCGCACGCCTATATATATATTTCTGGAAAGTTGCATGTAGATCATTTTTCGAAAAAAATAAGGCCATAAAGAAGTTTCACTTCTAATGTGTGTACACTAGTACACGCACACATTTTTTTGTTATGGTATAATAACACAGGCCTACAAAAAGACCCTGCGCGAAAGACCAGACTATCTGAACTTTATGTTTTCGGGTCGTTGAGTCCAAATATGTTGCTAGAATAGCGAAGTTGCTTCGCGTTTATTAAGAACATAAATCATCTAGGCAGCGGACGGAACTCGAACCCGCACCCTTCGGAATCCGGGTCAATGCACTGACCAATTATGATACCGCGGCCCTGATGGTCGCGTCGAAATTTTCCTAGCTTTAAGCTGCAAGGCCGCGCCATCTCTTCGCATTGTAGGTAACCCACAATGTCAAATGAATACTTTTTCAAGTATTAAACATTTAAAAGAAGAAATAGCAATTACAGTTGTTTCTATTTTTTTAATTTAACTGCTAGATGTTTAAATCTAAAGAAAAGTTTTACTAGAAAAAAATCCACGCGGACCAGGCAGCGGACGGGACTCGAACCCGCACCCTTCGCAATCCGAGCGAATACACTGCGCACAATGCAAGAGATGGCGCTGCCTTGCAGCTTAAAGCTAGGAAAATTTCGACGCGGCCATCAGGGCCGCGGTAGCATAATTGGTCAGTGCATTCGCCCGGATTGCGAAAAGTGCGGGTTCGAGTCCTGTCTGCGCTGGACTCCTGGACGCTGCCTGGTCCACGTGGATTTTTTTCTAGTAAAACTTTTCTTTAGATATAAACATCTAGCAGTTAAATGCTTAAAAAATAAAAACGTAAACATAAACCATATATGAAAAACTTAAATTTTCAGCATTATTGCTGATTTTTGAAAAAACGCGAACCAATTTCGCTATTCTTGCACTATATTTGGACTCCGGGACCCCAAATACATAAAGTTCAGGTAGTCTGGTCTTTCGCGCAGGGTACTTTTTTGTGGGCCTGTGTAATGAATTCTATGCTTATATAAGGTTATCGTTAAGAAATTTGAAAACTTCTGACAATAAGTTATCACAAGTTCAAACACACGGCATCTATATATATAAAACTCAAAGGTGACTGACATAGTGATCTATCAACGCACAGCCCAAACCACTGGACGGATCGGGCTGAAATTTGGCATGCAGGTAGATGTTATGACGTAGGCATCCGCTAAGAAAGGATTTTGATCAATTCCACCCCCAAGGGGATAAAATAGAAAATGAAAGTTTGTATGAAACTTTGTCAATTTTAAAACGATCGGGCTGAGACTTTGCGTGCAACTATAAGAAGAATCATAGATGAATGTCATTGTGTATAATACAAGCCTGAGAACAAAAACTGTAGTCTACACTTCAGCTCTACACCGAAGAGAAGCGAGGGCGGGCCGCTAGTTTTTGTCATAAAATTCAAACACTATATAAGGCCATGAGAACCATAGTTGGCTAACTATTTTTTTTACAATATTGAGTGTATGATTTTTTACAATTGAAATTGATCATTTTGATAGAACCAGAGTGGTCTAAAAGTGATACAACGAATATTCACTAGATGGCAGTATAATCACTTTTACGGTTTTTAGTCTGTGATCTAAATTTGAGGCGCCATACTGGCCCAAGTAAGATAGGCCACTATCGCTAAAAAATGAGTTAGGCCACTATGGTCCTCATGGCACCACATATGGTGTGACGGATTTGTAAAATAAAATGATGGTTTGAAATTTTTATGAACTTTTTATTGATGGCTCCCAAACACTAAGGGGCCGTCCATAAATTACGTCATCGATTTTTTCAGATTTTAGACCCCCCCCCCCCTACAATCATCCTACCCCCCCCCCCCTCCCCTTCTCCCAAAATTGACGTCATTACCAGTTTGACAAAATTAAAACATTGCAGATTTGAGAAAAATAGGGTATTATATGATTAAAACACTTGGTTATAGAAGCAAGAATAGCCTCTCACATTTGCAATCTCACTAACTAGGTGTGCCGGAAGAAATTTCTTTTTAGAAATAATCTTTATGTGCGTGAACATTAACTATAAATAAATAAATAAGAATGACGTCAATTTCGAAACACCCCCCCCCCCCCCTATCTATCATTTACCGATATCCGCAGACCTTGTACCTATTATATGGCATTGACAGGAGGGCGCTGCTGGTGACTGAAGCCGCGGTTGACATGATCAAAGTCTACTTTGGTATAAGTTGCGGGACGAAACTCTAGGTTGGACCGTTATTGCGCGCGCGTTAAAATGAACATGTGTTGAGGGCCAACGAGGTGCGCGGGTGGTCCCGCCCTGCGCCGATTGTCTCTCCAGTCGTTGATAGATGGATAATACTTTATTGAAATCGAGGAGCTCGATGGCGCAAGTGGTTAGCGCATTCGGCTGCCGTCGTTGAAGTGAAGCAACTTTCGCAGTGGTCGGTCATTGGATGGGTGACCAAAAATTTACTATCTCGAGCTCCTCCGTGCTTCGGAAGGCACGTTAAGCCGTTGGTCCCGGCTGCATCTGCAGTCGTTAGCACCCACCAATCCGCACTGGGCCTGCGTAGTGGGTCATGGCCCAATCTCCCTATTCCATCCATAGGGAAGACCTGTGCCCCAGCAGTGGGGACATTAATAGGCTGATGATGATGATGATGACTTTATTGAACACACCACATTATGGGTGTATTCCGTAATATAAACCAGTATACTGGCCAGTGCTAACGACGTCATGAATCGACGCTATACTGGTGAATTGTTCCGAAATATATTGGCCAGTGCACTGACATCATCAATCGACGAAATATTAAAAATAGTGCGAATAAAGAAGATTCTTCATTCATCACGTCAATTAAAAGAAATTCTTTTTGTTCGGATGCCATTATTTTTGTTTCAATAAAAAAGAAATAAAGTTCGATTGCAAATCACGCACGCTCAGTCATACGTCATATTCGTTTTCCCGGTAAAAATATGGTAGCATACCAGTACAATATGGCGTCGGATTCGTGACGTCATTACCACTGGCCAGTATACTGATGTATATTTCGGAATACACCCTATAAAGTACCTACAAAGTTAGGATTTTAATTTAAATAGGTGGACAATTGGCGGTCTTATGGCTATGTAGCCATTTTTCCAGACAACCATAGGATGGAGAGACGAATTTTAATTAAAGTGGGGGCGTGAAGTTCAGCGCAAGAGTTACGTCCCGCTTCCTGTAGTTATAGTAGCTTTGTTCTAAGTTAAAGATTTTTTTTACTAGATAAATTCCTCGTGGACACACGGAAAACATTTTTTTCTCAAAAATCACGGTTTGGCGTGAATATTATTTACGTAATCGCCATTTTGTAAGCAAGAAAAGGACAACAATACGTTGCGTTGAAGCGTATAGTTCTGTCTCGCTCGCTCGATTGATGTTTATATACAGACATGTGCGTGGCGAGAGTTGCTTATGTAGTTGAGTCGGATCATATTTTATTTGATGCTAGTATGAGCGTACCGTATGTAACCTTTTTGTTTTAATCTAAGCTTGTACCGCGTGGTCGAAAACGGAGCTAGTTTTAGGATTATATATATATATATTGTTTTTTATAGATAGGTCCAACAAATGACTTCACCCCACCTGATGTTAAGTGAAGGTGAAGTCCAGACGCGAAGATAGCTGAAACAGCAGTTCTACCTGCCACACCAGCCATCCTCACCCTGCCGGCCTGCATGTTGCTTCTTCACGCCTCTTTTAAAGGATCCCAGGTTGTAAGAGGGAGGGAACACGTGAGCGGGCAGAGCATTCCATTTACGGATAGTGCGACAAAGAAATGAGTCACCAAATTTCTTTGTACGCGTTGGAATTGTGGCCACAGTTAGATGGTGACAACGTAGGCCAGCGCGCGTGGTCCTCTGAAGGAAAGGAGAAGGTGGAATAAGAGAGAATAACTCCTCAGAGCACTCGCCGTGGTACAGACTAGATCGCAATCATTTAACTGCTAGATGTCTAAATCTAAAGATGTTTTTTCATGTGAAACATCTTTTGGCGCACGTATAACTGATTTCTGGCGTGGTGACGCTCGCCCGTAAAATGCAATATACTTATACCAGTGTTTAACTACTCGCCGATCAGTTAGGGATGAAACGATAACATCTAGGTATCGATACTTTTACTCGATAGTGTATCGGTCATAAAGTATCGATGCCTACCCGGTATCGAATGAAAAGTATCGATACTTACTTGTATCGATAAATTTTGACGAACGATATTACAATGACAAATTCAGTCACAGATTTAATTTAACGAAAACAAAATAACGGCTCAAGCCACGAGATGAAAGAATGACTGACTGAAGAAATGGAATAAATATAAATCATACGCAAGGCTGCCAACTGAGCAGTAGGAAAGATGCGTTCGCGAAACAAAAATTCCAAATAGACACCTTACCATAGAGTAAATAATCTGCCTATGAGTTTTTTTGATACTGCTCAGTGAGTGACCGACCGAGTACCGATACAAGTATTTACTTCACGATACCACTTGTTACTCAGTTCTAAAGTATCTATGCCAAAATTACTTGGTATCGATAGAAAAGTAACGAGTAGTTACTTTGTATTTACTCGTATCGTTTCATCCCTACGATCAGTACGGCGCCAGCGCCCTTCCAGGCAGGACCTATGTCATTTTTACCGCACGCATCCCGAGCGATTCTCTGATTGTATTTATCGTAAACCGGCTAGTGTTTCACATCTGCCAGGCGTCCCGTGACGGCTCACATTTTTTATTTACTATAAAAAGTTCCACGCGGTCCAGGCAGCAGACGGGACTCGAACCAGCACCCTTCGCTATCCAGGCGGATGCACTGACCACTACCGCGGTCCTGATGGCCGTGTCGATTTTTCTCTAATATTTCTTAGACTGCAAAGCAGCGCCATCTCTTCGCACTTTAGGTAACCCACAATGTTAAACGAAAACCTTTACAAGTATTAAATAACTTTACATGATCGGTTAGTGCATCCGCCCGGAGAGCGGAGGGTGCGGGTTCGAGTCCCGTCTGCTGCCTGGTATGCGTGGATTTTTTGTAGTAAATAAAATAAGTGAGTCGTCACGGGACGCCTGGCAGATGTGAAACACTAGCCGGTTTACGATAAATACAATCAGAGAATCGCTCGGGATGCGTGCGGTAAAAATGACATAGGTCCTGCCTGGAAGGGCGCTGGCGCCGTACTGATCGTAGGGATGAAACGATACGAGTAAATACAAAGTAACTACTCGTTACTTTTCTCTCGATACCAAGTAATTTTGGCATCGATACTTTAGAACTGAGTCAGTGGCGGACTAAGCTCGTCAGAGGCCCGGGGCGGCAAAGCTGAATGAGGCCCCCCAGCTTTAAAAAAACTTTTATACCGCAACAGAAATTAAAAACACTATTACACTTTTTAATGAGGTTACTTTGAACGGATTTTAAATGAGGCCAATGTTTATTGTTCGACGTTAATATAGTGAATGTTATTAAATGTAGGCGTACAAGAGTGAATTTCTTCATTCATTCAAGGGATACCCGCTACAGAGGCGGGAATTCCCCCAGCGTATTGGACGCGTTCAGCGAAGTTAAAAGAATATTAGTACCGCGTAAAAAGTCTATATGGCTGCAGTGTTTTGATCTTGATGTAATTATGAAGGTACTAAGCACATTTTTAAAGTCTAGTTAAGGATTTGATCAGGGGAACGCGGAGGCATATGGGGGCCCCCAAGATCAGAGGCCCGGGGCGGGCCGCCCCTTCCGCCCCATGTTAGTCCGCCACTGAACTGAGTAACAAGTGGTATCGTGAAGTAAATACTTGTATCGGTACTCGGTCGGTCACTCACTGAGAAGTATCAAATAAATTCATAGGCAGATTATTTACTCTATGGTAAGGTGTCTATTTGGAATTTATTTTTGTTTCGCGAACGCATCTTTACTACTGCTCAGTTGGCAGCCTTGCATATGATTTATATTTATTCCATTTCTTCAGTCAGTCATTCTTTCATCTCGTGGCTTGAGCCGTTATTTTGTTTTCGTTAAATTAAATCTGTGACTGAATTTGTCATTGTAATATCGTTCGTCAAAATTTATCGATACAAGTAAGTATCGATACTTTTCATTCGATACCGGGTAGGCATCGATACTTTATGACCGATACACTATCGAGTAAAAGTATCGATACCTAGATGTTATCGTTTCATCCCTAACTGATCGGCGAGTAGTTAAACACTGGTATAATTATATTGCATTTTACGGGCGAGCGTCACCACGCCAGAAATCAGTTATACGTGCGCCAAAAGATGTTTCACATGAAAAAACATCTTTAGATTTAGACATCTAGCAGTTAAATGATTGCGATCTAGTCTGTACCACGGCGAGTGCTCTGAGGAGTTATTCTCTCTTATCCCACCTTCTCCTTTCCTTCCGAGGACCACGCGCGCTGGCTTACGTTGTCACCGTCTAACTGTGGCCACAATTCCAACGCGTACAAAGAAATTTGGTGACTCATTTCTTTGTCGCACTATCCGTAAATGGAATGCTCTGCCCGCTCACGTGTTCCCTCCCTCTTACAACCTGGGATCCTTTAAAAGAGGCGTGAAGAAGCAACATGCAGGCCGGCAGGGTGAGGATGGCTGGTGTGGCAGTTAGAACTGCTGTATCAGCTATCTTCGCGTCTGGACTTCACCTTCACTTAACATCAGGTGGGGTGGAGTCATTTGTCGGACCTATCTATAAAAAACAATATATATATATATATATATATATATATATATATATATATATATAATCCTAAAACTAGCTCCGTTTTCGACCACGCGGTACAAGCTTAGATTAAAACAAAAAGGTTAGATACGGTACGCTCATACTAGCATCAAATAAAATATGATCCGACTCAACTACATAAGCAACTCTCGCCACGCACATGTCTGTATATAAACATCAATCGAGCGAGCGAGACAGAACTATACGCTTCAACGCAACGTATTGTTGTCCTTTTCTCGCTTACAAAATGGCGATTACGTAAATAATATTCACGCCAAACCGTGATTTTTGAGAAAAAAATGTTTTCACAGTTTTACGAATGAAAAGTGTTGCTGGGGAATTTGATTTTGAACTATTTGTGTTCTTTATAAAAGCATCGAGGGCATTGTTTTATCTTCATAACACAGAATATACGCAATATTGTTATATTGAGTGTACATGCAGCGTGTTTGAATGTCAAATGGTGACTAAGGGGCCGTCCATATATTACGTCATTCTAAATTAGGGGGGGGGGGGGGTTGGTCTGCGGTTGACGGTAAATGATAGATAGGGGGGGGGGGGTTCGAAATTGACGTCATTCTTATTTATTTATTTTTTGTTTATTGTTCACGTACAAAAAGATTATATCTAAAAAGAAATTTCTTCTAGCACACCTAGTAAGTGAGACTGCAAATGTGAGAGGCAGCTAAGGCGCGTACAATACTAAAATAACTCATAATAAACATACATAATGCAACAAAGATGTACACAAATACAGTAATAACTACAGATAAAATACTCTAACAATAATATTACATATAATACTAGCTTTTCTCAAATCTGCAATGTTTTAATTTTGTCAAACTGGTAATGACGTCCATTTTGGGAGAAGGGGGGGGTCATTATGAAATGACGATAGGATGATTGTAGGGGGGGGGGGGGGGGGCTAAAATCTGAAAAAATCGATGACGTAATTTATGGACGGCCCTTAAATCGAATTATGGTCGTGGACCACAACACTTTTGAGCCGCGAATGCCGTATCTACCCTTTTTGTTTCAATCTAAGGGTACAAGACCCTAGTCGCACTGTACACAAGTCTGGATAAATCCGAACAAATGGAATGAACTGAAATGAAATTTATTCATTCACACAAAACAGAGTAGATACATTTTGGTGGTGATTTACATTTAGTTCGTCCATTTTGCCAACGACAGGGCATGTGAATGTCAAACTTCATTTAATTCTAACATTTAAAGGTACTTATGTCATTTTACTTATTCTATTCTAAGTCAATTTTCGTTTCTAAATATTCTCTAACTGAGTAAAAACATTTCGTTATTAGCCACATTTTAAGCTTCCTTTTAAATATAGACAAACTAAGCTCCGTTATCAAGCGTGGTAACTTATCATAGATTTCTATACAATTCGGATAGCAGTTTTTATTGTAAAAAAATGGGTGCGTGTACTTATGTAGGCGCGTGAGAAGTTATCCTTCTTTCGCATCGTTTAAAATTAGTTTTTAATTGCATGCAAATCATTAATTACAATAAATTAATAAAAAGTCTGGAAAAGGACACAGTCAATAAAGTTCAGCTTTAATTTGAAAAAATAAATAATCAAAATATTCAATTAAAATCGCTACTGAATATAATTTATTAGAACATATGTGATTTGCACTTGTATGAAACTCAAACACGTATTCCGAATATACAAACTAGAAACATGTGGATAAATATTATAAATATGAATACCTATAACTGTTACTTTATTACAAAAAATAAAGATGTGGTTTTTGGTTCTACTACACCAATGGTCAAGAGATGGCGCTGTAGTCTCCTGAATCGCGCTTTGGTTCCGTTGTTCCAGATTAATAAATACTTTTGATAGGCTCTCATAATGCAGTCGTTAGCACCCACTAAATAGAGATTCTATTTCTATTTTGTTAGTAGATTTTCTTAATGTGCGGTAAACACAAAAGTAATGCATGAAGTTGGTAGCTAAAGCGACCAACTTCATGCTGTTAAAATTTTGTGTTACAGTGATGCGCGCGCATCTTAAAATTTCACTCTCATCATTTTTTCATAACGCGCCTAAAGAAGTATAACTTCAAAAATACACATAATCCTAAAACTAGCTCCGTTTTCGACCACGCGGTACAAGATCCTGGTCGCACTGTACACAAGTCTGGATAAATCCGTACAAATGGAATGAAATGAAATGAAACTTATTTATTCACACAAAACAGAGTAGATACATTTTGGTGGTGATTTACATTTACTTTTATTTTATTTCATCATATTTATTACAGGGCACGTGAATGTCAAACTTAATTTAATTCTAACATTTAAAGGTACTTATGGTATTTTACTTATTCTATCCTAAGTCATTTTCGTTTCTAAATATTCTTTAACTGATTAAAAACATTTCGTTATTAGCCACATTTTAAGCTTCCTTTTAAATATAGACAAACTAAGCTCCGTTATCAAGCGTGGTAACTTATCATAGATTTCTATACAATTCGGATAGCAGTTTTTATTGTAATAAATAAATAAAAAATAATAAAAATAGTTTATTTCGTTAACCTTATTTCACAATAATATTCTGTGGCCAGAACTACCCAGGAAGCATGTAGTGATGCTTGTGTTGGGCGGTACTGCTCCTCCCTAGGACCTCATACATATTAGGTATACATTAAGGAAACTGAATAACTACTCCATTTAACTTTAAATAATTACAAAATAACTTTTTCTTTTAAAGGATAAAATTAAACTAAATACTGGTATGTGTGTTTGTGATGTATGTATGTGTGTTTGTGTGTGTGTGTGTGTATGTGTGTAGAACCTATATGATAGGACATTCTATCTCTCCTCTAGCCCTACGATATATTATCTTGGGATCGGTAAGTACCACTAGAATCTCTTATCTATTAGACAAGTCCGTCCGTCTGTCTGTCTGTGGTGCTGTTTCAGCGGCCAAACCGTAAGAGATAGATAAAGAGAATGTTTAAGTTATAAGTTAAGAATAGTCTGATAAGACTACAAACCGGATTTGAGTAACGTAGCACTTCCGGTTTTCGAGAAATCACGAATTTCAAACGAAACCACACAGAATCTCCGAAGTTCTCAATTAATTAAATACATTTTTTTTTTTAAATCAGGTTTTGGTGAACATTTGGTTCACTGGTTTGCTAGTTAAAATTAATAGTAATATTGAGTAAGTCTTGCTAGCTGTTATTCATCAATCTTTTGGAGTTAGCAGCCTGTCTCGCTCTCTCCCTCCGCCTGTGGCGACCTCTGTGTATCCTCATCAGCGTGGTGGATTTGAACAGCGCCGGACATTCGGGACACTGTATACATACAATTTATTAAGTATAGTGTAGTACACGCCTTTGGAGGGAATAGGGAGTGTTGGCCGTGACCATAGAGCAACACAGAAGGGAGTGGCCATAGAGACATAATAGGGGTGATGACGGGGTACCGTAAACGAAATTATATTTAGTCCGTCAGTTAGATGTTCAAAAAATAATGGACACATATTTTTGGAGTTTACTCCTTAAAAATCGATTTGCATATATAAGGGGCCCGGTATGAGAAAAATGTGAGGAGTGAAATCTATCGATGAATGACCTCGTTACGTTTTTGGTGCGCATCCTATGTCGCGCAACTTTGACAAACAAAGATGACGGTATGACATTAATAAAATTTTTAAAATCTGAACTGAATTTAGATATTGTTTCTGATAGAGCAATGGGGACAACGAGGTATTGTACAACCATTGCTGCGGTATTTTCAAGATTCGTGAACCACGTATCTACGAACGTCCATGTGTCTTATTTTAGTTACCACAAACCACGTGTCACTGTAATTAATAATGTAGACAATGTTGATTTAATTAATATTTAAAAAAATGATAATAGTCTGATAATAATAATTACATAATTTATCAACATTCCTAATGATATATTTATGCACATCTGAAATTGACTATTGTAAAAAGTTTAATGTAAAATATTTCGTCGAATAGTTATTATAAATGTATATGAAATGAATAAATATATATTTATATTATTTTCATTAATTTACCCTTTCATACAGTATCAATCTTTTTTAAGTTAAATAAACTCTTTTTGCGTCTGGTTAGACTATCGAACTTAAGGAGTAAACCCCAGTCGTGCGTCGGAGCTGACACTAACAATTTTTTTCTTTGGGCAATCAACCAAAAAATTACAAAGTTATAGCGCGTCAAAGTTTGGGGGCTCGTGACGTCACTTTTGAGTGAAAATTGCACTTGTTTAATTGTAAAACGTGACGTCATGCGAATTTTCAAATCAATATATCTCTGTAATGTTTATATTATGTGAAAAAAGAAAAAATACGTGTCCAATACTTTTTGATAATCTACCTGATAAACGAAGAAAAAAAAAGTCGTCCATCATCCCTATTGCTATTCAAATCATGTGTGTGTATTAAATCTTTAATTACATGCACACAGACGCAGTTTCACGTACACGCATATTAACAAAAAACAAAAATGAAAGTTCGTATGAAACTTTGTCAATTTTAAACCGATCGGTCTGAGACTTTGCATGCAGGTATAAGAAGAATCATAGATGAATGTCATTGTGTATAATACAAGCCTGAGAACAAAAACTGTAGTCTTCACTTCAGCTCTACACCGAAGCGAAGCGAGGGCGGGCCGCTAGTTTTTGTCATAAAATTCAAACACTATATAAGGCCATGAGAACCATAGATGCCTAACTATTTTTTTTACAATATTGAGTGTATGATTTTTTCCAATTCAAATTGATCATTTTGATAGAACCAGAGTGGTCTAAAAGTGATACAACGAATATTCACTAGATGGCAGTATAATCACGTCAAGTTGAAAAAGTTAGTTGGTACATTACCGGTACAGTCTTCTCTGCCAAGTGTATGGGGGTATGCTGCAAGTAAGTCGACTTGCGGTGGAAGGAGGCACCGCAAAGGGAGCAAACGTAGGGCTTCTCTCCCGTGTGTATCCGTTCGTGTATCTATGATTCACAAATAAACATAGATAATTTAATGAGGATGTGTAACGATTTTATAATAATAATCTACTATATAAAAATAAGTCGGGTTTTCCTTCCTGATGCTATAACTCCAGAACGCACGAACCGATTTCCACGGTTTTGCATTCGTTGGAAAGGTCTCGGGCTCCGTGAGGTTTATAGCAAAGAAAATTCAGGAAAAATAAAATAAAAATCTTCTTTTAATCACCAAACGAAATGTTACATAAAACGAAGCCATCTGGTGGTGAAACGGAGTTCGCCGGGTTTGCTAGTCTACTATATAAAAATAAGTCGGGTTTTCCTTCCTGACGCTATAACTCCAGAACGCACGAACCGATTTCCACGGTTTTGCATTCGTTGCACAGGTCTCGGACTCCGTGAGGTTTATAGCAAAGAAAATTCAGGAAAAATTAAAAAAAAAACTTCTTTTAATCACCAAACGAAATGTTACATAAAACGAAGCCATCTGGTGGCGAAACGGTGTTCGCCGGGTTTGCTAGTAATAATAATAAATATTTCCAACACTCACACCAATTAGCCTAGCCCCAAAGTAAGCACTGTAAGGCTTGTGTTATGGGATACTAGGGTAACGGATAGATTACATATACTGTACATATATAAGTATATTTATATAAAAAATACATATTAAACATCCACGACTGGAGTACAAATGCTCGTATTCATCACACCAACATCTGCCACCACCGGGATTCGAACCCGGGACCTCTCGAGTCGGCGACACCATGAAACCCGGCGTACAAACCACTCGGCCACGGAG
The DNA here is from genome assembly GCA_902850365.2 of Chilo suppressalis. NCBI lineage: Eukaryota > Metazoa > Arthropoda > Insecta > Lepidoptera > Crambidae > Chilo > Chilo suppressalis. Next base: position 13,381,776 of record OU963919.1, read on the forward strand.
GTCGTATAATGCGATTCAAATAAGAATAGGAAAGCCAATGACCTCCATCTGTCAAATGTCGCTTGAAAAGTACGACTTGCAAAAAAATCTTGGAACCCTCTTTTAGCACTTGGCTAATTATGGAATAAAAACCATACATTTGTAAACAAACAATAACAAATATTGTTAATTAATATTGGTTGATATGTTATTTTCATTTATTGAGATTTAGCTATGAATGTTTGATAATCTAAATCGTCAACCAAATGTCACTTTAAGTTGCGTTCAGAAACTCGATTTAAAACTTTTGTTTACATATAGAATGCATGTTCGTATGTGACCTAGTAATAGTGCATGATTATTCATAACTACTCCGGCGGTAATGCAGAGATGAGCGGAATTGAAGAGCTAAATTCTGATTAATGTTTTTTCTCTTGTCTTAATAAATAAATATTATTAAAAATCAGTGTTTTTTTTTCTCAATCTTAGTAAATAAATGTTATTAAAAAACTGATGGTTTTTCTCAGTTAGTCTTAGTTAATAAGTTTTATTAAATAAAAGCTTTTTTTTGGTCACTGTAGAGTGACTTAACATCAGGTGGGGAAGAGTCATTTGCAGAGGCGGCGTAAGGCGTGGGCGACGTGGGCCACCGCCTACGGCCTCGCAGTACAAGGGGCCTCGCGCCTCAAAAATGTTTATGCATTACTTAAAAGCGAATTTCTTTTTTTTATTATTTTATAAAATCCGTCTTCAGATCGCCACAGAACAGGGCCTCGCGATATCTGTCTTGCCCACATCAAATTTAGGTCTTGCCCCGCCACTGGTCATTTGCCTACTTGGCTATAAAAAAAGAAACGATAATGCGATTCAACTAAGAATAGGATCGACGGGGCGCCATATTGTGACGTCATAGCTGTCAATTCAAACCAAATAGCTACCTATTTGGTTTGAATTGACAGCTATGACGACGGATTTTATAAAATAATAAAAAAAAGAAATTCGCTTTTAAGCAATGCATAAACATTTTTGAGGCGCGAGGCCTCTTGTACTGCGAGGCCGTAGGCGGTGGCCCACGTCGCCCACGCCTTACGCCGCCTCTGCAAATGACTCTTCCCCACCTGATATTAAGTGGTAATAAAGTCAAAAGCGAAGATAGCTGGTACAGCAGTTATAAACTGCCACACCAACCATCCTCATCTTGCCGGCCTGCAAAAATCTTCACGCCTCCCTTAAAGGACCCCAGATTGTAGGAAGGAGGGAACACGTGCGCGGGCAAAGAATTCCACTTACGAATAGCACGACAAAGAAATGAGTCACCAAATTTCTTTGTTCGTGTAGGAATGAATAGTGGCCACAGTAAGTCGGTGGCAACGTAGGCCAGCGCGCGTGGGCCTCTGAAGAAAAGGTGATGGAGGGATAAGGGAGAACAACTCCTTAGAACACTCGCCGTGGTATAGTCGGGAGAATGCGTTTAATGTTGAGAATGCAGATTTATAGAGCTAAAGATTCCATTACATACAGTGGTTAAATTTTTGTTTTACGACAAATAATAATAATAATAATAAACTTTATTTCTCTCCACAATCTTATACATGCTTAATGAGTAACAGATTAAAAAAAAAACTTAGGTCTAAGATTGTGAGAGACTGGTGACCAAACTGAGCTGACGCCTGTGTCTCAGTGCACCAGCCTCTCCCCGCTTAAGAAAGTGTTCAAGCAAAAAAAAAAGGAGAACAACGATAAAATCTAAAATTACATTAATATTATTTTGCATGATATAGAATATAGTAGTGTTGGTTGTGAGTATGGTGTTTATGTGCATGTGTGAAGTTTGTGTGTGTGTGTGTGCGTGTTTATGTGCATGTGTGAGGTGTGTGTGTGCGTATGTGTGTGTGTTAGTGTGCGTGTGTGGAGGGGGCGTGTGGGACTGGCTCGTAATTCAAGAATTCATAAGGCTTTCTGTTTCAAAATAGTTTAGGTTTTGCAGGAAATTGGTGACTTTCTTCTTGCAGCAGAATCTGGTGAGTAAATGTATTGACAATTTTCGATTTAGTTTGTTGTAGAGAAGTGGTCCAAGAAAACTATAAAAACGATTAGAGAAAGAGGTGTTAAGTATAGGAGATACATATACAGGCGGGCGTCGTGCTGTACGCGTAGTTATTGTTACAGGTATTCGATCTTTATGCTTTTTTAGAATAGTACACAGGATAAACAGTTGTCTTACAGTGAGCACTTGCGTGATTTGATATAACTCAAACGTGGGAAAGAGAATTGGCTTGAACATACACACTTTCAGTATAGCTCTTTGAGCACGCTCTAAGCATAGAAGGTTGGATTTGGCGGCTCCACCCCAGGTGGTAATGCCATACATGAGTATAGATTGACAAAGTGCTAGATAAATCATTTTAATTATATGCGGCTCGGCAACATGACTGGGCCATAAGGCCCAGTGTACCCATCAATAACATAAGCTATTGATGATAGGAGCATAAGCTCCGATAGAGTATGGCGTTCCGCAAGGGAGTATACTTGGCCCAACACTCTTCCTCGTGTATATTAATGAACTGTGCTCCCTCATTGTTCCAAGCGGCAAAGTTGTCTGTTACGCCGATGATACCGCCCTTTTGTTCTCGGGTGACACGTGGAAGGAGGTTTTTGACTGCGCGCAGTCTGGATTCAACCTTGTCTCAGACTGGCTGCGCTGTAATCTTCTAACCCTCAACATCCAAAAGACTTGTTACCTTACTTTTTCTATTCGTTCTCTTCCGGCAACTGTGATTCCTTATAAAATAATAACCCATTCACATTCATCTGATATTCCTTTTCCGTGTTCTTGTCCTTCACTAACTTGTGTAGAATCCATTAAATATCTAGGTGTCACATTAGACAATAAACTTAACTTTAAAGCTCATCTCAAAATAACCTCTGGCCGAATCCGTAAGCTTATATATGTTTTCAAAAAAATACGTCATGTTGCCGAGCCGCATATAATTAAAATGATTTATCTAGCACTTTGTCAATCTATACTCATGTATGGCATTACCACCTGGGGTGGAGCCGCCAAATCCAACCTTCTATGCTTAGAGCGTGCTCAAAGAGCTATACTGAAAGTGTGTATGTTCAAGCCAATTCTCTTTCCCACGTTTGAGTTATATCAAATCACGCAAGTGCTCACTGTAAGACAACTGTTTATCCTGTGTACTATTCTAAAAAAGCATAAAGATCGAATACCTGTAACAATAACTACGCGTACAGCACGACGCCCGCCTGTATATGTATCTCCTATACTTAACACCTCTTTCTCTAATCGTTTTTATAGTTTTCTTGGACCACTTCTCTACAACAAACTAAATCGAAAATTGTCAATACATTTACTCACCAGATTCTGCTGCAAGAAGAAAGTCACCAATTTCCTGCAAAACCTAAACTATTTTGAAACAGAAAGCCTTATGAATTCTTGAATTACGAGCCAGTCCCACACGCCCCCTCCACACACGCACACTAACACACACACATACGCACACACACACCTCACACATGCACATAAACACGCACACACACACACACAAACTTCACACATGCACATAAACACCATACTCACAACCAACACTACTATATTCTATATCATGCAAAATAATATTAATGTAATTTTAGATTTTATCGTTGTTCTCCTTTTTTTTTTGCTTGAACACTTTCTTAAGCGGGGAGAGGCTGGTGCACTGAGACACAGGCGTCAGCTCAGTTTGGTCACCAGTCTCTCACAATCTTAGACCTAAGTTTTTTTTTTAATCTGTTACTCATTAAGCATGTATAAGATTGTGGAGAGAAATAAAGTTTATTATTATTATTATTATTTGTCGTAAAACAAAAATTTAACCACTGTATGTAATGGAATCTTTAGCTCTATAAATCTGCATTCTCAACATTAAACGCATTCTCCCGACTATACCACGGCGAGTGTTCTAAGGAGTTGTTCTCCCTTATCCCTCCATCACCTTTTCTTCAGAGGACCACGCGCGCTGGCCTACGTTGCCACCGACTTACTGTGGCCACTATTCATTCCTACACGAACAAAGAAATTTGGTGACTCATTTCTTTGTCGTGCTATTCGTAAGTGGAATTCTTTGCCCGCGCACGTGTTCCCTCCTTCCTACAATCTGGGGTCCTTTAAGGGAGGCGTGAAGATTTTTGCAGGCCGGCAAGATGAGGATGGTTGGTGTGGCAGTTTATAACTGCTGTACCAGCTATCTTCGCTTTTGACTTTATTACCACTTAACATCAGGTGGGGAAGAGTCATTTGCAGAGGCGGAAAGAGAATTGGCTTGAACATACACACTTTCAGTATAGCTCTTTGAGCACGCTCTAAGCATAGAAGGTTGGATTTGGCGGCTCCACCCCAGGTGGTAATGCCATACATGAGTATAGATTGACAAAGTGCTAGATAAATCATTTTAATTATATGCGGCTCGGCAACATGACGTATTTTTTTGAAAACATATATAAGCTTACGGATTCGGCCAGAGGTTATTTTGAGATGAGCTTTAAAGTTAAGTTTATTGTCTAATGTGACACCTAGATATTTAATGGATTCTACACAAGTTAGTGAAGGACAAGAACACGGAAAAGGAATATCAGATGAATGTGAATGGGTTATTATTTTATAAGGAATCACAGTTGCCGGAAGAGAACGAATAGAAAAAGTAAGGTAACAAGTCTTTTGGATGTTGAGGGTTAGAAGATTACAGCGCAGCCAGTCTGAGACAAGGTTGAATCCAGACTGCGCGCAGTCAAAAACCTCCTTCCACGTGTCACCCGAGAACAAAAGGGCGGTATCATCGGCGTAACAGACAACTTTGCCGCTTGGAACAATGAGGGAGCACAGTTCATTAATATACACGAGGAAGAGTGTTGGGCCAAGTATACTCCCTTGCGGAACGCCATACTCTATCGGAGCTTATGCTCCTATCATCAATAGCTTATGTTATTGATGGGTACACTGGGCCTTATGGCCCAGTGTACCCATCAATAACAACACACTGACATCGACCACTTAGATAGCTATTGAATAAGGCTAGCTGATTACCACGTATACCAATACTTTCTAACCTCTTCAAAAGGATTTGGGCCGAGACCGTATCGAACGCCTTCGCGAGATCTAAAAAGATAGCGAGACATTTTTTGCGATTGTCCAAATCTCTGACAATACAATCCGTCAATTCTTGCACAGCATCAGATGCAGATCTATGAGATCTGAAGCCAAACTGATTACAAGATAATAGTCCCTTTTCCTCAAGAAATTTTACCAAGCGCTTATTAATTAGGCGTTCCAGAACTTTAGACAAGGCAGAGAGGATAGAAATTGGTCGGTAATTGTTAACAAGGCCACGGTCCCCACTCTTAAAAATAGGATGGATGATAGCTTTTTTAAAAGCAGATGGAAAAATGCCAAGGTTCATAGAGAGATTACATATATGAGTTATTGGAGGTGCTAGAATTTTAGAGTAACGTCTTAACAACGATGAAGAAATATTGTCCCATCCAGTAGCACAGTTGTATCTCAACGAAAAGATTGTGTTTTCCACTTCTTCAATTGTAGTGTCAACCAACGCAAACGATTGTAAAGAAGGATAGGAAGATGAGTTAGATGAATACTGTTGAGGAAAATTACTAAATAAGATTTTCTCTGCAAGTGACTTACCAATACCAGCAAAAAAGGAGTTGACGCAGGTGGTAGATTCAGTAGGGGTTGGCTTACATTGGAGCAGGTCACTGGATCTGGTAGCCGTCTTGTTTAAATGACTGACATCTTTAATGGCATCCCATAATGTTTTCGAATTCGACCCCGCACTGAGGAGTAGGCTTTTCTCGTAATTTTGTTTTATTTTTCTTAGTAGCGCGTTGCAGAAGTTCCGATATCTATAATATGTTATGCGTAATAAGGAATTGCTAGGATTGCTTCTCAGTCTCTTATGCATTGCATCTCGATTGCGTATACATTTTAATAAGCCGGGAGTTATCCATGGCTTAACGGGTCTACGCCGGTGTGATAGAGTAACAGAGATAGTATGAGATGATACTGTAGATTGAACAATCTCTATGAAACAATCGGTTGCTACATCCGGATTATTGGAGAGTAATATGGCAGAAAAATCCAAATTTTTAAATGAAATGGAAAGGGCTTCGTAGTCTATTTTTTTAATAGTCTTAGGTAAAAGCGGAAGATAATTACTATGCTCAATAGAAAGTAGTACCGAAGAATGATCCGTTATAGTTGACTGGATGACTAATGCAAGAGCTGGGTTACGAGACTTAAGAATAACGTGATCAAGACATGTGGAGAAGCGGGTCGGAAGAGTGTGGGCTGGAAGAAGACCATGGAAAGCTAACGTATTGAGGTAATTTTCGCCGTCTAGATCTAGATTTTCGGGTGTAATATCAATATTAATGTCGCCCATAATAATAATATTTTTCTGATTTCGTAGCGTATCGAGGACGGAGCTCAGTGAATTTATAAAGTTACTTTTGTTACGGAAAGCGCAGGGACGATAGACACCTAAAATCACAGTATCAGAATTAGGTTTAATTAGTAGGGCACTAGCTTCCGCTATATTGGGTTCGTGGATCGTTAATCCGGTCAGATTATTTTTGTAATAAACTATTACACCATCATTCTGATTTGCAGGGTTTCAAGAGGAAACAGAGGAAAAACCATTTAAAGTGGGTATCAACGGGTTACTTTGCAACCAGCACTCAGTAAGAATAATGATGTCGGGAAGCGTATTTAAGCTATTTAACAATATTTCAAGATTAGCAAAGTTTGCAGCTAAGCTGCGAATATTTTGAGTTAGGATATCTTATTACGATTGCACAACAGATTCCGGATTTCATGAGTGTCACATAATACTGATGAAGCAACAGAGACATTATCAATGTTATTTACCAGTATTTTATTTTGACTATCGAATTTTATAAATATTTACCAAGATGTTAAGCACGAAATGAAAGCTTATTTTATATAAAAAGAAAACTCCAGCGATTGTATAAGAAGACAAATGTATAGAATTCATCACTATGCAGTAAGAAAGCCGTCCATAAAAAAGCGCACCAATGAGTGTATATGTATGTGTAAGTGAAAAGTCTGTATAAGTGTTATTTGTGTTCGAATGTGTCATTGTACGAATACAGTTATGTAAATAAGCAAAACCATTTTTATTTATCGTTAATATAGTAATTTTAAGCTTATAATAATTAAGTAAGAAATTAATCTTTTTTAATATAGAAAAATATATAAGAGGATGCCAATACATTGTAAGAAAAATGTAGAAGCGATAAACTACACTATATAGTCAATTTGTAATATTGGCAAGTTCGATCTCGGAATTCACCCGCACTGGTATCTGGTTTTCTTCCTTTTTGACGTAAACTTTACCGTAGGATGTCCAGGCTGCAGCGAGCCGTTTGTTTTTAACGTTTTCTCGTGCGAGATAATGTAGTCTTCGTGTTTTGCTAGTCAAATATTCAGACAAATAAATTATACGATTAGGACCTGATAACTTGATATCCTGGGTGCTTAATGTATGCTGTTTAGCATCACGCCTATTCTTGTTATATAACCGCAAGCCAGACACAATACTTTCCTTTCTGTAAGTAGAATTAAAATTAACGATTATACTTTCGCTCTTGTTCCGCAGTATGTCGCGTATCTCAAGGTCGTGTATCGGTGAATCAGGGCAAATTGAGGAACTAATATTCTTAACTATTTGAGTTAAAACCTCGCGACTTTCATCTTCTTGTTTTGGAATATTTCGTATTTCTAATGATGAGCCTCGTACATTTTTTTCGAGCATCTCCAGTTTGTCCTCCAAGTTGGCCACTCGAATCTTGTAATCAGTATTTTCTCGCTCCAAACTTCCAATCTTAGAAAGAAGGTCATCGTATTGTTGCGAAATAAATTCTACAGATTTCCGAATATCCTTATTTTGATTTAACATAACTTCCATGGTGTTAGCAAGAGACTCGAATTTTTGTTCGAGCTGGGTTTTCAACTCGGTGAACATTAACTTTATTTCCAAGTTAGACATTGGTATTGAATCGGTCGTGGCGTACTCATCAAATGTCCGTTTTTGACGTTTAGTTAAAGTAGTGGTCTCGTCTTTGTTGCCCGAACCAATAGATAAATTAATTTCAGGGTCCGAAGCATAATGCACCACGGGGGAGCCTTTAAATTTGATTCATTACGAGGCGGAGGCGCGCGTTTCACCGACATAGTTAAATTCGTTTAGGCCTAAATGTTCCGACGGCAAAGTGCAAAACGCTTGGGCGGGGTTACGCACACGCAAGTCAATCAATGCAACGACAATGAGGATGCGCTTACGCACACTAGATTATTGGAGGCGTGTCTTACTGCTCCCACTGTTGCCAAGCGCACTAAAGGTCACTTCCTACTTGTGTACGGTGAACAGTTACCTGTATTTGTCACTTTTGTTTTGAATGACTTCCCATTCACACCACACTATACTTTAACTCTTTGCGTTTATTGTTGCCTGGTAGTCACTGAGATTTTATTGAGGTGAATTTTTATAATATTTCGAAATTTATTAATATAGAAACACGTCCGAACTGAATAGAATCCAAGAGGGGAGAGGAAATATTGACGAAGTTATGACGAAATTACTAAACGAACTTTCGGCTGGCCGCGTGGTGGCTGTTACGTCACAGAGCTCTAGCGCTCGGGCGCGAGTGTGCGTAGAGACGCTACTGAAGTTCGACCGGAGTGAACCACGATCGAGCCCTGTGACGTCACACGTTTCGGCCGCCGATGATTATTGGCTACCATAAAATTAGTTATAAAATCGCCACGAATGAACCGATTTCGATGATTTAAAAAGTATATTCATTGAAAAGCTTCATCATCATCATCGGGACCAACGGCTTAGCGTGCCTTCCGAAGCACGGAGGAGCTCAAGATAGTAAATTTTTGGTCATCCATCCAATGACCGACCACTGCGAATGTTGCTTAACTTCAACGATCGCAGCCGAACGCGCTAACCAGTTGCGCCATCGAGCTCCTCCATCATGCATCTATGTATTTTTTATTTTTAGTTGAAAAGCTCATTAGATCATTATACTATTGATTTTGATTTGATTTGCTGACCTAGTTTGCAAACCGAAATGTCAATGTCAAATTTTGTATGGAAACTTGGACAGCAGCGGCACAAAGTACGTAACGAGAACTAAAAAGTAGTACACATTTGACAATGACATTTCGGACTCGCCAACGATACGAATTCGATATTGGTTCGTGCTTAGGGCACTGATCCTCGTTCAATAACGTCTATTAGTATGTGACGACCTCCGTGGCCGAGTGGTTTGTACGCCGGGTATCATGGTGTCGCCGACTCGAGAGGTCCCGGGTTCGAATCCCGGTGGGGGCAGATGTTTGTGTGATGAATACGATCATTTGTACTCCAGTCATGGATGTTTAATATGTATTTCTATATAAATATACTTATATATGTACTGTATATGTATTCTATCCGTTACCCTTTTTTTTTGTGACGAGGGGAAATGCAGTTACGCACCATACCGTGACGCTGACTAGGCGCACGGCGTGTGTGGGACTCGCCGGCACGGGAAACAGTGCCGACCCTACTCAAGCAGGACCAGTGCGGAAGGCCACACTGATCCTACTCCACTAAAACCCCCCGGTACCCTCCTACGCCCATATGGGGGTGGTCTCGGGGCCGACGCACCTGCGTGCGCCACATCTCCGAGCACGTCCCCGGGCAGGCCCGGCCCAACGAGTGGACCGGGCGACGCGCCTCAGGGGGACTGCGCTAGGGTACTAGGCAGTCCCCAGACGTGGTGGCCTATGCCGGAGCGGCACCTAGGACGCGCGGCTGGTCAGGCCGCGCCCAGACCACCTTAGGGCCGTCGAAGACCGGCAGTCACCGCTGCCTGCCTTCTTCGGCCCACCCGTCTACCCCGGAGAGGGGCGGCTAGAGCGTCCTCCTCCCGCTCCCTCTCCGCTGCCTCCTTCTGCGTCATCACCGATTCGCAGAAGGAGGCGGTAACCCTCCAGGCTCTCTCGCTACCAAGCATGGCTCTAACCATACTTGGCAGCGTGAGGCCTCCTCCGCCGAGCGCCGCGATCAGATCGCAGCGCTCATTTCGCCAGGCCGGGCACACGATCAACGTGTGCTCGGCCGTGTCGTCGGGAGAGGCGCAGTGATGACACCGCGGCGTCTCCTCCCGACGGGCGACTCGGTGCAGGTAGTGACCGCAGCACCCATGTCCGGTCAGTACCTGCACCAGGCGGTAGGTGAGGGTGCCCCGCTGGCGCCCTACCCACTCCTCCAACACCGGACGAATCGCCTCGATCGTCCGGTGGCCAGCGGCTGGGTTGGCGAGTGCCTCCACCCATCGGCGCAGAGCCTCCCTCTGCGCCTCGGTGCGGACCCGTTCTATCTCCTCTAGAACGGGTCGCTCGCCCCGATTTCTCGCCGCGACCCGGTGCTGATGCACCTGGGACAGTACCAGGGCATCAATCTCCCACGGGAGCGTGCCTGCTAGGACGCAGGCAGCCCCGTGGCTGACCGTGCGGTAAGCCCGCACGGCCCGGGTCGCTATGACCCTCTGCGGTCTTCGCAGGAGGGCCCTCGTGCGGGACGAGAGGCACTCCGCCCAGACTGGGGCCCAGTACAGCGCTATCGACTTTATCACGGAGTGATAAAGCCGACGGCACTTCGCCTTCAGCTCCCCCACATTGGGGAGGAGGCGACCGAGTTCGGCTGCGACGCCGCACAGCCGGGGAGCGAGGAGCCTGAAGTGCTCCTCCCAGCTCCATCGGGGGTCTAGGGTCAGGCCGAGATACTTGAGATGCATCTCGACCGGAACCCACACCCCCTCTGCCCGGGCACGGAGCCCCGGCGGGGTCCTGCATCTGGGACCGTGGAAGGCCATTCCAGTCCCAGGAGGCGGATGCGTCGGACGACCATGGAGGTGCCGACCGACGCAAGGTGGACCGCCTCCTCCCACCCCCTCGCTCTCGCCGCTACAAGGGTGTCGTCCGCAAAGCAGACGACATCCATGCGCGGCAGGAGCTCACCCCGCAGGACCCAGTTGTACCCCAGGTTCCATAGGAGGGGACCTAATACGGAACCCTGGGGTACGCCTGCCTTCACTGGCCACGACTGGACGCGGCCCTCCGCATCCTCGTTCAGGACTGACCGATCTCGCAGGTAGTCCCGGACGAGGGTGCGGAGGTAGAGTGGCACTCGGTGGAACTCGAGCGCCGCCTCTATGCACTCGTGGGGGATGGTGTTGAACGCGTTCGCGATGTCCAAGGACACCGCGATCACCACCTCCCCCCGAGCTGTGGCCGCCTCAGTCCACCTCTTGAGACGGCCAACCGCGTCCATCGTGGACCGGCCGGTTCGGAAGCCGTACTGGCATTCCGCCAGGTCCGGCCCCTCACCCTCAATGTGCTCGATGATCCGGGAGGCGAGAATCTTCTCGAAAGCCTTCCCGGACTCATCGAGCAACACCACCGGCCGGTAGCCCGCTGGGGAGTTCGCCGGGCGGCCTTCCTTGCGGAGAAGTCAGAGCCAATACAAGCCAAGTCAGAGTGCAGATGGCAATACGCAGGGCCGTGTGGGCCTCGTTGTACGCCCGGCGGAGGACCTCCTCTTCGCCGGGCGCTCGTCTGGCGCGCCTACGGCATCGTTGGTAGGCGCGCCTGGCCCCCATACTGGCGGTATGCAGGATCGTGAGCTCCTGCGTCCACCAGTATGCCTGCCCACTCCTCCGTGGGCCAATCCGCGCCCTCGGCATGGCGGCGCTGCAGACGACGTTGATGTCGTCCGCGAAAAGGTCCGCCATGCCGTCGGCATCCCCCGCGACGGCGTCAGGGACCCCTGCCCAGGCCCGCACCGTCGCCGCCTCCTCCGCCACATCCGGCTGGAGGCGTGCGAGCGCCCACCGGGGCCCCTGGGGATGCCGTGGAGACCTCGTAACGGACGTATCGGTGGTCCGATAGGGTCTCCACATCCGCCTCCACCCGCCAGCCCCGGATACGGGCCGCGAGCGGCGGGGTGGCGAAGGACACGTCAATGAGTGACGTGCCCTGCCACCGGACGCAGGTAGGGGTGGTTCCTCGGTTGAGGATCTGGAGACCCAGGGCAAACACTCAGGCCTCCAGAACACCACCCCTGACCTATCCGTTACCCTAGCATCCCACAACACAAGCCTTACAGTGCTTACTTTGGCGCTAGGCTAATTGGTGTGAGTGTTGGAAATATTTATTATTTATTTATTTAGTTAAGCAGGTATAGGCAAACTTTTTCCTTATCCAGTCAATATTTATTGAAGAGATAACTTCTTATGGGAAGGTAAACCGCTTCGTTACGTAACGCGTTACGGCTCCAGTCTTTCAGGAACATAGTAAGAAAATTGTGAGAGACCCCAAGGTGGTAAGCGCGTTCGGTCTGCGATCGTGGAAGTTAAACAACTTTCACAATGGCCAGTCATTGGATGGGTGACCAAAAACTTATCATAAGTGAAACGGCACACTTTGAGTGGTTTGTACACCATCACCCATCCAATGACCGACCACTGCGAAAGTTGCTTAACTTCAACGATCGCAGCCGAACGCGCTAACCACTCGCCCAATCGAGCTCCTCAACTTTTGATGGGTGACTTAAATCCGCTGTCCAATTCACCTTGACCATTATAGTAGAAAAAAAACCACGCGGACCAGGCACCAGACGGGACTCGAACCCGCACCCTTCGCTGTCCGGGCGAATGCACTGACCATTATGCTACCGCGGCCCTAATGGTTTTCCTACAAAATATTTTTATGCCTTGTCGAATTCTTTCTAGTGTTTCGAAAGCTGCAAGACAGCGCCATCTCTTCGTTGGATCCATCCTTTCTCTTCTTTACACTTAAACATCATCATCATCATCAACAGCCTATCCTAGTCCACTGCTGGACATAGGCCTCTCCAATTGCACGCCACTCAGATCGATCTTGGGCTACTCGCATCCAGCTCCTGCCAGCCACCTTGCGCAAATCGTCACTCCATCGCGCCTGAGGACGTCCTACACTACGTTTGCCTAGTGTGATGAATATGAGCATTTGTACTCAAGTCATGGATGTTCAATATGTATTTATATAGGGTAAAATTGAATGTTTTAATGAAACTTCGTGGGATTGTTGGGTTACGTGTATAGAGTATCTCTGATTTTTTCTCTCATTCCTCCGTGCTTCGGAAGGCACGTTAAGTCGTCGGTCCCGGCTGCATCTGCAGTCGTCAGCATCCACCAATCTGAACTGGGTCCGCGTGGTGGGGCATGGCCCAATCTCCCTATTACATCAATAGGGAAGGTCTGTGCTCCAGCAGGGAGGAATTAATAGGCTGATGATGAAATGCATTTTTTAAGCAATAAATGTGTTGAAAAATAATCATCATCATCAACAGCCCATCCTAGTCCACTGCTGGACATAGGCCTCTCCAATTGCACGCCACTCAGATCGATCTTGGGCTACTCGCATCCAGCTCCTGCCAGCCACCTTGCGCAAATCGTCACTCCATCGCGCCTGAGGACGTCCTACACTACGTTTGCCTAGACGCGGTCTCCACTCCAGAACCCGTCTACCCCAACGCAGTGCCGGACTAAGCCCGTCAGAAGCCCGGGGCGGCAAAGCTCAATGAGGCTCCCAGCTTTAAAAAAAATGTAGATTCTCATGTTTATTTCGTTAAAACCAGTCTTGTCCAATTCACCATAACTTTGTATCAGATTGTCAACTGATACAGCCAAAGCGTCATCTGAAGCTTCTAGCATAAACTTTGTTTCAATAATTTGGAAAATATTTTTCATATGTTTAATAGCCCAATTTGAAAATTCTTGTATAAAGCGGTCTATGCATTCATACATTGACCGACATATTTCTTCTTGAATTGATAATCAAGCATCATGAGCTGATTCACCCGGTCTCGTTCTTTTTACCTTTACTTTTCCTTGTTTCTTTAAAGACTTGTTTAGGATTTGATCAGGGTAACGCGGAGGTATTTGGGGGCCCCCCATGATCGTAGGCCCGGGGCGGGCCGCCCCTTCCGCCCCCCTGTTAGTCCGCCACTGCCCCAACGGTTATCGGTTCTTCGGCAAATATGGCCAGCCCACTGCCACTTCAACTTGCTAATCCGGTGGGCTATGTCTATAACTCTGGTTCTCTGTCGGATTACCTCATTTTGTTTTTCCAACACACACCATTTACCCTAGCCCCAAAGTAAGCACTATAAGGCTTGTGTTATGGGATGCTACAGTAACGAATAGAATACATATACTGTCTGTACATATATAAGTATATTTATATAAATACATATTAAACATCCATGACTGGAGTACAAATGCTCGTATTCATCACACAAACATCTGCCCCCACCGGGATTCGAACCCAGGACCTCTTGAGGAGCTCGATGGCGCAGGTGGTTGTCGCGCTCGGCTGCGATCGTTGAAGTTAAGTAACTTTAGCAGTGGTCGGTCATTGGCTGGGTGACCAAAAATTTACTATCTCGAGATCCTCCGTGCTTCGGAAGGCACGTTAAGCCGTTGGTCTCGGCTGCATCTGCAGTCGTTAGCACCCATCAATCCGCACTGGGCCCGCGTGGTGGGTCATGGCCCAATCTCCCTATTCCATCCATAGGGAAGCCTGTGCCCCAGCAGTGGGGACATTAATAGGCTGATGATGACTGCCACTTCAACTTGCTAATCCGGTGGGCTGTCTATAACTCTGGTTCTCTGCCGGATTACCTCATTTCTGATGCGATCCTTCAGAGAAACCTAGCATAGCCCTTTCCATAGCGCGTTGAGCGACTTTGAACTCGTGGACAAGCTCCGTATGTCATGACAGGTAGGACGCACTGATTGAAGACTTTCGTCTTTAGGCACTGTGGGATCGACGATGTCAGGACCTGACGTAGCTTCACAAACGCTGCCCAACCTATCTGAATTCTTCTATTCACCTCGTCCTCAAAGTTGTTTCTACCTAGGGCTGCCATCTCTAAAATGTGGCAACCAGGATAAGACGCGTGATAACCCCGGATTTTGGAGCCCAAAACCCGGACAGACCAATAAAAATAGTTAAAAATATCACAAATCAACTTTTGATCTAGGCAAAAGAGCTAGCGGTCTACCTCATAATAAGTGGTCACTACTGCCCATGGACACTTGCAGCACCAAGGGCCTTTCATGCGTTGCCGTAAATTTTTAAACCCGGACTACAAATGAAACCCCGCCCGGACGCTCCCCGGACGCCCCGTAAACTAGGACAAATCCGGGGAAACCCGGACGGATGGCAGCCCTATTTCTACCTAACTGCAATGTCTGCCCGAGGTACACATATTTTTGAAGAACTTCGGGAACGGTGCCGTGTATTGCAATCCGGTAGAACATGTTCATTGAACGTGACCTTGGTTTTATCCAAGTTCATCCGTAGTCCGATGCGTATGGAAGAGTCAGCCAGGTCATCATTTAAACATCTAGCAGTTAAATGCTTAAAAGAAAAATTCAAATATATCACCTTGACCAGTTCAGCGTTGCTGCCGCGGTAGTCGCAGTATTTGCATTTGTCCGTCTTCTCGTAGCCGTGTTTGGACTTGCAGTGCATCAGCAGTTGGCGTTTGCTCATGAACTTCCTTCCACAATGCTGGATAACAAGCAATAATTATATTTTTAATTTTTAAACATTTAACTGTCATTGCTTAAATCTAAAGAAAATTGTATTAGAAAAAAAACCACGCGGACCAGGCAACAGATGGGACTCGAATCCGCGGAATTCGCTATCCGGGCGAATGCACTGACCATAATGCTACCGCGGCCCTGATGGCCGTGTCGAATTTTCTCTAACCTTTCTTAGGCTGCAAGGCAGCGCCATCTCTGCGCATTGTAGGTAACCCACAATGTCAAATGAATACCTTTACAAATATTAAACATTTGAAAGAAGAGTTAGCGATTATAGTTATACTAGCAAACCAGTGAACCAAATGTTCACCAAAAAAAAAATATGTATTTAATTAATTGAGAACTTCGGAGATTTTGTGTGGTTTCGTTTGAAATAGAAATCACGTGATTTCTCGAAAACCGGAAGTGCTACGTTACTCAAATCCGGTTTGTAGTCTTATCAGCACCACGGACGGACGGACGGACGGACTTGTCTAATAGATAAGAGATTTCTAACATATTTTTCTTTAGATTTAAAAATCTGTCTAATAAATTATTAAAAAAAAATGCACTCATGCTTCCTTACTTATGTAATAGGTATTTTTTTCGAATGGCTTAGCAAACCACTTCAGTTGCTTCCGGGGACCACCGGTTAAGAACCACTGAATTAGTCGCACTATTTTCATGCTCAATTGCAATGATAGCACATTGATCATGTGCATGTGTGATGCGGAAAAAAATGTTTGTCATCATCTCTATTTATGTGAAATACATTACCTCACACACAACTTTAGGTCCAAAGTGTATCTTGTAATGGCAACTCAACGAATTTTTTGTTTTCAGAACTTTCTTACAAATCTTGCACTGCAGTATAGCCATTTTCTCCTTTTTATCATCGACATCCTGCTTAGGAGGCACAGTGCTCTCATCATACTCTAGTTTGACTTTCTTTCTTGGTACATCTCTGAATGTAAAATTCAATGGTTTTTTTAATAGTTGTTCAACAGTTATTTCACACTTATCTAAATTTACATTATTACTACTTGTTGAGTTGTTGACGGAGATATTGCAAATATTTTTATCGTCATGTTTGCTCTCATTAAAATCATCAGACAAGTTTTTCTCATCGTCAGAAACATCTGTATCTTGAGTCATGATATCTCTTACACCGCTGTCGGTGACACACATATTAGACCCATTGTTGATTCTGTTTTGTATAACTGATTGCGATTTGTGGCATTTCTCTAAGAATTTTATGTGTTTGTTGACGGTTTTAATGCAATCTGTGCACATTGTGTGTGGTAGGTTATCATCCTCTTGAATCTGAAAATTTAATTAAGTACAGCTAGTATTTCTGACAGCCCTCTGTGCAGAGCCTGCCTGGAGGCCGATGAAACGAGCGCCCATGGCCTACTGGAGTGCAAGGGCGTTGCAAGACAAAGGACTTCTCTAATGGGAAGTCCGAAGACAGTAGAGGCAGCAACATTCGGAGACTGCTGAGCTTTCTGGAGGAGATGAGATGCCAATCCCCACGCAAAATAGGCACTAGGTGTCGAGGTGCGGAAACAGCCCGCCGTACTACTAAGACTAAGTACAGCTAGGTATCTTCGCATCTGGACTTCATCGTCACTTAACATCAGGTGGGGTGGAGTCATTTGTCAGACCTATCTATAAAAAAATACTTCTTATAGGTAGTTACAATTTTTATAATTTTAAAGCATGTAACTGCTTGATGTTTAAATCTAAAGAAAATATGACTAGAAAAAATTCCACGCGGGCCAGGCAGGAATTTTTTCTAGTCATATTTTCTTTATACTTCTTATAGTTAAGTCATTGGCAGGCCATACAAACAATGGGCAGATGACATAGTCAACATAGCCGGTCAGACTGGACCAAGAAAGCAAGCCACAGGTACACGGAAGGAAATGGAGGAGGCCTTCACCCTTTCAGGGGACCATAATTATTAGTGTATAAGATTAACAAATTTTGTAATGTAGATCAAATTTCACACTAATATTACAAAGGCAAAGTTTGTGAGTGTGTGAGTGTGTATGTTTGTTTACTTCTTTACATCTAAACCGCTGGAGCAATTTTAATAAAAGGAGGAGCTAGATGGCGCAAGTGGTTAGCGCGTTGGGATGCGATCGTTGAAGCTAAGCAACTTTCGCAGTGGTCAGTCATTGGATGGGTGACCAAAAATCTTCTATCCCGAGTTCCTCCATGCTTCGGAAGGCACGTTAAGCCGTTGGGCCCGGCTGCATCTGCAGTTATTAGCACCTGCCTATCTGCATTGGGCCCGCGCCGTGGGTCATGGCCCAATCTCCCTATTCCATCCATAGGGAAGGCCTGTGCCCCAGCAGTGGGGACATTAATAGGCTGATGATGAATCTGACGCCCTTGATTAACACATAGGTTACGTTTTACTGCGGGAAAATATCCCTAATAAACAGGGCAGGGTAAGACCAAGGCTTTATTTATTTTAATTTTTCCAAGAATTTGTCAGAGATCAGGATCACAGAGTTATATTATATAGTTTTATTTATTTATTAACCCCATACTCTTAAATAATGTTATTAAAAGTTATTTTTATGTTATATTTTACCACCAAAATAATGATAGAATCACTTTAGTTATGGTTGATGCAACATGCATTAATATATAATATATTTTTTAATTTAAATAAGGGCTAAATTGTACTTCCAAGGCCCAAGTGGTGATACACAAGGTTAGGTTAGGTTAGTGTTGTGTGGTTAGCGGCGAAGGGGCAGAAAAAAAAATTAAGTGACATTTCCTACAAAAAACCGGCCAAGTGCGAGTCGGACTCGCGCACCGAGGGTTCCGTACAAACCTCTAGGTATATTTTAATAATTATTAAAAAAAAAAAATTATAGGATGTAACTAAGAATTTACGGTTTTCGCAATTTTTCCTTTATCTGTACTATAAGACGTTACTTCATACCAAATTTCAAGATTCTAAGTTCACGGGAAGTACCCTGTAGGTTTTGATTCCCATGCGAGTTTCGAAAATTTGCGACATAAACGGCTGTATCTTTTGATTGCTTTGGCTTAGAAGTTTGATTTTTTCGCAGCTCCAAGGGACAGTACTCCTGAGTATTATATATGAATTTCAGTTTGATACCTCTACGTGTTCCTGAGAAAAACGGTCTTGACAGACGGACGGACGGACAGACGGACAACAAAGTGATCCTATAAGGGTTCCGTTTTTTCCTTTTTAGGTACGGAACCCTAAAAACAATTCAAGTATTACCTATCTTGGGCCCTAGAAGTACAGTTTTACCAAAATAAGAATTTACCTTCAGTCCTGTGGTTAACTTTAATATATAAGAGTAATTATCACATCTTGATAGATCATAAAAAATTGGATTTAAGTCACTTGTACTTAAGCATGTTCGACAGCAGTCCATGCTATTCATTATTAAACTAATTACATTATTAAGCACTTCTTTTCCTGCTCAAGAGTAAAACATACTTTATTGAGAAACATGCAGTTTAAACGACTAGATAATACCAATGTCTCAGATCAAATAAAAAGTATGGTCTGAGACCAATGTTATATTTATTGCGATGAGGGTTGCTGGCCGCACTTTTTAACCCTTTCAAGAGTATTCTATTTCTTCGTAGTGATTACTTATAAATAATTAATTTAGATCTCTTCCTGCTTAACAATTCATCAAAGAAACGGCCAAAAATGGGCCAAAAAAACACGGCAATAAACGAAATAACAATAAACAATAACAGCTGATTGCATTTCGATGGGTACAGACATCAGCAATCGTTTAAGTTATACAGGACTGTAATAATTTGCCAAACCTTTTTTACACTTAATAACAAAAGCACAAAGTTCAAAGTCTGTTGCAAATTTTTGAACTTTTGTTATAACCTGACGGGCTGTCGTCGCAGTACCTAACGTCCGGAAATGAAAAAAATTTCACGCTACGTTTTGTTGTCGCAAAGTGTGTGTAAGCATTATTTTTAAAATAGAAATTGGAAATTCAGTATAGTATGATTGGTGTAATTATAATGTAGAGATATATCTAGCTGCGAATATTTTGCTTAATTAACAATGTTGACCTGACAACAAACTTTATTTAGGAGCTGATTGATTGTAAAAACTAAACGCAAATGTCAAACCAAGCAGAGAATCAAAGCAAAGAGTACTCAGAGAATGCAGAGATTTTAGCCAGTGTTTGTTCGTTCCTATTATTCTAGTTTTATTTAAATTATTACTTTCACTTACAAAAGAATTAGGTGTTAATAATACATGATTTTATTGTAATGGAAACTTGGGACTGCTGTAGGACTTGTTTAAGTAATGAAAGTTTGTGTCCCATTTATGGTGGGCACGAAAACTTTATTGATGTCGTTTATTTAGCAATTGGAATTAATGTAAGTAATTGGAATTATCGTAAGAAAATAAAGGAAATAAATCAAGTAACGAAATTTAAATGCAGTCTATAATATTTAAACAATTTCAATTTAATTTTTACTTTTGTAAATTCATAAACTTTGTCAATTAAAAAAAAACAGAATTTGTTTTTAAAATAGTTTTTTTAGTAGGAATATTTTTTGTCAATTTTTTTAACTATATACACCTCTGTTGTTCGCACAGATAGAGCCCAATGACAACTTACCACAACTTATGTGTTCAACCTGCATAAACTTCATAAAAGAAATATGTAACTTTAAGAAAAACGCGGAGAGCGCACAAGTAAAATTACTCGAAAGGCTGGAAAGAAAAGAATTCAAAGTTATCAAACCAGAATTCTTAATAGTTAAAACAGAAAACGAACTGCCAACTCTTGACTCTTTTACAGAGCTAAATAATGATTGTGATGATGACGATGACGATGTACCATTACGTAACTTACAGCACAAAAGTAATTTTGAAATAGACAAGGAAAAAATTGAATTGGAAATAACCCCAAAAGAAGAAACATATAATATTGAATACAAACCGAAAAGTACAAATAAAAAGAAGAATGCATCAGAAAAACGGCCTGCAAAAAGAAAAGCACGGAACAAAAAGGAGAATTCAGAAGAACAGAAGAGCAGCAAGGAGAAGAAAGGAGTGAAAGAGGAGATTGAATGTGAATATTGCCATAAGATTTTAACATCTAAATTGTCAATGAGGAATCATTATAAAATACATACCGGTTTTGATTTTGTCTGCGAGGTAATTCTTACTAATTAATTTATTGCATTATGTCATGTTTACATAGGTCTTACATAATATGTATTTAAAAGTAGTTCATAATGTAGGCCCTGTTAGGGCATTAAAATAGATTACAAAATAAAATATTATATTTTCAAAAATATATTAAAATTAAATTATTAAGTTCAATTCATTAAATAAAAACAAATCAGTCAATTAAAAAAAAATCAATAATAATAAATTATAAAACAAAAAAAAAATAATTAGATAAATATCTTACTTATTAATTTTGAAAAACTATTATTTTTTTTAATGAAAATCAAATGATCAGCATGTCTGGGAAAGTAACCACCATATTAGCTCTGTTTCTGTCGATGGGTATATCATCAGGTCGGAGATATGCTTGTTGGCCACCCTTCAGCATCGGCTTATTAATTTCTGCACTGCTGCCTTTCCTATGGATGTTGCCAACTGTCTGCTGACAGTCGACAACGGTTTCCACGACCTGGCGTGCACTGAGGGGATGATGCGGTTCTCAGAATGTATGGCGGGTGACTGGTACAGGAGTATTATCTGGTTTTTACTGGCCCTATTCTCGGCATTGCCCTTGAGCCGAATGAAACCTTGATCCGGGTCAAGGGCTGGCTGATATAAACAGGGAGGAGTCTCAGATACCTTCTTCTCGCTCCACCGGTGGTTGAAGGATGGGTAAAGCATTTCCCAGATATTAAAAAAAGGCCTTCTCTATGGATGGAATAGGAAGATTAGGCCATGATCCGCTACATGGCCCAGTGCGGTTCGACTGCAGATGCAGCTGGGTCCAACTGTTTTACATGTCTTCTGAAACACGGAGGAGTTTAAGTTAATAATTTTTTGGTCACCATCCAATTACCAACCACTGTGAAAATTTTTCAATTTCAACGACAGCAGATGAACACCCTAACCACTTCCATTATCGAGCTTATTATTTGTCACCCTAATTAAATGAAAAAACCGTCTGTTATAGCATTGTGGTAAGAAATTCATAACTCGAAGGCTGTTGCTGATGCATTGTCGAGCAAAACATGGTTATGAGAAGACTGACAAATGTTCATATTGCGACTATAAAGCCTCAAACGCAGAGCAGGTGAAGGTAAGTCTGTTATGTTGAAATCTTTATAGCATAGCAAAAAGTAGAATAAATAAATAAATGAATAAATATTTCCAACACTTGCACCAAAAAAAAAAAAAAAAATTAGCCTAGCCCCAAAATAAGCACTGTAAGGCTTGTGTTATGGGATATTAGGATAACGGATAAAATACATATACAGGCTGTTACAGAATTTCGAAATAAAATTTGTAGGTATGTATTCCGAAATAAAAATTTGTAGGTATCTGAGCGGGGCGCAGGGGCGCCTGGGGGAGAGAGGGGGGTCTGTTTAGGTAGTAGTAATCGTACGCATTTATAGGGTAGTCATAGGCAGGTGTAAAACGATATTTTTATTAATTTAATTAGAAAATAAAAGTGTTCTGAAAGGCGTCAAACTTTCGTAGCAAATTCTATATAAGGAACACAACCAAACCCTAAAGTTTTATTTCGGACTTTTGTCACACCCTGTATAAGTAAATTTATATAGAAATACATATTAAACATCCATGACTGGAGTACAAATGCTCGTATTCATCACACAAACATCTGCCTCCACCGGGATTCGAACCCGGGACCTCTCGAGTCGGCGATACCATGAAACCCGGCGTACTAACCACTCTGCCACGGAGGTCGTCGTCAGAATGTGTGTTGAATAAGTGTGCATAAAGGATTACTTATTTTATTACTATTAATAACTAGTGGCCCGCCCTCGCTTCGCTTCGGTATAGAGCTGATATGTTTTTGTTGTAACATAATGTATTAGAATTTTGATTTTGCATCTCATTAATGATCAAAAAAAAAATCTAACCTCCGTAAGTTTTTCCAAAAAACAATGCAGGTTTATCTCGTATTTTATATATTGAATTAAATAAGATTACTATCAAAAACTTTCATAAAACTAATCTACCATCATTGAACTACAGAAATATGTATATATTTTTATAATTAGTTCATTAATAATCACTACATAATATAAAACAAAGTCGCTTTCTCTGTCCCTATGTCCCTTTGTATGCTTAAATCTTTGAAACTACGCAACGGATTTTGATGCGGTTTTTTTTAATAGATAGAGTGATTCAAGAGGAAGGTTTATATGTATAATACATGCATAATATAGTAGAGAAACACTGATAATTTTAGAGGTTTTTAATAATAATAAGATCGTAAATAAACACATTTTTTTGCGCTTACATTGCAAACGCTGGCTGAACCCAACGAGATAGATCAAAATAATGTACTACAGTATTGTACACCTTAAAAAGGTCTACAAAAAAGTCCGCGATGGTATATGCCTATCTCTTTGGTATAACCCACAATAACCATTTTTTAATTACTTATTACGAGAAAATAATGGCTTATTTACGAACAAGCGATTTTAAGCAATACAGCATTAATCCTTATCCAATTAAGTACCTTAAATACATTGTGCGTGTAATATAGATCAATATAACCCTCTACAGCATGTAATTTAAATGAATATTTTCGAAGATATTACAGATTTAAAATGCAGGAACATACCGGTTCGGGCAGTACTGGCCGGGGGGCCGGCGGCGGCGCGTGTCTTTATTTATTTATTTATTTATTTTAGGTATTTAAAGAAAGTTTTGTGTTTAATAGAAACCTGAGAACAAAAATATAATCTAAACTACAGCTCTACACCGAAGCGAAGCGAAGGCGGGCCACTAGTTATTTTATAAGACTCGAAACATCACCCGTAAAATGCAATATATACTAGTGCAAATCTACCTACACGCCGATCAGTACGGCAGCGGCGCAATTTTGTAAAAGGGCTCTTAACGTCATAATTTCCTTCTATCTATACCATCAGATCCATGAACGCTTACACACCGGTGAGAAGCCATACGTGTGTTCAGAATGTGGGGCTGGCTTCCACCGCAAGAGCAGTTACCTACAGCACATCGCGATACATCTGCCTGAGAAGACTGTGCAGGTATGTCTTAAGATCAATTAACACACACAGACACAAACATACACACATGCACACACGCCCACACTTCATAAAGTTCTAAGGTTCGAGTAGTCTAGAGGCTCCAGACGGAGAGGAGACTCCCCTCGTGAGGAGATGCCATCCGCCTGGAATACCTCTAGAGTCACTCGCCAGTTTCCGGCTTGAGGTCCCCTTAGGATCTCGCCGTCCCCAAACCCGGTGACGCTGTAAAGGTCATCTGCGACCAACAGCATACACACTCAAAAAAAAGAAAAATCATAAAGGAGATTGCTCAAAATAGCCGAAATGTACAAAAAATATTGACATATACGGTAATTCTTGGCGTGATTTATACTTTATTTTACAGTCATTAGATTTTAACGGACACCTTTGTATAATAGGTATATTCATTTTAATACAAAGAAATTTTAATTTTACCGGTTTGAAAAACATACGAATCATTTTTAATAGATCGAAGTTGTTTATATAATATCAAAACAAATTTATTTTGTAAAGATCGATAAATAATATTTTTTTTAATTACACTGTGGTTAATATCCACAACTATATTATCATTTTCACTAGATGCAAATGTGCTCAGACAATTATTATAGATGGTAGGCGCCATCATAAAAGTCTATTGCCATACATTTTTCGCCAAACATCTCCATGAACACATTATAAGGTGTATTAAAAATCTTAAATATGGTTATAATATAAACATAACAAAAATAATTAAGCTACTGAAGATATGGCTGTTTAACCTAAATCTATCAGCTTTCTTTGGTTAACGAGAGTTTAAAAATTATCTCTAATCTGTGGCTCATTCACAATCAGCACCAAACAGTTTCTGTCACAGAATACCTTATACCCCAAGAGCTGACAGCCATTTTTGAGTACATCCTTGAGGCACATTGAAAATATTATTGTTGATTAGTTGCGAATGTGTGGATGATGAAATGGCCGACCTGGCTGGGAGGTTGCGGGGCGTTAATGAGCTATGAATTTTTTAATTCTCAATTTTTCTCATGCAGAAAATGTTCTTGAGGCACTTTGAATCTTACAGCATTTTAAAGTCTGATGTTTAATTAAACGATATATCATAATGCCAGGCGATTTGGTTGGGATTTAAATGGTGACAGGCGATTTAAAGTTATATTTTTTTTTGCGCAAAAAATGTACTTGAGGCAAGCTGGGATCTATACACAATAATTGTTGTGTTGATAAGATGCCATATATCAAATGACAGGCCGTTCTGGCGGTTATTTAATCTTGCCAGGTGATAATAATAGTTGCCTGTGAGTGCGAGTGAGTGCGGTTTGAAAAGTCTATTTCAAGAGTGAAAATAACGAGTTTTTCGACCGACATCGTCATAAGAACTGTAAGAAGTGGAAATAAAACGCAAGAAATTAAGATCCAACGTGATATGTTTGGACGAATGGTAGGTTTGTCCATGGATTATAAAATTGACATTGTAAAAATTTTAAGTTATCCAATTATTCCTATTCCGATGTCCATGTGCCGCTTGGATGGGAGTATATACCAAACACAGAAATCGGTAATTGTCCAAAACAAGATCATAACTGTGAGAATGTACCTAACACTTTTGATGTTGCTGTCATTGACGGATTTTTCTTGTTGCACACAATGACCGATATTCCTGCTTCATTTGGCAATATATCCAAAAAAATAATGCAAATGATAACAGCTACCAGACCTTCACGTGTTGATATTATTTTTGATCAGTATTTCACGCCGTCTATCAAAGATTATGAACGTACGCGAAGGAATGAAGAAAATAATATTGATTTCAATATTACTGATCCCAGTCAAATCCGGCCTACAGATTTTATGAAACAATAAAAAAACATAAAATTTAAACAAGCCTTAGTCAAATTTTTCATTGATCATTGGTCACAAAATGAAATGATACCGTTTATTGGTAATACAACAATTAACGAAAAATTATGATCGTTGTTATTCATACAAAGCTGACGATAATTTAATTCTTATGAACATCAATGAGAGTATGACATGTGAAGATCATGAAGAAGCAGACACAAAAATAGTGCATTATGTCTGTAAAATTGATGCAGATACAACAACAAATGTACTCATAAAATCATGCGATACAGACGTATTATTGATAATGCTTGGAAACATGGATCATCTTGATAGCGACCAACTGAATATTTTTATGGAATACGGCACTGGAAATAGAAGAAGATTCATTGATATATCACAATTATATGCCAAATTCGGAAATTCAGTATGCGCAAGTTTGCCTGGCTTTCATGCAGTCACTGGGTGTGACTACAATCCTTCATTTTTTAATAAAGGCAAGCGGAGGCCTTTCCAACTATTAATGAAAAATAAACTGTATCAAAAAGCGTTTATTGATCTAGGATGTGCGCATACGACAGATTTACGCAATGAGGTTTTTAACATGCTTGAGAAGTTCGTGTGTGAAATGTACGGTGTTAATAATATCGCAGATATAAACATAGCACGGTTTGAAAAATTTTGCAAGACATTTAAAGCTAAGAGCACGGAAGAGCCTTTCAAAAAACTGTAAAAAACTATGATCCGTCTACGTTACCACCATGTAAAGCAGAGTTGCACCAACAGCTTTTAAGAGCTCAATATGTTACAAGTATCTGGAGAAATGCACATTTACGTTTTCCAAGTAACCTAGAACCCACTGAACATGGATGGCAGCTGAAGGAGGATAAATTGGATTTTTATTGGTTTGATGGGGATTGCATGCCGCAATTAGTTATCGATGCAATTGATCCTGGGACATTTGAACACTCTGATGAAAATGCTACAGGTATGTAATAATAATTTGTTAAATACTCGCACTATTGATTGTATTTCACATTTGTTAAATTTTTTTATTTATTTTCAGACAATGAAGAAGAGTTATTAGAACTCAACTCTATGGACGAGTTCACAAGCGACGAGGAGATTCCATCAGATATCGATGAATAAAAAAAATTACATAAAAAGTATATCAAAATTTTTTTGTAAAAATTTATTTTTTTATAATAAATAATAATAAAATGATATCACCTGGCAAGATTAAATAACCGCCAGAACGGCCTGTCATTTGATATATGGCATCTTATCAACACAACAATTATTGTGTATAAATCCCAGCTTGCCTCAAGTACATTTTTTGCGCAAAAAAAAATATAACTTTAAATCGCCTGTCACCATTTAAATCCCAACCAAATCGCCTGGCATTATGATATATCGTTTAATTAAACATCAGACTTTAAAATGCTGTAAGATTCAAAGTGCCTCAAGAACATTTTCTGCATGAGAAAAATTGCGAATTAAAAAATTCATAGCTCATTAACGCCCCGCAACCTCCCAGCCAGGTCGGCCATTTCATCATCCACACATTCGCAACTAATCAACAATAATATTTTCAATGTGCCTCAAGGATGTACTCAAAAATGGCTGTCAGCTCTCCGGCTATTATTATAACCGGAAATGCATAGATGATACCTGATTTTAAAAGTTACTCTTGTGTATTAATTTTAAAAACAGGCAACCATATGTTAATCTACATGCTCTATATACCTGAATCTAATACATAATTTCGGTACTTGGCTTGATTTCCCTAGTTTACTATATAACTTATTTGTTTTTTTATTATTTTAATACCTATGTACCTATTTGCAAACATAACCTCAAAATCATTCAGTGTACATGGTTTATAGAAGGCCTCAGGGGTGTCCGTCAATAATATTCGTTTCTACAGTGATTTTTATATAATTTCGAATTTAAGAAACAATTTTTCACGATTATTGGTCTTTAGGCCAAACGTGTATGGAAGCTGAGCAATCTTCTTTATCTTAATATATATAAATCTCGTGTCACAATGTTTGTCCTCAATGGACTCCTAAACCACTGAACCGATTATAATAAAATTCGCACACCATGTGCAGTTCGATCCAACTTGAGAGTAGGATAGTTTAAATCTCAAATTATAGTCGCAATTTTAATTTATTGCAAATTATTACTTTTGGGCGGTACGAAGTTCGCCGAGTCAGCTAGTTTACGTATAAATATGATTGCAGCCTTTTGTATGAAATGTATAATCTAATCCAATAGTTTATTTTTTGCCACGATAATGAGCCAGATAATGTTATCACTATTTTCGATGCCCCCCATATCAGCCGAAATAGCTCAGTTGGGAGAGCGTTAGACTGAAGATCTAAAGGTCCCCGGTTCAATCCCGGGTTTCGGCAATACTACTTTTTTAGTTTTTCATAATTTTATGCATTTAAAACAGCAGACGGGACTTGAACCCTTCGCTATCCGGGTGAATGCACTGATCATTATGTTACCGCGGCTCTTGATGTCAAATTTTCTTAAGCATTTCTTAAGCTGCAAATCTCTTCGCATTGTAGGTAACCCACAATGTCAAATGAATACCTTTACAAGTATTAAAACAATATAGTGCCTCAAGGGGCCGTTCATAAAATACGATCGCATACAAGGGGGGGGGGGGGGGGAGGGGTCTTGCTAAGTGTGACAAGATGTGACAAGGGGGGACGGGGGGTCTACGGCAACGTGACGTTCGTCGTTCATTAAAAAAATTTAAATTAGTATTTTTTTCAACTGTTTTGCTTTCTCAATTTTCATCAAGAATCATTTATTTCGTATTTAGTAAACATAATATAGACATTATAACGTATATAGTTTTTTTTTTTTTTTTTTATTATTTTAAAGCATGTAACTGCTTGATGTTTACGGGACCGTCCCGTCCGCTGCCTGGTCCGCGTGGATTTTTTTCTAGTAAACTTTTCTTTGTATATAGTTTTATTATACAATAAATTGTAACTAATAAACTATTGAAATTAATCATACTTGGGGGAGGGGGGGTCTCCGTTTTTGTGACGGAATATTTCAAGAGGGGTCACAGAAAGTGTGACACAGCGTGACAATAGGGGGGGAGGGGGTCCGAAAAAGCTGATTTTAGCGTGACGTATTTTATGAACGGCCCCCAAGAAGTTTCACTTCATTAAGGGTGAAGCCAAACGTAATTTTGTGAGTTGTGAGTCCCTTATTTTCGGTCACTTATTTTACGTTCAACTGAATTGAACAACTCATTTTGCGTTGTCGTGTGGCACCAACTGCCTTTTTGTATGAAACCGAATGCAGCAGAATTTCTGCGACCGAAATTCTGCGACTCACCACTCACAAAATTACGCTCGTTTGGCCTCACCCTAAATCAGTGCATCTATACCGTTGAAACTTGATTAATTTATTGATATTGGTGTCGATTCTAGCGTGATTCTCTAAACTTAAACTTAAATTTGACAGCAGTATATCTTTGTCATTCTCTATACAGAATGAAAAGGAGAGGCTGATGTTAAATTTAGTTTTAAGTTTAGAGAATCACGCTAGAATTGATACCATTGTTCGCCTCCCAGTGCGACTCGTGTCCGGCCCGCTTCAAGTCCGTTACATTAATGCGTATCCACCGCTCGCGGCACCGGCCGCCGGCGCGCCGTTTCGGGTGCCGCCTGTGCGGGCGCAGCTTCGCCCGACGCCGGAACGTCGCGCGACACCTCACCGCTGTACACGCGACCGCGCCCGACCCAACGCATATACATACCGTTAAAATATAGATGCTGATGGAAATGACTGTGTGTTTTATTTGCTGTACCTGCAACTCTTCAAGCCCCAAAACCTCCTCCTCCTACTCCTCCGAGACATGAAAAAGGTGAAAACTCTTTATTCCCAGTCGCCCCGCAAGGATTGCCACCGGTGGCCAATGGGAATTATGTCTCTACTTCAGTTTTCTTATTTCTGTTTGCCTCCAATGAAAAGGACACTATAGTGAATGTATGTTTTAAGACACTTTCGCTCGTCGCCGGAACGTCGCGTAGCATCTTACCGCTGTACACGCGACCGCGCCCGACCCAACGCATATACATACCGTTAAAATATAGATGCTGTTGGAATTGAGTGTGTTTTATTTTCTGTGTCTGCAACTCTTCAAACCCGAAAAGTGAAAATTCTTTATTCCCAGTCGCCCCGCAAAGATTGCCACCGGTGGGCAATGGGAATTACGTCTCTACTTAAGTTTTCTTATTCCTATTTGCCACCGATGAAAAGGACACTATAGTAAACATCTCACCGCTGTACATGCGACCGCGCCCGACCCAACGCATATCCATACCGTTAAAATATAGATGCTGCTAGAAATGAGTGTGTGTTTTATTTGCTGTATCGCCTTTGAGTCATAAAAAAGGTGAAATCTTTTTGTTTGCGGAACGAAATAAAACTAAAAGATTGATCTAGTGGAAAAACTCCGAAGAAGAGATTTATTTATTAAAGTCTAACGGCATCTAGGTATATATAAAATGATACGCAACAAGAAGAAAGCGCGAGTCACAATCGTACAGCGCCATCTATTGCCGCACGGTGTAAACACAGATCTTAATACTTTTTATTCCCAGTCTACCCGCGAGGTTTGCCGCCGGTGGCAAGTGGGAATGAAGTCATTGGATTGCCCCTACTTCATTTTTCTTATTCCTATTTGCCTCCGATGAAAAGGACACCATAGTGAATGTGTGTTATAAGGCACGTTCGCCCGACGACGGAACGTCGCGCGACATCTCACCGCTGTACATGCGACCGCGCCCGACCCAACGCATATACATACCGTTAAAATATAGATGCTGATGGAAATGAGAGTGTGCTTTATTTGCTGTACCTACAACTCTTCAAACCCCAAAGGTGGAAACCCTTTATTCCCAGTCGCCCCGCAAGGATTACCACCGGTGGCCAATGGGAATTACGTCCCTACTTCGACCATCGCGCGCCATCTCACCGCTGTACATGCGGTTAAAATATACAGGGCGTCCCACGGCTACCTCACACGGAGGGAAAGTCTATTTTATATTGAACATAGGATATTTTACTGAAAGAAGACATCATTTTATTTTTAATAATAACATAAAAAATAAATGTGAATGCAGTTCTGCATCCCACAGTTGTTCATGCGACCGCGCCCGACGCCGCGCATATACACACCGTCAAAATATAGTTACACTGTTGACAACAGCCGTGCACCGATCCGAGAGATAAACGATCCGACCAATCACAAAGCCTACTTCCCGGGCGTCTGAGGGGTGCGGGGCATCATGCGACGGGGGGAAGGTCGCGTGTTGGACCACCAATCAGAAGGCGTACTTTAAAAAGAGACACGTCGGGGATGCTCATTAAAGTCAAATTATTATATAAGACGAAAAGTTTGTGAGGCAAATTATAGATGTGTTGCCGAACTATCGATATTAAAACTATCGACAGTTTATATCGAAAATTATGTACCCTATCGATACAACCGATAATATCGAAACTATCGATAGCTCAGAACAAGGCAATACTATCGAATGAGTGCAATACTATAGATACTATTGTAGTTCGTTTATAACAAACTATCGATATTTATGATTTTATCTGCAACAATACTATCGATAGTATCGATACTAGCGATTGTTTTAAACTATAGTTTGTGATTGACTATCATACCTGAAAATTGTAAACAATCCTATTGCAAATTGTTAAACTATCGATAGTATGGGTGCAAATAAAATCGACAATATCGATACTATCGATATTTTGTTATTAACGAACTACAATGCTATCAATAGTATTTCACTCATCCGATAGTATTGGCTTCTTCTGTGCTATCGATAGAATCGATACTATTGATAGTATCGATACTATCGATAAGCCGATCGATTGTCATACGAATGGTTAGCTATAGACTATCGTATTAATCATCGACAGTCGACTATCGATCGGTAACACTAAATTGTAGTCTGTCAGGAACAATCATCGTGTGAACAACTAGCCAGAAGAATAAAGGCAGTATTAAAGCAACAACCAGAGTTTTAAATCAGGAAACCTACATACAGTCCACACCAGGGATCCGAGGACCGAAGATCTTCATCACCTTCATCATCATCATCACTTTCATCACTGACATCTTGGTCCTTCGAGCCGGATCCATTTTCGAAACCCAACATACACTTTTTATAAGAGAAAATGTATTTTGTTTTATTTTCTACTAGCAAACCCTACAGCGAAGCAGGGAGGAGCTCGATGGCGCAAGTGGTTAACGCGTTCGGCTGCGATCGTTGAAGATAAGCAACTTTCGCAGTGGTCGGTCCTCGGATGGGTGACCAAAAATTTACTATCTCGATCTTCTCCGTGCTTCGGAAGGCACGTTAAGCCGTTGGTCCCGGCTGCATCTGCAGTCGACGCGCAGACAGGGTATAGTGTTTAACAGTATATATATGTATGTTTGTTCCTTTGTGGCACACTAGAGATCAAACGCGTGGACCGATTTTGATGATTCATACATCAATCGATTCGTCTCAATCATAAGAGTACTACTAATTTAAGAATGCATAGCTAATAATAACCACCTCACAACAAATCTATTACTTCTATGTTGAGCACCAGAGGAAAAACTGTACTAAAGATTTGATGTATAATATATTTATATTTTTGAATTATTTTTAGCACAATTTTTTTCAACGAATTTTTTGTTTGCAGTAAGATATTTTTTATTTTTAATCATAATAATGAATTTTATTTTCTCATCACAAACAGTTACAAACAAAAATATCTAGGTACTATCTATCTATAATGTTTATGACAAAAATCAGTTAAGAAGAGTGTATGAATTGAGAGAAAACGAGAGAAATTATTTTGATGTCAAAAGTATTTAATTAGTTTTTTTTTTTTAATAAACTTAATGGATCATATATTATTTGCTGTGCATTTAAAAATATCCCTTTTAATAATGGAACATAAAAATGATCAAAAAAACTATTTGCCGGAACCCGGGATTGAACCGGGGACCTTTAGATCTTCAGTCTAACGCTCTCCCAACTGAGCTATTTCGGCTGTTATGAGAAGAGTTGAAAATAGTGATAACATTATCTGCCTCATTATCGTAGGAAAAATTAAAGAATTAGTTAATTATCATTTTTTATTTATCTTTATATTATAAAAGGTAGCGCATAGCGGATTTGCCGCTCAAATTGTAGCACCCGCCTGGGTAAGTAACCTTCACCTAATAGGAGTGTTTAGTAAATAATTAGAACTTTTTTATTTATTGCGTAATTAAATACGGCAGCAGTTACTTATTGACGGTTTCTGTAATTTTTATAACTAATTTATATATCTATATAAGTTAATCATACAACCAATGTGCGCACACCTAAATCGGCTACAGTATTTATGTACATAGAGGGGACCCTGTTGCCTGTAATACAGGTTATCCTACCACTGGCAACAGAAGTCACCTTTAACAATATTTAAGCTCTAATGTGCCGCTTGTCACCAATTTTTGTATTATTAATTTAAAAATATTGTATATTGTAACTTGCTTAAAGTTATTAAAAGTTTATTATTATTATAATAGAAAATTACAGTAAAATAACACTAACTTTTGGCGGTGTTGTATTTCTGTCGGTGAGTATAAATGCGTCTCCGCCGCGCCATGTTGAACAGGAACATTGTTCGAAAACATAAATAAAAGTTGTGGCCTAAATGTTTTGTCGAGCAAATACACTTGAACGTGTTTGCCGGAGTTTGTAGAAAACATACTCTGCGCACGGACTTAAAAAAACTACGGACGTAACATCAAACTAAAAATGAAGCATGCAAGGTCCTACAATTTCGTTTGTTGTACACTATTTACACTCACACAAATGCATGCGCCACTCGAGTTCGCGCGGCACCCGATAGACCGGGGGGCATACAGCATAGAGAAAAGTGACACATGAGTTAGGGTGCGGCCAGAGTGCACTCAGATTCAGATTCAGATTCCGAAAACAAGCGCGAGAAATAAACAGTGGTGCCAATTCTGGCGTGATTCTCTAAACTTAAAACTAAATTTAACATCAGTCTCTCCTATTCATTCGGTATAGATAATGACAAGGATATACTACTGTCAAATTTAAGTTTAGGTTTAGAGAATCATCCTAGAATCGACACCAGTGTAGTCTAATTTTCTCGCGCTTTGTTTTCTGAGTCTGAATCTGAATCTGCATCAGGAGTGCACTCTGGCCGTACCCTTCGACTACACTGTTTATTTCTCGCGCTTGTTTTCGAAATCTGAATCTGAATCTGAGTGCACTCTGGCCGTACCCTTAGGAATCTTTCTATAATCATGTGACATACCGCAGGACACAAAAAATCCCATTGGTCCATTTTAACAGTGTTTATAAACTGTCTGTCTGTAAAATCTTTGAAGAAAATGAAAAAGTTAAATATTAACCAGTTTAGAAAATGCCAATAAAATCATGTTCGTTGTTCTATAAATAAGCTTTGTTTCTAGATTTATAAAGTAAACCCATTTAACCAGTTATGAAAAGGGGAAAAAATCTTAGTTTAAGAGCCCTTTTACAAAATTGCGCCGCTGCCGTACTGATCGGCGCGTAGGTAGATTTGCACTAGTATATATTGCATTTTACGGGTGATGTTTCGAGTCTTATAAAATAATTATTAATGAACTAATTATAAAAATATATACATATTACAGTAGTTCAATGATGGAAGATTAGTTTTATGAAAGTTTTTGATAGTAATTCTATTTAATTAAATATCAAAATACTAGGTAAACCTGCATTGTTTTTTGGGAAAACTCACGGAGGTTAGATTTTTTTTTTGATAATTAATGAGATGGAAAATCAAAATTCTAATAGGTACATTATGTTACAACAAAAACATATTTCTGATGTCGTAGTAATTAATTTGATCTAATTTATTGAACATTATTTAGAGATTCAGGCGTTTGAAGTTGTGCATATTATCGTTTTTCCGTAAACTAGCTGCGGTAAAACGATCAGTACAAAAAAACGAAAATAGTATTTGCAAATATTCTACATTAACTAACAAAAGGAAAAATAAATTTACTGTTTACTTTCATTGGAAATAGTCAAAATCTTTTCTAAGGGGGTAACCGAGGCGCTCAAAAATTGCGATTTTTTGCTTAATAGGCTGATGCTGTTGTTGAAATAAAACAACACATAAATTCAACTCAATTTATTTTTACAATAATAACAATAAATGAACTCTTACACTATAGAATAAACAGTTTAAGTATAATTTAATTTTTCTTTTAAATACAGTTTCTAATAAATAAAGTCAACAAAATTGTTCAAACGCAGTGGTGCCCTATATAATAAATATATTTAATACAAGTACCTATACCTTACATCGAAGCTGTACCTAGCACGAACCATTATCGAATTCGAATAGTTTGCAAACCGAAACGTCAATGTCAAATTTTGTATGGAAACTTGAACAGCAGCGGCACAAAGTACGTAACGAGAACTAAAAATCAGTACACATTTGACAATGACATTTCGGACTCGCA
Organism: Chilo suppressalis; assembly: GCA_902850365.2. Taxonomy (NCBI): domain Eukaryota; kingdom Metazoa; phylum Arthropoda; class Insecta; order Lepidoptera; family Crambidae; genus Chilo; species Chilo suppressalis. The sequence goes on from OU963919.1 coordinate 13,417,144, forward strand.
AACGATACGAATTCGATATTGCTTCGTGCTGGGGGTACTGTTCCATATTTCATAAACATAGTGATGTGCAAGTGTATTTTAGTAATTGTATCCGCAGATAATTATCTTTATCCGATACGATTACTAAAATTGTTAAATAAAATTAATACCTTATACCTTGCTTGCTACACACACTCATATAATTTATTTATATTAACTAGGTACACAAGAAACAGCATTCTTGAAGGTACAAGAAATACACCAAATTTGAATAAAATGATATTTATATATTTTCTTTTAAAGTGTAACTGCTCGATGTTTAAATCTAAAGAAAATATAACTAGAAAAAATTCCACGCGGACCAGACAGCAGACGGGACTCGAACCTTTCGCTAAATCGAATGCACTGACCAATTATTCTTAAGCTGCCTTGCAGCTTAAAAAAGGCTAGAAAGAATTCGACACGGCCATCAGGGCCGAGGTAGCATAATTGGTCAGTGCATTCGCCCGGATAGCGAAGGGTGCGGGTTCGAGTCCCGTCTGCTGCCTTTTCCGCGTGGAATGATTTTGTAGTAATATTTTCGTTTAGCATTTTTCATACATCGTGTTTTATATTAACCTAGGTACATTATATTGCTAAATGTCGTCCTTGGTAATCGAAAAATACAAGTGTTACAAGTGCTCTAACAATTAAGCTTTTAACCTTTATCAGCACACTCAGATTTCAATTGGTTTTTAAATTTTGCTAAAAGAGTATTAAAATGCAAATTCCCTAGCTACGTGTAAAAGCTACGTGATTTTTTCATTGGCGGAATGAAAGAGGATGTTTACGAATATTCACGTCACCAATGAGCGCCACTGTGGCGTGAGATCTTTTGTATGAAGTTTTTGGCGCGAATTAATCGAACGACCAATTTTTTTATGTATAATTTTTATGGCCTTGGAGTTTTCCATATTGGCCAGTCATTAGTGGTCGAACGAGTATTTAAATTGAACCATAGACTATTACGATATAGATGATTTGGCGGATGAGTGGACCTTTTTTTTAATTTATTCCGGCCTTGGATACGTAGTCCTTTAGCCAAAATCATTGATGAGTGGACCTTTCGTCTCAGTGCTGCCATCTGGCGCCCGTCATTCCTGAACATTGTGGGAATTCAACAAAAGAAGCTTTTACAAATACATTAACTTTAATTGATGCTTCCGATGGTGACTTTAATAAATTCATTTTAGCATATTTTCACTATTTTCCAAAAAATGGGGTTAAATTTTAATTTAATTATTGCTTTCACCATTATTGATTTTATCTTTATTAGAATTTGCTTTCAAGTGACGCTTAAACTAAGTTTTTTATTTAATAAAGCAATGATATATTTATAGTAATAAGCTGAAGTTGTTAAGAAAATAAGTGCAATATACAGGTACAATCATACAGCCAAGTACATTCTTTACTCAGGTTGTGACAAGATAAGACATTAGAAATTGTTGTTTTTTTAAACTTAAAGATCACTATAAGGAATGGAACAATATTATAGGACTTTTTAATAATTATTGCAGTGCCGCAACGACAGCTTGTAGTCACAAATTCATACTGAACAATAAGCAATGCAATATTGTTGAAAACGCGGTGCTTTATGCAACTTAACGGATTTTAAAAATATCGTGATGTTCATGATAAATAAATAACCGTAATTTTTATTAGACACGCACCATCTTTTTTGTAAATATTCATTTAATTTTTTGGTTGTAAAAAAAACTGAAAGGGAAATTGAATGAATAAAGTTTTACATATAAATAAATGTAATGTTTATTTAAAATACACTATCACTACTTCAATGTAATGAGGGTTAAATGCGGAGTTCATTGTTAGGCTTTTTGATTTTTCTAGCCTTTTTGTTTAACCGATAATCGAACAATTGATTCGTCTGGTCGTCAACAGATGGCGTTGTGAGTTTCGATCTCCCTAACTCAAGTCAGTTTGAATTTTGAATCAGTTTTTCATACCGAATTTATCGGTATTCAAAAAGATGTCGATTGGCCAGAGCTATAACAGTTAATCACGAATATTAAACGAATATAATTCACGTGGTCCTTCGAGCTTCCAGTTACAAGATATTTTTCTTTAAATATCTCTCTTTATTATTAAATCAATATACATATACATATTTTAAAAGAGAATATACATATTGTCACAAACGCTCTCGAAACTTAACCGCGAAACTGCTAGAGATCGAATTTGCCAGATCACCGCGGGTCGCGAGAGGTCGAGTAATGCGGCTCATTCTAAAATGAGCCTTATGCAGTGCGGCGTAAGGGAGAAAGTGCAACGACATCTGCACTAGTTTACAAGTTATGCGCGTTACCTGCGTAGGTATAAGGAGGTACTTCGTACTTGCGGATGCTAGCTAATTCTCAATTTAACAGGTACTTTCTAGAATGCGTCGATCGGCGTATATAAGCGCGATTGGCGCCGCGCAGAGACAGTTGAGTTTCAACAGCGATTTCGGAGCGAATCCAAAGGCGATCAAAGTACAACAAAAGTGTTCAAGTGAGATTGTTTAGAGACTTGTGTAGTGAAATACAGTGTTTAGTGTTTTATAATTAACGTTGTGTGTTAATTGTGTGAACTGTGTGGTGAATAAAGAGCTGTCAAGCGTGAACTGGTAACAATCCTGTTACTAGCTATAATGTTAGTGACCATGAAAGTTTAAAACATAATGAGAAGATTTTCAGTAAGATAATATCAATGAGGCTGTTTATGAGTTCTATTTGTATGGAGTTTTTCGCGCGAATTGATCGAATGAACATTTAAATTGATCCACAGACTATGACGACATACGTGATTTAACGGATGAGTAGACCTTTCGAAGTCATTATTTAACTTGACGTAAACTCTGTAAATAATAAAACAGCCCTTGCTGAGTTTCTTGCCGGTTCTTCTCAGTACAAGGTCTCCCGCCGTAGATTTACGAACCGATGGCGTAGCTTCTATATATTCATGCGTGCTTGTAACAGCCTAAACTTAATAAATGATTTTGATTATAATTATTATAGTTTGTCTATTTATTGGATGCTTTTTTAATTCCTTGTAGAGTTTTCATTATCACCCAGTCCTTTCTCACTATCTTTAGTCTAAATCGAAAGCAACCATTTGCAAACAGCGGGATTGATACTATTAAACCGTGTTTTTTACGAGTACCCGATATTTCGGCCATGATCACGGAGTAATTATGAAACAAGGTGCATAGTAGCAATCCACTATTTACTATGAAGTTAGTGATAAATTCAAAAATTCCAAATAAAAATACTAATAACAACGCCATCTAGTTTTAATTCCGGGCACTACACACTCCCCTAGCGCCATCTATCTATAGAGTGCGTTATGTCTCAATTGGCGCGAATAAGGCTGCTCCTAGTTTGTCAATTTATGACTTTATTATATTGTTATTTACATTTAAAACGGTGAAATTTCTTCCAGTTAAATTTTCTTTAGATCTACTTATTGCTTGCTTGTTCTTTCTAGAGAGTTGTTCATCCTCTACGTTTACGGTTCGAATGAAATCACCGTTACATCATTACATTTGAACAAAAAGAGACCTAACCGAAAAAAAGACAATAACAACGCCATCTAGTTTTGATTCCGCGCACTACACACTTAGCTAACGCCATCTACCTATGGAGCGCGTTGAGTTTATCGCAGCTCGGAGTGCGCAGCTTCTGAGCGTCGGCGAATTGGCGGGAATCGCCAAAGTTTTACGTTTACGGTTGGAATGAAATCAACGTTTACATCATTACATTTGAACAAAAAGAGACCTAACCGAAAAAGAAAAACCATAACAACGCCATCTAGTTTTACTGTCGCGCACTACACACTAAGCCAACGCCATCTATCTGTGAAGCGCGTTGAGTTTATCGCAGCTCGGCGTGCGCAGCTTCTGAGCGTCGGCGAATTGGCGGGAATCGCCGAAGTTTCGCGCCTTCCAAGCCATGCTGTCGCGGTAGTTGCGCTCGCGTTGGCACGCATGCCTTAGGCCCACTGTTACATGTAAATACACAATACAATACACATTTATTTATTGAAAACAATACAGTACATAAATGGGGTAAATACATTATGGTTCAACATAGTGATTCAATGGACGGTCTTATCGCTAAAAGCCAATTCTTTCAGACAACCTTTGGATGGAGAGGATTATTGAAAGAAACTGGAGTCGGTGGTTTTATGAAAATAAACAAGGGATATAAAAAAATGTATATAACTATATTAAATATACAGGATGTGAAGAAACCTATGACAAAGACTTAAACTACGCATTCTGTACACCCAAACAAGTAATATTACAAAGTATTATACGTGGGAAACATTTGTATTTAGAAGTTAATTTTTGTTCTAGTACGCAATGTATAGCTCGGCGCGCTACTGTGGCGCTACGCAAACAATGTGTGTGTGTGTGTGTAAGTGCGTCGATGCAAAAGTTTCTAAATAACGTTTTTGTAAATCTAGAAAAAAAAATGTGACTTTGATCTTCATTATCTACCATAAATTTCCCAGGTATGGTCCAGAAGAAAAAAATGATCGTCATGATGTGGAAAATACCGTGGCCTTCGACTTCGTTACAGGTTTTTTTTACACCCTATATATACATACCATACATACATAATATATACACATATATTAGTTTTAATAGAGAAATGACAGGTGAAAAATAACTAAATAAATTCTTGATAAGTAACAACAATGGGCGATTCATTTATTATGTAAAGCGGAAGGGAGGGAGAGGTTCGACCATGTCTATATTTTTTTCTTACAAGGGGGTTGGGAGGGAGTCTCCATAGTTCTCACGTAAGATCACAAAAAGTTAGTTGTCATTCGGCAATGAATGAACTTTTAACGTCCCCATTTTCCCCCACATTAGGAAGATTTGGTCCATTATCCACCACGCGGGTCCAGTGTGGACAGGTCGGTGTTAATAGTAAATGTAGCCGAGACCAACGCCTTTACAATACAATACACAATTCTTTATTGAAAACAACACAGTACAGTACATAAATTTTTCCAAGCTACGGCCTTTGTACTCCAAAAATTCATTATTGCAACCGAGAGTCTATCTCGGTACCAGGGATGTTGCGAACATTCGCATCTGCATCCGCAAATGCGGAACATCCGCATTGATTTGGACATCTGCATCTGCTTCCGCATCCGCATTAATCAATGCGAATGTTCATGCGGATGCGAATATTATACAAGTAGCGACAAGAAAGAAATTGGGCGGGGCCGGTGATTGACTCGTGCCGGTCGCACGTGACAATAACCAATGGGAGCGAAGAAATTGGTGACAAGATTCGACACGTTTGTTTGTTCTAGCTAGTGCATCAATTGTTTCTTGCAAGTGAATAAATATTACGTGTTTGTTTGCGCTGTGATGTGAAAGTGAACTACTTATCGTATCATAAAGATAGATAGGTATTTTTAATGTTGTTGTGATACAGTGTGTAAATAAGAAGAGTTTACAAGAAAACTTTATATTATTTAAAACTAATATCCATAAGATCACAAGGTAAATTCTATTATATTACGCCGGTAATACGTTTTATTGTAGGAAAAATTATCGTTTTATGACGAAATTCGTTATTTTACCAGTGTGATTCCCGTTATTGATAGTTTATCTAACTATTTAGTCAACAATGTCACCACCGACCAAAAGTAATGTATAGGATTATTTTGAACCAAATATATATAACCATAATATCTTATACATCCGCATCCGCATCTGCATCCGCGGATGTGAGCCTGCTAAACTCCGCATCCGCATCCGTATCCGCGGATGTGAAAACATCGGCATCTGCAACATCCCTGCTCGGTACCCTAACAGCTAGGTATTGGCTGTAACAACACCTGCTCGTATGTAAGGACGTGCCATAGGAAATTAGTAAACCTGCATATCATCATCATCATCATCAGCCTATTAATGTTCCCACTGCTGGGGCACAGGCCTTCCCTATGGATGGAATAGGGAGATCGGGCCATAACCCACCACGCGGGCCCAGTGCGGATTGGCGGGTGCTAACGACTGCAGATGCAGCCGTGACCAACGGCTTAGCGTGCCTTCCGAAGCACGCAGAAGCTCGAGATAGAAGATTTTTGGTCACCCATCCAATGACCGACCACTACGAAAGTTGCTTAACTTCAGCGATCGCAGCCGAACGCGCTAACCATTCGCGTCATCGAGCTCCTCAAACCTTAAATATTAAGCTCTAAACTTAACATTTATTTATTTTTTCTTTTACATAAGACACTACTACACTCGAGTACAAGCGAGTAACCGTCTGTCGCTAAGACAAAAAAAATTTTGTCCTACATAATATTACGGAGTCACAAAATCATCAGTAACGTAGGGTGTCCAGCCTTTTTACCCAAATGCCCGGCCAAACTAGCTGATCTGTCCGGCTATTAGGTACCTTACCTTACCCCCTACACGTACCACCTTACCCCCTACACATATAACCTTACCCCCTTCCACTACTAAACGAAAAATGCATGATTGGGGAGAAAAAGCTAAAATACGCATTAACTCCGAAATTAGTTGAGGAGCTCGATGGCGCCAGTGGTTAGCCCGTTCGGCTGCGGTCGTTGAAGTTGAGCAACTTTCGCAGTGGTCGGTCATTGGATGGGTGACCAAAAATTTATTATCTCGAGATCCTCCGTGCTTCGGAAGGCACGTTAAGTCGTTGGTCCCGGCTGCATCTGCAGTCGTTAGCACCCACCAAGCCGCACTGGGCCCGCGTGGTGGGTCATGGCCCAACCTTCCTAACCCATCCATAGGGAAGGCCTGTGCCCCAGCAGTGGGGACATTAATAGGCTGATGATGATGATGATAAAATCCGATGTCTACTTATGACCCATCATAGCCAAACCTCCTTTTTCCGTCTAAAGGGTAGGCGTGTGCCACGCCACAGTAGTGGGTACATAAATAGGTTGATGGATATCTTACCAATATATTCCTCTTCTATGGACATCTCGAGCCGTCGCAGGGAACCCTGGTAGTCCGTATGGAAATTCTCCTTAACGTAGTATGGAACCTGGACAGGTAAAATACATGTAATATTAGTTTATGCGACTGACATATCAGAAGAGGTATTAAAACATATTAAAATATCGGAGACTCATAAAAAACAAGGTACATGGTAACAATCCCGTTAATATCTATAAAATTAAAACATATTATGAGTTCTCCCCAAGCAACGACCGAAAAATCATTATAGTCTTATATATAAAATTCTCGTGTCACAATGTTAGTTACCATACTCCTCCGAAACGGCCTGAGCGATTTTTATGAAATTTTATATGCATATTCCGTGGGTCTGAGAATCGGGTACTATGTATTTTTCATATTCTAAAGTGATAATGGTTGTCCACCTGTAACGTAGTGTTCTGAAACCTACAATGCGCCTTCGTGCCAAAATTCAAACTATTGGGTATTGTAACGTATTGTTCTCATATGGGTTAGGAGGAGTGTTATCCCAGGAAATTGATAGAACACTACGTTACACACGACAAAATTTTTTTTTGGACAATATTTATTTTTTTATAATGTCGTATTTCAAAATACATACAACCTTAAATTTTCTCTTCTACCGCCTGCCCCTATTTTTATGGCGGTACGAAGTTCGCTGGGTCAGCTAGTAATATATATATTTTTAAGCATTTTTTTTCTAGATAATTTCTTTAGATGTAAACATCTAGCAATGTATAACTATAATTGCTGTTTCTTCTTTCAAATGTTTAATACTTGTAAAGGTATTCAATTGACATTGTGGGTTGCCTACAATGCGAAGGGATGCTGCCTTGCAACTTAAGAAACACTAGAGAAAATTCGCATAATGGTCGGTGCATCCGCCCGGATAGCGAAGGGTGTGGGTTCGAGTCCCGTTTGCTGTCAAAATCATTGTATTAAATTACAGATAAAAATAAGTAATTTATTACAATGTTAAAAAAATACTTTCAATTATAACAGCGTGATTTGGATTCAATCTACCTCATAAGATGACGTTAGTGGTTTAAAAAACTAAAATAAGTATATTTTTTTAGGTTCCTCAATGCACCTGCTTCTAAGAAGTTCTAAGAAAACGTAATTTAATTTGTTAATTAACTTAATTATATTTTATTTTAAATGATATTAAAGACCTCAGATTTCATTTAATTTAAATTATTATCGATGACCTTAAATGTCATTTAATTTAAGTAAGCTGCTGCTGAAAATCAGTGTCGTGGCACATGTTGCCTCAACATATATTATACTGAGTAGTGGCCTGTTTGGTACACAATCACCTATGTGTAACACAATAACCTATTTTTGTAATTTGAGCCAAATAAACGTTTTTATTATTATTATTATTATATTATTTTTTGTTGTCACAGCAGAACTCATAATGAATATATACCACACCGATGAACTTTTGATGACCACCTTTTCAAGCAGGTGCTTCAACCTTCTAGGAGCCATTCATTTATTACGTAAGAATCTTAAGGAATAAATGAATACCTACACACGTTTGATTTATTCGTATGTTTATTTTCAAAGTACCAATTTTTAGGAATATTAATTTGTACCTACAAAGGTGCTAATAATTTTTATTATTTTTGTAGTACTAAACTACTTATTCAAAGTATAATCTTTACTTTGCGCATTTTTCTGATCTTACGTGAAAACTATTAAGAAACCCTCCCACCCCTTTGTAAGAAAAAAATAAGACATGGTCAACCCCCCTCACCCCCTAAATCACTTTACGTAACAAATGAATAGCCCCCTAGCTAAAACCCGAACTAAAAGAGTGTCTAAGGATCTACACCATCTCACCTTCAGATTAACAGTTTCCCTGGGCACCGGATACTTGGAGCTCGGCGCTAGACTGAAGACAGGCTCGCTGATGAAGAACCCTGACATCATGGACAGCAGCACCAGCACCAGGACTGGCAGCAGCTGCACCAGGCCAGCGTGCGCCTCACGCGGCTCGGGCTCCCGAGCCCGACGCCTGGTGTAAACCGTCGGGCCACCGCCGGGGAACGCTAATAGAGAATTTACGACATTTGAACAGCGAAAATTATATTTAAACTGACAGAAAACTACCACAGCATCATTCAACGGTCTGTGAGGAACTCAGTGCCCCAAAAAAGCCTTGTGGTCTAGCCGGGGTCAGATTTAAAGGCCGGACCACTAAAGACCTTTCAAAAGGCTGCCCTAAAAAGAGTGCTTCAATCTATTCTTTATCACATGTATTCTACTAACCAAAAAGATAAAAAATAATAACAACGCCATCTAGTTTTAAAACCGCACACTACACCGTCCATTAAAGCCATCTACCGGCGCAAAGCGCTGCGCTTTCCCTAACCAACAAGGAAGACAGATGAGTGTAAGAAATATGAAGCGATAGAACAGCCCATAGTTTAGTAGTTGATGAAGACCTATCCTGACATTTAAATCTCTTTTGCGTCGTCCAATATAACATGGAACGAAAATTCATACGTTGACAAAAGCCATGCTAATCCTTAATGGCATGGCTAGGGTCGCCAGATTTCTAAACGCCCCTGGCTTGGACTCATTGCCTCCCTAGATCCGCGCCTGGAGTATTTGACAAAAGCGACATTTTCATAAGGTCTACTTGAAATCGAATCGCGCCCATCTGGGGAAGTACTATAAGACTTTTAGAAGACTAGAAACTTAGATTAGATAGATCTACGAGGAAAACACTAAATAAAACAAGTTGCAGCGGGTTAGATGTACTGATTTAAATTTTTTATGGACGTTTCGCATCCTTTGCAGGAATGTGTCGTCAAAACAATGATTTTTTATTTACTTTGTCGAGCTACCTTCGAAGTCTTTTATTCAGCGTATTCGAAGGTAGCTCGACAAAGTAAATAAAAATACGTGTGGCACTCGGGGACTGCCGCGGTAAAGCTATTGCATAGCATTATTTATCAACTTATGCAATTATAATTATTTATTTATGCAGTATTTTTTTCTTTTATATTAATAGATGACAAGGTAGGCCTTATGATATTTTATTGGGCAAGCACAGCAAACAACAGCATTGCCCGGCGCCAAAAAACTTCCACAGTCTCCACAGTTTACCATCTTTAGTCCAAAAATTTTAATTATAAAGTCTACATAAAAGGGAGACAAATAAAAATAAGAACAGGTGCTGGGGTCTAAAACAAATATATAAAAAAAGGAAAAAATATATAATAAAAAATAAAAATACGAGTGCGGGATTTGAACCGTCGACCGCGGTGATGCGTCGAACGTTGCTCCCGTGCAAAAACGAACCACACTGCGCCGTTTCGATCGATACTGGAAAGGCGAAAATTGTGTTCATATGCACTGTTGTCAGGTTATTTTCGTTATGGAATTTCTTGATTCGGTCGCCGCGCTCAAAACCCGCGATAAAATCTATGCAATAGCTTAAAAATCATTATTCCGACAACGCATTCCTGCAAAGGATGCGAAACGTCAATAAATACATAAAATCAGTGCATGTAACCCGTTGAAACTTGTTTTATTTAATGTGACATAGTGATGTGCGTGAAAACCTAAGAAACAAATAGGAAAACACTGGTTATCTTTTATGTTATCAAAGAATTATTACATTAGTATTACGATCTTTCTATGGCAATCCCCATTTTAAATCTGCGATTCAAGAGACAAGGCAATCAAGTTCCATATTTTGAACATATTCTATAGTTTTAAATATGAATTCCAGTCGTAGGCATTCAACAGGAAAAGGGGCGTTACAACACCTAACTTCCATACAATAGAAAACCACAATAAAAAGAAACTTTAAGTAGGTACATTTAAGTCCAGCGTTTCTGTTGGTGAGTTGAAGTTCCAGGGCTCCAAGGGGTAGGAGTTAGCTTCAGGCCTATTGCTGTTATTAACAATGGATGTTAATGACTCTCGGTGCAGCCGGGACCGACGAGAGCAGCAGTGAGAGATTTTTTTTTGGTCACCCATCCAATGACTGGCCATTGCAAGGGTTGCTTAACTCAAACCCATCGATGCTCTGCTCCTCATGATCAGATGCATAAAAGCAATTAATAAGTTTACCAGTACGTAGTCTGAGGTTGAGGAGGTCGAAGTTAAGCAACTTTCGCTGTGGTCGGTCATTGGATGGGTGACCAAAAATATGTGGCCGAGTGGAATATACGCCGGGTTTCATGGCGTCTCCTACTCAGAGGTCCCGGTTCGAGTCCCCTTGGGGACAAATGTTACTAGGATGAACACGAGCATTTGTACCCTAGTCATGGATGTTTATACATTCTAGATAATATATATTTATATATGTATCAGTATATGTATTCTATCCGTTACCCTAGCATCCAATAACACAAGCCCTGCTTACTATGGGGTTAGGCTAATTGGGGTCAGTATGGAAAATATTTATTTATTATTAATTTTGTCATAGGATGGGTAGTGAAAAATACCAAAATTTCAGGGTCAAATCTATAAGTTGGCAACGCTTTTTTGTACATAATGCTCAAATTCAAAGCAATAGACTAAATACCCTTAGCATTGCGCCATCGACTTTCCTCACATTTATACGTGGAAAATAATTTTGGTTTCTCAATGTTCCTTTTTGATTGTTAGCGAAGCACCTTAAGCAAATCTTATTCTACCCTCTTGTAAATTTTATTTTGGTGACAAAAAGTACCCTAGCTTATTCCCCGAGGTCTGATTCTGTTAAAAATCGCTTAGAAAAATTCCAAAGTAATCTATAGAAATTTTGAATTGAATTTTGATTTCCGTCTCTAATCTGTACGAAGAGAGAAAATTATGCTTTTTCAAAGAGGAGAGTCAATGGCGGCGTGTAAATTATACTTCTTTTTATTAAAATAAAAAAAAGAAATCTTAACAATAAAAGGAAAATCATAAAATTAAAACAAAAGTTTACTTTTGACAATTCAATTTATTGATAATAAACAATCAAACATTACAAACAATAAAATGAACTTTACTTAAATTCTAATAAAAACAAAGATTTAAACAATTTTACAAACCGCCATTCACTCTTTTGGACGCAATAGGTATACTTATTTGAAGTTAATTTTTGTAATAAGCTATTTGACAGCATGAAAAATAAAGTACACATTTATGGTATGTGTATTTAACATGAATATTGACCGCAATTTTTACTTTTCTGACAAATAAAAGTAGTTGATAATATTACTAAAAATCATGAAGTTAAAAAGTATTTTTTATCTATTTTCACATGACCGACAACGCCTAGTATTGGCTGAGCCTAATATGACGTCACATGCTTGTAAACATGCTGTCGAAGTGTTTGAAGTTTTAACGAGAGCCGTGTGACGTCACCTTTTTGTAAACGCGATATTTGCTAGAGAAACGTTTAGCGGCATATTTTAAAACAGAATTTTTAGTTTCGTCTTTTTTTACTGATTTGCGCAACATAATTGTCATTATAATAATAATTAATATAATATGAAAGTTTTCAACGACTTGTCAAATAACTTATTATTCATTTAACCTATATATTCGAGGGTCTAGTACATGAATATCTATACCCGCAAATTCAGAACATTATTATACGTATAATAATGATGAGCGTTGTTAAAAATAAAAATTTGTTTGAGTATACTACAAAATCCATTAAATAATATCACAACCAAAGCCGTATTTAGGGTGAAGGCACTTACCGAATTGGAACTTTTGTAGTTCAAAGAAAATTACTTCATAAAATTTAAGAAGCTTAATGTTAGCGCTCATTAGTAAAAAAAATGATTTATTTGCCAATTTCACAAGTATTGTAGTGGAAATGTATTGAAGTGGAATAACACCAGGAATTTCTTTACAGTTACAAAATTTTTATTCTGTAAATTTTGTAGATTTTTTTATTGCAGTCATATCAATTATTCGCGTATATTAAAGTTTTTGTTTGAAAAGTTATTGAAGGAATAAAATGTTTTCAAGAACAGAAGAGCATAATTTATGGAAAAGGAGACCTGTATTTGATAGCTGACCCTCCTTTTAATTTTCAGAGATAAAGGTAAAATTATAAGTTAAAATTAGATTTAAGAAATTGTGTCCTAATTAATATAAAACATAAGCATTAACATAAGTCAAATCACAAGGAGGTTTGCTGAGCGAGACCTGTTTAGGTAAAAAAATACATTTTTAAAAAAATTATAAATCTCTTCAAAAATCCAGTATATTATTTAGGAACTTAGCTTACATTTGAAGTCACTGATCACTTTATGTTTTAATTTTGTCAGTCATGTGACAGTGTTTTAAACAATGAGTGTATTAATAACAACGTGATATGTATATAAATAAGGCTAATTTATCTTCATAAATTGAAAACTTACACTATCTGCCCTCCGCTAGACACCCTAAATACGTCCCTGTGCATTACGACTAAACACTAAAAAGTACGACTAATTAGTCGCCTAAAGAAAAACCTCTGCACCAGAAATATTGCTTGTAACACGATGAGAAATATTTTAAATACAGCTATGAATATGCTTATTAGATTTCTTGGACTCGTGAAAATATGAAGCAGTCCTTGTAAGGCCGAGGAATAATTTAAAGTTATAATGTCTATTAAAGATTCCGCTATGATTTGAGCTAAATCCTTCTGAGGATGAGACGGTCTCGTGTTAGCGCGATTTCTGAAGTTCCCTCTTTCTGAATATTCTGTAAATAAATTAGTCAAATGAGTATACATTTTGTTTGACGAGGCGCAAGAAATTACCCCACCTCATCTAATATTAAGTGTGATGCTCAGAACAAGAACTGGAGCAAAGAGTTATATTTTTATTTTTTTAAGCATTTTAACTGCTATATGTTGCCTTGCAGCCTAAGAAATGCTAGGAAAAAATCGACATTGTGATCAATTCACAATATCTTAGGCTTCACAGTATATACATAATATATCGTGTAGTACGATTTCCATTGAAATGTTGTTCATACATTGTAAAAACCTAATATTTTTAATATTTGCAATTTACTGTTTGTTACGGTATGACGCCTATACTGTTGAACGGATTTTGATGAATATCGGCATAGAGATAAAGGGTAGACCCCGGAGAAGGATATAGGCTACTATGTGTTGTGCAAACATATTGTTCTATGGATGCTTAGTCCACGAATATCGATTTTATTCACAAACAATAAAAAAAATACTGACTGATGAATTTAAAACATTTTATTTTTAAACTTTTTATTGGACTTTTGATGGTATTTCTACCTTGAAATGCTAGTTTTTTTAATGATTTCATAGTCTATTAGACGCTTGAAATACCATAGTATCACTCGCACTGTTGCCTGCCCTGACCCCATGCCTTACCCCGTATAGCCCTTTTTTTATACGCAGGCAAAAATTACTGTTTACAGACGACGGCGCCTTTAAGAGGCACACCGCCGAACGGACCTCACCCCTGGCTCCCGCAAGCCTAACAAGCCCCAGCAGTGGCTACCCACAGAGGACCCCGTAACTCTTACGGGCGCTTTACGGCATAATATCCGGTAAAAACCCTGCGAATACCCTCTAAGCTGTTTAGCGCGAAGCCGCGGGATCCCCGTTTAGGGGTTCTTCCGCGTCCTCGCAAATAGCCTCCCGGCCTAGCCTGGGCCCTGGGCGTTTCGCCCTGGAACCTCACTCACAGACAGACACAACACCACTAAAAGGTAGTGTTATTTCATTGTAATCTTCTACAAGGTGGAGGTAACTTCCCTAAATGAGAGCTGAAAGCCTACCATATCCTACTCCTACTTATGTTAAGTATTTAATGTTATTAAGAATTTATCATTCGTCTCTCCTTTTCATCCTGTATAGAGAACGACAAGGATATATACTGCTGACAATTTAAATTTTAGAAATAGAGAATCATGCTGGAATCTACAAAATTATAAAAAAAAATAGTGCACGGAGCACACACCTGAAATGAAACTTGTTTTCTTAAGTAACTTTACATTAGGCGGTGCATAAGGCATAGGGGAATGGAGCAGAGCACGCATCTCTCATATATATGTATATATATTGTCGCGTGTAACGCTCGCAGTGTTTCAGCCTTTACCGAGTTACCCTCCAAATTTCATTCTCGTCAGGAAGAGCTGCGCACGCATCCCACACAGACCCCTTTCCCAGTGGGCACTTTGGGCAAGTGCCCAGGGCCCCGCGAACGATAGGGGCCCCCCTCAGATCAAATACAAAGTCCCTAGTTCCAGTTAAATCACCAAACATTGACGAGCTCCGTGGACGAGTGGTTTGTACACCGGGTTTCATGGTGTCGCCGACTCGAGAAGAGGTCCCGGGTTCGAATCCCGGTGGGGGCAGACGTTTGAGCGATGAATACGTGCATTTGTACTCCAATCATGGATGTTTAATATGTATTTCGATATAAAATATACTTATATATGTACAGTATATGTATTCTATCCGTTACCCTAGTATCCCATAACACAAGCCTTATAGTGCTTACTTTGGGGCTAGGCTAATTGGTATGTTGAGAAAAAAAAAATAAGGGGTCATAGGGGCCCCATTATCCTAATATGCCCAGGGCCTCCAATAGATCAAAGACGGCACTGATCCCACACACACATATATGTATGTGTGTGTGGGTGTGTTTGTGTGGAGGATACACACACACACACACACATATATATATATATATATATATGTAGTCGTGAGACGCTCGTGACGCATTTCCGTTTCATCTTTGTCATAAGATTTTTCCATTTACACCCCACCGAAAAAAGTGTCATTTCAAAAAAGGCATAATATTACAAACTTACCTGTTATACTCAATAGTTCACTTCAAAAATTAGTAACAAGCCAAAGAGCAAAGCGAACATAATATGTACAAAAATACACACATCAAAAGTGTCTAGGGATCAACATATATTTTTGCAATAACTTTTCTCCTGATTGATATTAATTAAAATTTTCTTTAAGGATTCATCAAATAAAGTGTTTTCGTTTGTCACAGTAACGATAAACCAAGTCATCTTTGCATTAATAAAGAAATTTGCCATTTTCCTAATAAAGGGATTTTTGACATTTGAACCACTAACACAAAAGTTCGAAAAAAAGACTGAAATAACAGTTTTCTCTAAAATTTTATTGGGTAACTTAAACAATTAATAATCCGTATTTCTACCGCGAACACTAACAACACAAGAACATCGGTTTGGCATACTCAAAATGAGTTCATCCAAATCACGCTGTGGAATGGCCGCCCATGTTCGTTGCAACAACAAAAAAAGGTCTTCTTGCGACTGGATACCCTCCATATTCGGCAGAGCTCTTCTCTGTAGCATATCCCATGCATGCTCAATCGGGTTCAAGTCTGGCGACTGAGCAGGCCAGGGCAGGACATTGATGTTAGCTGCGGCGAGAGTCTGTCTTACAACTCTTGCGGTGTGCGGTCGTGCATTATCATGCATTAACTGAAATAAGGGACCGATTTGCACTTGTAGAGGAACGATGACGTCTGATACAATCGTCTCAGCATAAATTTGAGCGTTGAGGTTGCCTCTGATCCAAATCAACTCAGTTCTTCCGCCGATCCAAATACCCGCCCATACCATGATGGTTCCACCACTATAAGGATGGACTTCCTGGCAGGATTTTAATCGCTGTTGGCGTCCAGGGGTTCTCCAGTGTCGTATACGTCTTGTATCCGGTCTCATACCAAAACGAGACTCATCAGAAAAGCACACGAAACGCCATTGTTCTTCTGCCCAATTTCTGTGTTCAAGAGCCCATTGATATCGAATCCTACGATTGTGCATTGCTATAGGTGGTACCCGTAGCGGTCTTCGGGAATGAAGGTTCACTTCATGCAAGCGGTTTCTGACTGTTTGGTCGCTAATTAAGTTCCCTGAAGAGTGATGAAGCCTCACGGCTAACATCATGGCGGTTATTGTTGGAGCTCTTCGAGTTAAGATTTGAATGTATCGGTCTTGTCTCCGTGTGGTGCAGCGATACCGTCCTCCATGGCGCTCAGCCACGGTACCAGTGCTTCGGTATCGTGTCCAAAGTCGACTGATAACACTCTGACTTGTATTCAGAGCTAAAGCCACAGTACGTTGCCGGGAACCAGCTTCTATCATTCCCACGGCTCTGAGCATTTCTTCCCTGCTTAAATGACGTCGCCGCTCCATAATAACGTTGGTTTTAATCAGTAGTAGGGAAACAGTAGCACTAATAATGTCTTCAATGCGTTGTATGTTTTTATAGGGAAAATATTGACAGCTGATTTTCATCTTTTACTCGAATTTGATTCACAGTTCCTGATTCAAATTATGAAATGCACCAAAAAGGATCCATATAAATTTATAAAATCATAAATTTATTACAAAGCCACATCTCAATCTCAAGAAATCCGCATAAAAATGCTTGATCCCTAGACACTTTTGATGTGTGTATTATAAAAGCTATAACTGTAACAACTCAGTTTTTCTGTGCGTCTGTTGTTACGATTTCACGCTAAGCCGCTGGACCGATTTTGATGAAAACATAGACAACTTTTTTTTTATTTTTCCTTTGGAATCCGTCAAGAAAGCGTCTATAGAAAATGGTGGCCTCATAATAATAAGGTCTTCTAATCACGCTTTCTAACAATCACATCCAAAAGTAACTCGACTTCGAACAGAGGTTCTTTGAGCAAGACCCAAAAGCAAGCAAACCCAACTTTTACCCCGCCATCATTACCCCACATGGTCCGTACTCACATACTGTAACAGTAGAGGAGCTTTATGGCCCAGGTGGTTGGCGCATTCGGCTGCGATTGTTGAAGTTCAGCAACTTTCGAAGTGGTCGGTCATTGGATGGGTGACCAAAAAATTTACGATCTCTCTCCGTGCTTCAGAACGCACGTAAACCCGTTCGTCTGGACTGCAGCTGCAATCGTTAGCACCCACCAATAGTACTCGAGGTGGGTCACGGCAAAAACTCCCTATTCCATCCATAGGGAAGGCCTGTCCCCAGCAGTGGGGGCATTAATAGGCTGATAATGAGACTTGGCTTTTCAACTTACGAGCTGAAAAATAAATGGTGTACACGGACCAAACGTCTGAAGTGTAACTTCTTTTCTTAAATAACCTGACATAAGCGGGGCATTATGCATAGGGGAATGTAGCAGCGCACGCATCACTCATATATATTATGTATTTAGCCTTCACCGAGTTACCCTCCAACTTTCATGCTCGTGGGGAAAAGCTGCGCACGTATCTCAGACACACAGACACATAAATACATATACAGGACGCCCCACGGCTAACTCACACGGAGGGAAAGTATATTAAATATTGAAAAAAGGATATATTACTGAAAGAAGCCATCATTTTATTTTTAAGAATAACTAGAACTGCATTCACTGATTTTTAAAAATTGCCTGCTAAAACTGGTAATCAAACTCGTGAAATTTCGAAAAAAAACCACTACATATTTTATGATAACCATTAAAAGGGTTAATCATAAGGATTAGTCTTTCTATATTACAAAGCATTTTAAATGAAAGTCATAAATTTAACATTTTATTTAAAATTATTTAACACAATCTAATATAAAAACGAAACGGTGCATGAAAAAAATATATTTAATTTATCAAAAATTCGTAAATGGATCACATTTTGTTGTATGCAAATTCTGTTTTAATAATTTCTCTGCCTGTCGATTTAATTTTCTTTGCGTGGTGAAGGTTTGTAATAATGTCAAGTTAATTTTTTAACTCCTGCACACTGTCGTACCGGATCTTGTATACTACATCTTTTACATAGCCCCACAAAAAAAAGTCCAGTGGGGTTAGATCTGGGGATCTCGCTGGCCATCTAATATGTACAACCGGCGAAATAATCGTATTTTGCCCAGACATTTTGAACATTTGATAAATTAATATTTTTTTTCTTGCATCGTTTCGTTTTTGTGTTAGTTTGTGTTAAATAATTTTACATAAAATGTTAAATTTAATGACTTTTCTTTCATTTAAAAAGCTTTGTTATTTACCAAAAATAATGGTTATTATAAAATATGCCGTGATTTTTTTTTTTCGAAATTTCACGAGGTTGATTCCCAGTTGTAGGAGGCGATTTAAAAAAAATCTGTCAATGCAGTTCTAGTTATTATTAAAAATAAAATGATGTCTTCTTTCGGTAAAATATCCTATATTCAATATTTAATATACTTTCCCTCCGTGTGAGGTAGCCGTGGGATACCCTGTATATAGCCGTGTGACGCTCGTGACGCACTCCTGTTTCAACTTTTCCATTTACACGTGTAAAATGCGTCCGGAAAGAAGTTTTTCTTCAAAAAGTACACTACCATCTAAATGCAAGCGAACCAAAACCAAGCTTAAATAATAAAAAAAAAATAGACACCATAATATTGACCGGTAGCTCCAAAGAACATGTTGAACAGTTCTTCAGCTGTTAAGTCGGACTCGAACCCACGAGCGTAGTACTGTTGCTGCTGAGGAGTGTGGGTGACCTCCTCGCCGCGTAAATCATACTGCTTCCTTTTCTCCGGGTCGGTTAAGATGGCGGCTGCGTTGCCGATAGCCTGGTGTGAACGTGGAATAATAAGTAATCTTATGGGGCCAAGGGTAGACCCGTCCAAAGGGGGTAAATTAAGCCTTTTTACTCTATTGTGATCACAAACCTAATTTGTGGAACATCTATTAAGTAGAAGTATAAGTAAAGTTATGGGGCAACGGGGGTCACTTAAGGGGGTAAATTAAGGCTTTTGACTCTATTGTGACCACAAAGCTTAATTTGCAGAACGTCTATTAAGTAGAAGTATAAGTAAAGTTATGGGGCAACGGGGGTCACTTAAGGGGGTAAATTAACTATTAAATTATTTAGGCTTATTAAATTAATTAGGCTTTGACTCTTATTTTGGTCGCAGAGCCTATTTTGCAAAACGCCTAAAATAGTTTCCTTTATTTTACTAAGCACAGTTACTATACTAATTAATATACAATTAATAATTTTTCAATATTTTACATTAAGTACAACTTTTTATACCGCTGAAAGGATTTTTTTAAATTTTTACCAAAACTTATCACTACATCTTTATTGCTGTGAATACAGCTTTTAGCCAGTTTGCGTTTCAGGTGGTTTTGCATTCATAGGAATTCTGCAAATTAGACTTAGTGATCAAAAGAGTTTCGACTTAGAAGAGAAATCTCCAGGTGTTCTTGAGAGAAAGGGCTTTAGCAGAGATGGACGGCAGCAGACAGGAAAGTAGTCCTATAAAGTTTCCACTTTTTTGAAACACATTGTGATGAGAAAAATGACGACCTCCGTAGTCAAGTGATTTGTACGCAGGATTTCATGGTGTCGCCAACTCGAGAGGTCCCGAGTTCGAATCCCGGTGGGGGCAGATGTTTGTGTGATGAATACGAGCATTTTTACTCCAGTCATGGATGTTTAATATGTATTTCTATATAAATATACTTATATATGTACTGTATATGTATTCTATCCGTTACCCTAGTATCCCATAACACAAGCCTTACAGTGCTTAATTTGGGGCTAGGCTAATTGGTGTGAGTGTTGGGAATATTTATTTATTTTAAAAATAAAATTCATGATTATTATACATGGAAAATGAGGAGCGCGATGGCGCAGGTAGTTAGCGCGTTCGGCTGCGATCGTTGAAGTTAAGCAACTTTCACAGTGGTTGGACATTGGGTCGGTGACCAAAAATCTCGAGTTCCTCCATGCTTTGGAAGGCACGTTAAGCCGTTGGTACCTGCTGCATCTGTAGTCATTAGCACCCGCCAATCCGCACAGGTCCCGCGTGGTGGGTCATGGCTCAATCTCCCTATTCCATCCATAGGGAAGGCCTGTGCCCAAGCAGTGGGAACATTAATAGGCTGATGATGATGATTCACAGAACTCTAAAATAGACGGTGTGAGCATCAAGCAACATGTTCGAGGCCAGGTGGGGAGAAGGCATACACAGCTTTCCCCTCTGTCGAGTTGCGCATACAAACGATATGTTTGTGCAGAATTTGGCGGTGTTATGTGTTATTACTTGTGCTCGCTAGCTTTCTTATTCCAAAGCTCGGACTAAAGTTACCCTTGGTTTATACCTAATGTTGTCTCTGTCTTCTTTTTATAAAATAAAAGTGACAGCATCAGTTAAGGTCCAGGTTTAACTTTAGTTTGAGTTTGATATTAAGTAGATTTAGGTTTGAGTCATAAATATTATGTTTGTTTCTTAGGTTTTCACACACATCACTCATTAAATAAAACTGGTTTTTAGGGGTTAATGCATGAAAACTTTAAAAATGTTCGTGCATTAACCCGTAAAAACTATTAAATTTTTTCATAAATATTACCTTGAACGCTTCGGCAGCTCCTGGAGCATGGTTCTTGTCCGGATGAAGTTGTAACGCAAGTTTCTTGTATGCCTTCTTGATGTCAGAATCAGTAGCTTCTTTGGTAACTCCTGTGTATTAGAAAAAAAAAGTAGGTTTTTATTAAATTACATAACCATCAAAACGATAGCTAAGGAGGCGTGGACCTTGATGGTGCAAGTGGTTAGTGTTTGGCTGTGATTGTTACATGCATCTGCAGTTGTTACACCTACCAGTGAGCACTGGTCCCGCATGGTGGGTCATGGCCCAATCTCCCTATTCCATCCATAAGGAAGGAATGTGCCCCAACATCGGTGGATATTAATAGGCTGGTGCTGATATTTTTTCAGCATTTAACTGCTAGAGGTTTAAATCTTAAGATTACCAATAATTTTTTCTTCCATGGCATGGGAATGATGATTATTGTTTTTTAGTGTTAATTCTGGCACTCTAAACCTAACAATAAATATGAGAACAGTTTATCTTGTCATTCTCTACACAGAATAAAGGAGAGACTGATGCAAAATTTAGTTTTAAGTTTAGAGATTCATGCCAGAATAAACACCAATGTGACAAAATTTAACGATACCCAATTAGAATTGTCATTTTAGGATGCAACTGGCTTGGGGCCAGTTTAAGTTTATTTGTAACTTACTATTTGAACCATTACTTCTATCTTCACTACTGAATTTTTTTGTTGGATAAACTACAAGGAGTAGCTGGATGGCGCCGGTGGTTAGCGCGTTCGGCTGCGGTCGTTGAAGTTGAGCAACTTTCGCAGTGGTCGGTCATTGGATGGGTGACCAAAAATTAACTATCTTGAGCTCCTCTGTGCTTCGGAAGGCATGTTAAGCAGTTAGTCCAAGCTGCATCTGAAGTTGTTAGCACCCACCAACCCGCACTGGGCCCGCATGGTGGGTCATGGCCCAATCTCCATAACCCATCCATAGGGAAGGCCTGTGCCCCAGCAGTGGGGACATTAATAGGCAGATGATGATGATGATAAACTACATTACTAAAATTTTGTCATCATAGGATACAACATACTGTGAAGGTAAAGAAAGATACAGAAGGGTAAAAAGGTACAACCGCGATACCACACTTTTGTGGTTTTGGAGGATGGGGGGGGGGAGGGGGGGGGGGGGGGCTAACCTCCCCTAACTACTCCCCCCCCCCGGAGACGCATAGTTTCAGAGATATTCAATAAAGAAGGTACGACCGCGATACCAAAATTTGGGGTTTTGGAGGATGGGGGGAGGAGGGGGGGACCTCCCAAACCCCCCTAACTACTCCCCCCCCCCTCGGAGACGCATAGTT
Source organism: Chilo suppressalis (assembly GCA_902850365.2). NCBI lineage: Eukaryota > Metazoa > Arthropoda > Insecta > Lepidoptera > Crambidae > Chilo > Chilo suppressalis. The sequence continues at coordinate 13,439,815 of OU963919.1, forward strand.
TTAGAGATATGCAATAAAGAAGATACAAACGCGATACAAAAATTTGGGGTTTTGGAGGATGGGAGGGAGGGGGAGCCCCCCAAAGCCCCCCTAACTACTTCCACCCCCCCCCCCCCCCGGAAACGCATAGTTTCAGAGATATGCAATAAAGACATTTTGAGGTTATAAATTTATAAAAGTTACATTATTGTGCATTTTAGAGAATTTGGATGGGGAACCCTTCCCCCTACCTTCAACCCGGGGAGGGTTGAAGGTAGGGGGAGGGGTTTTTGACCTTTGTTTAAGTATACATTTAAACTATCGGTACTTAATTCCATTATATGTAATCGAATTTTGGGGTAATTTGTAGGGGAGGGGGAGGGGGGGCTCTCCCCGACAACCCCGCCATAAAAGATTTTTGGCGGAAATGCAGTTTTTTTTTACCTAACCTAAAAATTCATTAAATCTGTTAAATGTAGTGGAATTTCAGGGGGATAGGTATAAGGGAAGACTCCTCAGAGGGAAGGGTAACCCCCCCCCCCCTCCCGGCGTTTTTTTTACAGAAATGATATTTATAAAAAATTAGAGGGGTTTTAAAGGTAAAACTGTACTTCCAGGGCGTAGATTTTTTTGTAGAAAGAGTCTCTATTAACGAATTTTTCTTTCTGGCGCTTCGCCGGCCGCTCCCGCGGCACGCTCGCTTCGCTCGCTCGGCTCGCGCGTTAAGGTCACAACACTAACCTAACCTAACCTAGTGTGAAGTATCACCACACAAGCGGCTCATTAGAGTCCAAAACTCGCACTACACTCGACTCTTCAGGCGAAGGGACAGCAGAACTCGAGGCCGAAGGCTTTGAGGATGCCATGGTAGTCAGACGATGTTAATATCAACAGGAGTACGAAAAAGCTCTCAATTGTGACGAACACAAACACTGACTGACAGATCTCATTAATGGCGGTAAATTGTCACATTTTGACAATAGCACCAACTTAATAAACTTATATTTACCATAGACAACGAGAAACATGTTATTTTTGCATAAAAAAATGGCAGCACTGATCAAAATTTCTGTCAAAATTGACTCATAACCTACAAAAACATTAATTTTCAATAATTTTTTTCTCGAGTTCTATTCGTTTCCGCCTTAAAAGATTTCGTGTACGTGTTTATAATAGTTAATACTTTGCGTGACAAAAATTTCAGCTTGCAACTCAATTACATATAATGGAAAGCTGAGCCAAACTATCAGATATTGTTTGCAAGTTTACAGTAAATTTATTAAAAAATTTAAAATCAAAACGTTTTATTCAAGGCTCTATAAACCCATTACCTTTGCTTGAACAAAACTAACAAGTACAATATATGACAAACCTGTCAAAGTTTAGTCATTATTGACGAAATATTTTCGATTTTCATATTTTTTTTTCAAAGAAACTACGCATCTCCGGGAGATGAAACTTAGCACAAATTACTTCTTAAATACAGATCTTTTCAGTAAAAAATATAACATACATTCAACCTTGGTATCGCGGTTGTACCGTTTAGCCTACAGAAGTTTTACTTAAATCTGAAGCAGGGGTAATACTAATTTGTAAGAGACATTAGAAATATACATTTTATTTTGTTTATTTTTCTAAGTGACATATATATCAAGGATATTTCTTCTTTTGAATAAGTTATTGCTTCAGGTAAACAATGATTGACAATAGCGACCAAGGCCACAAACACGTCATGCATAACTAATTTAATTTAAAGACCGATTGTAGCACTCACCTAAGATTTCATAATAGTCTTTACATTTAGTTTTGATCCTTTTGACGGCGTCTAATTGTTCCGCGGTGTATTCCCGCTGGGGTGGCTGGTGGCTTGGAGCTTTTCTCCGTCTAACTTCCTCAACTCCAGGGCTATTAGGTGGTGTCCGTTTCTTCGTGTTTCCCGACGAAGGCGCCGCTCTGACTCTCGCCAAAAGCTCTTTAGCGCGAGCGGTAGGATACAGCCTCTCGGCTTTCAGCAAGAATTTCTCAGCTTTCTCGACGTTGCCCACGGAAAATGCACTTTGAGCGATCTCAATACACTTGTCAGCTTCATCTTTGTTCCCTTCGATGGTCATTTTGAATGCACTAAACCCACTTCGGGGCTACCTGTTGATGTTGCAACAGCCGCCTTATGATTGCTGACACTTTTTTGAGGGCTATGCGCAAATTCAATTAATTTTAATTAAAGTGAAAAAGTGAAGACGGAATTCCATTCATCATGATCTAACTAGAGTAGGTACATAATGCGTCAAAATAACATGACTGCCAACATGATGAAGAAATTTAGTTCCGAATCGCAGTATTGAATTTATTAGTGTAAAAAGTGAAGCGCAGAAAAGAAATCATAAAAAATATTTCGAGTTTTAAAATTGTAAATACAATTCGGACATAAAGGTTCGGACATACACACGACCAATTTTTCATTCTTGAATCAAAAACCGATTTTTTTTTTTTTAACATCAACAAGAGGCTTGTATTTATACATTTAAGAATAATTAAAACAAAAAATATACTATAACAATGAACCTAAAACTAAAAACCTTAAAAAAATAAAATATAATAACTAAAATACATTATTAAAAGGAGTCCCTTTAGGCAAGGTTCCGAAGATACTGGCAGCGTTCCCCCTTTGGATAGCTAGACTAATTCTTTGTCCAAGGTAGCTGCCAGCTCTTCGGTCTCCTGTGATGTCGACTAATCTTTTCGCTATTTCTTTAAAAAGCCTTATAGCGCTAGGACCCCACGGACCAAGGGTCTCGACACCGAATGGGACAAAATCATATTCGGAGCCTAGACCCCTGTATTTGCCTGCCTTAGCTTTTTCAGCCGCTTCACAAGCCGCACCAGCTCTGTTGTTGGTTCCATGTAGATGGGAAGGGGCCAGCGTGTCTGAACAGGTTGCATCCCATACTAGCACCCGACCCATCTTCCATGGAATCAAACTCATACCGTCCGGTCTCTTGCCATCGTCTCTTGCAATACCAGTTGGCTCAAGTAGACTTGGCACGTTGACGGTGGCAAGGGACCGATTTTATATCGATTACATACTTGATCAAAACATAGTGGAGTGATTCTGGTATGATTTTCTAAACTTAAAAATAAATTAAACATCAGTCTCTCCTTTTCATTCTGTATAGGGAATGACAAGGATACACTGTATTAAAGTTGTTGGAGTTAAGTTTAGGTTTAGAGAATCATGTCAGAATCGACAACAGTGATTGCTATTTTTCCAAACATTTTTAATTTAAAATTGTTTTTGAACGTTAAAATAAAGAAATGACGTATTGTGCTGTCATATGACGTATGACGCATGTATGACGCATTCTCACTGAGTTTGGTGTAATTTCTATCGGTCTATCTTATTAATTCCGTGGAAGATCGCGTATTTTGTGAGTAATTATTAAGTGTAATAGAACTAAAACGTTGTACAGACATCTTGGAAGTGTTGCACAACTTTTAGAACATCGAGAAGCAGCGTTGACAAAATGGCATCACCCATTTACAATCCGGTATGTATGATGTTATTCTAACATTTCTATCCTTTAACATTCAAAAATAATCATTGCCTAATACCTTTTTGGTATTCTCAAGGGCGTTCAGAACGATTTGTAACGATTGCACATGTTATTTACCGCGCAAACACACCCATGTCTAAATTGATCTTGGAATTGGTTTTTACATTATAGACAGTTTTCAAGGCTGTATTATTAAAAGGAGGCAATGTATGCCATTCTGTAACTGAGGTTTTCCTCCTATGCAATGTAACATACAATTATCGAAAACCTTAAAGGTGTTAAAATTTAATTCACATACAAATACCTAATTTAGATCAAGTTTATTAGGCATGTGTTTCAGATACAAAAAGTCTTGAAAAAAACTCATATAAAATCAATATGCTATGAAGAAATTAACATATGAGAATTCAGTTGTCTATTTATGGTTCAAACCATGTCTAAAGTATTTGACTTTACTTTTGGAAGATCAACAATCTGACAGCTTTCCAGCGTTTTGTTACAGGGTCGTTAAATCAACATAGGAAGTGACAGAATTTTTAAAATAGTATTTTCAACTTCTCATTTCAAAATTAATTTTATTAAGAATCCCTTGTCGTGTAGTGGCTATCTACGTGAAATTGGCAGAATTGTGGGTATATCCCCATTGAGCCATCAAAAAAAGAAAGAAGAAAGAAGCTTTCCACAAAAGTAGCCATATCTTTCCACATTAGGAATGGAATACGGTAGACTACATTGATATGAAAATATTATGTTAAATCTCGACATTTTGAAACCAAATTTTACTAGCTTAACTCTAAATTATTTATAGATCAAAATTATAGTCTTATGCTTGTTATTGGGTTTTAAAATTTGAGGAGCTGGTGAACAAACCCATATAATTATGCATCTGTATAAATTACTTTATTTTCAATCTCAAATAATTTTTAATCAAAATAAATAATCAAAACCTCCTAACACAGTGTTAAAATTATGGAAATGCTTTGGAAAACGCTAATGCTTTCGATTTCATTTTGTTATTTCTGACTGCCGAAGGTTTTGAAATACCTCACGCTCATTTTCTTTAATATTGTTATTACAAATGCAAAAGTAAAAAAAAGAGCGCGAGGCATTTGAAAACCATAGGTGGCTAGAAATAACGAAATGAAATCGTAAGCATTAGCGTTTTCCAAAGCATTTCCGTTAGGTGAACGGCACCCTGGGGGCCAATCGCCTAACGGAAATGCTTTGGGAAAGGCTAACGCTTACGATTTTATATTGTTATTTCTAGCCGCCTGAGGTTTTCGAATACCTCACGCTCATTTTTTTTAATATTGTTATTACCAATGCAAAAGAAAAAGAAAGAGCGCGAGGCATTTGAATACCTCAGGCGGCTAGAAATAACAAAATAAAATCGTAAGCGTTAGCGTTTTCCAAAGCAATTCCGTTAGGCGATTGGCCCCCTGGTCTGCGTGGATTTTTTTCTAGTAATATTTTCTTTAGGTAAAAAAAAAGTTGTAATTTAAGAATTGTACCACAATTATATACTTAAGTTTTCTAAAAGTGGAACTTTAATTGCCTTAGTTATTAACATTGTTTGAACCTTAATGTATAGATTACTCATAATGGAATCAATTTAAATGTCATTAATATTGGAATTTTGTGTCTATATTTAATTTTAAATATCATCATCATCATCAACCTATTAATTTCCCCATTGCTGTGGCACAGGCCTTCCCTAGGGATGGAATAAGGAGATTAGGCCATGACCCACTATACGGGCCCAGTGCGGATTAGCGGGTGCTAACAACTGCAGATGCAGCCAGGACCAACAGCTTAACGTGCCTTCCGAAGCACGAAGGAACTCGAGATAGAAAATGTTTGGTCACCCATCCATTTGACCGACCACTGCGAAAGTTGCTTAACTTCAACAATCGCAACCGAACGAGAGAACTCCGTTTTATATCAAGTCCTCACTAAACATATATATTACCTATTATTTATATCTTATTTACATTTCATTATCATGCAAGATAACAACATTTTAAATATAAACAAGTACAGAGATCATTGTACAGTAGCAAGGACTTATCTTTTAGCTTTCTTAATGATATAACGAGGAACTCGATGCCGCGGGTGGTTAGCGCTTTCGGTTGCGATTATTGAAGTTAAGCAACTTTCGCAGTGGTCGGTCATTGGATGGGTGACCAAAAATCTTCTATCCTGAGCTCCTCCGTGCTGCATCTGCAGTCGTTAGCACCCGCCAATCCGCATTGGGCCCGCGTGGTGGGTCATGGCCCTATCTCCCTATTCCATCCATAGAGTAGCCCTGTGCCCCAGCAGTGGGGACATTAATAGGCTGATGATGATGATGATCAATGATATAACATAATTCTAATAACTGCTCCGGTTATCTGTAAGTATGGACAAATGATTTTGATTACAATTGGGAGCTTATGAATAGAAATAATAATAATATCATTTATTGTCAGACAACACAGATCCATATGTTAGTATACAATATGACATAACTAAGAGTTAGTAGCCTATAAGGTAGTATTCGCAAAAGTTTTGCATTTTTAGTACGTCATGTACCTTAGAGGCACTCCGTGCGAGCGACACCAGGAAGAATAATTAACTTCTATTTCAGTCATCATTCGCACGGAGTGCCTCCAAAATGGTGCATGCGGATCACCTGTCACGACTCACAGAATGGTGTTGTTACTGCTTTTTAAGGTTTTTAGGGTTGCTTAACCAAAGAGTAAAAATGGAAACCTATTGCTGTTACTCTGTCATCTGTCTTTGTCCGTCTGTCACGGAGTCTGGATTGTAAACAGAATTAACAGATTGTGTTACAGAACTGAAATTTTGGTATCTTATGTAGAATGCTTGCTGAAAGCGGAATATTTAGTTAAAAATTAAATTATTTTTCATTTGTCCCATTCATTTTGCTTTTTTAACCCATATATGACCCACTGTGGCCCTTTTTTTTTTTTGTTGACGGTGGAAAATGTATTTACGCACTGTACCGCGCGCTGGCTGGGCGCGGCGTGTGTAGGACTCCCCGGCGCGCCGGTCCTATCCACTATAAAACACCGGTACCCTCCTACGCCCATATGGGGGCGTCTCAGGATCAGCGCACCTTAGCGTGCGCCACTTCACTGGACGAACGAGTGGACCGGGCGACACGCCTCTGGTTCATTGCGCTAGGGTACTAGGCAATCCCCAGACGGGGTGACCTATGCCGAATGGCACCAAGGGCACGCGGCGGCCAAGCCGCGCCCAGACCACCTTACAGCCGACGAAGACCGGCAGTCACAGCTGCCAGCCTAACCCCACTGTGGCCCTACATGATGTGCGCGATCCTTATAGAAATACTAGCTGTCCCAGCGAACTTCGTACCGCCATAATAAAATAGGGGTTGATTTTAAAGGGTTGAAAATTCAGGGTTATATGTATTTTACTAATGTATCATAAAAAAAAATATATTTTTAGATTTGAAAAAAAAAATTTAGGTGTGGATTACCCTTAACATTTAGGGGGATGAAAAATAGATTACATCCGATTCTCAGACCTACTGAATATGCATATAAAATTTCACGAAAATCGGTCGAGCCGTTTCGGAGGAGTTTAACCACAAACACCGCGACACGAGAATTTTATATATTAGATTTCATGCTGTCACATCTGTCACATGGATAACTCACAAGCTTACAGCATCAAATTATATATCTGTCTTCTTTCTGTTTCTAGATTGTACCATGTGTGCACCCCATCCCCGGTGGAGTGTACCCCGGTCGCATGATCAGGGTGCAGGGGAATCTACCTCCAGGCGCTCAGAGGTCAGTTGTGTGAAGGTTTTGATTAACATCTCGCGTCGCAACTCGCGTAGAATGTCAAATTGTAGGTAATGGTGGTTTTCCAATTACAGAGCATAATGCGACTCAGTGGCGCACAATGCCGAATTATGCTGACGCTTAATTGGAACGTGAATTAGTTTTCAAATGCACCAGCAGAGTGCGCTAAATTCAGTGTTGAAAAAAAAGACAATGTTTGTACCTTCATCCATATTTATATTTAATTTTTAACACAGTTTGAATTAACTTTCATTATTTAAAAAAAAACTATGATGAAACGAAAGTTTTAATAATTTTTGAACAATAAATAATATTACTAACGATAACATATAAATAAAACATTTCGATCAATGACAACTTTAAGGAAAAACACTTGTTAATTTTCTGTCTCTGAGTTGGTACGATTGCACGCATCACACGAAAGCATTACTTTTGAGAGTGCTCAATTGTGCGAAGCGTTGCTGTAGTTGGAACACTCAACGTTAAGCATTATGCCGCATAATGCGCTATAATGCTGTAATTGGAAAGCTACCAATATGTAGAGATGGGCCGACTAGTCGGGAAAGGACTATTTGGCATCGTTTATAGTTGGCGATTTGTCGGCGACTATTCGGCAAAACATGCCGATTACAATCGGCCCATAACAATGAAATAAAACTCAAAACTTATGCTTGTTTTGCATATTTAAACAGTACTTAGAGTTACGTATTTAAAGTTACATAGTCTTAAAATATAAAAAAAAATAAGGTAACACAATAAGAATTAGGAACTTAAGAATCAGTCAGTAATTCAGATAACTTAACACGATTAATATCGCACGTAACAGAATAGCAATGGGAAGTAAGTATAAATAAATAATAATAAATAAATATTTCCAACACTCACACCAATTAGCCTAGCCCCAAAGTAAGCACTGTAAGGCTTGTGTTATGGGATACTAGGGTAACGGATAGAATACATATACTGTAAATATATATGCATATTTATATAGAAATACATATTAAACATCCATGACTGGAGTACAAATGCTCGTATTCATCACACAAACATCTGCCCCCACCGGGATTCGAACCCGGGACCTCTCGAGTCGGCGACACCATGAAACCCGGCGTACAAACCACTCGGCCACGGAGGTCGTCAAGTATACAGGGTGAAATTGAATGTTTCTATGAAAATTCATGAGATTGTTGGGTTACGTGTATAGAGTATGCATGATTTTTTTCGGATTTTTTAAAATAAAATTTTTCGTTTTTTAATTTTTTATTTGGTTATTTTTTTGTCATTTCTTCCTTATGAGTAATTATTCATTTTAAACACGTCTACATAGAAGTTATAAAGCAACTTAAAATAAGCACTACTAAAAAAACGGAAACTTAATGAATGCCTTCATTATGCCTCCAGTCGAGATCAGCGCCGGTCGGGGCGACGACCGCGGCCGCCTGTGTAGGTACCTACTACACACACAGATGACTCGGCACTTACCTACTCTCCGCTTTGATCCACACTATTTAAAAACATTACAATAAAATAGTCTTAGATGCTATATTATAATTATTTATTCACTGATACACAATACCTTTGAATATTGTTTCATAAAGCACAGGTAATTAATCAATAAAATAAATCTTCTGTTAGAGCAACTAAAAATCCTATAAAGTTAATGTGACTGTCACGATTTTAAATCGGTAAAGCCTGTCTGTTAGTGTAAGAACTTCTTTTTTATTGTTAATGTTAGTTGCCTCGTTTAATTAAAACTTAAGCACAAACGGCTTATTAAATTGGGAAAAATCATACAGAGCAAATCGGTATAACTTACGAGCTTAGTGAAGGAAGGAACTCTTCGTGTCTGATTTGCCCAGTTCATGAAATTCCCAACACATTTAATCACAGCCACAGTCACACACACACACACACACGTAATAATATGTTGTTTTGCGGCAAGCACGGGCGGGCGGTGCGCCCCCTCGCTGGCAACTAGCGCCGGTTGCGGCGTCTTTGATGATGTGAATTCCGCCCACCTCCCCTCTACCCCGCACGCGGTGGTTTGCTTTGATTGCATGCAAAACGCAGTCGCAAGTATATCAATCGCGCGTGGGCGTGCGCATTTTTTGACTTAGTGACATACACTGTGATAATTTCATTATGCCTCGGTATACGAACCAAGAATACCTAGAGATGGTGTACTGCTATCGCGAGTGTGACGAAGTAGGTTTGGTTTACGAATGAGTCCCCAAACCATAGAAGTTGCATTTTGTGCAGTGAGTAGTGATAGGGACACTTTAAAAAAGGTGAAAAGACACGTCCGCAAACATGCCTACCTTTGTTTGCAGCAAAATGGTGGTTTAGAGCAACAATTTTGCAGATAATAATTTAAGTCTCTTTTTATTGCTAGTGTAAATACTTTTTGATTAGAAACAACTAATTGTGTACTACCAGTGTGATTGATTTGATAAAAAGTTCTAGTGAAAAAAATGAATATGTTCCTCGTTCCTCGTTGTACCTACCTACATCGCCGGTCTCGTAAGTACTTTTGAATACCGGGTTATAAATTTCATTCTGACCCAAGTTTTGAACTGCAATAAGTATTTCTTTTTGTTTAACATTTGCCTATTTCCAATCGTGACAAAATTATTATTAACTTTTAAAGTTTTTCTCTGCTTAAGAGAAGATGATATTTGTGCTTATTATTTCAATTTCAATAAAGGCATCTAAGACGATTTTATTGTATTGTGTGGAATCAAACGAGTCAGCTGACCTCTGTGTAGAGGTACCTACTCACTCAACGGCTGGCGGGCGCGGTCGGTCGTTGACCCGCGGTGGAATTTAATGTTTTTCCGTTTTTTAGAAGTGCTTATTTATTAGTTGTTTTTCACTGGATATGTAAGTTTGTTTGTTTAAAACGAATAACTACTCAAAAGGAGGAAAGGACATAAAAATACACAAATTATAAATAAATACATGAAAAAAATATACTTCAAAAAAATCCGAAAAAAAACAGGCATACTCTATACACATAACCCAACAATCTCACGAAGTTTCATAGAAACATTCAATTTCACCCTATATATGTAGTTATGGTAATAGTAAATGAAATCTTAAGTGCTAGCAAATCTTAAAGAAGTCCATAGGTTTTTTTTTTCCTTAGAGGCAAATTGTGATGTTGGAACATGATTATTTCGGCTCGATTTGGGAGATTCGTGTGGTGCGCGAGCAAGCCGAGTAGTGACGAAATATTCCGAACACCTTCCTAAGATAGGTATTAGAATGATCGTTATTGCAGAATAATGAGGGCTATCGCGTATGAATCCGCCGCTAGAGGCGCTAGTGTAGCGTGAGGTCTCCGAAATGTCAAATGTTATTGCTTGTTGGTTGACTACGCGGGTTTATTTCTAATTAAAATAATGTTGTGAATAATTGGTAACAATTCGGCTTAATTATGGCAAATATGAGTTATGTAGCAATGAATGTCAGTTATTAAAAATCTGAGCTAATAAAAATGATTATGTTATCATTTTTTCCGAATAAAACGGAACTGCGCGTCACTGTGGCATGGCCTATTATGTTTAGGATATGGTTCTTTTGTGTTAAAATACGATCTAAATGTAACCTTTGATTTCATGTGCGTATTAATAAACTTTAAAAGTTACAATTTAGGACCTCACTCAACAGTGGCGCTATCTGGTGAGACAGAAAACGGTAGCCCTCATTCGAAAACCGATTAGTCGGATAGTCGGTTAGTAGGCAAATACTATAGTCGGCCCATCTCTAGTAATATGCAAAAGCAAAACTCTTGGCGATTTGCGGCCACAGAGCTGGCGGGTGATTAGGGCATTTGCGGTCACAGAGCTCGCGGGTGATTGCGGCATTTGCGGCCAAGGGCGGATCCAGGGGGGGGGTCATGGGGGTCATGACCCCCCCCCCTGGGCTGGGTACAGATGGACCAAACCCAGGGGGATTTTATTTAAGTACTTTCAATATTTAATATACCACGACTCCCCCCCTGGCGCCCCCCCCTGGCGCCAAAGCTGGCTATATGAACACCCCTGGCGCCAAAGCTGGCTATATGAACCCCCCTGGCGCCAAAGCTGGCTATATGAACCCCCCTGGCGCCAAAGCTGGATCCGCCCTTGTTTGCGGCAACCGTTGCAGGCTCTCAGATTTTTATGCGGGTGAATAAAAGACGCGTTCTGAATTCAAAGTGGCTGATAGACCACCTTGTTTCATTGATTCTTTCTTTTAACGAGTGGTTAGAACGTCGGGTTTCAAGGTGGCGCCTACTCAAGAGGTCCCGGGTTCGAATCCCGGCGGGCCCTGATGGTCGTGTCGAAATTTCTCTAGCCCTTCTTGTTTAATACTTGTAATGGTATTCATTTGACATTGTGGGTTACCTACAATGCGAAGAGATGGCGCTGCCCTGCATCTTAAGAAGGGCTAGAGAAATTTTGACACGGCCATCAGCCGCGCAAGCATAATGGTCAGTGCATTCTCCCGGATAGCGAAGGGTGCGGGTTCGAGCCCCGTTTGCTGCCTGGGCGCGTGGAATTTTTTCTAGTAATATTTACAAAGATATAAAAGTCTTATTTTTAATAGAATAAATGTGGGACTACATAGAAATAACTTTTATTTACTCTGTCTTCAACAAAAACAGAAATAATTCGTTTGCACCACCCGATGCACCCTCGCCGCTCTACCACCCCATAACTGTTCTCCACAGGTTCGCCATCAACTTCCAATGCGGGCCCAATACCGACCCCAGGGACGACATCGCAATGCACCTCAACTTCAGATTCGTGGAGATGTGTGTTGTACGGAACCATCTGACCGCTATGGACTGGGGAGTCGAGGAGACTGCTGGGGGTATGCCCCTTCAAAGGGGAGAAGCGTTCGAGGCACTGATACTGTGCGAGCCGCAATCATTCAAAGTGAGTTTGGTTGTCACATCTTTATCTTTGTAGGAAGGCCAAAGGGGAAGATCTTCCTCCGAGCTGGGTGATGTTAGCTCGGGGGCCGCGGCCCGTCTGATGTTGGTCGGGCATCGTATATATCAAGAGTTAGCCTCCGAATTTCATTTGCGCGATGTAGGCTTCCATACTATTATGATCGCAGTGCAGGTAACGCCATCTCTTGAGGATGGTGAGTAATGATTTCCTCCATCCGTTGTATATATGTGGGGCATATAGATGTCGCCGCCACATCTTCAACTATTTCATCATCATCATCATCAGCCTATTAATGTCCCCACTGCTGGGGCACAGGTAGTGTTGCCGAACTATCGATATTAAAACTATCGACAGTTTACATCGAAAATCATGTACCCTATCAATAGGCCTATCGAATAGAATCGATACAACCGATAGTATCGATACTATCGATAGCTCAGAACAAGGCAATACTATCGAATGAGTGCAATACTATCGATACTATTGTAGTTCGTTAATAACAAACTATCGATAGTATCGATACTAGCGATAGTTTTAGACTAAATTTTGTGATTGACTATAATCTCTTATCTATTAGACGAGGCCGTCTGTCCGTGGTGCTGTTTCAGCGGCCAAACCGTAAGAGATAGATAAAAAGAATATTTAAGTTATAAGTTAAGAATAGTCTGATGAGACTACAAACCGGATTTGAGTAACGTAGCACTTCCGGTTTTCGAGAAATCAGGTTTTGGTGAACATTTGGTTCACTGGTTTGCTAGTATCTGAAAATTGTAAACAATACTATTGCAGATTGTTAAACTATCGATAGTATGGTTGCAAATAAAATCGACAGTATCAATACTATCGATAGTTTGTTATTAACGACCTACAATACTATCGATATTGGCTTTTTCTGTGCTATCGATAGTATCGATACTATCGATAAGCTGATCGATTGTCATACGATTGGTTGGCTATCGATAGACTATCGATTAATCATCGATAGTCGACTATCGATCGGCAACACTAGGCACAGGCCTTCCCTATGGATGGATTAGGGAGATTTTGCCATGACCCATCACGCGAGCCCAGTGCGGGTTGGAGGGTGCTAACGACTGCAGATGCAGCCGGGACCAACGGCTTAACGTGCCTTCCGAAGCACGGAGGAACTCGAGGTAGTAAATTTTTGGTCACCCATCCAATGACCGACCACTGCGAAAATTGCTCAACATCAAACGACCGCAGCCGAACGCGCTAACCACTGGCGCCATCGAGCTCCTCAACTATTTATTTTGTCATATTAGAACTAGGTGTCCCAGAGAACTTCGTACCGCCATAAAAAAATAGGGGTTGGTGGTAGAAGGGTGAAAATTTAGGGTTGTATGTATTTTTGTATGATGTATAATAAAAAAAAAAAACAAAAAAAATTAAGGGTTAAGGACCACCTTTAACATTTAGTCGGATGATTTTTTTTTTGTTTTATAGATAGGTCCGACAAATGACTCCACCCCACCTGATGTTAGGTGAAGGTGAAGTCCTGACGCGAAGATAGCTGATACAGCAGTTCTACCTGCCACACCAGCCATCCTCACCCTGCCGGCCTGCATGTTGCTTCTTCACGCCTCTTTTAAAGGATCCCAGGTTGTAAGAGGGAGGGAACACGTGAGCGGGCAGAGCATTCCATTTACGGATAGTGCGACAAAGAAATGAGTCACCAAATTTCTTTGTACGTGTTGGAATTATGGCCACAGTTAGACGGTGACAACGTAGGCCAGCGCGCGTGGTCCTCTGAAGGAAAGGGGAAGGTGGGATAAGAGAGAATAACTCCTCAGAACACTCGCCGTGGTACAGACGATAGAACGCGCTTAGTGACGCCACATCACAGCGTAATTGAAGAGGCTCGAGGTGTTTAGTCACCTCCTCATCGCCTATGATGCGGATCGCGCGCCACTGTAACCTATCCAAAGCATCGAGCAAGTACTTGGCGGAGCCATCCCAGAGATGCGAGCAATATTCCACGCAAGACCGCACTTGCGATTTGTACAACAAGCACAGTTCAGTTCAGCACAGTCCAGCATAGATGTAGTCCGATTCTCAGACCAACTGAATATGCATATAAAATTTTACGAAAATCCGTCGAGCCGTTTCGGAGTAGTTCAATTACGCACACCGTAACACTATTCCAAAGCGTACAAAGAAGTTTGGTGACTCATTTCTTTGTCGCACTATCCGTAAATGGAATGCTCTGCCCGCTCACGTGTTCCATCCCTCTTACAACCTGGGATCCTTTAAAAGAGGGGTGAAGAAGCAACATGCAGGCCGGCAGGGTGAGGATGGCTGGTGTGGCAGGTAGAACTGCTGTATCAGCTATGTTCGCGTCTGGACTTCACCGTCACTTCATTTGTCGGACCTATCTATATAAAAAAAAGCAAAGATATTTTTTTTCTTTAGTCAAATTAATATTTGGAGTTGGTGCCCATGCTAGGGCAACCCAAGTAGTAAATGGGAACTCAGATCTATCAGACTTGCATGGCACCGACTCCAAATATTAATTTGAATAAAGCTAAAAAAGAGTTTGTATTTTTTTTTCAGCGCTTGAATTATTTTGCTAAAAAGTTTACAATATTTGTAATATATGTACAAATCGCCATCAAGATCTGTGAGTGAACATCCAACAAGTCAGTGCTTAAAAAAAATTACTATAATTGCTATTTCTTCTTACAAATGTTTAATATGTACTTGTAAATGTATTCTATTGACATTGTGGGTTTAACTTCGTCCGGGTTAAATTGATTATTTTTTGATAATACTTATATTTTTAAAGTGAAACTTATTTTCTTCTTTTCGGACGGGAGTTCGTGACGCATTTCCGTTTCATCTTTTCCTCAGCATTTTTTCATTTACCCCCCCCCCCCCCCCCCACCACTTACAAAAGAAGTTTCTCTTCAAAAAAAATCTACTTCAGTACCCTTAGTACGAGTTTTACAATTACGAAAACTATGATAGTTTTCGTGAGCTCGCACTCGTACTAAGGGTACTGATTTTATTGTTTTCGTTTCAATACAAACGAACAGTGCTTAAATTCTATCATTAAATCATTTGAGTCTTCTTATATTTTAAGTATATTTGGTTACTTTTCACCAAAACGGACATAGTAACATAATTTGCAATTACGAAAACTTTCATAGTTTTCGTGAGCTCCCACTCGTACTTAAGGTACTGTTCTTTCGCAACTTAGTTCCTCTATTCGCCGACAGGTGGCGCTGAACGGCGTCCATTTCTGCGAGTTCCTGCACCGCGTTCCGTTCCAGCGCATCTCTCACATCACCGTCGACGGGGACGTACACATCCAGTTCATAGGCTTCGAGGGGGCACAGCCTCCCCCCCAGCAGATGTATATGGTAAACCAATACCAAACTACACCTTACAGGGTACGTGAGAAGTGAACAAGACGGTTGGAAGTGGGAACTAACTGGCTTTGGTTAACGTGAATTTTTTAGTTTGGGTTCGAGTGCAAGCCAGCTTTGTAAACGTAACTGTAGGTTGGGAGTTCAAGCTGGCTTTGTGAATGTTACTTTAATGTCGTTTATTCGGTAGGTAAGTTTTGAGTGCAAGCTAGCTTTGTAAATGTTACTTAATGTCGTTTGTTTGGTGTGTTTAAACTTCTGTGGAAAACGGAATAATCCACAGAGAAAAGAAAAGAAAAATCGTAATGTTTTGGGGTGTAACTGACTTTGTAAACGTAACTGTAGGTTGGTAGTGCAAGCTGGCTTTGTGAATGCTATTTTAATGTCGTTTATTCGGTTGGTAAGTTTTGAGTGCAAGCTAGCTTTGTGAATGCTACTTAATGTCGTTTGTTTGGTGTGTTTAAACTTCTGTGGAAAACGGAATAATTCACAGAGAAAAGAAAAAAAAAACGTAATGTTTTGGGGTGTAACTGACTTTGTAAACGTAACTGTAGGTTGGTAGTGCAAGCTGGCTTTGTGAATGCTACTAAATGTCGTTTGTTTGGTGTGTTTAAACTTCTGTGGAAAGCGGAATAATCCACAGAGGAAAGAAAAAAAAATCCTTATGTTTGGGGGTGTAACTGACTTTGTAAACGTAACTGTAGGTTGGTAGTGCAAGCTAGCATTGTGAATGCTACTTTAATAGGGGTACAGTAAACGAAATTCTATTTAGTCCGTCAGTTAGATGATCAAAAAATAATGGACACGTATTTTTTCTTTGGGCAATCAACCAAAAATGACAAAGTTATAGCGCGTCAAAGTTTGGGGGCTCGTGACGTCACTTTTGAGTGAAAATTGTACTTGTTTAATTGTAAAACGTGACGTCATGCGAATTTTCAAATCAATATATTCGTACTCGTAACATTTTTAAAAGTTATCCTAATGTCATGTTGTGTTTGGGTTTACATTTTGGTGAGATTGTGATTATACACAAATGTCTTTTAATAATATATGGCATCTATTATCTGTTAAATTCTACAGGTAATACTGCGCACAGCTGACGCTGAACCAATTTTGATTAAATTAATACATACTGCATGTAATAAAATGTACATTTTGAATGGTAAAATTTTTAAAAGTTATCCTAATGTCATGTTGTGTGTTGTGTTTACGTTTTGGTGAGATTGTGATTATACACAGATGTCTATTAATAATATATGGCATCTATTTATCTATTAAATGCTACAGGTAATACTGCGCACAGCTGAACCGATTTTGATTAAATTAATACATACTGTATGTAATAAAATGTACATTTTGAATGGTACTCGTAACATTTTTAAAAGTTATCCTAATGTCATGTTGTGTGTTGTGTTTACGTTTTGGTGAGATTGTGATTATACACAAATGAGGCCATGAGAACCATAGTAGCCTAACTAATTGTTTACAATATTGAGTTTATGATTTTTTTCAGTTCGAATTGATCATTTTGATAGAACCAGAGCGGTCTAAAAGTGATACAACGTATATTCACTAAATGGCAGCATAATTTCTGTTATGGTTTTTAATCTGTGATCTAAATTTAAGGTACTGGCATACTGGCCTAAGTAAGATGGGCCACTATGGTTAAAAAATGAGTTTGGCCACTATGGTTCTCATGGACTCAAATGTCTATTAATAATATAGCATCCGTGTATGTTTCTGTGAGGAGCTCGATGGCGCGGGTGGTTAGCGCGTTCGGCTGCGATCGTTGAAGTTAAGAAACTTTCGCAGTGGTCGGTCATTGGATGGGTGACCAAAAATTTACTATCTCGAGCGCCTACGTGCTTCGGAAGGCACGTTAAGCCGTTGGTCCCGGCTGCATCTGCAGTCGTTAGCACCCACCAATCCGCACTGAGCCCGCGTGGTGGGTCATGGCCCAATCTTCCTATTCCATCCATAGGGAAGGCCTGTGCCCCAGCAGTGGGGACATTAATAGGCTGATGATTATGATGATGATATGTTTCTCACAGCTGACGCTGAACCGATTTTTATTAATTTTGATATGGCAATATAGTGGACTTTGGAAAAGACATTAATGCTAGTTTATGTCGCGAAAGTTACATATAACCCTAATAATCTAATTAAGAATGAAAAAAATACGCTTTTGAATAGCAACCGGTGTCGATTTTAACATGACTCACATCACCAGCCTATTAATGTCCCTGGATGAATGCTGGGGCACAGACCTTCCTTATGGATGGAATAGGGAGATTGTGCCATGACCCACCACGCGGGCCCAGTGTGCACAGATGCAGCCGGGACCAACGGCTTAGCGTGCCTTCCGAAGCACGGAGGAACTCGAGATAGAAGATTTTTGGTCACCCATCCAATGACCGACCACTGCGAAAGTTGCTTAACTTCAACGATCGCAGCCGAACGCGCTTACCAATTGCACCATCTGGCTCCTCACATTTCACATGAGTAACTTAAATTAAATACTAAATTTAACATCAGTCGTTCCTTTTCCTTCTGTATAGAAAATGACAAGGATACACTGTTGTCAAATTTAAGTTTAGGTTCAGAGAATTATGCCAGATTGACACCAGTATAATAACTTCTTTTTAAAGTGACGACTTCCGTGGCCGAGTGGTTTGTACGACGGGTTTCAAGGTGTCGCCGACTCGAATGGTCCCGGGTTCGATTCCCGGTGGGGGCAGATGTTTTGTGTGATGAATACGAGCATTAGTACTCCAGTCATGGATGTTTAATATGTATTTCTATATAAATATACTTATTTATGTACGGTATATGTTTTCTATCCGTTACCCTAGTATCCCATAACACAAGCCTTACAGCTGCTTACTTTGGGGCTAGGCTAATAGGGGTGATGACGGGGTACAGTAAACGAAATTCTATTTAGTCCGTCAGTTAGATGATCCAAAAATAATGGACACGTATTTTTTCTTTGGGCAATCAACCAAAAAATGACAAAGTTATAGCGCGTCAAAGTTTGGGAGTAGGGCCTCGTGACGTCACTTTTAATTTTCACTTAAAAGTGTACCAAAACGTGACGTCATGCGACTTTTTAAATTATTACATCTCTGCAATGTTTATATTATGTGAAAAAAGAAAAAATATGTACGTGTCCAATACTTTTTGATAATCTACCTGCTAAATAAAGAAAAAAAAATTAGTCATCATCCCTATTGGTGTGAGTGTTGGAAATGTTTATTTATTTATCTTTTTTAAGGGAAAACATTAAAAATGCTGTATTTTTCTTCTACAGTCTGAACCACCATCTTATGGAGCTTATGGCGCTCCACCCCCCGCCTACGGAGCACCCGGCTACGGTGGTGCCCCACAAGGTAAGAAAATACTTCTTTTTGGGATAAAATGACTGTTAAAATGCTAACAAAACTAATCAATTGACTAACAAAATTCGAGAACTAAAAACCTTTGCGTTACTTAAAAATAAATCGACTTCAAAAAACTGATACTATCAATAAAATAGCCCTTTTTTTAAGCATTTAACTGCTACATTTTTTGTAAATGTAAAGAAAATGTAACTATAGAAAATTGTGGGTTACCATACAATGCGAAGAGATGGCGCTGCCTCGCAGCCTAAAAGAGGCTAGAGAAAATTCGACACGGCCATCAGGGCCACGGTAGCATAATGGTCAGTGCATTCGCCCCGGATAGCGAAGGGTGCGGGTTCGAGTCCCGTCTGCTGCCTGGTCTGTTCAGCGTGGAATTTTTCCTAGTAAAAAAGGAAATCCTTAAAATAGTCCATTATCAACTTTACTCATATGATTTTAAAGGTGTAGTTTTTGAAAGTCGGTCGAAATTATATTTTTATTAGGTTTTATTTTGAGGGTAGATGAATAATTTATTTTACTACTTTATTAACGATTAATACTTGCCATGGCTTGCGTTTACTTGGCTATTCGTGTTTGCTATTTGTCAACTTGACTTCCGTCCTTTTCATTCCATGAAAAACATGATAAGGAGAGACTATTGTCAAGTTACATATAGCATATACGAAGAACCAAGTGAAATTTTGGCTTCAGATTTTACTAACTCTTAAGGCCTTCTTGCAACAGATAAGTTAAATCTCGATTCAACTAAAACTCGATTGAACCCATAGAAAAATTACATAAAGTCAATGCAATTTGACATTATCGTATGGGATAAATTACATAGCGTCAATGCACTTTGATATTATTGTATGGGATAAATTACATAACGTCAATGCAATTTGACATTATTGTATGGGATAAATTACATAACGTCAATGCAATTTGACATTATTGTATGGGATAAATTACATAACGTCATAGCAATTTGACATTATTGTATGGGATAAATTGACATTATTGTATGTGATACATTACATAACGTCAATGTAATAGGCTAGTTGACTCATGTCAAATTGCACTATACAAATGTTTATTTCTTATAATGTTTATTATGCGGAACCTAAATACATCGATTTCACTTCATAAAATTAGAAGATGGCTGTAGTAATTTAATTTTCTTCTTAAACACTCAAAACGCTGTCCACCACGATTGTGACGTCAACAAATTAGTAAATGTGTTAGTAAACAACTAAACGTCATTGTCGTGTTACTGTAGTGTCTTTCGTCGCACTAAAATATGCTGGACGCCAGATTTGTGAAAGCAGAAACGAGAAAACTCTGACTTAGTAGGTACATTCAAAACCTTAAAAATTGTATTTTTAAACTTTAAATATTATTCAATGAGTACTCACATTAAAGTGATCTTTGCTAAAAGAAATGACTTTCAGACGGTAAAATTACTGGATTTAGCAAGTTTTAAACATGACTGTGTTCATGTTGTGTAGGTATGTGTATTACTCTAGACAATTTAAACCACAACTTTTCTCGAGTCTTTAACGAAGTGTTTCTACATTCTCGTATAATACAATCGTGATAATTATTATATATATCATGACATCTATTAGAAATCATGGTTTTATAATATAATTTCAGAATCAGGTTATTTCCTATGTGCTTCCGAACGTTTGTTTACGATTTTGTTGACGTCATAGCATAGATAATCTATAGACTAAAATGGCCGACAGCGTTTTTGTACATCCATGAAAAATCTATTTTAAAATTAAAGTTTTGTAGCTTTCTAGGTAAAAAAAAATACAATACATTTTTTATTCGGTCTAATAGAACAATTGTTAATC
Organism: Chilo suppressalis; assembly: GCA_902850365.2. NCBI lineage: Eukaryota > Metazoa > Arthropoda > Insecta > Lepidoptera > Crambidae > Chilo > Chilo suppressalis. The sequence goes on from OU963919.1 coordinate 13,460,737, forward strand.
ATTTAAAACATATTTCCAAAGTGTCAAGTAGCCTATTTGACATTATTGTATGGGTTAAATCTAGTTTTAGTTAAATTGAGATTTAGCAAAATTGATGCAAATGGACCCTTGTGTATAAATTAGGTATTAGGGATTGCTTGCGTGAGATAAACTTTTTTTTTCCATATACTAGTGTATATGTTATAAGAGTTAGCGTGAAATATATTTTTCTTAAAGCCCAATTGTTGTATTTAAGAAAATATATATGTACAATACTAATCGTACTAGCTATACTGTTTAGTATGCTTTTCTCGTACGGTACGATAAATAATAATACATACGTATATATACTGTTAAACACTACCCTGTCTGCGCGTGCGCAGTCGGGTAAAAAGCGCTTTGCACATTTGATTTAAAATCTTGATTTAACCATTTTTACTAACATTATTATGATAATATAATAATAACTTTGCACTGGACCAGTCGGAGATAATATTTTTATTATGTAAATATTGTTTTTATTTTGATAATTTTTGAAATAACAGTAAAAATGCATTTCCTTTATTATTTGTTGCCAAATATTTGAATGACATCTGGCTTACAATAGTTGACGCATGCCAGTATAATTTGACGCAAGCCATGCATGCTGCATCATTTACGCTTGACATATTTTTATTTTTTTATCATTCTTATTTTATAAATATAATATTAAAAGCAGCATTTAAATATTTATTTTAATTATTAATATTTAATAACCAGAATTTAACTAGCCATAGTTGAATACTCTAACTGGGATGGCCTATTTCAATATATTAAAAAAAACGTACAAAAACTATATTTTTAAACGATAAATATACTTTTGATTATTCATATTTAAAATCTCCTGTATATTTGTATATAGATTTTCCCATCTTCAGTAATTATATATACATATAAGATTTAAATACACTCTAATAATAAAAGGTTCGAAAATTTTAATGCATTATATAAAATCAATAAACGCATAAGTCATAAAAATAAAGGCCTTGAAAACTTTCAAATTTTTTTTAAAACTAAATGGTACAATTTCGTGGATATTTAATCCAAAAAATAAATATATATACTTGTAAAAAATTAAATTAAAATTATTTGTGAAGTGTACAAAAAATAACACCTTGAAAACTCACAAATTTTGTAAAACTAAACGGTATAATTTCGTGGATATTTATTTAATAAATAATTTTCCAAGAAAAAATATTTAAACTTGTAAAAAAATAATTAATATCATTTGTAAAGTGTACAGAAAAGTGATTGAAGATGTGTATTTATTACGATAAAGGTAAGTTATTGTACATTGATACTTCTTAGTGTCTGTATATATCTAAAGGTATCTCATATGTATATATTTGTGCACAGTTTTGTATACACATGAAATGTAAATATACCATTATAATAAATAATAATTTAAAAATACTCCTTTCGATAAAATACTAATTAAAAACTGAGTTTAGAAAGCATTTTCAGACATCTCCAAATAAATCATCTAACATGTAATGGAAAATGTCCCAAGATACTATGAAAAATACTTTAAAATTTACCACTTACAGGAAAGACCAATAAATCGATTGTACAGGCTGCTTATTTCATTTGCGTTATTAAATAAATATATAATTATTTTTAATATTAATGAAAATTATATAATTATTTTTATTATTATTGAAAATTATATAGGTAATTTTTTTTATTAATAAAAATTATATAATTCTTTTTAGAGAACATTAGCGATCACACGTAGTTTATATTCGAAATATTTAATCATTCCCAAAAAAGCTTTCTGCGTTTTATGATACTAATTTTGTATTTATTGTAATGTGCCATAAGAAAACAATATTATTATGTATTTATAACAAAGTATTACTAACAAAATTAACAAAATTCGAGCTTTATTGTAGATAAGACTTCATAGAAGACTTCTTATAATCAGAGATATGAAGCGGTTTTGATAAAACATGTAAGCAACTTTTGGTGATATATTTATTTTTATTTTTTTGTACTATTCACTTTGTTCAGACTTATTTATTCATTGACAAATAACTGTATAAAGCTCATAGCATCGACATTAATTTGTTTACTCATCACCAATCAAGGTCCCAGGCACGGTAATATTATCTATACAGTATTCTATCTTCATACTAACGGTCGAAAAGCGTGTCATACCTACGCCACTTGAGTTCGCGGCACCCGGTGGGCATCCAGTCGCGAATGCGCCGCAGCGACGAACGAACGGTGTGACTTATTTTTTAAGCAGTTAGCCGTGCTTAAACGTTTGTATTGTGAATATTTGATTGAATTAAATAGATACCTACATAATTTAATATGGCAAAGAACAATAGTCGATATTGTGCTGTTTTTGGTTGCTTGAACTCTTCAATAATTAAACTTTTTATACGAATGCGTATTTATTATACTATTAAATTTAATAATAAAGCTTTTCGTACGTCTCAGTCGAGGCGTAAATATTTTTCTGTCTCATATCGTTTTTTTTTAAATATTACACTTAAAATAACATGTATTTGATGTAACACTTCCTAATTCATTCACAATATTATTTTTTTACATATGAAATAAAATATTTACAATCCCAAAACTAGAAAGAAACTCAATTACGTAGATGAAATTAAAATACTGTAGGCGGGCAGCCCTACCGCGTGGATACGCCCCGCTCGGCCGTAGGCAGTTATTTCAAGTACAGGAGGCCTACTCTATTTCAACGAAGAACTAAATTTCGATCGAAATTTCGCACGTTTCCTACTCTGTTTCCTTTTCATTTCGTAAATTCGTTCGTCCGAAAATAGTTTGACAATTAAATTCTGCAAGCCTACTCTAATTCACTAAGCTTTCAGACGAAAAGTTGAATTTGACATATAATTGTTCGAAATTTTAACCTCAAATCGACGAAATGAAAAGTGTTAACTTTTCATTTTCGTTTTGGGACTTTTGTTTAAATTAAGCCTAAAATGACTGATAGAGTATTTTTAATCAAGGCAGCTTAGCGTGAGGAACATTTTTTAGCATGCCAAATTAACAAATACAGCAAATTTTAATTAATTATTATATTTCCAGTACTTCAATGTATTAAACGACTAATTTAGGTTGACATACAATGAAGTGCATCAACTCTACAAACTAGTCGACTAACACTGTCAAAGAAGGTTCTTTTAATGTCATCAAAAATTTTGTAGTAAAGTAGGTAATATTGTTTCCAAGTAAACCAGGTAATCTAAAAAGTGGAGATATAAGAACTCACAAACATCGAGTCATGTCCATTCGTTGACGAAAATTGTCTGTGATTCCGTACTTTATGTGCGTGTTCGAAAATGAAATAGAGTAGAGTCATTGGCGAAATTTCGTTTAAAATTCGTTCGTTACCGAAATTTCGTTTCGGAGAAAGAGAGTAGAGCTCCAGGGCTGAGTCACAATACTGTATAGATAATATTACCGTGTCCGAGGGCTCCACGGGGTAGGTATTTGGGTCAGGGTACACAATGGCGCGAGTGTTATTGTTGGTGTCGCAAGCGTCTATAGGCGGGGTTTTAATAGAAATAAAAAACCTTATCACCAAAAAGTCAAAATATGAGTAGCAGCTTTAAAGGAACTGGCGAAACGGCCAGCACTGGAATCTCGGCTGATTTCGCAAGAAGTCAGTAGGTTTTAAGGTCGAATTTTGTGTATCGTGTGCGCCCCCTTTACCAGTTTCTATAAAAAATATTTTGTTATTAAAATATTATTAAAATTTTAATAATTTATATGAATTAATTTATTTCATTTAATGGTATATGTAAAACTATGTCATATAGTTTTGATTGTTTATTGTTATTATTTAAAATTCAGTAATGATTATATTTTATTTATTTTTATTAATTTTTATTATTATTGTTTGAATTTAGTAAGAATAATTGACGAGTTGTTATACAACGAGTTAATTTTAAGATAAGATGGGACAAAATGCAATTGTAATTGTAATTTTTAATATGGGTTATTGTGCCTGAAATAATATTTAAAACGAAGAAATGTGTTGAACGTATACAGTTTAAAAAAGCTGTCACTAAAATAAATAAATAAGGAAAAAAAACCGCTTCTAATCCTGATTGATACACGTTAAGTATTTTATGTATAGTTTATGTTATGTCTTAAATGTCCTGCGAGGTGGGTGTCAGTAAAGAATATTATGATTTATTTATGTTCCCTCCGTATCAGAATGGCTTTCGAGTAAAATGCTCTATAGCCCGTTCAATTTAGACATTGACTCTTGCAAAAATTTCCAGGAAGCTGAAAATTTGCATAGATGCTAGGGACATCATTGTTATAAAATTGTGAAAAGTCCCCATCGATGCTATGTCTGCAAAAAAAAAATATTCAAGGTCAAACGTTGCAAAAACCAGTCTTTTTGCCCAACATGGCGTTTATACATTACAGACGTCCTACTTGTATGACTATTTAAAATTTCAAGCCCCTTAGACAGAGTTATGTTACTATGGACTCTATCACCACTTAACATCAGGTGGGGTCCACGGTTAATAACTTAGGGGTTTTGCCCCCAGATTTAGGGGTTAGATTAATTTTTTGGGAAATTAAATAGAAAAATAAAGTATGTGTTTTCTTTCAGTTTTGTGCGTAGAATGGAACGCACCACGATATGAAACGACTGAACTGACTGTGTGGCAGGTTGTTTCCTAAGGCTGTTTGGACTTAAGTTCTTTGCCTTCCACCAATCAAAACAGCTAATTAAGATTTAACAGCCTGTCAGCTCATTTTCGTTTGATTTTCCATTCGGAAAATGTAATTATTCAACAAAATAATTTACTATAAATAAATATGTAACGTTTTAATTTATGAGCAACGAAAGAATTTGGGTAATAAAAGTATTCTACATATAAATTTCTATATTTAGGGGAATTTAAAAAATACTTAGGGTAAAATTTTGGTAAGGGTTGGTAACGCTGGTGGGGTCACCATTTGCATAAAAAAAACTTGGTTGTCCTTCTGATACGGAGAGTTCTTATTTATGCAATTGGCTGTAGGTATTTAGAATGGTTTCTGTTTGGTATCGGTTTTGGAGCATATATATATATATGTATATTTACTATATATTCAACTTCCTCTGGGACAAAAGGTGAACAAATAAACCAATGTTTCTAAAACTATATTATCGGAGTAAACATGGCGGTTGTAATCAGACTTGGTCACAAAATTTCACGTTTCAACATAAATGATTCGCTTTATCAATACTCTTCAATATAGTTCGAAGTATAATGCGTTTCTAAGATAGGGAATAGCTACAGTTTTGGGTCTTTTTAATGTCGCCCAACGATAATAAATGCCTTAGATACACCACGTGTGCTCAAAATGTGTCCCAATCAAGAAGTGCTTGAACTCTCCTCAAGCACTTCTTGGTTCACAGTCACGGACCGTTGAAAAGTCAAGATGCCGCAGAGCTCCGTGAAATAACGCGAAAAATATACTTATAGTACCTAAAGTGTCGTTTTTTCGACAGGTATCTAATCAATGTTTGTTAATTTAACGCATTTGAATTAAATTGTGTTCTAATACTTACTATAAACCGATTTAATATAAAATATTTGTGATATTTAAATGCATGGTCGGTTTTCTAGCCGTATCTTTTCCTCGCGTTCCGTACCTGCTATATAGCTAACAGCGCATTCAGAATTGCGTGTAGAATCAAAGAAATAAGGTTTATATTCTTCCGCATATAGCAATAAAACGTAAAATTTTACGAGTTCGCATTTCGAACAGTCATAACTCTGACGCATGGGTTTTAATTAGGACCTTATACAGTATGCATTAAAGGTGACTTTCAATGTTTAAATAAAGCCTTTTATTGTTTTTGACTACGCGATCATCTTACGGAGCTCCGTGGATCGTCCAATGTACCTTTTGGACAGGTTTCGGCTACGATTCAGTTCGTGTTGTTGTAGTTAGGTTATTTGATATCGTTGACTTACCTTTTTGACGACCTCCGTGGCCGAGTGGTTTGTACGCCGGGTTTCATGGTGTCGCCGACTCGAGAGGTCCCGGGTTCGAATCCCGGTGGGGACAGATGTTTGTGTGATGAATACGTGCATTTGCACTCCAGTCATGGATGTTTAATATGTATTTCTATATAAATATATGTACAGTATATGTATTCTATCCGCTACCCTAGTATCCCATAACACAAGCCTTACAGTGCTTACTTTGGGGCTAGGCTAATTGGTGTGAGTGTTGGAAATATTTATTTATTTTTAGTTATGATTTTGTATGCATATAAAATTGTATTATTGAAAAACCTTTTGTTGTGGTTGGCTTATCTTTTGTCTCAGAAAATGTTGAAAAGAGTATATATACTAAATTGTATTTATTTTTTTAAATTGGCAACATTTTATTTACGATGAATTTTCTTTTGGCGCAGGCTTCTACTGATTACTTGGTTATTAGCAGCGGCAGTTGAAACATGTGGGTAATATTTTCTTTTCTAAACTTTTTTGTATTCCTTTAAGTCTTAAAAAAAATGGTGCGGTTTTTTTAAAACCACGGTGTAAGTAATTTTTTTTAAATCATTAATAAATCCTTCCTTGGTTGTGATTCGAACCCGAGCCGCCTGCGTTGTAGGCGAGATTTTTACCATTGTACCACCGATGCGTGTTGTTAAGACCTAACACACTTACAACTAGTATTGCCAGGTGTGCCGATTTGCGCGGGACATCCAGATTTTCAGGGGTCTGGGGACGCGTCCCGATTTGTACCTGATCGGGACGCTATAGGTCCCGATTGATCAAAAAAATTAAATTTAGGTAATTAATAATAATACTATACTTGCACTCGTAGTTTAAAACGCCATAAATTAAACCCAGACTTCAAAAACCCCTTGATTTTGTTAACTGTCCCGATCTGCAACCCTAAACCCCGATATTTTTGACCTCTTGTACCGATTTAAAACACATCGGACCTGGCAACATTACTCGCAACACACTTTTTTATAACAATTAAAATGTAATCCTACATGCTAAAGATGAAAGAAAATTTGTGTTGATATAATAAAAGTTTCATTATGATAGTATTGTCACGGTAATATTATCTATACAGTATTCTATCTTCATACAAACGGTCGGAAAGCGTGTCATACCTACGCCACTCGAGTTCGCGCGGCACTCGGTGGGCATCCAGTCGCGAATGCGCCGCAGCTTCGACCGAACGTGTGAATTATTTTTTAAGCAGATTAAGTAGATACCTACATAATTTAATATGGCAAAGAGCAATAGTCGATGTTGTGCTGTTTTTGGTTGCTTGAACACTTCAATAATTAAACTTTTTATACGAATGCGTATTTATTATACTATTCAATTTAATAATAAAGCTATTCGTACGTCTCAGTCAAGGCGTAAATATTTTTCTTTCTCAAATCTATATTTTTTTTATTAAATATTACACTTATAATAACATGTATTTTATGTAACACTTCCTAATTCATTCACAACATATTTTTTACATATGAAATAAAATATTTACAATCACAAAACTAGAAAGAAACTCAATTGTGTAGATGAAATTAAAATACTGTAGGCGGGCAGCCCTACCGCGTGGATACGCCCCGCTCGGCCGTAGGCAGTTATTTCAAGGACAGGTCCGAGTCACAATACTGTATAGATAATATTACCGTGGTACTGGTGTCGATTCTGACATGAATCTCTAAACTTAAAACTAAATTTAACATCAGTCTCTCCTTTTGATTCTGTATAGCGAATGAGAAGGATACACTGTTCTCAAATTTAAGTTTAGGTTTAAAGAATCATGCCAGAATCGATATCATTGTTATTAGGAATTAGTAAAACAAGCTTTTTATTCAATAATTGAACAATGAACCATCTTTTTTTGGACACACCATATAGTCCAAAGAAGACATTCACTCGGGGAGCCATAGCCATAAAAACCAGAGTCTCGTTCAAAAGCTTCCATTCACTATACTAATATAATGCGATTCAACTAAGAATAGGACCGACTGGGCGCCATATTGTGACGCCATAGCTGTCAGCTCAAACCAAGTAGGTAGAGTGAGCAAAAAAAGTTTTTATTTAATAAATCTAATAAGTAAGAAAAAACATCTGTTTTTTTTAATAAAAAATATTTGTAAATAAAGTAGGTTTCGAATCTAACTACTTAACCGATTTTAGAACCGACCGAGCTAGGGTTGCCAGGCGTCCGGATAACGCCGGACATGGTTAGGCTTTTTAATTGCGTGTCCGGTCAAAATTAACGGTGTCCGGCTTGTCTGGAATTTGTTAGGCTTTTTATATTTCGCTAACGAGCGAGCGCCAAGCGTAGGCCGAGCGCCGAGCGTAGGCCGAGCGCAAGCGAGTTGACTGTTGGTCGCTTTTACATAAAATCTTTATTTGTACCTAATATTAGTAACCAACAAAATTCTTAATCAAGTAGGGTGTCCGTCCTTTTTACCCAAATGTCCGGAAAAACTGACTGGTCTGTCCGGCTATTAGGTTTGGGGACCTACTTTCACCAGTAGAAATCTACAATAGGCTATATTACAGAGAAAAATAAAGTACCAATTATTGGCATGTGTGTTTCACATGAATATTGTTAGCGATTTTTACTATTCCGACATATAAAAGTAGTTGATATAATTACTAAGAGAAGCATGAAATAGAAAAAAAAATACCCATTGTCAGGTGAACGAAAACGCCTAGGATAGGGGTGATGACGGGGTACAGTAAACGAAATTCTATTTAGTCCGTCAGTTAGATGATCAAAAAATAATGGACACGTATTTTTTCTTTGGGCAATGCACCAAAAATGACAAAGATATAGCGCGTCAAAGTTTGGGAGTAGGGGCTCGTGACGTCACTTTCGAGTGAATTTTCCCTTATAAGTGTACTCAAACGTGACGTCATGCGACTTTTCAAATCAATATATTTCTGCAATGTTTATATTATGTGAAAAAAGAAAAAATACGTATCCAATACTTTTTGATAATCTACCTGATAAACGAAGAAAAAAAAATTAGTCATCATCCCTATTGGCCGAGTCTAAAATAACGTCACCTGCTTGTAAACATGCTGTCGAAGTGACATAACTTTGTACTGTTGACGTTTTAATGGGAGCCGTGTGACGTCACCTGCCTGTAAAACGCCCTATTGCTAGACAAAGGTTTCCGAGGCAAATTTGAAAACCGAATTTTTGTTTTAGTTTTTTTTTGAGAATTATAAATATCCATATTTTTTATGGCTTCACTATACAGTAATAAATAAAGTATAAACATTTTCAAAAAAAAAGCGAATAGCCTATTTAGTGAGTTACATGGTCTACATTTAATCGCGTTGAATAAAATTTCACCCGCACAAATACATAACTAAAGCTTTCACAGATCTGTCTGAAAATCCAATGAGGTTTTTTTTTTATTTTTTTTAAAATCTGTTAACTGTTTCAGGTGCCTTGTGAAGAGCGCTAGCTATGGTGTCATCATTACCCGCAGAGACCCACAGTGGATGTTATTTAAAAAATAAACCTATATTTTCTTTGTTATTTCACTCATGTTGTAATTAATAAGTAGGAACACTTTTTAAGTTTTGTAAGTATTCTTTTTTAAGCTATATTTTCTAATCTCCTAACAAGATTTGATTTATGAAATAATAATTAATGTTTGTGTTGATTTTGTAAATTTGTCTTTTTATGTGAAGGAAATTTATGTCATTTAAGATGAAAATTAATGGTTCCTAAACATTTAATGTATGGTAAGCTAATTCTTCACTAGGAATAGGATATTTGATTTTTGCTGCTATTTGTTAATAAATAATACCTAGTTCATTGAAAGTAAATTAAATATATAAATTTTGGCAGCAATAATAAATTTATACTCAGCCATTTTGTGTTGTGTAAATGCTATCTGTATTTGACCTTGAATATTACTAGGGAATTTTCTTTTCTAAAAAAACGCCAATTTATTTGAAAAAAAAAAAAATTTTTTTTTGATTGATCTCGTGGCAAATATATTGTCAGTCAAAATAACGCACTTGTTAACTTGCCGGTGTCACATAGAAGCCAAATTGCTTGAATTATTGCTTAGTTGGAGAACAGTTTCTGCGGCATATTTATTTGCAAAAAATATAATACAGTGTAAATTCCATGTAACGTCACTCGATTTAACTACACACTCCCTAAAGCGTCGAAATCACTCGTCTTTGGTTGTTTCCATACAATAGTACACTCCATATAGCATTACACCCACTCTCAATAACGTCAACAATTAAGTAATGTAAAAAGTACCTTTTAAGTTGCCAAAAGGACACCCGGCATTTTGTGCCAAAGTTGTATACTTTTTTAATTTTTTTATCTGTGTTTCATAATTGGGTAACGTAGTCTGGCAATATTTGTCATCAGCAGCTAGCTGTCAATGTCAAATACGTAGGTTTGTCATCAAAAGGGTTTCTATATCAAAAAATATTAATCATTAAATAACTTCTTTGCACGATTCACTAAAAATAAGGCAAAAGTAGTTTTATGTAGCAAATAATTTTGGCTTTATTTTGAGACCAAATTCAACTGTATACAAGTTTAGCATTTTTTCTATGAAAAGTGCCGGGTCTCCTTTGTGAAAATCGCGCAGCTGTGTACGTTCTTCTGTCGCTTTATTATCCTATCCCTTAATAAACTCGACTGCCGGCATCATACAAACCAAACTTTCTAAGAAATTCGTTCTTTTGTTTACAAATTGGGATTGCACGGGTAGACTGTTGTTGACCATGAAAAAAAGATATAATACAACAAAATTACTGTACTAGTGCAGCAAAAGACGTCAGACAAAAATAACAGAATATACGCAATAGCGTTCAAATAAGATTATTTTTTATGTACATAACTACTAGCTTGAAATGAAGTTTTTCTTTTCATAATTCTGATTTTTCTTTCCATTTAACGACAACTCTCTATAACGCCATAAAATGTACAGTCCCTTTAGTGTCGTTATATAGAGTTTACACTGTAATTTAGATTTTTAACTGAAACTTGAATTAACATTACTTAAAATGCAGTCGAATTAAAATTTACCACTTTTTTTAAAAGTTCGTAACAGGCGTAGGACATTGTCAGGCGTACCTATGTGTATACAGCACTTTTTTTATAGTTGAATTTTCTTCATTAACTAGCACCTAAGCCGCAAACCTTAAGTTTTAACTAATTTCAAAAATAAATACAGACTTAAAAAGTGAATCTACATATTTACATTAATGATGTGATTTTTTTTAATGTTATCTATCATCTTTGTGATTTTTAATTAAAAAGAAAAAAAATGCAACTATATATTTAGATTTAAGTGGAAATGTTGAATTTTTTTCTCCACTAAAATTATACGTAGTGTCTCATATCTTTCGTTTAAATTGTGCAAATTTGTTTTTTTTTTAAATAGTGATTGTTTTTTCCTGATCATTCTTGTTTTATCAAAATCGTATTCTGCATTGCGATCAATATTATTTAAAAAAATTTTTTTCGTATTGTTTTTAAAATAATAATAAAATAAATGTTATGAAATATTGTGATAAGATTTGATAAAATGCTACTTTCCAAAAGAAAAGAATTAACGGCGACCAAAGGGAACTCTTTATCTGCCAAAAAAAAAAGCATTTTTTAAGCATTTACTAAACTTTGTGCTTTTTCTTCTAACGCTACCCGCGTTTAGTTTCATTATGGTCGTGATCCATTCATGCATTTAGCTAACACTTGTATTTTCGTATTATGAAGAATTGAATTTTGAATTTGTATTATTTTTTAAATAATAAATCTTGTATTGTTGATATTATAATTTGTGTTTTATTTGACTTTAGCTAGGAAGCTGCTGGTGGCAGTAATTTTTACATGATTTCTAAATTTTTTTCCGCCATTATGATGATGCTTATGACGCAGCATCGATAATAATCTGTATTGTTGAAAAAATAATAACATCGTTCCGCCACTAAGTCTACTATTTTTAATAATAATAATATTCTTTATTGACATACACCTCACAGGACATAAAAGACATTAAACATGACAGTGAAAACGTACACAGTAGGCGGCCTTATTGCTAAACAGCAATCTCTTCCAGGCAACCCACAAGGGCGGATCCAGCTTTGGCGCAGGGGGGGGGGGGGTCATATAGTCGTGGTCAAGTCACAGTAGGTAGGATTGTAAGTACAGATTGTGAAGTGGGTGACCCCCCATGACCGGCCCCTTGGATCCGCCCTTGGCAACCCGTGACAGTGAAATAAATGAATAAGACGAACAAGAATTTTATTTATATTAGTTACTAGCGGCCGCCCGCGACAATTTTTTTTTTTAATCTCTTAAGAACCTGGATCAGTGAAATTGTAAAAGATACCTATCAATCCAATCAAAAGTATTGGAAATCAATTTCTAAATGAAGTCGTTGAGACACCAACGATGCATGCTATCGATATGGCTAAATAGGTTTAAGATTCTTAGCTTTTAACATATGCTTTATATGCAAACACCTTTTGTCAACCCTATTTAATGCAAATAAAGATTATTCTATTCTATTCAGCTGCTGCCCGCGCGCAGCCTTTGTGATATTGATGAGTTGGTGGGAGAAGTGGTGACATGTCCGGACTTTTTGCCCTTTGTCCGGACTATGCCCGACTTTATTATTTGTCCGGATTTTTTAATTAGGTGGAGTATGAGAAAAACTACTTATTAAGTTACATCAAATTAGTCAAATAATGTTTATTAAGTTCTCATTAATTAACCATCCGTCCGGATTTATCCGTCATGTCCGGACTTTTGGCCATTTGTCCGGACTTTGTCCGCATTTTTGTAATTAGGTGGAATATGAGTAAAATTACTTATTTAGTTACATCAAATCAGTAAAATAATGTTAATTAAGTTCTCATTAATTTAAAACAAAATATAGTTTAAAAATATAATTTAAAACAAAATATAGTTTTAGTAACCTTTCAAAATCAAAAACGAGACCCCCTCGCGATGCGAGCGTCTGCTACCACGCGTATAATATCACTGTAACTAAGTGGGTGATGTTTGCATTTTGTGACTAAAATGTTCGGACTTTTATCGAAATGTCCGGCTTTTAGTCTGGGCTTTTCAAAATTTTAAATAGTAACCCTATTATCTACCGCGGCCCCGATAACAATGCGAAGAGATGGCGCTGCCTTGCAGCTTAAAAATGGCTAGAAGAATTTAGACGCGGCCATCAGGGCCGCGGTAGCATAATTGGTCAGTGCATTCGCCCGGATAGCGAAGGGTGCGGGTTCGAGTCCCGTCTGCTGCCTGGTTCGCGTGGAATTTTTTCTAGTTATATTTTCTGTACATATTCCTTCTGAGATAAAAAAAAAATAGCGTATTCCTCTGATTAACAGCTAAGAAGGAATATGTGCATTACATTGCGGAGATAAAGGCGAATTTGCTATGTAACCGTTTTGGAAATTCGCATCGATGTACTTCGACTTTGCTCTAGTATAAATGAGAGGAGCTCGATGGCGCAGGTGGTTAGCGCGTCCGGCTGCAATCGTTAAAGTTAAGCAACAATCGCAGTGGTCGGTCATTGGATGGGTGACCAAAAATCTTCTATCTCTAGTTCCTTCGTGCTTCGGAAGGCACGTTAAGCCGTTGGTCCCGGCTGCATCTGCAGTCGTAAGCACCCGCTAATCCGCACTAGGCCCGTGTGGTGGGTTATGGCCCAATCTCCCTATTCCATCCATAGAGAAGGCCCCAGCAGTGGCGACATTAATAGGCTGATGATGATGAGGTGACAGCACGGAGACGAAAGTTCTACTCATCCTCATTCCATCTATCATCCTTTTTTTCTAGTTATATTTTCTTTAGTTTCTTTATTATTTTTTTTAAACACTCACACCAATTAGCCTAGCCCCAAAGTAAGCACTGTAAGGCTTGTGATATGGGATACTAGGGTAACGGATAGAATACATATACTGTACATATCTTTATATATATAATTCTTCTGTGAGTGTGTATGTCACTGAACTTCTCTTAAACGCCTGGACCGATTTTGATGAAATTTTTTGTGTGTGTTCAAGAGGATTTGAGAATGGTTTAGATTCACAATTTTGTCCGCTGGACAACCCCTATTTTTTTAGGGCGGTACGAAGTTCGCTGGGTCAGCTAGTATAAATATATTATTTAGAAATGCATATTATACATCCATGACTGGAGTACAAATGTTCGTATTCATCACACAAACATCTGCCCCACCGGGATTCGAACCCAGGACCTCTCGAGGCGGCGACACCATGAAGCCCGGTGTACAAACCATTCGGCCACGGAGGTCGTCATTTAAACATCAAAGCAGTTACATGCTTAAATCAATCAATTTATTTGTTCAAATATGAGTATATAATTTGGTGTTACATAATTAAAATGACCATTCATAGTTTACCCTATATGGGTGTGAAACAAATTAGGTACCGTATATTTACAAAATCCAAAATTGTCACATATCAGTAATTGTACTTAAACAAGATTAAAATTGTGATAAAAGCAAACATTTAATAAATTATATTTTTTATTATTTTAAAGCATGTAACTGCTTGGTGTTTAAATCTAAAGAAAATATAACTAGAAAAAACATCCACGCGGGCCTTGCAGCTTAAGAATCGCTAGAAGAATTTCGACGCGGTCCGTGAGGGCCGCGGTAGCATAATTGGTCAGTGCATTCGCCCGGATTGCGAAGGGTGCGGGTTCGAGTCCCGTCTGCTGCCTGGTCCGCGTGGAATTTTTTCTAGTTATATTTTCTTTATATAATAAATTGTCAAAATAAATAGATTTTTCTCAAATGACACTTAAAAAATAGTAATAATTACATATCAATAATAACATTTTAAAAATTAAAACTATTCTACTCATCCGTCAAAACGCGTATGACGTCATAGTCTATGGATCAATTTAAATTCTAGATCGATTAATTCGCGCTAGAAACTTCATACATAAACTCTTCACGGTCACTGTGATACCAACTGGTGCAGTAAAAGGCAATGCCCACTTTGTATGGGACTTTGGCTTAATATATGAGGAGCTCGATGGCGCAAGTGGTTAGCGCGTTCGGCTGCGATCGTTGAAATTAAGCAACTTTCGCAGTGGCCGGTCATTGGATGGGTGACCAACAATTTACTATCTCGAGCTCCTCCGTGCTTCGGAAGGCACGTTAAGCCGTTGGTCCCGGCTGTATCTGCAGTCGTTAGCACCCACCAATCCGCACTGGGCCTGTCTCGTCGTGGCCCAATCTCCCTATTCCATCCATAGGGAAGGCCTGTGCCCCAGCAGTGGGGACATTAATAGGCTGATAATGATGATGATGATGGACAGGCATTTTAACAAGCAAAACTATACAATGCAATAATTTTGAACTACCCAGAACCTTTGCATCATTTTTAATTTTGTATCAGTATACTTTTAAACTTGCTTCGGAAGGCACGTTAAGCCGTTGGTCCCGGCTGCATCTGCAGTCGTTAGCACCCGCCAATCCGGACTGGGGGGTGATGGGTCATGGCCCAATCTTTCTATTCCATCCATAAGGAAGGCCTGTGCCCCAGCAGTGGGGACATTAATAGGCTGATGATGATGATACTATTAAACAATTTTTGGCACCGCGCTGGAATACAGTTATATAAGCACAAATAAACCATTTTCGCAACGATCTGTAATATTCGAAGTCATGTATTACCAATACGATGTCTAAACACTGGGTAAATATACTTTCCAAGATACACAATTAAATAAAATCGTGAATAAACATCTAATTCTTTAAATATGCTGCGTAAAATTAATATTTTACAATATGGCGTGCCATTTCACATGCATAATATCAAATCTCTAAACGAAAAAGTGAAGTGTCCGCCCAGTGCGACTGGCAGATGCAGTCGAGAACACCGGCTTAACGTGCCTTTGGGTGCGGCCAGAGTGCCCTCAGATTCAGAGTCAGATTCAGATTCTGAAAACAAGCGCGAGAAATAAACAGTGTAGTCGAAGGGTACGGCCAGATTGCACTCCTGATTCAGATTCAGATTCAGACTCAGAAAACAAAGCGCGAGAAAAAGCAAGCAACCTGCTTAGACTACACTGTTTATTTCTCGCGCTTGTTTTCGAAATCTGAATCTGAGTCTGAATCTGTGTGCACTCTGGCCGCACCCTTTCGAAGCACGGAGGAGCTCGAGACAATAAGTTTTTGGTCACCCATCCATTATAAATAAAATAAATGAGCTACTATTATTATAAATGGTTAAGCATAATTTGTATACTAACAAACAATGTGGATCTTATTTATTTTATTAATTAATTAGCTCACAAAACAAGTTACAATTAAATATAAAAAACAACAAAGCAATTACATTAACATAAAACCAAATAGTAACTCCAAATATGTGGGCATAACATGATAAAATTTTATGGGCTGAAGTTTTAATTTAATATTTAAAGATTGTTTTAATTTCAACAATTAAACAAAAATACTTAAATAAAAGTACATCTATCAGGATCTATGATATCTGTTTTAAATGAATTATTATTTATTATTATTATAAAGTTTTACTTTCACGTATTATTTATTTTAATTTCCAGGTTTCGTCCCCGGCGGGGCTGCAGTTCCTGTTGTAAGTATCTATTAAAAATCAATAAAAGTTTATTTAATTAATTATTAAGCACACTTAAGCGGTGAAGCCAGCATAACAGGGCTGATGACGGGGTAAACTGAATATTATTTAGTCCGTCAGTTATATTAACAAAAAATAATTGTCACATATTTTTGCACTCAAACTTCTTTAAGCAAACTTGACTTGGGGGGTAAACTGGCGAATGCGTTACGCGTTACGAAGTGTCACAGGTCACACATGTATATATGTAAGTTATGTTACGAATGTCGTTTTTTGAACATTGCAGATGCGGATGCGAATATCTGGTACCGACATTCGCGAATGCGAATATTAAGTTTTTGTTCAAAATTGGCGTCAATTGTCTATGGCATGGTGGCAGTCTCGTTCGAATTGCCGAGTTGATATGAGGTATATTCCGAAATATTGATCAGTACGCTGGCCAGCGGTAATGACGTCATGATTTCGACGCCATATTGCACTGGTGTAGTACTTAGTAGTGTTATCAATATGGCATCGAAATCATGACGTCATTACCGCTGGCCAGCGTACTGGTGTATATTTCGGAATTCCCCCCTTGATCTCATCCGACTGAAGTGTCATTCCGCTCGCGCTGGTCTTTGTAGTGATTTATTAACATGAGTAAATCAAATTCTAGTGAAAATATGGACTTATTTCACACTTTGCGATGAATTACACAGTTAAATGCAAGCTGTGTAATAATGAATATTCAAGAAAAGGAAGAACTACAACTTCTTCAAATTGTTTTTTTTTTCTAATATTCATATTCGCAAAACATTCGCGAATATTCGCGAATGCGAATATTTGATACATCACTAATATATATACATACAGATGGAGCTAAAGAAGTTTCACTTCAGTCGTGTGGTCATTACACACTCGCTTTACACAAAGTAAGAGAGATTGGGGGCTCGTGACGTCACTTCTAAGTAAAAATTGTACCAAGGCGTGACGTTATGCAACATTCAAAACAATATATAATATATAATTTGATGACCTGTGGCCGAGTGGTTTATACGCCGGGTTTCATGGTGTTGCCGACGCGAGAGGTCCCGGGTTCGAATCCCGGTGGAGGCAGATGTTTGTGTGATGAATACGAGCATTTGTGCTTCAGTCATGTATGTTTGATATGTATTTCTATATAAATATACTTATATATTATGTAAAATATAAAATATATGTATTCCAAATCCATCCTTGCCACAGCGTGTACTTGCCAATCAAGAACCAAACAGAGCCATTAAATTGCTTGGGGTTAAGCTAAATTGGTGTTTAAAACAATATTTGATCGCATCGTTCCTCCTTTAGGGTGGCTACCAAACCTCATACGCCGGGCAGCCCCAACGTAGAGGATTGGGTACTGGGGCAGCAGTTGGGATGGGAGTGGGCGCCTTGGCCGCGGGGGGGCTCGCGGGGTACGCGCTGGGAGGGGGCTTCAGTAGCAATAACGACACATCAGAGGTGAGTTCCTTGATCTATAGCTGGATGTGGAGATTCTTGTAGGTTTGCAGGTGGTGTTTAGCACACGTGATTGAAAATGAACAGTGGGAGCGAGCCCTCAGAGATAGGATGGACATCTTTAATCAATAATCATAATCAAAATCATTTATTCAGTTTAGGCTGTTACAAGCACACATGAATGTCTAGAAGCTACGCCATCGGTTCGTAAATCTACGGACTGACACAAAGACCTTGTAAGGCTTGAGACCTTGTACAGATCCACTGAGAAGCATATAAGTGTGCGAGAGGTTTAATAGCAATAACGATATATCAGAGATGATTTCCTTGATCTACAGCTGGATGTGGAGATTCTTGTAGGTCTGCAGCACAAGTGACTGGGCTGGAATGTAGGATGGGGTTTTGTAGGATGAGCCGTCAGAGGAACACGAAACAATCTGTAGGTAAAGCAGGAACACGTGAGAGTATGCGAGGATAGTAAGACACCAGAGTTAAGTCATCCTTATAGGTAGCAGAATAATCAGCATAATATATACCTACTAAAAATGTAAAGCACACTATAAAAGTTATTGTATATAAGCTATCTTCTAAATTATGTAATGGGAAGTGACTTCAGAATAGGGTATTTGACAAGTTTTAGAAAACGATCTCACGTTATTGGCTAATGTTTATGGAGTCCGTAAAAAGTGGATATTCATCATTCTGTTGTGTATTTCAGTAAAAATAACCAAATCAAAAACTCCATTTTCAACTTGCCGAAAACGTTTCTCTGGACAATATGGCGACTTACTAGTGTGTGACGTCACACGACTGTTATTAAAACGTCAAACGATACAATGTAATGTCACCTTAACCGGAAGTTTATTTGCGTGTGACGTCATTTTAGGCTCTGCCGATCCCAAGCCTTTTGGGTCACGTGACAATAGATAAGAAACCTATTGTCTTTTTCGTGGGTTTTTAGTAAAATTATGTTTTTTTTGTAAAAATAGTTAAAACCCCTGCCAATATTCATTCTAAACACAGATGCTAACATATAGCACTTTATTTTTAATACTGTAAAATACCCTATTATATCTGAAGTCATTTTTCGACATGACGACTCCGTATATGATAATATAGGGAGAGAAAAGCAGCCTATGCTGAGTTTCTGGCCGGTTCTTCTCAGTACAAGACCTCCCGCCGTAGTTTTGCGAACCGATGGCGTAGCTTTTCGATTTTCGCAAGTGCTTGTAACAGCCTAGACTGAATAAATGATTTTTGATTTTGAAGCACTCATCCTCACACTGAGAAACCTCCAGAAGGCGAATCTCCTTCTAGTATTCTTCAGTGAGGTTCAACAAGGAAAGCTGCTTTCCCGGAGTATGTTCTTAACATTGTTTTATTATATATTTAATGTCGGTTTATAATAGTTGTTGACGACAGCCGTGCACCGAGACAAGAAAAAACGTACCGACCAATCACAAGGCCTACTTTAAAGGGGCGTGGCATCATGCGACGGAGAAATGGTCGCGTGATGAACCGCCAATCAGAAGGCTTACTTTAAAACAGGACACGTGGGTATCCGTAATAAAGTGGGCGCTGTGATTGGTCGATGGCTCCGGACGGCCGGGGCCTAATTATTATTTAAGACAAACATTTGTGAGGCAAATCACGGTTCCCAACTTAGGGGTTTTGCCCCCAGATTTAGGGGCTAGAAGGGTTAAAAGGGATTTTTAGGGGCTTGAATTTTTTGGGGGTTCTTTTAGGGGCTTATAACAAAACCATCAATTAAATCGAAAAACAAGCGTGTGCTTTCTTTCAGTTTTGTGCGTAGAATGGAATGCACCACGATATGTAACGACTGAACTCACTGTGTGGCAGGTTTTTTCCTAAGGCTGTATGGACTAAAGTTCTTTGCCTTCCACCAATCAAAACAGCTAAATAAGATTTAACAGCCTGTCAGCTCATTTTCGTTTGATTTTCCATTCGGAAAATGTATTTATTCAATAAAATAATTTACTGTAACTAAATATGTAACGTTTTAATTTATGAGCAATGAAAGAATTTAGGTAATAAGATAAGTAGGTACATATAAATTCTATATTTAGGGGATTCTAGGGGAATTTAAAAAATACTTAGGGTAAAATTTTGGTAAGGGTTGGTAACACTGAGGCAAATTGTAGTCAGCCAAAAAAAAAATTCATTCAATTCAGTCAGCCAGGAACAAGCAACATGCGAACAACTAGCCAGAAGAATAAAGGAAGTAGTAAAGCAAGTTAAGCAACTTTCGCAGTAGTCGTTCGTCGGATGGGTGACTCAAAATATATCTCTCGCATCTCCGTGCTTCGGAAGGCATGTTAAGCTGTTGGTCTCGGCTGCATCTGCAGTCGTTAGTACCCACCAATCCGCATTAGGCCCGCGTGTTGGGTCATGCCCTATCTCCCTATTCCTTCCATAGGGAAGGCGTGTGCCCCAGCAGTGGGGACATTAATAGGCTGAGGACAACAGTCCGTCCTTGTCATTGTTTATATGGAATGAATTTCTTCTCTCTTTCGACTAGCCAAGTGAAGTGCCGACATCATAAGCAAGGTTGCTATTTATCAACACAATAATATATATTATACAATTACCAGAATCAAACTCCTGCACCTTACCCGAGCCCTGGAGGCCATCTTGCCCTAACTCCACAACAAATACCGGCGCAAGGAAATCTTTCATATCCATCACCACCTGTGACCGCCAATCATGAACCAAATCCATCCTTGCCACAACCTGTACCTGCCATACAAGAACCAAATCTAACCTTGCCACAACCTGTACTTGCCAATCAAGAACCAAATCTAACCTTGCCACAACCTGTACTTGCCAATCAAGAAGCAAATCCATCCTTGCCACAACCTGTACTTGCCAATCAAGAACCAAATCCATCCTTGCCACAACCTGTCCTTGCCAGTCAAGAACCAAATCCATCTTTACCCCAAAATACACCCACAAGTCAAGGACTTGGAGGCCTAACAGGAATGTTACAACCGGCAGCCATGATGGCCGCTAGTGGACTGGGAGGTGCTATGATTAATCGCGTATTTAAAAAAGACGCTGATTCAACGCAGGTAGATATAGTTAAAGTTAGGCCGATGAGAAACGATACAAAATTTATTTATTTGTCTTTAACAAAGTTTCTACAGCGATTTTTGTGGATGTAATACAATAAAATATAAATACAATCTTAAGGACAATTTCAGAAACTTGTTATATACACATTAGATAATAACGGCGTTACTTGAAATAAATATTACATTTAATTTAAAAATAGTATAAAAACAAATACTAAATACCAATATAAATAAAAGGGTTTACAGAAATTTGTCACTCATGACAACTTTATGAAGTGTGGGTGTGTGGTGGTTTGTGCCCATGCATTTGTATTTTAATTTGCGTATATTTAAATAAAATTTAGAAAACTGGGTTTAATTATAATTAATATTCTAAAAACTAAATTAAATAAATTATTTTTTTACTATAAAAAGGCCGCCCGAATGTTGGCGAACTCAGCGTCTCGGCAATCTCGTTATTAGACTGTCAGTCTCATAGTATAGATATATTCTAAGGTGAATGAACTTTTGTATCGCTTCTCGTTGACCATACTTTAGATAGGTAGAAAGATAAATCATTTGTGTCCGTACAGCAAACAAATTCGAGTAGACTGTGGCATTAATTAGTATAAAACTATGTGCCGCAACAAACAAGAAATTATAGTGGCAGAGTAAGACAGTTTTATATTGAGCACTTGACTGTTAGAGTTTCTTAAGTATATTTTTATTGAAGCTGCTAGATTTTTATATTGTCTAAAGAAAATTTTATAAGAAAAAAAAACAGGTACACTCGCGGAAAGACCCGCTCTGTCACCCATAATGCCATAATCGCTTGCGGTAGCGGCGTAGTAAAAATTCATTCATAGACATGTAATTATCGCTGTCTTACTTTTTCGTATAGCGCTATCGCGATCACGATGCGGATGACAAATTGCAACTAAAACAAATGCAATGCAATTATTCATTAAACAATCATTATTCAATCAATGAAATGCTCTCTGTCTTACTTTTGTGCGGCGGCCCGGATTGGCGCGTCCGAAGCGAAGGCGTGGCGTAGTAAAAACTACTGTAGAAAACCGTTCAAAGCATTTTGTTCGCCAAGTGACAGAGCGCAAAATTCCGTGATAGTACAGGGGGTCTAAAATAAAAGTCAGTTGTATACGTTTCATATATTAAGTTGAACTTTTTCAATCTTTGAAAATGCCAAGATATTTATTGAAACATAAAAAATGAACATATACATAAATAATAGGGTATTTGACAGTATTAAAAATAAAGTGCCAATTGTTTTTACTATTTTTACAAAAAAAATATTCATAATTTTACCAAAAACCTACGAAAAAGATTATAGTTTTCTTATCTATTGTCACGTGACCCAAAACGCTTGGGATTGGCGGAGCCTAAAATGACGTCACACGCAAGTAAAGTTCCGGTGAAAGTGACATTACATTGTATCGTTTGACGTTTTAATAACAGTCGTGTGACGTCACACACTAGTAAGACGTCATATTGACCAGAAAAACGTTTTCGCGGCAACTTGAAAATGAAGTTTTTGATTTGGTTATTTTTACTGAAATACACAACAGAATGATAAATATCCACTTTTTACGGACTCCATAAACATTAGTCAATAACGTGAGATCGTTTTCTAAAACTTGTCAAATACCCTATTAAATTGAAAATTTAGAGAAAAAAGTCATGCAACTTTCACATTTTAAAGTAGTGTTGATTATTAATACATTAGCTATAGATTAGTTAGCTCATCTTAAATAAGTAGGACCTAGCTTAGTTTGTTTTGGAAAGACCTTAGAAATAAACATAGTACTTATTTTAATGCCTAATTTCAAATATTTTTTCAAATAAAATAATAATAATTGCCAGACCGCTCCTCCTGCTACCCAACCAAGCCCAGAGGGTCCTAACCCGTCTGTATCACAAGAACCCCATTCGTCTCAGCCCCAACCCATGCAAGCTAATCAAGAACCCCTACTATCTCCGCCACAACCTGTCCCGGCTAATCGAGAAGAACACATTCCAACCCCGGCTAATCGAGAAGAACACATTCCAACCCCACCACAACCCGATGTTGAGTTTGAATCACAAGATGAAAGTGAAAATAGCGAAGATGATTCAGACGTTAGTTTTTCTCTTATGATTTTATCGTAAATTACATTATAATTTCAGCGCGTGTATTTGATCACGTTCTTCACCTTACGAAAGACTGTAGAAAAAAAAACAATTCAAATTCAAAAATATTAATAAATGATACAAAGTAATTATAATGTTTTGGTTGATATTCCTAGTGGTGAGTATGAAGTTACACAAGGATCGAGTAGGTACATGGTGTGGTATTAAAATCTTCTATAGCTAACGCGGTAGGCTGTAGTAGGTATGTGTTATTAATTATAATTAAGGAAGCATTTACCAGTCTGATTTACGATATCTCAGGATGCGCAGAAATCGCGGGATTTGTATAACTCGATGAAAGGTGCGATGCGGTGAAACAATTGAATTATTAACGGTATATATATTGATGCGCAAATTGCATGACGATCAATGGCGAATTAAGAAGTGACGAACGTGAACGTCGTTGAAACTGCGGGCGACAAGCGCTAACGCGCGAAGTTCGCGCAGGTACAAAAAAAAAACAATAAGCAAACAGGAATTTAAAACGTGGTGTCACCGCTCTACCAGTCAGCTCTCAGGTAGTAAATATAAAATTTACCACGGAAAAAAATATTATTAAAAAGACCCGGGCGAGCCGGACTCGCCCACTCGCTCCAGGATTCCGTACAAATTTGAAGGTACGCAACGTAAACAGGCGTATTCATTTTTCGTTTACTTTAGAAATTAGATTATTTTTCACAGCTTTAATGGACCGTTGATCTGAGTATATGGTTTAAAATTTAACTAGATATCTCCACGTGTTTCTGAGATTAAGGGTCTTGGCGGACAGACAGACGGATGGACAACAGAGTGACCCTATAGGTACGGGTTCCGTTTTTTGCTATTGAGGCATAAACACAAACAAATTTATGTGATAATCTAAGTGTAAGGCAGAGTAAAACGATAGGCAACTTATACAACTTTTGTATTATTAACAATACAATACAATACACAATTCTTTATTGAAAATACCACAGTACAGTACAGATGAGGTAAATACATTATGTGTAAACAAAGTGCTTCAATGGGCGGTCTTATCGCTAAAAGCGAATTCTTCCTGACAACCTTTACTTTTTTATTTAATTTTAATATAGCGGCCTTATGAATAGCTATGGCAACTGGTTGCCAACTTTATCTAACTTTTCACATAGACAAACAAAGTCACGCGGGATCACCAGCGTATGAAGTCTGAAAGCAAGATTTTTTGAGCTTACCTGGGATCTCGGACATTTTAGTTCTTATGGATGCCTTAAAAATGTACACATGACATAAAGCTCGAAATATCGTTGATATATTCTTTAGAGACGAACATTGAAAGGTTGAAATCGTTGATCGTTGTACGTAAATAAAAGGTTTGACACAAATAATAATTAACCATCTATGAAAACTTTACGCATGCATACGAAGATGGTGTACGGAGGCAGTGATATCCCGGCTAACATGGAAGAACTTAGCCTAGAACAGCCAACTACGGATAACGACTATTTGGAGAACGCAACCAACGAAGAGAAAGTGAGTTACAATCCAAATTGAATTGAGAAACCATTGAAAATTCGGCTTGAAATTAACCAAAATTCACAAAAACTTACCTTAAATTTGAAACAATCATTGTGCGTAACAATTATTTTGCTTGCGCATGTTTTATGATTTAGTTTCGGTATTAAATACCAATCTTTGTTTACTTACACGCATGCCTAGCTGGAACAAGGCGATAATGAAATTGTAGCCAACTCAGAAGAAGAAAATGCAGAAGAGCAGCCAACAGAAGATGACTATTATTTGGAAGATACAGAAAATCAAGAAGTGAGTTGGAATAGACTAATAGAGTTGATAATTTACTATTGAACGACCATTTGAGAACACCAAGGATGTTAGAAAGTCATTGAGTGCTCGATATGTCCTTGTGTTTTTTTCTGTCACTTGTGTGTGCTTATTTGCTTCTTTCAAATATTTTTACTTGATATCCTTACCCCCATAGTTTTTACCAATAACTTGCTAAATTAAGGGATAATACAATATAATGAATTTGAATTTACACGCATACACATTAAGGTGGAACAAGGAGAGAAAGAAGTTGTGGCCAATACGGAAGAAGAAAATGCAGAAGAGCAGCCAACCGAAGATGACGATTATTTGGAAAATACAGAAAATCAAGATGTGAGTTGGAAGTATTATTGTGATTGGCGTAATATATTTAACAACATTTTATTGAATGTTAAATACGTTAGATATAATAATAAATATATTGACTGCTTTGACTGACAATTAAGCTAAGAATATTATTAACCTGTGAGAATAGGTTTTCTTTTGATTAATTCTTTGCTTTATTTTATAATAATTTTAAGTTAACAACATACTAAACACAATTGTTGCCTTGAAGCTCATATGAATAGTACCTTTTCTAAAATAAAAATGCAGTTACTGTTCATTAAAATGGCCTATCTTTATCACTTTAAAATAATAAAAAAAGACATTTTGAACGCCATCTAATCTAACATAAAGAACCTAATCAAATATGCATATGTAAGTTACATCCCATGTCACTAATAAATTAAAACGTATTAATGGCACTTATTGCATGTAGCGCCATGAACTAGGCATGATTCCTATCGTTATTGACCTACCTAATAAATATATTTAATTTAAGTGTGCTATTATTACTGAGAAGTGAGAATTCTACCAAATGTGACAAACACATTTTGTAGAGAATGCTTTTAGCATTAAGTCCGCCTCCTGTACCATATTAATGTACTGTTCAATAAATTTTGATAATAAATAAATAAATAAATAGTACGATTTTACGTTCTTAATATTTACCTATTTCTTGAAAATTACACGCACACATCAGGTGGATGAACGGGAGAACGAAATCCCAGCCTATACGGAAGAGGAAGCGGCTCCAGCTGAAGATGACGACTATTTGGAAAATGATGATGAATAAATAAGTGAGTTGGGCGCGCAGTGACTGCATGCACGCTTGACTTGCACTGGCCAACTTTGAATAACAGAATAGCTTACACTGGCCAACCTAAAATAATGTTTAGCTAAATTGGAAGAAGACTTTTTTTTACACGGCCCTTTGTATAACGGGTGCCGTACACTATTTTGCTTATACATTCTTTCATTCTTCACCGAATGATTAAAAAAGATTCATGAATATTACAATATTTTTTTATAATTATTTATATATAATAAAAAGATATGATCATTCATTTATTACACAAAAAAAATAATATTCTTGTTATTAACTATAGATGAAAATATAAGATATAAAAATACAATTAATATTGTAAAATTATATTTTTAAAATAACGACTGTCACTTATATTTTCAAATTAATGTTGTTATATTATTTATTTTCTCTTCTAGAGAACAGGTTTATAAATAGGTGACAGTTTTACGCTTAACAATTTGGTACATTTATAGTTTACGACCTGAAATGAGACATCGGCTACATTAAATTTTCTTCTCTCTCCAGAAACCAAAGTTAATGCAGATGAAATCGCGTGGCGCCCCCGTCATATTAGTTTTTTTTCTCACGCTCTTACTGGTTGACTGGTAGAGAATGCCTTATGGCATTATGACCGCCATTTGCTTTGTAATTTTGCAATAAAGTTTAAATAAATAAATAATCAGAACTTTGGCAGATCGCCATCTTACGCCAACGACCGCTATCGTAACGCCGTTGTCTTTGTATGGAGTTTTTTCTTACGTCCGGTAGGGGGCGCTGCTTCGTTTCCATGGAAACTTTGACGATGCGATACGATTACGGAGCTGTCAAGTTTGTGTTTGCGTCTCGGAATCCATCGTATTGTATGCAAGTTCGACATCTTACGACTTCAGATGACGGTTTAGAAAGGCCAAAGGGGAAGATCTTCCTCCGAGCTGGGTGATGGTAGCTCGGGCGCCGCGGCCCGTCTGATATTGGTCGGGCATTGTGTATATATGCAGTGTTAGCCTCCGAATTTCACTTGCGCGATGTAGGCTTCCATGCTTATTGTTCGCAGTGCCGGTAGCGCATTCTCTTGAAGAGGCGAGTGATTATTTCATGTGGGGCACGTAGATGTCGCCGCCGCAAAGGTTTTCTGGAATGACGGACGCCAGGTGGCAGCACTGAGACGAATAGTCTACTCATTCGTCAAATCGCATATAATGCGATTCAACTAAGAACAGGATCGACTGGGCGCCATATTTTGACGTCATATCTGTCAATTCAAACCAAATAGGTAGAGTGAGCAAAAAAGTGTTGCTATTTAATGAAACTTAATTACTAAGATTAAGTGAGAAAGAACAAAATCGATTTTTAATAGAATTTTTTTTATTAAGACTGTGTGAAAAAAAAACATTAATAAGAATCTAGCTCTTCAATTTCGCTCAACTCTGCATTACCGCCGGAGAAGTTATGAAAAATCATGCAGGTCACATACGAACATGCATCCTATATGTAAACGAAAGCTTTAAATCGAGTTTTTGAACGCAACATAAAGTGACATTTGGTGACGATTTAGGTTATCAACCATTCATAGCCAAAGCTAAATAAATGAAAAAAAAAGCAACTAATATTAATTATCAACATTTGTTATTGTTTGTTTAAATATGTTTGGTTTTTATTCTAGAATCAGCCGAGTGCTAAAAAAGTGTTCCGAGATTTTTTTGCAAACCGTACTTTTCAGGCGACATTTGACAGATGGAGGTCATTGGCTTTCCTATTCTTATTTGAATCGCATTATATATCGACATAGTCTATGGATCAATGAAGTAAATTGTCTCGTTCGATTAATGCGCGCCAAAAACTTGCGACCATGGTCATTGTTGGAGGATGCATGGTGTGCCACACTGGCTGTATATATTAGTAGTTTATGTAATCTGTCACACTAGGGGCTTGACACATTGTAAATATATACTTATTCAGTTAGAAAAAATATACAAAAGCATCAGTACGTGTGTGTTTCATTCTTAAGGGTTTACACCATAGTTTTCCATTGTTCTTTAAGAATGTGGCGAATATTGGAACTAACGCCGCCGGCTTTGTAAACGTCATATTTTGTATGTTATTTACGTAGACAGGGGCGCCCTCCTTGAGCTGTCACTCGCATTCATAAAGATCTTGGTCGCACTGTACAGTACCCCTAGCACGAACCAATATCGAATTCGTATCGTTTGCGAGTCCGAAATGTCATTGTCAAATATGTACTGATTTTTAGTTCTCGTTACGTACTTTGTGCCGCTGCTGTTCAAGTTTCCATACAAAATTTCACATTGACATTTCGGTTTGCAAACTATTCGAATTCGATAATGGTTCGTGCTAGGGGTAC
Source organism: Chilo suppressalis (assembly GCA_902850365.2). Taxonomy (NCBI): domain Eukaryota; kingdom Metazoa; phylum Arthropoda; class Insecta; order Lepidoptera; family Crambidae; genus Chilo; species Chilo suppressalis. The sequence goes on from OU963919.1 coordinate 13,489,399, forward strand.
AGGTCGCGGTACGTAACTAACGCTGAACTGCACGCTGAGGGGCTAGCTGTCTGGACATGTCCGGACTTTTAGACTATATTCCGGACTTTGACCGGATTTTTTTTAAATTACTTTGAATATGAATAATAAACATATTGATTAAAATACCATACCATTGTAACTAAGTGAGTAATGGTACCGTTTCGTGACTAAAAGTCCGGACTTTTTTCGAAATGTCAGGAATTTTGAAATTCCTAAATGGCTACCCTACATGGGTACGACTGGAGAGACAATCGTCGCAACGCACGCCCACCCCGCGCACCTCGTTTTCCCCCAACACATCTTTATTTTTACGCGCGCGCAATAAATGTCCAAGCTAGAGCACGGTAATATTATCTATACGGTATTGTGACTCGGCCCTATCCTTAAAATAACTGCCTACGGCCGAGCGGGGCGTATCCACGCGGTAGGACTGCCCGCCTACAGTATTTTAATTTCATCTACTTTATCGAGTTTCTCTCTAGTTTTGTGAATGTAAATATTCAATTTTATATGTAAAAAAAAAGTTGTGAATGAATTAGGAAGTGTTCAATAAAAGACATGGTATTTTTATGTAATATTTAATAAAAAAAAATATGGACTTGAAACAGAAAAATATTTACGCCTCGACTAAGATGTACGAAAAGCTTTTTTATTAAATTTAATAGTATAATAAATACGCATTCGCATAAAAAGTTAAATTAAAAATACTTTAGGGAAACATTGGCAAGGAACAGAAAAGGGAATATCTTTAACTTGGTTATATATACCTGCAGCTACTTTACAATTGTTTTTTTTAAATGATGTCCGGAATATTTCCTTAATTTTTTCTACATATTTCAAGAAATCATTACTAGGTACTATTAAAAAAGTTAGTAAATTATCCTTACTATAGTGTAGGTATCTACTTAATTTAATCAAATATTCACAATACAAATCGCACGTTTAAAAACAATTGACACCGTTCGGTCATCGCTGCGGCGCATTCGCGACTGGATGCCCACCGGGTGCCGCGCGAACTCGAGTGGCGTAGGTATGACACGCTTTCCGAACGTTCGTATGAGGATAGAATACTGTTTAGATAATATTACCGTGGCTAGAGTTTCGTGCCGCGACTTATACAAAAAACCTCGTGTCACAGTGGCGCCAACTTGTGTCGTAAATTTTCTATCTTAATAATCTATTTTGTTGCAGGTACACGTGGTAGACAGTTCGTTTGGCGACGATTGGATGGAGTGAACCCTGCACTGCTCAGTATTGTAATTGCCATATAGTTAGTATCAACGTTGGGGCTTAATTCTGACACGATTCTCTAAAATTGAAATAGATTTAGACAACAGAGGTATTTAGACAACAGATTGAAATAAATTTAGACAACAGAGGTCCTTTCCATTCGGTATATAGCATGACAAGGATACAATGGACGGATTAACTACAACTTTTTTTTAAATCTAAAGGCTGGGCTATTGTAATGAACAGTAAGGAATTCATATTTTTAGTTTTGTGCATTAACAAAAAGTATACATCTTTTTTGTTATTAATTTGTATTTTTTTAAAAGCCCCCTTTTATTTCACTTAATATATACAGTTTAAACATTAAAATTGTGATAATTTTTAATTGCAAGTTTATTTGTTATGAAACATTTAGAACAATAGAAAAGGGTTTCTTTAATCGTTTAGTAAACATATCTAATAATATTATGTTTGCCTTGTAACTTTGTAGAAATAAAAAAATATCATATACCTTCATATATTTTTAAAATATACGGTTCCTTTATCATTAAAACCACATATGAAAGTACTTCAAAAACAAAATTATTTTTAGCCCAAAAATAATATGTCCTTTTGTTTTCATCTCTGTTTTGGGATAATACATACATTGTCAAATTTAATTGTAGGTTTAGAGAATCATGCCAGAATTGGTACAATTACATATTTAACAAATCTAAATATTATAATTTATATTTTTTATGCATGTAACTGATCTATGTTTTAAATCTAAAGAAATTAAAGGGCCACGGTAGCATAATGGTCAGAGCATTCGCCTCGATAGCGAAGGGTGCGGTTCGAGTCCCAATCTGCTGCCTGGTCCATGTGGAATTTTCTCCAGTAACATTTTCTTTAGATTTAAAAAATCAAAACGTTAAGAACGTGCAGCTCACCTAAGCAAATGTATTTTGGATCGCATGTTCGCCGAGTCATATTATCTTTCTTATCAACTTATTCTACATTAATTTCAATAACACGCATTTTATAATTTGAAGTATATTAATGGCTGAAATTCGAAAAGGCGTACGCTGAAATAATTAGTAATTCTTAAAATCTTGCTGACAGCAAATTAAGAAAAATAACTAACTTTCTGTGCAAATAACCAACAGTTTAAATCGTAAATTGAATTTAAGAGAATTATAATTAATGTATATTATATTATTTCTTAATTTTTTTAATGATTACGATTAGATTAAACATCAGCATCTGGCTTAAAGCATCTTTCAATCAGAATAGGGAAGATGACTAATTTTTTTTCTTCGTTTATCAGGTAGATTATCAAAAAGTATTGGACACGTATTTTTTCTTTTTTTCACATAATATAAACATTAATGTGAAATTTGAAAAGTCGCATGACGTCACGTTTTGGTACACTTTTAAAGTGAAAATTCACTAAAAAGTGACGTCACGAGCCCCTAACTTTGACGCGCTATAACTTTGTCATTTTTTAGTTGATTGCCCAAAGAAAAAATACGTGTCCATTATTTTTTGATCATCTAACTGATGAACTAAATAGAATTTCTTTTATTGTACCCCGTCATCACCCCTATTGGATTGTAATGTAGATTCTAGATGATAGCGACCAAATTAACATTTATTGATTAAATTAAAAAAATGCAATTTTGCAAGGGACTTGACTCTGGGCAAAAAATCTTCTAAGCAGTACTTTCTCCTTTAACGATATTAGCTGTTGAAAACATCAAGATGCCTTGTATTTTGTTCTAAAGTTAGAATTAAGAAAACCCATGTAAGTTAAACCTATTATAGCGTATATTAAAAATTGTATAATAACGAAAAATGATAATAAAAATTAGCATTAAAAATAAAGTACTTGTATATAAAATATACCTTCTATACGCAAAATTTTAATTTGAAAGCACAATGCCCAAAATAGGCTCGGGCGTGGACAAGGTGTTTGGCCAACAAGCATTTTACAATATTATTTTATTTATTTTTAACGAATTTCTGTAACCGTAAGAAAGTATAAAGTTTTATTAACTATACAATAAAATTGATTGAAAATAATACAAACACTTCCTCCTTTTTGTTTATTTCTATTTAATGTCACATGAATGAAATTGGCTGTGATCGGCTGAATTTACGTTAGCACCACGTCATGACAGCGAAAACGGCTGGGATTGACTCGGTCGAGATGTCATTTGCAGACAAGCTGTCAAAAGAACATTAGGTTTTTTTGTTTAAATTTTGGTAATATGATCATGACATCGCTACTGATGTTCATTCTCGATTTTATTGAATTGTGAAACAGATAATGTCTACGTAGTGTCTAGACATCGTATTGGTAATATATGACTTCGATGTTTTTTTGCTTAAATTACCTATTTTATTCGCGGTCCTAAAATGTATTTTAAAGTATACTGATACAAAGTTATAATTATTTTAAGGTTCTGGGTAGTTTAAGCTTCTTGCAATATAAAATTTACTTTTATGCTAGCGCGGCCCTGATGGCGTGTCGAATTTTCTCAAGCCTTTCTTAGGCTGCAAGACAGCGCCTTCAGCTGTAGATTTTTACTAGCAATTTTTTTTACATTTAAACATCTTGCAATTAAAAAAATATAAAGCTTTACTTGTTAAAACGTCTGTCCATGTTAAGCCAGACTAAGTGGGCATTGCCCTTTAATTCATATTATTGATTGGATATAATCATGGCATCTAAAACACTTAACATACATAATAAAAACTGTAGCACGAACCAATATCGAATTCGTAACGTTTGCGAGTCCGAAATATCATTGTCAAATGTGTACTGATTTTTAGTTCTCGTTACGTACCTTGTGGCGCTGCTGTTCAAGTTTCCATACAAAGTTGACAATGTCTTTTCGGATTCGCAAACTATTCGAATTCGATATTGGTTCGTGCTAAGGTTTATCGATAGCTCTGTTAATTAGATCTGTGTCTGTTTATTAAAGTCTGTTGCAATACAATTTTGAAAGTCTCTTTTTGCTGCGTCTCTTTTATAAAGACTTAGTAATTAAAAGCTTTTTACATATATACTAGCTGACCCAGCGAACTTCGTACCGCCCTAAAAAAATAGGGGTTGTCCAGCGGACAAAATTGTGAATCTAAACCATTCTCAGATCCCCTTGAACACACACAAAAAATTTCATCAAAATCGGTCCAGTCGTTTAAGAGAAGTTCGTGCCCCGGTCAATTACGTTAATTCCTGATAATAATTCGTAGCGTAATTCCTTAAAAAAAAAAGAATGTGCTTATGACCACACGACTGAAGTGAAACTTCTTTAGCTCCATATGTATGTATGTATATATATGTGTGTACAATATATACATGTATGTACATATACATATTTCTATTACTAGCTATAAAGAAAAAGAGAAAGAAAATGTGCGCGCGCACTGCTTTCTCTAGCTACTATCGCCACTTAAGTCCCGTTCGCCTCGACCGAACACACTTTTCGTAACGCGTAACGCATTCGCCAGCTTACCCCCCAAGTCAAGCGTGCGTAAAGAAGTTTCACTTCAAAAATAGGCGTAAAGTCTTTTGAAAATGTGATTTCGCGCCATATACGCATATTATGTAGAATAGTTATTACTTACCCTATCATTCATTATAAAATTAGTTACTAACAAAATATCACACGGTATCGGAAGAAATTTTATTTAAATTAAGAAAATATGATAAATACCTTATTTTTTTTATTTTTAAGTTAGTATTTACAAATATTATGATTAGGCAGCGAACAAAATTAGTCATAAATGTTATATTGCATCAAAATTTTATTAACACCTTTTATAAATTTAATATTTTAAAAAATATTGTCCAAAAAATATATATTGAAATTGTTGTCTCATTAACGTGTAGAATATATTAAATATATTAATAATGATTATATTGATTAATATAATTTATATTTAAGTTGAATAAATCTTATTACTGAATTTGTTCTAATTAATTGTTTTAACATAATTTATACAGATTAATCTATATTACCAAATTCCTAGCTGACCAAAAATGTACCTATTCGACATATACATTTCGCACGTCACAATCAATAGGGTATTAAGTCGGCAAAACCATTTATTTTTTTATTTGCGTTTCGGAAACTACATTTTTTTCTCTATAAACTGTTAAGAAAATTGTATTTTAATTCGAAATAGCTTTTGAATTATAGCAACACATGTCGTCAATTTCTAGGCAAAGTTTATGATTGTGAGTATTCTAAACAGTATTAAGTTCAGTTAATACCCTATTGCCCGTTCGGATTAATACAAGTTTGAAGTGTTATTTAAAATAATATCCTCTGGCCTGTTTTATTTTATTTATTTCAGCGAAATTATTTCAAAATGATAGTAGTTTTAATTTTAACATGAGCCATATGAACTGCTTATAGGCTATTCTCTTTACCCAGTCACATAAAAGTACTTTTAAAACAAAAACTAATATTGATACACTAACTAAACTTACTCAACACAAAGAAGGATAATGTACGTTCAAATCAAGGTATCATTTTAAACATTTGAACAAGTAGTTCCGCTTCTATGATTTTTTAAAACTTCAAAACGCGATATCTCAAAACACTGTTTTTGAAGATAATACCCTTTTGTTTGTGACGTGCGATTTGTTGTTCTGTCACGGTGAAGTTAGCCGTTAGGCTGCGCATTGATGAAGTTTATAAACATAACAATGTATTGCGCAGCCAAATCACTACCTTCAGACCGGTTGAGAATATCGGCCAATCTAGTCTGTGGTCACACGTTTTTATTAAACTGCAGGTACCTACATTATAAAAAATATGTGCGATTCAATACCGTGTGTGTAAGCTTTCAAACATTTTTCAATAAAGCACTGTGAATGCGAAAGCCTAATAATGCGTACAAATTTGAACTTTACTACACACACAGTTTTCAAATAACACAATGTTTTCACAATTTAGATTTTCTATTTGCACTAAACTCATTTTAAAATCACATAAGATGGTAAATAAATTTAGTAACGAATGTTTTAGCAAGTGAACACAACTCTGAAACACTTTCCGCCTTATTCCAAAACGTGGACTAGAGTTAGTCTTAGTTTAAACCTGATTTTGTCTCTGTCTGCTTTTCAGCAAACAAATTTGGCAGCATCAGTTTCAATCCAGGTTTAATTTTAATCTGAGTTTTGTTATAAGGCGGTTTATGCAATGACAATTGAGGCTGGCGAACAAAAGGGTATAATTACGCATATATTTTTGACCATATAATAGTTTATTTTTATAGCCTGGAGGTTTTGGGCCAGCTGAATTTGAATTTCAACTCATGTCAATCAAAACCGTCTAAATTATAATAGGGGAGCCCAAGCGGGGATTTTTGGATTTACTCGAGCGCGGCAGAATAACATATGGGGAGCAACCTGGCACCTAGTTAAGTACTACCACCAAACCTGAGCCCTCTATGTAAGGGCGAACGTCTAGCAGCAAAAACAAAATTTCAAAGAACGTTCATGACTTTTGGTCGCGGCCAAATTGTCAGTCTTTTGAATATAAGCTACTAGAGGGTTCATGTAACGTTTCTAAGAACGGAAAAAATGTTGTTCTGCCGCGGTTTGCATGATATGGGTATGTGTGTGGCCGTACGAATAAATAAATATAGGAAAAAATAACCGAGCGCGCCAGACGTTCAGAAGGGATGTTACGTGAACCCTCCAGTAGCTCCTATTCAAAAAACTGACGTTTTGGACCCGACCAAAATTCATGGCCGTTTGTTGAAATTTTGTTTTTGCTGCCCTAGACGTTCGGCCCTACATAGAGGGTTCAGGTACAGTGGGAGTACTTAACTACGTGCGAAGTTGCTCCCCATATGTTATTCTGCCGCGCTCGAGTAAATCCAAAAATCCCCGCTTGGGCTCCCCTACTATTAGTGTTAAAATTACTAACTTAAAAATCACGCCAAAAGCTCACTGTACGTATGTCCTTCAGTTTTTTTAATTTGATGTTATTATACCGTTTTGTTCGCCAGCTACTTACTCAATTATAACAACTACACATCTTTAAACTAGCACACGGCTGGACAGCAGGGCCGTAGTCACAGTTGTATTTATGATAGGGCAGCGGTAAATACAGGTAGGGCATTCGCAGCCTACCGCTCCGTACTAAGGTAGGGCAATGGTATTTTGCGGTAGGGCAATGGTAGTTTGCGGTAGGGCAATGGTAGTTTGCGGTAGGGCAATGGTATTTACAATGCCCCCCCCCCCCCCCCACCCTAGCTAAGAGCAAGCGCACATTGAGCCACTATTTTTTAAATATATCGTTTCTATTAATTTCTAAAATGTACCTAAAAGAGTTTTTCAAAATGAAACTGTCATAGAACTGTATCAATTTACTTTTAAGACAGGTGGAAGTTTAAATAAATGTTATATTGCATCAAAATTTTATTAACACCTTTCATAAATTTAATATTTTAAAAATATTGTCCAAAAAATATATATTGAAACTGTTGTCTTATTAACGTGTAGAATATTTAGATATATTAATAATTATTATATTGATTAATGTAATTAATATTTAATTTGAATAAATCTTATTAATTGTTTTAACACTTTTAACAATTGTTTTTTCAAAATGAAACTGTCATAGAACTATATCAATTTACTTTTAAGACAGGACAGGAAATTTTGTAACTTTTGAATGCTAACAAATTGTAGCTAAACATGAGGCCCCATTTATACATGTATACCATGTTTACAAGCAAATAAAGACATTATTATTATTACTAAACACGGCCACTAAAGGCTCAGTTAAGGCACTAGACGCAGCCACTAATCGAATCAAGAAAAATCGATTGGCTGCCACTAGTGGCTTAGTGACGACCACGCACTTGCTCTAAGGCTCTGCAGGATAGTTTTTTTAAAATCAACGTAAAATTTGGAGCCTATTGTGATGTTAACAATAGATATGTAGATTTCAAATAAAATAAATATTTCCAACATACATACACCAATTAGCCTATAGTAGAAGATCCGAACCTACATCGATCTTTACCGAGCTGGTAATAGAATGAAACATATTTTATCATGACTTTAGTATTTTACAAAATATATTACAATTGGATTGCCCAAAAAAATCCTGGACCGATTATTTTTAATTAACCTGTCCAGTCATTAGTTAGCCCAATTTAGATTTAAACATCTAGCAGTTAAATGCTTATAAAATAAAATCAATTATTTTTAATGTTAAAAATAATAGTTAGAAAAACAATATGTTGCAACATCAAGATAATAAGAAAATGATGTCTTGCCTTAAAGTATAAAACGTATAGAATATGCAGCCGTTGGGCAACGTAACTGGCATCGAAATACCTGTTTATACCTGGCAACCCAGTAGTTCACCTAGGTAAATAATAGACAACCCAAAAGCTGCACATTTTATATGTTTATACTGTTTTAAGTACATCATTTTCTTATTATCTTGATGTTGCAACATTAAATTCAATTTTTTTTTTAAATTAATTAAAAATCATCTGTCTAGGATTTTTTTACAACCCATTTTTAATATATTTTGTAATATACTAAATTCGTAATAAAAATTTTTCATCATCCTATTTTATCAGCTAGGTGAAGGTCGATGTAGGTTCGGATCTTAGGCCACTAGCCCCAAAGTAAGCACTGTAGGCTTATGTTATACTAGGGTGACAGATAGAATATATATAGTGATACATATATAAGTATTCTTTTTATGTATTTTTTTTTGTAAATTTAAAATAAATAAATCTTATGTCTTGTCGTCCGCCGGTGTGTACTGGCCGTTAGGTAATATGGAAAAACCACAGACATATAACTAGTAGCAGACGGAATATTCAGTTTTAAACAGCGTGGTAAATACACACACATTGAAACTCACCAAAGCATGGGCCGCATTTAGTATAGTAGAATAATGGATTTCATTATTGTTTCCTGAAATACCTATCCGAATAGATAGGTCCTAATGTGATCTCCATGCTAATAATATTATAAATGTAAAAATCTGTCTGTTTAATATCTTCATGGCGAATTTAACCAGGCGAAATCGCTGAACCGATAATGATGAAATTAAGCACAGAGATAGAATTAACCCAGGGAAAAGACATAGGTATAATTAGGAAAAAAGAAATAAAAATTTAAGGCATATTTTTTATCTATTTATTTTGAAATAATACAAGTTTTTTTGGAAAATTTCTCTGAGATACATTTGTTTCTTTACATTGATGTTTACATCTAAGATCAAAATAAAATTTGACAACAATTTTAATAAGCAAGTGGACATGGTTTATTTCATGATCTGCATTGTTCGAGTCAAATATTGAATAATCGACATAATCACATATAAATTTAATCAAACTATTAAAATCATTACTTTTGTTTATTTTAAAACAAAAAACACTTAAAACACTATAAGTATTTGGTTGCCAATCCTGACGTTTCATATATTTTATTTAACCATGCATTCCGAGTACTTTCATCCTTTGGAAACCTAGAACAAAATTGTTTATGTGGTTATTTGTGTTATATACCTACCGATGCCAATGTTCCAAGAAATATGAATAGCTAGTCTGTAATAGGTACCTATCTATTTACGTTCTTAATTGCATTCTCATTCAAAATAATATGCAATGCAAACAAAATTAATGTCGAGAAACTTTTTGTCTTTGATACCGAGTCCGTCCTCTGTTAAGGCAACAGTACTTCAGTTGTCAGAATTGGAATTTCCTATCATGATTTATCCTGATTACTTCTATTTCTTTATTTTTAGGTTATTAGTTTTCACCGGTAGTATCTTTGATAAATAATCCTACGTAAAAAATGTTACATGTTACGATAATATTTAAATAAGCTTCGAAAAGACTCAAAGACATTTCAGTACACAAAAAGACACATAAAAACTTGGGTGAAGCCAAACGAGCGTAATTTTGTGAGTTGTGAGTCGCTTATTTTTGGTCACTTATTTTACGTTCAACTGAATTTCTGTTGAGCTGCCATACGAACGTAATTTATTCAGTTACTATTGAGCGTTAGTACGGGGTGTTCGTGTCGTCGAGTGCAATGGATCCATTAAAAATATTGTGTATTTACGAAGCATATTCAGAAGATGTGGCCAGAAAAAGAAACTGGGTAAACCCACTGAATAGTCAGAGGCTGATATGTGGACAATTCCATACTTTATATGAACGTTTATGTGCAAATCCAGATATGTTTGAAAAGTACTATCATATGCCATTACGTGTTTTACAAGAATTATTACACCACGCAACTTGTAACAAACTGTTGCTTCCCCACTCTCCTTCCTTGCCCTACCCTCACCCCGACCGAAATTCGGACGAGCTTATGCACATTGAGTCGGCAGACAACTCATTTTGCGTTGTCGTGTGGCACCAACTGCCTTTTGGTATGAAACCGAATGCAGCAGAATTTCTGTGACCGAAATTCTGCGACTCACCACTCACAAAATTACGCTCGTTTGGCCTCACCCTTACTGATGAAACGTTAATCATGGTGTTCTATTGTAGGTAGCACTTTTACATCGATACGCACTATACTTGACCATAGTAATTAAATAATCTCGTTTTGTAATATAGTTTCATCAAAGCAATATTCTTAATAAACACCGAAAAGTCGCATGTCCGATAAGTCATGAATAAAATGGCGGCGAGAAATAAAAATTACACGCGTTGTTGACATTTGTTGATGTGTGAGTTAGTATTGCAATAGATGGAAGAATGAGATGCCACTATCGAGTTGTAGCTGAGTACAAAAAGGATAAAAGATCATGTTTTGATTTCTTAATTATAACTAGGTTTTATGTTCCGTCTGCTATAGTATTATATGTCTGTGGGAAAAACTCAGTTTTTTTTTATTGAACTGAATAAATTTCATGTAAGTAATTTAATGATGGTAGCACTGAAGTTACAGTAGATATCTTTTCGGAACCACTCTGTGTGCTTTTGTTTGAATGCACGGTACACTGTTGTGTGTAATCTGTAATTATTAATCTATAATATGTTTGTATTTATGTTGAAAATAAAACGAAACTCACTGATTGATGGCTTATTTTTATTTATTACAGTAGTGCCTTTGAATTAACTCAAAATAGATATTTGAGTAGCCAAATTCGCATAGAGCTGAAAATTCGTAGAGACGCCATTATAAATAAAATGTCAAAAAACCCCGTCGATCCTACTTTTGCAAAAAAAAAAACAAAAAAATCTATAGTTTTTGTCTAACCTATTATCTTATAGATATCGATAAGGATTACCATTTTTTTTAAAAAAGTGGAAAAAACTTAATACTGTATTTTTGACCTTGGATTTTTTTTTGTAGAAGTAGGATCGAAGGTGATTTTTGACATTTTATTTACAATGGTGTATTAAACGTTTCTACCAGTTTTTTAGCTCTATCTAAAGGGTTTAACTTTATTCGACGTTTTGTATAAGGCGGTGTTTTGATATTTTATTAAAAGAGGTAATTTTTTTTAGCAAAATTAAAAAAGTATGTACGTGTTCCTTTAAAGGAAGAAAATATGTTTTCACACAAAAAAAACATAGGTAAGCCAAAGAAATAATTTATTTATAAACATTCTTTTGCCTAGTTAGCTAATCTTTTACAAAACATACTTGTAACTAAGTAAAAAAAAATATTTAAAAAATTCAAACAATTTGTTCAACCCATCTTGTGACTAATTCTTCTAATATTCATCATGGAATGGGAAATCTGGATGCTCGACACTGAAAACAGAAAAAAATTGCCATTACTGCTAATCCGACGAGCTATATGGCGCAGGTGATAAGCGCATTCGGCTGCGATCGTTGAAGTTAAGCCACTGTCGCAGTGGTCGGTCAATGGATGGGTGACCAAAAAGTTTCATCTCGAGTTCCTTCGTACTTCGGAAGGCACGTTAAATATTTTTAATTTTTTTTAAGACTGCTTGGGCACGGCGGTTGTGTACTTTGTGGTAATAGGCAGGGGCGTATTTATTTACCCTTGGGCCAAAGGACCTTAGGGCCCGTGCCAGCAGGCGGCGAAAGGCGCCGCTGGGGCCAACTTTTGGCCACTATTTGTGGACTAAGAAATAAAAATTGAGCGGCGTTTTATAAGAGGCCTGGGTCGCCAATATTTATAAAATATGTCGCTGGTAAATAGGGTTATCAACTTTTTCTCTATCAAATATAGTATTTTAAAGCTGTAACATCTAAAAATATAGATGGCAAAATGATGAAAAAAATATAGTGTGTGGCTAATATATCTACTTTATTTTTAAAACTAGTGGCCCGCCCTCGCTTCGCTTCGGTGTAGAGCTGAAGTGTAGACTACAGTTTTTGTTCTCAGGCTTGTATTATACACAATGACATTCATCTATGATTCTTCTTATAGCTGCATGCAAAGTCTCAGTCCGATCGGTTTAAAATTGACAAAGTTTCATACAAACTTTCATTCCCTATTTTATCCTCTTGGGGGTAGAATTGATCAAAATCCTTTCTTAGCGGATGCCTACGTCATAACATCTACCTGCATGCCAAATTTCAGCCCGATCCGTCCAGTGGTTTGGGCTGTGCGTTGATAAATCACTATACTATGCCAGTCAGTCAGTCACCTTTGAGTTTTATATATAAAGATATATTTATATATTTTCAGCACTCACTCGCCCATGCTGCAGAGTCTACCATTGCACTCAAGCGCAGCTATCTGGTCCATATCATCTTGCGTCAGCTTGAAGTCGAATACGTCGAAGTTCTGCGCGATTCGCGTCTTGTGCACAGACTTCGGGATCACGATCATGCCGCGGTCGATCGCGTATCTGTGAAATAATATCAGACCTTCTTCACTTTTTCAACAATCTCGGAGTATTAACAGTTAGGACACGGACCTACCATATGAGATAGGAGATTAATAATAATAATAATAAATATTTCCAACACTCACACCAATTAGCCTAGCCCCAAAGTAAGCACTGTAAGGCTTGTGTTATGGGATGCTAGGGTAACGGATAGAATACATATACAGTATATATATAAGTATATTTATATAGAAATACATATTGAACATCCATGACTGGAGAACAAATGCTCGTATTCATCACACAAACATCTGCCCCCACCGGGATTCGAACCCGGGACCTCTCGAGTCGGCGACACCATGAAACCCGGCGTACAAACCACTCGGCCACGGAGGTCGTTGGGCAGGACAGGAGATTGGACAAAAGATCAATAAATAGACCATGGAGGTTGACGCGGCCTGGGGGCTATTCGCCTAACGGGATTGCTTTGGCCAACGCTAACGCTTACGATTTCATTTTGTCATTTCTAGCCGTCTGACGTTTTCAAATGCCTCGCGCTCTTTTTATTTCTTTTGCATTGGTAATAACAATATTAGAGAAAATGAGCGTGAGGTATTTGAAAACCTTCGGCGGTCAGAAATAACAAAATGAAATCGTAAGCGATAGCGTTTTCCTAAGCAATCCCGTTAGGCGAATGGCCCCCTGGAGGGGAGTTGGCATATACAGCTTTCCCGTCAGTCGCAAATTCGCAATGGGCATAGAGTCTGTGCGGAAAGAGAATGGGCGTGGCGAAAAACGGAACTAACATTAAGATTTTTATTTGGCAATCAAACCCAGCAATCTGTAAAACGTCAAAGTTTTGTATTAATACGGATTTGTTTGTTGTTGTGATTTCTTGCGGCAGTTTTGTATTTAGTCATGTCTAAAAGGGATAAAACCTTACAAATACGGTAGAAAAGCACTACAGCGCCCTCCAATCTAAATCCCATTCTCTTTCCGTTTTTGACCATATCTCAAAAGTTGGTTTTGTCATTTAGCCGCATTTTAGCTTGAGGACGGCAGATTAGAATAAAACAAAGGAGCGCGATACAATCACGTCTCTGTACAAGGCTTTGGCGCTAAAGTCCAGCCGAATACTTTTACCTAATATTCGGCTATTCGGTCAGGGGCCTCGCCGAATACTCGGTATTCGGTATACTGCCGAATATACTATTCGTTGCAAGTCTACCTAAAACAGTGTTAAAATTACTAAATTAATAATTTAAAAAACACGCCTAAATCTCACTGTAGATGTGTCAGTTACATTTTTACTGTTCCTGTAGTTATGCCGTTTTGTTTGCCTGCTCCTCAAATAGATGATGTAGAAATACTTACCTAATGAGGACTTGAGCACTGCTCTTCCCGTGTCTATCAGCTATACGTTTGATAGTGGGCTCGTCCATGAGCGAGGGGTCTCCAGGCTTGGCCCACGGGCGGTCGGGGGATCCCAGCGGGGAATACCCTGTGACTGTCACGCCGATACTACGGCAGTACTGCAGCATCTTGCGTTGATTGAGGTACGGGTGTGATTCGATCTGGCGGATGGCAGGGTTGTTTTAATTGAGTAAATTAAGATTTAAAAGAGTGTATAAGTGTCGCCGCACACGGGCCACACGCCACAGCCACAAACGCCGCCACGAGAAGCTAGAAGCGACTACTAAAGTAGCTGAAGCGCAGTGTTACCAACCCTTACCAAAAATTTCCCCTAAGTATTTTTTAAATTCCCCTAAAAACCCCTAAATTAGAATTTATATGTACCTACTTATTACTTTTCATCCCACCACCTCGGAAAGTGTAATTTTGCGCTTCGAAATCTGGCTGGAAAATTCTATTTTATTCGCTTGAGCGGCAAAGTAGATTTGAATTTAGAACATCACATATAATGAGTACTCAATATAATTGTAAATTCAAAACGTCATTAAACCTATTTAATGTAACCTCTATGGTGCCAAATTTATGATTAGAACTTTTTAAATTGTGAAAAAATTTAAATTTGGAACCTTCTTGGTTTCTTTGTTTTATTTGCGTGCTTCGCGCCATTCTAGTTTTTCACGTTTTATTGCTTAATATAATTAACATAACCTAAAAACTGTACAAAAAAATCAACTAAAATGAGTGACATTAGCGACGATGAAGTTTATCTAACGCCAACTGAGTTAACTGAAACAGTTAATAATGCGCAAATGAGCCTTCTCCCTCAGCAATCACGAGAGAAGTATTTGAAACAGTACGATATATTTAACATGTGGCGACTAGCTAAAGGAGCAAAAACTTTCTCCGAAAACGTTTTGCTGGCATATTTTATAGAATTATCTGAGACCAAGAAAGCAAGCACGCTATGGAGTACGTATTCAATGCTAAAATTAACAATTAAGATGAAGAAAGACGTTCATATCGACACCTATCATAAATTAGTGGCATTTTTAAAAAGAGCCTCATCTGGTTATAAACCAAAAAAATCGAAGGTTTTCACAGCATCTGAAATTGCAAAGTTTATTAATGAAGCACCTGATTCCGTATATTTAGCGGCAAAAGTAAGTCAATACGTGTAATTTTTTGTTGTTGATAAAATTGTACATAGTACTTACAATATTTTTAATTTGATTAATTTATTTACGATTATAAATACTTCTTTTGTTACAGGTTGTTCTTATTATTGGTATAACCGGAGCATGTCGAACAAATGAACTTACACTACTTAATGTCAATAACGTATCAAAATATTCTCATAATTCTGATGAATTGCTATTAATTAATGTACTAAATACCAAGACAAAAAAAGACCGCAACTTCGTTATTCGCAAGGAATATGTAAACATTGTTCAGAAATATCAAGCTTTACGTCCTTCTAACACCCCAATTGAACGATTTTTTCTACAATATCGCAACGGAAAGTGTATCCGACAACCTATGGGTCAGAATAAAATTGGCAGTATTCCACGAGAAATAGCAACTTTTCTCGGACTTTTAGAACCCCCGTTATACACCGGTCACTGTTTTAGAAGAACCTCAGCCACACTTTTGGCCGAATCAGGGGCTGATCTTCTATCGCTTAAGCGCCATGGAGGCTGGAAGTCTAATTCGGTTGTAGAGGGATACATAGAGGATTCAATCCAAAGTAAATCAAAAATTTGTAATAGTATCGTGGAGGCCATAACGCTGAAAGAACCTCTGTCAGATTCTTGGTCTCGCCCTTCTACATCTAAAATGAGCCCCCATAAGATTGGAAACAATAGCCCTCTCTCGCCAACATTTACGCCAATAGAATCCAATGAATCGGCACAACTATTTAAAATTACTGATACGAGTAGTTTACCACAAAACAGCGCACAATTCACAAACACCAACATAACATTACCTAACAAAAATATTAAACTTAACATAAGTAACTGTAGCAACGTTACATTTAATATTTCTTAATTATTTTCTACTTCTTATTATTTTCTTCAATTTATAGATTATCTTAATGTGTTTTAATTGAAATAAAAATATTTTGTCATTATAAATTGTTTTCTTTTTCATTTTGTCATTTCCTCGCTGAGGTGGGATGAAAAGTTACGTATTGCACTCGAGTGGAAAGATTTTTCACCTTGTGCTCGTTTGTTTCCCTCGCTGACGCTCAGGATTCTAATTTAAAATCACTCGCTGCGCTCGTGATTCAACTTTAGAATCCTTCGCTTGCTCGGTCATCCAAATCGAGCACGCGGTTAAAAAGGAACTTTCCACTCTTGTATAATAAATAACTATTAAATCGTTCGTTGCTCATAAATTAAAACCTTACATATTTAGTTACAGTTAATTATTTTATTGAATAAATACAGTTTCCGAAGGGAAAATCAAACGAAAATGAGCTGACAGGCTATTAAATCTTATTTAGCTGTTTTGATTGGTGGCAAAAACATGATTGTTATGTTGTTGTTTTATTATTTTATCCATTGGTGATAGGCAAAAAACTTTAGTCCATACAGCCTTAGGAAATAACCCGCCACACAGTCAGTCCAGTCGTTTCATATCGTGGTGCGTTCCATTCTACACACAAAACTGAAAGAAAATACACGCTTTGTTTTTCGATTTAATTGCAGGTTTTGTTAAAAGCCCCTAAAAGAATCCCCAAAAAATTCCAGCTCCAAAAAAAGTCCGTTTTAACACTTTTAGCCCCTAAATCTGGGGGCAAAACCCCTAAGTTGGGAACCGTGCTGAAGCGCGCGACAGCGGCTGACTAAGGTAAGGGGGAGAGGGGTGGGGAATCGCGCGAGTGACGTGTGGCGGCGTTTTGTATCGGCGCATTAAGTGGCCGGTGCGGGCCACAAGAAGCGAGCAACGACGATTTGTAGCGTGTGGCGGCCACCGGCGTACCGTGTGTGGCAAGTCCATATAAAATGTATGAAAACTACAAGAAATATGCCGGTGGCGGCGTTCTGTGGTTGTGATCGGTGGCCCGTGTGCGGTGACACTATGAAAACATTTAATTTCTAAGCTACTAATTAACAGAAGCCAATTCGATTCAACGTTTTATTGCAGACCGTAATGGAGATACAAAGGTGGTAATTTTAACAGATAAAAAGCGGTCAAGTGCGGGTCGGGCTCGCCCATGGAGGGTTCCGTAGCAACAAGTAATTATGACGTATTAAGAAAAAACTACTGAATAGATCTCGTTCAAGCTAATTTTCGGTGGAAGTTTGCATGGTATTAAATAAAATATATGATGTACATCATATATTTTATTTAATTTTATCATTCTCTTAGGGGGCGTCCATAAATTACGTGAGGTGTTTTTTGAATTTTCTGTCCCTCCCTCCCCCCCTGGTGAGATGTCGTGAGATTTTTTCAACCCCCTCCCCCAACCCCCAATCTCACGAGAAATTTTTCAAAATGTGGGTTTCTTACTTAAATGCGTTGGATTGTTATTGTTAAAAGAAAAAAAAAATGCTTCGTGCTTTTATTTACGACTAGTTAAGACTAGTAATCAATATTGCTGAGAGTTATTTCTTTCGAACGAAATAGTGAATGATCTTAATCGTATTACGATTACGCTTAAGGTTAAATTTTAAGCATGTACAATCTGGATTAAATGGACCAAAATAGTAGGTATATCTTTTTGGTTTCAATCAGAAAAAAAAATTGCGTGATATTTGACTCGACCCCCCCCCCTCTCTCCAACGTAAGATTAGATGAGATTTGACTCGACCCCCTCCCTCCCTTAAACATCTCACGTATTTATGGACGCCCCCTTATTTTAGAAGTTACAGGGGAGGGGGAGGAATATTAATTCATGCTAAGGGTAGGTACTGTACCCTTAGCACGAACCAAGATCGAATTCAACAAAATTCAACGAATTCGTAACCTTTACGAGTCCGAAATGTCATTGTTTGGAATGGATTTTTTTGTATGGAAACTTGAACTGCAGCGCCACAACGGACGTAACAAGAACTAAAAATTGTAACGAAAACTGTATCTTGCTTTCAATACCTAATTAGTTTCTCTAGTGCTACTTTTAACTAAAGCTCGGAGTGACAGCTAGTACCTATTAGGTACCTGAAAATCAAATATATCAGTGGTAAATTCTAGTTTTGACTAGTTATTTCTAGTTTTAACAAAGGTATTTAATTACAACTAATTTTAACTTGGCAAAACGCGTTCTATCTATAACCGGGTTTTAGCCGTAACATATATAAATATACTTATAAATGTACAGTATGTATTCTATCCGTTACCCTAGTATCCCATAACACAAGAGACACAGTGTGGACATAGTGTTTCATGTAATTTGTTATTTGATGGGTGTTACTGACTTTTTGTAACAGTAATATAGTACCTATCTAATGCCGCTTCCTATATACTAAATATAAAATTTATTTTAACTATATATCTATATCCTAAATAATGTAATGGAAGGTGACTTCAGAAGTATCCCTGAAGTCATTTTTCAACTTGACGACTCTGTATATATCAATACAGGGAGAAAAAAGCAGCCCTTGCTGAGTTTCTTGCCGGTTCTTCTCAGTACAAGGTCTCCCGCCGTAGTTTTGCGAACCGATGACGTAGCTTCTTGACCTTCACAAGTGCTTGTAACAGCCTAGACTGAATGAATGACTTTTCATTCATTTCATTCATTCATTCATTTCATTAATTCAAGCCTACAGTGCTTACTTTGGGGCTAGGCTAATTGGTGTGTGTTAAAAAAATACCTGAAGGACTGCAGGTTTTATCTTAGCTGCAGCCAGGACCTTCTCAATCTGCCGTCTATTAAAGTTGGACAAGCCGATGCTCCGGACCAGACCCTTGGCCACCAGCTGCTCCATGGCCTTCCACGTGTCCACGAAGTCTGTCTCGCTGGGGATCTCTTTCCCGTTTTCATCTTTAGGGTTCAGGTCGTCTCCCTCCTGCAATAAATTGAATAAGATGAAACTATCACAGAATGTAACATCATCACAGTCTATTAATGTCCTTACTGCTGGGGCACAAGCCTTCCTTATGGAGGGAATAGGGAGATTGGGCCATGACCATGACCCACCACGCGGGCATAGTGCAGATTGGTGGGTGCTAACGACTGCAGATGCAGCCGGGACCAATGGCTTAACGTGCCCTCCGAAGCACAAAGGAGCTCGAGATAGTAAATTTTTGGTCACCCATCCAATGACCGATCACTGCGAAAGTTGCTTACCTTCAACGATCGCAGCCGATCGCGCTAACCACTGACGCCATTGAGCTCCTCAATTCTTGTGACCGTGACCCACCACGCGGGCCCAGTGCGGATTGGTAGGTGCGTGTACGGACCAACGGCTTAACCTACCTTCCGATTCCGAAGCACGGAGGAGCTCGATAAATAAATTTTTTGGTCACCCATCCAATGACCGATCGATGCGAAAGTTGCAAAGAGCACCTCTAAATGTAACAGTTATGCAATAATGTAATTATTCTATTGTACAAGTTCATACGGCTGCACTGAGAGAAGTAAATTAACTTTTTTTTAATTTGATTTAATTTTATGCTGTCTATGTCTTTGCAATAAAAAAAGTGTTGAGAACAGCGCATTTTGATTATAAAATGTATATAGATTTAAGTAAAACGTGTACAAATAAAGCATAGTTACAAAGTCTATTTATTTCCCCTAGGCTAAGAATTTTATTATATTAAAAGATAAGTAGAAATAAGTTAATTTGATTAAATGATTGAGAAAAAGGTAACATTATTTTCCCCACAAAATAAGAATGTTAGGTACTACCGGAGAATACTCGGGCCATACCGTAAAGAGGCCGCCCGGTAGTACCGGCGAATTCTCGGGTTATACCGTAAGGAAAGCCGCATAGTTAAAAAATAGGACAGTTTGTAATTTATTAGTGAGATATTGTAGATTTAGGCAAATACTAATACTTTATACTCACAAACTTTCGTCTTTATAATATTAGTGTGATGATAGAGGGATCAAAATGTGAGTGGACGTTGTATTGGTAGCGACATGAGATTATGTAAATGAAGAAGAAGAAGAAAATAAAGTAATATATTTTATTGACCATAAACAGTATTGTTAACATAAATAAAAACAATAAAAAAAATTGGCCAACTAGGTCCCTGCCTCAGCTTTGATACTACAGCAACACCTGCAGCGCTAATGATTCTGGCAGGGCCTAAGGTTGATGACACAGATTGTTATTTTTAAACAATAGTAAAATTAACAACCATACCAATGTACACAATTGTAAATGTTGCTACTTCTATTTAATGCTGATGAGTTCCTTGTGCTCATTCTTCAAAAATATTGGACGATTCAAAAGATAATTTTTATTAACTCAATTTGATTTAGGGTATTTGACAAGTTTTAGAAAACGATCTCACGTTATTGACTGATGTTTAAGGAGTCCGTAAAAAGGATATTCATCATTCTGTTGCGTATTTCAGTAAAAATAACCAAATCAAAAACTCCATTTTCAAGTTGCCGCGAAACTGGACAATATGGCGTCTTACTAGTGTGTGACGTCACACGACTGTTATTAAAACGTCAAACGATACAACGCAATGTCACTTTTTTCTTTTTTTTTTTTTTAATGGCACGACACGATTTGTGCATTGCCAGTGTCAAAGGTAGGGAAACATTAGTAGGAAATTTTTGCATTTTGGATCGGAATTTAGAGGATAGGATCAGGAGACAGAATTGGTATATTTATATAAATATACATACATAAAATACGAATAGAGATGATTACACTCTAATATTATTTAACATTATGAAAGATGCTATACATTTATAAATCTGTAAATTATTAGAGAAGAGTAGGGTTATTACGGATGTTGGAAAAGGAACATCTAAAGAAATGAGGCCATTTAAAAAAATATATCGATTGTATAGAGGGCAGGAAAACAGGATGTGGTTAAGATCCCCTGTGTCCATTCCGCACCCGCAAGCAGGATCGCTGACAATTCCAAGCTTAGAGAGATGTGCTGGTGTAGTAACATGTCCAAGTCTCATGTGCGTTAATATGCTAGTAGCAGTCTTACCAAGTTTAGCTTTACGAAACCATGGCTTTAAAGGAATAGTAGGTTGTATTGTAAAATAGTATTTTCCTTTTATTTGTGCACTACTTGTCCAACTTGTAAGCCATTCACTTCGCAAATCGCACAATGGTAGAGATAGCAAGTCCTGGCTATAACATTTATAAGGAACCACGTCACCACAATGCACTGCCTCTTTGGCTAACTGGTCGGATTTTTCATTTCCCTGAATTCCACTGTGACTCGGGAGCCATGCAAACTCTACCATGTATCCCATTTTCATGAATTTATTTAGAAAATTCCTTATCTCAAATATTACAGGAAAATATGATTTAGTACGGAAAGGGAATTTATTTAGGGCTTGAAGAGCACTCATTGAATCGGAAAATATTACAGTTTTTCGCAGTTTCATAACAAAGATATATTCAACAGCCTTTAATAAACCAACACATTCTCCGGTAAAAACAGATGTCTCCGGAGGAAGTTTAGTTTTTTGGACAATAGAAAACTGAGAGTGGAATACTCCTACACCTGTACACTCAGACGGAGAGGACTTAGAAGCATCAGTGAATATATGATGAAAGTCGTCATATTCAGTATCTATAATTGATTTGAAGGTTATACTTGGGTGTGCATGGTTTTTATCAATTAAATCATATTGAATAGTTGGTGCTATTTCTAAGGCATCATAATCAATAGTAAAAATGGGAAGATGGTTTGATCGGTGTATAGGTGATTGTATACTTATATACTTTCGATAACTAACTATCAAACATGGGAGAGATTTATGTGCCCAGTAACTTGCTGATGTTATTTCTTCATTCAAAGAACAAAGTAGATTTATAAGAGGATGGTTGGAAAATTGAAGTAAACGGAATAGATATCTGTCAGCAAGAAGTTGTCGTCTAATGTTAAGTGGGGGTTCACAAGTTTCAATTTGCAATGCATTAATTGGGCTGGATCTCATAGCACCAGTTATTATTCGTAACGCTTTCGACTGAACGTTATCTAGCTTTTTCAGTGCAGTAGAATTGGCAGGTTCTAGGAGAAAACTTCCGTAGTCCAGTACACTTCGGATTAATGCATTATACACTAGTTTTAGGGATTGCGGATGGGCCCCCCACCAAACTCCTGAAAGACATCGGAGAAGATTTAAAAGTCGTTCAGTTTTACTTATAATAAAATCACAATGTGCACTACCGGTAAGTTTGGAATCCAACACGACTCCCAGAAATTTTACTTGGGGTTCAATGGGAATTAATATATTATTATAATAAATTCTAACGGGAGGGGGATTCTTCTTTCGTGAGAATATTACAATAGTACTCTTTGAAGCAGATAATTCTAGACCGTTATCGTTCATCCAAGAACTCAAAGAACGTAAAGCTGAGTTAATATGCAAAGAAGAATTATCTATGTGACGGTTTGTAGAATAAATCAATAGATCATCAGCGTATTGCAACAACTTAATATTATTTTCAAATAAAGTGTCAAAATCGTGAGTATATACACTGTAAAGTAAAGGACTAAGAACTGATCCCTGGGGCAAGCCTCTCCATACAGTTCTTTGTATTTCAAGACTATTCGGTAAGCTAATTATTAATTTTCGTTCGGCTAGTATATTCATAATAAAATTTGTTAACATTTGAGGAACCTCTAGTATCTCTAGTTTACTTTTCAAAACTGATAATAATACGTGATCATATGCAGAATTTATATCCAAAAATGCTGCTACTACGGATTCGTTATATGTGAAAGCCAGACGAATGTCAGTTGATAAAATACTTAAATTGTCCATTGTACTTTTTCCTTTTCTGAATCCGTATTGTGTTTTGGATAGCATGCCTCTGCTTTCTAAATACCATTCAAGGCGATTTTTTATCAAATTTCAGCTAGTTTAATTAAAACAGTTGCTAAAACTATTGGACGTTATGAAGATGCATGTGACGGTGGTTTATTAGGTTTGAGTATGGGCAACACTATTTGTGACTTCCATGACAGAGGTATGTCACCTGTTATCATGATAGTGTTGATAAGTTGCAAGTAATAGGTTAAGATGTTATCACTAACATTTGCGAAAAACGAATACGGAATTCCGTCTGCCCCAGGGGCAGAATCTTTATAGTCGAAAACAGCACACTTAAGTTCTTGAAGGGAGAAAGGACGATTCAATCCAGAGCTACTACTCAATTGTAAAACCTGTGAAGTGTTGAGCATGGGAATGGGAGTCCACGGTGGGGCCAATTTGTCCATATAATCGTTAACTATTGCAGGAGGCATAGTGACAGGAGAGGAAGTATTATAGGCGGATTTAAATCTTTTTATGTTACGCCAGACCAGGGTAGCGGGCGTGTCTGGTGAAATAGAACTGCAAAAATTTCTCCAGCTTTCGAATTTTTTCTTTTTAAATAATTTTTTAGTTTCTGCAACTACTTTACTTAAGTTATCATAGTTAAATTCTGTCATATTAGTATTGTACATGATGTCCCACCAAGGAGGAGATGGTATTTTCATGTGGGTGTTATTTTTAATAGGAAACAATTCTATGGCAGCTTCATTTAAAATACTAGCTAATGCCTCTGCACAACTGTTTTCATTACCGGGAGTGATAATAGGGAGAGATGATAATTTATTTTCAACAGAAGATTTGTACTTATTCCAGTCATTAGATTTTTTATCTGGTAAATTATATCTTCTTGTGGTTTTCCATCTAAAGTTATGAGGCTTTTTAAAGGGTAAAGATATAATAATAGGAAAATGGTCACTTCCATATGCAGAAGGAAGAGTATGCCAAGATAAGGAAGAAGCTAGATTTGTAGTACAGATTGATAAGTCCACAGCACTTGCATTAAGGTTAGGACTGGTGAGGCGAGTGGGGGAACCTGTATTCAAAAAGCATAAGTTATGTGATTCCATTATATCTAACAAATTTTCACCATAATTGTTAGTAACTGTACATCCCCATGCTTGATGGTGACAGTTAAAATCTCCTAGTACTAGAAAGGGTTTAGGGAGAGATGAAAACATGTTATTTATTTCATTAAAAATTGGAGATGATGGGCGAGATAAATAAATAGATACTAAACATATGTTATGAACTTTCACTGCAATCATTGAAATTTCTTCACTATGTCTTATTAAGGTAATGGGTTCATAAATAACACCATTTTTAATTAGAATGGCTACTCCACCATAGCCATCCATTCTATCTTCTCTAATAGTATGATAACCATTAATTTTAAAATTTCTTTGAGATGTAAGCCATGTTTCAGACAAGGCTAAAACAGAAGGCTCAAATTTATTTATTAAATGAATAATTTCATTTTTTTGCTTAGGGCACTACGGCAGTTCCACTGTATTATCTTGTCTGTTTGTCTGTCCATTGATGAATTGAATGTTATTTTTAGTAATCTGAGCAGCGTTGGACGGTGGAAGGATATTGAATTGAGTAAACACATTGAAGAGAGCATTAATAAAATCAGGAGGGAGTTGATTCACTGAGGATGTTCTGTCATCACTTGTACTAAGACCACAGCCATTGTTAGGGGTAGGAATTGCAAATTCCTTCAATATAGTATTATGGGCTTTGAAAATGCAGGCATATTACGCGGTTTCTTAAAAATAGTTTTTTTATAAGATGTTGTGTGGTTTATGTTACTATTAGATAAATTACTAATCATAGGTTCATTTACTATTTTTGTGGAAGGGGTCATTAAAGTATCAGCATAGGACCTAGATATGGGTGGAAGTAATTTTGATGCTTCTGCATATGATACACAGTTTTGTGCCATGTATAATTTTATTTGGGATTGCCTAACATATTCCGGACAGGATTTATTATTGGCGTAGTGATGCCCATCACACCAGCAGCAGAGCGCATCTTCCTCTGTGATATTGCATGAGTCACCTGTATGATTTTGACCACATTTAAAACATCTAGGTTTAGATCTACATTGAACTTTAGTATGTCCGAAACGGCAGCAGTGATAACATTGGATTGTAGGAAATATATACAGATCCACATTGAGTGCATTGTAACACATGAAAATTCGTTTTGGTAAAATTTGGCCATCAAAGGTTAAAACTATAGTTTGGGATGGCTTCCAGGTAGGAGTTCCATCTACAAAGGATTTATAATTTAGTCTCCTTACTTTCAGAATTTCACCACAACCTATGGGAACAGAAATATTACTTTTAACTTCCTCCAGAGACCACTCTGCAGGGACACCTCTAACCAAACCCATTCGTGTAATGTTAAATGTTGGAATATATGATTTTAAATTATTTTTTGACCAACTACTATGATTGATGAAATTATTTGCATCAGTAAATTTTGAGAACGAAACTTGCATTTTATTTCGCCCAATCTTTTTTACACTTTTTTTTTTGATGAATCTTGCTCTCTCTGTACATGCACTACAAAAGGTGAAGCATCGGTTTTGTCATAAAACTTCCTACCTATAGGAATCAGTACTGGGGAGGGTATGGACACAGGAGAAGTTTTAGAGTCATTGACACTCAGGCTATTTGATTCTTGTTGGACTGGCGTTGCGGTGGATTCATAGCAACTGCAATCTGTAACTTTAGGTTCTGACGAGGAATGTTTGCGCCTTTTTTTGTTGCAATGTTTGCAAACATGGAGCCGGCTCCGTTTTAATGTGCGACTGGACATGGAACCATCTGTTTCCATACCAGATTCATTATTTGAAGTATTGGTAACAAAATTACTAGCCGGGGGGACACATCCCCCCGGCTCCGGGGGGACGTTCATACAACTATAAGATAATAATCAAATTTTGACTTACCAAGGCAGCAGGGACAATAAATAAAGAAATACACTAAATATATATACAATATTAATAAACAAACCTTTCCGCTGATCACTATTTTAACTTCTATTATGTAAATATTTTCAGATGCCAAAAGAACGCGTCCGCCAAGTTGGAAGTTTCCCGCGCTTTTTTCCAATGTCACTTTAACCGGAAGTTTACTTGCGTGTGACGTCATTTTAGGCTCCGCCAATCCCAAGCGTTTTGGGTCACGTGACAATAGATAAGAAAACTATTATCTTTTTCCTGAGTTTTTAGTAAAATGATGTATATTTTTTTTTATAAAAATAGTAAAATTCTCTGCCAATATTCATTCTAAACACATAATTATGCTAACAATTGGCACTTCATTTTTATTACTGTCACTTCACTTCACTGCTATTATGAGGGGATATTAAAGATAGGCTGATTATGACTACAAGTAAAACTGTGTTTATGAATCCGCTCCAACAATATCTCCTCAGTTGCCAACCTTGTATCCCTGCGGCCAGTGAATGAGGTACAGGTCCAGGTATTCCAGCTGCAGGTCTTTCAGGGTCTGCCGCGCCGCCTGCTCCACCAGGTCAGGTCTGTGGTGGGTGCACCACAGCTTCGAGGTGATGAACAGGTCTTTCCTGTAAAGTTATGTCTTAGTTCTAAAACAAACTTATGTTGAGGGACCGGTTTTGAGGCAGGGTAGCATAGATAATACTGGGTCCATCTCTTTAAATCCTTAGATTAATTCTAAAGAAAAGATTTTAATAGAAAAATATCCACGCGGACCAGGCAGCAAACAGGACTCGAACCCGCACCCTTCGCAATCCGGGCGAATGCACTGACCAATTATGCTACCGCGGCTCTGATGGCCGCGTCGAAATTTTCCTATCCTTAAAGCTGCAAGGCAGCGCCATCTCTTCACATTGTAGGTAACCCACAATGTCAAATGAATACTTTTTCAAGTATTAAACATTTGCATTTATAAGTATGTTTTTTATTATTTTATAAGCATTTAACTGCTAGATGTTTAAATATAAAGAAAAGTTTTTAATAGAAAAAAAGATTAAAACAAAAAAGGGTAGATACGGTACGCTCATACTAGCATCAAATAAAATATGATCTTACTCAACTACATAAGCAACTGTCACACACGCACACATCTGTATATAAACATTCAGTTGAGACAGAACTGTACCCCTAGCACGAACCATTATCGAATTCGAATAGTTTGCAAACCGAAATGTCAATGTCAAATTTTGTATGGAAACTTGAACAGCAGGGGCACAAAGTACGTAACGAGAACTAAAAATCAGTACATATTTGACGTTGACATTTCGGACTCGCAAACTATTCGAATTCGATAATGGTTCGTGCTAGGGGTACAGTGCATCTATACCGTTGAAGCATATTTTATTTAATGAGTGGTGTGCGTCAAAACCTAAGAAACAAATATAATATCAAAAGTAACTTAGCAACTAACTGCTAGATGTTGAAATCTAAAGAAAAGTTTTACTAGAAAAAAAAGGGTTACCTACAATGCGAAGAGATGGCGCTGCCTTGCAGCTTAAGGCTAGGAAAATTTCGACGCGGCCATCAGGGCCGTGGTAGCTTAATGAGGGCTACCGTTTTCTGCCTCACCAGATGGCGCCACTGTTGAGTGAGGTCCTAAATTGTAACTTTTAAAGTTTATTAATACGCACATGAAATCAAAGGTTACATTAAGATCGTATTTTAACACAAAAGAACCATATCCTAAACATAATAGGCCATGCCACAGTGACGCGCAGTTCAGTTTTATTCGGAAAAAATGGGAACATAATCATTTTTCTAAGCTCAAATTTTTAATAACTGACATTCATTGCCACATAACTCATATTTGCCATAATTAAGCCGAATTGTTACCAATTATTCACAAAATTATTTTAATTAGAAATAAACCCGCGTAGTCAACCAACAAGCAATAACATTTGACATTTCGGAGACCTCACGCTACACTAGCGCCTCTAGCGGCGGATTCATACGCGATAGCCCTCATTGGTCAGTGCATTCGCCCGGATAGCGAAGGATGCGGGTTCGAGTCCCGTCCGCTGCCTGGTCCGCGTGGATATTTTTATAGTAAAACTTTTCTTTAGATTTAAACTTTTCGGTAGTTTCCGCAACATAGTTGTGACATTTGGGTATATATATATATATGTATGATGTCATATTTATGGAATTTTGCATGTTCAATTAATTAAGCTGTTATTATATAAGTATTTAAGTAAGTAAAATTTCAAGATAAAGATAGTTAATTATTATGCAAAATTACAAGCAATTGTCACTCAAATACAATTAATGATTATATTAACACAGCAATCAACATACAAAAATATGTCATTAAAATTGTAGTCTCTAGATTTCGCCAATTAATAGATATATTATTACAATCTTTCAAGTATATATCAACCTTGAAGTGTGGCTATTTCAAGCACTAGATAGGTAGTTATAAAATCTC
Organism: Chilo suppressalis; assembly: GCA_902850365.2. Classification (NCBI taxonomy): domain Eukaryota; kingdom Metazoa; phylum Arthropoda; class Insecta; order Lepidoptera; family Crambidae; genus Chilo; species Chilo suppressalis. The sequence goes on from OU963919.1 coordinate 13,518,273, forward strand.
ATTAAAATGTTTTTTTTTTGATATTATTAATATTTGGAATTACATATAGATTATTTACAATTTGAATATCTATATTGTATTAATTAACTTGTGAATTCCTGCCTTGCTATAATCAATATCAATAATCAAAATCATTTATTCAGTTTAGGCTGTTACAAGCTTATATGAATGTCTAGAAGCTACGCCATCGGTTCGTAAATCTACGGCGGAAGACCTTGTACTGAGAAGAACCGGCAAGAAACTCAGCAAGGGCTGTTTTTTTCTCCCTGTTTTATCATTTACAGTGTCGTCAAGTTGAAAAATGACTTCAGAGATGATTCATGAAGTCACCTTTCATTACGTAGTTGCTACTTACCTAATGTGTGTTTTTCCTAATCAAAGCAAAGATTACCTATACTCATTGTATCAGAGATCGTTATCTAGAGGTACACAAATCTCGTTTAAAATAGACTTTCTCTTTAAAGTGAAATAGTAGATCAAACCCATAACTTTAACACGAGATTTAAGAACAAGCTTGCCGTTCCATGTTTCAGACTCCAAAAATCAAGAGGTTCATTTCTGGGTTGTAGTATTGCATTGTTTAATAAAGTTCCCCTAGATCTGATTGAGCTTCCACTGACTAAATTTAAATCTCAGATCAAAAATACTCTTATGAATAAGGGCTATTATAAAGTTGATGATTATCTAAATGATCGTAATGCATGGACATAGTGTTTCTTATAATTTGATATTAAATGGGTATTAGTCATTTTTCATAACAGTAATATTGTACCTATCTAGTGCCGCTTCCTATATACTACTTAAAATGTTAACTATAAAATTAATTGTAACTATATATTTATATTTTAGATGATGTAATGGAAAGTGACTTCAGACGTATTTCTGAAGTAATTTTTCAACTTGACGACACTGTATATAACAATACAGGGAGAAAAAAACAGCCCTTGCTGAGTTTCTTGCCGGTTCTTCTCAGTACAAGGTCTCCCGCCGTAGTTTTGCGAACCGATGGCGTAGCTTCTTGACCTTCACAAGTGCTTGTAACAGCCTAGACTGAATAAATGACATTTCATTTCATTTCAGATTATTAACCAAGGGGATAAAGCAGTGTCTTCTGTCGCGGGTGACGATTTAAATCGCGAGCGTAACGAAGGACTCGAGCTTTACTCCCGAGCGTAGCGAGGGTGTTAAAAACTTATGACGATGGGATTTAAAACGAGTCCTGAGTGTAGCGAGGGTTTTAAGTTCACCCAAGACTAAGACAGCTTTATCACCGAGGAAAATACTCTACTTTTCGCGTACCATTTGCGAAAAAATATAACACAATAATAATATGAGATAAACGTTTATTAAAAATAATGACAATTAAAAGTAAAAGTTAACATTCGAAACATTGGTCCAATTAAATACGGCCTCGTCGGTTTTCGTAATTTTATTAATTAATCATAACTGCACAATAAATGCGTATTGCTTTATCAAAAAGATGTATAATGCTTTATTTACAAACTCAATGGTGTAAACACAGTAGTTCAGTATAAAGGACATTGGGCAAAAATGTATGGACGCTGCACCCACGTCCGCCACGGCTTAAACTACATTTGTTTGAAAGGTATTATAGTCATGATCATATGTGACAAAGCGCATCAAATTCCATCCCGGGGGTCTTTAATTATTTTTGGTTAAATAAGTACAAGTTAATACACCTATAACGAACGAACGTTAATAAAATAAGGGAATTAATTTAGTTAGTTCGACTACATTGAGGGCTCAGGTATTATGGGAGTACTCCACAAGGTGCAAGGGTGCCCCCTTGTGTTGTTCTGCCGCGTTAGAGTAAATCCAAAAATCCCCGCATGGGTTGGGGGTTTTTCAAACAGTCTGGTCGTAATAGTAAATTCTCTTCTATATAAAACGGAGCGACCACAAATCACACAAACTTGTCCACTCTTCGAAGAAAACGTGATTTCAGTTCCATACTAATTGTCAAAACGATAATCGTGTTCCAATGTCCAAAGCGTGTTAGATAAAAATCAATCAAGTGACCGGGAGCGCACAATCACAACGAAGTAAGACGAGTCGACAATTTGCAACTGCAAGTCCTTCATCCCCCATAAACCGTTTTGAGGTGGTTCAGTAAGTGCAAGCGCAGGATGGTCGGCAGGCTTTGTCATCTATATCTGGTTGTATAGTACGATATGGCATATTATTATGGTTACTATTAATATAAAATGAAGACACTATAATGTGAATTTATTTAGCTACTTAAATTTTAAGTGAATTCAATTTTCATATTTAATATGCCCATTTGTCATATCTTTTGACTCCCAGGATATTTTTTTACGGTGTCATAATAAAAAAGGCTAGTTTTTCATAGATCTATCGATTCATACTAATTACATTGTTGGCGGAGCTGGGTGCGTTTTGCCCATTGTCCTTTCGGTAAGTATGCCAAATTTAAATCACATTCTTACCCTATAGGATGAATGAAATTCAGTACAACTTTCTTTCCCTGTTTTTAACAGATTAAAAATGACTATTGTTATGTTCGCTTTTTGTGGCATAGAATGTCACTTTTTTGAGCAAGTGGTACGAAAAAGAATTTTTTGGTCAAATTTAGCATGTCACATTTTAAAGAGCGAACGCCAGCCGAGAGCCGAGAGACATTTGAGAAATAGATATTTGGGTTACCTACAATGCGAAGAGATGACGCTGCCTTGCAGCTTCAGAAAGGCTAGAGAGAGTTCGACACGGCCGTCAGGGCCACGGTAGTATAATGGTCAGTGCATTCGCCATTCGAAAGTAGTAGTGGGTCATGGCCCAATCTACCTATTCCATCCATAGGGAAGGCCTGTGCCTTGGGGGGTCACAGGCGGCATGGTTTTTTGTTATTTCCTCAATTTTTAAGCCGGAATAACTATGTTTTGATAATAATTTAATTGATTAAGACTTTAATAGTGTTAACTTATTTTCAGGCAGAATTACCATAGATAAAAAATAAATAAAAAAATTATGTAGATGTACATATCATTTTTTTACTTTTTGAAGTGAGTCTTTAGCGGCATTATACACTTTTTTTGTATGGGTAAAAAATGTTAAACTCGCTTCAGGTTAAACACGTGGGCTGATCGCATCATGACACACAATAAAATTGGAAAGGTTGCTGACTTTCAATATATTGGACGAAACATAGTAATATTTTATTTTACCGTAGGTATTATAATAATAAGTCTCTATCTAGGACGTCCACGTGGCCGCTTTATTGCGAAGAAAATGCATTTTTTTTACAATAGATGTCGCTAAGTGCGCTTAAACGTGATTCATGTAAGTTGATTTTTCTGAGAGATAAACTTTTTTAATGTAATATAAATTGTCATGTTTGTGTACGATAGCGTAATAAATAAATATTGTATTCTACCACATACATGATAGTACTTTTATACTCATAATTAAAGTAATTCGTGCAAAATTATTCCCTAACCATTCCAAAATATCGAAAATGCACAACGTTAATATTCAAGTTTTCACTTCCACCGGCACTCCCGGAGTGCAACCCGTCGTTTCTTTTTATTCATACACACCAATTAAGCCTGGCCAAAGTAAGCACTGTAAAGCTTGTTTTGTGGGCAGCTATGGTAACGGATAGACATACATATATACTGATACATATACAACTATATTTTTATTTAGAAATACATAATAAACATCCATGACTTCGTATTCATCAGACAAGCATTTTCCCCTCCGGGATTTGAACCCGGCAGCTCTGAGGCGACACTTTAAAACCCGATTTATATACCACTCGAGCCATGGATGAAACTTTAAATTGAGTCCATGAGAACGATAGTGGCCTAACTCATTTTTTAACCATTGTGGCCTATCTTACTTGGGCCAGTATGGCACCTCAGTTTTAGATCACAGACTAAAAAACCTTAACAGTGATTGTGCTGCTATCTAGTGAATATTCATTGTATCACTTTTAGACCACTCTGGTTCTATCAAAATGATCAATTTGAACTGGAAAACATCATAAACTCAATATTGTAAAAAAATGAGTTAGGTCACTATGTAAAACTAGTTTTTACGGGTATGCACGAAAACTTTATTTATTTATTGACGTTTCGTAGCCTTTACAGGCTACGTCGTCAGAATAAAACTTTAAAAAAAAAAGTTTTATTCTGACGACGTAGCCTGTAAAGGCTACGAAACTTCAATAAATAAATAAAGTTTTCGTGCATTAACCCGTAAAAACTAGTTTTATTTAATGAGTGATGTGCGTGAAAACCTTAGAAACAAATAGGTCACTATGGTTCTCATGGCCTCAATTATAACGATTCAACATGGGTAAGGAATACATTCAATATAATTTTTTCAATATAATCTTATTGGCAAGTATTGTTTATTTAAAATGGCTTAACAAACGGTTGCATAATAATTAATAATACATACTACAAGACGACTCTTCCAATGAAGGTTAAATACTTTTCAAGTTATTCATTATTAATAGGTATCTACTTATAAGGAGCGCATTAAAACCAGAATGAATAAGCAAAAAATTTAAAAGACTGTCTATGGTTAAAAATAGCACACAAAATGTTCGGCTTTAGCTTGGATGCTAAGTTTTTGCTAACAATAATAATCCAATGTTGAAAATTTAGAAAGAAATCATTGCTATTGTTTCTTTATCTTGTTTGGATTGCCAGCCTTCTGAAGTCCGCCATAACATAGCTGAGAGGAAAAAACGCTGGAGGGAGTTCTTTTCAGATCTTGCTGGAACGCAAGACTAGGGTATTTGACAAGTTTTAGAAAACGATCTCACGTTATTGGCTAATGTTTATGGAGTCCATAAAAAGTGGATATTCATCATTCTGTTGTGTATTTCAGTAAAAATAACCAAATCAAAAACTCCATTTTCAAGTTGCAGCGAAAACGTTTCTTTGGACAATATGGCGACTTACTAGTGTGTGACGTCACACGACTGCTATTAAAACGTCAAACGATACAATGTAATGTCACTTTAACCGGAAGTTTACTTGCGTGTGACGTCATTTTAGGCTCCGCCAATCCCAAGCGTTTTGGGTCACGTGACAAAACATAAGAAAACTATTATCTTTTTCGTTAGTTTTTAGTAAAATTATGAATTTTATTTTTTGTAAAAATAGTAAAATCCCCTGCCAATATTCATTCTAAACACAGATGCTAACAATTGGCACTTTATTTTTAACCCTACTAGGAAAGCGCGTATCGCATAACGCTCTATCGCTTTTCTCTGCGGCGTGCGGTGCGGTGAAGGACCTTAGCCGCTGGCACCAGCAATGCTATTCCGTAAAGACACAACATTTTCAGGAGCGGATCCATATTGCATCCGCTATAGCTCCGCGCGTGATCAACGCGTGAACGCGGATCAATAGAGGATCCGATATGGATCCGCGCGTGAAAATTTTGTGAATCTTTACAGAACAGGAGCTCTACTCTGTTTCAACGAAAAACGAAATTTCGATTCGAAATTTCGCACGTTTCTTACTCTGTTTCTTTTTCATTTCGAAAATTCGTTCGTCCGAAAATAGTTTGACAATTAAATTCTTCAAGCCTACTCTAATTCACAAAACTTTCAAACGAAAAGTTGAATTTGACATATAATTAATTGTTCGAAATTTTAACCTCAAACTGACGAAATGAAAAGTGTTACCTTTTCATTTTCGTTTTGGGACTTTTGTTTAACTTAAGCCTAAAATGACTGATAGAGTCAGTCGAGGCTGCTTAGCGTGAGGATCATTTTTGAGCATGTCAAATTAACAAATACACCGAATTTTAATTAATTATTATATTTCCAATACTTCAAATTATTAAACGACAAATTTAGGTTGACATCAGTGCAGTGCATCAACTCTACAAATTAGTCGACTAACACTGACAAAGAAGGTTCTTTTAATGTCATCAAAAATTTTGTAGTTAAGTAATATTGTTTCCAAGTAAACCAGGTAATCTAAAAAGTGGAGATATAAGAACTCACAAACATGACTCGTTCCATTCGTTCACGAAAATTGTCTGTGATTCCGAACTTTATGTGCGTGTTCGAAAATGAACCCTCCGTTACCCTGACAAACTTGCTTATAGTGTTAGGCCAAAGACCAGTCTTTATTTGAAAAATTCTACAGCTATGTGCATCAAGGTATATAATGCTTTACCAACAGAGTTTCTAAATCTTCCAAAAACGCGTTTTCGAAGGACGATAAAGTCATGGTTGCAGGAACAATGTTTTTACTCTGTAGAGGAATATTTTAATTTTATGTTTAAATCCAGACATAATAAGTGACAAATTAATTAAGATTGTAATTTTTATTTTATGTGATATATATTTATTGTAGTGATTTAATAATATTTAATTGCTTGATAATTTGACATGTGTAAATGGAATAAATGATATAAAGTGTTATGATTGTAAATTTGACTAAAATTTAATTTAATCAATAATATTATGGATTTCTTAACATGTTTATGTGGAGACATATGACGATTAATTGACATGTTTAAATGGAATTAATGTTTTGGAATGTATAACAATAGTGTGACCAATTACAATATTAATATAAAATAATTTGATATTTGCATGCTAATTTAGCGAATCATGTTTGAGCACCATATGTATTGTAACATCTTTTTATTGTACCATGTTTCTTGTAAATAAATATGAATATGAAATAGAGTAGAGTCTTTGGCGAAATTTCGTTCGTTACCGAAATTTCGTTTCGGAGAAAGAGACTAGAGCTCCTGTTCCCGACACACAATACTCACAGTATCGGAACGCGGAACGACACTTTTTTGATTTTTGCTATTTTTGCACATACGAACCACTGGATCCGTGATAGTACAGTCAATCTGTAGGTTGAGTGGTGAAAAAAAAACCTAAAGGGTAAGTCTTGTTTTTTCTGTTGCCAAATGACGTCAGTAAGCCACCTTGGCGATGGGCATGTTCAACTCGTAGGCGTTTTTTGAAAAACTCAAAAAAACCGTCAAAAAAATTTTAAAACGCATTTTTCTTGTTTTGTATGCATTTTAGAGACTTTTTTTTCGAACTTAATTGTAGAGGGCGTTGAGTACTATAATTTATGTCATTGTTGCAATCTCGTACAACAAAAAATGCGCATTGTAGGTGGCGCTAAAGTCTCAAAATAGTGTTTTTTCACTTTTTCACCCTGAAAATATCATTTTAATTTAAAACTTTAAATGGCAAAGTTGTTTCGTACATAATTACCAACAACTTTTGTATAAACAATTTTTTTGTATTACTTACCGTTTTCAAGTTATAAATTGCGCAGGTATGAAAAATCCAATAGAGCGGTTTTGGGCAGTTCAAGAACACATTTGCAGTGCACATTTCAATGTACGTTTTTACTATTTTTTTTTCAATCATGAAAAAAAATAAAAATAAAACTGTTTTTTTTAATTTTTTTTTCTATTTTTTTTTGTTTTTCAATCATGAAAAAAAATAAAAAATAGTAAAACGTACATTGAAATGTGCACTGCAAATGTGTACTTCAACTGCCCAAAACCGCTCTATTGGATTTTTCATACCTGCGTAATTTATAACTTGAAAACGGTAAGTAATACAAAAAAATTGCTTATACAAAAGTTGTTGGTAATTATGTACGAAACAACTTTGCCATTTAAAGTTTTCCATTAAAATGATATTTTCAGGGTGAAAAAGTGAAAAAACACTTTTTTGAGACTTTAGCGCCACCTACAATGCGCATTTTTTGTTGTACGAGATTGCAACAATGACATAAATTGTAGTACTCAATGCTCTCTACAATTATGTTCGAAAAAAAAGTCTCTAAAATGCATACAAAACAAGAAAAATGCGTTTTAAAAATTTTTTGACGGTTTTTTTGAGTTTTTCAAAAAACGCCTACGAGTTGAACATGCTCATCGCCAAGGTGGCTTACTGACGTCATTTGGCAACAGAAAAAACAAGACTTACCCTTTAGGTTTTTTTTTCACTGAAACGATATTTTTTTCGACAGATTGACTGTACTATGATCATAGCGGTTGCAACAGTGCCGAAATATCGGAGACTCATAAAAAACAAGGTAGATGGTAACAATCCCGTTAATAGCTATATTAAATAAAATCTGCACTTACCTCTTCACCTTGCCTTCTGCTATTTTCTCTGCGAGTGCTTGGCCTACTTCTTTCTCGTTCAGGTAGATGTAAGCGCAGTCTATGTGTCGGTAGCCAATGTCGATGGCGTCTTTAACAGCTTGCGTCACTTCACCGGGCTGAGACTGTTGCGATAAAGAAATATTTTTGTAATAAAATCTCTTGCGGACAGCAAAGGTATTTATTTATTTATTTAAACTTCCGGCGGACTTAATGCCACAGACATTCTCTACCAGCCAATCTGAACGAGTGTTAGAGACAAATGGTATGGCGATAGGTCAAAATGCTTTATAATAAAACATTTGGGAAATAACGACAATGGATTCTGTAAGATGGAATCTCACACACGCTCACATTTATTCGGATTTCTGACAAATGTCAATTAATTATCTTATACAGGCTGCTTCTACAGACATAGCGACATTTTGCAGTGTAATGGCTTAATGTATAACAAATTAATGACTTAAATGGCAGCTTCCGAAATCGGAAGTTTAGTGTAGTGTACTGTCGATATAGTTACTACCGGTTTGGTGTACTATCGATGTAGCATCTCTTACAAGTCCGTCTGTCTGTGGTGCTGTTTCAGCGGCCAAACCGTAAGAGATAGATAAAGAGAATATTTAAGTTATAAGTTAAGAATAGTCTGATAAGACTACAAACCCGATTTGAGTAACGTAGCACTTCCGGTTTTCGAGAAATCACGAATTCCAAACGAAACCACACAAAATCTCCGGAGTTCTCAATTAATTAAATACATTTTTTTTAAATCAGGTTTTGGTGAACATTTGGTTCACTGGTTTGCTAGTTATAGCTATTAACGGGATTGTTACCATGTACCTTGTTTTTTTATGAGTCTCCGATATTTGGCACTCGGTACTGTTGCAAGCGCCATGATCACGGAGTCACAACTCATCACTCCGTGATCATGGCGCTTGCAACAGTGCAAAAACTATAGCGACTGGATGTTTAAGGAAAATTATAGCAAATAATATTTTGATATTCGCTAATATGTATACTGAAGTTGACATCACCCATTTTTTTATAATGACACAATAAGACAATAAAGTACAAAAGGGCACAGGCATGCCCATATACAATTGTGCACAACATTAACACACAAATACACATCGAATATAAAAAATGAAATATCTTAAAAAATATATATTTATATATCAGAGTTAAAGAATGTATACAAATATTATTCAAACTCCTCAATCAAAAGTGCAGTGCACTACAGAAAAAACTGTTTACGAAGTTCATAAACCAAATTTAAAAAAAAAACAAAAAAAGTGACATAAACAGGTACTCACTTTCCATGTTCCGAGACCTAGTACCGGGCAAGAGTATCCATTATTAAACTTTACCACAGGTACTGGAGTCATGGTAAAACTTTTTTTTTTTTTTATTAAATAAATACGAACTTTTTTTGCAATGAACGGGTTATGTGTTCGAGAGTTTGATGCACAGTGTGACTGTAGCACAGACTGTAGGAAGCGGCGCGCGGCAATTATTTTTACGTGCAGTGCTGTTTACGGAAGGTCTTAGGGCCATCGCACGTTACACCCACTCGGCGACAACGACGCCGCCACTCCTATTCGACTTATCGGCCATCAGCAGAAATGTGACGTCACATCACACTGGTGTCATTAAAACGTCAAAAGGTACTTGGTAACTTTGGCAGTAAGTATACAAACTTGTTTTTTTTTTTCTTTTTCTTTTATTTTATTGACAAAGATTCACCAACAACGTATAATTTTACATTACAATTTGAAAATATATATAAATACCATACTTAAAGATATGCTTTTTAATAGGTGAATACAACATTCACATAAATACAAATAAACTACAATGAAAGATTAAACAAACAAAAAATACCTATATCCACCATCATGAAAAACAGGTATACTGAATTATAATATCATTTAGTCTGCGTTACAGTCTAATTTTATTTTTTCCACAAACAACCTCTTATATACGCGCTCAGTATTGTGGACTTGTGACTTATATCCAGTATGTAGTAAAAAAAATCCAGTTCATTTAAGTTTTATAATTTACAAGTGGGCCTGGCGTTGCCGGCCCGATAAACATAAAAAAAAAAACAAAAATCAACAGCAGTGCTAGAAATCGGAAGCCATCCAATTCATCAGGGCCGCGGTAGCATAATGGTCAGTGCATCCGCCCGGATAGCGAAGGGTGCGGGTTCGAGTCTTGCGTAGTCCGCGTGGAATTTTTTCTTGAAATTTTTTCTTTATTGTATTATATTTATAGTTTAAGTAAACAGGATATCCTCAATTTGATTTCATGTTTTAAAGATAATACATTAACATAACACAAACTTAAAAACTATATAGCTTAACCTACTTACCTACATAAATAAATAATAAGTTAGTTAATAATTAGTTTAAGTAAACTATTTACCAAAGTTTAAAATCCTGTCACAGTGATTACAGTTATTTTGCAATCTATTTTGATGAATTTAATAATGAGCTTATAATATATGATTAAAATGTATATTTTGAGTTAACGAATGGGTCCACATGTAAGGACTTTTTTTTGAGTGCTCAAGTATAAAGGCTGTTTATTTTTGCATAATAACTACTCACTTTGTTTCACATAGGAGAAGCTCGATGGGATGGCGGTTAGCACGTTCGGCCTACGATCGTGAAAGTTAAGCAACTTTCGCAATGGTCGCTCATTGGATGGGTGACCAAAACTTACTATCTCTGACTCCTTCGTGCTTCGGAAGGCACGTTAAGCTGTTGGTCCCAGTTGTATCTGAAGTCGTTAGCACCCACCAATCTATACTGGGCCCGCGTGGACGGTCATCGGCGCCATGGTCTAATTTCTCTATTCCATCCATGGGGAAGGCTTGGTCCCCAGCAGTGGGGACATTAATAGGTTGTTGAGTATAATGATGACATCGCCAATTGCCTCTTTCTACGCTAAATTGATAAACTTGAAAGTTGCATTTGGAATAATATATTAGATAAAACTAGTTTTAACGGGTTAATGCACTAAACTTTATTTATTTATTGACGTTAAAACTAGTTTTATTTAATGAGTGATGCGCGTGAAAAACTAAGAAACAAATATATTAGAGTTGAAGCCAGCGCGTCTGTGTAATGTATGATGACCCTAATTCAATTATCAATAGTCTCGCATGTAGAGATTACATTGTAGCCATGTTTTTTTGCCAATATTTGCTTTTTATCTAATTTTTACCATAATCTAGTACTACTCAATTATGAATTTACAATTACAAAGCTCTTATAGCTAGGTAAGTATTTTCATCAACACCTATCAGTCCCTGTAGCATGAGCGCCACAATATACATCATATCACGATTTTAATCGCGTCTTACTGTCAAACGCCGTAGCAATTTGACGGTTGAGCGTGATAAAAACAAGATAGGTTTAAAAATAAATAAATATTATACAATATATTTTTAAAGGCCTGTGCCCCAGCAGTGGGGACATTTATAGGCTGATGATGATGATGATATATTTTTGAAAGTTCACTTTCATCGTGGTGTCAGAAAATCACATCATTTATTTATATTTATTTCATGTTTTTATACTTTATAAATAATGTAATAACCAAGTCTCATATATGTAAAACTCAAAAGTGACTGACTGACATAGTGATCTATCAACGCACAGCCCAAACCACTGGACGGATCGGTCTGAAATTTGGCATGCAGGTAGATGTTATGACGTAGGCATACGCTAAGAAAGGATTTTGATCAATTCTACCCCCAAGGGGATAGAATAGGGAATGAAAGTTTGTATGAAACTTTGTCAATTTTAAACCGATCGGGCTGAGATTTTGCATGCAGGTATAAGAAGATTCATAGATGAATGTCATTGTGTATAATACAAGCCTGAGAACAAAAAATGTAGTGTACACTTCAGCTCTACACCGAAGCGAAGCGAGGATGTGCGTGCGGACTGAGTGATCTTTTCAAAAAACTCATCCAACCACAACCAAATTATAAGAGGATTTAGGAAATAATTGTGAAAACTTAATGGTAAGGTATAAAATTTGTGAAACCTAAACAAAGAAAGTTAGAACTAATTAACTGGATCACTCAATCTGGACACCTGAAGAATAAGCCATAACGCGTACCTATTCAAGAATATACTACCTACCTATGTGTTTATAATTTGTATTTGAAATAATTGTGAAGAATTTGTGAAAGCTGCTAAACAAATTTTCGATTCATTTCAAAGCCAAGTTTAAGATTTAGAACGGTTTATATGGATCACTCAGAATGCACTATGTTCATTTGAGTGATCTTTTAAAACACTACCTTATACTGAGAAAGTATGAAACATTATCATGTTTATTATAAATTATGCTTCTGGGAAAATTTGTGAAACAAAGATCGGGATTGAAATCTTACTGGTTTAAGAGAAAATGAAAATCTTGTTTTTTCTCGATCGTCCCAACTGAGTGATCCTTATCTTGAACTATATTTAATGAACCCAAACTTATAGGTGGAAGGTAGTTACATCAGAAATTGTGAAAAATGTTGTACTAAAATTTGACGAACCAATCGTCCCAATAAGTGTTATATTTTAAAAGATAACTCATTTTTTACAATCCTTAAGGAAAGCGTAGCGGTGATAAATAACGGAATAGGGAGTACGGGCCATCCGTAACCCACCACGCAGGGCCACTGCGGATTGGTGGGTGCTAGTAACTGCAGATGCAGCCTGAATGGACAGCTTTAACTTGGAGCAAGCATGGAGGAGCTCGCAGCGGAAAATATTGGTCACCCATCCAATAACCGGTCGTTGCAGAAGTTGCTTAACTTCTACAATCGCAAACATTTTACCAGCTGCGCCATCGAGCTCCTCAAAGAGCAATTTACCGCAATCAATACTCATACATATTTCACAGTCAATTTCTTGTAACCTGTATGTCTTTCATATTGGTTTCATAAATTATCAATGAATTGCAGCTATTTTCTGAACAATCAGGCCCTATTTTATATAATTGGATTGAACTTTTGCATTGTAAGTTGTACTATTTGATTCTGATGACTGATCAAATTCAAATTTTTGACGACCGCCGTGGCCGAGTGCGTACAAACCGCCGGATTTCAAGGTGTCGACTACTCGGGAGGTCCCGGGTTCGAATCCCGGTGGGGGCAGATGTTTGTGTGATGAATACGCGCATTTTTACTCCAGTCATGGAAGTTTAATATGTATTTCTTTATAGATATGCTAATATATGTACAGTATATGTATTCTATCCGTTACCCTAGTATCCCATAACGCATGCCTTACAGTGCTTACATTGGGGCTAGGCTAATTGGTGTGAGTGTTGGAAATATTTATTTTTTATTTAATCTGACATCATTGAGGTACGTTCATACCAGTACGCAGGCACAGGGTCGTTTTCCCGTGTTCCAGTAACTGAAAACAATGTTCTTATTGCTACGGGTGCTCAAAATCGAGTAATGTCATTCGTGCACCCGAATATGTGCTAAAGAATTTTTTTTGAACCGTAAGTGTGAAATATTTACGCTTAAGTTACATACAGCCATACCGTTTATTGCTTACCTATGGAAAATTTGGAACAAATGTAATCGTTGTTACCTAGCGCAACCTTGAGACGGGCCATGCACATAAATCGTGCATGATACCGATTCACCGCTGTTTTTTTTGATGCCACAGTCAAGAGTAATAATCAGTAAGTGACATTAAAATAAATCGCGTTGGTTGAAGTTATGAATAATAATATATTTATAAATTAATTAATTTTGAATGGTTTAGTCCTCAAGGAGCTTTTATAATGGAATCCAAGTAAGGTTTAGAATAATAATAATAAATAAATAAATATTTTCAAACACTCACACCAATTAGCCTAGCCCCAAAGGAAGCATTGTAAGGCTTGTGTTATAGGATGCTAAGGGGAATAGAATACATATACTGTATATATATAAGTATATTTATACAGAAATAGAACTTAAACATCCATGACTGGAATACAAATGCTCGTATTCATCACACAAACATTTGCCCCTACCGGGATTTGAACTCGGAACCTCTCGAGTCGGCAACACCATGAAACCCGGCGTACAAACCACTCTGCCATAGAGGTCGTCACACGTAAGTATACAATATAAAAAACAAAAATATGTGTACTCATTAAACAAATAAATGCTCCTCACTGGGATGTTTAGGTAGAAGGCAGGAGAGCTGCCGTTGCACCAATGGGTCTTGCGTATAATTAATATACACACCCTGCATAATATACATATTTATTACCGTCATTCCAGGTAACGGACATAAAACGCGGTCAATAAATTTTCACGACCAGATACGGCTGTGAAAAACTACAAAACACATTTTCGTGGACATAACAACGGCTGAAATTTTTTTCCGAATAAAAGAAGATATTTTCGTATGAAAAATTGTAGGGAAACTCGAGGTCGTATTATACAAATTACAGACAATATTCAAAACTTGATATTCAGACTCAACGTATTTATAAGATACTGAGTGGTTTATACTTAAAAATAAAAGTCATCATCATAAGCCTATTAATGTTCTCACTGCTGAGGCACATCCTTCGCTATGAATTAAATAGGGAGATTGGGCCATGACCCACCACGCGACCCAGTGCGGATTGGTGGGTGCTAACGACTGCAGATGCAGCCGGGACCAACGGCTCAACGTGCCTTCCGGAGCACGGAGGAGCTCATGACAATAATTTTGGTCACCCATCCAATGATCGACTACTGCGAAAATTGCTTGACTTTAACGATCGCAGCCGAACGCGATAACCACTTGCGCCATCGAGCTCCTCTATGTATATAATCATCTCTACATATCTAAAAATATTAATACCTATCGCACAAATACCTACGGCACTGTTGCATAAAAAACAAGGTACATGGTAACAATCCCGTTAATAGCTATAATATTAGTGACCATGAAAGTTTAAAACAATATACCTACCGCCTTATTAAAAACCGTTAGACTTAAGTTAAACCTGGACTAAAACTTGATTCCGTCACTTTTGTTTGCTAATAATAAAACAGAGACAGCATTTTCCCCCTCATTAATAAACGTAGAATAACCTTGGATTAGTTATTCCATGTTTTGACTCTGTTCGTTGAATCACAAATGGCATTTGACTGATATGTACAAAACACGGCATAACTAGTCCATGCTTATTCCTTGTTTATTAATAAGGGGGTTTAGGTTTAAACCAAGACAACTTTAGTCGGCGTTTTTCAATAAGAGAGCTAAGTTATTATTCAAATAGGGTATTTGACAGAATTAAAAATAAAGTGCCAATTGTTAGCATCTGTGTTTAGAATGAATATTGGCAGGGGTTTTTACTATTTTAACAAAAAAATATTCATAATTTTACTAAAAACCCACGAAAAAGATAATAGTTTTCATATCTATTGTCACGTGACCCAAAAAGCTTGGGATTGGCGGAGCCTAAAATGACGTCACAAGCAAGTAAACTTCCGGTTAAAGTGACATTACATTGTATCGTTTGACGTTTTAATTACAGTTGTGTGACGTCACACACCAGTGAGACGCCATATTGTCCAGAGAAAAGTTTTCGCGGCAACTTGAAATGGAGTTTTTGATTTGGTTATTTTTACTGAAATACCAGAAGGATGAATATCCACTTTTTACGGACTCCATAAACATTAGTCAATAACGTGAGATCGTTTTCTAAAACACGTCAAATACCCTATTAATCTTATTTCTAGTAAGTTAGCCTCGATCCAGGGGGGGTGTCATGGGGGTCATGACCCCCCCCCCCCTGTACCCACTTCACAATCTGTACCCACTGTGACTTGACCATGACTATATGACCCACCCTGGCGCCAAAGCTAGATCCGCCCTTGATCGTACTTTTACATATTTCTCACTCAATCCCAAAAAAATATTGTGTATTCCACCCCACGTATTATTTTTACAGATCCACTTTTTCATAGAATGCTAATAAAAGTGCATTATATAATGTTACTGCTCTACATACTGTACTGTGTAAACATCACTATACTCAATAAAATTGGACGGAAAAATTGGTTATGTAATTGATAACTCTTCCTGTGGAATTCGGAGTGGAATTGTGGCACTCGGATCATTGATAACACAAACAATCAACCACTCGTTAATTTGTGACTATTTTTAATCGACTTGAAAGATAGGTCATGCCATATATATGTTATGGGCTAAGTGATTAATCGGGAATTATACATAATGCCCGTCAATATTAATAATGCTAAATAAGAGCGGGCAATGTGATTAAAGCCCCCCAAATTATCACATTGCCCGGGCATTATGAATAATGCCCGGTGCCTATTGGGCAGAGTGAAATAAAGCATGTTTAATACTTTCAAATGAATACTTAGTTAGATAGACCGAGCATGTAATGAAATCAATTATCGGGTAGAGTAATAATAAAAACAAGTTTTATAGTTTAGTATTTATTTTTAAAATTTAAATAATCAGACTTCGGTTTTACTTCGATAAATTTACGGAGGGCTACATTTAAAAACTATAGACTATAGTAGTTTCAATGCAGTTTGTTTGAAAAATTCATTGAATCTGTTAAATGTTCAAAATTTAGGGTTCCCTATTTTTTATGCTGCCAGGACTTGGGAAGTAAGAACCAGTATTTCTGCCTTATCTCCGGCGCTGTGGGAATAGCAGCCCGCCTTTGCGTGACAAAGTCACAAGCATCACTCCCCTTCACACCTTCGGCTTGTTGGTCGCCAACTCCGGCGGCGACCAGCCTCAGGCACTACGGGTCGCGCGATGTTTGCGGCTTTGTCACAGCAGGCGGGGGCTGCTCTCCTTCTGCGCCTCCGGGCTCTAAAAAACACTCTAGAGGTAGTGAGTCTCAAAATGGCGTGTTACGAGTACAAGACTCGTCTACGTCACTCATACGTCACGCGTACATTATGTGTTTCCCAAGTGCAGGTGGCTCGATTGAGCAATCGTGTTGAAAAGTGCTTATTAGACAGATTTAGTTCATGTAAAACCTTCGGACAGTTTTGGGAGTTGCTTGAGCTTCAATCGTGGAAGCATCTTGACGTATAGTTTGTAAGACCGGATCATCGGGATCAATTAATATAAGTAATTTTGTATAACATTTAAATAAATAAAGTAATAATTTAAAGTTTAGTTTTTAAAAACCCTACCTGACGGCTCAATTCCGTAATTGGCGAGACATGTCATTTTGAAAATAGTACCAACATTTTGAATTTATTCATACTGCCCGGTCCAAGCGATAAATTCAAGCTATCTCAAACACTGACTTATTACATGGACCACGAGCTGTTGGGCATTATTAATAATGGCTGGGCAATGTGAAAAATAGTTTTTATTTTGTTATATTGGGCATCCGAGTAGACGGCTCACCTGATGGTAATTGATCACCGTCGCCCATGGACACTTGCAACACCAGGAGTATCACAAAGGCGAGTTAAGATATAAGCCTTAAGCTGCAAGGCAGCGCCCTCTCTTCGCATTGTAGGTAACCCAAAATGCGTGGATATTTTCTAGTAAACTTTTCTTTAGATTTAAACATCTAGCAGTTAAATGCTTAAAAAATAAATAAAATCATAACTATAATTGCTATTTCTTCTTTCAAATGTTTAATACTTGAAAAAGTATTCATTTGACATTGTGGGTTACCTACAATGTGAAGAGAGGGCGCTGCTGCTGCTTGCAGCTTAAGGCTAGGAAAATTTCGACGCGGCTAATAAGGCCGTGGTAGCATAATGGTCAGTGCATTCGCCCGGATAGCGAAGGATGCGGGTTCGAGTCCCGTCCGCTGCCTGGTCCGCGTGGATTTTTTTCTAGTAAACTTTTCTTTAGATTTAAACATCTAGCAGTTAAATGCTTAAAAAAATAAATAAAATCATAACTTTTTATTTATTTTCTGTTTCGTTTCCTTTCCTCTCCTCTTCCTTTCGTCTCTCACTATTATTAAACAGTCCTCTCCTCTCCCTGTCTTTCCCACCCCTTCGACCTCCCTGGCTGTAACTCGACGCGGCCTCGAATTCTGATGGGGCTACACTACCAACTATCGAATCCTCTACATCACAATTTATGTTATATTCATCAACTTAAAATGTAATAAATAAATGTTTAAAAAAAACTGGTGAACAGGGTCCGTAAATTAATGTTTTCTTTAAGATAGGAGACAAGGTTTGTGTCACACTCTGAGTCTAAATTCGTTTTATAAGAAGATTTTTTAGTTTTCTTAGTTCTTTTTATATAATAAGCTAAACAGAGTAATAGTTCTAACACTGAATTGTTTGAATTGTAAAAATGTTGGTATTTAGTTATTTGCACAGTAGGGCTTTCAATACCGGTATTCCGAGATCCCGTAATACCGTAATCACGTTTTTTTATTGGTATTCTTCAATACCGGTATTGATCAGTCGATACCGTGATTTTACGGTATTACAAATCAACAAATCTTTATTAGAATTATATTAATATAAGATGAAATGTTAGGCATGAACGCGAGCGATATAGGCGACCTCCGTGGTCGAGTGGTTTGTAGGCCGGGTTTCATGGTGTCGTCTACTCGTGAGGTCCCGGGTTCGAATCCCGGTGGGGGCAGATGTTTGTGTGATGAATACGAACATTTGTACTCCAGTCATGGATGTTTAATATGAATTTATAAACAAATATACTTATATATGTACAGTATATGTATTCTATCCGTTACCCTAGTATACCATAACACAAGCCTTACAGTGCTTACTTTGGGGCTATGCTAATTGGTGTGAGTGTTGTAAATATTATTTATTATTATTTATAGATAACACGCCCGCTCGCGTTCATGCCTAACTTTCACTGATTCAAGTTGTGGGGGCTTAGCCTCCAGCCTCCCATGACCATGACCCTGACCCTGACCCTGAAGCTTATTTTAGTGATAATAATAGCGAAGGTGACATTTTCAAAAAACTAACATCTGATGAATTGCATGAAATTATCGTTAACTTACTGACTCGTTTGAAATATAAAAAAACCCTTTTTAAAAACAAGCTTTTATTTAAATGCGCTAAAAAGAAAAAAAGAAAATTTCAACTAAATTACTTAAAGATATCTGTTTCTAAATAGATTTTCAAATTTTAGAAGTCCGCCATATTGGATTGAGAGTGACGTAAAATTTTTTTCGAATTACTCTCAGCAAGCCCTTTAATTTGATACCCATATTGTAGGAATGCATTAAAAATGATTAGTCCGCCATTTTGGGTATGCCGCCATATTGGATTTAGAATGACGTCACACTGTTAATCATGCATTGTCATCCGAACTGAACGAGCATACCAAATTTCAGCTTAATCGGTTGAGGGCAAGTACTTTAAAATTGAGTTGTAAGATTTGACCGTAACAAACATACATAGCAAGTTAAATAAAAGCTTGTAAAAAGTAACAACTGAATACTCCAGCTGTTAGTAGATGGTTGCTGTGTTGCTACAGAAGAACCTTCTACTTCATCGGCATCGGTAAATTCAAGTCTTGAAGATGACGGTGTGTTCATCCAGATTATCCATCCATTAGTCCCGCCGAACTATTAATAAAAGACTAACCGAGAAGGGTAGAAACAATAATGTATGTTTAATATTTTTCATCCCACCACCTCGGAAAGTGTAATTTTGCGCTTCGAAATCTGGCTGGAAAATTCTATTTTATTCGCTTGAGCGGCAAAGTAGATTTGAATTTAGAACATCACATATAATGAGTACTCAATATAATTGTAAATTCAAAACGTCATTAAACCTATTTAATGTAACCTCTATGGTGCCAAATTTATGATTAGAACTTTTTAAATTGTGAAAAAATTTAAATTTGGAACCTTCTTGGTTTCTTTGTTTTATTTGCGTGCTTCGCGCCATTCTAGTTTTTCACGTTTTATTGCTTAATATAATTAACATAACCTAAAAACTGTACAAAAAAATCAACTAAAATGAGTGACATTAGCGACGATGAAGTTTATCTAACGCCAACTGAGTTAACTGAAACAGTTAATAATGCGCAAATGAGCCTTCTCCCTCAGCAATCACGAGAGAAGTATTTGAAACAGTACGATATATTTAACATGTGGCGACTAGCTAAAGGAGCAAAAACTTTCTCCGAAAACGTTTTGCTGGCATATTTTATAGAATTATCTGAGACCAAGAAAGCAAGCACGCTATGGAGTACGTATTCAATGCTAAAATTAACAATTAAGATGAAGAAAGACGTTCATATCGACACCTATCATAAATTAGTGGCATTTTTAAAAAGAGCCTCATCTGGTTATAAACCAAAAAAATCGAAGGTTTTCACAGCATCTGAAATTGCAAAGTTTATTAATGAAGCACCTGATTCCGTATATTTAGCGGCAAAAGTAAGTCAATACGTGTAATTTTTTGTTGTTGATAAAATTGTACATAGTACTTACAATATTTTTAATTTGATTAATTTATTTACGATTATAAATACTTCTTTTGTTACAGGTTGTTCTTATTATTGGTATAACCGGAGCATGTCGAACAAATGAACTTACACTACTTAATGTCAATAACGTATCAAAATATTCTCATAATTCTGATGAATTGCTATTAATTAATGTACTAAATACCAAGACAAAAAAAGACCGCAACTTCGTTATTCGCAAGGAATATGTAAACATTGTTCAGAAATATCAAGCTTTACGTCCTTCTAACACCCCAATTGAACGATTTTTTCTACAATATCGCAACGGAAAGTGTATCCGACAACCTATGGGTCAGAATAAAATTGGCAGTATTCCACGAGAAATAGCAACTTTTCTCGGACTTTTAGAACCCCCGTTATACACCGGTCACTGTTTTAGAAGAACCTCAGCCACACTTTTGGCCGAATCAGGGGCTGATCTTCTATCGCTTAAGCGCCATGGAGGCTGGAAGTCTAATTCGGTTGTAGAGGGATACATAGAGGATTCAATCCAAAGTAAATCAAAAATTTGTAATAGTATCGTGGAGGCCATAACGCTGAAAGAACCTCTGTCAGATTCTTGGTCTCGCCCTTCTACATCTAAAATGAGCCCCCATAAGATTGGAAACAATAGCCCTCTCTCGCCAACATTTACGCCAATAGAATCCAATGAATCGGCACAACTATTTAAAATTACTGATACGAGTAGTTTACCACAAAACAGCGCACAATTCACAAACACCAACATAACATTACCTAACAAAAATATTAAACTTAACATAAGTAACTGTAGCAACGTTACATTTAATATTTCTTAATTATTTTCTACTTCTTATTATTTTCTTCAATTTATAGATTATCTTAATGTGTTTTAATTGAAATAAAAATATTTTGTCATTATAAATTGTTTTCTTTTTCATTTTGTCATTTCCTCGCTGAGGTGGGATGAAAAGTTACGTATTGCACTCGAGTGGAAAGATTTTTCACCTTGTGCTCGTTTGTTTCCCTCGCTGACGCTCAGGATTCTAATTTAGAATCACTCGCTGCGCTCGTGATTCAACTTTAGAATCCTTCGCTTGCTCGGTCATCCAAATCGAGCACGCGGTTAAAAAGGAACTTTCCACTCTTGTATAATAAATAACTATTGTTAGCCTGTTTTTCATGTACGTACCTATTATGTAACAGAAATAAAGACTGATTAGAAATAAAAGGGGTGTTTTAAGATTTGAGCCGCCATTTCGTTTAGGGTGAGGCCAAACGAGCGTAATTTTGTGAGTGGTGAGTCGCAGAATTTCGGTCGCAGAAATTCTGCTGCATTCGGTTTCATACAAAAAGGCAGTTGGTGCCACACGACAACGCAAAATGAGTTGTCTGCCGACTCAATGCGCATAAGCTCGTCCGAATTTCGGTCGGGGTGAGGGTAGGGCAAGGAAGGGGAGTGGGGAAGCAACAGTTTGTTACAAGTTGCGTGGTGTAATAATTCTTGAAAAACACGTAATGGCATATGATAGTACTTTTTAAACATATCTGGATTTGCACATAAACGTTCATATAAAGTATGGAACAGTCCACATATCAGCCTCTGACTATTCAGTGGGTTTACTCAGTTTCTTTTTCTGACCTCATCTTCTGAATATGCTTCGTAAATACACAATATTTTTAATGGATCCATTGCATTTATTTTGTATTTTATATTGTTATTAGTATTATTATGCAATGTATGACTTTATTTGAATAAAGATATATATATTATTATTATTATTGCACTCGACGACACGAACAACCCGTACTAACGCTCAATAGTAACTGAATAAATTACGTTCGTATGGCAGCTCAACAGAAATTCAGTTGAACGTAAAATAAGTGACCGAAAATAAGCGACTCACAACTCACAAAATTACGCTCGTTTGGCTTCACCCTTATAGATGACGTATACAGCATGTATCAAATTTCCCTTCGCGTTTTGAGAGGTTAATATCCTTTGATTTTGAGTTCATATTTAATATCGTGATCCCGTGATGACGGTATTGAACATGTAAATACCGGTATTGATACCGGTATCGAAAAAATCCGGTATTTGAAAGACCTAGCACATCGTCCCGTCCGCTGCCTGGTCTACGTGGATTTTTTTCTAGTAAACTTTTCTTTAGATTTAAACATCTAACAGTTAAATGCTTAAAAAAAATGGGTGCGTGTACTTATGTAGGCGCGTGAGAAGTTATCCTTCTTTGGCATCGTTTAAAATTAGTTTTTAATTGCATGCAAATAATTAATAACAATAAATTAATAAAAAGTCTGGAAAAGGATACAGTCAATAAAGTTCAGTTTTAATTTGAAAAAATAAATAAATAATCAAAATATTCAATTAAAATCGCTACTGAATATAATTTATTAGAACATATGTGCTTTGCAAACTAGAAACATGTGGATAAATATTATAAATATGAATACCTATAACTGTTACTTTATTACAAAAAATAAAGATGTGGTTTTTGGTTCTACTACACCAATGGTCAAGAGATGGCGCTGTAGTCTCCTGAATCGCGCTTTGGTTCCGTTGTTCCAGATTAATAAATACTTTTGATAGGCCTTCACAATGCAGTCGTTAGCACCCACTAAATAGATTCTATTTCTATTTTGTTGGTTGTCGCTAAAGCGACCAACTTCATGCTGTTAATTTTTTGTGTTACAGTGATGCGCGCGCATCTTAAAATTTCACTCTCATCATTTTTTCATAACGCGCCTAAAGAAGTATAACTTCAATAAATAAAATCAGACCTAGCACAGCCTGACATATGAGCAGATTGAGGAAATACTTATAATTAGTAAATAAATACAAGGTACATTTACAGCTAAGATTAATAATTATACTATATGTATTGTTCCTACGACCTTTACCTTTAAAATGCTGTTGTTTCTATTGTCATTGAAATTGTTAATATATTACTAAATCAAGCATAAATTTAAAATAGCGTTAGCCTGTTAAGCCCGAAATACATGTACAATTATAATGTAACCTAGTTCAGGCAAACAAACTTGATTATTGTACATCTTTATATATATAATTCTTCTGTGAGTGTGTATGTCACTGAACTTCTCTTAAACGACTGGACCGATTTTGATGAAATTTTTTGTGTGTGTTCAAGGGGATCTGAGAATGGTTTAGATTCACAATTTTGTCCGCTGGACAACCCCTATTTTTTTAGGGCGGTACGAAGTTCGCTGGGTCAGCTAGTCTTATATATAAAATTCTCGTGTCACAATTTTAGTTACCGTACTCCTTCGAAATGGCTTGACCGATTTTATGAAACTTAATATGCATATTCACTAGGTCTAAGAATCGGTTACTATCTATTTTCATACCCCTAAGTGATAAGGGTTGTCCATCCCTAACATTTTTTTAGATTTTGGTTTATTTTTTTATAATGTAGCATTAAAAATACATACAGCTCTAAATTTTCACCCTTCTACCACCCATATTTTAATGGCGATACGAAGTTCGCTGGGTCAGCTAGTAAATGTATAAGTAGATATAGATTTTTACTTGAATGTAATTACTTACTTACTTACTGCTGCGGCGCAACGATCCAAAGTGGATCTTGGCCTCCGAAACAAGATGACGCCATGCTCTGCGATTCCGGGCTTGGTCCCGCCAGCAGTCGGCACCCAAAGACTGCAAGTCCTTCTGCACCTCGTCGCTCCAACGGTATCTGGGACGTCTAACGAGCCGTCGTCCAATCGGTTGCCCCAAATAAGCTCTTTTCACGGCTCGATCCTCTCCCATTCTCTTTACATGTCCGAGCCAGCGAAGTCTAGCTGCTTTAATTTCTCCTATGATGTTGGGCTCGGACATTAGATTTTCCAGCTCGATGTTCGTCCGCACTCTCCAACTGCCATCCTCTCCTTAAGTCGTTCCCAGGATCTTCCACAGAATCCTTCTTTCGGCGACTAACAACTTATTCTCGTCTCTAAGGGTTAGCGTCCAAGCCTCACAACCGTACATCAAGATCGGTCTAATCACTGTATTGTAGATCCGAATCTTGGTCTTTCTTAGTAATAGCTTGGAAACCAAGACCTTGTGAAGAGCAGCTGTGCACCTGAGTGCGCCTTGGATACGGGTGTCGTACTAATCTCCTCTTCTGTTGGTGTCTGTTGAGAAGGATTGATTACATTCAAGTCCCCCCCTTGAATGTAATGTGATCTATTTTTCTTGAATAAATTATTATTATTATATATTACTACCGTGCCCCGCGGTTTCACCCGCGTTTACAATCATCAACAAATATATTTCGAAAAAGATTATTACAGGATTTTATGTTGATAAAAAACTCTATGGCCCATAACTCATTTATAGGTACCAACTCTTAACATCTTACACACGTGATAACTTTTAAACGAAATATCCGATTGAGATGAAACAAAAAGTATTTAACTTCTACATAAATACTGTTAATAACATAATGCTTAATTTCGATTAAGATTAATATTACGATACATATTTAACGTAGTTTTTTGTCTTCAGACGATTTAATAATTATTTTGAACACAAAATCGGTTATTGTGATTAAACCATGATAGCTAGAAATATGTTCTCGCGGACTTTTTTGTAGTTCTTAATGGGATCTACAAACCCGTAGTACATCATTTTGTTCTATTATCAATAGTTTTTGCAGCGCACGCAAAAATAGGTTTTCGATTTTACACCTTGTGTTACAAAATAGCAATTCTATTGCGGATCCCTAATTTTGAAAAAAAAAATATAGCCTATAGCCTTCCTCGATAAATGGACTACCCAATACTGAAAGAATCATTCAAATCGGACCAGTAGTTCCAGAGATTAGCGCGTTCAAACAAGCAAACAAACAACCTCTGCAGCTTTATAATCTATATATATACTAGCTGACCCAGCGAACTTCGTACCGCCCTAAAAAAATAGGGGTTGTCCAGCGGACAAAATTGTGAATCTAAACCATTCTCAGATCCCCTTGAACACACACAAAAAATTTCATCAAAATCGGTCCAGTCGTTTAAGAGAAGTTCAATGACATACACACTCACAGAAGAATTATATATATAAAGATAATAATAAAAATGTAACCCGTTTTCCGTTGTCACGACATAACATGAAAACGGCTTGACCGATTTTTTTTTGTAGTTTTCTAATACTCTGTACAAGGTTCTTACGGAAAAAATTTTGATCAATTCTACCCCCAAGGGGATAAAATAGGGAATGAAAGTTTGTATGAAACTTTGTCAATTTTAAACCGATCGGGCTGAGACTTTGCATGCAGGTATAAGAAGAATCATAGATGAATGTCATTATGTATAATACAAGCCTGAGAACAAAAACTGTAGTCTACACTTCAGCTCTACACCGAAGCGAAGCGAGGGCGGGCCACTAGTATTGGTATAGATTAGTATAGATATAGCGGATTTTTCGCTCGAATTTGGTCACCCTTCTGGGGAAGCAACCTTCACCTTACATAGAAGACTACAGTAAATTAACACAACCTTTTGGTGTTGTAATGTTTCTGCTGATGAGCAGGGTTCCGGGTTCCGTGGGGCAGGGGACTGTGTTCAGGGTGGTAAGGTGAGAATGACTGGAGCGGTACACTATCTGCCTCACTGATCTTCGCGGCTGGATTCCACTCCACTTAACATCAGGTTGGGTGGCGTATTTGTTGCGTATAAGTGGTAGGAGAGCTAAACGGGGATTTTTGGATTTACTCGAGCGCAGCAGAATAATATACTGTGGGCAACCTTGCACTTTGTGAAGTACATTTTTTTTTGCCTAAACAGTAGGACACGGCATTCCTAAACATTGTTAAACCAGTTTTTTATATTTTTTTTATTTTATAGTCATAATTTTTATATTATTTGCATTTTTTGTTTGTAATGGAAAGTGGCTTCATGAGTTACCTCATATTGAAGTCATTTTTTAATTTGAAGACTCTGTATATAATACAGGAAGAAAAAAACAGCCCTTGCTGAGTTTCTTGCCGGTTCTTCTCAGTACAAGGTCTCCCGCCGTAGATTTGCGAACCGATGGACAGCTTTTCGACATTCACAAGTGCTTGTAAAAGCCTAAACTGAATAAACGATTTTGAATTTTACTCCCAGCATACCTAAGTCATCTATGTAGGGCCGAAAGTCTAGGGCAGTAAAAAACCTTTTTCAGCAAACGACCGTGACTTTTGGTCGCGTCCAAATCGTCAATATTTTGAATAGGAGCTACTAGAGGGTTCATCATAACAATCCTTCTCAATGTTCGACGCACTCGATTTTTTTTATCCTACATTCTACCCCTTCGTATGGCCGTGTGGCACACACGATGCCAATCGGCCGATCAATATTTTTTCCATCATCAAAAACGTGATGTGAACCATCCAGCTTCTATTCAAAATGCTGACGATTTGGACGCGGCCAAAAGACATAGTGGTTTGCTGAAATTTTCGAGTAAATTCCAAAAATTCCCGCTTGGGCTTCCCTAACAAAAAGGTCTTTTATTTTAACATTGACTTCATGTGAATCGATGGATTTTTGTGGAGTTAATGACGCTTTTTCCCATGTCAGGAAGTGTACTTGAATGCTTATTAATTTAATGGACGATTAAGTAATATTAGATTGATAGGTAACATTGCCATTCATAAAAACTAAAATCATTTCAATACATTTTTAATAATTCCTCATTCATCCTAAAACTTACCATTAAAATAACAGAAAAAGACAAAGTTATTAAACCTATATATGTAATACATACTAGTGATGTAACGAATATTCGCATTCGCGAATATTCGCATATTTTTGAATATTTGCATTCACATTCGCATTCGCAAAATCTCTGCGAATGTTTTGCGAATATGAATATTAGAAAAAAACAATTTGAAGAAGTTGTAGTTCTGCCTTTCCTTGAATATTTATTGTTACACAGTTTGCATGTAGCTCGTTCAGCATCGCAAAGTGTGAAATAAGTTCATTTTTCACTAGAATTCGATTTACTCATGTTAATAAATCACTATTACCACTCACAATCACTAACCTCAAAATTCACTTGTTTTGTTTACGGAAAGACCGGTGCAAGCGGAATGATACTTCAGTCGGATGAGTTCATATCAACTCGGCAATTCGAACGAGACTGCCACCATGCCATAGACAATTGGCGCCATTTTAAAAAAAACTAAACATTCGCATCCTCATTCGCATTCGCGAATGTTCAAAAAATGACATTCGTTACATCACTAACACATACATAATCATAAATAAATTTTATTTTTTACAAAATGCAGGGACACTTCATTAACTTATGCATAGGAGTTAAATTAAAAAGAGTACTCATACTTTCACACTCATCTGGCGAATTTAACATAATTCTAAGCGCTGCCTTGCAGCTTAAGAATGGCTAGAGGAATTTCGACGCGGCCATCAGGGGCGTGGTAGCATAATTGGTCAGTGCATTCGCCCGGATTGCGAAGGGTGCGGGTTCGAGTCTCGTCTGCTGCCTGGTCCGCGTGAATTTTTTTCTAGTTATATTTTCTTTAGATTTAAACATCAAGCAGTAACATGCTTTAAAATTAAAATTATGATTATAATTCTACAGTTAAGAGCTCGATGGCGCAAGTGGTTACCGCATTCCGCTTGCGATCATTGAAGTTAAGCAACTTTCACAGTGTTCGGTCATTGGATAGGTAACCAAAAATTCACTCAAAAAATCTATCCCCTTGGAATCATCAATTTATAGCTTCTAATTTTCAGGTTGTCACCGTTGTCGCCACCCATGCTCATACCGAGCGCTTGCCAGCAGGAGCACAGCAGGCAAGTTGTCTATGCCCTGAGCAGTGTCGTCTTTAACCTATCGGAGGCCCTGGGCATATTAGGATAATGGGGCCCCTATGACTTCCGTTTGGTGATTTACCAGGAACTAGGGACTTTGTATTTGATCTGAGGGGGGCCCCTATCGATCGCGAGGCCCTGGGCACTTGCCCAAAGTGCCCACTGGGAAAGACGGGTCTGGCCTTGAATATTGGTAAACTGAGGCCTAGTTTTTATTTTTCTTGTTGAATTGAATCGTTTTCACTATAGTCAAGCATTCATTTGATGGCTGCTGTGGAGAATCTTTAAAATTCCAGAGTTCCGAGGGAGCACGCAGCGTTTTGGTAATTTTTTTGAGCCATATGGAATCTATAATCCTCCTGGATTAGCAATTCCCGTATTCCGTTGGCACAGGCAGTGCAGCCATCGTTCAGCCCCCACATCCTCCCCTGTGACACCGTTGTCGACTTGACAGCACGAGTACAGTAAGCAAGTTCTCTATAGCATGAGTATTTATTACTGAGGCTTCATCATCATCACCATCAGCCTATTAATGTCCCCACTGCTGGGGCACAGGCCTTCCCTATGGATGGAATAGGGAGATTGGGCCATGACCCACCACGCGGGCCCGTTGCGGATTGGTGGGTGCTAACGACTGCAGATGCAGCCTTAACGTGCCTTCCGAAGCACGGAGGAGCTGTAGATAGTAATTTTTGGTCACTCATCCAATGACCGACCACTGCGAAAGTTGCTTAAGTTCAACCAACGATCGCAGCCGAACGCGCTAACCACTTGCGCCATCGAGCTCCTCGATACTGAAGCTTATAGATGCTTAACTCGGAATTGTCAGTTTTCTAGTTTCTTATTACCGTGTTCTGTTATCAGTGATGAGAAAATGAAGGCCTTCACCTTTGCCGCAATGAGAGCCTCTTTCGAAGCCAAATCTGCCTTCCACATATCGTCTGTTTCGAAAATAATGAGTTCTGCCGAAAGAGCAGCCGTTTTGGTAAGTTTATTGAGCTAGATACATATTTGGGCAAATTGGCATTGTCAATCTTTATAATTCTTGAGTTTCCAGGGAATGAATAGAGCATGAAGCATGGCAGGTTTATTGAACCATATGTCACGACCCATACTCATGCCGAGCGCTTGACATTACGAGCACAGCAGGCAAGATGTCTATAGCCTTACTTTTGTATTGGCATACTCAACTAAGAATGGCCATCCTGTGCAAAAACCGCAACAATCAAAAATGTCTCGTTCCGCGATCCGATACTGTGAGTATTGTGTGTCGGGAACAGGTGCGAGTGAGAATGTGACCAGTGGTAGGGTACGAACGCAGTAAAAGACGACGTCAGAGGGTAGACCGATATGTCTGCCAATAACATCTACCCGCAATCACTTCGGTTACTCCGTGATCATGGCGCTTGCAACAGTGCCGAAATATCGGAGACTCATAAAACAAGGTTTTGACGACCTCCGTGGCCGAGTGGTTTGTACGCCGGGTTTCATGGTGTGGCCGACTCGAGAGGTCCCGGGTTCGAATCCCGGTGGGGCCAGATGTTAGTGTGATGAATACGAGCATTTGTTCTCCAGTCATGGATGTTTAATATCTATTTCTATATTTATACTTATATATGTACTGTATATGTATTCTATCCGTTAGCCTAGCATCCCATAACACAAGCCTTACAGTGCTTACTTTGGGCCTAGGCTAATTGGTGTGAGTGTTTAAAAAAATAAAATAAAAAAATAAAAAAAATAAAAATAAGGTACACGGTAACAATCCCGTTAATAGCTATAACCTTCTGTCTACTATTGGTATAGTGTGGCTTAAAGTTGTAGTTTCTAACTACAGTGTTCTACCGTAGTAGCAGGCATTACTTTGGCCGGTTTATTGAGCCATATAATTTGTCAGCTTGGAAGCGTTATTCTCTATTGGTAAACTGAGCCATATACAGGGTGTAAAAAAACCTATGGCAAAGACTAAAACTACGCATGGTGTACACCTAAACAAGTAATATTACAAAATATTTCACGTGGGAAAAAAATGTATTTTAAAGTTAAAAAAATACATTTTATTCCAGTACGTAATGTATAGCGCGGCGCGCTACTGTAGCGCTACGCTAGAATGTGCCTGTGTGTATGTGTGTGCGCGTGTGTAAGTGCGTCCATAAAAATGTGTGCGTGTACTAGTGTACACACGTAAGAAGTGAAACTTCTTTATGGCCTTATTTTTCGAAAAATGATCTACATGCAACTTTCCAGAAATTGGTTAAATAAAGTTAAATTAGATAAAGTTTAAAAAAAAGGATTTTATTATCATAGACATGAATACAAATTACTGCCTATGAAACTGTTATGATTACACGGCTCAGTAATCTAAGGCACATGTTCCACCTCCGACGATGAACGATAAGCGAGTAGAAACTAGAAACGAATTGGCAGTCCTGAGTTAAAATGCACGCGCACGGCTTTTGACAGCCAAGCCAGCTTAACCAAGCGAGTATCGCTGAGCGAGAATCGCTGAGCGAGTATCGCTGGGCGAGTATCGCTGGGCGAGTATCGCTGAGCGAGTATCGCCGAGCTAGTATCGCTGAGCGAGTATCGCTATGCGAGTTTGGCTGAGCGAGTCTTATCTTTAATAACTATTGTCACTCAGCTACAAACGAGTAGAGAGAGTTCTCGCCGGCGACAGTGTGATCATTCAGCTATCAACTATTAATATAAAAAAAGATGGCGCGTTACGGAAAAATGTGACGCGTAACCGAAAAATGTGACGGTAAATTTTTTTCCAACGCCGATAAAGAAGTTTCACTTCAAAAAAGTTTCTAAATGACGTTTTGAAAATATTAATATATAAATATTGAAAAAAAAAATTTGACTTTGACCTTCAATATCTCCATAAGCATAAATTTCCCAGGTATAGTCCAGAAGAAAAAAATTATTGTCATGATGTGGAAAATAAGTGGCCTTAGACTTCGTTAAATGTTTTTTTACATCCTGTATTTGGCCGACTTGGAATCATTAGATAGTCTAGTCTCTAATTCTCGCCACAAATAGAATCTTCAATCCTCCTAGGTTTTAGTTCTCGTGTTCGGCCGCGGGTGCTGCCGGCGGTGACGCCGCCCCGCCCCCCGTGTCCTCCCCTATGACGCCGTCGTCACCACCCATGCCCATGCCCAACGCTTGACAGCAAGAGCATAGCAAACAAGTCAGGCAAGCCATGCACGCCCCGCAGCCTGCCACAGTGCCCATGCTGGGGGCACCGCTGGCTGGTCCACCTGGGTACGAAAAAAATTTTGATTATATATATAGAATACTAGCGGTCCTCCCTCGCTTCGCTTCGGTGTAGAGCTGAAGTGTAGACTACGGTTTTTATCTCAGGCTTGTATTATACACAGTGACATTCATCTATGATTCTTCTTATACCTGCATACAAAGTCTAAGCCCGATCGGTTTAAAATTGACAAAGTTTCATACAAACTTTCATTCCCTATTTTATCCCCTTGGGGGTAGAATTGGTCAAAATCCTTTCTTAGCGGATGCCTACGTCATAACATCTACCTGCATGCCAAATTTCAGCCCGATCAGTCCAGTGGTTTGGGCTGTGCGTTGATAGATCACTATGTCAGTCAGTCACCTTTGAGTTTTATATATATAGACTAGCTGTGCCCCGCGGTGTTGCCCGCGGTTCTTTAGGGATATTTTCCCGCAGTAAAACGTAGCCTATGTGTTAATCCAGGGTATCAGCTAACTCCCTAAAAAATAACGCAAGTGTAGGGAGTAGGTGTCGCTTGGACGACGGTCAATGGAGTAGTGTGCGGCGACATACCTGTGTTTCGGTATGTCGCCGCCCGATGGAGTAAATTTTTTACCACGTACGACAAAACTGTGGAATATGTTGTCGCCAGCAGTGTTTCCGGACCGATACGACCCAAAAACCTTGAAAAAAAGAGCGCACTCCTTCCTTAAAGGCCGGCATCGCATTTGTGATACTCCTGGTGCTGCAAGTGTCCATGGGCGACGGTGATCACTTACCATCAGGTGAGCCGTCTGTTCGTATGCCCCCTATAACATAAAAAAAAATGGGTGCGTGTACTTATGTAGGCGCGTGAGAAGTTATCCTTCTTTGGCATCGTTTAAAATTAGTTTTTAATTGCATGCAAATAATTAATTACAATAAATTAATAAAAAGTCTGGAAAAGGACACAGTCAATAAAGTTCAGTTTTAATTTGAAAAAATAAATAAATAATCAAAATATTCAATTAAAATCGCTACTGAATATAATTTATTAGAACATATGTGATTTGCACTTGTATGAAACTCAAACACGTATTCCGAATATACAAACTAGAAACATGTGCATAAATATTATAAATATGAATACCTATAACTGTTACTTTATTACAATAATAATATAAAAGTAACATTGAAAAATAAAGATGTGGTTTTTGGTTCTACTACACCAATGGTCAAGAGATGGCGCTGTAGTCTCCTGAATCGCGCTTTGGTTCCGTTGTTCCAGATTAATAAATACTTTTGATAGGCCTTCACAATGCAGTCGTTAGCACCCACTAAATAGAGATTCTATTTCTATTTTGTTGGTAGATTTTCTTAATGTGCGGTAAATACAAAAGTAACAGCATGAAGTTGGTCGCTAAAGCGACCAACTTCATGCTGTTAAAATTTTGTGTTACAGTGATGCGCGCGCATCTTAAAATTTCACTCTCATATTTTTTTCATAACGCGCCTAAAGAAGTATAACTTCAAAAAAAAAGTAAGCGGAAAACCGCAATGAAGATGGGTCCCGATGCGGACGGAGTAATGGCTTGTGGAATTTTCGAAGACATGGCCTGGCTGTTACTTCGATTCCACGAACCATCGCTGAGGACGAAACACCGTGGGGTTTTAGTCGGTAGGCCCGTGGCTGCCGACAAGGGGAAATTTTGTTTTCGTCTGGTTGGTAGGCAGGGGAGAGTCCGACATAACCCGCTCACTCTCTAATGAGTGGGTATAAAAAGGGTATCAGCTAACTCCGTTCCAAATTTTATTAAAATCACTCCAGCGGGTTAGACATGCAGAAGTGACAAACATAAACACTCGCAAACTTTCCCCTTTATATTATTAGTGTGACATCAGCGTATTTTAAAATTTGGCGCCCCAGCCACTAAAGCATCTGTGGCCGGCAGGTTAGGCTGCAACCAATCTTGCGGCCACGACCACGACTGGGCGTAAAGCGGGCATTTTGCCAGTCATTAATTTAATTTTTGACGGCCACCGTGACCGAGTGGTTTGTACGCCGGGTTTCATGGTGTCGCCGACTCGAGAGGTCCTGGGTTCGAATCCCGGTGGGGGCAGATGTTTGTGTGATGAATACGAGCATTTGTACTTCAGTCGTGGATGTTTTATATGTATTTCTATATAAATATACTTATATATGTACTGTATATGTATTCTGTCCGTTACCCTAGTATCCCATAACACAAGCCTTACACTGCTTACTTTGGGGCTAGGCTAATTAGTGTGTGTATTGGAAATATTTTTATTTATTTAATTAATCTCTGTATCAAAACACATTGCAGAAAAAAACTTCTTCGTATTGAGATGCGGAACAATACGAAGCGTGTTATCTCACGAAATGTCCGCATGACACTGAGAATGACTGTTCGCTCATAGAAAACTATACGTAAAGCCGGATCTTCAGCTCGTGTTATGACTACCTACCCTCACCAGCCTATTAATGTCCCCACTGCTGGGGCACAGGCCTTCCCTATGGATGGAATAGGGAGATTGGGTCATGACTCACAACGCGGGCCCACTGCGGATTGATGGGTGCTAACGACTGCAGATGCAGCCGGGACCAACGGCTTAAGGTGCCTTCCGAAGCACGGAGGAGCTCGAGATAATAAGTTTTGGTCACCCATCCAATGACCGACCACTGCGAAAGTTGCTAAATTTCAACAATCGCAGCCGAACACGCTAACCACTTGCGCCATCGAGCTCATCACCTACCTACATCATTCCCTACCTACACAATCAACAAAAACATATACATTCAATAAAATCGTCTACACAAAACTCTGTTTCGCCACACATATTTATTTGCATCAATAATGCTTTTGCTTTTCGAGCCTGATGGAAGACACGTACACAAATACGAGGGGAAGGGTATTGTTTCATGGGTAGGTTTGCCAGGTGTTCGGCTTTAGCCGGACATGTTTGGCTATTTGCGGTCGCGTCCGGCCAAATATGTACGTGTTTGGCCTGTCCGGCTTTTATCAGGCTTTTTGTCAGAGTGGCGATTCGTACGACGATGGGCGGACGAGCGTCCGAGCGGACAAGAGAGCAAACTATTGGCGCGCGCGGTGTCACGTTTAAATACTTTTTTCAACAGCCTAGTTGTAAAAACATAATGTTTGGCAATAAGAAAAATATGTCCGGCTTTTAGAGCAAAATGTCAGGGCTTATATAGTGCGCAGTCCGGCCTTTGCATTTTATGGCCTGGCAACCCTATTCATGGGCTAAGTATTTGTTGGCAACTCACTAGCGGTATTTGACAGTGTTAAAAATAAAGTACCAATATTGTTAGCATCTGTGTTTAGAATGAATATTGGCAGGGGTTTTGGCACTATTTTTACAATAAAAATATTCATAATTTTACTAAAAACTAACGAAAAATTTAATAGTTTTCTTATCTACTGTCACGTGACCCAAAACTTTGGGATTGGCCGAGCCTAAAATGACGTCACACGCAAGTAAACTTCCGGTTGTAAAACTGACATTACATTGTATCTTTTGACGTTTTAATAACAGTCGTATGACGTCACACACTAGTAAGACGCCATATTTTCCAAAGAAACGTTTTCGCGGCAACTTGAAAATAGTGTTTTTGATTTGGTTATTTTTACTGAAATAGGTACACAACAGAATGATAAATATACACTTTTTACGGACTCCATAAACATAAGTCAATAACGTCAGATCGTTTTCTTAAACTTGTCAAATACCCTATTCCAAACCTACAGTCCAAGTACATATTTTTTGCACCTGGATCGTAATTTTTGAACGTAGCCCTGTGTATTTTGTGTACGACAGCCACGTGAGCAGTAGACGCCGTATGTAGAGAAATACGTTTCAAAAACAAAGTTTTGTGTATTGTGTTTTTGTTGAATGTTTTCAGAAACACTTGCTGGAGACGCGACTTTAGTTGGCTGCAACAATCAGTGATGCCGGCCCCGTTTGAGGCTAATTGGTCGCTACGGCCAAGTGCGGGATCTCTTATGGTTTCTTTAGTAAATTTAGTCGTTGTGGCCAGTAGTCGTGGCCGTCTAGTGCGTGAGGTACGCCTAAGATTAGCTACTTATTTAATTATTCCTTCTCAATAAAAAGCGGTCCAATGCGCCTTCCGGCCATAGGATAAAAACGCCCCTGCACATATAAAATGGGCAAACTTTGATTATACATACACACCTAGATGACATATTGACCACACGGAAGCCCCCAAAAATATCTACTACATTTGGTAGATACTTTTGGCTCGTCGCTTCACATGCACACTTTGACTGCTTTCGAACAATTTGACCACAGAACACGGAAAGAGGTTAGAAGAGCCTCGTTGGGAGGGGCAGCCGTGCTACAGTTATGTGTGAGCAAATGCTCATAACTTGACCAAAACTTCGTTCTGATTGCGTCGTTGCGTGAGCGCTGATTGGGTCGATTTGATGTAGCGTCGTTTGATTGGCTATTAGGTGGAAGTTTAGTGGGGACGAGCCGGTGACAGCAGGTTCCCGCACGTACGGTCTATGAGCAAGGGCGAATTTAAAACCCTGGATCCGCCCATGTTTATGAGCACTCTTCTAAACCTAACCTAACCTAACCTTTTTTTTTTACTTGTGGAAATCCATCATGGATACCCCGCCGAAAGGGAGACGGAGGGTTATGCTGGACTCCTACCGGCTAAAACCCCAAGGTGTTCCATCACGCAGGTGGGCGAGTAAAACCGTGGGCTCTGGCTACCAAATTCAACCACGGCCCCGCCCTGCGATGTCCTTGCGACGTGCACACAGACGTGCCCGGACACCACGAAAGCCCTACATGAGCGACGGTAGTTTCTCCTACCGCCGCCCGGCTCTCAAACCAAGGTGGAAATGGACTAAACCCTCGTCCTCCCAGCTCCCCGGGCAGCCATCATCACGGGATGGCTGCGACCTCCATCTCCTCCTCGACCGTGGCCAGTGCCTGGCGAGTAGGGGAGGTTTTCTTTGGCCCTTTTTTCTTCTTCGCGGGCGGTGAAGCATTACACCGGATGGTTTGCCACTTTTTTCGCCGTTGCGCAAACAACGCCGTGCGGCTAAACCTAACCTAACCTAACCTAACCTAACCTAACCTAACCTAACCTCTTTCTGTGTTTTGTGAATTTGACATTAGAGTCAAGCACACATTGCGCGTAGCATAAGCGGTTTTCTTTGCGTGGTTTATTATCTATCTATCTAGACGTGTCACTCAGAATCAGAGTGGGCACACTAAGAAATGTCATGTCATATTTATTTCAATGATACCTTGTTGAGGTGGAGGGCCGTAACCCTGTTGCTGTGGATACTGTTGGGGATACTGTGGAGGATACTGCTGTTGAGGATATTGTGAAGGATACTGCTGTGGATACGGTTGCGGAGGACCATACTGCGAGAACAAAATATAAAGTTAGAACAGGTTCGCTTCAAATCATAATATTTATATATACATTTTTTTTATAGCCGGGTAGGCAAAATAGTAGGCGGGATGTATACAAAAATGTTACCTTAATGTTAAATCAGAATACATGTCAAAATGAAGATAATGTCAAATTAAAAATTAAGTGTAATTTTAATATAGGTCAAATTATAAAGTAAGAATATAAATGGATTACAATATTAATTTAAAATTTATCCGTCATATATTTATTTGTTTCTTAGGTTTTCACGCACATCACCCATTAAATAAAACTAGTTTTAACGGGTTAGCACGAACTTTATTTATTTATTGCCATTTCGCAGCCTTTTCAGGTCTGCATCGTCAGAATAATGATTTTTTTATTTAATTTTGTCGAACTACCTTCGAAACGTCAATAAATAAATAAAGTTTCGTGCATTAACCTTAGATTAAAACAAAAAGGGTAGATACGGCACTAGCCTCACAAAAGTGATCCGCACATATTGTGG
Organism: Chilo suppressalis; assembly: GCA_902850365.2. Classification (NCBI taxonomy): domain Eukaryota; kingdom Metazoa; phylum Arthropoda; class Insecta; order Lepidoptera; family Crambidae; genus Chilo; species Chilo suppressalis. The sequence continues at coordinate 13,555,898 of OU963919.1, forward strand.
TCCACGACCCTAATCGCTTTAGTCACAACTTGACATGCAAATGACGTACATGTGAACGCCAAAAAGAAATATTGCTAATATTTTGTGTTTATATGATAAAACAATACCTAAGTGTGTTTTTAAAAAGTGCTAAAATTGCTCAAGAAATAAAAATGAAACTCACGGCATCACTTTTCATTCGTAAGTACTGTAAAATATATTTTTTCATAAAAATTGCAATTTATTATGAATTTTATTCGGTAGTGACGTCGAGTACTGGTCGCGTGATTGGTCGGTAGTACCACTGCACTACCGACCGACGCGGATCGCTCCGTCTCGTTCGCGATGCCGTTGAAACTTAACGTGCTGTTTCGCTCGGGTCGGTAATGCAGTGTCGCGGTTCTCGCCGTCCCGTTCGCGCTGCCGTGGGATCTGTTTTTGTTTGATGCTAGTATGAGCGTACCGTATCTACCCTTTTTGTTTTAATCTACGGCATTAACACGTTAAAACAACATAGTTTTGTCATATATTTGTCTAGTGTATAGTAAGCTTTTCCCACAGGTAGTTTCTTAACTCTCATTTTAAATGTTTGGATATTTCATATTTCTTTTAAACATTCGGGTAATTTATATACTTTTATTGTAAAGGGCAGTCCTATGGCGGGAAAGCAAACATCGTTTTTATGTCATATACTTCTAAGATGTTGAAACATGTCTATAAACCTTATAAATATACAGAGATCGTACAATCATTATGTTAAGATTTGCAAAATGTTGCTGACAACTGTTTTGCCTTTGCCCTATTTTTTACGGTAAATTGTCATATTTTATAAGGTTTTCTTATGGTACTAAAGAAAATAATAGGAGTTTTGGCGGAATTTTATCGAGTGCGGTTGGCGTCATATTTTAATTATCCTTAAATTCGTTCATAGTGAATATTGTGAAATAAAATAGGTGTGATTTTGTGTTACAACCGCCTGCTCAACTGAAGAATTTGTGGAATCTTTAATATATATACCCTATTCCGGTCAAGTGGACGTGAGAACTTTATTGTAATGTGAACTACCTCACAGAAGTTTATCGAAAAAGCCAACTCGAAACATTTCGTGCAAAACACTCCAAGACACATTAGAATGCGTCACGCCGACATTCTGATGTAAAAAAAGAAGATTAATTTAACTAAAGACCAGGCTGTACGGGCATTGTTCCCTTTGCCTTCCCTAAAACGGGAGAATCTTTAAAAAAAAGAAAATTAAAATGATTTTGCTTCGATTTCAGTTAAAATATCGGTAGTGGCCTATGGAAGTCGGTAGTTCCTTAAATGGCCAATCAAAAATTTTACGGTTGGCCTTGCTAGGGTATATGGATCTTAATAAGAAAATTTACAAATTATGGAAATATGAACACATAGTTTATGGTTATAATTACGTACCGGAAAAGTTTTAAGTTTACAATATTATTATTTATAAGGGTTATTCACCTTAACCTACGTGGAATCATTTTGACCTTAGATTTAGTTATATTTAATTTTATTTCAAAAATCACTGGCAACTTACTTGTTATTGATAGAAAACTCATAACTAAATTTTTAAATAATTTTCATTAATATACTTTTCGTGTTATTCAATGGTATTCAAGGAACATTTATGCATAATTTGAAATATAAGTGGTTTAATACAAATTAGGTTCCTCATATACATAATTGTTTATTAATTAATTTCTTATGTAATTTTTATCTTTAAGGCTGTATATTGCGATACCCTGACATTTTGTAACCATCCTTGGTGGTGGCCTTCTATGGTCCACCCACCTTTATATACCTGAGGAGGTAGATATCCATGTCCTTGTTGGCCGTATCCTTGGGCGCCTTGTTGGCCATAACTTTGGCCAGCTTGTTGGCCATAACTTTGGCCACCTTGTTGCCCATAACTTTGGCCACCTTGTTGGCCGTAACCTTGGACGCCTTGTTGGCCATAACCTTGGCCGCCTTGTTGTCCGTATCCCTGGCCGCCAAATTGACCAAATGGTGATTGGTGACCGCCTGGTTGCTAAAAAAATAATAGCAATCTTATTTCTATTATGAAAATTATAAAGATATTGTAAAGTTTTTTTTATTCTTTAACGCTTAATGGTCTAGCAGACATATCAATTTCGAAAGGGATCGATATTGACTCGCATTTGGGATGGCCGTCAAACAGGCGTCCACCTCACTTAAGCGGATAAGCATATCTAGTACGCTCGGATCGGCAACGGCTAGGCGACGCCGCGCTTAAGGCTCACCTAGGCACAAGATTGATCGGTCATCGAGAAAGTATGGCGTTACTTTCTCTATGTAAGCTAGGCTACGTAGAGATGTAAGCGAGGCTACGGAGAGATATAAGCTAGGCTACGGAGAGCCGTAAGCTAGAGTACGGAGAGACGTAAGCTAGGGTACGGGGACATGTAAGCTAGGCTCACTGCCGGATTTAGGGGAGGGCAACCGGGGCGAAAGCCCCGGGGCCCCCACAAAAGGGGGGCCCCCACAATAGACGTGACAAAAATCTTTCAAATTCCAACTAGTAAACATCTTTTCCTTTGATTTTTTTTGCTCTTTTACCTTTACCTACAGCCTACAGTACTTTGTACATCTAACATACATGATTATTTGATTATATTAATCTTAAATAACAGAAATCATTGATCTATATTTGTTCACTCCAATCAGACAATCAGTGAAATATCAAAATCTCAAATGGCCCTGATAAGCACTTCCAATTCACTTGAGGGAGACAAGACACCCATCCTGAGGGAGTATCCCAATCGCTTAATGGGTGAGTGGGGTGGTACTTGCCCGCAGGGCCGAATTTAAGGCAGGGCAGGTGGGGCTGCGGCCCAGGGGCCTCCACAACAGCTTAAGAAATAACAACATTTCGATGGGTTAACAAGAATACAAATTCTAAGTGGCCCGGGGCCTCCACAATCCTAAATCCGGCCCTGGCTAGGCTACGGAGAGCCGTAAGCTAGAGTACGGAGTGATGTAAGCTAAGGTATGGAGAGATGTAAGCTAGGCTACGGAGAGCCGTAAGCTAGGGTACAGAGAGATGTAAGCTAGGGTACTGAGAGATGTAAGCTAGGCTACGGAGAGCCCCCACAATAGAGACTTCGGAAAAAAAATCTTTCAAATTCCGACTAGTAAACACTAGTAAACATCTTTTCGGTTCCGTTCGTTAACTCTAAGATTTAATTTCAGATAATTCTTGTTTCCGTTTATATTTATCTGTGTTTGTTCAATACTAAGGGAATCTACTTGGTTCACAATAAATTATTTATTGAAAAACTCGACTGAAAAAAAATTGTTTACTTTATTGAAGTGAAACTTCTTTATCGGCGTTGGAAAAAAAATTACCGTCACATTTTTTTCGGTTACGCGTCACGTTTTTTGGTTACGCGCCATCTTTTTTTTTAGAAGAGCACTATTTACCTCATCCGAACAATTGCTTCTTCTGTCAACTTTAAAAAAAAAAGTATGGTAAGGTAAGGTAAGGTAAGGTAAGGTAAGGTAAGGTAAGGTAAAGTAAGGTAAGGTAAGGAAAGGTAAGGTAAGAGGTAAGGTAAGGTAAGGTAAGAGGTAAGGTAAGGTAAGGTAAGGTGTAGTTATACCCCTTTAGTGGGTGAGTTTTTGAAAAATCTTAGCGCACGCCTATATATATATTTCTGGAAAGTTGCATGTAGATCATTTTTCGAAAAAAATAAGGCCATAAAGAAGTTTCACTTCTTACGTGTGTACACTAGTACACGCACACATTTTTTTTGGAAAATAATTTAGGGTGATGGGGCCTCCGCTCCTCAGTTGCCCCGAGACCTCTGGACCTTTAAATCCGGCCCTGATGCGCGATAACTTCTATTGCGTCGTTATTATCGCAGCAGTGCGTGCGCAGTGCACAGTGCGCCCGTAACTTGATAGCTGTTCTAATATACATACACTTTCAGAAACATCTATTGGCCTACCCACTGTTACAAGCTTTAACAGTATCTAGCAAAATTATATAAGTAAGGATATAGACAGTATAATTTTAAACGGACGCACAAAAAAGATGGTTAATAAATCACCTTCCAAATATTTATAAATGAAATGGAGGAGCTCGATGGCGCAGGTGGCTAGCGCGTTCGGCTGCGATCGTGGAAGCTAAGCAAGTTTCGCAATGGTCGGTCATTGGATGGGTGATCAAAAATCTTCTATGAAGGCACGTTAAGCCGTTGGTCCCGGCTGCATCTGCAGTCGTTAGCACCCGCCAATCCGCACCGGGTCACGGCCCAATCTCCCTATTCCATCCATAGGGAAGGCCTGTACCCCAGCAGTGGGATGTGATAATGAAATGACCTTCGAAACTGCGTAAAAGCTTTTCGCTCAATGTACAAACCTAACATATATTTTTAGCTACGGACCTTAAAAATTTAAACCGCTATTTAAGTAAGAGATTTTGTGTGGTTTCGTTTGAAATAGAAATCACGTGATTTCTCGAAAACCGGAAGTGCTACGTTACTCAAATCCTCTTATCAGACTATTCTTAACTTATAACTTAAATATTCTCTTTATCTATCTCTTACGGTTTGGCCGCTGAAACAGCACCACGGACGGACGGACGGACTTGTCTAATAGATAAGAGATAAGTTGTTGACGTTGATGTTAACTGGTTAGTTACTCCGTGATCATGGCGCTTGCAACAGTGCCGAAATATCGGAAACTCGCTAAAAACAAGATGGTAACAATCCCGTAAACAACTTATCTCTTATCTATTAGACAAGTCCGTCCGTCCGTCCGTGGTGCTGTTTCAGCGGCCAAACCGTAAGAGATAGATATAGAGAATGTTTAAGTTATAAGTTAAGAATAGTCTGATAAGACTACAAACCGGATGTGAGTAACGTAGCACTTCCGGTTTTCGAGAAATCACGTGATTTCTATTTCAAACGAAACCACACAAAATCTCCGAAGTTCTCAATTAATTAAATACATTTTTTTTGGTGAACATTTGGTTCACTGGTTTGCTAGTATTACTATAATGTTAGTGACCATGAAAGTTTAAAACAATATAAACTTAACTATTATCGACTGATACTGTAGTCCTCAAACTAAAGTGCGGCTACGTGACATGTGATCGATTTATCAGTCTTAAATTGCATCTGATACAGTTTTTAATTCTCTATCGATCTGTTTTTAACAAATATTCGTATCTAAAAGTCCATCATGTGAAGAATATAAGTTTTACGCACTGTTTTTTTGGCCACCTCTAAAGTTGTTTTTTTTCATTTAGCCGCGTTTTAGCTTGAGGACGGCAGGATAATATATAAGTCAATTAAATTTGGATACAAAGTACAAACCATATTTCCCATTCGGCACCTTGAAAGACTTTATCAAAGAACGGTCGATTACATTGAAATATTATTTCATTTCACTTAACGAGAAAGCTTTACAGCGAAGTTTATTATTGAAAGAACACATATATACCGAGTGCTATGCTAATTTAAAAAAACACAATAATTTTAACCGTTTAAATATTATTAGTATTATTAAAGTATACGCAAATAAAAAATAAATATTTTCCTAAGGAAACATAAATAAACTCAAAAATAAATAAATATCCTAACGTTGACGTATTTTCTGTCAAAAAAAGCAGAAAGAGAGAATAATTTGAGTGATCTTCTTTCCTATATTTTTTTTATAGTACTCGGACAATAATTAGAGCCCGCACAAACTGTAGACTTTTTAACTTTCTATCAGCTGACTGATGGTTAGTCGGACTGCTAGCATGAACTGAAAATGTTAATTTTAGGTACACTTAATATAAATAAGATTATTTATATTTATACTGTGTGAAATTAAAAATAGTACCTAGCTTTACTTAACTTTTATTAATTAATAATATTAATGTGATGAAAGTTGCCATCAACACATGTTTTAAATTTTTGATGTCATCTTTCAATTGACGACTGTATGAAATAAAACAGGGAGAAAAAAATAGCCCTTGCTGAGTTTTCGGTTCTTCTCGGTACAAGGTCTCCCGCCGTAGACTTACGAACCGATGGCGTAGCGTTTGACTTTCACAAGAGCTTGTAACAGCCTAGACTGAATAAATGAGTTTGAGTTTGAAACAGCAATCAAAATGCAGGTAAACAATTAATGTTATAATTCTCCTTTTTTCTTTAGGACTGACCTTTTGTTTCTGTTCTATAATTTTAGAAATTAAAAATTATTAAACTGTGTATTAAAATTTTGAGGAGATACATTTTTAAATAAAAAAATAGGCTATATGCGAGTTGGAAGCGCACCGAGGGTTCCGTACAAACTCAATTTAATACCTCTACGCGTTCATGAGAAAAGAGGTAGTAACTTTAAAATTTTCAAAAATATTTTTTATTATATAATGTAACTAAAAATTTACAGTTCTCACATTTTTTCCTTTATCTGTACTATAACTATAAGACGTTACTTCGTACCAAATTTCAAGATTCTCTGTAGGTTTTGATTCCCGTGCGAGTTGAGAAAATTTGCGGAAATTTGCGGCATAAGCGGCTGCATCTTTTGATTGCTTTGACTTAGAAGATTGATTTTTTCACAGCTCCAAGGAACAGTAGACATGAGCATAAGATATAAATTTCAGTTTGATACCTCTACGCGTTCCTGAGAAAAACGGTCTTGACCGACGGACGGACAGACAGCAAAGTGATCCTATAAAGGTTCGGTTTTTTCCTTTTGAGGTACGGAACCCTAAAAATAGATATTTATATTTAAATATTAAACTAAAACTAATTTTAGAACTACATTTTATCACTCGATTTTTCATTCTATCTAATTTTTATATGTACATATGTTTTTTCTCATTTATTTGTCAAATAGTTTCTTTCAGCTTCATTATTTCAGCAGACTTAATTTTCTGATAGCTTCTTAATGTTTAATTTCGTTCATTTCTTATGCCCACTTGTACTATAGTTCATACCTAATTCAAAAGCTTATCATCATCTATATCATCATTATCAGCCTATTAATGTCCCTATTGATGGAGCACAGGCCTTCTCTATAGATGGAATAGGGAGATTGTGCAATGACCCACCACGCAGGCCCAGGGCGGATTGGCAAGTGCTAACAACTGCAGATGCAGCCGGGACCAACGACTTAAAGTTCCTTCCGAAGCACAGAGGAGCTCGAGATAGTAAATTTTTGGTCACCCATCCAATGACTGACCATGGCGAAAGCAGTAACTACAAAGATCGCAGCCGAATGCGCTAACCACTTCCGCCACCAAAATCACCAAAATTGCGACACCAAAATTAGAAACGAGTTAAACTTGTTTTATTTTCAAAAAAGTATTAGAATGATATTTAATATTTTTCACTCATTTTAAAAGTGCTTCAATTCGAACTATCCAAGTTTAAATAACATATTTTACTAGTCATAAAAAAATTTTTTGAAACACCAAAATTTTTTTCAGTTTGCCTATACTTGTTAAACTGACATGAGCATGACAATAAAGCTTTCTATTTCTCCTCCGTGCTCCAAAAGACACGTTAAGCCATTGGTCTCGGCTGCATCTGCAGCAGTCGTTAGCACCCACCACTGGGCCTACGTTGTGAGTCACGGCCCAATCTCCCTTTTCTCCCTATGCCCCTTTAGTGGGGGCATTAATATGCTGATGATAATATCATATAACTTTAGTATCACAGAATAGTGATTTTTAGTTATTTAATATTTAATCCAGATTAATGTAGCATTTTAGTCACCATGAGTGGAGCCCGGCTTCGCTGAATTTGAAAATTCCAAGCAATCCTTTATAGGAACTTCGTCCATGGAAAAAACAGAGGAATCTGGAGAAAACTTGAATGAAAACAAATTATTATGTCTGTGTCTATGGTTACGAATTATTTTTTTATTTTGATACTCTTCTTCAAGCATTAAATTAGAGTGAAGCGTGAATCGATAAAGTTACATCGGGTTCTAAAGATCATAAATAAAACACCTTTTCAATTTAACATCAAAAAGTAGATACTTACGTAGATAGTTTTAAATTATTTATTGGAGACGGAAATTGAATATTATGGTAGGGACGGGGAATGGCGTCCATCATCATCATCATCATCATCATCAGCCTATTAATGTCCCCACTGCTGGGGCACAGGCCTTCCCTATGGATGGAATAGGGAGATTGGGCCATGACCCACCACGCGGGCCCACTGCGGATTGGTGGGTGCTAACGACTGCAGATGCAACGGCTTAACGTGCCTTCCGAAGCACGGAGGGGCTCGAGATAGTAAATTTTTGGTCACCCATCCAATGACCGACCACTGCGAAAGTTGCTTAACTTCAACGATCGCAGCCGAACGCGCTAACCACTTGCGCCATCGAGCTCCAATGGCGTCCACTTAAGGAAAACATGGTATATTTTTTAAATTATTTATTAATCAAAATGAGTGTAATTTTGAAGGTTCTCTATAAACGATGTCACCAATAAGGAATGAATTTCATTGTTTTATCTGTTGCGAATTTCTTAGTGTGGCGGCGTTATAGTAATGACCTTAATTGATTTCCACTATCTGGTACGGAAAACCTTTGCTTTGATGGATTTGTTTATGCAATGAGATTTATAAAGAAGTTCTATGTCGCATCTTAGATGTCCCAAAGTCATATTCTACAAAGCTCTAAGAATAGGGTATTTGACAGTATTAAAAATAAAGTGCCAATTGTTAGCATCTGTGTTAAGAATGAATAATGTCAAGGGTTTTTACTATTTTTACTAAAAATATATTCATAATTTTACTAAAACCCCACGAAAAAGATAATTGTTTTCTTATCCATTGTCACGTGACCGAAAACGCTTGGTATTGGCGGAGCCTAAAATGACATCACACGCAAGTAAACTTCCGGTTAAAGTGACATTACATTGTATCGTTTGATGTTTTAATAACAGTCGTGTGACGTCACACACTAGTAAGACGCCATATTGTCCATAGAAGCGTTTTCGCGGCAACTTGAAAATGGAGTGTTTGCTTTGGTTATTTTTACTGAAATACACAACAGAATGATGAATATCTACTTTTTACGGACTCCATAAACATCAGTCAATAACGTGAGATCGTTTTCTAAAACTTGTCAAATACCTTATCGCTTAACTTACCTGGCAGGAAACATTGTTTGAAGTTCTATCAGGGAAAAGAAGAGCAAAGGTTCTCGAGTCGTCACCGTGTACTGGTAAACGCATCGAAGACAGACCTCCCAACAACGTGGTCTGAAGACCTGTAGGCCTATTCGCCAACTGCTTTTGACAGACGGAAGTAATAATCACCGAGCTCTTTAGTGGTCCACTACTGCTTTATTACATCATCATCATCATCATCAGCCTCTTAATGTCCCCACTGCTGGGGCACAGGCCTTCCCTATGGATGGAATAGGGAGATTGGGCCATGACCCACCACGCGGGCCCAGTGCGGATTGCAGATGCAACCGGGACCGACGGCTTAACGTGCCTTCCGAAGCACGGAGGAATTCGAGATAGAAATCTTTGGTCACCCATCCAATGACCGACCACTGCGAAAGTTGCTTAACTACAACGATCGCAGCCGAACGCGCTAACCACCTGCGCCATCGAGCTCCTCTTTATCATAACGCAAAAAGCAAATAATAAATAAATATTTCCAACACTCACACCAATTAGCCTAGCCCCAAAGTAAGCACTAGAAGGCTTGCGTTATGGGATACTAGGGTAACGGATAGAATGCATAAACTGATACATATTTAAGTATACTTTTATAAAAATACATATTAAACATCCATGACTGGAGTACAAATGCTCGTATTCATCACACAAACATCTGCCCCCACCGGGATTGGAACCCGGGACCTCTCGAGTCAGCGACACCGTGAAACCCGGCGTACAAACCACTCGGCCACGGAGCTGGAGCATCGATGGATATGCAATTTTCTCTTTAGTTACACACTGGTGTCGATTCTGGCACGATTCTCTAAATTTAAACTTAAATTTGACAACAGTGTTTCTTTGTCATTCTCTATACAGAATGAAAAAGAGAGACTGATGTTAAATTTAGTATTAAATTTTAGAGAATCACGCCAGTAACCACAACTGTAGATGTCAAATAAGTTTGCAAATAGACCGGTAAGGTATGGTCGAAAGCTGCCGTATAACACTCGACAAGTAGTTTAGTTTAGCATGAATTAGGTTAGGTCATGTCTGGCTCTGGGGACTGCCTAGTACCATAGCGCAGTCCCCCTGAGGCGCGTCGCCCGGTCCACTCGTTGGGCCGGGCCTGCCCGGGGGCGTGCTCGGAGATGTGGCGCACGGAGGTGCGTCGGCCCAGAGACCGCCCCCATATGGGCGTAGGAGGGTACCGGGGGGTTTTAGTGGAGTAGGATCAGTGTGGCCTTCCGCACTGGTCCTGCTTGAGTAGGGTCGGCACTGTTTCCCGTGCCGGCGAGTCCCACACACGCCGTGCGCCTAGTCAGCGTCACGGTATGGTGCGTAACTGCATTTCCCCTGGTCACAAAAAAAAAATAGGTCATGTCTGGCTGTCTATGTGCAACGTGGATCATTCACTAAAGGTACGTTGCGTCAAGGCTTTGCTTTGGAAGCCACGATTTTCACCACCAAAGTCCTGACCTGAGCTACTAAAACTGAAATAATAGGTACGTTAAAAAAACGTGAAACAAAACCGCGAAAATACTAGAGACCGAATTTACCAGAACACTGCGGATCGCGATAAATGACGATTTGTGGGGCTCATTCTAATATGAGCCTTATGTAGTGCCGCGTAAGGGAGAAAGTGCAACGACATCTGCACTTGTTTACAAGCTATGCGCGTTATCTGCGTAGGTATAGTAGGTACTACGCACTCGCGGATGCTAGTTAACTCTCAATGAGGGCTATCGCGTATGAATCCGCCGCTAGACGCGCTAGTGTAGCGTGAGGTCTCCGAAATGTCAAATGTTATTGCTTGTTGGTTGACTACGCGGGTTTATTTCTTATTAAAATAATGTTGTGAATAATTGGTAACAATTCGGCTTAATTATGGCAAATATGAGTTATGTGGCAATAAATGTCAGTTAATAAAAATTTGAGATTATGTTCCCATTTTTTCCGAATAAAACGGAACTGGGCGTCACTGTGGCATGGCCTATTATGTTTAGGATATGGTTCTTTTGTGTTAAAATACGATCTAAATGTAACCTTTGATTTTATGTGCGTATTAATAAACTTTAAAACTTACAATTTAGGACCTCACTCAACAGTGGCGCCATCTGGTGAGACAGAAAACGGTAGCCCTCATTAGACCAGTATTTTCTAGAATGCGTCGATTGGCGTATATAAGCACGATCGCCGTCGCGCAGAGACAGTTGAGTTACAACAGCGGTTTCGGAACGAATACAAAGGCGATCAAAGTGCAAGGAAAGTGTTCAAGTGCGATTGTTTAAATACTTGTATAGTAAAGTACAGTGTTTAGTGAGTGTTTTGTAATTAAAATTGTGTGTTAACTGTGTGGTGAATAAAGTACTGTGAAGCGTGAACTGGCGTATAATTTCGAACCCCATCCCGACACGTAGCAATATTATTAAACGCGTTCTAGTTCTGACATAAAATTATTATTATTATTATAATGGGGATGATCACTTGGAAACGAAATTCTGTTTAGTCCGTCAGTTAGATTATCAAAAAATAATGGACATCTATGTTTCCTCTAGTCAATTAACCAAAAATTTGCAAAGATAAAGCGTGTTAAAGGCAACGATATACGGATATATGGCGACGTATAACCGACCATGCATTTGAATATCACAAATATTTTATATTAAATCAGTTTATAGTAGGTATTACATCAAAATTTGCTTCAAATGCGTTAAATTAATGCGAAAAAACGACACTTTTCGTACTCTAAGTATTATTTTCGCATTTTCTCGCGGAGCTCGGTGGCATGTTGACTTTGTAACGGTCCGTACGTGACTGTGAACCAAGAAGTGCTTGAGTGGAGTTCAAGCACTTCTTGATTGGGACACATTTTGAGCGCCCGTGGTGTATCTAGGGTATTTAATAACGGGCTCGGGAGTGGGGTTCTAAGTAAAAATTGCACCAAGACGTATGACGTCATGCGACATTTCAAATCAATATCTTTTCAAGTTGAATCAATATCTTTTTTGCCTGTAATGTTTTCATTATGTGAAAAAATATAAAATATTTTGCAATACTTTTTGGTAATCTATTTGATAAACAAAAAAAAATGTGTTCATCCACCTTGCTTGCCACCAAAACTTAGGAATTGTTGAATAGAAGCCATCGAAAAGGGCCAAAAATAAACAAATTTTTGTCACCACTAAAGACGTCTAGTGTGAAGATTTAATAAACATTTACAAAAAAATCAATACACAGAAGCATAGTATAACTATTTATTATTCTTAGTGTAAAATTTCTTTGACATATATCTAATTTTCGAGGAGGAAATCGTCGAAAACCAAAACTCAAATTTTTTCTCTATCACTTCGGATTTTGCCAATTCGTGACAGCAATAGTTTTTTCAAATACCTGTTTCTCAAATGTCTCCCAGCTCCATAGAGGTATAAGAATAGAGTGGGGAAGGCGGCTCTAAAAGTGTCCATCTAGTAGAAAGAGAAAGAAGATGAGAGATGGCTAGCCTTTCTCTCCCTAATCGCGAATGCGCATTGGATGAAAAACCTACGGATGAATACTGACCAATCACACGACTGTGCAGCAATACCGATCAATCACACGGCTGCGCAGCAATACCGACCAATCACACGACTGCGCAGCAATACCGACCAATCACACGACTGCGCAGCGTCACAAAAGAGAGAGATAGCTAGCTTTCTACTAGACGGACACTTCCAACTTTTAGTAGAGTACATATCTAATATATGGTAAGGTTTATCATAGTAAAAATAGATGAGACAAAAATTGTGCATCTTGAAATTATCTTCAAAAAATGTACTTACCGTTTTTTTCCTAAAAATCAATGTTTCGAAGAAATCACGCGCCAAGTAGGGACACTACCTCACAACTTTTTTAACTTCAAATCTCGTCACTGACCAGTTCTGCCCATTTGACTTTCGCCAGATCGTCGGTCCGACCCGTGGGGGACCAACCATGGTTAGTTGGACCTTATGTATAACTTTTAAAGTAACTTGTAAAGTCGAATTTGTAAAGTAACTATTAAAAAATAATAAACTACTACTTGTATCTGTGTGTATTAATTTAAATGTATTTGTTCTTTTTATTCCTTGCCTTCTTTGATTTAAGTAATAAAATAATTTAACTTAATGAGGACATCAATAAAATTATGCAAACGATTTTTCAATTGGTTTTTTCGTTATGAAACTTATCCCCAAAAAGAGTCCACGAAGTTTTTTTGCAAAGAGTTTTTTATGCGACATAAAATCTTTTTACCATCCACACGTGCTAGAATATCGAAAAGAAGAAAAGAAAATAATTCGAATTTTCGAATATCGCTTTGGACAGACTGCTTTTTGTTTCCTATCGCCAGACGCGTTCAGCCGACCATCTACCATGGCCAAAATTTTCAAGTAACAAACCAAACCATAGAAATTGCAAGAAAAATTTACAAGTTTAACATTACCGGCCAATAGCCAAATATTAGGAAAATAGTACAAAAGTGAACAAAAACACAGCAAAAACATGGCTCTAGTTCTGAGGAAAGCGGTGTTGACGAAGAACGTTTCGTTCCTAAAATGCATAAAAGGGCGTCAAATCGCTACGACTGCCAACAAGAACAACCCAGCGCCCTTATGTAAGTCTTTACTCATTGTTTTAAAGATTTTCTTTAGATGCAAATAGATAATACGTAGATGTAATTATTTTTTTAGATTATCCACATAATATCTTCCTTTTGAGTAGGGGGCGTAGTCAGGAATCCATTTTATCGGTTCATCAAGTACTGGATTAAGAACTGGTTTGCTTTAGTGATATCTAGATTCTTAACATGATGTAAAAGGCTTGAACAGGGTGTATGCATAATGGGCTAGCACGTATTTGATTTCTTAATGAATTTAGCGTTTCAAACCCCGTTCAAGAGTTTTATTCAAATGATTGCTGTGCCTTGAAATATTAGTTTGATTATTCATTTGTCGTAGATTTTTCATTTCTAAGGTAAGTCGTAGCGAATTATGGTATCTAATCTACTATATTTAGAATTGAATTTAACTTTGTCCATTTTGTTTTTTTTTTTCAAACAAAAGACAAATTGGTTTGACGTTTGTCAATGAGGATCATACTGGGTCAGCGAATCAAGTCAAAATCAACAGTATATTGATCTAATAAGCTTTTTAAATAATATACTTTTTAAATCATCGAAATCGGTTCATTCGTTGCGATTTTATAACTAATTTTATGGTAGACAATATTCAGCGGCGGTCGAAACGTAGGTTCGAACTCTGTGACGTCACAGAGCTCTAAGAATTTATAAATCTGCATTCTCAACTGAAATAGTTACCGATCCTCATTGTCAATTTTTCGATGTTATTTTGGAGAACGGTGGTTGCGTAGGACCTCCGGCCTTTAATACTCGACGGGGCGATGCGCGGCCCTCGTTCTTCCGAATAGCATTTGCGACTGGCTGTCGGCTCGCTGAGTATTAAACGTTGGATGTCCTTTGCAGCGGCGGCTTCTTACGGCGTGTTGACGTTCGGCTCACCATTGATGGCTCGCACAGCCCTCTGTTGCGGCGACCCCCGTGGTTCTTTGCGCTTTTTTGCCCAGAAGAAGGATGAGAAGAAAGGATCCTGCCCAACTTGCGGGTGTCCGAGCCCCTGTGGACCACCCTGTGGACCACCCTGTGGACCACCCTGCGGGCCACCATGTGGACCTTGTGGACCTTGTGGACCATGCGGGCCTTGCGGTCCCTGTGGACCTTGTCGCTGCCCGGGCCCTTGTGGACCGTGTGGACCTTGCGGTCCATGTGGACCATGTGGACCATGTGGCCCGTGTGGCCCATGCGGACCTTGCGGACCTTGTGGGCCTTGCAAATGCCCTTGCCCGTGTCCCTGCGGACCCTGTGGACCATGCTGCCCGCCACCTTGCTCTCCGCCCAAGCCAAAGAAGTGCCAATGTGGAGCATGCGCCTGCTTTATAACGCCAGAACTTCAGGCTGCTGCCGCCAATGCTACTCAGGAACAGAAGCCAGCAACGGAACAATTGAGGGTCGAAGAAATCAAGAAAGATAAGATGTCACGAATATCTGCCTCTAGTGTCAAAGTTACGCCTTGATAGCGGAGTGATTTATTAATGATCTGACTTTTATGTTCTTTAATAATAATTTTATTTTGTGATTTCTAAATTTTAATAAATGTATTAAAGAAACGTTTGCTTTTATTTTTGAACTCGACTACTCTGTAGGGACTGATTAGGGACCAGATGAACAGCATAGGGATAAATTTGAGAGCTTTGATTGAGGTGAATAGCTTGACATACCTTTGCAGCGCAGGCAGTGCCATGCCGAAGGTTGAGGGATGGCAGAAGGAACCTGCACTTGGGTATCGCGAAGATCGGCAAGACGAAGCGGTTGTCGCCGGTGCGCAGGCGCTGCGTGCCTCGCTGCGCCCCTCGGACGCGGGTCAGCGTGTCGTGTCCAACTCTCGCCGTTGAAAACAGACCGAAGATTCGCGTGTCCCTTCGCCACTTCAGCCCACCTCCCCTCGCTAAGCTCGCGTGTTCCGTCCAGTCTCCTACAACGTTCGCCTTTTACACCCCTCTGCTCCAACGCTCTCAAGTCATGACTGCGTCTAAACGCTCTTTCTCTGCAAAACCTTGCCCGTTTCCATGCGGTCCATGTGGTTGCGCTAAAGGCTGCAACTGCCTCCCACCTCCGTGCAACACCCCTCCACGTTGCATTCAATACATGACTGGATACTACTACTATCCTTATGGCACCTGGTTCTGTGGGCCTTACCATGTGTCTGGTACTTGTTGCCCAGTTGGCCCCTGTGGTCCTGGCTCCTGTGGCCCATGTGGCCCGTGCGGTCCGTGTTCTCCTTGCGGCCCGTGTGCTCCTTGTGGCCCATGTCTGAAATGCGCTTGTCCCAGTGCAGTTTGCCCTGGATCTATCCCGCCCACGGTGTGCACTACAGCTATGAACCCTATGTCAGACATGAATAAAGCGCCCCTTCGCGATATTCCTAGAACAGGTGTGATGCCTGGTAATCAAATCAAAAGCCCCCTCTCCAAGGACGAGTCTTGTAGACAAGCTTCTAAGACTGATGTATCTAAATCTGGAATATCCAGGTTCTTCCCGTATGACAATAAGACAACTAACGCAACCCGTCCGGCTGGTACTCCAAAAAATCTCCCCACAACTACAATTATAACATCGTGTTCGTGCCCATATAGTACCCAAGCGGGATTGCATTGCAAGACTGCCCAATTCTCTGACCCAAAAATGAATTTGCCCAAATCTAGCAGCCGAAAGGTAGGCAAAAATGCTGGTTCCCTCTTAGAGAAACCTAGAACTTTACTGACGTTGGAGCAGAGGAACAAACCAAGAGTAAAAGCAGGCGCGTTCGACCATGCCTCCATTCCAAACTATAAGAATCCTTACCCCGACCCGCACATTGACCACAAATTCAAAGCTTATGAATCATAATAGGTATCTGCAATCTCCCTTGATTTAGTTTCTTAACTGTTACTTCAAATACTTGCGTCGCTACTAGGTCATTATATTGCAATAACTCTGTAACCGCGCCTGCTCATTGGAAATAAACCTTTAACACATACTCCTGGGTTTCATTGTCTCTACCCTGAATGTTCAATTTGTAGGATGTATACTGTAATTACAGCGCCCACTCATCCTTTCAGCGAATGCCACCAAGAAGATGGGTTTGAGAGAGCACATAAACAAAACACAGTTCGAGCAGCCGATGACGAAAATAACTCTAATGAAGATGAGCGTCTGCGACACGCCCCCGCGAGCTACGGTCACACCTCGCCGATGCATGTCCTGTCCGAATCTGCAGGCCAAGCCTAAGGAAAGCCATTCGCAGCGCGATCACTTGGCAAAGTCGAGATCGGCAGTATTTCACGAAGAAAAGCGGTGCCCGAACTACTTCAGACCGAATCCTGTTCTGCACTGTGTACATTCGAATCCTGCACAGTCCACTGCAGCTAAGGAAGCGTCGACTGCGAATGGGATCGGAAGTGATCCCTTGGAAGCCCTGATGAGGCTGTGTTCATGCCCTGGCCCTTGTCCGCCACCTGCTTGCGCCGGATGCAACTGCCTGCCGCCACCGTGCAACGTTCCCGCCAAATGCGTACAGTACATGACTGGCTACTACTACTACCCGTACGGAACGTGGTTCTGCGGACCTTACCACGTGCAGACTGGACCTTGCGGGCCGTGCGCTGGGCCCATTCAAGCGGGTGGACCGGGCGGCCCAACAGTATGCGTTCCAACTTGCGGACCCTGTGGACCTAATGGGCCCCTCTGCAGCCCGTGTGGAGCTTGCGGCCCTTGTGCGCCGTGTGGGGGTTGTGGACCTTGCGGCCCATGTGGACCTCTCTGCTGCCTTGTACCGGAGTTGCTGGATATCTGTGGGGCTTGTGGATGCAGGCCTTGTGGACCCTGTGGACCCTGTGGACCATGCGGTCCATGTGGACCATGCGCACCCTGTGGACCCTGCGCGCCTTGTGGACCCTGTGGACCCTGCGCGCCTTGTGGACCCTGTGGACCCTGTGGACCCTGCGGACCATGCGCATCCTGTGGACCCTGCGGACCTTGTGGGCCTTGTGGCTCCTGCGGACCTTGTGGCCCCTGTGGACCTTGCGGACCGTGCGGATGTGGTCCTAGTGGGCCTTGTGCACCTTGTGGACCCTGCGGACCTTGTGGGTATGGATGCAGCCCGTGCGGATGTGGACCTTGCGGATGTGGCCCTTGTGGATGTGGCCCCTGCAGGTGTGGCCCCTGCGCCGGCTGCTTCAGCGGCCCATGCATGAACTGCCCGTGCGCCCCGCTCCCCGTGTGCGGGCCCGTGATGCCCGGCGGCCCTGATGGCCCCGTAGGAACCGACGGTCCTGTCTGCCCCAAGAATTGTATCGTGAGCACTTGCATGGCGTCTAAAGGACTCACCAAGGAAAAAGAACCGTGCTTCTGCGAGGTCTGTCGCAGTGCAAGACAGGCGTCTGCGGAAGCCAGGAATCCAGAAATCGTGACTGCAAGGACTTTACCTATACCACCACCTCCGAAATGTGACAACAACCCCAACATAGTTCAGGCATACCCACTAAAGGCAACTGCCAAAGGCCACAATCCGTTGCCGCATGTGACTGCAGTCTTCGCCGCTTTCTTCTCCACAAAGATTGGGAACATTGGCGCAGAACAAGCGATCAAGAACCTACAGGAATCGTCTACACTGGAGAAACTTCTAGAGGAACCGAAGAGGAAGACTTTAGCTTACCCAAGAACATACATAAGGATTTAGAATTATGCGTTTATTTACTAAGACAACTCCCGCTTCTGACAATAGTGTTTAAGAAATGAATATCATAGAATAAACTGGTAAAACTAATTGTTATTTTTCATTAACTTTCCAATTCCCTGAAGCCGGCTTATCACTACGGGATATAATATATATTTGTTGATCAATTTGCCTAAACTCGCCATGTATTATATCCCGTAGTAAAAAGCCGTAAAAGGGGTTATTTCACCTAATCCTCACGGACTAAGTTTAGTTAAGTTTTTTTTTGTTTCACATGTCACGAGTTCGATACCTGGTTGTGGTAGGCGATTGCAAAGAAAACGGAATGTAATTCTTCCTATTAATAAAAAAAATCGATGTCTCCTTTCAGTAAAATATCCTATGGTCAATATTTGAGGAGCTCGATGGCGCGGGTGGTTAGCGCGTTCGGCTGCGGTCGTTGAAGTTGAGCAACTTTCGCAGTGGTCGGTCATTGGATGGGTGACCAAAAATTTACTATCTCGCGCTCCTCCGTGCTTTGGAAGGCACGTTAAGCCGTTGGTCCCGGCTGCATCTGCAGTCGTTAGCACCCACCAACCCGCACTGGGTCCGCGTGGTGGGTCATGGCCCAATCTCCCTAATCCATCCATAGGGAAGGCCTGTGCCCCAGCAGTGGGGACATTAATAGGCTGATGATGATGAATATTTAATATACTTTCCTTCCGTGTGGTCCTGATGGCTCCACTAGGGGAGCCGTCACACAGACAACAGTCCGTCCGACATCCCACAGACAGGGGTTTGGCCTCTGTATCCCAGATGTTCCATTTTCTACTTCCATTATGGAACTACTGGGATATTTTTTTCCCAGTGGTTCCATGGTACTGGCACCCTGTTTATGCAAGATAAAATTAGTCTCAGTAGTTCAATTCTCTAGTTACATTCCAAGTACGACCTCTGTGGCAGAGTGGTTTATACGCCAGGTTTCATTTTGTCGCCGACTCGAGCGAGAGGTCCCGGGTTCGAATCCCAGTGGGGGCAGATGTTTGTGTGATGAATACGAGCATTTGTATTCCAGTCATGGATGTTTAATAATATTTATATATTTCTATATCTTTATATATATAATTCTTCTGTGAGTGTGTATGTCACTGAACTTCTCTTAAACGACTGGACCGATTTTGATGAAATTTTTTGTGTGTGTTCAAGGAGATCTGAGAATGGTTTAGATTCACAATTTTGTCCGCTGGACAACCCCTATTTTTTTAGGGCGGTACGAAGTTCGCTGGGTCAGCTAGTATTTCTATATAAATGTACTTATATATGGTACAATAATGTATTCTATCCGTTACCCTAGTATCCCTTACAGCCTTACAGTGCTTACTTTGGGGCTAGGCTAATTGGTGTGAGTGTTGGAAATATTTACATATATTTATATTCCAGGTAGTACCCATCGATTTCACTGTATTTTATGGACTGAAACTTATTCAAAAGCGAAGTAAGGAAAAGTACAATCGAGCTATAAACTTACTTTATTTAGCTAACCGTACCAGTGAAATGTTGTTGTATATAAATAAACTGCATTTCCATTATACTATTGCAACTTTTACCTGTACCCTTAGTACAAGTTTGTGCTAACGAAAACTATCATAGTTTTCGTAATTGTAAATTGTTTCTATGTCCATTTTGGTGAAAACTAATAACATGTATTTCTATATAAATACTAGCTGTCCCAGCGAACTTTGTACCGCCATAAAAAAATAGGGGTTGGTGGTAGAAGGGCGAAAATTTTGGGTTATTTTTGTATATTGTATCATAAAAAAATTAAAAAGAAAAAATTACTAAAATTGAAAAAAAAATTAGGGTTGGATTACCCTTAACATTTAGGGGGATGAAAAATAAATGTTGTTCGATTCTCAGACCTACTGAATATGCATATAAAATTTCACGAAAATCGGTCGAGCCGTCTCGGAGGAGTTTAACCACAAACACCGCGACACGAGAATTTTATATATTAGATACTTATATACGGCACAATATATGTATTCTATCCGTTACCCTAGTATCCCTTAACACAAGCCTTAGGGCTAGGCTAATTGGTGTCAGTGTTGGAAATATTTACATATTTATATTCCAGGTATACGTACTCGTATTTTAATACCTATCTATTTCACAGTATTTTAAGGACGAACTTATTTTCAAAGCAAAGTAAGGAAAGAACAATCGAGTTATAAAACTTAAGTCTAACCGTTCCAGTGATATGTTGTGTTTTATATAAACTGCGTCTCCATAATACTATTGCCACTTTTACCTGCCTCTCTAGCATGACCACCAAAATGGGCTATGATAAAGCGATATATCGGCATTAACTGTCAAACTACTATGAAATTTGACAGTAGTCTGACAGTAAATGTCGATATATCGCTTTATCATATCCCGTTTCGGTGGTCATTTTAGAGGGGCATCCCCTCTAGCATGACCACCGAAACGAGATATGATAAAGCAATATATCGGCATTAACTGTCAGACTACTATGGAGTTTGACAGTAGTCTGACAGTTAATGTCGATCATATCCCGTTTCGGTGATCATGCTAGAGGGGATGCCCCTATAGTATGACCACCGAAACGGGATATGATAAAGCGATATATAGACATTAACTGTCAGATTACAGTGGAGTTTGACAGTTGAGATTCGATAAAAAGCTTATCATATCCCGTTTCGGTGGTCATGCTAGAGGGGCTGGTGTGCTTATAGTATTAGCTTCGGCTTTGATGCCATAAAAACGCCGTAGGCCGCGTACACTGACAAAAATAAAACTTATTTAAAAAATTCTCGTGTCACAATGTTAGTTACCATACTCCTCCGAAACGGCCTGAGCGATTTTTATAAAATTTTATATGCATATTCCGTGGGTCCGAGAATCGGCTACTATCTATTTTTCATATCCTTAAGTGATAATAGTTGTCCACCCGTAACGTAGTGTTCTGAAACCTACAATGTGAACAAACTATTCGGTATTGTAACGTAGTGTTCTCATATGGGTTAGGAGGAATGTTATCCCAGGAAATCGGTAGAACACTACGTTACACATCCCTAAAATTTTTTTTGGACAATATTTATATAAATAATTTCTCTTCAACCTCCTGCCCCTATTTTTATGGCGGTACGAAGTTCGCTGGGTCAGCTAGTATGTATATATAAATATTTCCAACACACACACTAATTAGCCTAGCACTGTAAAGGTATATTTCCGCAATGGGCTGCAGGCGAAACTGAGGCTAGCGCCTGCGGCTGACCGTGCATTATATGCATTGTGCAGCCGTGGCAAGTCGCCGTGCTCGGAATCAATTTCATAGAGATTCATAGAAATTAGTAGTGTCGCCTGCAGTCTGTAGCTGCGGCCTGCGGTTCAGTACGGACTTGTACCTTAAGGCTTCTGTTATGGGATGCTAGGGTAACGGATAGAATACATATACTGTGCATAAGTATATTTATATAGAAATAGAAATACATATTAAACATCCATGACTGGAGTACAAATGCTCGTATTCATCTCACAAACATCTGCCCCCACTGAGATTCGAACCCGGGACCTCCCGAGTAGGAGACACCATGAATATAATGAATGCGTATAAACCACTCGGTCACCGAGGACGTCATTAGGAGGTATTTAAAATATTATAACTAATATTATTTATTTCTTCTATGTATTTTACGCAGGACAAATAATTTTGCTGAAACATGACTTTTCAAAAATAATTAAATAGTACAGTCAATCTGTCGAAAAAAAAATCGTTTCAGTGAAAAAAAAACCTAAAGGGTAAGTCTTGTTTTTTCTGTTGCCAAATGACGTCAGTAAGCCACCTTGGCGATGGGCATGTTCAACTCGTAGGCGTTTTTTGGAAAACTCAAAAAACCTTCAAAAATTTTTTGAAACGCATTTTTCATGTTTTGTATGCATTTTAGAAACTTTTTTTTCGACCATAATTGTAGAGGCCGTTGAGTGCTACAATTTATGTCATTATTGCAATCTCGTACAACAAAAAATGCGCATTGTAGGTGGCGCTAAAGTCTCAAAAAAAGTGTTTTTTCACTTTTTCACCCTGAAAATATCATTTTAATGGAAAACTTTAAATGGAACAGTTGTTCCGTACATAATTACCAACAACTTTTGCTTATACAATTTTTTTAAATTACTTACAGTTTTAAGTTACAGTGCAATACAGCGCTACGTATACAACACAGTGAGTGCCAACACAGTGGGCCAATAGGGATGATGACTATTTTTTTTTTCTTCGTTTATCAGGTAGATTATCAAAAAGTATTGGACACGTTGTATTTTTTCTTTTTTCACATAATATAAACATTGCAGAGGTATATTGATTTGAAAAGTCGCGTGACGTCACGCTTGAGTACACTTAGAAGTGAAAATTCACTCGAAAGTGACGTCACTCCCAAACTTTGACGCGCTATAACTTTGTCATTTTTTGGTTGATTGCCCAAAGAAAAAATACGTGTCCATTATTTTTTGATCATCTATCTGACGGACTTAATAGTATTTCATTTACTGTACCCCGTCATCACCCCTATTCGCAATCTGCTCTATTCACAAAATACATTAGTAAATTATTACAATCATGAAAAAAAATAAAAAATAGTAAAACCTACATTGAAATGTGCACTGCAAATGTGTACTTGAACTGCCCAAAACCGCTCTATTGGATTTTTCGTACCTGCGCAATTTATAACTTGAAAATGGTAAGTAATACAAAAAAAATGTTTGCACAAAAGTTGTTGGTAATTATGTACGGAACAACTTTTCCATTTAAAGTTTTCCATTAAAATGATATTTTCAGGGTGAAAAAGTGAAATAAACTTTTTTTGAGACTTTAGCGCCACCTACAATGCGCATTTTTTGTTGTACGAGTTTGCAACAATGACATAAATTGTAGTACTCAACGCCCTCTACAATTATGGTCAAAAAAAAAAAGTTTCTAAAATGCATACAAAACAAGAAAAATGCATTTCAAAATTGTTTTGAGGGTTTTTTCGAGTTTTTCAAAAAACGCCTACGAGTTGAACATGCCCATCGCCAAGGTGGCTTACTGACGTCATTTGGCAACAGAAAAAACAAGACTTAGCTTTAGGTTTTTTTTTTTCACCACTCAACCTACAGATTGACTGTACTATAAAACTGCTAATAGAAATTTGAGTTTATACACATTGCTAATAATAAGCACGGAGGAGCCCGACGGCGCGAGTGGTTAGGGCGTTCGGCTGCGATCGTTGAAGTTAAGCAACTTTTCGAAATGGCCGTCATTGGATGGGTAACCAAACAATTTCTTTATTCTCACTAGTTCCATTCATTTGTTTGACCGTCGAACTAGTGAGAGTATTTGTTTTCACTTGTTCCATTTCTTAGTTCGACCTATTATATTTATTGTTTTTGTATCTCGAATCAGAATAATAAGTTAACGAATCGAACTAAGAAATGGAACAAGTGAGAACAAATACTCTCACTTCAATAGTTCGACGGTCGAACAAATGAGAAAAATAATTCTTATTAGTTCGACGATCGAACTAGTGAGAATAAAGGAAACAATTTAGCATCTCGAGCCCCTCCGTACTTCGGAAGGCACGTTAAGCCATTGGTCGTGGGTGCCACCAATGTGCACTGGGCCTGCGTGGTGGGTCATAGCCTAATCTCTATTCCATTTATGACAGACATTAATAGACTGATGATGACGATACTGCTAATAAGTTAACTACAAGCACTCCAAAGTTAAAATAAATCGCTTTATAGCTCTCATCAACAGCCTATCCTAGTCCACTGCTACTCAGATCGATCTTGGGCTACTCGCATCCAGCTCCTGCCAGCCACCTTACGCAAATCGTCACTCCACCGTGCCTGAGGACGTCCTACACTACGTTTGCCTAGACGCGGTCTCCACTCCAGAACTCGTCTACCCCAACGGTTATCGGTTCTTCATAATCATAATCATAATAATCATAATCAAAATCATTTATTCAGTTTAGGCTGTTACAAGCACATATGAATGTCTAGAAGCTACGCCATCGGTTCGCAAATCTACGGCGGGAGACCTTGTACTGAGAAGAACCGGCAAGAAACTCAGCAAGTGCTGTTTTTTTCTCCCTGTTTTATTATTTACAGAGTCGTCAAATTGAAAAATGACTTCAGAGGTGATTCATGAAGTCACATTTCATTACATAATTATTAAATATACATCAATTGTTTACCTGCATTTTGATTGCTGTGTCATACAGTATAAATACAAATAGTGTTATTTATATTCGGTGTGACTAAACATTAACTTCAATATTAAGGAAGTTAGGGCAGACTCATCTCCGCTGGCAGCACCCGTTCACGAGCATGACGCATGAACCAGCCATCGCTTCGCTCAACCATATTTTAGGGAACGTAACGACCCGCCTCACACGACACCGCCGAAGAGACTATTATGAGAGCATGACTACCCATAACTACCCATACTAACTACAACATATTTACTTAAATTAAGATCATTTACCTGTAAGACACAACAAACAATTACAAAACAAAGCAAAGGAGAAATCACGACCACGCCGTTTTGTCAATCAAATATTCTTAAACAGTCTGATAATCTTACTTAAGTTATCAACTTTATATATACAGCTTTCAGTTTAATTATAGTATTGTCAACACATAATTCATAATTTAAATCATATAGAATTACCCGTTGGAATGGTTGGAACAGTTCATACCCAAGCATTTTTGTCTGTAATATAATCAGACACTTTATAATATGCTTTCTTAACTAGTAATTTTTTAATGGTCGATTTAAATTTAGTCATGCTTAACTCTTGAATATTGCTTGGAACTTTATTGTAAAAGCGAACACTAAGACCTCTAAACGAATTACTGATTTTGTGGAGCCTAGTAGCAGGTAAAGTTAAGTTATTTTTATTTCTAGTATTATATGTATGTATTTCACTATTTTTAGTAAATAAATTAATATTTTTTTTTACAAATACTAAGTTGTCATATATGTATTGTGATGCAACTGTCAATATACCTATTTCTTTAAACTTATCTCTTAATGAATCCTTAACTTTAAAATTATAAATTGATCGAATAGCCCTCTTCTGCAGCACAAATATAGTTTGAATGTCGGCGGCATTTCCCCACAGTAAAATACCGTAAGACATTACACTATGAAAATAACTAAAGTAGACTAATCTGGCAGTTGCTATATCCGTTAACTGCCGTATTTTCATTACAGCATATGCTGCAGAACTAAGTCTCTTCGACAATCCATCAATATGTGGGCCCCACTGCAGCTTAGAATCTAGTGTGATTCCTAAGAACACTGTGGTATCTACAGAACTCATATGTCGATCTTTTATATTTACATTAGTTTTTACCTGTTTCACATTAGGTAATACAAATTTCAAACACTTAGTTTTCCCTTCATTTAGCATCAAATTATTAACATTGAACCAGTGGACTACCTTCGAAATAGACCTGTTCACGTCATCAATTTGTGACTCCCTACGTTTAATTTTAAACAAAAGTGAAGTGTCATCCGCAAACAATACTATTTCGTGGTTATCCTTTACAAAATAGGGCAAGTCATTGATATAAATTAAAAATAAGAAAGGACCAAGGATTGAGCCCTGCGGAACTCCCATCTTAACCGACGAACCAGGAGATTTTCCTCCATTGATGTCAACCCTCTGAACCCTATCACTCAAATAAGATACAATAAGATCCAGAGTGGTATCTCTAAATCCATAGTGGTGAAGTTTCTTGATCAATGTTTCATGAAAAACGCAATCAAAAGCCTTTGATAAGTCACAAAATACACCTAATGCATCTTGCGAGTTCTCCCAGGCATCAAAAATTTGCTGTACAAGCTCAACACCGGCATCGGTTGTTGAGCGACCCCTTGTGAAACCAAATTGTTTACTGTGAAGAATGTTATTACTATAAAAATATGACTGCATTTGATCTAGCATAATTTTTTCAAAAATCTTACTAAAGGTGGGTAACACGGATATAGGTCTAAAGTTTGTGGGGTCAGATGTGCTACCCGATTTATGTAATGGAGTTATTTTACTGAGTTTCATTAGATCAGGAAAAACACCACAGTCAACACATTGATTAAAAATGCTAGCCAAAATAGGAGCTATTGTCTCAATTACTGATCCAGAAACATCCACAGAGTTACCCCACAGATCCGCAGTTTTCTTTTTATTTAATTGGTTGAAATATTTTATTACATCTTTACAGTTAACATACTTAAATTTAAATTGACTAGTATATTGTTTTGTGTGTTCTTTTAATATTGATTCAGCAGCAATGGGGGACGAGTTCAAAGATTTTGTAGTTGAAACTGGAATATCAGTGAAAAAGTTCTCAAATGCTGTAGCAACTTCAACATCTGATGTAACATTTCTATGTTCAATGTTTAAATTAAAACTAGTATTTCGAGTTTTAGATTTTCCAGTTTCATTGTTTATAATGTTCCAAGTCATTTTGATTTTGTCATTACTATTCTTAATCTTACTACTTAAATAATTTGATTTTGCTGTGCGACATACTTTTTTAAATAACTTTGAATAATTACGTACGTACTCTTTGAAACTTTCACTAGTATTAATGCTGCGTTCATTGTAAAGTTCATAAAGTTTCCTTCTACTTTTATGTATGCCTGGGGTGGCCCACTCGCTGAAAGTTACTGCATCACTAACACATATGGTTTTGGGAACAAAGACATCATTAAATTCTTTACAAAAATCATTATACATATCATTTGGACTACTTTTATACTTTAAATAACTCAAACTCCTATATAATTGAATTTTAAAACGCTCTATACGGTTAACAGATTTTGGCACAATAGTAATATATTTCTTGGTGATATTTTTATTTGGATGTGGAAAAGTAATCATCTGGCCACAATGATCACTATCCAGTTGATTAACAATTACTTTTGAATGTGGTATTATATCCGTATAAATATTGTCAATACAAGTGGCCGAAGTGGCAGTTATTCTAGTAGGCTCCATGAACAAGTTTTCAAGATTATATGATTGAAATAGATTTCTTAATTTAATACTCAAATTAGAGGTTTCTAATAGATTAATATTAAAGTCACCACAAACAATTAATCGTTTACCAGTGTTGACAATTTTTTCTAAAGCTTCATCCATAATAGTTTCAAAACAATCATACAATGCTGAAGGAGGTCTGTATACACTCAATACAACAAGCTGGTCCAGTTCCACACAGGCAATCTCTATTGTTCGCTCAACCGAGAGGCTCACAATATCTTTACGTTCCTTAAATTTAAGTGCCTTATTTAATAAAATTAAAGAGCCACCGCGAATCGCATCTTCTCGACTGAACGAACTACCAACCTGATGATTATTAAAATTAAAGATGAATTGATGACTTTTAAGCCAATGCTCTGTGATACAAAATATATCTATATTGTTACAATTCAAAAATAATTCAATTTCTAAGTCCTTACCCATCATTCCTTGAATATTTATATGCATCAGGTTGATCAAGTTTACATTTTCTTTTAATTGTTTGGGATTTTTCTTAATTAAATTAATATTTTTATGCAAGTTATTACAATAATTATTTATTATTAAGCAAGACGAGTTGTCTGTTGTCTCATTATTTAATTTAAACAATAGTTATTATTTTGTAATTTGTCAGTAGAAGAATTACTGACTGTCGAGTCAATGGAACATTGCTCAATAAAAGCAATTTGTTTAGCCAAGTTTTTGGCTGTTATATAAAAATAATATGATAGCGACTTAGCTATCTGTCTTTTATAATAATTAGAAAGATAATATTTATCTTTGGTCAAATATAAATTTCTAACATAATTGTTAGTGTCAATAATATGAAATTTTTCACTTTTACACATTGTGAACAAAAGCATATTTAATTTATATCTTAAGATATTTTCCTCCTTTGGCAGACTTCTACAATAGGGCAATGTAAACAATATAATTTTTTCAACATTCAATGAGCTCCGGTCATTGACATATTGAATCAATGATTTTTTGTTCAAATTGCCTCTATTTCCCACAAAAAATAACAAAGTAAAATATGGCCAGCCCACTGCCACTTCAGCTTACTAATCCGGTGGGCTATGTCGATGACTCTGGTTCTCTGTCGGATTACCTCATTTCTGATGCGATCCTTCAGAGAAACGCCGAGCATAGCCCTTTCCTTTCCATAGCGTGCTGAGCGACTTTGAACTTGTGGACCAGCCGTACCGTTCAGTGTCCACGTCTCGGCTCCGTATGTCATTTTGTCATTATAGCTCTTATGACCACGATTTGAAAGGTTTCACGATCAAGAGGTCTAGCTGTACCCCTAGCACGAACCATTATCGAATTCGAATAGTTTGCAAACCGAAATGTCAATGTCAAATTTTGTATGGAAACTTGAACAGCAGCGGCACAAAGTACGTAACGAGAACTAAAAATCGGTACACATTTGACAATGACATTACGGACTCGCAAACGATACGAATTCGATATTGGTTCGTGCTAGAGGTACTGAAAGCCTCGTCCAACTCTCAGATGGACTGTATAGCAGAAAGTCTATTTAGCCAAACTTCATATTTAGGTTTTTATTTTTTAAGCACTTAACTGCTAGATGTTTAAATCTAAAGAAAAGTTTACTAGAAGAAAATCCACGCGGACCAGGCAGCAGACGGGACTCGAACCCGCACCCTTCGCTATCCGGGCGAATGCACTGACCATTATGCTACCGCGGCCCTGATGGCTTATACGACTATTATTCGATTTAAGGATCCATTTACGAAATATTCAACTTTAAACTTTGAATTTTTGTTCCAGTAGGAACATCCAAAGCAAAACTATTAGCTTTAAAAAACAGTAAAAAATCAAATTATTAGTGCTCTTCATGAACTTTTAAGGAAAATTACACCGTTATATTTTTGATTTTTAAAGCATTTAACTGCTAGATATTTAAATCTAAGATAAAGGACAATGGGCAAAACGCACCCAGTTCCGCCAACAATGTAATTATTATGAATCGATAGATCTATGAAAAACTAGCCTTTTTTATTATGACACCGTATAAAAATATCCTGGGAGTCAAAAGATATGGCAAATGGGCATATTGAATATGCCCATGTAAAGTGAATTCACTTAAAATTTAAGTAGCTAAATAAATTCACTTTATAGTGCCTTCATTTTATATTATTAGTAACCATAATAATATTCCATATCGTACAATACAACCAGATATAGATGACAAAGCCTGCCGACCATCCTGCGCTTGCACTTACTGAACCATCTCAAAACGGTTTACGGGGGTTGAAGGACTTGCAGTTGCAAATTGTCGACTCGTCTTACTTCGTTGTGATTGTGCGCTCCCGGTCACTTGATTGATTTTATCTAACACGCTTTGGACATTGGAACACGATTATCGGTTTTGTCAATTAGTATGGATGAACTGAAATCACGTTTTCTTCGAAGAGTGGACAAGTTTGTGTGGTTTGTGGTCGTTCCGTTTTATATAGAAGAGAATTTACTATTACGACCAGACTGTTTGAAAAACCCCAACCCATGCGGGGATTTTTGGATTTACTCTAACGCGGCAGAATAACACAAGGGGGCACCCTTGCACCTTGTGGAGTACCTACTCCCATAATAACTGAGCCCTCAATGTAGTCGAACTTACTAAATTTATTCCCTGATTTTATTAATGTTCGTTCGTTATAGGTATGTATTAACTTGTACTTATTTAACCAAAAATAACTAAAGACCCCCGGGATGGAATTTGATGCGCTTTGTCACATATGATCTTGACTATAATACCTTTCAAACAAATGTAGTTTAAGCCGTGGCGGACGTGGGTGCAGCGTCCATATATTTTTGCCCAATGTCCTTTTACTAGAAAAAAAATCCACGCGGTCCAGGCAGCAGACGGGACTCGAACCCGCACCCTTCGCTATCCGGGCGAATGCACTGACCATTATGCTACCGCGGCCCTTTTTCTCTAGCATTTCTTGCACGGCAGCGCCATCTCCTCGCATTGTAGGTAACCTACAATCGAGTCCCGTCTGCTGCCTAGACCGCATGGTTTTTTTAGTAAAATTTTCTTTAAAATTATTCCGGTTAAAATAAATCAGTTTATTATTACAGCCATTCAATTTATGCACTACAAAATTCCTTAGCTAAAAAAATCCGTAGAACACATTATAAGACATTTAGTCGTATCGATTGCTTGTTTATGACGTGTTAAACCTTAGAAAAAAACCTTTGAAAACCACAATAAAATATCTACGGAACCCTACACTGCGCGTGTCACTTATTGTTTGTTTTAAAATGTTTGGTTTTTATTCTAGAATCGGCCGAGTGCTAAAAAAGTGTTCCGAGTTTTTTTTGCAAACCGTACTTTTCAAGCGACATTTGACAGATGGAGGTCATTGGCTTTCCTATTCTTAATTGAATCGCATTATAACCGAAGGAACACATCACCGTCCGAGAAGGTAGTGTTATTTCAATTAGGTTGTTAAACTAATATTGTAAAGCTGAAGAGTTTGGTTGAACGCGGTAATCTCAGAAACTACTGGTGTGGGCGAAGAAGGCATACATAACTAATAAGCGACCTCCGTGGCCGAGTGGTATATATCTACGCCGTGTTTCATGGCGACGACTACTCAGAGGGTTCGAACCCCGAAAACTGAAAATTCTGTGTAGATCGTTTTATTAAACTTTTTGAAATCAAACCTTACTTAGAAACTTAAAAACTATCTGTTTCCAAATTTCACCGAAATCTGTTCCCCGTTGTTACCTGATAGACGGAGACACATTTAAAAGTTCATAAAGCAAGATAGTATTAATTTTATTATCAGTTGATATCAAAAAATAATTCAAAAGGAAATCTTTTAGCTTTCTTTATAAACGCGCACCTACTGTCAGTGTCAACAGGACATTAAAATGTTACTAGTGCACTTGTCAGTATTCACTACTACAGTTGCATTTAATATTTATTTTTTCAAATTGAAGACTGTTTGTAATTTCTTTAATAATTATAATAAGTAAGGTACTACGGTGTCGCTAATGTTAAATGGTCTTGTTATCTTCCTAAAAAGGGTATTTAAATATACTGACAGAATATAGAACTGCGTTTGGTTAAATATTTATGTAAATACACAACATTAAAACTTGTACACTTGTTGCTGCGCATAGAGCAAATTGAAAGAAATTGGTTATAGTATATCACATATTAAAATGATTTAATTTATCAATTGTATAAAATAATCAGAATTATCAGCAGTATCCTGTTATGGAATTGACTAAAGATAAAATTACTAAATTGTGAAATTTGTTTTGTTTTTTCCAAAGAAATAAATAGCAGGTCTATTTATTTCTTTGGCTGATTAATAATGGTCTCCTGTGCTGACCATCCCTCCTGTCATGTCCTGACGAGTCGTGGTGTGTCATGAGGCATCAGTTTCATAGATTTATTATGCGTTAGAAAGAGAGTGAGAGGTTAGAGATTCGACACCATACGACATGTAAATATGTCTCTAATTAAGTAAATGTATGATACCGATGTGTTCCGCGATACGACACGACACGTTAATATTTTTCTGGCTTAACACTTGACTGTCAAATATAGATTTTATGGTTGAGTACGAATAATTTATTACCTAATTTATTAATATAATGAAGTAATACTTCGCATCGTAATCGTCACTCTTACTACCAACTGAAATTATCTAAATTGTTTTATTTTAACATTGCCTAAAATGCCAACTATTAAAATGGTTACAAACAATGTTATTTTAATGGTAAACTAAAGTCGAGTTTACTACGTAAGAAAAATGTTTTAAGAATCATTTCATATTTGCACAGTTGTTACGTAAATCGTACTATTTAATTTGAGGTTGCTGACATTGCAACACCGCTAGTGCTGTGAAATATTATAAGCGGATACCCGTAACTGGTATCATAATACCCCTATGCCTCTTTCTTTAGTGAAACCACAGGCAAGTAAACTTACACGTAGACGTTTTTTTTTTGTATAAGAGCTATTCATTTATTACGTAAGGTGATTTAAGTGGAGGGGGTTGACCCTGTCTTATTTTTTTTACAAGGGGGTGGGAGGGTGTCTTAATAATCCTTCTTACGGAAGGTCACAAAAATGCTCAAAGTAAAGATCAAACTTTGAAGAAGTAGTTTATTACTACCAAAATAATAAAAATTACTAGCACTTTTGTAGGGTAAATATTGCTTAAGATTGGTACTTAGATAATAAACATTAGTATATGTCAAACGTGTAGGTATTCATTTATTCCAAAATTCTTACGTAATAAATATGAAATATGCTGTTGGAATGTTCTTATTCTTTCTTACGTAGGGGGGCTTCTTACGGAGCGAAATGGTCTCATGTTATAAATGCATGGACCCATGAATGTGTTTAGGTAACCGTTTTTAATACCATTATCTTATATTTACTTTAAAACAATAATTTTATCTCAGTGTATATAAATGCTGTTTGATACTCCCAGACCGATTGCTTATTTTCGAATGATAATATAATAAAATTAAAGGTATGCAAAGCACAGTTTTCCTCAACATATCATTTAGCTACATAGATTTAAGATAATTAAATAAGATTTATTACTGTAAGGAAAAATAACTGTATTAAGATTTTTTCTCAATATTTGCCAGCCCATTAAAATCTGATACCTATTTATTTATTATACCGCACTTAACTTGGTTATTTGTCATTTTGACAACAAGTCGTCCTTGTCATGCTCTATAGGGAATGAAAAGGAAAGACTGTTGTCAAGTTTACAAATAGCAAATAAAAATCTTTGTAGGTACTTAACTAGGTAAGTAGGTTGGCACTTGGCATCATGTAGAAATAGGGAGGCGTGATATTTTCTGTTGAGTGGAGAGAGCAAAGAAAGAGATTGCCGCATACTAACGCAGGTCAGTATGCAATACCGGTACCATAATAGTATATTACCGGTATCCCCTCTGACACCGCACAGCGCATCACTAATTATTTTAAAATGTCATTGACTCTTCACCTCGGTGCGCTGCATCGCATGGCGATTGGCTGTGGAAATGCTGGGAAGCTCCGTTAAATTAAACATTACGCTCAGTCGTCGGCAGATGCAGACAGCCAGTTAATTAAACCAAATCGTCGGTGCCGCGCTCACGTAGACACGCCGGTTAAAATTACCTTTTCTTGTGTAAAAAATCAGCAAAATGGTCATTGAAAAAATTTGCTGCCTGGGTGCGGGCTATGTTGGAGGCCCAACTTGCAGTGTGATCGCTCTAAAGTGCCCCCATATCAGAGTGACAGTGTGTGATAAAAGTGCTGAACGTATAGGCCAGTGGAATTCGGACAAACTGCCTATATACGAGCCAGGATTGGACGATGTAGTGCAGCAGTGTAGAGGCAAAAATCTATTCTTTTCTACGGACATTGCTAAAGGGATTCGGGAAGCGGACTTGATCTTCATATCTGTGAACACGCCCACCAAAACCTTTGGCAATGGCAAAGGTAGGGCCGCAGACTTGAAATACATCGAAGGCGCTGCGAGAATGATCGCGGATTTGGCGACCAGCAACAAAATAGTGGTCGAGAAAAGCACTGTACCAGTGAAAGCCGCCGAAATTATCATGAAAATACTCAGGGCGAACACGAAACCTGGTGTCGAGTATCAGATACTGTCCAACCCAGAGTTTTTAGCTGAAGGCACTGCAATAGTTGATCTGGTTGAAGCAGAAAGAGTTTTAATTGGTGGTGAAGACACTCCTGAGGGTCAGAAAGCTATTCAAGAGCTCTGCTGGGTGTATGAACACTGGATACCATCGAAGAATATAATCACAACAAACACTTGGAGTTCTGAGCTGTCAAAACTTGCTGCGAATGCTTTCTTAGCCCAAAGAATATCAAGCATCAACTCCTTGTCAGCTGTGTGTGAGGCCACTGGTGCTGATGTGTCAGAAGTGGCTCGTGCTATCGGCCGTGATTCTCGTATCGGACCTAAGTTCCTGGAGGCATCTATTGGGTTTGGAGGCAGCTGTTTCCAGAAAGACATTCTTAATCTTATATACCTGTGTGAGTGCTTAAACCTGCCAGAAGTGGCTGCATATTGGCAGCAAGTTGTTGACTTAAATGATTACCAGAAAACCCGTTTCACTAGGAAAGTCATTGAATCACTATTTAACACTGTAACAGATAAGAATATAGCCATACTAGGGTTTTCTTTCAAGAAAAACACCGGTGATACCAGAGAGTCTCCAGCTCTTTATGTTTCAACAACTTTGCTTGACGAAGGAGCAAAACTTCACATATACGACCCGAAAGTTGAAGATGAACAGATCATGTATGATTTGACACATCCGTCTGTCTGCTCAGAACCGGAAGTGGTCAGAAAGAATGTACATATTCACAGATCTGCATACTCCGCAGTGACTGGTGCACATGCAATAGTTTTGTGTACCGAATGGGATGAATTCAAGGAGCTGGACTTCAGAAAAATATATGAAGTTATGATGAAGCCTGCGTACATATTCGATGGACGCAAACTGCTCGACCATGAGACGTTGTTGAACATCGGTTTCCACGTGCAGACGATTGGGAAGAAGTTGTGCAGGACAAGCAGCATCAGAGCTCAAGGCAGTCAGACGTTGCCGTAGGATAATCAATTAGTGTAAGTACAATTTTTATACCATTCTTGTTCCTGTAATGCTATTTTAGAGATTGCATAAGCTTTTCTATGGACATTCAAAGTATTGTGATATGGTATGTTTTATTAATTTACAACACAATTCAAAGGTTAAATGGCAACTCAATAAAATTAATTGATTTATATTTATTCATTGAATTGAGAAAAGTTTACAGAAATATAGGTGTCTATATTTCTGATAAGTTATCTAATTACAAGGAAGCATGGCATAGTATCACAGCCCGATATTGTTATCTAAAGTTGCATCCTATTTCAATATGACACAAATGTCAAAAAAAAAATTGTATAGAAATTTGAAGTGCACCATAACGGATATACAGTATAATTTCACTAGGCACTATTAAAAACCGGAGGATTATTGGAATGTTCGGATTACTGGATTATAGTGAAAGAGTTGTAGGTAACGAATAAAATAAAGCATTTCATAGATGGAAAAAATGTATGTAATGTATTAATTTAACAAGTACATACATAAGGAATTACAGAGTTTTAAAATAATCCTTTATTTTTGTGGTCTGCTTTTGTGCAACTTGTTCCATGCTTAAAAACCTTTTCTCGCATGTTGCGAAGAATTATAATTTCTTTGGCAGTCATGCCATTTTCTTCTGCCCATGCTATGCAGGTATTGAAACAAATCGAATGCTTTTATGGGCAAGTTGGATCTTTTCATAAACTTCTTGACTTCTGGGACAAAGTCATTATGAAACCATACGCTGAATACTTCTCTTGTGACCCAACTTCTAATTTGATTCTTGTAGCAGACTGGCAGACAAATGTTCTTGAAAGCTCTGGGATTTTTTGCTTTACCAATCATTAACAAATCCAAGCGCACAGGTGTAGCGGGGCGAGGGAGGCATGGGCAAAGGATGCCGGATTATTGGACGTGCCGATCTATCGAAGTGGGCGGATTAGTGAGATTATACTGTTATGAGAATTAAAAATTGTGATAATACAAAACTTCTTGACATTCGATGCTTATTCAGAGCAAATTCAACTATTTGAATTCTATATTATAATAGACAGTTATATATCTGTCTTAATGTTCAACTGTTTGCCTTGAATTGTGATGGGATAAAGATTTCCTTATCCACATTCAAGGTGGCTTTTCTTGATTGGGCTGTCTGGGGGCCAATCGCCTAACGGAAATTCTTTAGAAAACGCTAACGCTTACGATTTTATTGTGTTATTTCTAGCCGCCTGAGGTATTCAAATGCCTCGCGCTCTTTCTTTTTCTTATGCATTGGTAATAACAATATTAAAAAAAATGAGCGTGAGGTATTCGAAAATCTCAGGCGGCTAGAAATAACAATATAAAATCGTAAGCGTTAGCGTTTCCCAAAGCATTTCCGTTAGGCGATTGGCCCCCTGGCCTGTGAGAACCTTTGAGATTAGAACAATGTTGACTGTATGTGTCATGTACACAAACCAAAAATATTATCAGAAAGTAAATCAATGTTCAGTGCACAACGGCTCAACTCAGTAAGTACAGCTTCTTTTTCCCAACACAAAGTGTACGAGATTTCTATTTACCTCGTATCAATGTATAGATACTGCTAAATCTAGAAGGTCAGAGTTCTAATACGTTTTGCAACTCTGCGCGGCGCGGCCTCGCCGGTATAACACAAATCGTGGGACAGCGCCTTAACATATCCACTCCTCGAGACAGATACCTCAAAGTCGTATGGTCTCAGTTATGGGTGAAAACTAGTATTATATAAAACAATGTTGTATGTCTGTTCGCATGATCGCGACGCCCTTAAAAATTACTAAACGCATAGCTGTGTGAACCTAGCACCCGACTTTGGAAAATCATTTTTTTTCTTAACGATTCTTGTAGACTTTCGTATGTAGTTGATTGTATTAAAATTATTTCGTTTGTAGTTGCTTCGTCGAAAAATCGTTAGCACCCCGATTCGGCCAAACTCAAATTTTTTGATTGATTCTTATCGAGAATCGTTTGAATCAATCAAAAAATTTGAGTTTGGCCGAATCGGGGTGCTAACGATTTTTCGAAGTCTCATAACTTTTTTTTGAAGCAACTACAAACGAAATAATTTTAATACAATCAACTACATACGAAAGTCTACAAGAATCGTTAAGAAAAAATTTGATTCTCAAAAGTCGGGTGCTAGGTTCACACAGCTTAAACGCATTTTTAAGCGGTTTTCACTATCATTTAGTTAGATCGTTTTCCGGCCGATCCAGCCGATCTCTCACTCTCACAAATATTCTAAAAAATCGTTAAAACTTATTGCTTTTCTTATTATTATCATTATTGACACAATAAAGTTTCATTGAAAACAATAAAGAATAAATGTTTTAGTTAGTACATTTTGAAATACATTAACGTCTTATTACAAAGTGTAACATTACCATGTATAAACCTAAATGTAAAGAAAATTTTACTAGAAAAAATTGCACGTGGACCAGGCAGCAGACGGGATTGGAACCCGCACCCTTCGCT
Organism: Chilo suppressalis; assembly: GCA_902850365.2. Classification (NCBI taxonomy): domain Eukaryota; kingdom Metazoa; phylum Arthropoda; class Insecta; order Lepidoptera; family Crambidae; genus Chilo; species Chilo suppressalis. Next base: position 13,593,562 of record OU963919.1, read on the forward strand.
ATCCAGGCGGATGCACTGACCATTATGCTACCTTACTTTCATCCCGTGAATCTCAGTCTCGAAGAAATTTTGATCATTTGGAGACTCGAGACGTACAGTACAAAGTACCGAGAATAACGAGACTTACGAGACTATCGAGAGAATAACTATAACTTACCACTGGTATTGCAAACGTTTATATGTTGTGGTGGTCGCTTACCATTTGACGAGTCATAGCTTATTTAAATAAAACAAATGTCAACGGGTTAGATGCACTGATTTTATTTATTTATTGACTTTTCGCATTACTACATAATGCATTATTCCGACAACGATTCCTGCATGATGCATCCGTGCTTCGGAACGTACGTTAAGACGTTGGTCCCGGCTTCATCTGCAGTCGTTAGCACCCGCCAATCCGCACTGGGCCCGCGTGGTGGGTCACGGCCCAATCTCCCTATTCCATCCATAGGGAAGGCCTGTGCCCCCACAGTGTCAGTGAAAACCTAAAATACAAACATAACTTATTTAACAGACAATAAAGTTTTCAAAATTTTTCAATAAAACATCCGAACGCTCAATAAAAGTCTTTCGAAGGTAGCTCGACAAAGTAAATAAAAAATCATTATTCTGACAATGCAGACCTGAAAAGGCTGCGAAACGTCAATAAATAAATAAAGTTTCGTGCATTAACCCGTTAAAACTAGTTTTATGAGTGACTAGTGGCCCGCCCTCGCTTCGCTTCGGTGTAGAGCTGAAGTGTAGACTACAGTTTTTGTTCTCGGGCTTGTATTATACACAATGACATTCATCTATGATTCTTCTTATATCTGCATGCAAAGTCTCATCCCGATCGGTTTAAAAATGACAAAGTTTCATACAAACTTTCATTCCCTATTTTATCCCCTTGGGGGGAGACTTCATCAAAATCCTTTCTTAGCGGATGCCTACGTCATAACATCTACCTGCATGCCAAATTTCAGCCCGATCCGTCCAGTGGTTTGGGCTGGGCGTTGATAGATCACTATGTCAGTCAGTCACCTTTGAGTTTTATATATATAGATGAATACGATAGAGGTCATTGTAAAATTCTCATACATTATTTATAAATGTAATTATGGCCTGCACGCATTTGTAGTGTAGCCATCAATAGTACTGCCGGATGTTATAAAATGTTGTTTTAAATGTAACTAATCACCGCTCAAAGCTTTTGTATCAATGGGAGTTATTTATAAAACCGGCCAAGAATGATATGGAGGAGGAGTGCCAATAGAATTGTAAGGCTCACTCGTTTGTTTTTACTATTCGCACTGTAAAGTTAGCAGTTGTTGCATTCTATGTTCGTTTTTAACTCCCAGTCCAGCGTTGTTAGCCATGATTACCAATTAGATAGCTGATATTAAACGTTACAACACCTCTTTGTAATTGCAACACCATTTTCGTAATATAGGTGGTACATTGCGTTTTATTAAAATTACCAATTTTTCCACACCATAATTGTCTCTGTCTGTCTGTCTGTCAGCAATAAAGCTGAAGCAACCGACGCTTTAATATTTTTTCAACATCAAATCAACTACATACGAAAGTCTACAAGAATCGTTAGAAAAAATTTGATTTTCAATAGTCGGGTGCTAGGTTCACACAGCTTAAACGCATTTTTAAGCGGTTTTCACTATCATTTAGTTAGATCGTTTTGTAGATGTTTGCAATTACCATCGCCACGCCATTCAACAGCAGATCTCAACAATTACCAAACAGATACCAATTTTTCCACACCATAATTGTCTCTGTCTGTCTGTCTGTCAGCAATAAAGCTGAAGCAACCGACGCTTTAATATTTTTTCTTATATAAGCACTATTTTATCACTTAAACGTTTATTTTTTAACGTTTTAAATTATCTGGTTGCGTATTCAAAATCGTAAGCTACGAGGGGAGGTCAAAAAGTTCGCGGAATAAGAGGGAAGGAGGTTGAAATTAAACACAAAACTATTTTTCCTTTTCAATATGTTCTCCCTTAACCCTAGTACATTTTTCAGATCTCTCAAATAACTTGTTTATACCATCGAAAAAAGAAATGTCTTTGGTGTCAAAATAGGCCGAAATTGCGGACTTCACTTCTTCATCGTCGTCAATTTTTTTTCCACATAGCTTTTTATTCATTTTTGGAAATAAATAATAGTCACTGGGTGCCTAGTCTGAACTGTAGGGCGGGTGGTTCAATTCGAAGCCGCATCGGTGAATGGCAGCCGTCGCAACATGGCACGCGTGAACGGGTGCATTGTCGTGCAGAAGGAGCACACCTTTTGAAGCTTTCCTCTTCTTTTTTCCTTGATGGCTTCTTTCAATCCTTCCAGTAAAGAAGCGTAGTACTGTCCCGTTATAGTCACACCAAGTTATTTATAATCGATCAGTAAAATACATTCTGTATCCCAAAAGGCAGTCGCCATGATCTTGCCAGTCGATTGTGTCACCTTGAACTTCTTTGGAGGAGGTGTGCCTTTTTTATGCCACTGCATCGACTCTTGCTTTGACTCAGGTTCATAGTGGTGAACCCAGGTTTCATCACCAGTAACGATTCGGGCCATAACTTATTCCTTTCTCTCTCCACAGAGCTCCAAAAACTGGCGAGAACACTCGACACGCTCGCGTTTTTGAAGTGACGAAGGATTCTCGGAACCCATCTTGCACTGACCTTAGTCATCCCAAGATGATGATGTAGAATATTCAAAATACTTGTTTCGCATACTCCAGTCAATGCTGCCAGCTGTTTCTTCTTCAACCGGGCATCTTCCAATACAAGTTTTTCTACTTTTTCGATGATCTCCGGCGTGTTGGCCTCAATTGGCCGTCCGGAGCGGGAGTCGCCTTCAATGGACTCTGTTCCTTGTTTGAAAAGACCATGTCACTTGTAAAGCATGGTTTTACCAGGGGCAGAGTCCGCATAAACCGCCAACAGCTCTTGACAAATAATCTGAGCGGATTTTTCTTGCTTGGTAAGGAACTTAATAACGGCGCGGTGTTCAGATGTTTGCAGGTCGATAACTCATAAGTTATTGGCTCGTTTAGGTTCAAACTTGGTATATATACTCTTAATGAGGTGCTCAACTAGTGCCTACCTGGACGAGTAATCCTACCCCCACCAACCCCTCCAGTCCGCGAACTTATTGACTTCCCCTCGTATCGCGGACTTTTTTGTGGATATAGATGTCCTGTATAAAACTTTAGTACATCACTTTGATCTATTGTCAATGAATTCCGTAACGTACGCGGCATAAGGTTATTTTTAGGTATTTTTTACACACGACTTGGAATGAGACCTAGGGTACTTTTCATCCCTAAAAATGTAAGGTTTCTGAGGATTAAAAAAAACTAAAGTTACAGCGGATGAAGCAGAAGCAGCAGACGGCCGCTAGTAATAGGGGTGATGACGGGGTACAGTAAACGAAAATCTATTTAGTCCGTCAGTTAGATGATCAAAAAATAATGGACACGTATTTTTTCTTTGGGCAATCAACCAAAAAGTGACAAAGTTATAGCGCGTCAAAGTTTGGGAGTAGGGGCTCGTGACGTCACTTTTGAGTGAATTTTCACTTATAAGTGTACTCAAACGTGACGTCATGCGACTTTTCAAATCAATATATCTCTGTAATGTTTATATTATGTGAAAAAAGAAAAAATACGCGTCCAATACTTTATGATAATCTATCTGATAAACGAAGAAAAAAAAATAGTCATCATCCCTATTTAATAGGTACTAGTGATGTAACGAATATTCGCATATTTTTGAATATTCGCATTCGCAAAATCTCTGCGAATGTTTTGCGAATATGAATATTAGAAAAAAACAATTTGAAGAAGTTGTAGTTCTACCTTTCCTTGAATATTCATTGTTACAGTTTGCATTTAGCTCGTTCAGCATCGCAAAGTGTGAAATAAGTCCATGTTTCACTAGAATTCGATTTACTCATGCTAATAAATCACTATTACCACTCACAATCACTAACCTCAAAATTCACTTGTTTTGTTTACGGAAAGACCGGTGCGAGCGGAATGACACTTCAGTCGGATGAGTTCATATCAACTCGGCAATTCGAACTAGACTGCCACCATGCCATAGACAATTGGCGCCAATTTTAAAAAAAAACTAAGTATTCGCGTTCGCGAATGTCGGTACCAGACATTCGCATCCGCATTCGCATTCGCGAATGTTCAAAAAATGACATTCGTTGCATCACTAATAGGTACATAATTGGTTTATTTAATTCGCACCCAAGAAACGTGTCTGTCATCAATTCATCGCTGACCTTTGCAGGCGATTCGTGCAAAACGAAGGCCGGTTACACAATGGTCACGTCTCGCTTGCATACAGCTTAATCGCTGCTAATAGGGTCACTAACTTAATCACGTCATCATATTAATTTACTCAGAAAAATCTCTTCCGGTATTGGCAATACGAGTGTTTTAATAAGAAGAGTGAATCATCCAACTTACTAGCTAGCTACTTCTATCTATATCTTTATATATATACTTCTTCTGTGAGTGTGTATGTCACTGAACTTCTCTTAAACGACTGGACCGATTTTGATGAAATTTTTTGTGTGTGTTCAAGGGGATCTGAGAATGGTTTAGATTCACAATTTTGTCCGCTGGACAACCCCTATTTATTTAGGGCGGTACGAAGTTCGCTGGGTCAGCTAGTCTAATATATAAAATTCTCGTGTCGCGGTGTTTGTGGTTAAACTCCTCCGAAACGGCTCGACCGATTTTCGTGAAATTTTATATGCATATTCAGTAGGTCTGAGAATTGGATGTAATCTATTTTTCATCCCCCTAAATGTTAAAGGTAATCCAACCCTAATTTTTTTCTTTTTTAATTTTAGATAAAATTTTATTTTTTATTTTTTTTATGTTACATCATACAAAAATACATACAACCCTAAATTTTCACCCTTCTACCACCAACCCCTATTTTTTTATGGCGGTACGAAGTTCGCTGGGTCAGCTACTAGGTATATAAAACTCAAAGGTAACTGACTGACTGACATAGTGTGATCTATCAACGCACAGCCCAAACCACTGGACGGATCGGGCTGAAATTTGGCATGCAGGTAGATGTTCAGACGTAGGCATATGCTAAGAAAGGATTTTGATCAATTCTACCCCCAAGGGGATAAAAAAGGGAATGAAAGTTTGTATGAAACTTCGTCCATTTTAAACCGATCGGGCTAAGACTTTGCATGCAGGTATAGGAGGAATCATAGATGAATGTCATTGTGTATAATACAAGCCTGGGGGCCAATCGCCTAACGGAAATGCTTTGGGAAACGCTAACGCTTACGATTTTATTTTGTTATTTCTAGCCGCCTGAGGTATTCAAATGCCTCGCGCTCTTTCTTTTTCTTTTGCATTGGTAATAACAATATTAAAAAAAATGAGCGTGAGGTATTCGAAAACCTCAGGCGGCTAGAAATAACAATATAAAATCGTAAGCGTTAGCGTTTCCCAAAGCATTTCCGTTAGGCGATTGGCCCCCTGAGAACAAAAACTGTGGCCACAATTCCAACGCGTACAAAGGAATTTGGCGACTCATTTCTTTGTCGCACTATACGTAAATGGAATGCTCTGCCTGCTTACGTGTTGGATCCCTCTTACAACCTGGGATCCTTTAAAAGAGGCGTGAAGAAGCAACATGCAGGCCGGCAGGGTGAGGATGGCTGGTGTGGCAGGTGGAACTGCTTTACCAGCTATCTTCACGTCTGGACTACACCATCACTTAATATCAGGTGGGGTGGAGTCATTTGTCGGACCTATCTATAAAAAAATCATTTACAAATAGTTGATAACTAAAGCTTGACTTTTGCGAATAAGGAAAACGGATGAAAATATTTCAGTACTTGCTTTTTTTTATCGCATTGACTATTAGCTGCGGTGATAACTATGAATTGACGTAAAAATGTGTAGTTACATTATTGGTGGTGTATCCAATCAATTATATATTATATATAATACGATGTAATTTGGCACGGTAGTCTTACCTACATATTATTCACGCACGACGACAGAGGAATAGAGAATATTTTGAATTTTTTTTTCAATACATTTTCCAAAAAATGCATTTACGGGTTTGCGTTGTGGTTACGATTTTTTTAAAAAAACCGTAAAGAATACGCACGGTGCCATATACCGAAGCGTGCGGTAAAATTTTTACCGCACGCTCCGCTGTATGGTCCGTAATTTTGAATTTTCAAACAATGTATATGTCGTGGCCGTATCGTAGATTTGCTCACTTCATGAAATGGTCGCGTTTCATGAAATGTTTCACTATCTATTGGCCACATCATGATGTGGTTTGGGCAGATCAATGATGAGAATTCGTTTCACGATATGGCCAACTAAACGCGTGGCTACTTCATGAAATTGGAAAAATTATTTGATCATATTGTAAAGTAGTTACATTAATTACCGGTAGAGGCGCTGTAAGCGCTTTGTTTATATATGTATATGGCGGCCGCTGCCGACAATGTTATTTCTCGCAGTGAAAAAGTGCATAAATTCGTTATTTAATGAGGAAGAAAGTTACCAAAAGGGTTTTCGATGAAACAAATAAAGGAGAGTAGGGTGACTACGCAAAAGAAATCTATGGATTATTACTGGCTGTCAAAATATGTCATTTTGGGAACTGCGGTTGAGGTACAAAGTGCGGATGAGAATCAATGCCGTACAAAGATATACTGTAAAACTGTACTTCCAGGGCCCAAGAGGTTATATTTGAATTTCTTTTGTAGTAAAGGTCTCTTTTAATAGTTTTTTTCTGGCGCTTCGCCGGCCGCTGCCGCGGCACGCTCGCTTTGCTCGCTCGGCTCGCGCGTCATGGTCACAACACTAACCTAACCTAACCTAGTGTGAAGTATTACAGTTTGGGCCCTGGAAGAACAGTTAAGCCTACTATTGTAATATGTACCAAAGTACCTTATTTTTTCTATATATTTGATAGTTTTCTAAATATAAATGTGTAAGTTCTCGACATGTTTGATGTTTAATTAAGAAAAAAAATCTTTTATTTGTTTATTTTGTTACAAAAATTTGATTAAATTTGTTTGTGTCATTCGGACTTAAATAACAATAAACTTATTCTTACATATTCTAGATTTTTAATAAATATTTTATGGACATCCTAATTATACGATCCGGCCAAATGTGGATGACCAAATCGTTAAATGTTGACGATTTAATGATCTGGTCAAATTAAGTTGGCCACATCATGAAATGTGACTATTTCATGAAATTCTCGAGCATTTCATGAAGTGAGCAAATCTACCATATGGCCACGACATATACACAACCTTCGTAAATGTATTTTTTGTGCAATAGTGTTGAAAATAACTATTATTTGGAGATGTTAATTGAAAAGAATTTCCTAATGAAAAGATCCGTTCGTTGGTCGTGATTTATTAGTAGGTGTTTCTCCATCCATCCATCAGCGTTTCTCCATCCACTGCTGGACATAGGCCTCCCCCATAGAGCGCCACAATGCGCGGTCCTGCGCTATCCGCATCCAGCGGCTCCCTAGACTTGTTGAAAATATATCGATATTTTTTGTTCGATATATCGATATTTTTTGCCGATATATTTTGATTCGATATATCGATACATCGATACAAAATATCCAATATCGAAATTCGTATCAAAAACGATATTTTTTTTAATTATTAGCGGCATATCACGATCTAACTAAATTCGTATCTGGAAAAATCGTAACTGGATCTCAGATTAATGATATTCAACATATCTATGATCTGTGCTGTATTTAGTATTGTCTATTATTTGTAAATCTGTTTCGCTGGTGAATTGGTTGTGCTGATTTCCGTTATATTCTGTGAAGTGTGTGACTGTCTAGTCTTGTATACGAAAGAGATCCTGCAATCATTTACCTGAGAGGCCCTGCAATCATTTTCATCATTCGAAAATAGGGTCTATTTTTAGGGAGATAATTTTCGTTCCATTATTATTCCGCGTGTCATATTTCGTGAGATACTGTCCGATATTTTTGGGAAAATTGGTCCGATATATCGATGTTTTTTTCGCGATATATCGAAGCCGATATTGATATTTTTTAAAAGATCGATATATCGATATTTTTTTCAACTTTCGGCTCCCAGCACATTTGACGATGTCGCCAGTCCACCTTGTAGGAGACTTTTGTTGGGGGATTTTTTTCTATACTAATTTTTTTATCACGTTTTAATGTAAGCACATAATTTTATTAAAGTGCAAATTATTGTTAAAGCTTTGCGTCTTTTCGTATTACAAAATCACATGGTTTTAATTACTTCGCGATTACTGTTATCGATAGGAACAGTAAGTGTAAAATATTGTTAATCTTCTACTCAGATAAGCGGCTTAGTAATGTTTTTCCTTTTAAGATAATTATTTTTTATAATTTGCGTATAATAATGTCTTTCTTAGTAACAGGTCATGTACGAGTCGCTTTAGCAGTCTTAGCAAAATGTTGTAAAAGAGATATACGCCTTACAGAGTGTATTTCGAGGTGGTATTTCTTTGGTCACCCATCCAATAACAGGCAATTGCGTAAGTTGCTTAACATTCATCATCAGCCTATTAATGTCCCCATGCTGCTGGGCCTTCCCTATGGATGGAAAAGGGAGATTGGGCCATAAAATAATATAATATAAGCTTGAGAACACATATACTGCGTTGCGGGTCATGGCCCAATTTCCCTTTCCCTCCATAGGGAAGGCCTGTGCCCCAGCAGTGGGGACATTAATAGGCTGATGATGATGATGAATTAGGGACGGAGGTAGTTCGACTCCCGGGTAAGGAAATAGGACAGTATTCATCTCAGAAACATCTTTTATGGAGGTGACAGTTGGGAAACTAATTATTCCACGCAGACAAACTCGCGGACACCCACTAGTTCCTTAAATTTGACTAGCGGCCCGCCCTCGCTTCGCTTCGGTGTAGAGCTGAAGTGTAGACTACAGTTTTTCTTCTCAGGCTTGTATTATACACAATGACATTCATCTATGATTCTTCTTATACCTGCATGCAAAGTCTCAGCCCGATCGGTTTAAAATTGACAAAGTTTCACACAAACTTTCATTCCTTATTTTATCTCCTTGGGGGTAGAATTGATCAAAATCCTTTCTAAGCGGATGCCTACGTCATAACATCTACCTGCATGTCAAATTTCAGCCCGATCCGTCCAGTGTTTTGGGCTGTGCGTTGATAGATCACTATGTCAGTCAGTCACCTTTGAGTTTTATCTAATATATAAAATTCTCGTGTCGCGGTGTTTGTGGTTAAACTCCTCCGAAACGGCTCGACCGATTTTCGTGAAATTTTATATGCATATTCAGTAGGTCTGAGAATCGGACAACATCTATTTTTCATCCCCCTAAATGTTAAGGGTAATCCAACCCTATTTTTTTTTTTTCAATTTTAGATATTTTTTTTTTAATTTCCTTATGATACATCATACAAAAATAAATATAACCCAAAATTTTCGCCCTTCTACCACCAACTCCTATTTTTTTATGGCGGTACGAAGTTCGCTGGGTCAGCTAGTATACCTATAAAGATGTAATGGAATCTAAGAATCAGAATTACACGCACTTCTAATTCTTGTATCATCATGAAACTTGGCAATTATATTTAGATTAGATGACAATACAATATTATGGTACCATCGATCTGGTCTGATGATGGGAGATGATGGGACTGGAAGGTGGCTGATGGAACCTTGGACTGCCTACAAGTAAACATATCGAGTTTAAACTCATTAGATTCGTCTTAACATATTCTCAGACCTGTCTTTCCCAGTGGGCACTTTTGGCAAGTGCCCAGGACCCGCGATCGATAGGGGTCCCCTCAGATCAAATACAAAGTCCCTGGTTCCTGTTATATCACCAAACGGAAGTCATAGGGGCCCCATTATCCTAATATGCCCAGGGCCTCCAATAGGTCAAAGACGGCACTGCATATTCTATTATTTTTTCTTGATGACGAGGACCTGAATGGACTGGAAGGTGCCTGATGCACCCTGGGCCACCTACTAGTAAACAAATCAAGTTTGGGATCATAAGATTCGTATTAACATGTTCTGCTAATGTTATAATTACATTATATTATATAATAGTTTAAAAGTGTATATAATAATTACCTTAGGACTCATTTGAGTATGATTGCGTGTGTGTGTGTGTATCTCTCTCTGTATGTGTGTATGTGTTTGCTTGAATGTGTTGAGTGAACCCTGTATTCTATTAATAACGCATACTTTTGATAACCAAAGCACTACGCGTTCGCTTCGAATTGGCTGCTTCCACCCTCCCAGCTTCAGAATACCGCGCCTTAGACAGTCCCTATTAGTCGACCTTATTGGACGATGGTACCAGTTGATGTGCCTGTGATTGGCCATCGACGGCCAACTTGAAGCAAACGAGTAGTCTTTAACGCCACTAATGTGATTCAACTTTTCTTTACTTTGTTTTTGACCTCCCTATTTTCTTGTATACCTACTTTTATCTTTACTATCCTTCTATGCTTCCTCTTTCAGACTTCTGCCCGCGCCCCTGGCTGTATCAAATAGCAGCCTCGAGCACGGACAGTATATTATTAAACATGTTGAAATTTGATTAAAAATAACATAATTAAAAAGACATATTGTAAATAATCGAATAAAAAAATTATGATAAAAAAAAACATGTTCTGCTTATATTTCCTGATGACTGAAGCTAAAGAAAGAGTAAGTGTCGCCGCACACGGGCCACACGCCACAGCCACAAACGCCGCCACGAGAATCTAGAACGGGTTACTAAAGTGGCTGAAGCGCGCGACAGCGGCCGACTAAGGCAAGGGAGAGAGGAGTGGGGAATCGCGCGAGTGACGTGTGACGGCGTTTTGTATCGGCGCATTAAGTGGCCGGTGCGGGCCACAAGAAGCGAGCAACGACGATTTGTAGCGTGTGGCGGCCACCGGCGTACCGTGCGTGGCGAGTCCATATAAAATGTATGAAAACTACATGAAATATGCCGGTGGCGGCGTTAAGTGGTTGTGGTTAGTGGCCCGTGTGCGGCGACACTATATTTCTATCTTTTTTGCTCTGAATGAGCTGAATCTCTTTATATATATAATTCTTCTGTGAGTGTGTATGTCACTGAACTTCTCTTAAACGACTGGACCGATTTTGATGAAATTTTTTGTGTGTGTTCAAGGGGATCTGAGAATGGTTTAGATTCACAATTTTGTCCGCTGGACAACCCCTATTTTTTTAGGGCGGTACGAAGTTCGCTGGGTCAGCTAGTAACTCATTAAAATACACCATTGTTCTGTTAATAGCCATACATTCGTATTGAATTCGATAACATAGTATGTTATCAATACGTACTTCCGTCTACGTACATTATACAGGCTGTTAAAAAAACCTATGACAAAGACTCTAAACTACGCATTCTGTACACTCAAACAAAAAATATTACAAAATATTATACGTAGGAAAAATTTGTATTTTTAAGTTATTTTTTTTTATGTTTTTATTTATTTTTAAGCATTTAACTGCTAGACGTTTAAATCTAAAGAAACGTTTTACTAGAAAAAAAAATCCACGCGGATCAGGCAGCAGACGGGACTCGAACCCGCACCCTTCGCAATTCGGGCGAATGCACTGACCAATTATGCTACTACATTGCATAACATCTAGCAGTTAAATGCTTCATCATAATCAGCCTATTAATGTCCCCACTGCTGGGGCACAGGCTTCCCTATGGATGGAATAGGGAGATTGGGCCATGACCCACCACGCGGGCCCAGTGCGGGTTGGTGGGTGATAACGACTGCAGATGCAGCCGGGACCAACGGCTTAACGTGCCTTCCGAAGCACGGAGGAGCTCGAGATAGTAAATTTTCGGTCACCCATCCAATGACCGACCACTGCGAAAGTTGCTTTAATTCAACGATCGCTGCGGAACGCGCTAACCACTTGCGCCATCGAGCTCCTCGTTAAATGCTTAAAAATAAATAAAAACATAACTATAATTGCTATTTCTTCTTAAATTTTTCCTTTCAAATGTTTAGTACTTGAAAAAGTATTCATTTGACATTGTGGGTTACCTACAATGCGAAGAGATGGCGCTGCCTTGCAGCTTAAGGCTAGGAAAATTCCGACGCGGCCGTCAGGGCCGTGGTAGCATAATTGGTCAGTGCATTCGCCCGGACTGTGAAGGGTGCGGGTTCGAGTCCCGTCCGCTGCCAATTTTTTTTTTTTTTTTGCCAGTACGCAGTGTATAGAACGGCGCGCTACTGTGGCGCTTCGCAAAGAATATGCCTGTGTGTATGTGTGTGCGTATGTGTAAGTGCATCGATAAAAGTTTCTAAATAACGTTATGAAAATAATAATGTAAAAATCTTGAAAAAAAATGTGACTTTGATCTTCAATATCTCCATAACCATAAATTTCCCAGATATGGTCCAGAAGAAAAAGTGATCGTCATGATCTGGAAAATACGTGGCCTTCAACTTCGTTAAAGGTTTTTTTACACCCTGTATATATAAAAGTGACATTGAGGGCATAATGTAACTGTCTGATTGTACGTTTGTACTCATAATCAGATAATAATCATTTAATTTATATAAATATACAGCAAAACATCATAATAGTCTTTATTATTAACAATCTAAAATAAATAATATGCTTTTGATAAATAATGCATTAACTATGTTCTGTTATTGATATACTATCATCATCAGCATATTAATGTCCTCACTGCTGGGGCACAGGCCTTCCCTATGGATGGAATAGGGAGATGGGGCCATGACCATGACCCACCACGCGGGCATAGTGCAGATTGGAGGGTGCTAACGACTGCAGATGCAGCCGGGACCAACGGCTTAACGTGCCCTCCGAAGCACAAAGGAGCTCGAGATAGTAAATTTTTGGCCACCCATCCAATGACCGATCACTGCGAAAGTTACTCAACTTCAACGATCGCAGCTGAACGCGCTAACCACCCACGCCATCGAGCTCCTCAATTCTTGTGTTTTGACATTTCTAAAATCAACCAGGTAGCCATTTTTGGTTAGATCGTAAAATATATATTAAATTTCATTGTGTGATAGGCATGTTGAAAATATATCGATGTATCGATATATCGATATTTTTTGTTCAATATATCGATATTTTTTGCCGATATATTTTGATTCGATATATCGATACAAAATAACCTATATCGAAATTCGTATCAAAAACGATATTTTTTTAATTATTAGCGGCTTACGATCTAACTAGTATCTGGATAAATTGTGACAGGATCTCTGGATCTGGATCTGGACTGGATGCTGTATTTAGTATTGTCTATTATTTGTAAATCTGTTTCGCTGGTGAATTGGTTGTGCTGATTTCCATTATATTCTGTGGAAGTGTGTGACTGTCTAGTGTTGTTTACGAAAGATGGCAGCTGAGAGGCCCTGCAATCATTTCATCATTCGGAAATAGGGTCTATTTTTAGGGAGATAATTTTCGTTCCATTATTACTCCGCGTGTCATGTAGTGTAGCGGCAATTTGGTACTGTAATAATTCTTTCTTTAATTATAATTTCTATTGAACTATTATTACTGTGCTAGGCTGACCTAAATATATTTTGAGGAAAATTGGTCCGATATATCGATATTTTTTCCGCAATATATCGAAGCCGATATTGATATTTTTTTTTAAATATCGATGTATCGATATATCGATATTTTTTTCAACTTTCGACATCCCTATTGTGTGATCTTTTGCAATGTTAGTTAACCTCATAGCAGTCAGCTCTATAAAGTCGTGCTATATGTATCACATGCCTTCTTTATTAATTGAATTACCGTGTGATTGATTGAATAAATATAAAAAAAACCAACGTGTGTACAGAGTACGTATGTCAGAAGTGAAACGAACTGTCATTATAACAATTATAAATATATACAGGGTGTTACAAAAATACAAATAAAGCTTGAAGGGCGTTGAAGTACATCACATAAGGAGTCTTCTCTAATTTACTTAAAATATTTGCATGAAGTTTTAACTTTTTATAAAAACGGTTATTTTTTATTATCCTCGAACTAGTGATGTGTTTTAAAATGATCGATATTTCTATTAATCATTAATAATAACTGTTTTTATAAAAAGTTAAAACTTCATACAAACATTTTAAGCTAATTAGACAAGACTCCTTATATGATATACTTCAACGCCCTTCAAGCTTTATTTGTATTTTTGTAACACTCTGTATATTAACATAATTACATTATTTTATTTATTTATCATCAACAAGTTTCAACAGCGTTTTACACAATATAATCTAATATAAAATTTTAAACGGTACTTTAGCCAATTACAGAAACTCACTTTGTATTCAATTTAAAAATTAAAATGATTACGTAGGGTAGAAATTACAAATTAACAATAATATAAAAGAAATACCAACAAAGATTCAAATTAATTTTGCGATAAATATAAATATCTATATAAATCAAAATTATAAAAGGAGCATGATAACTAACTTTGTGTAAATGAGTGTGTACGTAAGTGTTTGGTGTAGCGCGTGTGCGTGTGTGCGTGCATGCCTTCCGTTAAAAAAAAATCAGCGAAATGCATGAGCAACATTATTTAAAAAAAGTAAAAATTGAACAAAACTAATAAGAATTCTGATCATGCGATGTTTTCTGTGCTGATGGCCGGGGATACCTGATCATCCTCCGCAGTACACTTCTCTGTTTTCTCTAATCTAGTTCCTTCCATTCCATTCGAAACTCAATCAAAGTTTGCTCAATGTTTTAACAATCACTTGCGAGTTTTTGTGTAAAACAATACGTTTTCAGTGTTTTAATTATGGAAAGTGGCAGGGCCGGATTTAGGATTGTGTAGGTCCCGGGCCACTTAGGATTTGTATTCTTGTTAACCCATCGAAATGTTGTTATTTCTTAAGCTGTTGTGGAGGCCCCTGGACCACAGCCCCACCTGCCCTGCCTTAAATTCGGCCCTGCGGGCAAGTACCACCCCACTCAGCCATTAAGCGATCGGAGTACTCCCTCAAGATGGGTATTTTGATATTTCACTGATTGCCTGATTGGAGTGAACAAATATAGATCAATGATTTCTGTTATTTAAGATTAATATAATCAAATAATCATGTATGTTAGATGTACAAAGTACTGTAGGCTGTAGGTAAAGGTAAAAGAGCAAAAAAAATCAAGGAAAAGAAGAAGAAAGTTTTTTTTTTCCCAAGTCTATTGTGGGGGCCCCCCGTTTGTGGAGGCCCCGGGGCTTTCGCCCCGGTTGCCCTCCCCTAAATCCGGCATTGGAAAGTGGCATCAAAAACGGTAGCAAAAGTGGGAATTGTACTGATTTTATTCCTACTGAGGATATATTGATGAGATTAAATGCCAAGGATGAAGATAGAACTAATAGTTATATTCAAGAACTCATAGACTTAGAAGGGGAGTAAATATTGCCTTAACGGGTGTTGATTTTATTGACTATTATATGTTAAATTAAAAATAATGAAAGTGTATTATATTTTTTTTATAAATACTATCCTTTTAATTTTTCTGTGCTATTTTTTTCAATGAACCTAAATCCAACCCTGCTAATATCTATAATAAAACTCAAAAGTGACTGAATGACTAACATAGTGATCTATCAACGCACAGCCCAAACCACTGGACGGATCGGGCTGAAATTTGGCATGCGGGTAGATGTTATGACGTAGGCATCCGCTAAGATAGGATTTTGATCAATTCTACCCCCAAGGGGATAAAATAGGGAATGAAAGTTTGTATGAAACTTTGTCAATTTTAAACTGATCGGGCTGAGACTTTGCATGCAGCTATAAGAAGAATCATAGATGAATGTCATTGTATATAATATAAGCCTGAGAACAAAAACTGTAGTCTACACTTCAGCTCTACACCAAAGCGAAGCGAGAGCGGGCCGCTAGTTTGATATAAACACAAAGAACACAAGGTAAAATATCAGAAAGACCCTCTAATCTTTTTATTCGTACATTTATTTCTATTAAGAAACGTCCTCATGTTAAGTCATGCAACCGCTTGAAACCTTGGCACAGTTTCAGTTCAAGATTTAATATGCACGCTTGAAAAACAAGTTGTTACACGTTTTCAGAGACATTTGAAAGAAGGAAACTAGAGTGTGTCGTACACAGAACACACAAAGAGGTTACAAGGGTGATCATAGACTGTTTGTGTGGGAACCGAGGTCGCTAGCCTCCACTACACTTCCACGTAATAGATGATAGCCAATTAAACGATGCGACATCAAACAAACGAACCAATGAGCGCTCACACCCGAGAACAACCACGCAATCAGAACCACGTTTTGATGTCGCGTCGTTTGATTGGCTATTATCCACAGGTCCGTGCTATTATTTATTATTATTATTGCTATTATTTATATTATAATTTGACGACCTCCTTGGCGGAGTGGTTTGTACGCCGGGTTTCATGGTGTCGCCGACTCGAGAGGTCCCGGGTTCGAATCCCGGTGGGCGCAGATGTTTGTGTGATGAATTCGAGCATTTGTACTCCAGTCATGGATGTTTAATATGTATTTCTATATAAATATACTTATATTTGTATCAGTATATGTATTCTATCCGTTACCCTGGTATCCCATAACACAAACCTTATAGTGCTTAGCTTGGGGCTAGGCTAATTGGTGTGAGTGTTGGAAATATTTATTTATTTATTATCTATAAACGTGGAAATGTAGTGGGAGCGAGTCGGCGACATCAGTTCCCGCACAAACGATCTATTTGCTATGCTCTGTTTCGGCTGTCACTTGCCTGTTCTTTGCGACAGCTATGAGTTCGATCACCTCTATGATTTGATCGCGTGTTCTCACGTCAAGATTGTTTCACCTGCAAATATTTGAACGAAACGGAAAGCGAACACACAATATGTCACGCAATATCGCTCGTGTGGTAGCTGAGTAGTGTGAGTGACCCCAATCTGTGGTGCAGGGTTGCCAACCGTAGAACTTTTTAGGTTTCATGTCCGTCCGTATGTCACAGCCACTTTTTTCCGAAACTATAAAAACTGCACTTTTGAAACTTGGTAAGTAGATGTATTCAGTGAACCGCATTAAGATTTTCACACAAAAATAAATAAAAAAACAAGAATTTTTTCCTTGAAAAGAAGAAAGAAAGAAAGGTTTCCCCTTTCTTCCCATTTAAAAGTTAAAAGTGTGTATAAAAACATGTCTCCTTAAGAAAGGTTACTATGCTGTTAAGATTTAATAAATGATAAGTCACCTTGGGCTTAATATAATAGACTAAGTCATTTAACTTTGCTCATTTGGTTGAAAATTGTTTAAGCCACTTCTAATTATTTAAAAAATAGTACCTAGTTATACTTAACTTTTGTTAATTAATAATATTAATGTGATGGAAGTTGACATCAACACATGTTTTCAATTTATGATGTCATCTTTCAATTGACGACTCTATATGAAACAAAACAGGGAGAAAAAAATAGCCCTTGCTGAATTTCTTGCCGGTTCTTCTCAGTACAAGGTCTCCCGCCGTAGATTTACGAACCGATCGATGGCGTAGCGTTTGACTTTCACAAGAGATTGTAACAGCCTAGACTGAATAAATGAGTTTGAGTTTGAAACTGAAACTCAAAAAACATTTTCAAACGAACTACAAGAACTTTTATATTATGTTACTTGCTGCTACGGAACCCTTCGAATGCGAATCCGACTCGCCTTTGGCCGCTTTCTTTTTCCTCTATACAGGGTGTTACAAAAATACAAATAAACGCCCTTAAATTTAAGGGTTGAAGTACATCATATAAGGAGACGTCTATAATTTTTTAAAAATATTTGCATGAAGTTTTAATTTTTTATAAAAACAGTTATTTTTAATGATTAATAAAAATATCGATCTTTTTAAGACACGTCACTAGTTCGAGGACCATTAAAAATAACTGTTTTTATAAAAAGTTAAAACTTCATGCAAGTATTTTAAGCAAATTAGAGAAGACTCCTTATATGATGTACTTCAACGCCCTTAAAATTTATTTGTATTTTTGTAACATCCTGTATATGGTTTTAAACTTTCATGGTTACCCTACTGTGTTGTAACTGTATACAAAGGCGGAGAAGCGAACCCGGAGTCTCGTTACAGTATGACGAAAATCTTATGACGCGTGCCAGAAAATTTTCTTGAGTCAAACAAACAACCAAACAAATTCTTCAGCTTTAAATATTGGTATAGATATTTTGCTGTAAAACTATGTAATAATTCTCAAGAAAATATTACTAGAAAAAATTCCACGCGGACCAGGCAGCAGACGGGACTCGAACGCGCACCCTTCGCTATCCGGGCGAATGCTCTGACCATTATGCTGCCGTGTCGATTTTTTTTTTAATCTGACATTATATGCATGTCCTCATCTATATGGGTCAGAACTGAAAATCAGCGATTTACTCTCTGAGTAAATGTTTCACTGAGTTTTCGCCCATTCGCATCGCTGCTGCACACGAAAATATCATAGTATAGTTGTATAAATATAATTTGTTGCATGTTTTAAAGGATTTACATAATAGGGGTGATGACGGGGTACAGTAAACGAAATTCTATTTAGTCCGTCAGTTAGATGATCAAAAAATAATGGACACGTATTTTTTCTTTGGGCAATCAACCAAAAAATGACAAAGTTATAGCGCGTCAAAGTTTGGGAGTAGGGGCTCGTGACGTCACTTTTGAGTGAATTTTCACTTAGAAGTGTACTCAAACGTGACGTCATGCGACTTTTCAAATCAATATATCTCTGCAATGTTTATATTATGTGAAAAAAGAAAAAATACGTGTCCAATACTTTTTGATCATCTACCTGATAAACGAAGAAAAAAAAATAGTCATCATCCCTATTGTAAAATTTGTCTTCAATTTTGTATGTGTGTATGTTGGTGCGAATAAAGTTTTATCTATCTATCTATGTATCTATCGAATTCTTTCTAGCCTTCCTTAAGCTGCGAGGCAGCGCTCATCCAGCAGTTACATTTCCATAAAAAAAAAATTTTTAAGTACTAAAACTTTTTTTTCTTTTACAGGTATATACCCAGCTGATGCAATAGTCACAAACGCTAAATTAACTTTAAGGTAAACTTAGAGAATTAAGAATTAGTGTTAATTAAACTTAAAAAAATTATTCAGATCAAAATCAAACGCCCCGCTCAGAGACGTCAGTTATCTTTTTAGTTGTACTACTACCATAATCCTAATTTTAAATTCATGCTATTTAATCCATTACTGATAATTTTAATTTATATTTTTTTATCAATTTGTCAATCTTTATCAGTTTCATGTGATGAAAACGTGTCAGCCACACATAGGTTTAGCAATTTTTTTTCTATCAAATATAGTATTTTCGAAACTTTCACCTCTAAAAATATAGTAAGTAGATGGAAAAAATATATATATATGGTATGTGGTTAAATAGGGATGATGGCCAATTTTTTTTTCTTTGTTTACCAGGTAGATTATCAAAAAGTATTGGACACGTATTTTTTCTTTTTTCACATAATATAAACATTGCAGAGATATAATGATTTGAAAAGTCGTATGACGTCACGTTTCGGTACTCTTATAAGTGAAAATTTACTCTAAAGTGACATCACGAGCCCCTACTCCCGAACTATGACGCGCTATAACTTTGTCATTTTTCGGTTGATTGCCCAAAGAAAAAATACGTGTCCATTATTTTTTGATCATCTAACTGACGGACTAAATAGAATTTCGTTTACTGAACCATTGTCATCACCCCTATTATTTAAGTACCTTATGAGATATGCAGATCATTCCTAATGAAAATAATAAGTTTTATTTTCTGTTAAATAAGCGAAATTCTAATTCTAGAATGTATTTTATTGACATACTTACCAACTTAAGGATTTTTTTTGTGTTTGATCAGAAGTTTCATTAGGAAACATTGGGACGTGTGACTTGACCGGCTTTTCATGCTGCCTTTTTACATTTTTTTTTACTATTTT
Organism: Chilo suppressalis; assembly: GCA_902850365.2. Taxonomy (NCBI): domain Eukaryota; kingdom Metazoa; phylum Arthropoda; class Insecta; order Lepidoptera; family Crambidae; genus Chilo; species Chilo suppressalis. Next base: position 13,613,605 of record OU963919.1, read on the forward strand.
AAATATTAATTTTTTTTAGGTGCTTAATATGTGGTCACAAAGTTTAAAGTATAAAGCTTTGTGTTATTTTTTTATCTTTTAATAATTTCGGGCAGGGATGATAATTATATTTTTTTAAACTGGCAACAAAAGCTGGTCGACTTAAAATCAAATTTATTTTCTATATCAACTTATCTTATAGACTATTTTGCAATTTTTTTGTTAAGATAATTTCATAATCATTAATTTTTGTTAAGATAATAATTTTAAGAACAGAGTTTAATTTTCAATATATACATATGTATTATTAAACCTAGACTTTTTTTTTACTGTGCTACAATAAACAAAAATTATTTTTTATAATTCAACTTATATTGTTGAATAATTATTTTTTTTTACATGAACTGTTTTTTTATTAAAACCATTTATTTTTTGTTACCAACTTTAATATAAAAAATATTATTTGCTAAATTTTTACAATTACTTTCAAAATAATCACTATATTTGTCAAACGTGTCTTTAAAAAAAATACAATTTTATTTTAGTGTTATTAAATTATTAGTATTATTTTTCTAAGAGTTTTCATAAGAATAATGAACAATATTATTTTAAGTTTACCATGACATGTTCTTATTTCTACAACTCATTGAAAATCATTGTCACAAATATATAATCATTTTATTTTTGTAATAATAACCTAACTTTAATAACAAAGTATCGCTGTATCATTTTTGACAATAAAAAGAGAATCAACATACATGAGTCATCTCAGTATTTATAATTTTTATTATTTCAAAGCATGTAACTGCTTGATGTTTAAATCTAAAGAAAATATAACTAGAAAAAAATCCACGCGGGCCAGGTAGCAGACGGGACTCGAACCCGCACCCTTCGCAATCCGGGCGAATGCACTGACCAATTATGCTACCGCAGCCCTCACGGACCGCGTCGAAATTCTTCTAGCCATTCTTAAGCTGCAAGGCAGCGCCATCTCTTCGCATTATAGGTAACCCACACGGTTCGAGTCCCGTCTGCTGACTGGTCCGCGTGGAATTTTTTCTAGTTATATTTTCTTTAGATTTTAACATCTCAGTATTGTTAAATTTTTAGATCGATAGGTTTTTGCTGCTAATAATGAACACAACTCCCTACATTGGGCGGGGGCCTCAATCTGTATTCTAAATTCTCTAAACTTTAAACTAAATTCAAGAGAACAGTCTGTCCTTTTCGTTCTGTATTGAGCATAACAAGGATATACTAGTGACGATTCAGACATGAATCTTTAAACCCAAACTTAAAGGAGATTGCTCAAATTGGCCCAAATGGTCAAAAAATATTGACATATACGTTAATTCTTGGCGTAATTTTTACTTTATTTTACAGTCATTAGATTTTAACACCTTTGTATAATATATTCATTTTAAAAAGGATTTTTAATTTTACCGGTTTGGAAAGCATACGAATCATTTTTAATGGCTATGGGCGGTGTCCGTGATGCTAGCGTACCCACGATCAATATACGGTTTTTCGTTATGCCATTAAATACTGCATAAATAGTGCCAAATTAGTGTAAAAATCAAAAAAATAGTGCCTCTTTAAATTAAGAAATAAAGACCATTTTTACTGTGTACGCTACCATGACGTCAAGCTAGCGTACCCATGGCCGACCCCAAGAACGGCATATATTTAAGCAACGAAATTGGCACACAAAAATAGTACTCAAATAGTGCCCTGGCTTTACAAAATTTCATATTCAATACTCTTAAAGGACCAAAGATATTGAAGTAAACATTCTTAGCTGGCGTCAACTTGGCGTACCCATAATAGTTCTCATAGAAAATGAACTTTTCTCGTTATCAATTCGATATGTATAAATAGTGTGTCAAATAGTGCCTCCAACAGTAAAAGTATTTTATGTGAATTCGCAGTAAAACAATATAAAAAAAGCAATTAAATTATTTTTTATATATGAAGTACAGTCATGTACAGAAGTGATAATATTTTCGTAGTATAGTAGGTAAGTAAGGTACTTAGTAGGTAGGTAGAAATTCTTAAATGAATTTATGATTGGTGAATTCGAATTGAAATAAAATATCTTTTAAAAAAAGTACCTATTTATTTTAGTAAAAATACATATAAAGATAATCTCTTAGTGTATAAATTAATTTTGTGTGCAACTGTACTACAATACATTTGTTCCTAGAATTTAACATCCTCCTTATGTATTGTTGTGATGCGGAGTCACATAAAATACTTTTACTGTTAGAGGCACTATTTGACACACTATTTATACATATAGAATTGATAACGAGAAAAGTTCATTTTCTATGAGAACTATTATGGGTACGCCAGGTTGACGCCAGCTAAGAATGTTTAGTTCAATATCTTTGGTCCTTTAAGAGTATTGATTATGAAATTTTGTAAAGCCAGGGCACTATTTGCGAACTATTTTTGTGTGTCAATTTCGTTGCTTAAATATATGCCGTTCTTGGAGTCGGCCATGGGTACGCTAGCTTGACGTCATGGTAGCGTACACAGTAAAAATGGTCTTTATTTCTTAAATTAAAGAGGCACTATTTTTTTGATTTTTACACTAATTTGGCACTATTTACGCAGTATTTAATGGCATAACGAAAAACCGTATATTGATCGTGGGTACGCTAGCATCACGGACACCTATGGGCGTAGTAACATTCAACCAAAGAATGATTGAAGTTGTTTATATAACATAAAAACAAATCTATTTTATAAAGTTCGTTAGATTGTTTTTTTTTATTACACTATGGTATTAATATCCACAACTATATTATCATTTTCACTACATGCAAATGTGCTAAGATGATTATTATAGATGGTAGGCGACATCATAAAATCTAACAAAACTATCTGTCAATCTACATTCTGTATATACCTGAATCTAATACATAATTTCGGTACTTGGATTGATTTACTATATAAGTTATTTGTTTTTTATTATTTTAATACCTATGTACCTATTTGCAAACATAACCTCGAAATCATTCAGTGTATATGGTTTATAGAAGTTCTCAGGGTCCGTCAATAATATTCATTTCTAGAGTAATTTAAATATAATTTGGAATCTAGGAAACAATGTTTCATGATTATTGGTCCTTAGGCCAAACATTTATGGAAGCTGAGCAATCTCCTTTGACAGCAGTGTATCCTTGTCCATTCTCTATACAGAATGAAAACGAGAGACTGATGTTAAATTTAGTTTTAAGATTAGAGAATCATGCAAGGTACAACACCAGCGCTGTCAAATTCAATTAGAGGTTAAGAGAATACTAGAAGCCGGCCCAATATTAAGTTTAGTCGGAATCTTTCGTTATTTTAATATTTTTAAATATAGGGACAAGTGGGGGGCAGTGTAACATAAGGAATATTTCTGCCCTTTTCTTTATCTCTTGTATCGTCTTGATTTTCACTTAATTAATTTATAAATTACCTAAAGTGAAATTTAGTACCTAACTCTTACAATCTATAAATGAACATAGAAATTCGTATGTAACGCAGCTCTTCCATCTCTCATTGAGTTGCGTGCCCGACATAATCATAATCAAAATCATTTATTCAGTTTAGGCTGTTACAAGCACTCATGAATGTCTAGAAGCTACGCCATCGTCGGTTCGTAAATCTACGGCGGGAGACCTTGTACTGAGAAGAACCGGCAACAAACTCAGCAAGGGCTGTTTTTCTCTGCCTGTTTTATTATTACAGAGTCGTCAAATTGGAAAATTACTTCAGAGATGATTTCATAATGATTGTATTTTGTCAAAACTTATATTGAAAATATTTTTGTACATTGTGGATAGGGTTTTCAACTTTTTTCTATCAAATATAGTATTTTTGAAGCTGTTACCTCTAAAAATATGGTAGATGGCAAAAAATGGAAAAAAATATAGTTTGTGCTTTAAATCTATATTTTAGAAATTAATGTATTTTTTTGCTCTATGCCTTAATAATATTTTTTTTATTTTTAAGAAAGCTTTTACTGGCATATATCTGCTTTAAGCAAAATATAGTTTAGACATTATGGTTTTTGACCCCCTGATATAGTAGGATACTATATTATATTACCCTTATTGTGGGTATGCTCTAAAGAAATTCAAGTGATGTTGTTAGTCTAATATGCCGCCATCTTGGACAGCTGTCGTCAGAATTCAAATGGCCGGGGTAAAAACAGAAATATTTGTTTTATTACACTCGGCCCCTTGTTACATTTTGCCCCACTTGTCCCTATTTTTCTAGCAGTAAGCATACCTAGGTAAGAATTATTTTTGAAAACATTATAAATGTTTAGTTCCTAAATTGATAATGCCTATAAAGTTATACTAAATAAATGTATTATTATTATTTTAATGTATTTCAAACCATTTCATTGGAAGTGTTGGATACAAAATCTCAATAAAAGGAATTTCTATAAAGTCTGTCAATTAGATTATTAAAAAATAATGGACATTTATTTTTCAACCAAAAAAAATGAAAAACATTTAGTGCGTTTAAGTTTAGGGGTGGGATGGGGTGGGGGATCGTGAGGTCACTTCTAAGTTGTTTCCAAGTGAAAATTGTACCAAGACCTGACGTCGTGCGGAATTTCAAATAAATATAATACCTATATCTTGAATTTTTTGATAATGTAAGTAAAGAAAAAATACGTGTACCATAATTTTTTTGATAATCTACCTCGCAGATGACCTTTCCAGCGTCACCGGGTCTGGGGACGGCGAGATCCTAAGGGGACCTCAAGCCGAGAATTGTCGAGTGCCTCTAGAGGTATTCTAGGCGGATGGCATTTCCCCACGGGGAGAGTCTTCTCTCCGCCTGGAGCCTCTAGACCACGAGCACCTGAGGGGTCGTGGATATCGTTATCCGCATTATTTTGTCGAATATACAGGGTGTTACAAAAATACAAATAAAGCTTTAAGCTTTATGGGCGTTGAAGTACATCATATAAGGAGTTTTCTCTAATTTTCTTAAAATATTTGCATGAAGTTTTAACTTTTTATAAAAACAGTTAATTTTAATCAATACTTAATATTATAAAGCTGCAGAGTTTGTTTGTTTGTTTGTTTGAACGCGCTAATCTCTGGAACTACTGGTCCGATTTGAATGATTTTTTCAGTGTTGGGTAGTCCATTTATCGAGGAAGGCTATAGACTATATGTTTTTTTTTTCAAAATTAGGGATCCGTAATAAAATTGCTATTTTGTAACAAGGTGTAAAATCGAAAACCTATTTTTGCGTGCGCTGCATAAACTATTGACAATAGAACAAAATGATGTACTACGGGTTTGTAGATCCCATTAAGACCTACAAAAAAGTCCGCGACAACATATATCTAGCTATCATGGTTTAATCACAATAACCGATTTTGTGTTCAAAATAATTATTAAATCGTCTGAAGAAAAAAAAACTACGTTAAATATGTATCATAATATTAAAAACGCAAACAACCCTTAATTTTCACCCCTCTATCACCCATATTTTTATGGCGATACGAAGTTCGCTGGGTCAGCTAGTGATTAATAAAAATATCGATCGTTTTAAGACACGTCACTAGTTCGAGGATCATTAAAAATAACTGTTTTTATAAAAAGTTAAAACTTCATGCAAATATTTTAAGAAAATTGGAGAAGACTCCTTATATGATGTACTTCAACGCCCTTCAAGCTTTAATTGTATTTTTGTAACACCCTGTATATTGTGTAGGTACCAACACTTTTAGTAAATTGGTTTGTATTTAAGTTGCGATTTGGCGGAGGCACATGTGGCTCTATTAAAATATTGTAATCCCAGTGTTTATTTTTATAGTCGAATAAATGTTTATTTATCCTTGAATTTTTTGTTTTTCTTACTCTAAAACGGATAACTGTTATCAAGGGCGTTATTACCGCAGAACACAGGAAGAGGTTAGTAGGGTGATTAGGGTTGGGCTTTTTGTCCGCGAAGCAATAAAAACCGCGTCTGCCCGTCGATGTCTGCGGCTGCCCTCACTGCGTACACAAAGCATACGACGGACAGAAGCAGTCAGTTCAGGACGTTCGTTCTAGTGAATAGTCCATCACTAATAAAAAGCGCGTGGCGCGGACTGAGCTGACCGCCCCGCGCCGCCGTCTGCGTTACTGCATATAAACTGGTTTGTGTGAATCACGGCGGGCAGCCGCGGACATGCCGCGCCGCCACTGCCCGCCTGGCACCCAAGACGCGGTCTTTTTGCCCTCTGTGTGCGATTGTACTATAGGATTCACTTTGTGCTAACGTTCGCGGCGAAATTGACCGGCCAGCTCCGCCCCGCCGTCTGCAAAGCGCCTAAAAGTAGAAAAAAAGAGTACATTGTGTCCAAAATAAATTACTTTTCATTCCACTTTATTAGTAAGCATAAAAATATATTTTACGTTGCCACTAGCAACTTTTAATAATTTGTAGCTACTAATCGTTCCAAACACTTCAAGAAACATTAGAATGCGTCACACCGACATTCTAATGTAAAAAGAAAAACAGAATAATTTAACTTAAGACTAGGCTGTATGGGCATTGCTCCCCTTGCCTTCCCTGAAAAGGGAGAACTTAACCAAAAAAAAATGTAGCTACTAAAAATTTGTAGTTCTTTTCCGCAACGGGAAATGTCGTGGTACAAAGCTATACAGCCACGACAATGTCGCAAGAATGAGCTAAGGGCGTCATATTTTACATACTGTCTGACCGTTTTATTCAAAAATTCTTCATATCAATCTCTTTTTGTATATTCTATGCAAAGTTAATCCCCGAGTAATGAAACCACATAAAATAAATGATTTTCGCGTACTTTATTGTTGGCATAAAGTATAGAGTACAATTACCCGAAATAACGTACAATACTTTATAATAAAGTACGGGTGGCAACCCTAAGGGTGATCATAGACGAACCGAAGGTTGCCGCGCCGGCTTGCCCTCACTACACTTCCACTTAATTGACAATAGCCAATCAAACGACGCGACATCAAACAATTGAACCAATCAGCGGGTTGATCCAAGAGCAACGACGCAATCAGAACCAAGATTTGGTCAAGTTATGAGCATTTGCTCACACATACCTTGAGAAGCTCGATGGCGTGGGTGTTAAGCGCATTCGGCTGCGATCGTTAAAGTTAAGTAAATATCGCAGTGGGAGGAGGAGGTGGATGGAGGGTCCTCTAATAAAAATATAGGTACATCAAATAGTCATCCATCCGATTTGGTTTTTTTACTTGCTTCCTCGAGGTGCGTGTCCTTTTTTCAGATTCGCCGCAGTTTCAACTTTTTAAAGACTTAGCTTCTTCCAGAATTTGATTAAACATTTATATTTTCTTTGTAATGCCTGCCACATCGACAAAGCTTGAATAAGAGAAATTGAGTTTTCATGTTTTGGAAAACCAGTGTTAGAATCAGTGGCTTCTCTATCCTGTTGAAGTCTGTTTGCTTTCATGAGGTGAAAATTGTTGGCATGGATAGCAAAAAGTTACATCTTTCTCGACAGAATAATGCAACCATTTATAACGCTTGAACCGATCGGAAACAATCGCTCTGTTATGTTGTTTTGGATATGTGTTTAAAACAACTTGTTTCATTTGTTCTCCGATTTGTGCAATATCAGAAGGAATACCATAGCTAACATTACCAACTTATCATCAAAAAGTTGCAACCTTAGTAGCATCGATTTAGATGTCTCATACTAAGAGTTTCGAAATACTTCATGTTTTGCATAGAAAATGCGCTGTGTTCATGATGACCTTCAGTCTTTTAGGACGAACAAGGTCACTTCTGATTATATTCTCACTAATAATATACAGGACGTCCCACGGGTCCCACAAAAAGAAGACATCATTTTATTTTTAATAATAAATAGATCTGCATTCACAGATTTTTTTTAAATCGCCTGCTACAAAATGGAATCAAACTCGTGAAATTTTAAAAAGAAATACATGGAGTATTTTATGACAACCATCGAAAGGGTTAATCATAAAGATTATTGTGATATATGTACGTGATACTTTTCTTTCATTTAAAATGCTATGTTATTGAGGAAAAAATAATCCTATTTAATCAGAAGTGACCTTGTTCGTCCTTTAGGACTAAGGTCATGCATTGCTGGAATTAATATGAAAGGAAAACATAATTTTAGTCAATAAGGAAGCATACCTAAATTGGTTAGGACGCTGCTCTATCATTCGGGGTACCTCAAGGTAGTGTGTTAGGTCCTACGCTTTTTCTGATTTATATCAACGAACTTTGTAACCTAAATATCACAATACTCACATTTTCTCCTACGCCGATGATACTGCCATCGTCATTCTTGGGAAACACTGGGCTACTGTTAAGAAAAATGCGTAAGGTGGCTTCCGATTGATGTACAACTGGTTGCTTACCTTAAATTGCTGACTTTGAACACGACTAAAGCAAACTACATCTGTTTTAATTACTTCAAACTTAAAATCCATTCCTACAGGAATGGATGAATGTTACAACATTAATACGAGACAAGCTCGTTGTAATTGTCCTGCCATAGATAAAGTTGATAAAACAAAATATTTAGGAGTTGTGATAGATCAATGGCTTTCTTGGCATTCGCATATTGAACTAGTCTCACCTAGAGTCAGAAAACTGATCTGGTTCAAAATTCAATTCAATTCAAATTCAATATCGTTTATTCAGTCTAGGTTGCTACAAGCACTTGTGAATGTCGAAAAGCTACGCCATCGGTTCGCAAATCTACGGCGGGAGACCTTGTACTGCGAAGAACCGGCAAGAAACTCAGCAAGGGCTGTTTTTTTCTCCCTGTATTATATACAGAGTCGTCAAATTGAAAAATGACTTCAATATAAGGTAACTCATAAAGTCACTTTCCATTACAAATGCAACTAATATAAAAATTGTGACTATATAAAAACTGGTTTAACAAAGTTTAGGAATGCCGTGTTCTTCTGTTTAGGCAAAAAAAATTAACGATTAAAGTTTAGTACAACGATTAATAGTACCCAATGAAGCAAGAGCAGACTCATCTCCGCTAGCAGCACCCATTCACGAGCATGACGCATGAACCAGCCATCGCTTCGCTCAAGCTTATAGGCGGGCAACGACCCGCCTATTATTTAAGACATTGACACATGTCAAGAAATATCCTTAGGGAAACCTACACCTCTCTGGTGCAATCAATCTGAACTTACAGCATTACCATATGGGGAGGAGCAGGAAAAACTAAAATGATCGAGGTTGAACGTGCTCTACTGAAAGTGATGCTCTTCAAACGCAAAAGATTCCCGGCGGCCGCTTTATATGCTATCAGTAAAGTTATGTCAGTAAGAATGCTATACATAAACAATATAAGTAACAATATAACAATACAAGTGGCTACCTATTTGTCTTCACCGGAATTCTCATATTCTTGCTCTCCTTTACAACATATTGTTCAATCCTAAGTCCCCGCGCTATCTTAAGGAATGTTTTAATTTCTTTCATACTTCTAACACATTATCGCTTAGGTCATCAGAAAATCTTACTCTCATGACTTCTGTACACGGATCATCTTTTTATAGCTGTTCGTTTGCAGTACGTGCCGTACATCTGTGGAACTCTCTCCCACTTACCATAAGACGTGCGGCATCCATTCACGCTTTTAAAAACCTTGTTAAGTCCTACTATCTGTCCTTATAAAACTTTCGATTATAATCTTTAATGTGATTACTACCTACTAAACTAGATTTATTTAGATATGTTTATTGTTGTGTATGTATATATTTATATAAGAGTATTGTATATTTTAATTAATATATATGTATATATTATTACCTATATCACTCAAGTGATTTACGCCGCCTTCTCTCCAACTTCCGTCTAGTCCTCTCCATCCAAAGGTTGCCTGGAAGAGATCGTTCTTAGCGATAAGGCCGCCCATTGATACACTAGTTTAAATTGGTTTTGTACTAAAGGAGATTACTCAAATTGACCCAAATGCACAAAAAATATTGACATACACGGTAATTCTTGGCGTAATTTTTAATTTAATTTACAGTCATTAGATTTCAACGGACACCTTTGTATAATATATTTACTTTAAAAAGGACTTTTAATTTTATCGGTTTGGAAAACATACGAATATTTTTTAATGGCTATGGGTATAGTAACATTCAGCCAAAGACTGATCGAAGTTGTTTATATAACATAAAAACAAATCTATTTTATAAAGATCGATAAAATAAATCATTTTTTTATTACACTGTGGTATTAATATCCACAACTATATTATCATTTTCACTAGATGCAAATGTGCTCAGACAATTATTATAGATGGTAGGCGACATCATAAAGTCTATTGCCATATATTTTTAGCTAAACACCTCCATAAAGACATTATAATCTGTATATATGTTAGACTTTAAGGTATCTATGGGCCTACGTTCCCTGACTATAAATTAATAAATAGATAAAATTATAAGGTGCGATACACTAAAAATCTAAAATATGGTTATCTTAAAAACATAACAAAAATAATGAAGCTACTGAATATATGGCTATAAAACCTAAATCTCTTAGCTTTCTTTGGTTAACGAGAGTTTAAAAATTCTCTCTAATCTGTGGCTCATTCACAATCATCACACAGTTTTTGTTACAGAGTACCTTATTTTAACCGGAAATGACACCTGATTTTAAAAGTTACTCTTATGCATTAACTTTAAAAACAGGCAACTATCTGTTAATCTACATGCTCTATATACCTGAATCTAATCCACAATTTCCCTAGTTTACTATATAACTTATTTGTTTTTTATTATTATAATATGTTCAGTGTATATGGTATATAGAAGTTCTTAGGGGTGTCCGTCAATAATATTTGTTTCTACAGTAATTTATATATAATTTCGAATCTAAGAAACAATTTTTCATGATTATTGGTCTTTAGGCCAAACATGTATGGAAGCTGAGCAATCTCCTTTAATGTATTCTGTGGTGTACAATAAAGCGTTTTCTATTGTATTGTAATATAAAACATTCTTCGCACTATATTAAAAAGACATAAAACCACTCCATATGATCCAAACAAAATGAAGGATAGGATCAAGAACTTTATTCCCCTCAACGTAACTAGGACCAACTTCGCTAATAAACAATATACCATTTAACATTGACCTACAATGCGAAGAGATGGAGCTGCCTTGCAGCTTAAGAAAGGTTAGAAATAATTCGACACGGCCTTAAGGGCCGCGGTAGCTAACGGTGGGTGCCTACGCCTGGATAGCGAAGGGTGCCAGTTCGAGTACCGTCTGTTGCCTTGTCCGCGTAATTTTTTTTCTAGTAATGTTTTATTTAGATTTAGAGAAACATCGAGCAGTTACATGCTTAAAAAGTACAAATTATAACAATAGGGTATTTGACAAGTTTTAGAAAACGATCTCACGTTATTGACCAATGTTTATGGAGTCCGTAAAAAGTGGATATTCATCATGCTGCTGTGTATTTCAGTAAAAATAACCAAATCAAAAACTCCATTTTCAAGTCGCCGCGAAAACGTTTCTCTGGAGAATATGGCGTCTTCCTAGTTACACGACTGTTATTAAAACTTCAAACGATACAATGTAATGTCACTTTAACCGGAAGTTTACTTGCGTGTGACGTCATTTTAGGCTACGCCAATCCCAAGCGTAGTAATATTTGACAGTATTAAAAATAAAATGCCAATTGTTAGCATCTGTGTTTAGAATGAATATTCGCAGGGGTTTTTACTATCTTTCCAAAAAAAAATATTCATAATTTTACTAAAAACCTACGAAAAAGATAATAGTTTTCTTATCTATTGTCACGTGACCCAAAACGCTTGGGATTGGCGGAGCCTTAAATGACGTCACACGCAAGTAAACTTCCGGTTAAAGTGACATTAAGTTGTATCGTTTGACGTTTTAATAACAGTCGTGTGACGTCACACACTAGTAAGACGCCATATTGTCCAGAAAAACGTTATCGCGGCAACTTGAAAATGGAGTTTTTGATTTGGTTATTTTTACTGAAATACACAACAGAATGATGAATATCCACTTTTTACGGACTCCATAAACATTAGTCAATAACGTGGGATCGTTTTCTAAAACTTGTCAAATACTCTATTCTTATAAAAATAGTATTATAAGAGTTACTTTATGGATTTAGGTACTGTATATTGAGATAGTTCATAAGCATAATTTAAGTATCTATGGAAGAGCAAAGTAACCTAGCACAAGCATTTTTTATGCCTAAAAGGTGACTTCAATCACTATTCAAGATAATGTAACCAAAATATGGTATTGAAATAAATTATTATTATTACATATTTGTTTATTAGGTTTTCACGCACATCACTCATTAAGTAAAACTAGTTTTTACGGGTTAATGCACGAAACTTTATTTATTTATTGACGTTTCGCAGCCTTTTCAGGTCTGCATCGTCAGAATAATGATTTTTTATTTAAAATTGTCGAGCTACCTTCGAAAGACTTATATTGAGCGTTCGGTTATTTCATTGCAAGATTTTTAAAATTTTATTGTCTATGTATGAATTTATTATTTAATTTACTTAATAAAGTATTTTATTTAAAATTCTTGCTTGTAATTTTGAGTTTATTTATTTATTTGACCCTAACTACCGTAAACTACCACCGGTTCAAAAATTGGGAGACCTTCCTGAGAAGAACCGGCGAAACAAACTCAAGAGAGGCTTTCTATCTCCTTCTTATGTTAAATTATACAAACAAAAAGAACTAATAGTATCTGATGGTCTTGCAGTGTGTGCTCGGGGTTGGGATTTTATGTTCACATGTTCACACACAATAAATCTGCAGTGTGTGAACATGCATTAGGGGGACCAAACCACTACATTAGATTTGATAGACCACAGATCCTTGCAGCTGAGCGGCGGTTCGTTCCTCGAATGATGCGCGAGGCTATTGAGATTAAAAAATATCCAAATTTCAATAGGGAAGATGATTGGTATATACCACCAGCTTGGGGACCTATTATACAGGAGATAAAATCCCAACCCCGAGCACACACTGCAAGACCATCAGATACTATTAGTTCTTTTTGTTTGCATAATTTAACATAAGAAGGAGATAGAAAGCCTCTCTTGAGTTTGTTTCGCCGGTTCTTCTCAGGAAGGTCTCCCAATTTTGGAACCGGTGGTAGTTTACGGTAGTTAGGGTCAAATAAATAAATAAACTCAAAATTACAAACAAGAATTTTAAATAAAATACTTTATTAAGTAAATTAAATAATAAATTCATACATAGACAATAAAATTTTAAAAATCTTGCAATGAAATAACCGAACGCTCAATATAAGTCTTTCGAAGGTAGCTCGACAATTTTAAATAAAAAATCATTATTCTGACGATGCAGACCTGAAAAGGCTGCGAAACGTCAATAAATAAATAAAGTTTCGTGCATTAACCCGTAAAAACTAGTTTTATTTATTATTATTACAATCTGAGGTAGGGTTGTCAGATTATTTTCTGAGATATATAGTGTTTGACGGTTTGAAGGATCGAAAAATAAAGTACACACAGAGAAACTAAAGTATTTTTATTATTGTCCATATTACAATTTTTACATGCATAAATATGTTCTATGTTCGTGTCACTTTTTTTTATGAGTGCCTTCGGAAATGTTTACGTAAACCCTAAACATTTAAACCCTAAACTTATCGTCAACTTGTGATCTTTGAAGTTATGTTTAAAATATGTATTTTTAGAGGAGCCCGAAGGCGCAGGTGGTTAGCGCGTTCGGCTGCGATCGTTGTAGTTAAGCAACAGCAAAAATTTCTATCTCGAGTTCCTCCGTGCTTCTACGTTAAGCCGTTGGTCCCGGTTGCATCTGCAGTCGTTAGCACCCGCCAATCCGCACTGGGCCCGTGTGGCGGGTCATGGCCCAAACGGTTATAATCCATGCGCTCCAACCGCGGATGTAATCACGCGCCCGTAAACCAAGGACGTTGGATCAGGGCCCACGTCGGCATGGTCGGGAACGAGAGAGCGAATGAGCTAGCGAAGGGAGCGGCTCTTGGGTTGAAATGTAAATCGCACTATGACGGCTGCCCCATCTCTTTTGTCAAGCGACATTTACGCGCTGAGACAAAAGTAGAATGGGGCAGACGTGATAGGAACGAAAATACGGCGGCCACAACAAAGGCATTTTTCCCTTGCGTGGAAAATGCCTTTGGAATAGTAAGGAAGATTGAGATTGACGGGATTGCTGCTCAGATATTCACGGGACACGGAGGTTTTTCCGCCTACCTCCATAGATTTAAGAAGAAGGACAACCCTAGATGCGTCTGCGGCCCAGGTGCAGAGGAGGACATCTTCCATGTTCTCATAGAGTGCCCCCAGTACGGAACACAAAGACACACACTGCAAACACGCATCGATACACAAATCAGTAAGGACACATTAAGGTAAATCTTTGAAAATGTGAAAGAAAGGAAACTATTCTTAGAGTTTAGTCGGGAAATAGTAAAAAATGTAATAGAAAGAAATAAGGACTAGTAAATAAAGCTAATACAGCACCTCAATTGTAAAAGAAGTATTTATAATGAAAATGTTAAAATAAGAAATATAACAAGAAGCAAATATGTAAAAATTCATAGGAAATAAATATACAAGAAAAATTATTGTAAAATAGAACAGAGAAACGAAAATGTAAATATTCATAATAAGAAAAAATATGTAATAGAATTATAAAGATAAGAGATAAAAAAAAACAAAAAAAAAGAAGCACAAAAAAAGAAAACAAAAGAATGGAAAACAAAACAGAATATAAAGACCTGTAACAAAACGGGGATTAATTAGAAAAAAAAAACCAAGGACGTTGGACGACGAAGGTCAAATCAAAATTTGGATTACATCCTTCGTCTAGATGGATGGCAACGGGCAAGGTCACCTTGGTTGGGACGTTGGATTACATCCGTCTGGCATAGGTCTTATTCACAAAAATGTGGGTTTGAGCCTGTCCCGCGCGGAACATAAAATTTTGATTTAAAAATCGGGACTTCCAGCTATGAAACGCTGATGTATTCCCTATGGACGGGAAAGGCCCAGTGCGTTAGAACCTGTATTAGTAAGATATTATATTAAACTACGCAGAAAATACCGTTTACAGTTGATAACATAGCTTAAGTGCATAATATTGCGTTTCAGAATAGGTTTAAGACAATCATTATAATCTTTATATCACCTTGTTGATATGAATAAGTACAGTACCTTGTACATGACATATTACACGATAATTTTACTCCTAAGCGAGTACAAATCAACTTGTGGACCCACAGAACCAGACCCCTCTTTCCCAGTGGGCACTTTGGGCAAGTGCCCAGGGCCCCGTGATAGGTGGGCACCTCAGATCACAAATACATAGTCCCTAGTTCCTGTTAGATCACCAAACGGGGGTCATAGAGGCCCCATTATCCTAATATACCCAGGGCCTCCAATAAGTCAAAGACGACACTGCACTGAACGCAGAAAGAGGTTAGAACTAGAAGGGTAATCATATACCGTTTGTTTGTACGGGAACCGATGTCCCCACCGGCTCGCCCCCACTACATTTCCACCTAATAGATAATAGCCAATCAAACGACGCGACATCAAACAATTGAACTAATGAGCGCTCACACCAGAGAGCAACGACGCAATCAGAACCAAGTTATAGTCAAGTTATGAGCATTTACTGACACAACCTGTGGTGCCTTCACCCAAAAACAAAATAGGGGAAACCACCCAATCATTGGCACTTTTGAGTTTAATTCGGAAAAACAAGGAGACAATAGATTATTCAAGGTCGTTACATATTAAAAAGAAAAACCTAGTATGGTTTCGAAATTTGAAAATTTGCAGCATTATTCCTACAATCTATTGTTTCCTGTTTTTTTCGAACTAAACTCAAAAGTGCCATTAATAGGAAGAGTGCCAATGATTGGGTAGTTTCCCCTATAAATTAAATTTAAAATACTTTAAATAAAACTAGTTTTTACGGGTTAATGCACGAAACTTTATTTATTTATGACGACCTCCGTGGCCGAGTGGTTTATACGCCGGGTTTCATGGTGTCGCCTACTCGAGAGGTCCCGGGTTCAAATCCCGGTGGGGGCAGATGTTTGTGTGATGAATACGAGCATTTGTATTCCAGTCATGGATGTTTGATATGTATTTCTATATAAATATATACTTATACAGGGTGAAATTGAATGTTTCAATGAAACTTCGTGGGATTATTGGGTTACGTATATAGAGTATCTCTGAATTTTATCGGATTTTTTAAAGATGATTTAAAATAAAATTTCGTTTTTTTTTGTTATATTTTAATCTCCTTTTGGGTACTAAATAATTATTCTTTTTAAACACTCATACAGAGTAAGTAAAAAACAACTAATTAGCACTACTAAAAAAACGTAAAAACAGAAGACGAGCGGTCGGGAGCAATGACCGCTCCTGCCGTTGAATCGGTTGAATACCTACCTATGCGCGGTGCAAAGCGCAGTGAGCGAGCGCAGTGTCAAGTTTATCCAACGCGCGTGCGTATCTTTTAAAGGACATCGACGAAATCGGCCCTAGCATGCCCAAAAGAATGTCCTTCACTATTATCTTTCTATTATTTTTTTAACATATTAGCAATTAATCATAGTAAACGGACAATCTGTTTAAAAAAATAAAAAAATAAAGTTCTGTTACTAGATACTACAGTCTATTCATCCAACTTGGTACTCCTTTTTATTGAAAAAACAGCATTAAAAATCAACTGATAACTGGATTCAAAAGGTTTCAGTCTATAATAACGATTTATTTTAATAGTTTATTGGCTTCGTTTATATTTTATTATTAAATGGGTGATTCTGTTAAAAAGTTGTGCCAAGATTGTTTACCTTAATAAATGCATTAGAGGCGACCATAGGTATTTATCAAAAGAAAAATAGAGGTAACTTAGTTAATAATACTTATTACTAGTATTATATTTATAAAAAGATTATTTCTGAAATTATGTAAAGATATTTTATACTCCCACCCCATGTAATATCTGTTTATTTTTATTAAAATCATAATGATAACCAGTTACATACCTAATTACCGATAGTAAAATATAGAAACAGGTAAATGGAAAGACTGAACATTTCATTTGAAAAGAAATCTATTATTACTACAGATTAGGTATAGATAGGTATCGTAGGTGCCAACTGACAACACTCATTAATCAATATGAATATAAGCCTTTATTATTTTTATTATTAATTGCATTTTATGTTAATTTAATGCATATTATTTAAGTGCTTACATAGAGGTAAACACTAAATCTATTCAGAATATATAAAGTGTACATCTTTTACGATTAAGTATAATAATTATAACCTCAAAATCAAATACATTATGTAGTAGGCCACTGTTCCTCAAGTTGTCCGTATCTCAACAAATGCCTAATTAGAGTTTATGAATGATTCCGAACACAACTAGCATTTTCTTATTGCTGGGCGTTCTAGGGCATTCAATGTATGGGGAACGAGCAATGTCCTTTGTGACAAGAGAAGATTTGCAAATAATGCCATGATTAGTTCTTGTTCTGTGGCCTCAATATAAGAAGTTGGATATGGTGTGTTGTTATTGTAGTGTCACGGTATACTCAGCAGAGCCACAAGGCTTTACGAAAGTAGGTTTGGTGATTGATTGTGTTTACAAAGTGTATACGGGAAGTTTAAGTGAAAAAAATGAATAGGTACATCGGTCTCGTAAGTACTTTTGAATACCGGGTTATAAATTTCACCCAAGTATTGAACTGCAATAAGTATTTCTTTTTGTTTAACATTTGCCTATTTCTAATCGTGACAAAATTATTATTAACTTTTAAAGTTTTTCTCCGCTTAAGAGAAGATGACATTTGTGCTTATTATTTCAATAAAGGCATCTAAGACGACTTTATTGTATTGTGTGGAATCAAAGGAGTCAACTGAACTCTGTGTAGAGGTACGTATTCACTCAACGGCTGGCGGGCGCGGTCGGTCGTTGACCCGCCGTGGAATTTTAATGTTTTTCCATTTTTTTGAAGTACTTATTTATTAGTTATTTTTCACTGGATATGTAAGTTTGTTTGTTTAAAATGAATAACTACTCAAAAGGAGGAAAGGACATAAAAATACACAAATTATAAATAAAAACATGAAAAAAAAATACTTCAAAAAAATCCGAAAAAAATCAGGCATACTCTTTTCACGTAACCCAACAATCTCACGAAGTTTCATTAAAACATTCAATTTCACCCTATATATGTACAATAATATGTATTCTATCCGTTACCCTAGTATCCCATAACACAAGCCTTACAGTGCTTACTTTGGGGCTAGGCTAATTGGTGTGAGTGTTCGAAATATTTATTATTATTATTTATTATTTATTGACGTTTTTCACTTCAATAAACAGGTTACCTACAATTAGACCCGTCTTTCCCAGTGGGCACTTTGGGCAAGATAAAAAAATCAGATAAAATACAAATCAATCAAAGATAATATATAAATAAAACATTTCGATCCATGCCAACTTAAAGAAAAAACACTTGTTAATTTTCTGCCACTGAGTTGGTACGATTGCACGCATCACACGAAAGCATTACTTTTGAGAGTGCTCGATTGTGCGAAGCGTTGCTGTAGTTGAAACATTCAACGTTAAGCATTATGCCGCATAATGCGCTCTAGTGCTGTAATTGGAAAACCATCATTATTGTCGCGTGTGACGCTCGGAACATTCAGCATATTTCCCATAATATCTACAGGCATCACCTTTCATTTATAAGGTCGGTGATAGACACGGCTAAACCGAACTGAAACTAATGTTTTGATGAATTTTGCAGATAAAGATTACCTTGGCGAAAATCAAACACCATGTCTGACTGAATAGGGTAAAATTGTAGTCTGTGCGGAAAGAGAATGGGATTTAGATTGGAGAGCGCTGTAGTGCTTTTCTACTGTATTTGTAAGGTTTTACCCCTTTTACACATGATTAAATACAAAAAAACCGCAAGAAATCACAACAAC
Organism: Chilo suppressalis; assembly: GCA_902850365.2. Classification (NCBI taxonomy): domain Eukaryota; kingdom Metazoa; phylum Arthropoda; class Insecta; order Lepidoptera; family Crambidae; genus Chilo; species Chilo suppressalis. The sequence continues at coordinate 13,632,649 of OU963919.1, forward strand.
AAACAAATCCGTATCAATACAAAACTTTGACGTTTTACAGATTGCTGGGTTTGATTGCCAAATAAAAATCTTAATGTTAGTTCCGTTTTTCGCCACGCCCATTCTCTTTCCGCACAGACTGTATGAAGAAATCTTTTTTTTTCGATGACGAGGAGAAAAAATGTATTATATCCACGGCAATGACCAACGCCACGTTGGTTTGCTGTTAACAAACCCTCGCGACGCAGGTAATTGCGTGGTGCATTCGGCAAGCGGCGAGCCGCCCGAGGGCCGCTAGTCAGTGCGGGTATACTTTGACGTACACTCACGCAAGCGTGGCATACGTCAAACCACCCCGCCTCCGAATAGCAGCCCGGACCGCACCCGCTTTAGCCGATCCTGGGCTTCTCCTTTCACAGCGTCACCTGGCTAGTCTCACGGACCGCAGTCGAAGCGGCTAGCCAGCCGACCAGCTACCATACCTACCAGATAAACCAACTCCCCGATCTACCCCTCACCCTCCAGGCGTAACTGCGAGTTATGAGTCGCCGATTGTTACGCCTGGGATTCCTACCCCCTCGCGATGGTGCTGCGGAGCACCCCCTCCCTGGCAGTCACAGAAGGTACCGCTAGAGGACTAGCAGGCAGGCTCGGCGCCGCCGACCAGTCCTCCCCCTTCTGCGTCGAAGAGAGTTCGCGTGGGCTTGTTCCTCGTAGGCTTGTTAAAAATATATCGATGTATCGATATTTTTTTCCGATATATTTTGATTCGATATATCGATACATCGATACAAAATAACCAATATCGAAATTCGTATCAAAAACGATATTTTTTTAATTATTAGCGGCATATCACGATCTAACTAAATTCGTATCTGGAAAAATCGTAACTGGATCTCAGATTAATGATATTCAACATATCTATGATCTGTGCTGTATTTAGTATTGTCTATGTCATCATTCGAAAATAGGGTCTATTTTTAGGGAGATAATTTTCGTTCCATTATTATTCCGCGTGTCATATTTCGTGAGCTACTGTAAAACTAGCTGTGGAAAATATCATATATTTTTGGGAAAATTGGTCCGATATATCGATATATCGATGTTTTTTTCGCGATATATCGAAGCCGATATTGATATTTTTTAAAATATCGATGTATCGATATATCGATATTTTTTTCAACTTTCGACATCCCTAGTTCCTCGCGAGCATTCTCCGCCGCCTCCTTCCGTGAGATGACCTCCTCACAGAAGGAGACCACCACCTGCCAGGATCTGTCACTTCGCAGTATGGCCCGTACCACGCTGGGGAGCGAGAGACCCATCCCCACTGCCGCTGTCAGAGTGCCGCGCTGCCGTACCCACGACAGGTACTTCTCTAGGGTGTGCTGCGCCGTGTCCACCGCAGCGCCGCACTCATGACACGATCTATGAAGAAACCTAATACTAGAGGTTAGTGGTTTGACGTATGCCACGCTTGCGTAAGGGTACGGCCAGAGTGCACTCAGATTCAGATTCAGATTCCGAAAACAAGCGCGAGAAATAAACAGTGTAGTCTAAGCAGGTTGCCTGCTGCCACTATGGCCACCCTGCTTTAACTACACTGTTTATTTCTCGCGCTTGTTTTCGGAATCTGAATCTGAATCTGAGTGCACTCTGGCCGTACCCTAAGTGCACGTCAAAGTATACCCGCACCGACTAGCGGCTCTCGGGCGAACGCACCACGCAATTACCTGCGTCGCGAGAGTTTGTTAACAGCAAACCAACGTGGTGTTGGTCATTGCCGCGGATATAATACATTTTTTCTCCCCGTCATCAAAAAAAAAAGGGTTTCTTCATACAGTCTGTGCGGAAAGAAGTTTTGTATTCATACGGATTTGTTTGTTGTTGTGATTTCTTGCGGTTTTTTTTTGTATTTAATCATGTCTAAAAGGGGTAAAACCTTACAAATACGGTAGAAAAGCACTACAGCGCTCTCCAATCTAAATCCCATTCTCTTTCCGCACAGACTCTACAATTTTACCCCATTCAGTCAGACATGGTGTTTGATTTTCTCCAAGGTAATTTTTATCTCCAAAATTCATCTAAACATTAGTTTCAGTTCGGTTTAGTCGTGTCTATCACTGACCTTATAAATGAAAGGTGATGTCTGTAGATATTATGGGAAATATGCTGAATGTTCCGAGCGTCACACGCGACAATAATCACTACATAGTATAAAGCAAAGTTGCTTCCCGCTGTCTGTCCCCATGTCCCTATGTATGCTTAGATCTTTAAAACTACGCAACGGATTTTGATGCGGTTTTTTTTAATAGATAGAGTGATTCAAGAGGAAAGTTTATATGTATAATACATGCATAATATAGTAGAGAAACACTGATAATTTTAGAGTTTTTTAATGTAAGGTCGTAAATAAACACATTTTTTTGCAACATTGCAAACGCTGGCTGAATCCTACGAGATAGATCAAAATAATGTACTACAGTATTGTACACCTTAAAAAGGTCTACATAAAAATCCGCGATGGTATATTATGTCTATCTCTTAGGGATAACCCACAATAACCAATTTTTATTCTATACTTTTTACGAGAAATAATAGCTTATTTACGAAGCGATTTTCAGCAATATAACATTCAACCTTAGCCAATTAAGTACCTTAAATACATTGTGTATTTAATATAGACCAATTCGGCCCTTTAAAACATGTAATTTAAATGAATATTTTCGAAGATATTAGAGATTTTAAAATGCAGGGACATAGCGGTTCCGACGCTACGGGGCGGGGGGCCTGGCGGCGCGTGCCTATTGTAATTAATAATAATAATAAATTCATTTATTTGCATTACAAATTAATACAATTAATAATAAGCAGACATAAATGATTATAAGTTTAACAGTTCAACAATTAGGTATGAGAAGGATATCATTGTGTATAATACAAGCCTGAGAACAAAAACTATAGCCTACACTTCAGCTCTCACCGAAGCGAAGCGAAGGCGGGCCACTAGTTATATATATATTAGAGTAATGCGTGCGCCGCTCCATTCCCTATTTAAGAAAAGAAATTTCACTTTAGATGTGTGGTCTGTGCACACATTTTTTTAATTATTCTATCAGAAAGATAGGATAGTTAAAAAATAACTAAATATGCAGGCATGGCTTAGATTAACTCAGAAAGGTTGATTTAATCTCACAGTCATGGGTATTTCTTTACTTCAATAACACCATGCTTACTAAGAACTATTACAGCCAACACGCAAAAAGTCATTACATACTACTTATACCTACTCATTACATATTCCGAGAACTGTTATGAATGCATTCTCGCTCGAACATCTTTTTTTTCTTTGCAAAGTTCGGAGAACTCTGCGATCACGTGAGTGGTGTACGACTGTGTCCGTATGCCGCATGCCGTCGCAAAAAACAAGGATGAAAAAAAAGTTACGCACGTTCCGTTCACATTTTAACAAACCAAGGATTGTAATGCCGATGTGTAGTTAAATAAGTAAAACGAAACGATTGTAGGCAGTGCCGTCTCTGACCTGTTGGATGCCCTTTTTTTTTTTTAACGCAGGTAAAAAATCTTTTTACAGACGACGGCGCCTTTAAAAGGCACACCGCCGAACGGACCTCACACCTGGCTCCCGTAAGTCTTACGGACCCCCCAGTGACTGCCCACCGAGGACCCCGCAACTCTTACGGGCGCTTTACAGCATAATATCCGCTAAAAAAGTCCTGCGAATACCTTTACACTGCTTAGTGCGGAGCCGCAGGGTCCCCGTTAGGGATTCTACCACGGCTCCGCTCCCAGCAGCTCGCCGGGGCTCCACGGCAGGAGTCTCCCGAGGTATTACGGGCACCGCAGACGTGGACCTATTGGATGCCCTGGGCATATTAGGTTAATGGGGCCCCTATGACTTCCGTTTGGTGATTTAACAGGAACTAGGGACTTTGTATTTGATCTGAAGCGGCCCCCTATCGATCGCGGGGCCCAAAGTGCCCACTGGGAAAGACAGGTCTGATTGTAGGTAACCTGGTTTTTGAAGTGAAACTAACTTCTTTACGCACGCTTGACTTGGGTGGTAAGCTGGCGAATGCGTTACGCGTTACGAAAAGCAGGGATGCTTGTCAGCCTCTCTTCCAACATGTTTGCTCTTAACCAAGTTTTACACGCCTAGCGTAGAAAAAGATTTCTCTGATATGATCTCCGAAAAAAAAGGTTTACTTCAAAAATCATCATCATCAGCCTATTAATGTCCCCACTACTGGGGCACAGGCCTTCCCTATAAATGGAATAGGGAGATTGGGCCATGAGAAGCTCGATAGCGCAAGTGGTAAGCGCGTTCGGCTGCGATCGCACTTATATCATAATGTACTACTATTTTTAGTTTCTAACCACGAATTCAAAAGTTACAATGACATTTAAATATCTGTCTGTAATATAAAAAAAACGAAACTTAGTGCGCGATTACATTTGGTCGCTAGCCTGAAAACGAGTGCCAATGGAATTCGGGTACATGACTAAGTGTACAACGAATGGAGTCGACACCCGTATTCCGGTAGTTTTTATTTTGTTTACCCGTTACCGGCTCCAGTGTTATTATTGCTTCGGGTGCCCAAATTCGAGATACCAAAGATATCCATAGATACCCCACACGTATAGGTTTGAGGAATTTTTGAAGTTATACTTCTTTAGCCGCGTTATGAAAAAATTATGAGAGTGAAATTTTAAGATGCGCGCGCATCACTGTAACACAAAAGTAACATAATGAAGTTAGCCGCGGGCACGTTATGAAAAAATGATGAGGGTGAAATTTTAAGATGCGCGCGCAACACTGTAACAGAAAAGTAACACCATGAAGTCGGCCGCTAAACCGCACATTACTCGTAAGTCTCGAAAAAAAGCTTCCAACAAATAGTAATAGGATCTCTTAGTCGCACATGTTGGGACGCTCGTCGCCTCTGATCATTGTTTTCATATTTATAATATTTATTATTTAATAAAACTGTAAGAATGTGCGGGAGGGCGAAGGGGGAGTGTGAGAAGACTGACGACAAATAGAGATAGGCATAGGTAGAAAATTAGAAAATACTTATATTGTGATTACTATCCAATATTTGTAGGAGAAATGGTATTACTGTATCCCACAAGGGTGGAAGTACATGTATACTATTATCAAGACACTAAGACGTCCCACGTGGTGGAAGCGTATAGCGTGCAAGACAATAGGCCCTACCTACGAAGCGATGACTTGGTCAATTTCCCAAGAACACCTTATACAAGTGGTGTCAGTATAGTATAGCACGATTCACATGCGTACAGCGCCATCTAGTAGCGGTCGGCGTGATGATATTTGATCCTATGATGTGCCATACAATCGGTGTCGGTATAGGATAGCGCGATTCACATGCGTACAGCGCCATCTAGTAACGGGCGGCGTGATGATATTTAATACTATGGTGTTATGGTGTTACGAAGTGGTTAATAATCCACCATTATTAGACATCTGTTCGAAAGGTACTTTGAACGATCCACGGAGCTCCATAAGATGATCGCGTTGTCAAAAACAATGTTGGCACGCTCGTCGCCTCTGATCACTGTTTTCATATTTATAATATTTATCCACATGTTTCTAGTTTCTATATAGACACAACGTGTTTTAGTTACTTACAAGTGCTAATTACATATGGACTAATAACTTAAATTCAGTAGTGATTTTAATTGAATATTTTGAATATTTATTTAATTTTTCAAATTAAAACTGAACTTAATTGACTGTGTTAACTATCCTTTTCCAGTCCTTTTATTATTTTATTGTAATTATTAATTATTTGCATGCAATTAAAAAATATTTTTAATGATGCTAAAGAAGTATAACTTCTCACGCGCGTACATAAGTTTCACGCATCCATTTTTTTTTTTTTGGTTTCAGTTCCATATATGGGGATTTTTTTTCTATTTTTGAGTAAAAATCCTAATGCGTTTCGCCTAATACATGTACTTACCAAGTTTCAACAGTATAGTTCTTATAGTTTCGGTAAAGAGTGTGACATTCGGACGGACAGACAGACATGACGAATCCATAAGGGTTCCGTTTTTTACCATTTGGCTACGAAACACCCAAAAAATTGTCAACGCTAGGGTTATAAATATGAAATAAAACAAATGCTCATGTTACCACGGTACACAGTTTACTGAGTATTATTTATTCGTAAGATTATAATAAAAATATATTTACAAATCCATAATTATTTGTTACATACAAAATATTATTATTAAATAATATGATATTAACAATAGCACATAATGCGAGCATATAAAAGTTCACTACATTTGAAAATTCATATATAAATAAATGTACTAAATAAAGACAGTGTTTAATGATGATATATTAATTTTAGCTGTTACTTCTAATTTAAGGGAAATTGTAGGTGTGCCAGATTGACCCGGGCAGGGGAGTATTTAGCCTAGGGCCAAAAGAGCTATGATCCATGGCCATTCTTTGGCCTAAGAGCTGCGAAGGACGACAGAAGCCATATAAAGGCATTCGTCACTGACCTATATTTCCATTTGATTTACTAATTGAAGTGGCCCGAGACGCCAGATTTTAAAATACGCCCCTGGACCCGAGTACTTTTCGACCAACTATTAGTTATATTATCGCCTCAAATTTGTAAGCAATATGACGTTCAAAACCCTGTCTGTGTTAGCCCTCCATTTTGATTTTTATTTTCCGGCCGATATTCCTCTTATTAATCGAGTTCTACTGTACATCCAGGCTTCGTTTATGTCTCAAATCAATCCTCAATAGTTTCTCTACAAACTTATCTATACATTAGATGTGTAAATTGAAAACAATTACTAAATATGACAAAACGCAACATATGAAAAATATGAAAATAATTTTCTCGGCTCGTGGCAAAAATTTGCCATGTCCATAGACAGGGGTTTTTTCACGTTGGCAGAAATCTGCCATTTACACAGACCAGGGGGTATATGATAGAAATCACTAACGCTGCATTTTCATTTAAGGTCAGAACTGTGAAATAAATAAAGAATAACAACTTGAACTTAAAACAAATCAAATGTAGTGATCTTTTCATACAGCTTAAGGTGGGGTGACGATATTGCCTTTAAAATAAGATTTTATAGAATTTCCACGACGTTGAAAAAGTGTCGCGATTAAAATTTGCCATTTTTTTGCGGGTAGATGCATTTATGATTTCGGTTCATCTCTTATTGCTGCCAAGATACGTTGTTACATAAATTTTAACAGATGCTAAATGTTTCGTTATAGAATAATGTTTGATCTGTGGGTTTTTTTCTTTATTTATAGTACTGGAAAAGTTCTCCAGTTATGTGGAGAATGATCGGTGTAAATGAATTCCAGTCGCAATCGCAATACACAGACTACTTAAATACAATACTCTCAATCAGGACCCGATCCAAGGGCATTGCCCAGAGCGGCAAAAATTGTTGCCCGGAGCGGCAAAAATTGTTGCCCGTAGCGGCAAAATTTCTAGATCGGGCCCTGGGGGCCATTCGCCTTACCGAAATGCTTTGGAAAACGCTAACGCTTACGATTTCATTTGTTACTTCTGACCGCCGAATATTTTCAAATACCTCACGCTAATTTTCTTTAATATTGTTATTACCAATGCCAAAGAAAAAAAGAGCGCGAGGCATTTGAAATCCTCAGGCGGCTAGAAATAACAAAATGAAATCGTAAGTTAGGCGAATACCCTCAATATATCAGTATTCTGGAATGACGGGCGCCAGGTGGCAGCACTGAGACGAAAGGTCTACTCAACCGTCAAATAACGTATGCCGTCATGCCATTTCGTCTATGGATCAATTTAAAAGCTCATTCGATCAATTCGCGCCAAAATCTTCATACAAAAGACCTCATGTTACAGTGGCGCCCAACTAGTGTCTTAAATTTTCCCTATCACCCTCATTAATCAGTTTATAAAACTCCCTTTTGTATTTTTTATTTAAACTATCTTTACTTTAAAGTGGCATACCGCAAATTTATAGTATTTTGTACAGTGGAAATACTCTAAAGTGGTCAAAACTTTCACTTTAGACACATCTTTTATTAAAAAGTAAAAATTTCTAGAGCAAGAATAACGTTTTTTTTTTAGTGCAGATGACGCAGATGACCTTTCGAGCGTCACCGGGTTTGGGGACGGCGAGATCCTAAGGGGACCTCAAGCCGAGAATTGGCGAGTGCCTCTAGAGGTATTCCAGGCGGATGGCATCTCCCCACGAGGGGAGTCTCCTCTCCATCTGGAGCCTCTAGACCACTCGAAAGAATAACGTGTCACTTCTTCGACTGCACGTGCGACAGAAAGAGATGAAAACCGAGAGAAAAAAACTCCAAATTTATTTCAAACATTTCTTTCAGGAACATCGTAGACAGACACGTCACCGTACAATTACAAAAACCGTAAGTTCACAATCCATCTAGTGCGGTTGTGAACAATCTTCGAATTGTGCAATTTAATGCAAACTCATAGGATCATGGTTCATGCCTTTGTTAAGTGACTGACAAATTGAAGTTTTACGCCAGTACCTACTCAAAGAACTCCGTTACTTTTGGGTTTGATTAAAGTTAAAGCACGCGACTTAATGAAGCATCTAATTAATTTGACGTTTCCGAGTATGGCGGTTAGACTGCGAATTTCAGCAAACATTATAATATAATCAGAATGACAAAACAACACCGCATCTAAAATTGTGGGTAACTGTCATATTTAAAAATGTTTATACAACAAAATGGCGGTTCTCTCATCAACTTAATTCTAAATGTCGTTCTAAATCACTATTGTTAAGTTAAATAAAGAAATGGTGATTATAAAAATAATACTCTTTCACGTGAGGTCGAGTTTTACTGACAAAATTCCGGAGGAGTGAAAAGTATTTTTTATATCAAATAATACAATATAGTTTTCAACAACTTTCGCATTGGTCGGCCATTGGATGGGTGACCAAATATTTACCATCTCTCGCTCCTCCGTGCCTCGGAAGGCACGTTGAGCCGTTGGTCCCGGCTGCATCTGCAGTCGTTAGCACCCGCCAATCCGCACTGGACCCACGTGGTGGGCCATGGCCCATTCTACCTATTCCGTCCATAGGGAAAGCGTGTGTCCCAGCAGTGGGGACATTAATAGGCTGATAATGATGATGATTACTAAGAAATTCTCGGAGGAGTGAACAGTATTTTTAATATCAAATAAATGGTAAAGTTAGTGGAGTTCTGAATTTATCATAATACACAAGGATGGAAGTATATAATGATAGCTTTCATCACATGAACGAAAAAGGGGCCTGCCATTTTGCCAACTGTGAAAGACATTAACATAACGAATACTAGACAAAACTCACGGACTGCACGCAAAACTTGGAAGCAATGGCCAAGCTAAACTAGTTAAGTGGAAAGCAGTGACCAAGGTAAACTAGTTACCGGGGTAGCTATTGCCGAGGTAAACTAGTTAAGTGGGGAGCAATGACCAAAGTAAACTAGTTAATTTATCTTGACCAGTCTCGACACTAACTCGTTCCCATGAATAGAGTAGGGACATTATAAACCCTCATTACATCCTTTAACAGGTGGAAAATCCTAGAAGCATAAAGACAGCGAAAATATCCATTTAATTATAAACGTAACATTTAGTGATTAAAAACGACGAGTCATTATTACATCAATTTTTTAAATAATAATCAATAAATATTTTGGCGGATAGCACATTCCGAGCCGTTGTTCGTTGATATGTCCAAACTCATAATAATACATCATTATTATATATCAGAAGCGCAAACATATTAACAATATACAATTTTACATAATATTAAAGTATAAGAAATGGCGTTTTCTGGAAGCGCACATGATATCTCAATTGAGTTCCGTTTCACGCGACGAATGTTTGCTTAAACCAAATAAATGCTGAAATGTATTAATAATAAAGCTTTATAAGTTCTTTTTCTAGTCCCTTAAAGGTCCGATTACATACATTCCTCCTTACGTATTGCTAGATTTATTTATCTCCATTCATACATTTATTATACCCTCATACGATTCAAATTTTAATAGACATTTTTCTACGTATACATTCCATTTTTAAATGTGCCCTAATTTTTAATTATTATTATAATTACCGAAAATTTTGGGAACCTATGTACTACGACATTACAAAGAAAATGTTTGGCAATGTTATCATAAATTCAAACGGAACCAGAAGAATATAAAATAGGTATACAAAACAAGAAAAAGCCATGGTCCCAGTATAATACCTTGAGGCATTCCAAAGTACCCTCAAATAACATAATTTCTGTGTTAGCTACAATAATAAAAATAAAGTTTTAACTTGTGCTATAACAAAAAGTTATTTTTCTAGATTTTTCTGAAGTCTGAACGAAATTATTTAACCATAATAGAATTAATATCTACACTGTCGAATATCTATCTAAGATTCACAAAAACTCCGCATTGAAGATGTTAATTTATTGTAATTTTGTGAGATTTAATAGAATATGGGACCATCACTATCATTTTTAGTTGCCATAACATAAACGAATGGAAAAAGCTACATGCTACCAATAAATAAGCTTTAAAATTAAGAAATACAACCAAATATTTTGTGAATCGTTAAATAATCGTTTAAAAAAATACTTCTTTCAATACAACCTTTACCTTATAACGTGTATAAAATACTAGCTTGTCGTCAAAAGAAATGGTTATCAATACATTTTGAATGTTTAATCATGAGCCAAGCATTATTGTACTATAAATATCTATGATAAAGATTATTTTTCACTGTCATCAGATTAACATATGAGAATAATTTGCTTCTAAAAACATTCAGTTAAATGCAGAATCAACATTTGATGTATGCACATATATAAATAACCATTTTTATGACACCGTTCATAATTTTACATTTATTTTATTTGTATGTACAACAACCAAGTTTTTTTTACAAAAAAAGAAAACGATCTCCCGTTTGACTACTTGTAACAAATCTAGCCACTCGAATGCTTCTTAAAAGTCATAAATTATGCGCTAACTACAAAATAAGAGACGGATTAATATTTTTTTAAATATTTTCAACATCGTATCTAACGGTTGATCCATACACAAAATTATATTCGTTAGCTCTGAAGCCGTAAATACATTCTACAAAACATCAAATTTCTACAAAATGTAATAATATTGCGTGATAACTTCAATATATAACTTGAAAAGGCTTAACCGATTTCGTCTTACTTTTTAAAGCCTTATTCGTGATAATTTCGTAAAAACTTTGTAGAAAGTTCAAAAGAAACAGTGAGCAGAAAATTAGAAAATTTAATACTTCTAAATCTACCCGATAGATCTGTAGTCGGGTTTTAGATGTTTGTTTAAGATTTTTTATTAGGTAGGACTACTCGGTCATTCAATTCACTAGTAATCATATATATTTGTGATAACACGAATGTTTTAATTAAAAACATGAATATGAAATTGTTTATTATTGAAAACTCTTTTTAATCTTCCAACAATTTTATATATAATGCCATTTCTTGTAAGTGGCAGTTGGCTTCAAAGTCAACGAATGAAAAAAAGTGTACAAAATAAACTGTGCTGGTTCGGTAAACTTACTTTTCTAAAATGAAAACATTAATAAGTTTCCGTTACTTTAAAAAGTTAAAAAAAAATGGCACAATAACGCGTTGTTTCAAATGAAAAAAAAATTAAATGCTGTATCATAATTATTAGGTCTATTAATTTTCAATTCCATAATTTAAAATTATTTTATTTTACGTTTCGTCAAGAAAAAAACAATTAAAAGCAACAAACAGTCAAATTGTAAAACTCGTTGGTCAAAAATCATTTAAAAATAATAATATAAGTTTAGAAATGTTTTCGTTTGTTTCACTTAAAAATAATGTTGTTTATATACAAGAGCAGATAGAATTAATGATTATTCTAACAATTGATTCTAACCAAGAACAATCGACGGGAGAATCCAGATTCCCGGCCATCTGGCAACCCCATTATTTAACAACAGACTAAACCAAAGACCAAGACTTAATATTAGATAAAATCAGCCAAAATTTAAATTTGAAAGTGATATCAAACCCGGTATTCAAATATGATACTACTGCAATGGTAAAAATGGTACATTGTTATGAATTCTAGGTTAGAATCAAAAGTTAGAAAAATCTTTATATTTATATATAAACAAGCGTCGCGAACAATATAATATATGTGATAACATAGTGACCGTAAGTATGTACGTCTTTACATTTCTAGTATATTATAATGATAGCTTACATAATATATACAAGACCTGTAACATTCCTTTAATTTGAGAAATAAACTATTTATTATTTTGTGAAGAAATTTCGCTATACCAATGTGGAAAATACTCTATTAAACTTAATCTGAGACAAAAGGTTTCATAATTGGTCTAAGTTTATACGAAAATAAAATCCAATTTAAAAAATAGTGACAATAAAAAGACAGAAAACTGTAGCAATTCCCAAACTTTGAACGCATTGTAATACTACTGATAAAGCAAATAATTTACGTTGAAATATGTTTTTTTTTTAATCAGTCTGGTTACACCATCGTCTGACCGCGATAAAAAAAGTTTTAGCAGCATTGGTTTATTTGTTTACATTTTGTCTAAGAGGAAGTTGAATAGAGTATCTCTAGGCACTAGTTAAAACCAGCGAGAACTATTTTGCTACGAGTACAAAACTAGATTGTTACTAAAGCACTCAGTATAAAAAAATACGCCAGTAAACTAGTTTAGACTAGTTAATTAAACTAGTTTGGACTAGTTAATTAATCTAGTTTGGACTAGTTAATAAAACTAGTTTGGCTTAGATGGAAAAAGCTAACCTACCAATTGAATAAGAACATAAAGACAATGTTTTATAATTTATCAAACATGTACCAATTCAATGTTGAGTTTTATTGAAAAATTCGACCATTCGAACCATTTTAGTTAACACTAATTATATACACGCCTAAACAGAGCAATCCAAATGAACCACGCAAAGAAAACGGCTCATGTTACGCACAATGCGTGCGTGATTCTAGTGTCATATTGTTTGAAAGCAGCCGATGTGTGCGTGTGTAGATATTTTTCGGTCACTTCGGTGGATTTCATACGATATCTAGACGTGTATTTAATCAAAACAGTTAAAATCTTAGATTAAAACAAAAAGGGAAGATACGGTACGCTCATACGAGCATCAAATAAAATATACTCCGACTCAACTACATAAGCAACTGTCACGCACGCACACTTCTGTATATAAACATTCAATCGAGCGAGCGAGATAGAACTATACGCTTGAACGCAGCGCGAGCGAAACGGCGACTCCGCGTCGCTTGGCAAACGACTGCGTTATCTTATCTCTCTCTACAAACGGCTGAGTTGTATTGTTGTCCTTTTCTTGATAACAAATGGCGAAAAAGTAAATAAAATTCATGATAAACCGTGTTTTTTGAGAAAATCAAATTCTTAGATGACTGTAGAAAAAAAAAATGTTTTCATAGTTCTACGAATGAAAAGCGTTGCCGTGAAATTTGTTATTTGATCTTGGATTATTTGACGACCTCCGTGGCCGAGTGGTTTGTACGCCGGGTTTCATGGCGTCGCCGACTCGAGAGGTCCCGGGTTCGAATCCCGGTGGGGGCAGATGTTTGTGTGATGAGCATTTGTACTCCAGTCATGGATGTTTAATATGTATTTCTATATAAATATACTTATATATGTATTCTGTCCGTTACCCTAGTATCCCATAACACAAGCCTTATAGTGCTTACTTTGGGGCTAGGCTAATTGGTGTGAGTGTTGGAAATATTTATTTATTTATTTATATTCTTTATAAAAGCATCGAAGGCATTGTTTCATCTTTATAACACAGTATATACGCAATATTGTTAAATTGAGTGCACATGCAGAGTGTTTGAATGTCCAATAGGGTATTTGACAAGTGTTAGAAAACGATCTCACGTTATTGACTAATGTTTATAGAGTCCGTAAAAAATGGGGATATTCATCATTCTGTTGTGTATTTCAGTAAAAATAACCAAATCAAAAACTCCATTTTCAAGTTGACGCGAAAACGTATCTCTGGACAATATGGCGTCTCATTGGTGTGTGACGTCACACGAATGTCATTAAAACGCCAAACCATACAATCTAATGTCACTTTAACCGGAAGTTTACTTGCGTGTGACGTCATTTTAGGCTCCACCAATCCCAAGCGTTTTGGGTCACGTGACAATAGACAAGAAAACTACTATTTTTGTCGTGGGTTTTTTAATAAAATCTATATATATAAAACTCAAAGGTGACTGACTGACTGACATAGTGATCTATCAACGCACAGCCCAAACCACTGGACGGATCGGGCAGAAATTTGGCATGCAGGTAGATGTTATGACGTAGGCATCCGCTAAGAAAGGATTTTTGATCAATTCTACCCCCAAGGGGATAAAATAGGGATTGAAAGTTTGTATGAAACTTTGTCAATTTTAAACCGATCGGGCTGAGACTTTGCATGCAGGTATAAGAAGAATCATAGATGAATGTCATTGTGTATAATACAAGCCTGAGAACAAAAACTGTAGTCTACACTTCAGCTCTACACCGAAGCGAAGCGAGGGCGGGCCGCTAGTTATGAATATTTTTTCTGTAATAATAGTAAAAACTCCTGCCAATATTCATTCTAAACACAGATGCTAACAATTGGCACTTTATTTTTAATACTGTCAAATACCCTATTATGACTAAAGCGAATTGTGGTCATGGACCACAATTTAAGCGCTATACTTTTAGAGCCGCGAGTGCCGTCCCTTCCCTTTTTTAAGAATCTAAGGTTAAAAATACTTTATGCAGTATTTAATTAATATAAAGTTACATGAAAGTTCGTATTCAATAATGTTTATGGTTTCTGGTTTTATTTTTATGGCTTTAAAAGAGTTGTATGTTATAATAGTTTTCACTGGTACATGTTCATATTGTGTG
This sequence comes from Chilo suppressalis, assembly GCA_902850365.2. Lineage (NCBI taxonomy): Eukaryota > Metazoa > Arthropoda > Insecta > Lepidoptera > Crambidae > Chilo > Chilo suppressalis. Next base: position 13,647,660 of record OU963919.1, read on the forward strand.
ATGCTGACGATGTAATGATACAAAAACGTCTCCAATAAGTTTTAAACTAATTAAGGTATGGCTTCCACTCAGTCGAAGCTATAGATATTTTTCTCACACATGAAATTATTGCTCCTACAATCTACGAATATTTGTTAAAATTACCCTACAAACACGTGAATAATGAATATTATAGGATATTTAGATTTTAGAAAACGATCTCACGTTATTTACTAATATTTATGGAGTCCATAAAAAGTGGATACTAATAATTCTGTTGTGTATTTCAATAAAAAAACTAAATCAAAAATTCCATTTTTAAATTGCCGCGAATACGCTTCTCTAGATTATGGCATCTCACTGGTATGTGACATCATACGACTGACATTAAAACGTCCAACAATACAATGTATTGTCACTTTGACCGGAAGTTCACTGGCGTGTGACGTCATTTTAGTCTTTCCAATCCCAGGCGTTTTCGGTCACGGGACCATAGAAATGTTTTTTAGAACCAAAAAAACATTTCTATTTAACGATTTTTTAGAAAAGCTAGAATCTCAGAATCGTAGAATAACTGGCAATATTCATAGTAAATACGGATGCCAACAAATTAATGTTTTCCTACTGTCAAATAGCTAATTGTCTGGAATTAATTGTTGTTGAAGTAAATAATTGAATTACGGTAAAGTTAACACCCAATCTCATGCAAAGAAAGACTGCATCGCCAAACGAGTTTTATAGAAGCGAAATATATCTATAGCTTAGCTTTCCCAATGGACATCGACCTTGTACACTAGTCTTATAAAATGGCATGTACTCTTACAAGTTACATTCATAATTGTATAAATTTCTAACAATATAAAATGTATACAATAATTATTTTATATATCTACAGCTAATTGTAGACATGAATAAAAAAAAATGCCTTAAATATTAAATTTTGTTCGAAACCAGCCTTTGCTGTGTTGCTTTTGCAATATGGTTCTTAATACGAAAGACATAAGGCATAGATGTCTGCAATTAGCTGTATTAATATCTAAACGTATTTGGCAGTTAATATGTAGGCTCCTTGTTGGGTCCTGAAAACAATGGAAATTTAAATATAATTTTTGATAAGAGTTTAACAAAAAAACAAAAAACATTGTGTGTACCATGCATGTCAGAAGTTAAACGAACTTTCATAATAATAATTATAAAAATACTAGCTGTCCCAGCTGTTGAGGAGCTCGATGGCGCAGGTGGTTAGCGCGTTCGGCTTCGATCGTTGTAGTTAAGCAACTTTCGCAGTGGTCGGTCATTGGATGGGTGACCAAAAATTTCTATCACGAGTTTTTCCGTGCTTCGGAAGGCACGTTAAGCCGTTGGTCCCGGTTGCATCTGCAGTCGTTAGCACCCGCCAATCCGCACTGGGCCCGCGTGGTGAGTCATGGTCCAATATCCCTATTCCATCCATAGGGAAGGCCTGTGCCCCAGTAGTGAGGACATTAAGAGGCTGATGATGATGATGATGATGATAGCTGTCCCAGCGAACTTCGTAGCGCCATAAAAAAATAAAAATATAGTGAAACTTTAGGGTTGTATGTATTTACTAATGCTGTATCATAAAAAAATTAAAAAAAAAATCTAAAACAAAAAAAAAATGGGGGGGGGGGGCGTTAAGGGTAATCCTTAACATTAAGGGGGATGAAAAATAGATGTTGTCCGATTCTCAGACCTACCCAATATGCACACAAAATTTCATGAGAATCGGGAAAGCCGTTTCGGAGGAGTTTAACCACAAACACCGCGACACGAGAATTTTATATATTAGATATATTAACACAATTAGATAATATAAAAAACAATAAAAACAAATAAATAAAAAAATTAAGACGAAAAATAATGAACATGGTGTTCATAAGAGCGCTGATTGTATATTACAGTGAATATCTTTGTTAATATTGTCAGAAACGCTCTCGAAACAAAACCGCGAACATACTGGAAACAGATTTTACTTCTTAGGTTTTCACGCACATCACTCATTAAATAAAACTAGTTTTTACGGGTTAATGCACGAAACTTTATTTATTTATTGACGTTTCGCAGCCTTTTCAGGTCTGCATCGTCAGAATAATGATTTTATTTAAAATTGTCGAGCTACCTTCGAAAGAATTATATTGTGCGTTCGGTTATTTCATTGGAAGATTTTTAAAACTTTTATTGTCTATGTATGAATTTATTATTTAATTTACTTAATAAAGTATTTTATTTAAAATTCTTGTTTGTAATTTTGAGTTTATTTATTTGACCCTAACTACCGTAAACTACCACCGGTTCCAAAATTGGGAGACCTTCCTGAGAAGAACCGGCGAAACAAACTCAAGAGAGGCTTTCTATCTCCTTCTTATGTTAAATTATGCAAACAAAAAGAACTAATAGTATCTGATGGTCTTGCAGTGTGTGCTCGGGGTTGGGATTTTATCTCCTGTATAATAGGTCCCCAAGCTGGTGGTATATACCAACCATCTTCCCTATTGAAATTTGGATATTTTTTAATCTCAATAGCCTCGCGCATCATTCGAGGAACGAACCGCCGCTCAACTGCAAGGATCTGTGGTCTATCAAATCTAATGTACTGCAGTGTGTGTAACTGCACGTGAAAATAAATCTGCAGTGTGTGAACATGCATTAGGGGGACCAAACCACTACATTAGATTTGATAGACCACAGATCCTTGCAGCTGAGCGGCGGTTCGTTCCTCGAATGATGCGCGAGGCTATTGAGATTAAAAAATATCCAAATTTCAATAGGGAAGATGGTTGGTATATACCACCAGCTTGGGAACCTATTATACAGGAGATAAAATCCCAACCCCGAGCACACACTGCAAGACCATCAGATACTATTAGTTCTTTTTGTTTGCATAATTTAACATAAGAAGGAGATAGAAAGCCTCTCTTGAGTTTGTTTCGCCGGTTCTTCTCAGGAAGGTCTCCCAATTTTGGAACCGGTGGTAGTTTACGGTAGTTAGGGTCAAATAAATAAACTCAAAATTACAAAGAAGAATTTTAAATAAAATACTTTATTAAGTAAATTAAATAATAAATTCATACATAGACAATAAAATTTTAAAAATCTTCCAATGAAATAACCGAACGCACAATATAATTCTTTCGAAGGTAGCTCGACAATTTTAAATAAAATCATTATTCTGACGATGCAGACCTGAAAAGGCTGCGAAACGTCAATAAATAAATAAAGTTTCGTGCATTAACCCGTAAAAACTAGTTTTATTTAGATTTTACTATTTATTTGATTAGGCACCCATACAGCAATACATTAACAAAATTATGAATAACATAAATACACTTATTATATGCTTGCACCTTATGAGTACACAGCGTTCAATACAAAAAAGACAGTTTTTAATTATAATAAAATTAAAAAAAAAAAAACAAAATTTAAATTAAAATAATTTGAAAAAAATATAACTAGAAAAAATTCCACGCGGACCAGGCAGCAGACGGGACTCGAAACTAGCTTAAGAATGGCTAGAAGAATTTCGACGCGGTCCGTGAGGGCCGCGGTAGCATAATTGGTCAGTGCATCGCCCGGATTGCGAAGGGTGCGGGTTCGAGTCCCGTCTGCTGCCTGGTCCGCGTGGAATTTTTTATAGTTATATTTTCTTTAGATTTAAACATCAAGCAGTTACATGCTTTAAAATAATAAAAATTATAACTAAAATCATTTGATTAAATAATTAAATTGAATCAATAATTTTTAATTTTTTGATATTAAGTAGTTTTAAGTCTTTGTTATTTAAATATTTCTCTGTAAATAACCAAATAAATGTAATATTGTAATAAATTAAATAAGTAAATTACAATATCATATTTAAGAGGCTTAGATGGAATCCAGCAGCTCATGTCTGAAGTGCTTGGTGTCTCAAGTGTTAAGTAAAATCGCTTTTTGTAGTTGTTTAAGTGTGATACATTGTGGGTTACTTCCAATGCGAAGAGATGGCGCTGCCTTGCAGCCGAAGGCTAGAGAAAATTCGACACGGCCGTCAGGGCCGCGGAAGCATAATGGTCAGTGCATTCGTCCGGACAGCGAAAGGTACTGGTTCGAGTTCCGTCTGCTGCCTGGTTTGCGGGGAATTTTTTCTAGTAAACTTTTCTTGAGTGTGTGATATGTCAGTGTCTGGGTGTTTATGTCTCACCTAGAGGAACAGCACGGGTCCGCGTGGAATTTTCTCTAGTAAACTTTTGTCGAGTGCGATATGTCAGTGTCTGGGTGTTTATGTCTCACCTAGAGGAACAGCACGGGTCCGCGTGGAATTTTCTCTAGTAAACTTTTGTCGAGTGCGATATGTCAGTGTCTGGGTGTTTATGTCTCACCTAGAGGAACAGCAGGGGTCCGCGTGGAATATTTTCTAGTAAACTTTTGTCGAGTGCGATATGTCAGTGTCTGGGTGTTTATGTCTCACCTAGAGGAACAGCAGGGGTCCGCGTGGAATATTTTCTAGTAAACTTTTGTCGAGTGCGATATGTCAGTGTCTGGGTGTTTATGTCTCACCTAGAGGAACAGCACGGGTCCGCGTGGAATTTTTTCTAGTAAACTTTTCTCGAGTGCGATATGTCAGTGTCTGGGTGTTTACGTCTCACCTAGAGGAACAGCACGGGTCCGCGTGGAATTTTTTCTAGTAAACTTTTGTCGAGTGCGAACTGTTAGTGTCTGGGTGTTTATGTCTCACCTAGAGGAACAGCACTGGTCGGTCGGCGCGCGATGACCCGCTGGACAATGACCGGTCGCGGTCGCGGTCACGGTCGCGGCGGGTGGAGTCGGCAGCGGATGCATTCGACCCGCTAGAACCAGATTTGGCTTCCGCCTCGCGACCCGCTGTCGAACAGACAGACGGAATAATGATTATTAAATCTATTTACAGGCTGTAAAGGAGGCTGGAGGAGCTCGATGGCGCAGGTGGCTAGCGCGTTCGGCTGCGATCGTTAAAGTTAAGCAACTTTCGCAGTGGTCGGTCATTGGATGGGTGACCAAAAATTTACTATCTCGAGCTTCTCCGTGCTTCGGAAGGCACGTTAAGCCGTTGGTCCCGGCTGCATTTGCAGTCGTTAGCACCCACCAATCCGCACTGGGTCCGCGTGGTGGGTCATGGCCCAATCTCCCTATTCCATCCATAGGGAAGGCCTGTGCCCCAGCAGTGGGGACATTAATAGGCTGATGATGATGATGATGACAGGCTGTAAAAACCTATGACAAAAACCTATAATGCGATTCAAATAAGAATAGGAAAGCCGATGACCTCCGTCTGTCAAATGTCGCATGAAAAGTACGGTTTGCAAAAAATCTCGGAACGCTTTTTTAACACTCCGCTAATTCTAGATTAAAAAAACCAAACATTTTTAACCCTATAAACGAACAATAACAAATATTGATAAATAAAATAAATAAATAAATATTTCCGACACTCACACCAATTAGCCTAGCCTAGCCTAGCCCCAAAGTGAGCACTATAAGGCTTGTGTTATGGGATGCTAGGCAACGGATAGAATACATATACTGTACATATATAAGTATATTTATATAAATACATATTAAACATCCATGACTGGAGTACAAATGCTCGTATTCATCACACAAATATCTGCCCCCACCGGGATTCGAACCCGGGACCTCTCGAGTCGGTGACACCATGAAACCCGGCGTACAAACCACTCGGCCACGGAGGTCGTCAAACTGCGAGGAGATAGTAAAACCGTCAATTTAATTTTCCCATATACACTGTTCTATCTTCTTTCCTGTCAAACATTTGACGTTCGTCCCTTATGGTACGGTAGACTCGAGTCCCTCATTTCTTCCAAATTATTTTAACCCGTACGAAGTACGCGGTGTCAGCTAGTATATACAGGGCGTCCCACGGCTACCTCACACTGAAGGAAAGTATATTAAATATTGAAGATAGGACATTTTACTGAAAGAAGACATCATTTTATTTTTAATAATAACTAGAACTGCATTCACAGATTTTTTAAAAATCGCCTTCTTCAACTGGGAATCAAACTCGTGAAATTTCGAAAAATATAACACGGCATATTTTATGAAAACCATCGAAAGGGTTAATCATAAGGATTATTTTTTGCTAAATAACATAGCATTTTAAATGAAAGGAATGTGAATTACGTGATAAAAATAATAAAGTGATTTACAAACTGTAGTATATATGAATTTCTTTTTGAACTCACAGTTACAATGCGACTGGCAAAAATTTTTTGTTAATTTACTTACCATGGCTTATTAAAATCTTTTGACGTGACAACGTCTTAAATTAGGTTGCGGCTGGGAGTCACTTATGAAAAAGTGTAACGCTCGGTAACGTTACGATGAGTCTCTCGTGTTAAGTTTAAGTTTACATGTACAATGTTTTAGTAAACAAAATATATTTCTATAGTTAAAATTTGTGCAATTCTTATTTTCATTCAATTCCTTGTTCCTATTGTGCAATTTAATTATATTCATATCAATAAATATTCTACCGAGAAAAAGACGTTGTCACGTAAAATCTTCGCCCGTAAAACCGACTTTACAGGCAACCATTTTTTTTTCATTATTTAAACACATATCGAGAAGGTTTGTCTCTATCAGGATATCTTTTGCGGTACCACCGCTAAGCTAATGATATGTCTTTGTGGTTCATAAAGTAAGCTTACATTAAATCTATTTTATTTTGATGCGCCATGGTAAGTATATTAACAAAAAAATAAAAATAAACGAAAATGAAACTTGAGGCTTGAATATTTATATGGTTTATTTTCAAATTATTATTACAAATTTCAGCCAATCGCATTGTAACCGAATTCAAAAAGAAATGCATACGGACTACAATTTGTATATCACTTTATTATTTTTATCACGTAATGAGACATTCCTTTCATTTAAAATGCTATGTTATTAAGCAAAACATAATCCTTATGATTAACCCTTTCGATGATTATCATAAAATATGTCGTGTTTTTTTTTCGAAATTTCACGAGTTTGATTCCCAGTTGCGATTTTATAAAAATCTGGGAATGCAGTTCTAGTCATTATTAAAAATAAAATGATGTCTTCTTTCAGTAAAATATCCTATCTTCAATATTTAATATACTTTCCCTCCGTGTGAGGTAGCCGTGGGACGCCCTGTATATATATATATACAGGTGAGGTGAGGAGCTCGATGGCGCGGGTGGCTATCGCGTTCGGCTGCGATCGTTAAGGTTAAGCAACGTTCGCAGTGGTCAGTCATTGGATGGGTGACCAAAAATCTTCTATATCGAGTTCCTCCGTGCTTCAGAAGGCACGTTAAGCCGTTGGTCGCGGCTGCATCTGCAGTCATTGGCACCCACCAAATTGCACTGGGCCCGCGTAGTGGGTCACGGCCCAATCTCCCTATTCCATCCATATTCATATATTTATTTAGAAGAAACATGTTACAAATACATATAATGATCAAACATGATTCGATTAATAAGAATGCAAATGTCGAATTATTTTACAAGAAATCCATTTAATATTATTATTGTAATGAGTCAATCATATTAAAACTATAACACACTAAATCAATATTATTCTTGAACAACTTACAATTTTAAGTTTAATCTACAATCATGAAACTTCAAATCATTTATTCCATTTACACATGTCAAATTATCGATCAATGAAATCTATATATACAAAACTCAAAGGTGACTGACTGACATAGTGATCTATCAACGCACAGCCCAAACCACTGGACGGATCGGGCTGAAATTTGGCATGCAGGTAGATGTTATGACGTAGGCATCCGCTAAGAAAGGATTTTGATCAATTCTACCCCCAAGGGGATAAAATAGAGAATGAAAGTTTGCATGAAACTTTGTCAACTTTAAACCGATCGGGCTGAGACTTTGCATGCAGGTAGAAGAAGAATCATAGATGAATGTCATTGTGTATAATACAAGCCTGAGAACAAAAACTGTAGTCTACACTTCAGTTCTACACCGAAGCGAAGCGAGGGCGGGCCGCTAATATTATTAATAAATCACTACAATAAACATACACATAAAATTCAAATTTCAATTAATTTTATCACTTATTATGTCTGGATTTAAAAATAAAATTAAAATATTCCTTTACTGAGAAAAAACATTGTACTTGCAACCATGATCTTATCATCCTTTGAAAAAGTGTTTTTGGAAGATTTGGGAAGTGAACCAGCAGTGGGGCATTGATAGGCCTGTGCACCAGCAGTGGGGCATTGATAGGCTGGTGATGATATTGAAGAGTATTACTAACTGCTTAGTCATAATAGAGGTGATGACGGGGTACAGTAAACAAAATTCTATTTAGTCCGTCAGTTAGATGATCAAAAAATAATGGACACGTATTTTTTCTTTGGGCAATCAACCAAAAAATGACAAAGTTATAGCGCGTCGAAGTCTGGGAGTGGGGGCTCGTGACGTCACTTCTAAGTGAAAATTGTACCAAAACGTGACGTCATGCGACTTTTCAAATCAATATATCTCTGCAATGTTTATATTATGTGAAAAAAGAAGAAATACGTGTCCAATACTTTTTGATAATCTACCTGAAAAACGAAAAAATCAAATTTAGTCATCATCCCTATTGTTATATCATTTACATCTGTAATGGAAAGTGACTTCATGAGTTATCTCATGTTGAAGCCATTTTTCAATTTGACGACTCTGTATATAATACAGGGAGAAAAAAACAGCTCTTGCTGAGTTTCTTGCGATATAAACCTTTTACAAATTCTGTATTACCTTGTTCTATAAAGATGTCAAATTGAAATTAAAAAACAAACTTTTGTTGAGTAAATGTTTTTAAATTATTCTTTCGATGTTGTGGAGTATATTTTTCTCAGTTTCTCCGCAGCTAAAAATTTGTCCAATAACGAGTGGCATGGAAAAATAATTTGAGCAATTCAAAAATAGTTGTAATACCTGTGCATCTAATTCGAATACAGACATTTTGTCTTTCGAGGCCTTTAACAAGCCAAACAATAAACGCAGAAGTACATAAATTCTGAAACTCATATACTAAATATAATGTTAACTATAAAATTTATTGTAACTATATATTTATATTCTAAATGATGTAATGGAAGGTGACTTCAGACGTATCTCTGAAGTCATTTTTCAACTTGACGACTCTGTCTGTATATAACAATACAGGGAGAAAAAAACAGCCCTTGTTGAGTTTCTTGCCGGTTCTTCTCAGTACAAGGTCTCCCGCCGTAGTTTTGCGAACCGATGGCGTAGCTTCTTGACCTTCACAAGTGTTTGTAACAGTCTAGACTGAGTAAATGACTTTTCATTTCATAAAATTTACTTAATTATAAAAAAGATATAAACATTATATATCAAATACATTACACAGAAAAATAATAAAAAAATCAAACCAATATTCCTTACCTCTGCTCACACAAAATATTTTACCCCAAATTTTAATTATTTAATAAAAAAAACTTTAATCAGACCACAAAAAATTGAAAACAATCACTCAAGTAAATAAAAGATTTCAAACATTAAAGCCAATTAAACAATTCAAAAAGTTCAATGAACAAAACGAAGTTCTCCATCCAACTTTTAGTTCTACCCCCGGCCAAGAGATGGCGCTGTAGCCGCCTGAATCGCGCAATGGTTTCGTTGTCCCGGATAGCTAAGTATTTACGGTATGCAAGTACATTGCAGTCGTTAGCACCCACTTAATTTGGGTATTTTTGAATGGCGGCTTTGATATTATATGCAAAGTACCGCCATTAAGAATAAGAAAATTAACTCGTCATTGAATATTAAGATTTTTGACTAGGAACTTAAATAATTTGTATGCCCATATTGGCACGACATGTTATGCACCCCCAAGATTTCACATCTTACTTACACATGCGGTTACAAATAAAAATTTTCTTTCTTTCTTTATGAAATTGATGAATTATAACCTCAATTATAAATTCTATTATACGAAAATGTACCTACGTATATAATTAATTTTAACAATAATAATTGCGTTGTTATTTAGTATAATTATTACTGGTGTTGTTGAATGTTCGGTTTAAATATGTGCTGAAGCCGATGTTAGGCCGACATTCGGTAATATTTTGCTAAAAGAACAAAATGTTTAAAAACAATAAAAAACATATTTTTTTTATAAAAAAGAAATAATACAAAGAAAGCATACTATGTTACCTTGCTGATATAGACAAAATAATAAATGTTTTTGATAATACTTAATGTTGTTCCTGTCTAGGGAAATAAAAAAAAATACAAATGACGTCCGCATAATTATTTGGTTAAGACATCATTTTATAATAAATTTCTTTTCACTCATTTGTGTCTGATTTAAATTGATTTAACCTACCGCATTTAGGAGCTCGATGGCGCAAGCGATCAGTGAGTTCGGCTGCGATGATAAAAAAAAGTTAAGCAACTATCGCAGTTGTCGGTCATTGGATGGGTGACCAAAAATTTACTATCTCTCGCTCCTCCGTGCTTCGGAAGGTACGTTAAGCCTATGGTCCCGGCTGCATCTGCAGTCGTTAGCACCCGTCAATACGCACTGGGCCCGCGTGGTGGGTCATGGTTCAATCTCCCTATTCCATCCATAGGGAAAGCCTGTGCCCCAGCAGTGGGGACATTAATAGGCTGATAATGGAGCTACCGATTTTCGGCCGACATTCGGCAACGATTTTTTGTAAAACGATTTAACATATGTATGTCAATTTAGCAAATCATGTACCATGTTTCTTGCAAAAAATATATATGAATAAATTAATGCATCTACTAACATCGTAATAAGTTATAATTGTCACTAACATATTATGGAACTAGCGGCCCGCCCTCGCTTCGCTTCGGTGTACAGCTGAAGTGTAGACTACAGTTTTTGTTCTCAGGCTTGTATTATACACAATGACATTCATCTATGATTCTTCTTATACCTGCATGCAAAGTCTCAGCCTGATCGGTTTAAAATTGACAAAGTTTCATACAAACTTTCATTCCCTATTTTATCCCCTTGGGGGTAGAATTGATCGAAATCCTTTCTTAGCGGATGCCTACGTCATAACATCTACCTGCATGTCAAATTTCAGCCCGATCCGTCCAGTGGTTTGGGCTGTGCGTTGATAGATCACTATGTCAGTCAGTCAGTCACCTTTGAGTTTTATATATAAAGATATAGATAGATTGTAGTTCTGAAAAAATTTTTTACACCCATTTAATCCGCAGGGAAGGCTTGTGCCCCAGCAGTGGGTGACATTAATATACTAATATACTGATGAAAATACAATTATGAATACATTTTATACACTTACTCGTATGTTCTTTAGCCGTGAGATGATCGGAGCCGGCACTCGAACCCCCACTGCCTGACAGAACGCTCTCTTCTCGATTGTACCTGGAATGTATATATTTTTATTATTATTTATACTTAATGCATAAGTGTACAAAGGCGGACTTAATGCCATAGGCATTCTCTACCAGTCAACCATAGGTTGTTGTGGATAAATAGTTGACGACCTCCGTGGCCGAGTAGTTTGTACGCCGGGTGTCATGGTGTCGCCGACTCCCGGGGGTCCCGGGTTCGAATCCCAGTGGGGGCAGATGTTTGTGTGATGAATACGAGCATTCGTACTCCAGTCATGGATGTTTAATATGTATTTCTATATAAATATACTTATATATGTACAGTATATGTATTCTATCCGTTACCCTAGTATCCCATAACACAAGCCTTACAGTGCTTAGCTTGGGGCTAGGCTAATTGGTGTGAGTGTTGGAAATATTTATTTATTTATAGTGGTAGGGTGCACAACTTACATGGAAATTACAAAAAGACGAACATATAGTATAATGCGATTCAAATAAGAATAGGAAAGCCAATGACCTCCAACTGTCAAATGTCGCTTGAAAAGTACGGTTTGCAAAAAAATCTCCAAACACTTTTTTAGCACTCGACTGATTGTAGAATAAAAACCAAACATTTTTAAACAAACAATAACAAATGTTGATAATTAATATTATTTGTTTTTTTTTCACTTATTGAGTATCTCTTATCTATTAGACAAGTCCGTCCGTCCGTCTGTCTGTGGTGCTGTTTCAGCGGCCAAACCGTAAGAGATAGATATAGAGAATATTTAAGTTATAAGTTAAGAATAGTCTGATAAGACTACAAACCGGATTTGAGTAACGTAGCACTTCCGGTTTTCGAGAAATCGCGAATTTCAAACGAAACCACACAAAATCTCAGAAGTTCTCAATTAATTAAATACATTTTTTTTTAAATCAGGTTTTGGTGAACATTTGGTTCACTGGTTTGCTAGTTGATATTATTTATTTTATTAATTACTAGCTGTGCCCCGCGGTGTACCCGCGGTATATAAGTGACATTTCCCGCAGTAAAACATAGCCTATCCATATTCTATTAGTTAACTTTGGTTACTTTCATAGTGTTATTGTGGGGCTCAGCCGCTAATATAGAAAGTATTTTCATACTGCAAAAGACAGCTGTTCGCGCCATATACAATTTAAAGGCAAGAGAATCCCTTAGAGAAAAATTTAAAGAAATTAATATTTTAACACTGGCGTCGCAATACATTTATGAAAATTTAATATATGTAAGAAAAAAGTCAAACCCATAACTTTAACACGAGATTTAAGAACAAGCTTGCCGTCCCATGTTTCAGACTCCAAAAATCAAGAGGTTCATTTCTGGGTTGTAGTATTGCATTGTTTAATAAAGTTCCCCAAGATCTGATTGAGTTTCCACTAACCAAATTTAAATCTCAGATCAAAAATACTCTTATGAATAAGGGCTAATAAAAAGTTGATGATTATCTAAATGATCGTAATGCATGGACATAGTGTTTCTTATAATTTGTTATTTAATGGGTATTATTCATTTTTCATAACAGTAATATTGTACCTATCTAATGCCGCTTCCTATATACTAAATATAATGTTAACTATAAAATTTATTGTAACTATATATATTTATATTCTAAATGATGTAATGGAATGTGACTTCAGACGTATCTCTGAAGTCATTTTTCAACTTGACGATTCTGTATATAACAATACAGGGAGAAAAAAACAGCCCTTGTTGAGTTTCTTGCCGGTTCTTCTCAGTACAAGGTCTCCCGCCGTAGTTTTGTGAACCGATGGCGTAGCTTCTTGACCTTCACAAGTGCATGTAACAGCTAAGACTGAATAAATGACTTTTCATTTCATGTCATAATCCAGGCTGTCAGCTAACTCCATACCAAATTTTATTAAAATCTCTCCAGCCGTTTAGACGTGAAAAAGTAACAAACATACACACACACAAACTTTCGTCTTTATAATAATTATTAGCGTAACAGGAATGATGACTAATTTTTTTCTTCGTTTATCAGGTAGATTATCAAAAAGTATTGGACAAGTATTTTTTCTTTTTTCACATAATATAAACATTGCAGAGATATATTGATTTGAAAAGTCGCATGACGTCACGTTTGAGTACACTTATAAGTGAAAATTCACTCAAAAGTGACGTCACGAGCCCCTACTCCCAAACTTTGACGCGCTATAACTTTGTCATTTTTTGGTTGATTGCCCAAAGAAAAAATACGTGTCCATTATTTTTTGATCATCTAACTGACGGACTAAATAGAATTTCGTTTACTGTACACCGTCATCACCCCTATTCTATATTTATCTATTTTTGTTCTTTTATTGTGCTCACTCTGTACTGTTGTTGCAAGATTTTTGTGATATCTTTTTATGCACTATCACACATATCATGGTGTACAATAAAGTGATCATTCATTCATTAATTATTTAGTGTAATTAACGACTTACCCGTAAATGGTGTGTTCACTGGTCATACACGAGGTATATTTGAACGGGATCGGTTGGTAACCATACGACCCAGCGTACGGCATATATCCGGGTGCTACCATGCTAGAAAATCAACAATAAACAAATTCATTATTGAACTTCTTCACGCACGCTCGACTTGGGGAGTAAACTGGCGAATGCGTTACGCGTTACGAAAAGTGTGATCGGGCGAGGCGAACGGGAGTTAAGTCTTCGCTATCCGGGCGAATGCAATGACCATTATACTACCGCGGCCCTGACGGCCGCATCGAAATTTCTCTAGCAATTCTTAGTCTGCAAGGCAGCGCCATCTCTTCGCATTGTAGGTAACCCACAATGTCAAATGAATACTTTTAACTTTAGATTTAATCACCTAGCAGTTAAGTGCTTAAAAACTTAACTATAATTGCTATTTCTTCTTTCAAATATTTAATACTTGTAAAAGTATTCATTTGACATTGAGGGTTACCTAAAATGCGAAGAGATGGCGCTGCCTTACAGCTTAAGTATTACTAGAGAAATTTCGATGCGGCCGTCAGGGCCGCGGTAGCATAATGGTCATTGCATTCGCTCGGATAGCGAAGGGTGCGGGATCGAGTCCCGTCTGCTGCCTGGTCCTCGTGGTTTTTTTTCTAGTAAACTTTTTGCGAATTTTATTATAATCGGTTCAGTGGTTTAGAAGTCCATTGAGGACAAACATTGTGACACGAGATTTATATATATTAAGATATTATTTTCATTAATTCGTTAATTTACCCTTTCATACAGTATCAATCTTGTTTAAGTTAAATAAACTCTTTTTGCGTCCGGTTAGACTATCGAACTTAAGGAGTAATCTCCAGTCGTGCGTCGGAGCTGACACACATATTTTTTTTTGCCATAGGATTTTTCCATTTACGAAAACCCCGTCTGAAAAGAAGTTTCTCTCTACAAAAATTACTCAAATAATTCAACTCACTTCGGATTAGGCAGCGGCGCTAGAGTATCAGACGCTAGGCTGTCTGCGTCGGGCGCCCTTAGCCTCATCGCGGCCAGTTCCGCGCAAAGCTCCCCGGCCACGTAGTAACATTGTTCCGAGAATGTTATCTTGTTAACTGTATGCCTTATGAATCCAGCCTGTGGATCGATATAATAAGGTGTATTTGAAAAAATAGCCCATAAAAAATGGTTGCCTGTAAAGTCGGTTTTACGGGCGAAGATTTTACGTGACAACGTCTTTTTCTCGGTAGAATATTTATTGATATGAATATAATTAAATTGCACAATAGGAACAAGGAATTGAATGAAAATAAGAATTGCACAAATTTTAACTATAGAAATATATTTTGTTTACTAAAACATTGTACATGTAAACTTAAACTTAACACGAGAGACTCATCGTAACGTTACCGAGCGTTACACTTTTTCATAAGTGACTCCCAGCCGCAACCTAATTTAAGACGTTGTCACGTCAAAAATAGCCCATAAAAATATGGATATTTTTAATAGGGTATTTGACAAGTTTTAGAAAAAGATCTCACGTTATTGACAAATATTTATGGAGTCCGTAAAAAGTTGTCAAATACCCTATTAAGAAAATAATATCCTATAGTCATTTTTATGACTTAAACGCAGGAAAATCAGAAAAATATGAATTATTTTGACGTGACAACGTCTTAAATTAGGTTGCGGCTGGGAGTCACTTATGAAAAAGTGTAACGCTCGGTAACGTTACGATGAGTCTCTCGTGTTAAGTTTAAGTTTACATGTACAATGTTTTAGTAAACAAAATATATTTCTATAGTTAAAATTTGTGCAATTCTTATTTTCATTCAATTCCTTGTTCCTATTGTGCAATTTAATTATATTCATATCAATAAATATTCTACCGAGAAAAAGACGTTGTCACGTAAAATCTTCGCCCGTAAAACCGACTTTACAGGCAACCATTTTTTTAGATTATATTAAATTTCTTTGCTCTGGCAACACTGAAGTGTTCAGATGTTCTATTGCATTATCTGCAATTTTTTAATTTATTCACGACAAATTACATGAAAAGATAATATATTTCGATCAGGTCAAATGACAAAATGCAGTGCAGTTATTAGTGAATAGGGTATTTGACAAGTTTTAGAAAACGATCTCACGTTATTGACTAATGTTTATTACGGAGTCCGTAAAAAGTGGATATTCATCATTCTGTTGTGTATTTCAGTAAAAATAACCAAATCAAAAACTCCATTTTCAAGTTGCCGCGAATACCGTTTTTTTTGGACAATATGGCGTCTTACTAGTGTGTGACGTCACACGACTGTTATTAAAACGTCAAACGATACAATGTAATGACACTTTAACCGGAAGTTTACTTGCGTGTGACGTCATTTGTGTGAAGCGTTTTGGGTTACGTGACAATAGATAAGAAAACTATTATCTTTTTCGTGGGTTTTTAGTAAAACTATGATTTTTTTTTGTCCTATCTTACCTCTTGCTTCCAATATTTTACCCGTTGTGTTCCATCTTACCTTAAGCATATTCGAGGCATATTTCCTAGCTTCTCTTCTGTCAGCTATACCAGCCACTTGTTGTCCTATCTTAGCTCTTGTTTCCAATATTTTACCCGTTGTGTCCCATCTTACCTTAAGCATATCCGAGGCATATTTCCTAGCATCTCTTCTATCAGCGATATCAGCCACTTGCTATCCCATCTTACCTCTAGCTTTCAATATTTTACCCGTCGTATCCCATCTCACCTTGAGCATATCCAAGGCATATTTCCTTGCATTTCTTCTGTCAGCTAGACCAGCCACTTGTTGTCCTATCTTACCTCTTGCTTCCAAAATTTTACCCGTCGTGTCCCATCTTACCTGAAGCATATCCAAGGCATATTTCCTAGCATCTCTTCTGTCAGCTATATCAGCCACTTGCTGTCCTATCTCACCTGTTGCTTCCAATATTTTACCCGTTGTGTCCAATCTTACCTTGAGCATATCCAAGGCATATTTCCTTGCATCTCTTCTGTCAGCTATATCAGCCACTTGCTGTCCTATCTCACCTCTTGCTTCCAATATTTTACCCGTTGGGTCCCATCTTACCTTAAGCATATCCGAGGCATATTTCCTAGCATCTCTTCTGTCAGCTATACCAGCTACTTGTTGTCCTACCTTACCTCTAGCTTTCAATATTTTACCCGTTGTCACATCTTACCTTAAGCTTATCCAAGGCATATTTCCTAGCATCTCTTCTGTCAGCTATATCAGCCACTTGCTGTCCTATCTCACCTCTTGCTTCCAATATTTTACCCGTTGGGTCCCATCTTAGCTTGAGCAAATCCAAGGCATATTTCCTTACATCTCTTCTGTCAGCTATACCAGCCACTTGTTGCCCTATCTTACCAATATTTTACCCGTTGTTGCCCATCTTACCTTGAGCATATGCGAAGCGTATTTCCTAGCATCTCTTCTGTCAGCAATACCGGCTACATGTTGTAAAACCCAGTCCACTACATCAGCGCCAATGAACGCGTTAGGAATGGTAATCTTGAGCCACATTCGATCGCGTATCTCTAATCCTGTGAAAATGGTAATGATAATGGTTTTATACATTGTTAAAGACAGAATGAGATAAGACATGATTAGCTTTATCTACATGCATATAACATTTGTCTACTCTCAATTTAACTACGCCCATGCTTAAAAACCTCTATAAAAAAGTTTCTGAAACAGTTTGCTTTTTGGCAACATTAAAACTTGCATTAATAAAAAAAATATACATTAATACAACATTAATAAAAAAAACAGTACTTCATGTGGCTGTCATATAAGAAATTAAAACAAGAGTCTGTTTATCTGTAACTGTTTTGGCGGTGTCGCCGACTCGAGAGGTTCCGGGTTCAAATCCCAGCGGGGGAAGATGTTTGTGTGATAAATACGAGCATTTGTACTCCAGTCTTGGATGTTTATTATGTATTTAAAACAAACTAAATCCTACTAATATATTAAATCAGAAAGTTTGTATGTTTGTATGTGGACTGTGCGTAGATAGTATGACTGTGTAACATTCACCTGAATCGTCCATACGAACAATAGGAGAGCGCGTCGTATATGGGTATCGAGTGGCCGTTATATGTAGTATTAACAGTGGATAGTAAGTTGCCAGCGTGTGGATATCGTGTTAACAATGTGTGGATAGTGCTTTGAGAGCTTGTAGTCGGAGTGATGCGTGTGTATCGATAGTGAGTTGCTAAAGTGTTGATATCGTGTTAACAATGTGTGTATAGTGAGTTAGCAGTGTGTTGATATCGGTTTGACAGTGTTTGCTAGCGAGTTGAATGCGTGTAGACAGTGTTGATATTTATAATTTTTATTTTATAAGCATGTAACTGCTTGATGTTTAAATCTAAAGAAAACTAGAAACAATTCCACGCAGACCAGGCAGCAGACGGGACTCGAACCCGCACCCTTCGCTATCCGGGCGAATGCACTGACCAATTATGCTACCGGGGCCCTGATGGCCGCGTCGGAATTCCTCTAGCCATTCTTAAGCTGCAAGGCAGCGCCATCTCTTCGCATTGTAGGTAACTCACAATGTCAAATGAATACTTTTACAAGTATTAAACATTTGAAAGAAGAAATAGCAATTAGAGTTTTTTTTAAGCATTTAAATCTAAAGAAAATATAACTAAAAAATTGTTGATATTGTTTTAACAGCGTGTGGAATGTGATATAACAATGAGCGGACAGCATGTTGATAACGTTGTGTGAAACTCACTCGAATCCGGTCACAGAATCGGCATGTATGCGTAGCATGGTCGCAGTGTTGACAGCGTGTGGATAGTAGGTTGTCCGCGTGTTGCTATTGTGTTAACTATGTGTGAATAGTGAGCGAATCGACAGTGTGTTGATATAGTACTGACAGTGTGTAGATAGTGAGTTGACAATTTGTCGTTAGTAAGCTGAATATTGAGTAGACAACATGTGGACAGTGTGTGGATAGTGAGATGACAGCATGTTGATAGTGTGTTGACAGCATGTAGACAGTGTGTGGCCAGTGAGATGACAGCATGTTGATAGTGTGTTGACAGCATGTAGACAGTGTGTGGCTAGTGAGATGACAGCATGTTGATAGAGTGTTGGCAACATGTAGACAGTGTGGGGCCAGTGAGATGACAGCATGTTGATAGTGTGTTGACAGCATGTAGACAGTGAGTGGCCAGTGAGATAACAGCAAGTTGATAGTGTGTTCACATGTAGACAGTGTGTGGCCAGTGAGATGACAGCATGTTGATAGTGTGTTGACAGCATGTAGACAGTGTGTGGCTAGTGAGATGACAGCATGTTGATAGTGTGTTGACAGCATGTAGACAGTGTGTGGCCCGTGAGATGACAGCATGTTGATAGTGTGTTGACAGCGTGTCAGACTCACCCGAATCCGGTCTCAGCATAGCCCTCACCACCAACGCCATGTCCATATGTACGGACAGCGCGTCATGAGAGGGCATCGAGTGGCCTGTATGAGCAGTGTGTTCTGACGCGGCCCGATCCGGTGCAGAAGGTAGGCCCGATATGGAGGGGGGAGGGGGAGGGTAGGCTTCCCTTAAAGCCTGAGTGTGGGCCACCCACGCGCCTAGTGTGACCAAAATATATACATAAATATACAAGAAGACGCGTGTAGCGGGTATAATGATATTCGCAATAAATTGTCTATTTTGTAACTCATATAAATTATTAAAAATGTCCATTTATTGTCTTTAGTCAATCAACAGCGTCAAAGGTTGGGAGTGGGGCCCCGTGACGTCACTTCTAAGTAAGAATTGTAGGGAGACGTGACGTCATGCGACATTTCAAATCAATATATGTATGTAATGCTTTGATTGTATGAAAAAAGGAAAAATACGTATCCAATATTTTTCAATAATCTACCTGATTGATGAAAAAAAGAAAATGATTTATAATATAGTGTTTCCCTATTGGAAACGAGAAGAAAATTCTTTCTTATACACTAAACACAATGGTTGTCTGGAAGAGATCGCTCTAAGCGATATGGCGCCCATTGTTATACTAGTTTTAATTGGTTATGTACTAAATTTAATGTTATCTGTGGTGTACAATAGTGTTTTGTATTGTATTGTAAACTTCGTCGTTCGTATACACTTCTTCATCAGTTGGTCATTGGATGGGTGACCAAAAAAATTTACTATCTCGAACTGCTGCTTCGGAAGGCCGTTAGGCACATTAAGCTTTGGTCCCGGCTGCATCTGCAGCCGTTAGCACCCACCAATCCGCACTGGGCCCACGTGATGAGTCATGACCCAAAAACTCCCTATTCCATCCATAGGGAAGGCATTGAGATTTTTGGTCACCCATCCAATGACCGACCACTGCGAAAGTTGCTTAACTTCAACGATCGCAACCAAACCTACCCGCGCCATCGAGCTCCTCTTTAGCACATATTAAGAGGTATTTCAATTAGAACAAAAAAATCTAGTGATCTCCATTTTACCTGGGTCTATAGGCCTGACGGGCTCCGTCCGGGGTATGGTGAAGTACCCCTTGGGATTAGGGTCCCAACACTTGGCCACCACCAATTTAATAGGTCCTGGCTTCTGAACAACTTCCCGGAGTACCCGTACGGCTTCATCGTTGGTCATATCTTCAAAGTTCACATCGTTCACCTGGAATATTTTATAATTTTATTTTAAAGATGCATACAAAACATATACAAGGTACAATTCCGAGACGAGTCAAAGACTGTAGCTTTCCCCAAGCACGACAACATGCCGCGACTGCACAACCCAGGGAACCATATACTTCTGCCACACACTCGACGAGTGGTATGGGAACTAGCGAGGAAAGAATGCAGAGACGTAGTATGGCAACATTACTAGTCATGCTCGTCGTCATGCCTATTTTGTTTTAAGCTTTTATGGTCACTAAATTTATAGCTATTAACGGGATTGTTACCATGTACCTTGTTTTTTATGAGTCTCCGATATTTCGGCACTGTTGCAAGCGAGATGAACATAGTCTCTAGTTTCTCAAGGAAAATGATATGTACAGCAGACATGTCAGTTATTAAATTATTAGTCCTGAATAAATACCCAGCTGATTATTGTATCAACTGGGTACCATACGTCCACAAGGTGACTAAAATTATCTGTGTGTGTCTAAAATCCTATATACAATATCATGAGAAAAACGTAGCCGAAAACTGTCCAAAAGGTACATTGGACATGAATAATTTACGGAGCTCCGTAAGTTGATCGCGTTGTCAAAAACAATTTCTATTGTTTAAACATTTTAAATTCACCATTAATGCAAATTCTATAAGGTCTTAATTTAAATGCACACATCATAGTTCAATGACAGTTTGAAATGCAAACTAGTAATTTTAGGACTTGTTGCTATAGGCGGAGGAATATAGACTTTACTCGTAATTTTATATCGCAATTCTGAATGCGTTGTTAGCAATATAGCAGGCACGGAACGCGAAGGAAAGAGACGACTATATAGCCAACCATGCATTTGATTATTACAAATATTTTTATTAATTCAGTTTATAGTAAGTATTACGATAAAATTTGCATTAAGTGGGTTTAATTAATAAACACTGATTGTATCCCTGTCGACAAAAACGACATTCTACATACTATAAGTATTTTTTCGCATTTTGTTACGGAGCTTTGTGGTATGTTGACTTTTCAAATGAACCAAGAAATGCTTGAGTGGCGTTCAAGCACTTCTTGATTGGGAGTTGGGACACATTTTGAGCACTTCTAATCTAGGGTTTTTAATATCGTTGGTGTATCGGACAGAACTTTCCTAAATGTAAAATTAGCTTAAAACGCACAAGGTGGACATCATCTGAAAACCATTATTAAGGATATTATTTTCCCCTTTTCTTAAATACTAAGATCAGACAATGGAGGACAGATGTATGGTAGTAAGTTCTTCAAATGTCATGAATTTGTTTTGTAATTCAATGTTTAATGACTCTGAATGGCATAAGATAAAGTAATTAAATATGTAAATATGCTTTAACTTTGACCCCTCTTCTCATTTAAAAATAAACAGCATAAAATTTCCAGCATTTCAATCCCAGTGGGGGCAGGTGTTTGTGTGATGAATAGGAGCATTTGTACTCCAGTCATGGATGTTTAATATGTATTTCTACATATACAAATGCATGATAATTACATAAAAAACACATCATTAACATCTTTACTTATAATTCAGCATGTCCTGCAGACACATAGGCCTCCTCCAGCCTTTTCCACCCCGATCTATCCCTTGCTAACCTCAGCCATAGCAGCCCAGCTACCCTTCTTATGTCATCCGACCATCTTTTCAGCTGTCTCCATGTTTACGGTAAGTGCTCGTTCTGGTATTTCTATATAAATATACTTATATATGTACAGTATATGTATTCTATCACACAAAACCATCCCCTAACACAAGACTTACAGTGCTTACTTTGGGGCTAGGCTAATTAGTGTGAGTGTTGAAAATATGTATTTATTATTTACTTCCAAATCCAGCCCTGCATGCAGTAGTCTATTTTATATGATAAAAGAGATAATCACCAAGAAAGTCAGTTATTCTTTTAAGTTCTACATAAGGCCCTTCAATCTTCATCAATGGCGACAACTCTGAAATATGAATTGATTGATATCTTTTCTCACTGTTGAATCATTTCAGACCTTATTATGGGGAAGGAGAGTTTAAAATTGTATTACATAGATTCTTTCCATCCATATGGGGTTTTGAATTAGTTAAAGATAAGCCACCCTGTGACTGTGTGTCTCAAAAAAATTTAACAAATATAGATTCTACATTATCTTATATATTCCATTCCTGGTAGTGTTTTTTTAAAGTAAAATTTTCTTTACAGTTAAAACTGAATTCCAGCAGTTAAATGGCTAAAAAATATTTTTTTTATAAAGATGTTTTTAGTTTTACATGAAATATAAATAGTTCAACATATTTTGGAGGTATCCCATACAATTAAACATACATCATACATTTCATTTAGATTACAATATGCACTGCATAATATCGAGCCCTTACCGCCAAATTATCATAAGCGACACTCGCCAAATTATTGTAAGCTTGTCGAAATGCGTTTTTTGTGGAAACTAATATTTTAAACCGTAACGGACCCATCTCTGTTGATATTTCCCTCTATTCTTCCCTCTATTATATTATAACGGTGTTCTTTTGGAGGGAAATATCAACAGAGATGGGTCCGTTACGGTTTAAAATATTAGTTTCCACAAAAAACGCATTTCGACAAAAGTGTCACTTACGATAATTTGGCGGTATAGGCTCGATATACATTTAAGCACTTCTTTTAGCAGTAACAAACAATCTGTGAACAAAATTCTACAAATATTTTATTACTATGTAAAATGAAAAATTGCTTTATACCTGCAGTATCATGTCACCAGGTTCTATCCGTCCATCCAATGCAACTGCACCACCTTTCATTATACTACCCACATATATTCCACCATCACCACCTTTGTTCGACTGTCCGACTATCGAGATACCGAGGAAATTCACAGAATCCATGTTCAAAGTCACTGTTATAATATGCATAGACATAGTAGAATCAGTTATTGAGGAATATGAGGATGTCCGGGACATAATTTGAGGCCTTTTACGCCTTCTCTGCGGCCTCTTCCGATTACTGACTTGTAAATGGGAAACACTGCTGCATTCTGTGAGTGCTCTGTCCACTGACGCGTTCGTATGACGTCCAGTGGTCGTCGTGATCTCAGACTGACTGTCGAATAGGCTCGTCGAGTCTAAATCGGAGCTCAGAACCGATGCAGTCTCGTATTCAAGCCCGTGGTTTCCGTACTTGGAGTGACCGTTGATTCGGAGCCCCCTGTATTTGTATTTGTCACACGACGCCCTGTGACCAGGTCTCGAGCTGATGGTACTGTCCGTGTCTGTACAGGTGTCCCTGGTCAACGGTGCAGAAGGAGCGTTTTGCTTCGCTTTGCCTGCATTACTGTCTGTACACTGAGATGCACCATCGGAAGGATTGGAACCCTCCGCAGACACCAGCCATGACACCACACGACCGTTGAAACATGGCAGGTGCGCGTTGTCGTCGACTATTTCTTCTTTCACAACACCGAAATCATCGTCCATTGATTTGAAGAAAAATTTATAATTCGGCCTGTTCAATTGGTTCTTGAAGTCCAACAACGTAACCTTTTCGGGTGATATTGGTATTTTGACTAAATACGGCGTTTCTTCATCGTCTATGTAATATATTACTTTCGTTTCCTCCATTTTCAATGCATTTATTTAGTCTGGAATAACAACACCCTACGATCTATAAATATCAGCGGCCATCACAATAATGGCGATAAACAGGTTCCTTGATTTGACAGTACGTGGCGCCACAGGCGGCTATATCTTTTCATTCCGGCACTTCACATGGTTCTACAGTATTTATTATTTGTAAACTTGACAACAGTCTCTCCTTTTCACTCCATAAAGAGTATGATAAGGACAATCTACTGTCAAAAGACAAATAGTAAATACGAATAGTTATGTGAAGTGCCGGCATTAGGTGTGTTCATATTTACATTTCAATTGAACATTCAAAAACCTCTGCCAATATAAAAGGTTCTTAATAATGGGGTCTATTGTTTATGGTAGTAAACCATAGAGAATCTATAAAATAATTCTAGTTTGTCTTTGGCATGACCATAGAGAAAGTAAACACTCCGTCCACGGTTCCCAACTTAGGGGTTTTGCCCCCAGATTTAGGGGCTAGAAGTGTTAAAACGGACATTTTTAGGGGCTGGAATTTGTTGGGGGTTCTTTTAGGGGCTTTTTCAAAACTTGCAAATAAATCGAAAAACAAAGCGTGTTTTCTTTCGGTTTTGTGCGTAGAATGGAACGCACAACGATATGAAACGAACGACTGAACTGACTGTGTGGCGGGTTGTTTCCTAAGGCTGTATGGACTAAAGTTAAAAAAGAGCTAAATAAGATTAAACAGTCTGTCAGCTCATTTTCGTTTGATTGTCCTTTCGGAAATTATTTATTCAATAAAATAATTTACTGTAACTAAATATGTAACGTTTTAATTTATGAGCAACGAAAGAATTTGGGTAATAAGTAGGTACTTAAAAAAATGTATATTTAGGGGATTTTAGGGGAATTTAAAAAATACTTAGGGGAAAATTTTGGTAAGGGTTGGTAACACTGACTCCGTCAAAATGTTCGAATTCTGGCCGTTGTTTATGTTGGTTGCTTTTCTGTTGTGTTGTGAGCTAAAATCGTAATTTTTTATTTATTCAATTTTCGTCAAGAAAATGGCTTTGGAGGGAAAAGAATCATGGCTCTTACCCATCATGGATCAATTAGAAGCATTTTGTAACCGTGTCGACGGTGAGGAATACAACATTTAAAGGATTTTATGTTGTAAAATGTTTGTAAAAAACTTTTTCCAATCTTTAATATCATTATTTATGTGGTATATTCCAGATAAAATTGAAAAGGAACAGCAGCAACTAAAAGCGTGCAAGAAAAAAACGGAATTTGAGACAAAGTTAGCACAAGAATTAAAGTTAAACGTGAGTAATTTACATTTATTTTACATGCATACATGCGCAACACACCGTACTGAGAGGAAAACATTATTTTTGTAATTGATTAGCTCCAAAATCCACCTGTACCTATTTATTATTATTATTTTTATTTATTCATATTCCAAACCTTTTCGTTTTTAAGTTTGTACTTAAATACATATAAGTATATATATATTTACATATCATAATCAGTTTTATGGTATTTTTACATTTAAGATTTATGAAATTGCATAATTTATCTGAAAACAATATTTTTGTTATTTAGTAGCCAGTTGTTTATTTTAAAGCATAAAACTATTTTTAATAAATCAAATAATTAGGCATAAGAATTAGTATTGAAAATTTTTTTGCAATATTTTCACAGAATGAGCTAAATGAACGCTTATCGGAGCTGTCTCGTCGCGGCAGTGAGCTGGACAGGGTGTGTGCCGCGTTTGAATCCCGACTCACCATCGCAGACAGTGACCGTAACAGGCTAGATAATGCCAAGTGAGTGGATATGTCTCATAAAATGACTTGTAATTTAAATAATTTTGAAAAAAGGTCACAAATAATCATGTTACATGTAATCTTATTATTTTAAACCCCCTGGTGACTTTTTTTCACTATGGTAAGGCATTATTGGCCATTAATACATTATAAAGACGAAAGATTGCGAGTGTGTATGCCTGTTACTATTCACGTCTTAACGGCTGGAGCGATTTTAACAAAATTTGGTATGGAGTTAGCTGACACCATGGATTAACACAGACTACATTTTACAGCGTAAAAATATCCCTTATAAACCGTGAGGAAAACCGCGGGGCACAGCTAGTAGTTCATAAGGGAGAGTACCTATATATTTTGTTTTCCAATGTAAGTTTTTTAGGATAAGTTTTCAGTATTACAGTTTGAGATACTGGTAGTTCTCACAAAATTCACCTGTAGTTTTTTAACAGCTTGTACAATAATTATTTTTATGGGATATTTTAGGTGTTAAATCTTTATCCATAGACATCTTTGAATACTCAAGTATTTTACAATGAAATTGCAAAATAATGATATTCCATTTAATATTGTTTCAGAGAGATTTACCAGCTGGCTAAAGAGTTAACTGGAATCAGACTAGATTTCAGCGCACCACCTAATGTCTGCAAAGGATGTATCCTTTTCCTAAAGTTCTGTGTGATAACAAATAATTATACATTATATTATTTATTTTTTAAGCATTTAACTGCTAGATGTTTGAATTTAAAGAAAATTTTACTAGAAAATATTCCATGCGGACCAGCAAAGAGATGGCGCTGCCTTGCAGCCTAGACAAAACTCGATACGGCCATCAGGTCAGTGCATTCGCCCGGATAGCGATGGGTGCGGGTTCGATTCCTGTGTGTCGTGTGTAGTATATATTGTCATTAGAATTAAACATGGAGCAGTTACATGCTTAAAAAATAAAAATTATAATAATATATTGTTTTAAACTTTCATGGTCACTAACATTACAATACTTTATATATCATTTTTACACTTTATCTTACCATTTTTGTAATTCACCATGGAACTTGCTAAAAACAAGGTACTTGGTAACAATCTCCTAAATAACCAATTATTGTAAATACCAAAATGTTTCCTGAACTGCTCATACAGACATAAAGAGCGAGTCTCGCAAACAATTGCGTCCTTTCGAGATACCTTCAACCAACGCTGACGCTGCGCTGTGGAGTATGCTACAATCCGTGGTATCGCCGGCTGGTGACGAGAATAAACCAGTCAATTGATAAAATGACCTTTAATTTACTAACGGTCAGTTCAATTGATAAAATGACCTTTAATTTACTAACGGTCAGTTCAATTGATAAAATGACCTTTAATTTACTAACGGTCAGTTCAATTGATAAAATGACCTTTAATTTACTAACGGTCAGTTCAATTGATAAAATGACCTTTAATTTACCAACGGTCAGTTTCAATATTCAAGCTCCAGTAAGAGGAAGGCCTATTAGAGTTTTGTTGCTATATTTTTAACCAATGAAAACAACTAGCGATGGGCGTTGAATTAACGAACGGTTTAAATAGACGGTCTACGTTCAATCGACGCTTCGACGGTCTACAGTTCATTCGTTAACTAGTTGATTTCATAGACGGCTAAACTGAGAGTCCACAGCGTTCATATCTACTGACAAAGCGACGACGACGTGTAAACGTATCCGGTTTACCCGTAACAAGTCCATACGTTCGTTCATTCGTTGAAATAAAACAATTTGAACTTAAGTATATGGCGTGGGAGTTGATATTTTTTCGTTTTATAAACTAGAGTTGTTAGAGTGAAAAGCTAAGAGTATTCTATATCCCCTCAGTCAAAAGTCAATTTGCACGTCGTCAATATACATATATGGCACCACGACTTTACAACAAATTAAATAACATTAAAAAGATAAAAAAAGTGTAGTAATTTTAGCTTAAAAAAAATTATTAATGATTGGCTGTTCGACATAGATTATGATGGTGTGGAGGATCTACTGATTGACAACACCCGGATATAGGAAGTATAGCACAGTGTTTATAAATTATTACTTGATATTTCGAGGAGCTCGATGGCGCAAGTGGTTAGCGCGTTCCGCAGCGATCGTTGTATTTAAGCAACTTTCGCAGTGGTCGGTCATTGGATGGGTGACCATAATTTACTATCTCGAGCTCCTCCGTGTTTCGAAAGGCACGTTAAGCCGTTGGTCCCGGCTGCATCTGCAGTCGTTAGCACCCACCAACCCGCACTGGGCCCGCGTGGTGGGTCATGGCCCAATCTCCCTATTCCATCCATAGGGAAGCCTGTGCCCCAGCAGTGGGGACATTAATAGGCTGATGATGACTTGATATTTATGTGGTTCAAGACAAGACGCATCTACATACACACACACACACACACACACACACACACACACACACACACACACACACACACACACACACACACACACACACACACGCGCGCGCGCAAGCACACCTACACCCACACTCACTATACACACACATATAATATAGTTATTTTTTCTATTTATCTTTACTGTGAAGAAAAATAGTAATGTTTTGTTATGCCCAGTACAACTGCTAAGATTATATTGTAAGTACATAATTGGAGAGGACACTGGATTCCATACTACAGTTTAAGGCCTATTTTGGAATACAGGGGAATCAAACATAAATTGTAAAAAGTATAATGTCAATAAACATTATTATTATTATTCTGATATTGCAGTGAAAGAGTACGTCGATGTATCTGGCTGAAGGATGCAGTGCAAGATGAAAGGGTTTATAATAATTGTTTACCTCAAGTAGTTGCAGTTTTGTTTATTGAAATTTGATATTAGTGTGTCGCGAGGTCAAGGTCAAGGGACACGTTAATGCGAATTTAGTGCAAAGTTGGTTTGAATTGAGTGTTTATGTTATGAGTTTAATTTGTAATTTGTTTTGTAAACATTTAAATGACTATAATGTAAAGTATAATGTAAGAGGAGCTCGATGGCGCAGGTGGCTAGCGCGTTCGGCTGCGATTGTTGAAGTTAAGCAACTTTCGCAGTGGTCGGTCATTGGATGGGTGACCAAAAATTTACTATCTCGAGCTCCTCCGTGCTTCGGAAGGCACGTTAAGCCGTTGGTCCCGGCTGCATCTGCAGTCGTTAGCACCCACCAATCCGCACTGGGCCCGCGTGGTGGGTCATGGCCCAATCTCCCTATTCCATCCATAGGGAAGGCCTGTGCCCCAGCAGTGGGGACATTAATAGGCTGATGAATGTAAAGTGAATACTAAATAAAGACCCCGTCGTCGTCGTTACGTCGCGCCCGTAGACTAGTCACGGCGTAGTTGATATGAACCCCTCAAAGCCAAATTCAATTTAATTCAATTTATTGCAATCATGTGGTTACATCGATGGTTACAAAATGCTCATAGTACCTAACATGAACCCTGTCAGGGTATCGCAATATACAGTACAGTTAAAGATAAAAATTACAAAAGTATATAAGGAAAAATTATGCATAAATGTCATCTGATTCCATTTGTTTAACAATATAACTTACTCAATTGATCTTATTAACAGTAGAAATATAATAGAATTGGAAATTCATTTATAAAATTAAATTAAATTTGTCAATAATTAAAATTAATAAATATGTCAATAAAAATAAAATTATATGTCAATTAACATGATTATTATATACTAGGTTTGTATTTAAGAAAAAAACCCATTATCACGTTAAATAGTCGAAGAATTCAACTAGTTGATGGACGGTAGTGGACGTAAGATGTGAGCTTTCTAAAGACGAACCGGTTTCAAGGACCGTTTTGTGTTCCGCGACGATAGAACCGTTTTACGTTTCGGATCAAAACAGTCTTCGTCGAACAACTAATCCTCGGATTGTCTCCACGCCAATATGTACTTTATGCCGAAGTAAATACAGTCTATAATAGAACG
Source organism: Chilo suppressalis (assembly GCA_902850365.2). Classification (NCBI taxonomy): domain Eukaryota; kingdom Metazoa; phylum Arthropoda; class Insecta; order Lepidoptera; family Crambidae; genus Chilo; species Chilo suppressalis. Next base: position 13,677,560 of record OU963919.1, read on the forward strand.
CAATGATATGAGGCCGTTTCGTTCTATGATAATTAAGCTTTGATTTTACAATAATATAATCTTTATTATTGAGCATTTAAAGTCGATTATCGTATAACACTACATTAATTTCGATGTTTAACAAGATTTCATTTACTTCAGTTTCGTTGCGTTACATTCGTTCGACCGTCACGTGTCGTTTCGTGGTGTCTCCCGGCCGAAACCAAAACCAGTTGCAAACGAGAACCGTTTCGAGGGCTAGTTTTCGTTTAAGAAAAAACGGTTGCGTTTCGTCGACGAAAAATACGTTGACGACGCACCTCTACATTTTCAGTAAAATATCCTATCTTCAATATTTAGTATACTTTCCCCTCCGTGTGAGGTAGCCGTAGGACGCCCTGTATACCAGTGCTCAATTTTAATATTCTTCTTTGTATCAAGGCTGTTATACCAAACCATACGGTGATGTAGAAGTATGAACAGCGCCATCTGTTAAAAAAACTTACATACCATGTACGTACGTATACTAATGAAATATCAGATAACATTATTAAATTTTTATGCATAATTATGCATAATTTAAAACACGTAAATATATATTTTTATAATTATTCTTATGAAAGTTCGTTTCACTTCTGACATGGGACCTCTGTACACACGCTGTTTTTTAACTGACGTAAAAACCAGGATGTTCTCTAGTCATTACATTACTTTTTACAGAGTATTTTCCGTTTTGATCATTCTTTTGACGTGACAACGTCTTAAATTAGGTTGCGGCTGGGAGTCACTTATGAAAAAGTGTAACGCTCGGTAACGTTACGATGAGTCTCTCGTGTTAAGTTTAAGTTTACATGTACAATGTTTTAGTAAACAAAATATATTTCTATAGTTAAAATTTGTGCAATTCTTATTTTCATTCAATTCCTTGTTCCTATTGTGCAATTTAATTATATTCATATCAATAAATATTCTACCGAGAAAAAGACGTTGTCACGTAAAATCTTCGCCCGTAAAACCGACTTTACAGGCAACCATTTTTTTTTAATTAATTTGATATAATTTAATAGATTAAAAAAAATCTATCCTAAGGGTAAGATAATAGGGGTAATTGTTCACTCACAGATTTTGATGCTGAGTTGTAGGATATTACAAAAATTATAGTCACAAGAAATTGTAAAATAAAAACTTTAACAAAAAAAATAAACTGGCGAAAAGTAAAAAATAAAAACCTTTATTTAAAGAAAAGTTTACTAGAATAAAAATCCACGCGGTCCAGGCAGCGGACGGGACTCGAACCCGCATCTTTCGCTATCCGGGCGAATGCACTGACCATTATCGAGTCCCGTCCGCTGCCTGGTCCGCGTGGATTTTTTTCTAGTAAACTTTTCTTTAGATTTAAACATCTAGCAGTTAATAAAACTCGTTTTTACGGGTTAATGCACGAAACTTTATTTATTTATTGACGTTTCGCAGCCTTTTCAGGTCTGCATCGTCAGAATAATGATTTTTTATTTAAAATTGTCGAGCTACCTTAGAAAGACTAGTCTTTCGAAAAGAGACTTTCTCTCTCTTTCTACGGCGCGGCGAAAATGTATGCCTGCGCCTGCTGTTTCGTTTAGGCGGCGCAGGGCGCTTGCGCGAATGTTCGTGTGTGTTTATGTTACAGCGTGCCACGCCACGGTTCCCAACTTAGGGGTTTTGCCCCCAGATTTAGGGATTAGAAGTGTTAAAACGGACTTTTTTTAGGGGCTAGAATTTTTTGGGGGTTCTTTTAGGGGCTTTTACCAAAACTTGCAATTAAATCGAAAAACAAAGCGTATGTTTTCTTTCAGCTTTGTGCGTAGAATGGAACGCATCACGATATGAAACGACTGAACTGACTGTGTGGCGGGTTGTTTCCTAAGGCTGCATGGACTAAAGTTAAAAAAACAACTAAATAAGATTTAACAGTCCGTCAGCTCATTTTCATTTGATTGTCCTTTCGGAAACTGTATTTATTCAATAAAATAATTTACTGTAATTAATTAAGTAACGTTTTAATTTATGAGCAACGAAAGAATTTGGATAATAAGTAGGTACTTAAAAATTGAATATTTAGGGGATTTTAGGGGAATTTAAAAAATACTTAGGGGTAAATTTTGGTAAGGGTTGGTAACACTGTGCCACGCGCATCCATGGATGGTGACAGCTGATGACTCGACCGTCTGTGTAGTGGCCACACTGCTGTGTATTCGTAAAATTCGAGTATACAAAGTGTTTAAAATGTGGAAATTCCCTAACCATTCCAAAATATCAAAAATGCACAACGTTAATATTCGAGTTTTCACTTCCGCCGGCACTCCCGGAGTGCAACCCGTCGTTTTTTTTTAATTATAGTAACTGTTGCTTATAAACGGAACCAGATTATCCTCACCTTTTACTGGGGGTTGAATATTCTAACTGACCTTAATAGAATTAACATAAGGTACCTAACGTTTGAATATTATTTTTGTAAATAAATAAACTTATAATAATTATTAAAGTACAGCTTTTATTACTTCGCCACAAGTTTACATAAGGAACTACATAACGCAGTAATGCAATTATTATTGCGTTCAATCTGCGATCTAAGACCTTGAGCAACTTTCTCTAAGACCGGTCAGGATGGGTGATCAAAAATTGATTATCTCGACCTCCATTCTTCGGAAAGCACGTGACAATACGACAAGGATCTATATCAGCCTTTCCCAATGAAATGAAATGAAATGTCATTTATTCAGTCTAGGCTGTTACAAGCACTTGTGAAGGTCAAGAAGCTACGCCATCGGTTCACAAAACTACGGCGGGAGACCTTGTACTGAGAAGAAACTTAGCAAGGGCTGTTTTTTTCTCCCTGTATTGTTATATACAGTGTCGTCAAGTTGAAAAATTACTTCAGAAATACGTCTGAAGTCACTTTCCATTACATCATCTAGAATATAAATATATAGTTACAATTAATTTTATAGTTAACATTATTTGTAGTATATAGGAAGCGGCATTAGATAGGTGCAATATTACTGTTATGAAAAATGACTAATACCCATTTAATATCAAATTATAAGAAACACTATGTCCATGCATTACGATCATTTAGATAATCATCAACTTTATAATAGCCCTTATTCATAAGAGTATTTTTGATCTGAGATTAAAATTTAGTCAGTGGAAGCTCAATCAGATCTTGGGGAACTTTGTTAAACAATGCAATGCTACAATGTGGACGATAACGCCCCTTTGTGGGCGCTGCAGGCCATGAGGTGGACAGTAAGATACCCAGAAAAAATGAGGGGCGTTGTGTATACTTATTGCGATCGGTGCTCTTAGCAGAACCAATATATAAAATAGTGCGAAATGCCACTGTCAAAAGTGTACTTGTACCTTTGGTACAAGTTTGTGCTCACGAAAACTATCATAATTTTCAAATTCAAATGATTTATTGTGTAATGTAGGTTAGTACAGCAATTTGGTGTTAGGTAAAAAGTTTAGTGTCACTACATTTCGGCCTTATTACAAGGTATTCAATATTTTTTAAGTAATAATCAGGTTTACAATTAAATAAAAATCAAAATTATTATATTACAATTACAATCAAACAAGTCATAGTTAGAAATAAATGTCAAAATATGTTTATGTCACAATTACTAAGCAATATTTCTATGTCAAACTAAAAATATATAATAATAATAATAAATTGTGCTATAATAGGCTAAAAATATTATTTAATTAGGTAATGTAGTCCATTTCTTTCAAAGAAGTGTCACTAAGAAACTCTTGTGTAGTATAATATACCCTGTCAATTACCATTTCGTAATTGTAAATTATGTTTCTTTGTCCATTTTGGTGAAAACTGACCAAATGTACTTAAAATTTAAGAAGACGCAAATGATTTAATAATAGAATTTAAACACAGTTTATTTGTATTGAAACGAAAACAATAAAATCAGTACCCTTAGTACAAGTTTGTGCTCATGAAAACTATCATAATTTTCGTAATTGTAAATTATGTTTCTTTGTACATTTTGGTGAAAACTGACCAAATGTACTTAAAATTTAAGAAGACGCAAATGATTTAATGATAGAACAACCTAGCAATATATATATATAATATAGCAACCTAGTAGCAACTATTGCTTTAAAAAAATCTCTATTTAGTTACGCAGTTTGTTCTCACTGGATAGGTGACCAGCCATTCTGACATCAGAATGGCTGGTCACCCTAAAAAGTAGTTTATTTTGTTTTAATCGGGGGTAGCAACTATTTAACGATTAGTAGCAACTAGGTAGCAACTTTCTATAATTATTTCGATGTAAAATATGGGTAGTGACCGGCCATTCTGACGCTCACGAATTTAAACACTGTTTATTTGTATTGAAACGAAAACAATAAACTCAGTACCCTTAGTACGAGTGCCAGAATTGTAAAACTCGTACTAAGGGTACTGATTTTTAGTTACGTCCATTGTGGCTTTCAAGTTTCCATACAAAATTTGACAATGACATTTCGTACTCGCAAACTATTCGAATTCGATAATTGTTCGTGAAATTGATGAAATTTACTTCATAATGATGAAAAAAGTACTATTTGGTTTCTCGTTTACATCCCGTTTATGACCCGTTTTCCTGATGAGGATGATTTAACATTCTAAATTCATAAATAAAAATCAAAAAATGTCTGCATCATTTATTCTACGCATTATGGAACACACTCTTCGCCTTCTTCTCCTTTTTCTTCTTCTCGCGCTTCTTCTTCTGCTTCTCTGTGCTTCGCAGCAAGTTAAAGATGGCGTCTTCTTCCTCTTCTGGCGCCATCGTGCTGCCATCTGTCGACGGTTTATGCTTCTTCGCTTGAGATGGTTCAATTGGCAGTTTTTTCTTTCTTGTTTTTTCTCTGGAATTAATAAATTGGAATTGTTATAGACGGGTGTTTTTTATGTTTCTAGGGTGGCAAAAAACATGCATATGGCTCGCCTGATAAGCGGCCACCATAGCCTATCATCATCATCAGCCTATTAATGTCCCCACTGCTGGGGCACAGGCCTTCCCTATGGATGGAATAGGGAGATTGGGCCATGACCCCCCACGCGGGCCCAGTGCGGGATGTTAGATGCTAACGACTGCAGATGCAGCCGGGACCAACGGCTTAACAATTCAATTCAATTCAATAATCATTTATTCAGTTTAGGCTGTTACAAGCACATATGAATGTCTAGAAGCTACGCCATCGGTTCGTAAATCTACGGCGGGAGACCTTGTACTGAGAAGAACCGGCAAGAAACTCAGCAAGGGCTAACGTGTCTTCCGAAGCGCGGAAGAGCTCGAGATAGAAAATTTTCGGTCACCCATCCAATGACCGACCACTGCGAAAGTTGCTTAAATTCAACGATCGCAGCGGAACGCGCTAACCACTTGCGCCTTCGAGCTCCTCAATATCCATCCATAGCCTATAGACGCTTGCAATACAAAAAATATTAGTAGCACTGTTGCCTACCCTGACACCAAACCCCTACCCCGTGGAGACCTGGAACCTCACTCACCTACAGATACACAAACCAACAAAACGGAGTGTTATTTTACTGTGAGCTCGATGGCGCAAGTGGTTAGCGCGTTCGGCTGCGATCGTTGAAGTTAAGCAACTTCCGCAGTGGTCGGTCAATGGATGGGTGACCAAAAATTTAATAACATGAGCTCCTCCGTGCTTCGGAAGGCACGTTAAGCCGTTGGTCCCGGCTGCATCTGCAGTCGTTAGCACCCACCAATCCGCACTGGGCCCGCGTGGTGGGTCATGGCCCAATCTCCCTATTCCATCCACAGGGAAGGCCTGTGCCCCAGCAGTGGGGACATTAATAGGCTGATGATGATGATGATTTTACTGTGGTCTTCTGTAAGGTGGAAGTTACCTCCCCAAGCGGGCGCCCCAATTCGAGCGGGAAATCTGCTATGCCCTATCTCTCTTATCGTATCGTCCGATAGTCTTTTATTAATGACTAGCGGCCCGCCCTCACTTCGCTTCGGTGTAGAGCTGAAGTGTAGACTACAGTGTTTGTTCCCAGGCTTGTATTATACACAATGACATTCATCTATGATTCTGCTTATACCTGCATGCAAAGACTCAGCCTGATCGGTTTAAAATTGACAAAGTTTCATACAAACTTTCATTGCCTATTTTATCACCTTGGGGGTAGAATTGATCAAAATCCTTTCTTAGCGAATGCCTACGTCATAACATCTACCTGCATGCCAAATTTCAGCCCGATTCGTCCAGTGGTTTGGGCTGTGCGTTGATAGATCACTATGTCAGTCAGTCACCTTTGAGTTTTATATATATAGATATAAGGTAGTGCCCTATGCTCGTTTCGCTTCGGCGTGGACTTATAGTTTAAGTTCTATGTCTTGAAGTTTAGAAAAACAATTACAATGGCGATAATACTTTTCTATAAACGAACAAATAGTTTAACAATATCATACAATTAGTAAAACTGTTTATGGTTGAAGGTGGACAAACTTGATGCACAAACGCTTTGACACGTCCGAAAGAAACTTGCCCCAATTTTTTATTGTTTTCTGAAGTGAGAACTTCGTAATTAGTACCTTAACACTCTAGACGAAAAGCATTTAGCTCGCGCGTTGCGCTCGAATACATTTAAAGAGTGTGTTAAGAGTTACAATTTTTATACAACTAAAAATCTATAATAATAATAATAAACATTATCGACACTCACACCAATTAGCCTAGCCCCAAATTAAGCACTATAAGGCTTGTGTTATGGGATGCAAGGGTAACGGATAGAATACATATACTGTACATATATAAGTATATTTATATAAATACATATTAAACATCCATGACTGGAGTACTAATGCTCGTATTCATCACACAAACATCTGCCCCCACCGGGATTCGAACCCGGGTTTAATTGAATAATTTCAATCTAATTTAATTACATTTGATATGTAATATTATGAGTTAAAATTCAATTCTTAAAATTATACTTGTTATATCATAATTATGAATAACGTCAACACTTATAATTGTTGTGTTAACAAGTAAACAACCAATATAAAATATATATATATCTATATAAATATATATAAACAATAAATAGATAAATTCTTCTTCGTGTACACAACGCAATGTCAATTTTATTTTATTATTTAAATTCACTGTTGACGTACGTTCTACTACCGATTCTTTTTTATATAAGAAGGTCACTGTTAAGTATCTAGTGGGTATATTTGAGTATATCTAAGCAGCTTAGTACTTCGATATAAAATGTCAATAGTTTGTCACGCATTATAATTTGTACAGAACGTACGCCTTCTTTTATTTCTGCTATTATCCATTATTGGCGCCAAGGTTATTCAATATTAACGCGTGTGTTGTAGTTGTAAGATACTCTTACGGTATAGAAACAAAGTCGATCGGAAAGATATAAGAATTTGATGGGGATAACGGTAATTTGTTTATATTCTGTTATCGTCTAAAAATGTACTTTGTGGTTAACAGCATTGACTTTGACTTAATACAATCAAAGTCATCAGAATAAAATCATTGCTCACCCAACAGTCTCCATATCATCGAACAACTTATCCATATCGTCTTCCTCAACTTCTGCCGCTTCTTCCGTGTGCTTCTCTTCTCTCAACTCGCTCTCTTCTTTTACTTCTGCTTCTTTCTTTAGAGGAGTGGATGTTTCTGTCTGCACCAGTACGCAGGTCAGTTTGGAAGTAAGGTATTGCTGAAAAAAGAAAAAATATTAATTCATCCAACTATAAAGTAAATATAGTGATTGAAGTTATATTTCATCATCATCATCAGCCTATTAATGCCCCACATCTGGGACACAGGCCTTCCATATGGATGTAATAGGGAGTGTGGGCCGTGACCCACCATGCGGGCCGAGAGCAAAGCAAGAAGAATGCAAGAACTAGCAAGATACATTATATTTAAGGACACAACAACATGATTTTTCTTTAATGACATTAATTCATCTTAATTTATCAAAACATAGTTAAAATTAAAACTAAATTTAATTTTCACATATATACCAAAGCTAGCTACTTCACATCAATAGGGTATTTGACAGTATTAAAATTAAAGTGCCAATTGTTAGCATCTGTATTTAGAATGAATATTGGAAGGAGTGTTTACTATTTTACGGAAAAAATATTCATAATTTTACTAAAAACCCACGATAAAGAAAATAGTTTTCTTGTCTTTTGTCACGTGACCCAAAACGCTTGGAATTGGTGGAGCCTAAAATGACGTCACATGCAAGTAAACTTTCGGTTAAAGTGACATTAGATTGTATGGTTTGACGTTTTAATGACAGTCGTGTGACGTCACACGCTAGTGAGACGCCATATTGTCCAGAGAAACGTTTTTCGCGGCAACTTGAAAATAGAGTTTTTGATTTAGTTTTTTTTACCGAAATACACAACATAATGATGAATATCCACTTTTTATGGACTCTATAAACATTAGTAAATAACGTGAGATCGTTTTCTAAAACTTGTCAAATACCCTATTGAATTTAATTGGAATACATTATATTACCTACATAATTTGAATTATTAAAATTGCTGTGCTATTTTATTTCATAGACTAAAAACACCGCAGTACCTCCTTCCTAAATTCTGAAATGCTGCCATAAAATATATCAACTGACAGGCGCAAAGACAAAACTACATGGTCGAAAGACGAAGACATAATGACTGCGCAGCTTTGACTGAGCAAATGGAGTATGGAACAAGGCATTTTGGGGCAACGCGGAGAACCAACTGAGATGCGAAGATCGAGACTTTAAGGGAAGTCTAATTTTATTTTTGATGGCTCTTGTCGCTCAGCGACAAACTAATGGAGCGAGTTCTCGCCCGCAGTGCGAACAGTCAGCGTTCAACTATTAATATTTGCATCTATTTTGTTTACACGGAACGTATATTTATGTTAAAGAAAAGTTTACTAGAAAAAAAAAATATAAATAGCATTCGCCCGGATTACGAAGGGTGCGGGTTCGAGTCCCGTCCGCTGCCTGGTCCGCGTGGATTTTTTTTTCTAGTAAACTTTTCTTTAGATTTAAACATCTAGCAGTTAAATGCTTAAAAATAAATAAAAACATAACTATAATTGCTATTTCTTCATTCAAATGTTTAATACTTGAAAAAGTATTCATCTGACATTGTGGGTTACCTACAATGCGAAGAAATGGCGCTGCAGCTTAAGGCTAGGAAAATTTCAACGCGGCGAATAGGGCCGTGGTAGCATAATGGTCAGTGCATTCGCCCGGATTGCGAAGGGTGCGGGTTCGAGTCCCGTCCGCTGCCTGGTCCGCGTGGATATTTTTTTCTAGTAAATTTTTCTTTAGATTTAAACATCTAGCAGTTAAATGCCTCAAAATAAATAAAAACATAAGTATATTTATTTTACTTTTAAATAGTCTATAGTTAGTCGCTTTCTTACCAACGGTGGGACACTTACCTTATACAACAATTCCTTGGTCTCATACTTGTGCACGCGTATCTGCCTGTCTAGACTTGTACTGACTACAAGTCTAGCATCCCGTACGATGGTTATATCTGTGACAGCTCCCGTGCAACCTTTGTACCCCTTGTCGGGGCGGGAATTGCGCAGATCGACTTGATGCATTTGGCCGCGGCCAAAACCGACCAAAACTTGTCTGATGGAAATGGAAAAGTTTTAACTTAATTCATTGGAAAAAATATGAGGCAGACAATTATGTGTTACATTGAATTAACTTATTATTTTAAAGATTCAATTAACACAAAGGAACGAAATGTTATGAATAATAAATGAAACTAAATTTTTTATTTTGAGTGTGTATGCTGTTGGTCGCAGATGACCTTTACAGCGTCACCGGGTTTGGGGACGGCGAGATCCTAAGGGGACCTCGAGCCGAGAATTGGCGAGTACCTCTAGAGGTATTCCAGGCGGATGGCATCTCCCCACTGGGGGAGTCTCCTCTCCGTCTGGAGCCTCTAGACCTGAGGGGGTCGGCTCAACTAGAGGGCGTCTCTGAGACCCGGACCTCGGCTTTATTTTTTTTTATTTTTTATTGAAGTTATACTTCTTTAGGCGCGTTATGAAAAAATGATGAGAGTGAAATTTTAAGATGCGCGCGCATCACTGTAACACAATATTTTAACAGCATGAAGTTGGTCGCTTTAACGACCAACTTCATGCGTTACTTTTGTGTTTACCGCACATTAAGAAAATCTACCAACAAAATAGAAATAGAATCTCTATTTTGTGGGTGCTAACGACTGCATTGTGAAGGCCTATCAAAAGTATTTATTAATCTGGAACAACGGAACCAAAGCGCGATTCAGGAGACTACAGCGCCATCTCTTGACCATTGGTGTAGTAGAACCAAAAACCACATCTTTATTTTTTGTAATAAAGTAACAGTTATAGGTATTCATATTTATGATATTTATCCACATGTTTCTAGTTTGTATATTCGGAATACGTGTTTGAGTTTCATACAAGTGCAAATCACATTATGTTCTAATAAATTATATTCAGTAGCGATTTTAATTGAATATTTTGATTATTTATTTATTTATAATCAGGCTACATAGGCCCATAGATAAATACCTTATAGTCTAACATATATACGGATATAATAGTTATTTATTATACAAGAGTGGAAAGCTCCTTTTTAACCGCGTGCTCGATTTGGATGACCGAGCAAGCGAAGGATTCTAAAGTTGAATCACGAGCGCAGCGAGTGATTCTAAATTAGAATCCTGAGCGTCAGCGAGGGAAACAAACGAGCACAAGGTGAAAAATCTTTCCACTCGAGTGCAATACGTAACTTTTCATCCCACCTCAGCGAGGAAATGACAAAATGAAAAAGAAAACAATTTATAATGACAAAATATTTAAGCAATAAAACGTGAAAAACTAGAATGGCGCGAAGCACGCAAATAAAACAAAGAAACCAAGAAGGTTCCAAATTTAAATTTTTTCACAATTTAAAAAGTTCTAATCATAAATTTGGCACCATAGAGGTTACATTAAATAGGTTTAATGACGTTTTGAATTTACAATTATATTGAGTACTCATTATATGTGATGTTCTAAATTCAAATCTACTTTGCCGCTCAAGCGAATAAAATAGAATTTTCCAGCCAGATTTCGAAGCGCAAAATTACACTTTCCGAGGTGGTGGGATGAAAAAACACTTAACTAACACGTATAGATGGCGACGTGTGACGCGAAGTGGTGTCAGGTAACCGACCTCGGAACCGCCGGAACACTACATAGGGATGTCGAAAGTTGAAAAAAATATCGATATATCGATATTATAAAAAATATCAATATCGGCTTCGATATATCGCGAAAAAAACATCGATATATCGGACCAATTTTCCCAAAAATATCGTACAGCAGCTCAGGAAATATGACACGCGGAATAATAATGGAACGAAAATTATCTCCCTAAAAATAGACTGACCCTTTTTTCCAATGATGACATAGACAATACTAAATACAGCACAGATCATAGATATGTTGAATATCATTCATCTGAGATCCAGTTACGATTTTTCCAGATACGAATTTAGTTAGATCGTGATATGCCGCTAATAATTAAAAATATATCGTTTTTGATACGAATTTCGATATTGGTTATTTTGTATCGATGTATCGATATATCGAATCAAAAAATATCGGCAAAAAATATCGATATATCGAACAAAAAATATCGATACATCGATATATTTTCAACAAGCCTAACACTACACCTTTCGGCCAAAGATCCTCCTTCATGAAAGTCGCCAGATGTTCAGTCGGCACCCTCACCACAAATGAATTAAAATTCACATTGTGACGGGACTCCAACCGTACGACTCTCAGGGAGAACTTGGTCTTTATCCGCTGGTACTCCACGATCTCCTCTTCCTTCGTAGAGTAATGCAGTCGGGACACGTATAGCGGCGTCGTCGTCGGCAACACCACACAAATTGCGGCGAGCGGGCTTCTTCTTCCATTCCACCTTGATGAAGCCCTCTTCGTCGCAAATCTGATTTTGTGATGCAGCCGGAGTAACACGTTTGACACAGGGATTGCTACTCTTCTCTTTTGCTTTTTAGTTAGCCCTTGTCGTGGAGGACGGCATTCCTAAACTTTTTTTCATTTTTAAATCTGTTTTTTATATTTTTTATTTTATAGTCATAATTGTTTTATCATTTACATTTGTAATGGAAAGTGACTTCATGGGTTATCTCATATTGAACTCATTTTTCAAATTGACGACTCTGTATATAATACAGGGAGAAAAAAACAGCCCTTGCTGAGTTTCTTGCCGGTTCTTCTCAGTACAAGGTCTCCCGCCGTAGATTTGCGAACCGTTTGTGTAGCTTTTCGACATTCACAAGTGCTTGTAACAGCCTAGACTGAATAAATGATATTGAATTTTGAATTTTTGACGGGGAGAAACGCCCAGGTACGTACCTGTACCTGGTATAGCGTGTCATCATCATCATCATCATCATCAGCCTATTAATGTCCCCACTGCTGGGGCACAGGCCTTCCCTATGGATGGAATAGGGAGATTGGGCCATGACCCCCCACGCGGGCCCAGTGCGGATTGGTAGGTGTTAACGACTGCAGATGCAGCCGGGACCAACGGCTTTACGTGCCTTCCGAAGCACGGAGGAGCTCGAGATAGTAATTTTTGGTCACCCATCCAATGACCGACCACTGCGAAAGTTGCTTAAGATCAACGATCGCAGCCGAACGCGCTAACCACTTGCGCCATCGAGCTCCTTCTATAGCGTGTATTAAACTAAAAAGAAAACCGGCCAAGTGCGAGGCGGTCTCGCGCACGAAGGGTTCCTCCACATACCATTACCTATTCGGACGGACAATAGAAATTTCTCGCCAATCAAAGAGCTTAGCGCCTATGTCGGCGCTTTGTGTTCGGCGCGTGCGACAGCGCTTTGAGATACCATGACTCGCCATCTCTCTCTTAAGTAAAACTAGCAAACCAGTGAACCAAATGTTCACCAATTAAAAAAAAAAAAAAAAAATTGAGAACTTCGGAGATATTGTGTGGTTTCGTTTGAAATTCGTGATTTCTCGAAAACCGGAAGTGCTACGTTACTCAAATCCGGTTTGTAGTCTTATCAGACTATTCTTAACTTGTAACTTAAACATTCTCTTTATCTATCTCTTACGGTTTGGCCGCTGAAACAGCACCACAGACAGACGGACGGACGGACTTGTCTAATAGATAAGAGATACGACGGTTCCGTGTTGCAAATATTTAACATTGCATTAATAGTATATTAATATTATTAATAATCATTAATCTATCAATTTTACATACCAATAACAATTCTTAAAATACTACAAAAAGCGAATTACCTTATATTATCGTCAGCAAAATTACAACTATCAGTTTAGTCTTGATTTTTGTCAATCTAAATTATTAAAAAGCTAAAATAAGATAGTCGATTAATAATGTCAATTATAGAATAAAATGCCAATCAAAGTTAAAGTAAAAAAGTTAAGTTACTTAAGTGGTGTTTAAGCAATTTTGATTTTCCTATGTCATTATGCATAAGTAAGTAATTAACAAATACAATCTCTTACCTCAGATTAAAGCAAAATAGACAGATACGGCACTCGCGGCTCAAAAGTGATCCGCTTAAATTGTGGTGCATGACCACAATTCGCTTTAGTCACAATTGGACATTCAAACACGCTGCACGTGCACTCAATATAACAATATTGCGTATATTCTGTGTTATAAAGATAAAGCAATGCCTTCATTGCTTTTATAAAAAACACGTAGTTTAAAATCAAATAAAAAATGCCTCGGTAACACTTTTCATTCGTAAAACTGTAAAAATATTTTTTTTTCTCAAAAATCACAGTTTGTCCTGAATGTTATTTACGTAATCGCCATTTTGTTATCAAGAAAAGGACAACAATACAGCTCAGTCGTGCGGACTCGGTAGCGGAGTCGCCGTTTCGCTCGCGCTGCGTTGAAGCGTACAGTTCTGTCTCGCTCGCTCGATTGAATGTTTATATACAGACGTGTGCGTGTGAGAGAGTTGCTTATGTAGTTGAGTCGGATCATATTTTATTTGATGCTAGTATGAGCGTACCGTATCTACCCTTTTTGTTACAAGCTTTTATTTAACTTGCAATGTATGTTTGTTCGGGTGAAATCTTACAACTCAATTTTAAGACACTTGCCCTCAACCGATTGAGCTGAAATTTGGTATGCACGTTCAGTTTGGATGACAATGCATGATTAACAGTGTGACGTCATTCTAAATCCAACATGGCGGCATACCCAGAATGGCGGACCAATCATTTTTAATGCATTCCTACAATATGGGTATCAAATTAAAGGACTTGCTGAAAGTAACTCGAAAAAATTGTGACGTCACTTTTTTTTCTTTTTAGCGCATTTAAATAAAAGCTTGTTTTTAAAAAGGTTTTTTTACCTTAATTTTATTTTAATCTAAGTCTCTTACCTGTCATCGAAACTGGGCGTGATACAGGTAGCGGCCATCGTAAACTCTACGTTGATAACGGGCCTTCGCTGCGCCCGAGTGTCGTACAACCTACGATCAATAAATATTTCTTGATTTCATTTGACGACCTCCGTGGCCGAGTGGTGTGTACGCCGGGTTTCCAGGTGTCACCTACTCGAGAGGTCCCGGGTTCGAATCCCGTTGGGGGCAAATGTTTGTGTGATGAATACTATCATTGATTGGTACTCCAGTCGTGGATGTTTAATATGAATTTCTATATAAATATACTTATACATGTACTGTATATGTATTCTATCCGTTACCCTAGTATCCCATAACGCAAGCCTTACAGTGCTTACTTTGGGGCTAGGCTAATTGGTGTGTGTGTTGAAAATATTTATTATTATTTACAACAAGTGTCCTTAAAGGTTATGGTAATATTACCTTTATTTTTTCTTTGTAATGGCTGTAATTGTGCAGTTTATACAAACTAAACTGCATTCATCATCATCATCAGCCTATTAATGTCTCCACTGCTGGGCACAGGTCTTCCCTATCCCTATGGATGGAATAGGGAGATTGGGCCATGACCCATATCGCGGGCCCAGTGCAGATTAGCGGGTGCTAACGACGTAGATGCAGCCGGGACCAACAGCTTAACGTGCCTCCCGAAGCACGGAGAAACTCTAGATCAAAGATTTTTGGTCACCCATCCAATGACCGAACACTGCGAAAGTTGCTTTACTTCAACGATCGTAGCTGAACGCGCTTACCAATTCGTAAAATTCATGATTTATTTGCAAATAAGCATTCAGAAAGGGCTATTTTCGGCTATTATACTGAGACGTCTAAGTATTATTTCAACACTGAGCCCGTCTCTGGGTCATGGCCCAATCTCCTTATTTCATCCATAGGGAAGTCCTGTGCCCCAGCAGTGGGCACATTAATAGGCTGATGATGATTAATACATACCTCACACATCCATGTCTGGAGCAGGCGGCCAAAAGACTCCCATCTCCGGGGAGAAACGTGAGGGAATTTACCCAGACAGGGCGGCGCAACTGCAGCCAGTCATGGGGTAAGTTTTTGGCTGAAAATATTGGCTCTGGTTCGCCTATACGCCACACTTTGAGGTCATTCTCTTCGCCACCTTAATGAAGAAATAAAAAGAAAAAAATATAGTGTCATGTACACAAACCAAAAATATTATCAGAAAATAAAAAAAATGTGTGCGTGTACTAGTGTACACACGTAAGAAGTGAAACTTCTTTATGGCCTTATTTTTCGAAAAATGATCTACATGCAACTTTCCAGAAATTGGTTTAATAAAGTTAAATTAGATAAAGTTTAAACAAAAGGATTTTATTATCATAGACATGAATACAAATTACTGCCTATGAAACTGTTATGATTACACGGCTCAGTAATCTAAGGCACATGTTCCACCTCCGACGATGAACGATAAGCGAGTAGAAACTAGAAACGAATTGGCAGTCCTGAGTTAAAATGCACGCGCACGGCTTTTGACAGCCAAGCCAGCTTAACCGAGCGAGTATAGCTGAGCGAGTATCGCTGAGCTAGTATCGCTGAGCGAGTATCGCTGGGCGAGTATCGCTGGGCGAGTATCGCTGGGCGAGTATCGCTGAGCGAGTATCGCTGAGCGAGTACCGCTGAGCGAGTATCGCTGAGCGAGTACCGCTGAGCGAGTATCGCTATGCGAGTTTGGCTGAGCGAGTCTTATCTTAAATAACTATTGTCACTCAGCTACAAACGAGTAGAGAGAGTTCTCGCCGGCGACAGTGTGATCATTCAGCTATCAACTATTAATATAAAAAAAGATGGCGCGTAACGGAAAAATGTGACGCATAACCGAAAAATGTGACGGTAAATTTTTTTCCAACGCCGATAAAGAAGTTTCACTTCAATAAATGTGCAGTCCACACAGGATTGTCTCAGTAAGTACAGATTCATTATGCCATCACTAAATGTATCCGTATTCGTATAATCGTATCATCACCTTGTATCATGTATAGATACTGTTAAGGTACTATTCCGTGCATCGCGGTCGCGCGATTACCATTAAACTTTTATGCTCGTCGGGAAGAGCTACGCACGCTTCCCATACACACACACACACTGTTGACGCACTTATATAGGATTTTATCATTTACACCCCGTACACAAAGATGTTTGGCTTTAAAAACTAACCAGTGTAATATTAAAAAAATAAAAAGTTTGAGAGAAATTTACTAAATGGATAGGTCGAAATTAATGAAAAAAAGAATACTCGGGCGCCAGACCCATACCATATTATTAAACCATATTAGCCGGGAAAGCAATGAACTTTTAATCGCAAGAGGAGTTTAATGCAAATCCATTCTCATTTTGGGTTGTCTATATATTAAAATTTAGTACAAAACTACTGGACCGAAAGAATTACTGCTAAATTTTGAAACTAAGACTAAACTAAGACTGTAAGTGAAAATGTTACCTTTTATATGGGGGCCGAAACACAATTATAAATTTGAATATTACTGACTTTGTTGCATCTTTGTAGTTAAATTATGTCTGGTTTCACAAGTATGTAGTAGGAGATGGCCGTTTTTAGGTCCCGTGGGTTCACCTCCACCTCACGGGAAACATCGTGATTTGAATTCGATTTCCAAATAAAATTTCAAATATATAAAAAAACGCTTTTAGCTGAAAATAAATATTCCTCAGATTAGCACATGGCTCACAACAAAGGAAAATAAGTAAAACTAAGGAAAACTCTAAGAGTCTTACCGTTTTTTAATTAAATTAAGCTTGGAATAAGATCGGCTCCATTCCGCGCAAACAGTGTGAAATATTATGTCTGTAAAAAAACATCAATTCTTATGTAAATTATTGAAATATATGAATTAAAACACTTTTCGAATTTGGAAAAACACTTACCATTAAAAACAATTGAAAATCCAATGGATTATCATGATAAAAATTTAGATTAACATTAGACCATCTTTTGTGTCTAAGTTTTCGTCGTGAAGTGAAGTGACAGTTCTTTTCTTAGTTTGTCTTGGCGGTAGGCAAAGAGAACAATGTCCATTCAGCCTACTGCTTGATAAAGGCAGAAACACACTTACCCAAAAGTGCACAGATTAAAGAAAATGGGCGCGAGATAAAAAACGACCAGAGAGACAACCAAAAAAAATCTTCTATCTCGCTCTTCGAGCGAAGGAGATCCATGTGACGTTTTTAACACGTTACACCAGTTAGAAACCTTATTAAGCCCATGGTGAATTGAAGAAAGAACCTACTCAAATAATATTGGATTTAACAGTTTACGCTTTGATTATTTATGGATGCCTGGATAGAGCAATCCTAATAAATGTATGCGTGATTCTTATGTCAGATTGTACTTAAGCAGTTAAAATATGTGTGTGTGTGTGTGTGTACATACAAGCATATATTCCTTAAGACTTCCATGCTGTTAATACCGTATTTAGGCTTAAATACAATCGAAGCTCTCAACTTTTCCCTGTGAAATTTCAATTTAGACATAAAATGTATGAACCTTACGTAAATTTTGGCATTTGTCATTGTTAAATGCATAAATACCTGTAGCAAACAAAGAAGTTTCTTCTGCACACAGCCTCATACAGTCCAGCTTGCCGACTTGCAGCACATCCTCCTGCTTCTTGCTCCATATCTTCACCACACCGCTGGACAACGCAGCCACCAGTCTCCTCTTACAACGTCCCAAACCAACCACATGGCCGGAGCCAAAGTCCGCTGTGTATGATTTGGTGAACCCTAATAGGGTGTCATAAGCTTGTATCTAAATGTGGGTTAAAATTATATCAGATAATAAAAAATATTTATTTCGGACAAGAGCAACCTATATTACCCATTAAAACTAAACAATAAACAATCAATTAACATCAAATTAATTCACATATAATTATCATCAATTTTTATATGTATAATTTATTTGTGTTCAGGTGGTTAGTGCATTCGTTGCAATTGTTGAAGTTAAGCAAGCACAGTGGTTGGTTATTGGATGGGTGACCAAAGACCTTCTATGTCCAGTTCCTCCATACTTCGGAAGGCATGTTAAGCTGTTGGGCCTGGTTGCATTTGCAATCATTAGCTTCCAATCCGCACTGGGCCAGCGTGTTGGGTCATGACCCATTCTCCCTATTCCACCCATAGGGAAGGCCTGTGCCCGAACAGTAGGGACATTAAAATTTATTTTGATAACAGTGTATCCTTGTCATTCTCTTTACGGAGTGAAAAGGAAAGACTGGTGCTAAATATAGTTTTAAGTTTAGAGAAGCGATCACAGGCCGTACACAGTAACCACCTGCAGTCATCCATTGAACTCCTCCTACAGTAAATATGCCAATGGCTAAATAAAATACCTACTTGTTGATTTTTCTTTGCTAGCAATATTTCCGTCTGTCCTGGGTTACCCCAAGCCATGCATGTGACACCATCATCTTTCTGCAGTGACTTGATGTCCACTAAATTCTCTATAAACTTCTTATTGTTCTTAGTAAGATCTGTGTGGTACTTTATGTCTGAAAATTAACAAGTTCAATCTTAAAACTGTGAAGAAGATTTTATTCTTTGTTGCTATACTGTTCAACAAATTACCAATTCAATCTAATTTATGAAATAGATACAATAATTACATACAATAAGAACATTACGAAAAGATGTTTACATGAGACTGATGACTGTAAATAGACATTTATGCAATAGTATTAACTGGGATATTTACTTTGGCCATAAAACAATGTTTTTCTATAGAATTTTATGGTAAGTATTTAATGCACAGCTTTATTATTTCAATTTCATTACAAAATGTTTTATGAACGTAAGCATTAAATAAAGATATATTTGCTGTACTTTGCAATTAGTTTTTAAAAATCTTTTGATGAATTTGGTTTTTAGGCAGAACAGAACTGGCAGGCACACTAGAATCTTTGTTTAAGTTTAGACTTACTATTGCTACACGAAATGAAATTTATTATGATCACAAAATAAAGTAAAACGAAATTTATGTTACACGAAACCTGCATGTTTAAGTTTTCAAGAATATTACATTGAAAGACTTACGTTTGAATGATCCTATTTTAGTACCAACAAAAATATCAATTTCTCTGTCTTCTGTAAGCGTCATTATTCCTTAATAATTAATATTTGTATTAAATAAAAAATCCAATCGCTACAATTCAAACCAAAACACAAACACGTGAACGATTCTGTCAATCACAAATGTCAAAGTCAGTTTTTTGTTGCTTTTAATATTCTCTCTTACCTAAGAAGGCAGAGAACAAAAGCCATACAATTTTTTTTATTAAGAATGGATACAAAGTTATTAAGCCAGTATAGTTTAAAGAAAAATGGAGAGAATTTGAAGACATAGATACCCAATCTATTATTGATTTACTGATAATTATGCACAACTTTGATTAGGCCAGAACGGATAGGTGAATAACATTAATTTTCGCTATTGCCATGCCAACCAGCAGGATTATTCGATAACTTTTTCGACATTAACGTTCACGGTAAGAAATCTTTATAGTAAAAAATTAGGCCAATTTTGTGGCCAAAGTCAAGGAACAATATTATAGAATCTAACATTTCCCTCCCCGTCTTCATCCCCTACCCTCATTCGTGCGTGTTCGTATGTCAAGACAGGTTTGCCAACACTATTTTAAAAGCCCCAACCTTTTAAAATTAGTAGACAGAAGAGAGATTTTATATAAAAAAAAATACTATAAAAATAAACAGGAGCATAGAGCGGGCGTTTACTCTGCGTGTTTGTTTTATAATTATTTCATATAGTAGCGCTGTGTGAGGCGAGTCTCTCGCGCCGCGCTGATCTATGTAATGACATAAAAACTGCACGGGGAGTGGACGTCCGCCTTGTGCTTCCCGCCCGCTTAAAGCTGCGTACGCTCTCAATAATTTGCTTTCTAAAAATAAAATATTTTGTCATCCTTTCAGATAGGGAGAAGAGGCCTCTGTTTTATATTTTTTACTTAGCTCATTTTATTGAATAGACAACTGTTACTACCATGGACGTACTACGAAATATTGTGTGTGTATACTGTGGTATACTTATAACCTCCATCCCTAATCTGTGGGAAGGAAGTTATTTATTTTTTTATTTACCGTGATCTGTGGATAATTTGCGCAAAAAATTCCTAGCCGAATTCGAAATAGTTTTTGGGTGTTTCAGTTTTATTTTATTCTGCTGATTGAAGTTGATAATAAATGTACGCAGTGCATGATTCCACCTATTTTAGCTATGAAAATTCATAATCATGGATTTCTCAATGGTGTGTCGAACCTGTCTTAGTGCGAAGAATCTTCATCCAATATTTATAAACACTGGAAATTACAGAAACTATTCAGACGATATTTATGTAGCTACTGGCGTGAAGGTAATTAATTAATATTTAAACTTGTAATTTGACTAAAAATAGATTTGATATCCATGTCAAATACTTTTAAAATATTTTTTTGTGTTATTTGGCTTAAATAAAATATTATTAGTTATTTTTTTTTTATTCTAATATTTATTCAGCATGGAAAGTACAAAAAAAAATACTTTAAAATATACATTATAAAATACCATTATGTAACTGAAAAATAAATAAATGACCCTTTGTAAAAATAAAAGTTTATAAATATGATATACGAATTTCAGGTCAACGACAATGATGGTCTGCCACAAAATATGTGCACAGATTGCGTCTCATTTGTGAACACTTCCATGATATTCAGAAAGCAATGTAACCACATCCAAATACGTCTGATAAACTTGAAAAACTCGAATTGTGAAAACGCTTCAGAGAAAATAGACAGTTGTGAAACTAATAATGTTGATACGTATCTAGACATAAATAAGGTTAAGACTGAACTTAATATCGATGTGTATAGCAAACCTCTAAATGAAGAATCTGTATGTTTTGATAAAGTTAATAGTGCACTAGACAGTGATAAAGAAACGTCTCTCAAAACACTCGATTGTTCGTTAAAAGAAGCAGAAACGACCAAAATAAAAGTAAGAAAGAGGGCTAGAAGCCAAACTGTTGGTAGCAAACTACATTGTTCTGATGAAGAAGTAGAAAACACTCAAGATGATAAACTCGTCAAAGTATTCGATCCTCTAGTTGTAACTCAGAATGTGGCACCAGTAGAAAAGTTAAAAATTACCAAAGCAAAAGTTAGAAAGAAAGATGAATATAAAATTCTTGCTAACAACGATGCAGAGTTACCGTATTATGAAGTCTTCGATGCCAATGCTATACGGCAGAGGGTCTCATGCAAGTTGTGTCAGAAAAACTTGTCGATTAGAAGCATCGACGCACACATGTCACGGAGCCACCCTGGTGCAGATGTGAGGAAAGTGAAATGCGAATTGTGCAATAACTTTGTTTTGAAAGAGAAACTGAATCGACATAAAGCTATGATGCACGGATCCGAGTGTTTTAGATGTGGTGTAAGTTATATATTTTACATACACAATACACATTACATTCATTTTATTCTTTTCTAATAGCCATAATCATTTTCATTAGGGACTAAAATTTTTCTCAAATATTTTTACCACGGCTGTTTAATAGAAAAAAAAGCGAGTGTGCTTATGACCACACGACTGAAGTGAAACTTCTTTAGCTCCAATGATCTGAAAAAGATTTTTTGCTTGAAAAAAAACCACCAGAGTCCATTATCACCCTCCAATCCGCACTGGGTCCGTTATCACCCATCAATCCGCACTGGATCCATTAACATCCATCAATCCGCACTGGGTCCGTTATTACCCATTAATCCGCACTGGGTCCATTGTCACCCTCCAATCCGCGCTGGGTCCGTTATCACCCACCAATCCGCGCTGGGTCCGTTTTCACCCACCAATCCGCACTGGGTCCGTTATTACCCACTTATCCGCACTGGGTCCATTGTCACCCTCTAATCCGCGCTGGGTTCGTTTTCACCCTCCAATTCGCGCTGGGTCCGTTATCACCCACCAATCCTCGCTGGGTCCGTTTTCACCCACCAATCCGCACTGGGTCCGTTATTACCCACTAATCCGCACTGGGTCCATTGTCACCCTCTAATCCGCGCTGGGTTCGTTTTCACCCATCAATCCGTACTGGGTCTAATATCACCCACCAATCCGCGCTGGGTCCGTTATCACCCACCAATCCGCACTGGGTCCGTTATCACCCTCCAATCCGCGCTGGGTCCGTTATCACCCACCAACCCGCGCCTAGTCCGTAATCTTCCTCCAATCCGCGCAGGGTCCGTAATCACCCACCAATCCGCACTGGGTCCGTTATCACCCTCCAATCCGCGCTGGGTCCGTTATCATCCACCAATCCACGCTGGGTCCGTTATCACCCACCAATCCACGTTGGATCCATTGTCACCCTCCAATCCGCGCTGCGTCCGTTATCATCCAACAATCCGCGCTGGGTCCGTTATCACCCACCAAGCACTAGATTCATGTATTATGTGACGGGTATTGTTCATTGTTTACCGATGGGCCACCGGCATCGTTATGCGCGTCACGCAAAAGACGCATTCGCCAGTTTACCCCCCAAATCAAGCGTGCCTAAAGAAGTTTCAATCCAAAAATATTCTCTCTTTCAGTATTGCAAGCTGGACTTTAACAGCAAGGAAGTGTTAATCGAACATGTCACAGTTTGTACTATGAAGAAGAAAAGGCGGAGAACCGGAGGGGAATCGGTAAGATCTGAATATAGAAATCGGTACATCATACCAAAATGTCCAGACTTTTATAGAAAACAGAAACTTCTGTGTCTTGCAACGCCCCTGCACTCCAGCAGCACATGGGCGCTCGTCTCCTCGTCCTCCAGGCAGGCTCAGCACAGAGGGCTGTCAGAAATACCTATAATACAAAGGTGTTTGTTGAAATAGCCGTGACCCGTGAGTATACCCACGATTTGTTTTAGGGCTTGTCTAGGAAGGTCAGACCCCTCTTTCCCAGTGGGCACTTTGGGCAAGTGCCCAGGGCCCCGCGATCGATAGGGGCCCCCCTCAGATCAAATACAAAGTCCCTAGTTCCTGTCAGATCATCAAACGATAACCAATATTTATTACCAAAAAACTTATATAATTCGGATGAAATCCAACCTAAATTACTGACTACAATACCAACTTACTAGCTTTTATATAACTCGCTCCATTTCAAGTCATAATCCACATCAAAGTTATAGAAGCCCCATTATCCTCATATGCCCAGGGCCTCCAATAGGTTAAAGACGGCCCTGCATAGGGCACTGGACTTTGTATAAAAGTCTGGACATTTTGGTCGGAAAATACTTATTTTATGATTTATTTACAAGACAAGATAAAATGTTCTTGTAGTATATGTATTCTATCCGTTACCCTAGTATCCCATAACACAAGCCTACAGTGCTTACTCCGTGGGTAGGCTAATTGGTGTGTGTAAGACTTCTTTTTATTTTTTTATTTATCATGCGATCAGTCTTCTCGCCTATGAGCAGATTGATTTATTACAGATAACATGCAAAGTCTAGTGCTCCATTGAGCATCTAACTAACACTTTGACGACCTCCGCGGCCGAGTGGTTTGTACGCCGGGTTTCATGGCGGCAGGGCAGATGTTTATGTGATGAACACTAGCATTTGTACTCCAGTCATGCATGTTTAATTTGTATTTCTATATAAATATACTTATATATATATAAAGTATATGTATTCTATCCGTTACCCTAGTCCCATCCCATAACACAAGCCATATAGTGCTTTGGGGCTAGGCTAATTGGTGTACGTGTTGAAAATATTTATTTATTTATATATAACTCCTATAAAATAGCCGAAGCTCCGTGTTCGGTAATTTGCGCCTTTTCAAACATCTTACAGTATCTGGCAAAGTCCAATGTTTGGCCAGTGTATTCGGGTGATGTCTTCTATCTACTTTTATATTCGTCAAGTACGTACGTAATTTCTTCCTTGACAGTGTTGATGAGAAGATGTTGATGCTGTCAGAGTTTCGAATAAGACATCGGGCATTTGAAATCTGTTGAAGGATATCCCACAACTGAATTCCATAGGTCCATATGGGTTTGAGAACGGCGTTTTAAAGCTATAGTTTGTTGTCTGTAATTATTTATTATATGAAAGGATAAAGATATAAAAAGTATTGTATGTGCCTACCTAGGTGATACACTAATCACCATCATCATCATCATCAGCCTATTAATTTCCCTGATGCTGGGGCACAGGCCTTCCCTATGGATGGAATAGGGAGATTGGGCCATGATCCACCGCGGGCCCAGTGCGGATTGGCGGGTGCTAACGCCTGCAGATGCAGCCGGAAACAGCGGCTTAACGTGCCTTCCAATTCACGGAGGAACTCTAGATAGAAGATTTTTTGTCACCCATCCAATGACCGACCACTGCGAAAGTTGCTTAACTTCAACGATCGCAGCCGAACGCGCTGACCACCTGCGCCATCGACCTCCTCGATAAACTACTAAACATGCCCAATTTCATCCGAATCCGTTTAGCTGTTTTAGCGTGAAATGAGTAATAAACATAATTACAAACTTTCGAATTTATGATCCCGCCCTCGCTTCGCTTCGGTGTAGAGCTGAAATGTAGACTACAGTTTTTGTTCTCAGGCTTGTATTATACACAATGACATTCATCTATGATTCTTCTTATACCTGCATGCAAAGTCTCAGCCCTATCAGTTTAAAATTGACAAAGTTTCATACAAACCTTCATTCCCTATGTTATCCCCTTGGGGGCAGAATTGATCAAAATCCTTTCTTAGCGGATGCCTACGTCATAACATCTACCTGCATGTCAAATTTGAGCCCGATCCGTCCAGTGATTTGGGCTATGCGTTGATAGATCACTATGTCTGTCAGTCAGTCATCTTTGAGTTTTATATATAAGTATATAGATGTACGGTTTGTTGTAGGCGCGAGTGTTGGTCGAATGCGATGTTTGCAACAAGCAGATGCAAAAAGCCAGCCTCAGGATGCACAAGCTTATCAAACACGCAGGACTGGGGCCCGTCTGCGAGGTGAGCTATTTAATACTTATACTAAGACCCCTCTTTCCCAGTGGGCACTTTGGGCAAGTGCACAGGGCCTCGCGATCGACAGAGGCCTCCCTCAGATCAAATACAAAGTCCCTAGTTCCTGTCAGATTACCAAACGATAACCAATATTTATTACCAAAAAAACTTATGTAATTCGAAGAAATCGAACCTAAATTTCTGACTACAATACCATATTTTTTGAGAACTTCGGTTTACATTGGAGTTTTTTTTATTAAAAATGAAGACATTTTTATATTTTACATAAAAACAATAATTTGTCAAATATCCATTCGCAACATAGACAGAGAAAACATTCGAACATGACGATTCTTTTCGTACTTAACAAATAAGTGTGGTATAATGGAAACCATGTATTTTACGAAGTTTTTTGGAGTAAACAACCATAACATTAAAAACCGCAAATACTACAAGCATGCTCGGTATCTGTGTAAACGCTGTATTTCTATGACATTTGTCTTCGTTTCACTAGCGTAACATGACAAGTAACAATCGTACGACTCGTACCAGTGCGCTTAAAGTTTTTTAAATAACATTTATCTATAATTTTTATTATTTTTAAAAGCATGTAACTGCTTGATATTTAAATCTAAAGAAAATATAACTAGAAAAAAAAATCCACGCGGACCAGGCAGCAGACGGGACTCGAACCCGCACCCTTCGCAATCCGGGCGAATGCATTGACCAATTATGCTACCGCGGCCCTCACGGACCGCGTCGAAATTCTTCTAGCCATTCTTAAGCTGCAAGGCAGCGCAGCAGTTGTTGCCTATAATGCGAAGAGATGCCGGGAGTGTGGGAGAGAGAGAAACTTTGAGCAGTTCCCGGGACTTGCGACCTAGGTTTAGGTTTTGTTCAACGCATCAACGCTTACAGTGCACTGCTCGAGTGGCCCGCCCTTCCTAGACAAATTTGATAGGGGCCTGTTAGCGCAGCCTTAGTTTATTGTTTCTCAGGTTTTCACAGGTGACTACAGTTTTGACTTTCCTACCATTTTATTATATGTATAGATGATTATTATTATATTGCAGCACTGTGGAAAACGAATGGGGAATAAGTATCGTCTGAATGAACATTACCGCGCCAAGCACGGCTACGAGAAGTTCAACTGTACGTACTGTGCTTTCCAGAGCGCGTCCGCGATGGCCATAAGAGTGAGTATTTATCGGTTTTATTAAACACTAGCGGCCCGCCCTCGCTTCGCTTCGGTGTAGAGCTGAAGTGTAGACTACAGTTTTTGTTCTCAAGCTTGTATTACACAATGACATTCATCTATGATTCTTCTTATACCTGCATGCAAAGTCCCAGCCCAATCGGTTTCAAATTGACAAAGTTTCATCATACAAACTTTCATTCCCTATTTTATCCCCTTGGGGGTAGAATTGATCAAAATCCTTTCTTAGCGGATGCCTACGTCATAACATCTACCTGCATGCCAAATTTCAGCCCGATCCGTCCAGTGGTTTGGGCTGTGCGTTGATAGATCACTATGTCAGTCAGTCACCTTTGAGTTTTATATATATAGATAGATTAATCATAATCAAAATCATTTATTCAGTTTAGGCTGTTACAAGCACTCATGAATGTCTAGAAGCTACACAAACGGTTCGTAAATCTATGGCGGGAGACCTTGTACTGAGAAGAACCGGCAAGAAACTCGGCAAGGGCTGTTTTTATCTCCCTGTTTTATTATTTACAGAGTCGTCAAGTTGAAAAATGACTTCAAAGGTGATTCATGAAGTCACCTTCCATCACATAATGTGAAAATGTACATTAATTGTTCACCTGCATTTTGATTGCTGTGTCATACAGTATTAATACTTAAAGTGTTATTTATATTAGATGTAACTAGACATTAATATTGAGGAGCTCGATGGCGCAGGTTGTTAGCGCGTTCGGCTGCGATCGTTGAAGTTAAGCAACTTTCGCAGTGGTCGGTCACTGGATGGGTGACCAAAAATTTACTATCTCGAGTTCCTCCGTGCTTCGGAAGGCACGTTAAGCCGTTGGTCCCGGCTGCATCTGCAGTCGTTGGCACCCGCCAATCCGCACTGGACCCGCGTGGTGGATCATGGCCCAATCTCCCTATTCCATTCAAAGGGAAGGCCTGTGCCCCAGCAGTGGGGACATTAATAGGCTGATAATGATGATGGTAATGATGAGACATTAATATCTTAACTACAGGTGGTTTCATCATTCACATCCGTACCATACAATTGTTTTTTTTTAGTTCTATTCTTCTCTATTGAGAAAGGCAAAGGCATAGCCATGCAGCCATCGTCTTATTTTTGTATTAATCTTCCTTTTTTTTACATTACAATGTGGGTGTGACGCATTCTAATGCTTCTTGGAGTGTTTGGTACGAAATATATCGAGTTGACTTTTTCGATAAGCTTCTGTGAGTTAGTCAATATTACAATAAAGTTCTCACGTCCACTTGACCGGAATAGCGTATATTTAAAAGATTCCACTAATTCTTCAGTTGCGCAGACGGTTGTAACTTGTAACACAAAATCACACCAATTTTATTTCACAATATCCTATGAACAAATTTAAGAATAATTAAAATAAGACGCCAACCGCACTTGATGAAATCCCGCCAAAAACTCACCCATACAATAGGGATGATGACTTTTTTTTTCTTCGTTTATCAGGTAGATTATCAAAAAGTATTGGACACGTATTTTTTGTTTTTTCACATAATATAAACATTGCAGAGATATATTGATTTGAAAAGTCGCATGACGTCACGTTTGAGTACACTTATAAGTGAAAATTCACTCAAAAGTGACGTCACGAGCCCCTACTCCCAAACTTTGACGCGCTATAACTTTGTCATTTTTTGGTTGATTGCCCAAAGAAAAAATACGTGTCCATTATTTTTTGATCATCTAACTGACGGACTAAATAGAATTTCGTTTGCTGTACCCAGTCATCACCCCTATTGTGTCAAACTGTCATTGACATTTTGTCATTTCTCTGGGCTACCTCCAGTTTTACAAACATTCCTAAACTTTGTTAAATTAGTTTTTTTATGAGGTTTTTTATTTTGTAGTTATAATTGTTATATCATTTACATTTGTAATGGAAAGTGACTTCATGAGTTATCTCATATTGAAGTCTTTTTTCAATTTGACGACTATGTATGTAATACAGGGAGAAAAAAGTTTCTTGCCGGTTCTTCTCAGTACAAGGTCTCCCGCCGTAGATTTGCGAACCGATGGCGTAGCTTCTAGACATTCACTAGTGCTTGTAACAGCCTAGACTGAATAAACTATGTATATTGATTTTGAAATTTTAGTTGAATCGACATTTAGCAAATTTACTGCAAGCCGGCCTTGCTAACTTTAGATTTAAGATATTGAATTTTAAATGAATCGAGAGTTTAATGCAAGTAAAATGCTAATTTACTGCAAGCGGTACTTAAACGCTAAATTTAGGTTTACTTGTTGAATATTAAGGACCACGAGCGTCGTCACCGCGGCGAGAAACCTTTCGTGTGCGAGACATGCGGACACAAGTTCCACGCCGCCTATCTTCTGGCCCAACACAAGCAGTCGCACCGCACCGACAAGCAGTATAAAGTGAGTAACGAGTTCCTGATAAACCGCCTGTTAGCGTATCTAAGAGATGTCTGTTTAAAGGAGATTGCTTAAATTGGCCCAAATGCACGAAAAAGTACGGTAATAGGGATGATGACGGGGTACAGTAAACGAAATTCTATTTAGTCCGTCAGTTAGATGATCAAAAAATAATGGACACGTATTTTTTCTTTGGGCAATCAACCAAAAAATGACAAAGTTATAGCGCGTCGAAGTTTGGGAGTAGGGGCTCGTGACGTCATGCGACTTTTCAAATCAATATATCTCTGCAATGTTTATATTATGTGAAAAAATAAAAAATACGTGTCCAATACTTTTTGATAATCTACCTGATAAACGAAGAAAAAAAATTAGTCATCATCCCTATTCTTGGCGTAATTTATACTTTATTTTACAGTCATTAGATTTTAACGGACACCTTTGTATATTATATTCATTTTAAAAAGGACTTTTAATTTTACCGGTTTGGAAAACATACGAATCATTTTTAATGGCTATGGATGCAGTAACATTCAGCCAAAAGCTGATCGAAGTTGTTTATATAACATCAAAACAAATCTATTTTGTAAAGATAGATAAAATGAAACCTTTTTTTTTTATTACACTTTGGTATTAATATCCAAAGTATATTATCATTTTACTATATGCAAATGTGCTAAGACAATTATTATAGATGGTAGGAGACATCATAAAGTCTATTGCCATACATTTTTCGCCAAACACCTCCATAAACACATTATTATTAATACACTAAAAATCTAAAATATGTCTTAAGCCAAACATGTATGGAAGCTGAGCAATCTCCTTTTGTCAAAAAAACTAAAAACACGATACTGCATCAGTTGTACACCACACCAGGGTGGGTTCCTTCTATCAAGTGTTTAACACCTGTACCAGAAGGAACTACTCTTCCATAGCATCATTAATATATATTATGGTTAGGTCCTAATTGTATTTCATTAGATTTTTAAAAGATTATTAAAAAAATAAAAATGTGTGCGTGTACTAGTGTACACACGTAAGAAGTGAAACTTCTTTATGGCCTTATTTTTTTCGAAAAATGATCTACATGCAACTTTCCAGAAATATATATATAGGCGTGAGTTAAGGACGGCACACCTATCCAACTCAGCTTCGTCAGCACTACGAACCAGCAACGCCAGGCCAATATCTAGGTCCAACGTCAAATACGAAGATGCAACGTAAACACTTAATTTAGTATATAATCGAATGTAACTAATTATTAATTGAATATTGTATTAGCTAAGTCTAGACTGTTACTCTGTCCAAATAAATATATTTTTTATTTTAACCAGTTGTAGTAACTTAACTGGCGCAGCCGGTAGGATTCCAATCGTGGGATCTCTGCGCTTTTCGATAAAATCTCGGTATAGCCGCAAATAATCTCACGTCCGTCTCTACGGTTAAATTGGAGTCGCCAACAAATAAATTCGTTGAGGAAACAACTGAAGGAGTAAGTTGGAAGACCAGCAGTACCTATTCCATAACATGGGAGTAGTTGCAGAACTGTGAGTAGATCTTTTTCACTATCCTGAAACTTTCCTTTATGTGTTCCCATAATAAATATATGTGTCGTGTTAATTAGGGATTAGTTAAAGACGTTATAGTAATCACGGATTTAGTAGCAATTTTTTTAAATTATATTTTTGTGACTATAAATTATCAAATAAAATGGATAACATTAACAGAGTCCCGCAGGAACTTGTTAAAATAATACCTGTCTTTGATGGGTACTCCAGACTATTACCACTTTTTATTAAAAAATGCGAGTATATTTTACGTTCCTTCCAAGGAAGTCAGTCACAAAATGAATATTTATTTCATGTTATAACGAGTAGATTATCAGGCGAAGCCGCTAGCTTAGTCGGAGAAAGGGATACAATACATAATTGGGAGGAATTAAAACAACTATTAGGACAACATTTCGGTGATCCGCGTACCGAGGAATGTATCGCTATGGAGCTAGAATCCACTAAGATACAAAGGGGCGAAAGTTATTTAGATTTTTGCCATAGATTACAACATATAAGAAGTGTTTTATTTTCAAAAATTAATGAAACAATAGGAGATGATAGTTTACGTCAAGCCAAACAGCACATTTATGATCATTCTACCTTGAACGTATTCTTATACAACTTACCTGCTTATTTGGTTAGACTTGTACGCATACGAAACGTTAGCACTCTGGAAGACGCATTGAAAGTCGTTTTGGAAGAGCAAAACTTCCAAACTGTCTATGAATTTAAGAATAATCAACGCAATAATACTTTCAGAAATCAGTCAAATAGTTTGTCGAGATTAACAACACAAAATTTTAATAATTCAAGGCCCCCAAATTATAATAGAGCACTAAGTACACCCGCACCTAATAGCATGCCAAGTAGTTCGTTTAATTCACCAAACAATTCGTTTCAAATAAGGAATCAGAGACCGTTTAATAA
Organism: Chilo suppressalis; assembly: GCA_902850365.2. Taxonomy (NCBI): domain Eukaryota; kingdom Metazoa; phylum Arthropoda; class Insecta; order Lepidoptera; family Crambidae; genus Chilo; species Chilo suppressalis. The sequence continues at coordinate 13,709,243 of OU963919.1, forward strand.
TACACATAATAATATTAACCAAAATAACTATCAATGGCAACAAGCAAGTAGGTCAACAACTCCGATGTTTAATCAACAGTTCATTAACAGCCGTTTTCCGCAGAATCAGCGCAATGCGTCACCAGTAGCGTCGGGTTCCAATACCGATGTCACAATGCGCACTGCAAGTTCTAGACGCGTAAATTACATTGATAATAATTATAATTACGAGCCACAGTCAAATATAAATAACAGTAGGTCAGATAGTGATATGCAAAACTCATTGAATGATTCAAATGAGCAAAATTTTTCAATAATAGCCTCTACCACAGAGAAAGAATAAAAATAAATTGTAATAAACGATTAAAATCTTCCCCATATAGTTATTCCTGAATTACAAGCAGTTTTTATGATTGACACAGGTAGCGTTAGGTCATTTATTAGTCCACAATTGGCAAACAATTTTTTTCCCGATTACCAACAATATGAACCATTTGAGGTAGTTAGTACTCACGCTTCGAGCTTACACAACATTACTACGACCATACCATTGCCTAAAGTTTTTAAAAGTTCAGAATATCATAAATTTTACGTTTATAGCGTAGATGATAGATACGACGGCTTAATAGGAAGCAATCTACTTAAGCAACTGAATGCTAATATAGATATGGAGAAACAAATCTTATTCTTAAAAAACACTACTATTCCTATTATATATTCGCCGCCAATGAAGGAGGTATATAAGTTACCTCCTCGTAGCGAATTAAGGGTAAAATTACCTGTTAACCTCTTAGATGGAGAAGCGATTTTAGATTTTAAAGTCCTTGCAGACGGGATTAGGATGCCCGCTGCTTTAGTTAGATGCGAAAAAGGTTATGCGACAACCGTGATCCAAAATTGCACTACAGATCATAAGACATTAGTAGTTACGAGCCCATTTTACGTAGAGCCATATCAGGAAATTAATAGAGTAAATTTAACTTTCACAGAAAAAGAGAACGATATAGATAAACTTTTAACCGGAAATTTGCGTAAATTACGTTTAGATCATATGAACATAGAAGAAAAGAATACTATCGAAAAGCTTTGTCACGAATATAAGGATATATTCTATTGCGAAGAAATCCCGTTATCATTTACGAACCAGGTTAAACACAAAATTAGAACTCGTAATGAAGATCCCATTAACATTAAAGCACATAGATTACCACCCGTACAAACGGCAGAAATTAAAAACCAAGTCTCGAAAATGCTTAGGATCTTCGATATCATACAGGAATCATATTCCCCTTGGAGTGCACCAGTACACCTGGTCCCCAAAAAACTAGACTCATCAGGTCAGCAAAAGTGGCGTATGGTCATTGACTACCGCCGCCTTAACGAAATAACAGTAGATGATAAATACCCACTCCCAAATATAAATGACCTTTTTGACATGTTAGGGAACAGCTCATATTTCACCACATTAGACCTAGCAAGTGGGTACCACCAAATAGAAGTACAGGAGGAGGATAGAGCGAAAACTGCCTTCAGCACACTATTTGGGCACTATGAGTTTAATAGAATGCCGTTTGGGCTGAAAACAGCACCGGCAACGTTTCAGCGAGCCATGGACAACGTCCTAAGAGGGTTACAAGGCTTGCATTGTTTAATATATTTGGATGACGTCATAATCTTCTCAAAAAGTCTAACGGAACACGTTCAAAAACTTAGAATCATTTTTGACAGGTTTCGCGAAACTAACCTCAAGATACAACTAGACAAATCACATTTCCTTAGAAAAGAAGTATTATACCTAGGGCATACCATCACTAGTGAAGGGTTAAAGCCAAATAACGACAAAATTGATGCTATTTTAAAATACCCAATACCAGAAACAACAACACAAATAAAAAGCTTCCTTGGACTAATAGGGTATTATAGAAAATTCATCAAAGATTTTGCTAAAATTACGAAACCATTTACGCATTGTTTAAAGAAAGGTCGTAAAATTATCCTAGGTGACGAATATAGGAATGCTTTCGAAACTTGTAAGAAGCTTTTGACTAATGCCCCCTTATTACAGTTCCCAGACTTTAGTAAACCTTTTGTCCTAACCACAGACGCATCAAACTTCGCAATAGGAGCAGTTTTATCACAAGGGCCTATAGGATCAGATAAGCCTGTAGCATACGCTAGCCGTACACTTAGTGATACAGAAGTAAAATACAGTACAATAGAAAAAGAATTGCTCGCTATCATTTGGGCCACAAAACACTTCAGGCCATACCTTTACGGTAATAAATTCATTATATACACCGACCATAGGCCATTAGCATGGCTTTATTCTCTAAACGAACCCAACAGTAAACTCACTCGCTGGCGTCTTAGGTTAGAGGAATATGACTTTGAAATACGCTATAAAAAAGGGCCACAAAATACTAATGCTGATGCTCTATCTCGCATCAAAATAAACACAATAGATGAGGATTTAGATTCTATTCTAGTTAACATTGACGAGAATGACGAACGGATACGTAGAGAGAGAGATTACGTAAGAAATCGTAGAGGAAATTAATGATGAAATAGGGAACAATAGGAGTCCAAAAATAGAAACTATAGAATTATCAGACTCTGAAGTAGAAAATGAGCCCGAACTAATAGAAATTTCGGATGACGACATAACGGCGAATTCAGTTTCGAATAGGGAACATGAAGGTATTCCCATCCTTAACGAAGCAATTGATTCTAAACCAAAACAGATACTAGTTCACATATGGTATAAGAACAATCTTTCGGTTAAGGATTTATCCAATGACAAACAACGTATCCTAGAAGTTCACTTGCCTTTGAATAATGATAAACTGGTGAAAGAATTTTTAAAACAGTATATAGATCCCAAGCACAAGTACTATATTTATTTTGAACATGAGGCATTTAGGAAATCTTTTTCAAACATTATTACTAGCCTATTTAAAAGAAATTCTATCAAGTTAACTGAGTGTACTGAACGTTCCGTAAATTTAACAGGTGCAGAGTCTGATCAAAGAGATGTAATAATTAAATATCACGAAGGCAAAACCTGTCATCGTGGCATAAGAGAAACATTTTCAAAAATTAAAAGACACTATTTCTGGCCCAATATGAAAGAAACGGTAACCGCAATAGTAAATGCTTGTCAACAATGTCAAAAAATGAAGTACGATAGAAAACCCATTAAACCACAGATCCAATTAACACAAAGTCAATCTTTGCCATTCGAGGAAACATTCATAGATTTATTATTCATCGAGGGAAATTACCTTACTGAAGTAGATGCCTTCAGCAAGTTAGGCCAGGCCATACATATTCCAAATCGCAGTACCCCCGAAGTAGTCAGGGCTCTAATAAAATACTTTAGTATGTACGGGTTACCAGGAAAAATTAGTAGCGATTCAGGAGCCGAGTTTAATAATGACTTAATAAAAGAATTACTAGGGTTGTATAAAATAGAAATGCACGTAGGAACCCCAAATAATCCCAATTCTATGGCTATAGTAGGAAGATTTCATTCCACAATCAATGAAATCTATCGCCTTGCTAAATACGACAAAAGCGAACTAGACGCTACTTCAGTCATGACATACGCAATTATGGCATATAACAACACAATTCATTCTGCTACTAACTACACGCCATTTGAAATAGTTTTAGGACACACAGATGCTGGGAACGTTTTCAATATAGATAGAGATAAAAACTTAATACAAAAATTACTATTAGATCATAGAAAACGCCTTAAAGTCTTATACGAATATATAGCAGAAAAGATAGAAAAGGACAAAGTAAAAGTTAGGGAAAAAAAAGGTGGAGAGCTACCACCATCGATAAAGAAGGGAGACGAAATTTTTATGAAAAATACTAGAACAAGGAAACCAAAACATTTACCCCGATACGATAAAGCCAAAGTTATTGGAGAAACCAAGCATAATGTAATCCCAGTAGAAGTAAACAACAGAAAAACTAAAGTAGCAATGAAAAATGTGAAACGCCCTCCACAGGTCCTGTATGATTCTGCTGGTCCTAGCAGCTCCAATGAGCAGCCTGGAACTTCAAAACCTCGGTCAGAATCCGGGAGTAGCGCCGATGAAGATTGGGACAGCAGTAGTGAAGAGTAGTTATTGGACTATCTTTAAGGCATTAGACTTAGAATCGATAGAATTAGAGATAAAAAATAATATAGCACTTTTTTCTAGGATAAAAGATATAATTATGAAAAATAAGATAGATAAAGAATTAGGTATGTTAGTTAATCAGACAGAGAGTTTTTCTAAAGTTTTAGTTAGTAGAATAAGACAAATCTTACCTTATAGTACGAGAACAAAGCGAGCTTTATTTTCACCCCTAGGGTCTTTCGTTAAAGCCATCTCAGGGAACTTAGACGAAGAAGACGCTATTAGGTACAACAAACAATTAAATGATTTAGAAAATAAGGAACATATTACAGAACATAAAATATCATACATACAAAACGCTCTCGATAAATTTGTAAATGTATCTGAAAATATGAACTTTAACATTAAAAGTTTAGATTCAAAAACAAAAGAAATTAAAACACTTCTTAACGATGAGATAACTTTTAAGGATATAATTCACGTTACAAACAAAATTCAACTAATTCTTTTTAACTTTCGCAGCATTTACGAAAGCATCCAAGAAATCGAAACAGCTATCGCCTTCAGTAAGTTACAAGTGTTACATCAGTCCATTTTAAATACAACCGAATTATACAAAATATTAAAAATAGTAGAACAACATGCAATGACTATTTATCCAGTCAGCTTAGATAACTTAATAAAGATAGAACGTACTATAGTGCTTAAGTCGTTTATGAATAAAAATAGGTTAGTTTTCGTATTAGAAGTCCCTTTAATAACTACTGAAACATATATTTATTACAAAATTATCCCTATTCCCGTGATCAAAGCCCAAGAAACCCACACTATAATCCCTAGATTTCCTTACCTCTTGGTGAATAGATCGAAATACAGGCCCGTAATGAATCCATGTGAGGAGTTAGAAGATAACAAGTTTCTGTGCTCAGATGACAACATGCCCCAGTACAGAAATGAAACATGCATCGAACAAATTATGCTAATAAAAAACAACTACAGCGAATGCCGCCAATATGCCATACAAATTGAAGAGTTGAAGATTCAGAAGATATATGGTAATAAATGGATGATATTCTCAAAAAACACCCAAATAATTACGGAACACTGCCGAGATGAGACTCACAAGTACAACGTCAAAGGAACATATTTGTTTATACCTAGTAACGATTGCGACGTACAAGTAGCAGACGTCTATATAAGCAAACCCACAAACGCATCAAACATCAGTATACAATCAACACTAGTACAAGTACCAGAACTTCAGCGAGACATCAGAAAAGAAGCCAAACAACTAGACCTGAGGAACGTGGACTTCACCGACATCAAAGACATTCTAAGTAGTGCAAAAAATAGTGACAGTGAATTAGTCTCAAACAGTGAAATGTTCATAGTAACAAATAAAGTTAGCTTGTGGACCCTTTTACTATACACTGCAATAATCATCTTATTTGTAGCATTTCTCGTCTTCAAATTGAGGAACAACTGCAGCAAACGAAATTCCAATCAAACCACCAGCGGCACTTTCGGATAATTTCTCTCTTGGGGAGGGAGGAGTTAAGGACGGCACACCTATCCAACTCAGCTTCGTCAGCACTACGAACCAGCAACGCCAGGCCAATATCTAGGTCCAACGTCAAATACGAAGATGCAACGTAAACACTTAATTTAGTATATAATCGAATGTAACTAATTATTAATTGAATATTGTATTAGCTAAGTCTAGACTGTTACTCTGTCCAAATAAATATATTTTTTATTTTAACCAGTTGTAGTAACTTAACTCGTGCGCTAAGATTTTTCAAAAACTCACCCACTAAAGGGGTATAACTACACCTTACCTTACCTTACCTTACCTTGTGTGAAACACGAATATTTGCTGTCGATACTTTTTTTTTAAAGTTGACAGAAGAAGCAATTGTTCGGATGAGGTAAATAGTGCTCTTTTAAAAAAAAAGATGGCGCGTAACCAAAAAACGTGACGCGTAACCGAAAAAATGTGACTAAAAATTTTTTTCCAACGCCGATAAAGAAGTTTCACTTCAATAAATTATAATTTATATATTTTATATAAGCGGTTGTGTGTGTGTCTATACACACATACGTGTGTGTGCGTGTTCGTGTGTATGATGAGTGTACGTATGTGTGTACTAATGCTCTTTTTATCCGCTAGTCAATAAGATTAAGAAGGCTTTCAATTTCATCATAATCCAAGGTATTAAGCCATGATATCAGTTCAATAAAATTTTTGAAGAAATTAATGCCAGTTTACAATCTCTCTCTCTCCCCTCTCTTTCCTCTCTCTCTCTCCTCTCTCTTTCCTCTCTTTCCTCTCTCTCTCCTCTCTCTCTCTCTCTCTCTCTCTCTCTCTCTCTCTCTCTCTCTCTCTCTCTCTCTCTCAATATATCTAAGAATGAGAGTTAGAAGAAATTCCTATTAAATATGATTGAAATCAAGATATTTTGCTTAAGCACTGTTTTCATTTCGCACTGGTAACACCCGTTACAAAAGCATGTAACACCCTTACCCGTTGCACATTAAAGTTAGCAATGCAACAATAGTAGTATGAAATATACTAAAGATTTAGAATTTCGGTCAAATTATAATAAAAATATATTGTAAAAAGTGTTTTGAGAATAATAAAAAATATATATTTACCTTCATGATCACTACTTTTATTTAATTATCTTTTATATGTGTGCGATCTGTAACACCCGTGACATGGAATAAAAAAATCTTGTAACATTTTAAGAGAATATTGGACACAGAACATACGCCCCAATAGCGAAGGGTGCGGGTTCGAGTCCCGTCTGCTGCCTGGTCCGCGTGGAATTTTATCCTAGTAAAAAATTCTTTAGATTTAAGTATCAGATGGTTTATGGTCACACTTTTCATTGAAGAAGAACTGAAATAAGTTTTTGTTTGCAGTGCGACCAATGCCCCGCCATGTTCAAAGCCAACAACAGTCTCCATATGCACAAGTATACTTGTCACTCCAGCGCCATATATAGGTAAGTAATCACACATCTGAAGTGAAACTTGTTTTCTTAATCAACCTAACATTAGGCGGTGCATAAGGCATACGGGAATGGGGCAGCGCACGCATCACTCGTATATTTTATGTGTACATATATATATATATATACATACATCATCATCATCATCATCCTATTAATGTCCCCACTGCTGGGGCACAGGCCTTCCCAATGGATGGAATAGGGAGATTGGGCCATGACCCACCACGCGGGCCCAGTGCGGATTGGTGGGTGCTAACGACTGCAGATGCAGCCTACAGATCATACATACACATATATATATAAATACATATATATATATATATATATATATATATATATATATATATATACTAGCTGACCCAGCGAACTTCGTACCGCCATAAAAAAATAGGGGTTGGTGGTAGAAGGGTGAAAATCTAGGGTTGTATGTATTTTTGTATGATGTATCATAAAAAAAATAAAAAGAAAATATCTAAAATTAAACAAAAACATTAGGGGTGGATTACCCTTAACATTTAGGGGGATGAAAAATAGATGTCCGATTCTCAGACCTACCCAATATGCACACAAAATTTCATGAGAATCGGGAAAGCCATTTCGGAGGAGTTTAACCACAAACACCGCGACACGAGAATTTTATATATTAGATATACAGGTTGTCCCACGGCTACCTCACACGGAGGGAAAGTATATTAAATATTGAAGATAGGATATTTTACCGAAAGAAGACATCATTTTATTTTTAATAATAACTAGAACTGCATTCACAGATTTTTTAAAAATCGCCTCCTACAACTGGGTATCAAACTCGTGAAATTTCGAAAAAAAAAACACTTAATATTTAATGATAACCATCGAAAGGGTTAATCATAAGGATTATTTTTTTCTAAATAACATAGCATTTTAAATGAAAGAAAAGTAGGTAATTAAATTAAACATTTTATGTAAAATTATTTAACACAAACTAATATAAAAACGAAACGGTGCAAGAAAAAAATATATCAAATGGTCGAAATGAATGAATTTGCATACAACGAAATGGATCACATTTTGTTGCATGAATGTAGTTCTAGTTATTATTAAAAATAAAATGATGCCTCCTTTTATTAAAATATCCTATCTTCAATATTTAATATACTTTCCCTCTGTGTGAGGTAGCCGTGGGACGCCCTGTATACTAGCTGTCCCAGCAAACTTTGTACCGCAATAAAAAAATAGGGATTGGCGGTAGAAGGGTGAAAATTTAGGGTTGTATGTATTTATGTATGGTGTATCATAAAAAAATAAAAAAAAGGGTGGACCACCCTTAACATTTAGGGGGATGAAAAATTCGATGTTCTCCGATTCTCAGCCCTACTGAATATGCATATAAAATTTCACGAAAATCGGCTATGCCGTTTCGGAGTAGTTCAATTACGCACACCGTGACATTTATATTGCGATTCAACTAAGAATAGGACCGACTGGGCGCCATATTATTATGTCATAGCTGTCAATTCAAACCAAATAGGTAGAGTGAGCAAAAAAAAGTTTTTATTTAATAAAACTTATTTACTAAGATTAAGTGAGAAAAAGCATCAGATTTTATTAATAACATTTATTTACTTAGATTGAGAAAAAAGAAACACCCAAATTTAATAATATTTATTTATTAAGACTGAGAAAAAACATTAATCAGAATCTAGTTCTTCTATTTCGCTCATCTCTGCATTACTGCCGGAGTAGTTATGAATAATCATGCACTATTACTAGGTCACATACGATCATGCATCCTTTATGTTAATGAAAGTTAGAAATCGAGTTCTGAACGCAACTTAAAGAGATATTTGGTTGACGATTTAGGTTATCAACCATTCATGGCCAAAGCTCAATAAGTAAAAAAAAAATCTACAGATATTAATTATCAATATTTGTTATTGTTTGTTTACAAATGTTTGGTTTTTATTCTAGAATTAGCGGAGTGCTAAAAAAGGGTTCCAAGTTTTTTTTTGCAAGCCGTACTTTTCAAGCGACATTTGACAGATAGAGGTCATTGGCTTTCCTATTCTTATTTGAATCGCATTATATTTATATTTATTTTCGCGTGTGACGCTGCGCACGCATCACACACCATTTGAATAAATTAATTTATAATTAGATACATTGTTTCCCCTAGGTGCGGGGTTTGTTCGCGCGCGTACAGCTGTCGGCAGTACGTGGTGAAGCATCTACGCCGCGTGCACAGGAACCACGACCCGCGCCCAAACGTGCTGTGCGAGCCCAGCGACATCTAGCGGCCAGTAGCCGAAGCTTAACACCTGCGCCCACTACACAAGAACTGTGAGCTGCGTGAACCCAGCGACATCTAGCGGCCAGTAGCCGAAGCTTAACACCTGCGCCCACTACACAAGAACTGTGAGCTGCGTGAACCCAGCGACATCTAGCGGCCAGTAGCCGAAGCTTAACACCTGCGCCCAGTACACAAGAACTGTGAGCTGCGTGAACCCAGCGACATCTAGCGGCCAGTAGCCGAAGCTTAACACCTGCGCCCACTACACAAGAACTGTGAGCTGCGTGAACCCAGCGACATCTAGCGGCCAGTAGCCGAAGCTTAACACCTGCGCCCACTACACAAGAACTGTGAGCTGCGTGAACCCAGCGACATCTAGCGGCCAGTAGCCGAAGCTTAACACCTGCGCCCAGTACACAAGAACTGTGAGCTGCGTGAACCCAGCGACATCTAGCGGCCAGTAGCCGAAGCTTAACACCTGCGCCCAGTACACAAGAACTGTGAGCTGCGTGAACCCAGCGACATCTAGCGGCCAGTAGCCGAAGCTTAACACCTGCGCCCAGTACACAAGAACTGTGAGCTGCGTGAACCCAGCGACATCTAGCGGCCAGTAGCCGAAGCTTAACACCTGCGCCCACTACACAAGAACTGTGAGCTGCGTGAACCCAGCGACATCTAGCGGCCAGTAGCCGAAGCTTAACACCTGCGCCCAGTACACAAGAACTGTGAGCTGCGTGAACCCAGCGACATCTAGCGGCCAGTAGCCGAAGCTTAACACCTGCGCCCACTACACAAGAACTGTGAGCTGCGTGAACCCAGCGACATCTAGCGGCCAGTAGCCGAAGCTTAACACCTGCGCCCAGTACACAAGAACTGTGAGCTGCGTGAACCCAGCGACATCTAGCGGCCAGTAGCCGAAACTTAATTATGTACCTCTGCTGCCGTTGATGGAAATAATTTATAACAAAATAAATGCTAGCCTAACGACATCTAGCGGCCCGTAGCTGAAGCTTAACACGCCGCGCCCGCCCGTGCTGCGTGAACCCAGCGACATCTAGCGGACAGTAGCCGAAATTTAATTATGTACTATCGCGGAATTTTGCGCTCTGTCACTTGGCGAACAAAATGCTTTGAACGGTTTTCTACAGTAGTTTTTACTACGCCCCGCCTTCGCGTCGGACGCGCCAATCCGGGCCGCCGCACAAAAGTAAGACAGAGAGCATTTCATTGATTGAATAATGAATTGAATTGCATTTGTTTTAGTTGCAATTTGTCATCCGCATCGTGATCGCGACAACGCTATACGAAAAAGTAAGACAGCGATAATTGCATGTCTATGAATGAATTTTTACTACGCCGCTACCGCCAGCGATTATGGCATTATGGGTGACAGAGCGGGTCTTTCCGCGAGTGTACCTTCAGCCGTTGATGAAATTAATTTATAATAATATAATAAATGCGAGCCTAACGACATCTAGCGGCGAGTAGCCGAAGCTCGATTATGAACCTGCAGTCATTGATGGGATTAATTTATAATAAAATTAATAAATGTGTTTAAATAGATCATTGTTTTTTTTTCATTCATTCATTTTCAGTACGTGGTGAAGTTTGAGTTGAGTTGAGTTTGAGTTGTAACTGTACCCTTGGCACGAACCAATATCGAATTCGCATAGTTTGCGAGTTCGAAATCTGAATGTCATAATTTGTACGAAAACTTGAACAGCAGCGCCACAACGGACGCAACGAGAACTAAAAATCAGTACACATTTGACAATGACATTTCGTACTCGCAAACGCTTAGATTAAAACAAAAAGGAAAGATATGGCACTTGCGGCTCAAACTGGATCCGCTTAAATTGGTCATCATCAGCCTATTAATGTCCCCACTGCTGGGGCACAGGCCTTCCCTGTGGATGGAATAGGGAGATTGGGCCATGACCCACCACGCGGGCCCAATGCGGATTGGCGGGTGCTAACGACTGCAGATGCAACTGGGACCAACGGCTTAACGTGCCTTCCGAAGCACGGAGGAGCTCGAGATAGTAAATTTTTGGTCACCCATCCAATGACCGACCACTGCGAAAGTTGCTTAACTTCAACGATCGCAGCCGAACGCGCTAACCAGTTGCGCCATCGAGCTCCTCGAGCTTAAATTGATGCACGATCACTATTCGCTGTAGTCACAATTGGACATTCAAACACGCTTAGGGTAACTATTTAAAAATTTGAAATGTCCTGGCGAAAAGCCGGATTTTTGACTGTACCCGTGTACTTAAAAAAATCAGATTTATTTTTTTATGTATATATTTAGCAAAAATCAACATGTGCCGTTTTCGGCACTACATGCATTAAATGGAATATTTTTTTTTTGTGTAGGTCATTGAAGCAGTCTTTGTTTTTTTTTGCGCATAAATGAATTTTACATTTCGCACACATTACTACAGTCTTCAAATTGCAGGTTGGAAACATACGTCTCATCCTATTAGGTGTTCTTACTTGTTCATGGCCCAAGCCATAGAGTATAACGTCATTTGGGGGTAAAAGTTGACAGGGCTTTCCTTTCCGTATCTTGGGAGGCGGGCCAGCTTCTGCAGTTGATGTAGAACGTGGTCGACCCCTAGGTATAGGTGTGGAATATTTGCAAAGTGTGTCTGCTAATTCAGAACGAAAGTCTGCAAGATTCATGATATCTTTGCTGGCTTTCCCCCTTTTACCCATTACTTTTCTGTAAAGAATCCAGGCATTGATGATGGTGAGGTCCAACAGATGGTAAAAAATTCTCATGTACCATTTTCTGCTTTTGATACGAATTCTATACCTGCCAAGGTGAGAATCCATAAGGTCGACACCTCCCATATGTGCATTATACTCTTTTACGAGTTTGGGGCAAGGAATTTCGAGTTTACGCTTCAATTTTTTATCATATCTATTGATTGTTCCCGCAGGTTCTGCACCTACGTAAGTAGATGCCAGGGTAACTTGTTTATTGTCTTTCCACGAAACTGCAGCAATGTCCACATCATCAAAATTGGTGACATATTCTTCATATGTTCCTCGAGGTACAGAACTTTTCATTACGTCTTTTTTATCAGGCAATTTACAACTTTTTCCCAAACGATTTCGCTGTATGGTTCCTAAAGAATGGATTCCCTCAGTGGCCAAATGATACATTAGGGGCAACGACGTATAATAATTATCGAAGTAAACGATATGATTTTTTTTTCTTGGAACCACCCTGATCAACCTCATGACAGTTTGTCCAACAACTCCTATGTCAGGTTCACTTGGTAGTCTCTCGTCATCTTTTTCTTTACCCGCATATATTATAAAATTATATGAATATCCCAGTAAGCTACAGAGAACAAATAATTTGAAACCCCATTTGTGAGGCTTGTTGGGCATATATTGTTTCAAAAAGTGACCGATTTTTGTTGAACACATTTGCTCATCGATTGACAAGCGTTGGTCAATCGTAACACTAGAAAATTTGTTGTTCAAATGTGTTACCACTGGCCGCAATTTGTGCAACTTGTCGTGGTCTGGATGGTCGACTAGAAGATGTTTTGAATTGTCGTTAAAATGCAACATTCTTCTAATTTTTTCAAATTTATTCACGGGCATAGTTTCTCGTATAGGGCCAAACCCAAATTTGCCCCAGTACGAACGAATATTGGGGTAGTGGTAAATAGACATAAAAGTGATAATCCCCAAATATTTACGCAAATCTTCTACTGTAAATGTTTCTACTCTATTAGGTTGGTTCTGAGTTGCGTAAAGGTTTGATTCTTGAACAATAGACTCTAAAAAGTCATTATTAAAAAAGTACGTAAAAAATTGGTAAGGTGTATCTAATTCCAAAATATTTGAAGATAATTCTTCAGACCCTAAAAAGGTTATTTTGTCTTCAGAATAGACCAGATTTTGTTTTCTCCATAGTAGATTTCTACCTCCACTTGGCAAATAATTAGAGTTTTCAGAAGTTGAATTATTAGGTATTATTGGAGGGTTACTGTCACAATTTGCGTCGTCAGTTGCTAAGGGGGGATCAATAACTTGCATATCTGTAAGAGATGGATCAATGTCTTCACCATCACCACTGAATGGTTCTAAAGGAGATTCTTCTAACTCATCTAAAAGCTCTTGACGAGACGGATAATAATCTAGGTCTTCCCCGTCGAATTCCATCTCGTCGTCAGAAATTTCGCCACTTTCTAGCATGCGAAGCATCTCTTCTATATTTTTGTCATCCATAGCTATAAAGCAACACAACAATATGCAATAACCAACCACCCAGTAAAGTAAAAAAGCAAATAAATCTTTTGAAACGTGTTAGTACAGGTAAGCACTTAGCGGGAAAAAATTGTACTAAAAATGCATGAAGGGTCGTTTTCGGCACAAAGATACTTTGGTGTTTTTACGAGTCAATGATTGAAATGTGAAGTAAAATAATAATAAGCACATATTTTGGATGAACTTACCTGCTAAAATATTATTTTTACTCGAGAGAATACAATAAATGGACTTGGATTTTTTGAATTGAACTTCGGTAACTTCGCTTGGCGCTAATTTTTTTTTTTTGTTGAAGTTCTATCGTTTTCGGGAAGGCAAAGGGAACAATGCCCATACAGCCTGGTCTTTAATTAAATTAATCTTCTTTTTGTTTTTACATTAGAATGTCGGTGTGATGCATTCTAATGTTTCTTGGAGTGTTTGGCACGAAATGTATTGAGTTGGCTTTTTCGATAAGCTTCTGTGAGGTAGTCAACACTACAATAAAATTCTCACGTCCACTTGACCGGAATAGCGTATATTTTAATGATTCCACTAATTCTTCAGTTACGCAGACAGTTGTTACACAAAACCACACCAATTTTATTTCACAATATCCACTATGAACGAATTTAAGAATAATTAAAATAAGATGCCAACCGCACTCGAAGAAATCCCGCCAAAAAAAACCCGCTTGGCGCTAAGTACTCAAACCTCTGTCATAATTCCACAGATAAAATATACTAGTAATGCAGACTAAAGGCTGATATTCTCGTTTTTTTTTCTTTATAGATGACAGATTAAAAATGCAACAGCTAATAACATGACAGTTTAATGTTTGGCGGGTTATTTGAACTTTAATTTATTGTGCCGTTTTTGGCACAAGATGCATTTAAGGGAGATATATATTATGAATCATGTGTTGACGATACTTCTATTGAAAAGCTGTATTTAAAGTTGATTACGTAAGGAAGATTATCAGACTATTTAAGAACATTTGAATGACAAAACGGCGTTGTCATGATTTCTCCATTGTTTTTGCTTTGTAATTGTTTGCAGTGTCCTACAGATAAATGACTTTAATTTTTAAGTAAGTATGTTGTGGTTGATATAGGTGGTTATGGGTAGTCATGCTCTCTTAAAAATCTCTTCGGCGGTGTAGTGTGAGGCGGGTCGTTACGTTCCCTAAAATATGGTTGAGCGAAGCGATGGCTGGTTCATGCGTCATGCTCGTGAACGGGTGCTGCCAGCGGAGATGAGTCTGCCCTAACTACTTTGATATTTAAGATGTAAATGTTTAATTACACCTATTATAAATAACTCTATTTGTATTTATACTGTGCGACACAGCAATCAAAATGCAGGTAAACAATTAATGTATAATTTCACATTATGTAATGAAAGGTGACTTCATGAATCATCTCTGAAGTCATTTTTCAACTTGTGGATAAAACTCTGTAAATGATAAAACAGGGAGAAAAAAACAGCCCTTGCTGAGTTTCTCGCCGGTTCTTCTCAATACAAGTTCTCCCGCCGTAGATTTACGAACCGATGGCGTAGCTTCTAGACATTCATATGTGCTTGTGACAGCCTAAACTGAATAAATGATTTTGATTATGATTGTAATATAAATTAATAAGTAGTTTTACTCATATCACATCTAATTTAAAAAATCCGGACATGACCGGACAAATCCGGACGGATGATAACCTTAAACACGCTGCATGCACACTCAATATAACAAAATTGCTTATATTTTTTTAAGCATGTAACTGCTTATTTGTTTCTTAGGTTTTTCACGCACATCACTCATTAAATAAAACTAGTTTTTACGGGTTAATGCACGAAAACTTTATTTATTTATTGACGTTTCGCAGCCTTTTCAGGTCTTATTCTGACGATGCAGACCTGAAAAGGCTGCGAAACGTCTGTGGCTGTCGTAAATAAATAAAGTTTTCGTGCATTAAACCGTAAAAACTAGTTTTATTTAATGTAACTGCTTGATGTTTAAATCTAAAGAAAATTTAACTAGAAAAAAATCATTACACACATTTTTTTTTGTTATAATATTGCGTATATTCTGTGTTATAAAAAGAACAGAAATAGTTCAAAATCAAGTAAACAAATGCCGGCAATAAATTTTTTCAAAATATTGAGTTGTTTAAGCGCTGAAAAAGTATTCAAATCATTAGGAAATATAAACAGATCGACGCAGAAAAAAACACGTCTGATTTTTTTTTTTTTATGTTGTAGGGGGCATACGAGCAGACGGCTCACCTGATGGTAAGTGATCACCGTCGCCCATGGACATTTGCAACACCAGGAGTATCACAAATGCGATGCCGGCCTTTAAGGAAGGAGTACGCTCTTTATTTGAAGGTTCTTGGGTCGTATTGGTCCGGAAACACTGCTGGCGACAACATATTCCACAGTTTTGTCGTACGTGGTAAAAAATTTCGACAAAAACGCTGATGGTAGCAATCCATTAAATAACATAAATGTTCATAAAAAGTAATCCTATTTTTACTTTAAGCATGAAACTGCTACATTTATAAACATAAATAAAACGAGTGTTTTTTTTCTTGTCTCAATCTAGATGAAAAATTATGTATTCCAAATTCATCGAATTCTATTCAGCCATTGTTGCGTGATTGAGTTACAAACATAAAAAATTGCACGTATAATATAAGTTGGATAAGTTTATTCAAATTTAAATTACTCTTAGCTCTTGACACGTTCACCAAAAAATATTTTATTGTTCAATGAAATATGTGAATCAATCACTATTATTTTCTTAATAATAACGAAACATTTTATATATAACGTTTTTTTTATATAATAATAAACCTGGTACTTATAACTGTTACTGTAATACAAAAAATAAAGATGTGGTTTCTGGTTCTACTACACCAATGGTCAAGAGATGGCGCTGTAGTCTCCTGAATCGCGCTTTGGTTTCGTTGTTCCAGATAAATAAATACTCTTGATAGGCATTTGAAATTCAGTCGTTAGCACCCACTAATTTGGGTATTTTTGATTGGCCGCTTTGATTTTCTATCGAAGAATCGCCAGTAAAAATAAGATACGATGAGATAGTCTGCTTTCACGGGCGGTAGTAGGCCTGCATTTGACTGCCTCGTTCCGCTCTAATCGAGGCCAGCGGGCGTGAGTTAGGTAAATTCACGCCTGTATTCCACGGCTTTGACAGTCTGTAAACACGATACTCGCGCTGCCCTGCGCTCCCCAAAAGAGCGGTTTTTTGTGCGGAAGTCAAAGGACCGGCAGCTCGAGTGGCAATGCGTGTTCACACTGCACGTCGCTTAGTTCGCGCCACGCGCTTGGTGGAGAAAGATGTGAAATTAAAAATTATTAAAATTAATTAAATATTTATTAATTTCTTCATATTAAAATTATTAATTATTTAAATTTTGAACATAATTATGGATTGCAAAAAGACACAGCGCAGCCGCTGTTATTACTTCGACGTCTGCCATTGCCGAAACTCTGAAGCGAAGTGCGAGGTAGGGCAGTATGTAAACACATACTTCTCTCAATCATGCCGCAGCAATATTTAGGGCATTATTACCGACAACGCCAGGGGCAGCGGCATGGGCATAGTCTAAACGAGGTATTAGATTCCCAATAAAGAACCCACGCCGTCATATCCGGCAGAAGAGGACACATCCCGGAGTTTTAGTGGGCAGGGCCCCCCCATCCTGAGCAGCCACTGAGCCAGTCCTAGGGTTGGTTTCATCTTCATCTACTTGTACTCAAACAGCTAACTTCACAGATACTACTTACTGACGGCTAAGCGGCTGGTGGCAGAAAATTGAAGTATAAATTCTACAAATTTTCAGGGACAAGTGGGCGAATGCTTTAGTTTAGTACGGAGCGATGGTTCTCCTTCTCTCAAACCTCCATGTTTCTGGCCAAGCTGTCTTCAGAGCGAAAACCGAAAATGACGTAGGCAATATTTGTTTCTTAGGTGTTCACTCACATCACTCATTAAATAAAACTGTAAGTCTGTAAAGGCTGCGAAACGTCAATAAATAAATAAAGTTTCGTGCAGTAACCCGTGAAAAACTAGTTTTATTTAATGACGTAGGTAATCATTAACTACGTGTTTTATTTTTTTCTTTCATGATTTTATTTATTTTTACTGTTCACACTTTTTCTGTATTGTAATTTGAATAATATGACATTTTATTGGGTTTTTTTATGCGTTTTAATAAACAATTATTATTAAATCATATTTTCTTCAAAACAATGAAAAATATTAATAATTAATATTGTTTGATATATATTTTTTTATTGAGCTTTGGCTATGACTGGTTGACAAGGGAGCGTACATAAATTACGTGTGGTGCTTTTTTGAATTTTCTGTCCCTCCCTCCCCCCCTGGTGAGATGTCGTGAGATTTTATTCAACCCCCTCCCCCATCCCCCAATGTCACGCGAGATTTTTCAAAATATAGGTTTCTTAAGTAAACGCGTTGGATTATTATTGAAAAAGAAAAAAATGCTAGATTAAACCTTAAGCATGTACAGGGGGGGGGGGTCATATAGTCATGGTCAACTCACAGTGGGTACAGATGGACCCAGCCCAGAGGGGGGGGGATCATGACCCCATGACCGCCCCCCTGTGGGCCAATCGCCTAACCAGATTGCTTTGGAAAACGCTATCGCTTACGATTTCATTTTGTTATTTCTAACTGCCGAAATACCTCACGCTCATTTTCTTTAACATTGTTATTACCAATGCAAAAGAAAAAAAAAGAGCGCGAGGCATTTGAGAACCTCAGGGGGCTAGAAATAACAAAATGAAATCGTAAGCGATAGCGTTTTCCAAAGCAATCCAGTTAGGCGATTGGCCCCCTGGATCCGCCCTTGCAAAGGGGCTATTATCAACTCTTAAAGCGGACGCGAGCTGAGTGACATTTGAGAAATAGGCATTTGAAAAACCTATTGCTATAGCGCATTAGCAAATATCGTGCGACAGACAACAGTAGCTAACGCTGAAATATTCCTTTGAAAATTGCAAAATTCGAGGTTTAGCTCTCGACGATAATTACGTGCTATAAATAGCAGCTGAAATAAAATAAATAAATATTTCCGACACTCACACCAATTAGCCTAGCCCCAAAGTAAGCACTAAAGGCTTGTGTTATGGGAGCTGCTAGGGTAACGGATAGAATACATATACTGTACATATATAAGTATATTTATATAAATACATATTAAACATCCATGACTGGAGTACAAATGCTCGTATTCATCACACAAACATCTGCCCCCACCGGGATTCGAACCCGGACCTCTCGAGTCGGCGACAGCCATGAAACCCGGCGTACAAACCACTCGGCCACGGAGGTCGTCAAAGCTAAAATAAACTTATTGTACTGTATTTCCGCCACCTGCGCTAATAAGCTACCCCCAGCTAACGAACATTACCTCTCCTTTCAATGAATTTGAGTTCGGGTGTCACCTTTCGCTATGATGTGCCGAACTACTTATCGAACCGCTCATTCACTCTCTCTCAATTATTTTTAGAATTGTCATTGTATGATAAAATAACCGACTAATTGTTTTTTATTACTGTCCATGTTTTACTGTCGCAATAATAAATCAACCGCCATTAAATTAAATAACTGCTCAATATGTTTTTCAATTGATCATAGTAACATGTCGAATATTTAACTAACAGCTCAAAAAGTTAGTTCCTAAAACAAAGTACGTGGTGACAATCCCGTAAAAAACAAATCAATAGTTTAAAAGCAAAATCGTTTAAACGGCTCTTTAAGAACTTTAGAGAAACTAGGATAAAAGTTCATTTTTTCACAAAAAAAATCATTAGGTACTCGTTGTAAATAAGAAATAGCGCCAATTAATATAAAAACGTATTCATAAAATGATATTTTCTAAATATCCTCCTATTACAAGTTACATAGCGGCTTTATTTTACAAATTATATATCGCTTAAATGCATTAGCTCACACCGAAAGGCGACGCGACGACGCTGCACAAAGCGACTCAAAACATAACTTTAATTACTACGCGAAAAAATACACATTTCATTGTTTGAATTCAGAATACATTATTGCACCCTTAGATTAAAGCAAAAAGGGTAGATACGGTACGCTCATACTAGCATCAAATAAAATATGATCCAACTCAACTACATAAGCAAGTCTCACACACGCACACGTCTGTATATAAACATCAATCGAGCGAGCGAGACAGAACTATACGCTCCAACGCAGCGTATTGTTGTCCTTTTCTTGCTTACGAAATGACGATTACGTAAATAATATTCACGACAAACCGTGATTTTTGAGAAAAAAATGTTGTCACAGTTTTACGAATGAAAAGTGTTGCCGGGGCATTTGATTTTGAATTAAGTATTTGTATTCTTTATAAAAGCATCGAAGCCATTGTTATATCTTCATTACACAGAATATACGCAATATTGTTATATTGAGTGTGAATGCACCCTGTTTGAATGTCAAATTGTGACTAAAGCGAATTATGGTCGTGGACCACAATTTAAGCGGATCACTTTTGAACCGCGAATGCCGTATCTTCCCTTCTTGTTTTAATCTAAGATTGCACCACGCGTAAGCAGATGAATTCAAACCATGAAATGTGTATCTGTACGGGATGTGTGTACGTACAAGAAAAGAAAATTAATTTTAGAGAGATACCATTTATTGGCGCATGAAACTTATTTGACTAATGAAATAGTGTATGGAGTTTATGAGTCGCGGTTGAAACGTAGACTGATGCGTCGCGTTCTAGATTCGACACGCCAAAGTAAAAATGCAATGGTGCAAAATATAAAATGTGAAATAATTATACTGTGCGGTTTATTGAACCGTACAGTATTTTTTTGCGAAGTAAATAAAGTCGCGTCTCGGCCCACTATACATTTTTTGTCAAACAAACATCAAATCATACGCCAAATAGTAGGTCGTAAGCGCCATTGGTTCAAAAGACACCAAAATTCAAATCGTTTCAGCGTTGTTAACAAAAAAAAAATCACAATATTTTGTTAATCAAGCGCTGAAAAAGTATTCGAATCTTCAAGAAATATATAAACAGATCGACGCAGAAAAAAAATCTGATACAAATGATATACAGTGTATACAGTCATATATAAGAGAATGTATACAGTCATATTAAGATTAGAAACACTTCTTATGAATAAAGAAAGTAGATATAAGTTCAACGTACAAATGTTCGTTAAAAATATACACATTCAATAATGAGGGCTATCGCGTATGAATCCGCCGCTAGAGGCGCTAGTGTAGCGTGAGGTCTCCGAAATGTCAAATGTTATTGCTTGTTGGTTGACTACGCGGGTTTATTTCTTATTAAAATAATGTTGTGAATAATTGGTAACAATTCGGCTTAATTATGGCAAATATGAGTTATGTGACAATGAATGTCAGTTATTAAAAATTTGAGCTTAGAAAAATGATTATGTTCCCATTTTTTCCGAATAAAACGGAACTGGGCGTCACTGGGGCATGGCCTATTATTTTTAGGATATGGTTCTTTTGTGTTAAAATACGATCTAAATGTAACCTTTGATTTCATGTGCGTATTAATAAATTTTAAAAGTTACAATTTAGGACCTCACTCAACAGTGGCGCCATCTGGTGAGACAGAAAACGGTAGCCCTCATTAATAATCATGCAATAATGTAACCACTGAAATAAAAACCATATCTTACTTTTAATTACAAAATGAGTGTTACACATAAAGGAGTTTATTTTCTGTTACTCGCTGCGTGGACACCTAATTAGAAACGTTTTAAAAAAGCATCCATAGCTCGATTTTTTCTTGAAATTGGAGAATAACATTTCTTTTTTGGCTTTTTCTATATTTAATCTGAATTTTATTTTGTTCAAAATGGGCAAAAATAAAAGTTGTCACGCGTCAACTAGGCAAATAATTGTTAATTTATATATACGAGAAAAAGAATAGCTGAGCATTTAAATTGTTCTGTTAAGAAATTTTTAATGCAGTTGATCACTATAAGTTTTTTCGCCTGATGACCTGAGAAACATCTCATCAAGACTGATACGCCGAAGATAAGTAGATTAGGACTAAATGGCAATTATTCTGAATCGGACAATAAATTACGTAAATCGGATCAGAAATCTCAGCGTAATCGGTGTATATTCATAAAACATACATATAGAATTGAGAATTTTTAAACCTCCACCTTTCTAAAGTGGGTTAAAAAATGATTTAGCATTTTGTAAATACAATATATTTCCATAAAACTCAATTAAAACAGTTGACAAAAAATGTATGGTTGAGTTGAGCTTGAGTGATGTTCGCTTAAGCGACATGTAATTCGTAAATGAAAGGCGCTATATAATATTAATGTTAACTTGCTTACGTAACTTGTAATAGGAGGATATTTAAGAAAATGTCATTTTATAATATGTTTTTGTTTTTAATGGCGCTCTTTCTCATTTAAAATTTAATTTAACATTTAATGTAAATACAACGAGTCCTTAATGATTTGTTTTTGTGAAAAATATACTTTTATTTATTTATTTGTTCTGTGGCTGTTTCCGTTTTACACAGAAATTTCGCCAATATCCCGTAGTGAGAGAGACAGACAGATATGAGAGAGATTGCTTGGTATTTATACAAATAAAAATCCTAGTTTCTCTAAAGTTCCTAAAGCGGCGTTTAAGCGATTTTGATTTTAAACAATCGGTTTGTCTTTTTATGGGATTGCCACCACGTACTTTGTTTTGGGAACCTAATTGTTTGAGCTGTTATTTAAATATTCGACATGTTATTATTATCAATTGAAAAACATATTGAGCGGTTATTTAATTTAATGGCGCTTTATTAATTAATGCGACAGTAAAACATGGACAGTAATAAAAAATCAATTAGTTAATTATTACCAGATAGGTACGCAATATCTGGGTATATACATATAGTTGGTTAGTAGAGCATCGCCGGGTGAGTGTAGGTCCCATTTATCCGATCAGTATTTTTTCTAAGTCAGTCTAAATAGACGGATGTGCCAGCCAGTGGCAGTACAATTTGAAACAGCAACACACTCCGGCACACTCCGGCTCGTCAGCATCAGTCCCCTTAGTCAGACCCGTCTTTCCCAGTGGGCATTTTGGGCAAGTGCCCAGCGCCTCAGATCAAATACAAAGTCCCTAGTTCCTGTTAAATCACCAAACGGGGGTCATAGGGGCCCCATTGTCCTAATATGCCCAGGGCCTCCAATAGGTCTAAGACGACACTGCCATTAGTACGAGTTCGAGCTCACGAAAACTATCATAGTTTTCGTAATTGTCAAACTCATACTAAGGGTTCCGCAGCACGCGGTGCATAGGGCTGTGGGTCCACATCTCTGATGGTAGCAATCCCTTAAATAACATAAATGTCCATAAAAAGTAATCCCATTGTTACTTCAAGCATGAAACTGCTACATTTGTAAACATAAAGAAAACAAGTCTTTTTTTAAGTATCCTATTGTCTCTCAATCTAGCTATGAATTATGTATTCCAAATTCATCGAATTCTGTTCAGCCATTGTTGCGTGATTGAGTCTTGCACGTTTAAAGTAGGTTAAGTTTATTCAAATTTAAATTTCTTGAGCTCTTAACACATTCACTACAAATTGTTTTATTGTTCAATGAAATATGTGAATCAATCACTATTATTTTCTTAATAATAACGAAACATTTTATATATAACGTTTTTTTTATATAATAATAAACCCGGTACTTAATTGTTACTGTAATACAAAAAATAAAGATGTGGTTTCTGGTTCTACTACACCAATGGTCAAGAGATGGCGCTGTAGTCTCCTGAATCGCGCTATGGTTTCGTTGTTCCAGATAAATAAATACTCTTGATAGGCGTTTCCAATTCAGTCGTTAGCACCCACTAATTTGGGTATTTTTGATTGGCGGCTTTGATTTTCTATCGAAGAACCGCCAGTAACATATAATGTAACGGCATATTAATATTCAGGACAGACCAGTACCCCTAGCACGAAACAGTATCGAATTCGTATCGTTTGCGAGTCCGAAGTGTCATTGTCAAATGTGTACTGATTTTTAGGCTGTATGGACTTGTCCAAAGCCGTTAAATTTCTAAATAAAAAATTGTACTGATTTTTAGTTAAGTTCTCGTTACGTACTTTGTGCCGCTGTTGTTCAAGTTTCCATACAAAATTTGACATTGAAATTTCGGTTTGTAAACTATTCGAATTCAATAATGGTTCGTGCTAGAGGGTACAGTTCAAAAACGTTATAGTCCTGGCAGTTTGTGTAGAATATTAATTTGTCCATTAGGGCGCTTTCAATTTATGCGTTTCTGCCTGCCGCCTGAGGTTTTCGAATACCTCACGCTCATTTTTTTTAATATTGTTATTACCAATGCAAAAGAAAAAGAAAGAGGCATTTGAATACCTCAGGCGGCTAGAAATAACAAAATAAAATCGTAAGCGTTAGCGTTTTCCAAAGCATTTCCGTTAGGCGATTGGCCCCCTGCTGCGGTGCGTTTGTCGTACAGCGTACGGACGATCCTTTTTTTCATACAGTGGTGCCGGTACCGCGAACGCAGTGTTGCCAACTCAGATTTTGAAAATGACGTAGGTCCGATGAGAAAATTACGTAGAATTAGTAAAATTTGCATATGAAAGTTCGTAGATCTATGTACTTTTTTTTTTGAGTAAAATGAAGAAGTTAGGATGGATGAAACCCAATAAAACGAGTATTTTGTTTTAAAAGATTTTTTATAAAAGGAAGATAGAACATAGAGTTCTTGGAGAAGACGCTGCATTGACAGCATTTACCATGCTATGGTAGACATTTACCATCAGACACAGACACTGGTGACTGTCGATTCTGGCATGATTTTCTAAACTTAAAACTTAATTTAAGATCAGTCTCTTCTTTTCGTTATGTATAGAAAATGACAAAGATACACTGTTATCAAACAGGCTAGTTGACACTTTTTGAAAATACGTTTTAAATGGTTATTAATTGATCAATAGTTTTTTTTCAGTCTATTAAAACTGAAAAGAATATATTGTATTTTTTTGACCTAGAAAGCTACAAAACTTTAATTTTACAAAAAGAGTTCATGGACACACAAAAACCCTGTTGGCCATTTTAGTCTATAGATTTATCTACGCTATGACGTCAAAACCATTTGTAAACAAACACTCGCAAGCACGTAGGAAATAAACTATATGAGTTTATATTAGAAAACCATAATTGCTAAAAGATTACATAAAAAGTGTAGTAATTATCATGAGTTAAAGACTCCAGAAAAGTTGTGGTTTAAATTGCCTAGAGAAATAAATATACCTATACATGAACACATGTTTAAAACTTGCTAAATCCTATAACTTTATCGACTAAAAGTCATTTCTTTTTGCAGAGATCACTTCGATGTAAGTATTCATTGAATAAAAATTAAATTTTAAAATACAATTTTTAAGGTTATGAATGTACCTACTAAGTCGAAGAGTTTTGTCGTTTCTGCTTTCACAAATCCGGCGTCCAACATTAATTTAGTCAACAAAATCAAAAAACGTAAACTTTTCTACAAGATATGAGTTTTTAGATATATTTTAGTCCGACGAAAGAAACTATAGTACGTGCTACTGTGGTTTCTTTCGTCGGACAATGACGTTTAGTTGTTTACACATGTTGTGACGTCACAATCATAGTGGAGAGCGTTTTCTGTGTTTAAAAAGTATAGACTGAGGCTCATACAAGGGTAGCAAATGCATAAGGGGTAATAAGTAATAGGTTACAAAATTAAGAAAAAAATAAGTTTAGTTATTGTATTTTCGCTTTAGGTATTATTATTATTATTATTTGGAATGTAAAATGTAAATAATTGGAGTATAAGTTTATTTTACTTGTAAGACTGTAAAATGGGATAGTTTACCATAGATTAAAATATTAGCTATATTAACAAGACTGAAATAAAGACAACCAAATAATGTAACTTACAATATATATAATTAGTATTAGTTTTATTTACAAGATTGTAATAAAAAAATAATAATTATGACACAAATTACTATCACAAAATATAATAAGGAAGTTAGATAAAATTATAACAATTTTTAAATATATCCAAGTTGAAATTGTAAAGTAGTTGTTGTACTTCTGAGACTATGCTTAGGATTACTAAAACAACTTATTAAAGTTTTACAGTGTTAACTAATTTAGAAACTCACTTTAATTAGATCATTATAAATCAACTTTAAATTTATGTTTTATTTTACACTACAGATACAACCTTTATTAAAATCACCTACAAGCTGACCGTAGTTGCTGAACCAAAGAATTTCTTTTTTCAATACCTTTCCTGAGTTCAGCAACTGATGAACCAGTCCCATGAGCTTCTTGAGATGCTGGTATAATATTTCAGCATCATCCAATATCTCAGTATCCTCAATATGATAATAATTGTGGGACTGGTTGCAGATATTGTGTAACACACAACATGCTTTACTAGGATGATAATGAAGCACCCTATGCCCTAATAAGCATCGCCATCTATTCTTTAGTACGCCAATAGTACATTCCACAACATTGCGAGCAGAACAATGCACTTTAGTATAGTACTCTTTTGGAGACCCTTCAGCAGCACCCACAATAGGAGTCATCATATACACCATCTGAGTATATCCAGAATCAGCTAAAAATAATAAATTCACACTTTAGTTTCCATGATTAGTCTGTATTTATAGTTGTGTACATTGAGAATATAATTTTTATAAAAATATTATTAACTCGGTATATGAAATTTATACTATTACTATGTATGACTTACCTAACAAAAAACATTTTCTCAGACATCATTTAAAGCAATCAAATGACTCCTTATGCTGTGCTGATGCCAAACAAAACTGTCATGTGTCGCACCACCAAAAGAGGCATCAACAGACAGAATATTCAAATCAGCATCGCAGATCTATAACAAAAGCAATGGCATTTTTAAATAAACAAAAAAAAAATATATAATATAGTATTTAATGAACCCTCCTTGTTTAAGGACTTACAATCATAACATTCCTTGAGTGAAAATGTTTTCTATTGAGAAACCTCTCTTCATTCTCAGTGGGCTTACTATGGCAACATGTGTGCCACCTATGACAAATTTAGGATTCCAAATTTTTCATAAAATCTGAAAAGAAAAAAGTCTTTTAGTAAATTGGATAAGATTATTGTGTACTCACTATCCATTGATAACTACCAGTTGCAAAGAATGATAATGCTACCCATAACTGCAAAATGAGAATGTAGTTTAAAATTTATGCATACATGCATTGTTCTAAACAATCATCTAAATGACATATTATAAGGTTATATCAACAAAACATTGATATTATTATGTTAACTTAGTTCATAATCAAATAATAACATTAATTGTTTATATCACACAATTTCTATCAGGCACTTACTTTATATTTTGGTGATATGTCACTTCTCCTCTTTGAAACAGGTAAGAAGGGTCTCAGCTCTTCTTATATCAAATTAAATAAGTCTTTTGTGACGCGGTAATTTGCCACAAATTCTTCTTCGCCCATGGAGAATGCCCTATCCATATAACGCGCCAAACGACGCTCATTTCTTCTTATTTTGAGTTCATTTCTTCGGGCATTACGTAAAATAACGAAGGGAAGAGCTAATCGCGCCATATCTCACACAAAATGCTTGTTTTAACTTAAAATAATCGAACTCAATACACACACAGTACCTTTTTTGTTATTGTAAAAATCTCAATCGCTATCCAATTATACCACAATACAATCGCAATTACAGCTGTCAAAATAGCGTCAAGAGTACGGATTCAAGTAAAACTCAATGCCATTTAGTTTAACCAATCTCCGCGCAATATGAGTCCAATTTGGCGCTAGTGTTGCAACTCAAGAGTACGAAACGTCACAATGCCAATGTCGATCGATCGGGATTGGTTTCAAGAGTAGACATGGGCGTTTTTGGTTTTGAACGCAAACGGATATTTATCGGATTTCAGATTTCAAAATCGATTTTAAAATCCGTTTTTAGATATCCGATTTCAGATGTGCCGAACTTAGCCAATTCACTAGTTTGTGTTATGATTTGGTTTTATTAGCTAACGACAATCACAAACAATTAATTGTAGGAAGCAAGGATACTCGTAGATTTTCGCGATTTTCCTTCATGCTTTAAATCTAGGCTTAGGACTAGCAGAAAAGTTATGTTTAGGGTTAAGAGTAAAACTTTTGCGGCGCATTTAAAAATCGGCTTTTATACAATGATTTCTTTTTAAATATTTTTTTAGTATTTTTTTTTTTTGTTTTTCTGTTTGTTTTTATTATTTTTCAAACCATTTACAAAATCAAACCTAATTACTTCAGGTTAGCGTCCAAAAATGTAAGGTGCTCGACTTTTGATTAAAAAAAAAAGTGACATGTGCCTATTTCTACAATAATTGATTATGCATTATTATTATGATTATGAGTTATGTTGCTCGAAATAAATGAATTTTATTTTTTTATTTTTGATGTTTTTAGACGACATATCTTTTCAGTGATAAATAATCCCACCTCAGAGAAGAGCAATAGATTTCCGTAAACAGCAAATCGAAATCGGACTTCCGAGCACGAAATCTGACTTCTGAAAACGAAAGCACGAATTTCGAATCCGATTTACATTTGGATACTTGTGGTATTAGATCGCTAGCGTTTTGGTTCGGTTAGATTTCTGAAATCGGATTTTCTTGTTGAGAAATCGTTCGGTATCGATTTGTGTTTGAAATCGGATTTTGGATTCGTTTTGATATATCGGACGCATGCCTATTCAAGAGTAAGCACCCAGGTGTGTTTATTTGAAGCCGTGATATATTCGAGAACTGGAGTATATTTCAAGGTAAATATTTATTATTATTATTAGTTTATAAAGATGAAATGAGATATTTGCCTATTTTATCTATACTAATATTATAAAGAGGTAAATTTTGTGAGGTTGTAGGGGGTAATAATGCCAACTTTGAAGCGATGCCTAAAAAGGAAAATTGCAGAAGTACTTGGCGAAACTTCGTCCACTGCTCAACCACAACCCAGTGGATCACAGAAAAAAATTGTGCTTTCTGCAATTATAAAAAACGTCGAATGACAAAGTTCTTTTGTACCCAATGCAAAAAGTTCATGTGTATGGATCACCGAGGAATGTTATGTGTTGATTGCACAGAATATTTTTTTTTCATCATTTCTGTTTCATTTTACTATTAATTAATAAACAACTTTTAAAATTCAAATGTATTTTATTGAATTATTTTATTGTAGAGATCTAATATCATCGAAATAATATATACGTCTGAGAGGCGAATGTTTATGAATAGTGTATCTCCCAAGTATGTTTATGAATCTAGGGTTAAGGAGGTCAAACGATCGAATTCGTTGGGGGTTCCCCAACGATAAAAAAAGGATGATTTATGGACCATTAATACCGGGTCTCTCTATCTCAAAATTTAAATTGTTATGAGAGTGAAAGTTTGATGTCCTAGTGTCCCATGCTTTTTCAAAATGCCGTTTTATTTTACGGAACCCTTAGTGCGCGAGTTCGACTTGCACTTGGCCGGTTATTTTTTCCACATACCTCGACCAGCCTATGTTAGCGAAAATTGTTTATTTATATCATCAACTCCATTATGTTCCTACTGTTGGGCCTGGGTCATATTTTCTTTATCTTGCAAGTTATTGAAGTTATTGAACCGTACTTCCTGGATCACGATATAGCTGAAAGCTGAAGTTAAGTTGAAAGACCTGAAAATCGGATGGCAATGCAATATCCAAGAAGCTGTACCCTTTTAGCACGAACCAATATCGAATTCGAATGGTTTGCGAGTGCAAAATGTCATTGTCAAATTTAGAAGGAAACTCGAACAGAAGCGGCACAACGGACGTAACGAGAACTAAAAATCAGTACACAGAAACGACCCTTTGATATCGAAGCGAATAATCGATTTTGTTGTTATTAACAAGAGAAGAAAAACATGATTTCATGAGCTAAGTACTCAACGCGCATAGTATTTTCAAAGTTTCACACTTGCAAAACAAACATACGTGAAAAGATTTTAATATTCCTAATTTTCTTATGTCAGAAGAATGCGTAACGAAGTTTTATCAAGAATCGAATAAAATATAGGGAAACACTATACCGGTTCCCGAGTACATTCACACCCCGAGTCCCGTGCGAGCTTCTCTTTAATTTGAATGAAGCAGAAGGCATGCATGAGAAGTTGAGTCCACGCAGTCACGCAGCCTATTCTTAAGTTTTAATTTCTTCTTTTTAATTTGAAATGCAATTTCAATAAAATTCTTATTTTCACTTGACCGAAGTTATATACTTTTTTATCATGGTAATTTTAAGTAGCTATTTGTATTTTGCTATTTTTTTAAAAGATATTCCTTTCCTTTTCTTACCTTAAGATTACCTTATGGATGTACTACTGTACAGTTATAAATACAAAAACAATAAATAGCCATATGATATGCCATATTAATGCTAGCAAGCATATAATAGTCTGTGGTTCTAGCTAACGCGAACGTAGAGAAGGCATCAATGGTGTCGATTCTAGTATGATTTTCTAAACCTAAACGTAAATTTGACAGCAGTATATCCTTGTCATTCTCTATACAGAATGAAAATGAGAGACTGTTATTAAATTTAGATTTAAGTTTAGAGAATCACGCCAAAATTGGCACCAATGTTTCACTTACGTATTTGTAACAAAATATCTACAGCATCATAAAATTCACTATTCAAAATTAGGACGTAAACCTCACTCATTGATTTATGTAAGTGCTGGCATGATTCTCTGAACTCCAAAATTAACAACAGTGTATCCTTGTTATGCTCTATACAGAATGAAAAGGATGGATTGGTTTCATTTATTTTAAGTTTACATAATCGTACTAGAATCGGATCCACTAACAACTTAGAGCATTTACGATCGTAAATGCTCTAAGATTAACAAACGTTATGATTTGAAGTACAATTGAATACTAGAGTTATTCAATTTACATACAACTACATGCAATTGAATTATCCACAGACAACGTACGTCAATGAACAGCCCTACGAGAAGCCATCATAGCCGCCATTTTGAGCAATTTGTTATTTCCGCCTTTGCGGTGTTGACTTGAGATGCGAATTTCATACAAAAAGCTAGTGTAATGTGGACTTATTAATTTTTGCGTAGTGTTTTTCAAATAATAGTGAAAATGGGTGAAGAATATATGGACGCGCAGGACTCTATAATGAGCGAAATGCAGAATCGCGGCAACGAAATGAATGAACCTCCTGGGGGTGATGTGCCCAAGGATTTCGCTGATATGATGGGTTATGAGGACGGAGGAGGTTACGAAGATGACGATAATAACTTTAGAGGCAACAGAGGGCGTGGTAATTTCAGGTAAGAGAATTTACTTTTCGTGATGGCCTTGATAATCTTGTCTCCCAAGTTACTTTTCGCGCCCACCCGGCGTTCTCATTTGACTGCACAATAGTACTTCTTCCTCTTATTTGATTCGTGTTTTTAATGAGCAAAATTCTGTATTTATTTGTGTAGTATTTTAGATAATTTTTGACTGTCTCTAATGCATGCAAACTAATTTTTTGAAGCCCATTCAATTAGTGTGGTTTTTATTTTTCTGACTACTTGGTTATTCAGTACTATATATATTTTATTTGAATAAAACAGCATAAAATTATATGTTTGAATTTATCATTGAATACATGGCATCTTGACTGCTTCATTGTACCATAGTTATCACTTCGTTAAAATTTGTAAGCTTTTAATTTAACAAATGTACAAAGATAATCCTTATTTTGAACTTTAAGTTGATTTATATGCAAATAATAGATAGATTCCCCGTTTTAATTACAAATATTTCTAAAAAGCTGAAAGATATTGAGAGAAGTGTAGAATATAACTATGTTAATTTCTAAATGATTCCCATTTTAAAATATAAACCAATGATTTACTTCATAGCTTATACTGCACTGCTGTTTTATGCTGTAAGCGAATGTTTTGCATCATGAAAACTTAAACACAACCAGTAGAAGCTTGAGGATGTTCCAATCATTACAAGAAATATTGTATTTGTGTCATTAAACTGTTACCAAGCTTACGATTAGACCCCCCCCCCCTCTCCAATTAGTAAATATTTGCTCTCTGATATTGCACTGTTCATCGAAAGAGTTGCTGAAATTTTCAGCAACGTCATGTAGGTAGATATCATGGTTGCATACTTCTTCTTCTTCTTCTTTTTAATGGCTTAACGGGGATTTACCCACACCCACAGTGCGTTCAATGTATGGGACATAATCCATCACATACTAAAACATATGTAATAATTTTGATTTTTTTTAATATAAAGTGTAATATAAATGAAGAGCTTGATGGAGCTGGTGGTTTGGACGCAACATTGCAGTTGAGCAACTTTCGCAGTGGTCGTTCATTGGATGGGTGACCGAGAATGTTCTATCACGAGTTCCTCCATTCGGAAGGCATGTTAAGCAGTTGGTCCCGGCTGCATCTGCAGTCATTAACACCCTCCAATCCGCACTGGGCCCACGTGCTGGGTCATGGCCCAATCTCGATGTGAGGCCTGTGCCCCAACAATGGGGACATTAATAGGGTGATGATGATGATGATGTAATATAAAAATGAAATGGAATATTTCAGTAACAGTAATAATGAGCAAACCTTTTGTCTTTTTGAACTTTGAAGCCATGCAGGATATACTGTACTTCCAGGGCCCAAAAGTAAAAACTTCACAGTTTTGTTGGTTATAATTTCGCATTTTTGTTGTTAAAAAGGTTTCTGTTAACCACATTATTTAAAAAAATGTCACACTTATGCACTGGTAGTTTTTTAGAAAAAAATACTGAAAATTTTTACTTTTCTTATCAAGTGGTGATACTTTACACTAGGTTAGGTTAGGTTAGTGTTGTGACCATAACGCGCGAGCCGAGCGAGCAAAGCGAGCGTGCCGCGGCAGCGGCCGGCGAAGCGCCAGAAAAAAAAAACTGTTAAAAAGACCTTTTCTACAAAAAAAAACAAGTATCACCTTTTGGGCCCTGGAAGTACAGTTTTACCGCCATGCATTCAGACAGGATGATGTCATCATTTTCTGTGTAAATTATGACTGAAGATTTTATTGATTTATGATTAAAATGTGGCTGCACCATATTATTATTTTGGCATAGATTGTGTTGCTGTTAGATGGCAATTAAGCAAATAGGATTTGAAATTTCCCACTCATAGGAATGGCCTTTATACTAAGCCCTTGTAACATGAAGAACAAATCCTACAGCAAAATAGTTTTATCTAATACCTATTTAAAATTCTTCCTCTGAAACGACTTGACTGATTCACTGTGCGGGTGCTGGGTTCATCGTAGGGCGGGGAGAGAAACTGCAGTTTCCGGGACTTGTAACCCAAGTGTAAGTTCAAGGAACCCCTCTAGGAGATGCGCATCAACGCTCACCTTCACTGATTGAGTTGTTCGCTCTTCCGAGCCAAATTTAATAGGAACCTTGTTCAGCTTTAGTTACTTGTTCCAAAATTAAACTTACTGCTGTTCTTGACAGGCCAAGGTGTTCTTGAATATTATAGAGAGATTTTGCTGGTATGCCTCTCTCTCATACTTCTACCGCATATGAAGAGGAAGAGATCTCTAAAAAGATATTTTATGACATTTTTAAGTTAAATGTTTCATATTGTTCTGTTTTAATTTAAAGGTGATAGTATTATCTTTCAAACAACATTTATTACATATCTGTAGCACCTTTATGTCCAGAAAAATCAATATTTTATGGAAGGGTTATCTAAAATAAAAAAAAAATATTTCAAATGGCTGCCATTCCAAAAAGGGGGGTTAGATCGCCGTATGGGTATTTTTGTCGATAAAATTAAGTATATTTGAGGCCCTTAAATTATCGCTAAGTCATTCCCAGACACACTATATTAAAACTGTCTCTTCAATTTTTTTTTAAATTCGCTTTAAGAAAACTTATAACTCGAAATTTTTAACCTTTCTACCACAAACTCCTATTTTTATGGTCGTGCAAAGTTTGCTGGGTCAGCTAGTAATTAAGTAAGGCATCATCCAATTTGTAACGATCATACGATGACACAATACAATCTCATTCTGCAATGAAAATAATGTACCTGTGTGCGAAATCTGTATGCTTCAAAATCATCGCACATCATAGAACGCGTCGTGTCATCGTACGATCGTTGACAATGAGGGCTACCGTTTTCTGCCTCACCAGATGGCGCCACTGTTGAGTGAGGTCCTAAATTGTAACTTTTAAAGTTTATTAATACGCACATGAAATCAAAGGTTACATTAAGATCGTATTTTAACACAAAAGAACCATATCCTAAACATAATAGGCCATGCCACAGTGACGCGCAGTTCCATTTTATTCGGAAAAAATGGGAACATAATCATTTTTCTAAGCTCAAATTTTTAATAACTGACATTCATTGCCACATAACTCATATTTGCCATAATTAAGCCGAATTTGTTACCAATTATTCACAACATTATTTTAATTAGAAATAAATCCGCGTAGTCAACCAACAAGCAATAACATTTGACATTTCGGAGACCTCACGCTACACTAGCGCCTCTAGCGGCGGATTCATACACGATAGCCCTCATTAAGACGAAGACCTTGTGACGCGGCGAAGTCCCTCAACGGGGATCTCGCGGTGCCGCACTTAAGAGGCCGTTCAAGTATTACATAAGCAGATTTATTACAATTATTTACCCCCCTCCCCCCCCTTGTCAGCAAAAGTAAGCAAAGCTCTTACTCCCCCCCTCACGTGCTTACGTAAACATTGTTACCTCTATATGCATTTTTCCTTTAATGTATTCTGTTTTTTTTATTCATTCATGAGCTTTCATGAGCTTCATGACCAGCACTACTTAAATAGCCTTAGGATAGAGGACTTTAACGCACATAATATTCATTGAAACAAACTTTATTCATACAGTATTCAACATTTAGTAAGGTCCTATTACGAACAAAACCAATTTCTTTGGAATTTTTGGTATATGTATACAATCTTCAGTCATTGACACCCGAATCCATGATGCTGACGTAATCACTATCTCGACCCCCCCCCCCCCCCCCCATGTCGTCAAAAATAAGTAACGCAAAGACCCCCCTGACCCCCTATAGTGCTTACGTAATACTTGAACGGCCCCTAACAGCGTAGAGGGTATTCGAAGGGTTTTTTAGCGGGTAGTATGCCGTAAGCGCTCGTAAGCCGCGCGGACTGCTTAACGGCTTCTCCGTTTCGCTCCCGTGAGACTTGCGAGAGGCTAGGTGTGAGCTCCGTTCGTTGGTGAGCCTGTTAAGGGAGCCAACGTCTGTGAATAGAGGTTTTGCCAGCGTTGAAAAAAAACGCGGCCAAGTGCGAGTCGGATTTGCGCACTGAGGCACGGTAATATTATCTATACAGTATTGTGACTCGGCCCTGTCTTTGAAATAACTGCCTACGGCCACGGTAATATTATCTATACATTATTGTGACTCGGCCCTGTCCTTGAAATAACTGCCTACGGCCGAGCGGGGCGTAGACAGGCGGTAGGGCTGCCCGCCTACAGTATTTTAATTTCATCTATATAATTGAGTTTCTTTCTAGTTTTTTGATTGAAAATATTTTATTTCATATGTAAAAAAAATGTTGTGTATGAATTAGGAAGTGTTTCATAAAATACATGTTATTTTATGTGTAATATATAATAAAAAAATATATAGATTTGAGACAGAAAAATATTAACGCCTCGACTGAGACGTACGAAAAGGTTTATTATTAAATTTAATAGTATAATAAATACGCATACGTATAAAAAGTTTAATTATTGAAGAGTTCAAGCAACCAAAAATTCTCAAACTCTTTGCCATATTAAATTATGTAGGTATCTACTTAATTCAATCAAATATTCACAATACAAACGTTTAAGCACGGCTAACTGCTTAAAAAACAATTGACACCGTTCGCGTTCGGTCGTCGCTGCGGCGGCGGCGCATTCGCGACTGGATGCCCGCCTGGTGCCGCGCGAACTCGAGTGGCGTAGGTATGACACGCTTTCCGACCGTTTGTATGAAGATAGAATACTGCATAGATAATATTATCGTGACAGAGGGTTCTGTAGAAATCTGTAGGTATATTATAATTGTTTAAAAAAATATAGGTGATGGAACTAAAATTTATCTATGCGATATAACGTTGCTTCGTAGCAAACGTCAAGATTCTGAGTTTACGGGAAGTACCATGTAGGTTTTGATTCCCTTGCCAGTTGGAAAATTTGCGGAAATTCACGGCACAAACCGATGTATGTTTTGATTGCTTTGGCTTAGAAGTTTGATTTTTCACAGCTCCAAGGGACAGTAGACCTGAGTATTTGATATAAATTTCAGCGTGGTAGATCTACGCGTCCCTGAGAAGAAGGGTCTTGACGGACTGACGGACGGACAACAAAATGATCCTATAAGAGTTCCGTTTTTTCCCTTTTAAATAATAATAATAAATATTTCCAACGCACACACCAATTAGCCTAGCCCCAAAGTAAGCACTGTAAGGCTTGTGTACTAGGATACTAGGGTAACGGATAGAATACATATACTGTACATATATATATATATATAAGTATATTTATATAGAAATACATATTAAACATCCATGACTGGAGTGCAAATGCACGTATACATCACACATACCTCTGCCCCCACCGGAATTCGAACCCGGGACCTCTCGAGTCGGCGACACCATGAAACCCGTCGTACAAACCACTCGGCCACGGAAGTCATCAAAGTTTGCAAGACAAAGGATTTCTCTAATGGAAAGTCCGCAGACTCGAGTAGAGGCCAGCAGCAACATCCGGGGACGATGGCTTTCTAAACTAACCTTTGTTTAACTTGATTCAGACGTGGAGGCCGGGGCCCGCCTCCCCCCGCATGGATGAACGGCCCCCCGCCGCCGATGAGGTTCCGCGGGCGCGGCTACGGCCCCGGCGGTCCCCCCATGCGGGGCCGCGGCTTCTTCCGGGGCCGCGGCGGGCCTCGCTTCGGACCCAACAACGGCCCCAACTTCGACAACAACTGGGGACCGATGGGCCCTCCCCCGCCGGGAATGATGGGTGGGCCGCCTCCCTTTGGCCCCCCGCCTGGCATGATGCCACCAGGGGGGCCGATGGGACCGCCGCCCAATATGATGGGGCAGCCGCCTCCGTTTGGAGGACCTCCTGGAATGCCACCACCAAATATGGTAAGATATATGTTTATATAACACTTTGCCTGCATTAATATCTCTTATCTATTAGACAAGTCCGTCCGTCCGTCCGTGGTGCTGTTTCAGCGGCCAAACCGTAAGAGATAGATATAGAGAATGTTTAAGTTATAAGTTAAGAATAGTCTGATAAGACTACTAACCGGATGTGAGTAACGTAGCACTTCCGGTTTTCGAGAAATCACGTGGTTTCTATTTCAAACGAAACTACACAAAATCTCCGAAGTTCTCAAATTTTTTTTTTTTTTGGTGAACATTTGGTTCACTGGTTTGCTAGTTCCCTATATAGTGTTTTGGAGTTCCATACTGATGTTACTAAAACCTTTGCAATCTACTTATCAACAAGCTATACTCAAAAATAATAATATTATGTAGACGGTCACAATTTTCAATCGACATAAAAAGAAAAATTAAAAATTAGCAAGCTTTAGCAGACATATTTATCTTTTTATTTTTTAAAACAGTAACTTTAATTTCGCCATTTTTTAATTATTAATTAAATAAATAACAGTTTTGAAGTAGTTTAATGTTTTTAAATTACATATTTTTTTTAAATAAAAGAACCAATACATTAATCTATACAATCTATAATAAAATTTAATCTATTAACTGTATCTGTTAAAAATTCATTGACATTATAACAACTTATTTGTTATCTATTACCCTAATGTTAAAGCTCAAGAGTGTGTTTGTTTGATTGAAAGAGCTACAAGAATGTTTGGGTTGAAATATTACTTTTGAGTTACTTTATATCCCCCCCCCCCCCAATCACCCCCCAGAATTAAAACATCAAGCAGGCCAGCGGTGTCTTTCGTAATGAGTTTATTTTGTTACGAAACTAGCACATTATCGGAATCCGGGACAATAAGTTCTAGTTGACTCTAGTCAACGGGAGTATACGCAAAATTCCGGGATAATCCCGGATTTCTAGGCCACCTGGCAAGCCTTCTTCTGTCGTGCGTCCCGGGATGCGCACGCTCTTTGTTTTTTATAATAGAAATCTATTCATACAGCGAAGAAACACAATTGCCTGCCTGTGTCACACACACAACACGGTATAGTTGCAAAAAATATTTTGTTTATCAATATTTGTATTTATACTGTATGACACAGCAATCAAAATGCAGCTGAACAATTAAAGTATAATTTCACATTATGTAATGAAAGGTGACTTCATGAATAATCTCTGAAGCCATTTTTCAGCATGACGACTCTATAAATAATTAAACAGGGAGAAAAAAACAGCCCTTGCTGAGTTTCTCGCCGGTTCTTCTCAGTACAAGCTCTCCCGCCGTAGATTTACGAACCGATGGCGTAGCTTCTAGACATTCATGAGTGCTTGTTACAGCCTAAACTGAATAAATGATTTTGATTATGCATACAGCGAAGGAGCGGCATTGCCTGCCTGTGTCACACACACAAAATAGTACAGTTTCAAATAGTTATTTTGTTTATCAGTAAAATGAAGTCGTAAACATAACTCCAGTCATTATTGTTACCAGCCAACAACTGTGCCAATAAAACACAGGCTGGAGAGTGCAAACGAATTAATTTTACGCCTCATTAGAGCGTATGTGATGAAGTTTTAATGTAATTAGTAACATTTCAGTGCGTACTATTGAGGTCATAATGACCTGAAAAGATGTTTTCTTTGTCTCGATATACCTTTTGCCCGCGACTTTCAACTTGACGACTCTGTAAATAATAAAACAGGGAGAAAAAAACAGCCCTTGTTGAGTTTCTTGCCGTTTCTTCTTAGTACAAGGTCTCCCGCCGTAGATTAAGAAATGACAAAAAACGGGACCCTTATGGATTCGTCGTTATGGTACGTCTGTCTGTCTGCCTGTCCGTCCGTATGTCACAGCCACTTTTTTCTGGAACTATTAGAACTATAATGTTGAAACTTGGGAAGTAGATGTATTTTGTGTACCGCGTTAAGATTTCCACACAAAAATAGAGAGAAAAAAATAGCGGGTTCCCCATACTTGGAACTCGCGCCAATTAGCCTAGCCCCAAGTAAGCACTGTAAGGCTTGTGTTATGGGATACTAGGGTAACGGATAGAATACATATACAGTACATGTATAAGTATATTTATATTTAAATACATATTAAACGTCCATGACTGGAGTACAAATGCTCGTATTCATCACACAAATATCTGCCCCGACCGGGATTCGAACCCGGGACCTCTCGAGTCGGCGACACCATGAAACCCGGCGTACAAACCACTCTATAATGGTCAGTGCATCTGCCCGGATCGCGGAGAGTTCGGGTTCAAGTCCCGTCTATATTAACATTTTCTAAGAGTATGAATGTTTCTGTAGCCCGCACCAGAGCTGTGGGTGGAGACAAAGTCTGAGGATGGGAAGTCTTACTACTACCACGCGCGCACCCGCGAGACCACGTGGACCAGGCCCCAGGAGAGCCCCACTGTCAAAGTGATCACCCAGGCCGAGATGGAGGGGATGGCTGCCACTGGTATGGACATTTTTACTATTTATTTCAATAGCATTAAATAAATAAATATTTCCAACGCTCACACCAATAGGGGTGATGACGGGGTACGGTAAAGAAATTCTATTCAGTCCGTCAGTTAGATGATCAAAAAATAATGGACACGAATTTTTTCTTTGGGCAATCAACCAAAAAATTACAAAGTTATAGCGCGTCAAAGTTTGGGAGTAGGGGCTCGTGACGTCGCTTTTAAGTGACAATTGTACCGAAACGTGACGCCATGCGACTTTTCAAATAAATATATCTCTGCAGTGTTTATATTATGTAAAAACATATTTTTGTAAATTTTAAAGTTACTACCTCTTTTGCTTTTGTTAATATTATTGTTTGTGAATGTTACGTAATTATGTATTTGGTGTTATAATAAAGTGTTAATCTATCTATCTATCTATCTCTTTTCTCATGAACGTATAGAGGTATTTAATTGAGTTTGTACGGAACCGAATGATGAATGAATGAATTTTATTTTCAATGCGCGAATCCGACTCGCCCTTGGCCGGTTTTTGTTTATCTATAATTGATGTTGTCGGTGGTCGTATAGGCCAGCTGCCCGGCATGGTAGGCGGCGCTATGCCCATGGGCGCTCCGATGGGCGCTCCGATGGGCGGCCCGATGGGGGCTCCCATGGGCGGGATGCCCAACGGGATGCCGCCCAACCACCCGCCCTTCATGTCGCAGCCCCCGCCCTGGCTCAAGGAACCGCCCAATATGAACAGTGAGTGCTGACAACAAGTCTTTGATTATTTTAACGTCTAGATTCACGATTTAAGCATAACTAGATATAGTTATGTTTAAATCTGGCACCATCGTGCTGCGAACGAGACGACGGAACATCGAAATAAATGTAGTGTTATACGATAATCAACTTTAAGTGTTCAATAATAAAGATTATATTATTGTACAATCAAAGCTTAATTATCATAGAACGAAACGGCCTCATATCATTGTGTTCTATTATAGATTATTTACTTCATCATAAAGAACATATTGACGTGCAGACAATTCGAGGACTAGTTGTTCGACGAAGACTGTTTTGATCCGAAACGTAAACTTTTTCGCGGCGCGGCGAATAGGGCCGTGGTAGCATAATTGGTCAGTGCATTCGCCCGGATTGCGAAGGGTGCGGGTTCGAGTCCCGTCCGCTGCCTGGTCCGCGTGGATTTTTTTCTAGTAAACTTTTCTTTAGATTATAACTAGATATAGCTCATACAATAATATCAAATTAAAATTGACGATTTCACATTTTTACATGGATTCAAACTAGTTTTAGTTGAATCAAGATTTTAGCAATGTTGTGCGTGACTGATGTCAGTTTACTAAAGCAGTCAATGTGAACGTGTGTAGCGTCGAACGTATCTACCATACACCATAGCTATTTTATTTATAAATAAATAAATATTTTCATCGTTGATGTACCTCACTCAATCATTTTAATTTTAACTATGTTTTATTCAATTAAAAAAAAATTATGTAATTTAAAAAAAAACATCTCTGCTTATGGGGCATTCCACGTGAAGCGGACAGATAAAAAAACTCGATGTTTCCGATTTCAGTAATATTTGAGTATGTTCTACTTATACTTATTATTGATACGTGTACCAAATATTTTTGTGATATGTTGACTAGTTAAAGAGTAATGGGACTTTGAAGTTTTCGACAACCGGTTGGCATGCAGTACTTCAAAGCCGATTATGGACTCATAAAATTATATATTAAAATAACTAAACCACTGGATTTCCTACTTTATTTACTGGGCTTTATAACTGTGTTTTCGGAATAGAAAAAGATTTTTTTTTTTCGTAAAAAAAAAACAATTTAAGTTTTTTTCCTTGATTTTCACCAAGTTAGACCATTTAGTTTTTTTTTATTTTTTTTTATATAAATTGCTAATATTGTATAGAACATTGGTGCCAACTTTTATAATGGGCGTGACAGTGGATTAGGAGCTAGATTGAAAATACTGCCGAAGGGTGGCGTCCAGCGCCGCGCCTGTTGACCGCCGCTTGTGCGCGATTAGTCATCAAACTTTCAATCAAATAAAATCACTTTTGACGGAATGTTTTGTAGATTTTTAATAAAACCAATACACAGAAAAAATTCCACGCGGACCAGGTAGCAGACGGGACTCGAACCCGCACCCTTCGCAATCCGGGCGAATGCACTGACCAATTATGCCATTGCCACCTGGCTAGAGGAATTTCGACGCGGTCCGTGAGGGCCGCGGTAGCATAATTGGTCAGTGCATTCGCCCGGATTGCGAAGGATGCGAGTTCGAGTCCCGTCTGCTGCCTGGTCCGCGTGGAATTTTTTCTATGTAGTTATATTTTCTTTAGATTTAAACATCAAGCAGTTACATGCTTTAAAGAAATAAAAATTATAACTATAATTGCTATTTCTTCTTTCAAATGTTTAATACTTGTAAAAGTATTCATTTGACATTGTGGATTACCTATAATGCGAAGAGATGGCGCTGCCTTGCAGCTTAAGAATGGCTAGAAGAATTTCGACGCGGTTCACGAGGGCCGCGGTAGCATAATTGGTCAGTGCATTCGCCTGGATTGCGAAGGGTGCGGGTTCGAGTCCCGTCTGCTGCCTGGTCCGCGTGGATTTTTTTCTATGTATTGGTTTTATTAAAAATCTACAAAACATTCCGTCAAAAGTGATTTTATTTGATTGACAGTTTGATGACTAATCGCGCACAAGCGGCGGTCAACAGGCGCGGCGCTGGACGCCACCCTTCGGCAGTATTTTCAATCTAGCTCCTAATCCACTTTCACGCCCATTATAAAAGTTGGCACCAATGTTCTATACAATATTAGCAATTTATATAAAAAAAAAAATTAAAAAAACTAAATGGTCTAACTTGGTGAAAATCAAGGAAAAAAACTTAAATTGGTTTTTTTTTACGAAAAAAAAAATTTTTTTTCTATTCCAAAAACACAGTTAAAAATCCCAGTAAATAAAGTAGGAAATCCAGTGGTTTAGTTATTTTAATATATAATTTTATGAGTCCATAATCGGCTTTGAAGTACTGCATGCCAACCGGCTGTCGAAAACTTCAAAGTCCCATTACTCTTTAACTAGTCAATATATCACAAAAATATTTGGTACACGTAACAATAATAAGTATAAGTAGAACATACTCAAATATTACTGAAATCGGAAACATCGAGTTTTTTAACCTGTCCGCTTCGCGTGTAATGCCCCTTATATATATTGCATATTGTGGTCATCTTAAATAGAATGTGATTTTTTTTTACTTGTTTTGTAAAATTGTGTTAAACGTTAAGAGTTCCATGTATGATTCACTGGTGATATATAATAAATTAATTAAATTATGTTTGTTACACAGTGCCCCCTCAGAAGCAGGATAAACCCGAAGAAATGGGTCAGGAGGCAGACGATATGCCTCCGGGCGAAGGGGCACCCACGCAGCCTCCAAATGGTGAGAAACATTCTATGTCTTATAGCCGGTTTGAATAATCCAACTTCAGCAAGAAATAGGTTCGTACGAGCTTTGTTGCCTATATAATAAATAAATATTTCCAGCACTGCAGGCTTGTGATATGGGATAGTAGGGTAACGGATAGAATATATATACTGTACATATATAAGTATATTAATATGGAAATACGTATTCATCACACAAACGTCTGCCCCCACCAGAATTCGAACCCTCGAGACCTCTCAAGTTGGCAACACCATGGCGTACAAACCACTCGGCTATGGAGGTGTTGTTCTTGTGATGACATGTATTCTAAGAATGCTGACTTGATACACAGATTTCAGATTTTTTGTAATAAATAACAACATGTGTTCAACATTGATGAATAGGACGCCTTATTCACATTTTAATATATATATATATACTAGCTGACCCGGCGAACTTCGTACCGCCTTAGCGAAGCTTTGATGCACTACTTTATTTTGTATAGCTGACCTATCTTATGTATGAGTACCTATTCAATTTTTTTATTTTTCTTTATATTTTTTTCCATAAGAACCTTGTACAGAGTATTAGAAAACTACAAAAAAAAAATCAGCCAAATCGGTCAAGCCGTTTTCATGTTATGTCGTGACAACGGAAAACGGGTTTCATTTTTATATATATAGATATATATATATTAATAACGCGTCAGGTTGTTTGATTTTAATCAAATTTGCACACCGTGTGCAGTTTGATTTGCTGAACTAAAAAACCTAACTCTCACTTCACTCTATATTTTTGAAATTTGTAAGTTTGTAAAACAAAATCTTCCATTATTACCCCAAAAACAGGACCGTTCTAGTACATATATAAATTTGAGATACAAAGATAATTTAGCCTTACCCTCATCAAGTCTTAAAATCCATAGTTCAGGTCCACAAATAAACGCAATTAAAATCTATAACAAATTACCTAAATATATAACCGTAGAACAAAACGTTAAAAAGTTTGCACAAATTTTGAAACAATATTTATTGAATAAAACCTTCTATAGTATGCAAGAGTTTTTTGTTGAAAGGTAGCTGGTACTTGTAATCTAAAATTTTAATGTGATTGATTATAATTATGTGTATTTTGTTTATTTTATGTATATTGACATTGTAGTGCCCTTACAGGGTTCATGTTTGGATCTGATTCTAAATCTAAGAACTTGTAATTACCACATGAAACAATAAATATATTGAATTGAATTTGATCCAACTTGAAAGATAGTCCAGTCAATGAAGACAAAGATCAG
The DNA here is from genome assembly GCA_902850365.2 of Chilo suppressalis. NCBI lineage: Eukaryota > Metazoa > Arthropoda > Insecta > Lepidoptera > Crambidae > Chilo > Chilo suppressalis. The sequence continues at coordinate 13,753,515 of OU963919.1, forward strand.
CTACAACCTCCGATTTCGTTGAACCTCCATCGATATTCATGAAAACTGGTGAATAGATGGGGGATACTTTAAGAAATAAAAGTGACATAGTGTCAACTTGCGCTTTCGCCCTAGGGGTAGATGCCACCCCTTCCCGGGTGTGAAAATTATTTCAATAAAAATAACTCCAGGAATCGATAGAAAGACAAATTCTAAACAAAATTCGTTATATAAGGGTTTTCCAATAAATCAATACTTTCTGAGTTATTAAAGATCAAAAATTGCGATTTTTCTTGATAAAAATACATGTTAAAGCGGTTTTTCATAAATAACTCAAAAGCTATGAGTTTTTACATAAAAGCTATTATCACCAAAATTGAAGCTAATAAAAAAATCAAACAAATCCCTACTTTGAAAAACCTTTTAATATTAATTCAAAGTGAGCTATACGTATATTTTTTTCGGCGAGATCTTAAATCTAAGTATTCAAACCTAAGGAGGAGAGCGAGAGGAAAGATGTTACACATCAAAAATATTCAATGTAACAGTTTTGACTTTCCTACCATCTCTTATCTATTAGACAAGTCCGTCCGTCTGTGGTGCTGTTTCAGTGGCTAAACCGTAAGAGATAGATAAAGAGAATGTTTAAGTTATAAGTTAAGAATAGTCTGATAAGACTACAAACCGGATTTGAGTAACGTAGCACTTCCGGTTTTCGAGAAATCAGGTTTTGGTGAACATTTGGTTCACTGGTCCGCTAGTTTATTATATTATGTGTAGATTCTGCTGCACTCGAGTGAAACCAAAAATCCTCACTTGGGCGCCCCCACTCATCATCATTATCAGCCTATTAATGTCCCCACTGCTGGGGCACAGGCCTTCCCTATGGATGGAATATGGAGATTGGGCCATGACCCACCACGCGGGCCCAGTGCGGATTGGCGGATGCTAACGACTGCAGATGCAGCCGGGACCAACGGCTTAACGTGCCTTCCGAAGCACGGAAGAGCTCGATAATTTTTGGTCACCCATCCAATGAGCGACCACTGCGAAAGTTGCTTAAGTTTAATGATCGCAGCCGAACGCGCTAACCACTTGCGCCACCGAGCTCCACTAAAACTGTAAATAAATAAATAAATATTTCCGACACTCACACCAATTAGCCTAGCCCCAAAGTAAGCACTATAAGGATTGTGTTATGGGATACTAGGGTAACGGATAGAATACATATACTGTACATATATGAGTATATTTATATATGAATACATATTAAACATCCATGACTGGAGTACAAATGCTCGTATTCACCACACAAACATCTGCCCCCACCGGGATTCGAACCCGGGACCTCTCGAGGCGGCGACAGCCATGAAACCCGGCGTACAAACCACTCGGCCACAGAGGTCGTCGTACTAAGTTTAAGTTAGTAACCTAAGTTGTTCCTTCGTCCAGGTAACATGATGACAGGCTTCCCCCCACCAGGGATGCCTGTAGGCCCGCCCGGTCCCGCGGGCCCCCCGTCGGGTCCGCCCGGGTTCGGGCCGGGTCCGGGCCCGGGCCCTGGTGGGTTCGGGCCCGGCCCCGGCTGGCCCCCCGGCTGGGGCTGGACCCCGCCCCTGGGGCACCCGCCGCCGGGGCTACAGCCGCCCCCCAATCAAGCCCCGGCCCTCCCCAACCCGGCACAGAACGCCCCACAGTTAGCTGACACATTCAGAGGTAAGTCTAACATGTTTGTTTCTGAAACTAGCAATAAACATGAACTTAAATAGAGTATTTGACAGTATTAAAAATAAAGTGACAATTGTTAGCATCTGTGTTTAGAATGAATATTGGCAGGGGTTTTTAATATTTTTACAAAAAAAATATTCATAATTTTACTAAAACCCATTTAAAAGATAATAGTTTTCTTATCTATTGTCACGTGACCCAAAACGCTTGGGATTGGCGGAGCTTAAAATGAGGTCATACGCAAGTAGAGATGGGCAGTGGGAAAAAACCCAATGGGAAAAAACCGGGTATTTATGTGGGAAAAACCCAATAGACGGGTATTTTCATTATTAAACATAATTATCACGATCTTAATTTTTTTTTTATTTTTAGAACAAATGTAGCTAAAAATAGGTACTTTGCAGTGGCGAAGCTAATATATTTACATTCAAGCACAAGCGGACATTGACGTATACGTTAATGCAAGCGACATAATTAAATTGCGCGCTTTGTAAAAATATTCTTTAATATGCTGGATACAAAATACGCAATGCATTTGATATCGCGCATACGCACACAGATCCGCGCCGTAGTAGGCTGGATAAGCCGCTTATCATATTGGGACTTCAAATAAATAAAATGTAAGCACTTCACGCACAAATACACATTACTACCACATGCAACCAATCGTCGATATAACAGCGATATAACCCGATCTTAGATAGCCTGCAATCTTTATTTGTCATGTGTTAAGGCTCCGTTTAGCTTGAAGTTTTCGGCCAATCGCAGACACCTGGCGCTCGGCTCTGTTGACCTGACGTAGTGAGGCCATTATTTCGCGCGCATTCGCATGGATAAATTAGCATTCGAATCCGTTCTATGCTAATTTATCTATTGTGATAAGTGATTAGCTTGATTGTGGTATATATGTAGTTTAACAGAATCGAAAGTAGTGAAATTTTACTTGCCAAGTGTTGCGTATAGTGTTTGTTTTATTTCACCGTAAAGGTTTGTTTGCTTTTTTTTGTTTCTTACCGTCACGTAGGAGTGGTGGAATTAGTACAAATAGATTGTTGTCTTACAGATTTCCTATTAAATGAGTAAACTTCATTCTCAAAACATTCGTTCGAAAATAAAACGTGACCATGGCCTTCGGCTCTTTCTACCCCGTAAATCCCTTACTGACGTGATACTATGTATGTGCGTAGAATAGAAATAAATAAGCGGTATTTCTGCTGGTTTTTATTTGTGATGATGATGCTGGCCCTTATTTTGGTTCTTTGTTTTTCTATATATTTATTTATAGCACAGTGTGACCTAAACCCGCACTTTACGCACGCTTTTCCGTGACCTAAGTTGCCTATTTCTGCACGGTGTGTAAATGAATTGACCAACTTCACTCATGTAGAATTAGTACATTACGATACGCGTAACTTAACTTTACTATGCCAATCAAGGAATAAACGTTCATGGACACATTGAAATTTTATTTTGTTGTAATGATATTTGATTTTTTTCTTTTGAAATATACTTTCAAAATGGTAATCTGAACCGGAATTCTTTCTTTTCAGAGTTTGACTTGCAGTCTGTATTGCAATTCTTTGTGATTTCAATACATGAATTTTACTTTCAAAACACTAATCGCACCCCCCTCCCCCCTCTTGCCCGCGTCCGGGGCGGGTTTATGTCACACTTGCTATAAAATAGTATACGATACTTGTGGCCTAAGTTGTCTATTACTGCACGGCGTGAAGTTAGCGACCGAGCGGAGCGAGGTCAACTTAGGTCACGCGTATCGTAATGTACTATTATAATCTGTGTATGAGTGACGTGTGCTTTATACGGTTTTTTGAACGCCACTTTTATCATAATCGACATGGATTGTTCATATAATACCAGTGATGTTATGTATGGTGAAGGTGGTGAACACTAACAACTATACAGCAAGCATGTTCTGTCGCATGAAAAACTGCATACAACGCAACGCAAGCACCATATCTAACATTTCGTTGTCGTTTTGGGAAAGGTGTACTAACACATAAGGTAAGTAATAAGGTAAAATTTATTGCATGTATTTTTATAAGATATGACATTTTGCTTATTGACGCGTTAGTCGTTTTTTTTTGGTCCGGCTTTACCTTTCTTTTTTTTCACCCCGCGCCACTGGTACTTTGCGATGCGCACATACTTTGCGACAGCGTTTATAGGACACTAGCTGTTGCCTTTGTTCGAAACGTCAAAATGTTTAGCCTGATTCAGGAACTAAAATAAAACCAGCAGTTTAATTTATCAACAAAAAGACGTCTTCAGAAGTCTACAAAACAAAATCCCAGTCCTCAATTAAACTAACATATTAACACAAGTGCGCACAGTACGAAGCCAAAATAACGTGTAAGATAGATAGATCACCAACGCGTACGCCACTGCTACTACCTCCCACATATTTTCCCACATTGGGGTTTTTTCCGGGTAAAATCCCATCTCTATACGCAAGTAAACTTCCGGTTAAAGTGACTTTAAATTCTATCGTTCGAACTTAAATATATATAATTATATAAGTATAATAACAGTCGTGTGACGTCCCACACCAGTAAGACGCCATATCCATCCCCTTCTTAAAGAGGCAACTTTTGATATATATTTATACTTATAATTCGGTAACACAATTTTTTTTTGGTATTTCATTGTAGTATGAACCTTGACCCACGAATGAAACCAAGAATCTTTTGGAGTCTAAATAGCGGCAATAGGGTATTTGACAAGTTTTAGAAAACGATCTCACGTTATTGACTAATGTTTATGGAGTCCGTAAAAAGTAGATATTCATCATTCTGTTGTGTATTTCAGTAAAAATAACCAACTCAAAAACTCCATTTTCAAGTTGTCTCGAAACCGTTTCTCTGGACAATATGGCGTCTTACTAGCGTGTGACGTCACACGACTGTTATAAAAACGTCAAACGATACAATGTAATGTCACTTTAACCGGAAGTTTACTTGCGTGTGACGTCATTTTAGGCTCCGCCAATCCCAAGCGTTTTGGGTCACGTGATAATAGATAAGAAAACTATTATCTTTTTCGTGGGTTTTTAGTAAAATTACATTTTTTTTTGTAAAAATAGTAAAAATCCCTGCCAATATTCATTCTAAACACACACAGCTAACAATTGGAACTTTATTTTTAATACTGTCAAGTACCCTTTTGTGTTAATTGTTTACTTGGACCATTTAATTTTCACTAGAATGGATGACATTAAAATTTTTTAAACAAAAAATAAAACCGACTTTCAAAACATGGACTAGATATTATTTTTTACTCTTTAATTCCATTTTCGATTTTAAAGTAGGTTTTATTTTTTGCTTAAAAATTTTTTTTTTCGTTAATATTTAAGAATTTTGAGCAATGAATTATGTTTGTTTTTCGCAGCGCCGCCGGCACAGATGCCGCCCGGGGAAGCGGCAGAACCGGCGCCGTCTCCGAAACCGGCACAGACGGTCAGTACTTTTATTCATTTAAATTCAGGCACCGTAGGCCTATAGTTTTGACGGTAATGAAATGAAAATATATTTGCATGAAACATAGTTTGTTACAGCTGGTAAATACAGTGTAAACTCTATGTAACGTCACTCGATTTAACGACAATCTCCCTGAAGCGTCGAAATCACTCGTCTTTGGTTGGTTTAGTTTGTTTTCCATACAATACATACATACACTCCATATAGCATTACACCCACTCTCAATAACCCCAAAAATTAAGTAATAAAAAGTACCTTTAAGTTGCCAAAAGGAGACCCAGCACTTTTCATAGAAAAAATGCTAAGCTTGTATACAGTTGAATTTGGTCTCAAAATAAAGCCAAAATTATTTGCTACATAACACTACTTTTGCCTTATTTTTAGTGAATCGTGGAAAGAAGTTATATAATGATTAATATTTTTTGATATGGAAACCCTAAATCTTCAAGGGATAGAATTTTACTTCAAAATATTACTCAAGTGACTGTAAAAACTATGATTCCTTTGCTTTTTCTAAATAAAAAAACCGAATGTCAATTTGACAATCCTAAAATACAAACAAAAAAATCATTCGCATTTCGCATCCGCTCCCGCGTTCTGTGATTGTGAATGTTCTCTGCTGTGATTGCCTTTTTATCCGTTATTTCTCTTGACGACCCGGCTACATATAGAGGTTATATTGACAAACCTACGTATATGACATTGACAGCTAGCTGCTAATGACAAATATTGACAGACTACGTTACTCAATTATGAAACACATAAAAAAATAAAAAAAATATACAACTTTGGCACAAAATGCCGGGTGTCCTTAGTGAAAATTCTTTTGTCGCTTTATTATCCTATCCCGTAATAAACTCGACTGCCGGCATCATGCAAACCAAACCCAAAGAAATTCGTTCTTTTGTTTACAAATTGGGATTGCTCGTGTAAACGGTTGTTCACTATGACTAAAAAAAATATAATACAACAAAATTTCTGGTGCAGCAAAAGACGTCAGACAAAAATAATAGAATATACGCAATAGCGTTCAAATAAGATATTTTTTATGTACATAACTACTAGCTTGTAATGTACTTTTTATTTTTATAAATCAGATTTTTCTTCTTTCCATTTAACGACAATTCTCTATAACGCCATAAAATGTACAGTCCCTTTAGTGTCGTTATATAGAGTTTACACTGTATATATAAAAAGAGTTCCATATGTTTAGCCCTTGGAAGAGCATATAAAAGTCTAATAAATTATTTGAAAATTCAATTCATGTATGTTTGTTCGGGTGGAATCTTTCAACTCAATTTTGAAGCAGATGTCTTCATTAGATTGAGCCGAAATTTTGTACACACGGTTAGTTTGGATGGCAATGCATGGTGAGCATTAGGTCAAGATATTTTATTTACTTGTGTATGTAAAGAAAATTTGATCAGATTGATTTAAATTTTAATATTATATCTACCTTCTATTTAAATCTGGCGACAAGCATTTTTACTATATATATATATGTTTTTTTACTATGTAAATTGTGTAATAACGTTATAAGTTCAGAGTAAAATTTTAAGGGAAAATTTGTATTGTATTCTTTGTAGCTCATTTAAATAATAGTTTATTTTTAAACAGTCGTGTATAAATATTTCGCACTAGCCCGTAACTTATATTTTTTTATTAACTATTACGTATTTATTATTCTCATACAACTTTCGTAAAATAATCAAATATTTAAAAGTATAAAAATTGACTTCATGTCTGTTTAAATAGCAAAATGTTCCATTTTACAAAATAAATGAACACAGAAAATATTTGTGTAAGTATATCGAAAATAACAATATTATTTCTAAACTCCTTGAAACTATGACATATTTGGCCCTAATTTTTATTATAACAAATCACTGAAGGCCTAAAATAATAGATTTTATTATTCTGATCAGGCTTGAGACAGGGCTGTATGATAGTTAATCATTGCATTTTTGCAAATGGGCAAAATAAAACTTCACAGTTTTCCTGTCAGGCCGACGATAACAAATTATTTGTATTTATTTTTGCTTTAAAAAATTTTCTGTGAAGAGTTAATCAGAGAAATGGGAATAAAGACTCTAATGAAATTCGAAATTGATGACTCTGTAAATAATTGGCAACATCTTTTATCAACTGTAGTAAGGTGATGACATAGTAGTTTTCATATTTTTCAAGATTGTGACTTTATCAAAAGTTCCTGAGCCTTTTTTCAAAGAAATTATAAATATTCAGCCATTTACCATTAAATATTACTAAGTACAGTATTTATACATTGCCAGGGCAGTCGCTCGTACAAAACTTTACCATGTCCTTTATTTTATACAGTGCTTATAACTTTGGGGCTAGCTAGGCTAATTGGTGTAAATTTATTTATTAAGGATTTCATTAGTCGATTAGGATATTGAGATAAATTTGCGTTTTGATAATAATAATTTATTCATTTCATTACATGTTGTTGTATATTATATATATATATATATATATATATTTAAAATTTTATTTTTTACTTACATTAAATAACAATTACATTTTTATAATAGGAGCGTGTTGGTATCTCTTATCAATTAGACAAGTCCGTCTGTCTGTGGTGCTGTTTCAGCGGCCAAACCGTAAGAGATAGATAAAGAGAATATTTAAGTTATAATTTAAGAATAGTCTGATAAGACTACAAACCGGATTTGAGTAACGTAGCACTTCCGGTTTTCGAGAAATCACGAATTTCAAACGAAACCACACAAAATCGCCGAAGTTCTCAATTATATAATACATTTTTTTTAAATCAGGTTTTGGTGAACATTTGGTTCACTGGTTTGCTAGTCTGTACTAGTTTAATCTGTATGGCAGGTACCAGTGCCTTCCCATAGATGAATAGTACATTTAATAATGTTTCCTTTTCGCACAGGTGATACCAGCAGATCTGATGGCCCGGGCCGAAGAATGGACCACTCACCGAGCCCCAGACGGAAGACCTTACTACTACAACGCAGGCAAGCAGGAAAGTGTATGGGAGAAGCCCAAACCTCTCAAGGAGCTGGAGGGTGAGTGTACAGACAGACAGACGGACGAACAGGCTCATCTGTACAAGGTCTCCCGCCGTAGTTTTGCGTAGCTTCTCTCTTTTGGATTAATTTTATTTTGAATGCATATAATATATTGACATGAATATTACTTTTGAATTGACATCAGGAATCGTAATTAATATTGACATTGAATTGAATAATACTGTTAAATTATCATTTTGAAAAAAAAAATTATTATAGGTATATCACATTAAATTGACATAAATTTGTATTTAAATTATAATGATAGAATACTTGTTATTAAATGAATAATAGGTAAATTTAATATGACTGTTAAGTTTTAATATGTTAGAATTTTTTGCATGCTATTAATGTGGTTAAATAGGTATAAGATTCTTAGCTTTTAACATATGCTTTATATGCAAACACCTTTTGTCAACCCTATTTAATGCAAATAAAGATTATTCTATTCTATTCTACTTTCAAAAGCGCTTGTAATAGCCAAGACTGAATAAATGATTTTTGAGTTTGATATTACAGGTTATGATGTCACATAATTCTAATACATAAATAAGAGCTGAGGAGCTCAATGGCGCAAGTGGTTAACGCGTTCGGCTGCGATCGTTGAAGTTAAACAACTTTCGCAGTGGTCGGTCATTGGATGGGTGACTAAAAAATGTACTATCTCGAGTTCCTTCGTGCTTCGGAAGGCACGTTAAGCCGTTGGTCCCGGCTGCATCTGCAGTCGTTAGCACCCGCTAATCCGCACTGGACCCGCGTGGTGGGTCACGGCCCAAACTCTATTCCATCCATAGAGAAGGCCTGTGTCCCAGCAGTGGGGAAATTAATAAGCTAATGATGAAATAAAAGCTGCTCAGTTGTTTAGACCACTATTCTGAACAGCTAATGAAATTTATTTTTTCACACGTAACAGAGTGTCAAAGTCCTTTTTGCGATGCCATTATTTAATATTGGCTTTCGCTTGTGACTTGCCCGTGTTGCATTAACTTTAGTTTTCTGATAATACCAAAGAAACCAACAATTTTTTTTTTAATTAAAGTATCCTATGCCTCAATCCAGGCCATGAACTATATGCACACCAGATTTCATTTCAACTGGTCCAGTCGTTTTTGCGTGATTGAGTAATAGACATATAAACTTCCACATTTATAATATTAAATAATAAATAAATATTTCCAACATTCACACCAATTAGCCTAGCCCCAAAGTAAGCACTGTAAGGCTTGTGTTATGGGATGCTAGGGTAACGGATAAGATACAGTACATATAGATAGTATATTTTTATAAAAATATACATATTAAACGTCCATGACTGGAGTACAAATGCACGTATTCATCACACAAATATCTGCCCCCACCGGGATTCGAACCCAATTTGTACAAACCACTCGGCCACGGAGGTCGTCATTAGCATTATATTCACACGTGGTTAAGCTTTGAAGGTATCACAAGATGTTTAAGAGATCCCCTCGTAATGAAATCGGTGACTCTTTTCAGAGCTGCAAGCGAAAATAGCAGCCGAGAAAGGAGAGAAAGTCGAGAAGAAGAAGGACAAAATCGAGATTGATGACAGCAAAATTGAAGGTTAGTAAAAAGTGTCGAATTTTCTCTAGCCTTTCTTAACCTTTCTATCGCAGCTAGTTTACGGAAAAAAACGATAAAATGCACAACTTCAAACGCCTGAATCTCTCAATAATGTTCAATAAATTAGATCAAATTAATTACTACGATGTCAGAAATATATTTTTGTTGTAACATAATGTATTAGAATATTGATTTTCCAGCTCATTAATTATCAAAAAAAAACATCTAACCTCCGTGAGCTTTCCCAAAAAATAATGCAGGTTTACCTCGTATTTTGATATTGAATTAAATAGAATTACCATCCAAAACTTTCATAAAACTAATCTACCATCATTGAACTACTGAATTAAGTATATATTTTTATAATTAGTTCATTAATAGTTATTTTATAAGACTCGAAACATCACCCGTAAAATGCAATATACTAGTGGTAGTGCGTATATACTAGTGCAAATCTACCTACGCGCCGATCAGTACGGCAGCGGCGCAATTTTGTAAAAGGGCTCTTAAAGGTGAACCACAAGGGGGCGTCCATTAATTACTTGAGATGTTTAAGGGGGGAGGGGGTCGAGTCCAATCTCATCTAATCTTACGTTGGAGAGAGGGGGGGTCCCGGCAAATATGACGCATTTTTTTCTGATTGAAACAAAAAAAATATATACTATTTTGGTCCATTTAATCCAGATTGTATATGCTTAAGATTTAAACTCTCAGCAATATTGATTACTAGTCTTAACTAGTCGTAATTTTTTTTTCTTTTTACATTAACAATCCAACTCGTTCACGTAAGAAACTCAAATTTTGAAAAATCTCACGTGAGATTGGGGGTTGGGGGGGGGGGGGGGGGGGTGTTGAATAAAATCTCACGACATCTTACCAGGGGGGGAGGGACAGAAAATTTTATAAAACACCTCACGTAATTTATGGACGCTCCCCAATGTCAGATGAATACCTTTACAAGTATTAAACATTTGAAAGCAGAAAGAGCAATTATAGTTATATTTGTTATTTATGGTAGTATGGTATTTAGGTAGTATAATGGTCAGTGCATTTGCCCGAATAGCGGGTTTGAGTCCAGTCTGCTGCCTGGTCCGCGTGGAATTTTTTCTAGTATTTTTTTTTAAGATTTGAATAATCAAATTTATGAACTATTAGTGGCGCCTTTGAAACTACACACAAGAGAAAATGAATGAGTAATGATAAAATTAATGTGTTTTTTTTTTAAGATACTTCTTATCGAGATCCATTCGGCAGCTAATTGTAACCAAACTACTTTCAGCCCCGCCTGGCATGAGCACCGCGATATGATATATAACGCGTTTTTATCACGCTCAATTGTCAAATTACTATGTAGTTTGACAGTTAGACGCGATAATAAACGTGATAATAATATAATGTAAATAGGGGTGATGACATTTTTTTTTATTCTTCGTCTATCAGGTAGATTATTAAAAAGTGTTGGACACGTATTTTTTCTTTTTTCACATAATATAAACATTGCAGAGATATATTGATTTGAAAAGTCGCAAGACGTCACGTTTTGGTACAATTTTCACTTAAGTGACGTCACGAGCCCTCCCACTCAACACTCCCAAACTTTGACGCGCTATAACTTTGTCATTTTTTGGTTGATTGCCCAAAGAAAAAATACGTGGCCATTATTTTTTGATCATCTAACTGACGGACTAAACAGAATTTCGTTTACTGTACCCCGTCATCACCCCTATTGTGGTGCTCATGCTACGGGGACAGGGTGTGTGTAATATCTGTTATACGTTGTATATATTATTTTATACCAGCGTTGTCAGATTTTTTTTGCCAAGTCGGGATTAAGGAACTTTTTGAGTGAAAAAAAGCGGGATTTTTGCGTCAAAAGGCGCTAGTATTACTATTACAAGTATTAATCATTTGAAAGAAGAAATAGCAATTATAGTTATATTTTTTTTTAAAGCATGTATATGCTTAATAAAACCCGGTATAACTAGTTTTATTTAATGAGTGATATTTGTCGAAACCTAAGAAACAAATATATTAAATTTTGATTTAAAAATCGGGTTGTCCCGCCAAAATTTAGACGTCTGGCAACGCTGTTTTATACTCGCGTTTCGTTACCAGTGATCGACGTAGAAGCGCACGCGGAAGCTGCCGCCGCGGCCGAAGCGGAGCGCGAGCGCGAGGCCGAACGCGAGCGCGAGCGCGAACGCGAACAGGACGCGCGCCGCGAACGCGAGCGGCTCGAGCGCGAGCGGGCCGAGAAGGAGCGCGCGGAGAAGGAGCGAGCCGAGAAGGAGAAGGCGGACAAGGAGAAGGCGAAGCAGGATAGGAGCAGACCGATATCCAGCACGCCTATATCTGGGACGCCTTGGTGAGTTATTTTTGGGTTCCTTAAATTTTATTTTACCATTTTAAATTTTGACATTTAATATTTATTTTACTATTTTAAATTTTGACATTTAATTTTTATTTTAACCGTTTTAAATTTTGACATTTAATTTATATTTTACTATTTTAAATTTTGACATTTAATGTTTATTTTACCGTTTTAAATTTTGACATTTTATTTTTGAAATTCTGAAACTGTTAATACTTAGGTGTGAAACCGATTGAATTGAATTGAATTTTTGTTTTAAATGTAATTGTATGTGGAGATGTAATTTAATTTATTTTTATGTATCATAATTATTACTATTTATTATTATTTTGTCATTGGCATGCTATGATCTTTATGATTGAAATAAATGAATTATTATTATTAAAGTTTCTTATAGTTAGAGACTGTAGCTGGGATTTTGTGGAGATATCAGGGTATGAAACCGGTTTAAAAAATACCGGTAAATAAAGGTTTATACCGGTTTTTAGTAAAGGTTTCGTTCGGAGCGCGTCCGAAATGAAAGCGGTACCTAAATCTTAATAAACCGGTTTAATCCAGAGCGACAAGTGCACGCGTCGGCATCGCTTGAAGTTTGTTTTGTTTGAACTAATCAAGTCACAACTTGTTAATGCAGAGAGATTGGTGCATTTATTGAAACGTTTGCTAGCGTCTCGTGAGTCAAGTTATTCATTTTGTAGTTGTGTATTTATTTAAGCCGTCAGTAAGAGCGAAATGAAACCCTTTAAAAACCGCTAAATTGATTTAAAACCTATTTGATTTCGCTTTTTAGGAAAACCGGTTTTTTAAGGTTAAATTAGAGCCAAACCTAAATAAAACGCTCCTAATGTACTTGACACTGATTTAGGTTTGAAAATTAACCGGTAAACAAGCCCTGGGAGATATTTATATCAATCATGCTGACAAAATAATAGGATAAAAATTTTGTTTTTTTTTTGGGTTAGCTCCCTTACATGTAACCTGGATATGATTTCCCGTTTCACTTCTGTCTTGGTTTTATAAAACCACACCCATTTTTTTAGTTTATATTATTTTATGTTCTTTTCTTTCTTTCTTCCTATAGGTGCGTGGTATGGACTGGTGACGGCCGCGTGTTCTTCTACAACCCGACTGCACATTCTTCAGTGTGGGAACGACCCGCGCAATTAATAGGCCGCGCCGACGTCGACAAAGCTGTGTGTCAGCCGCCCGCCGCCCTACTAGACCTGCACGTGAGTGTAAATGTACCCAACGACTGCGATCCGATCGCGATCCGACTCCGATTCGACCGTACGATCCTAGACACGACCACCCATTCTTCAGCGTGGGAACGACCCGCGCAATTAATAGACTGCGCTGACGTAGATAAAGCTGTGTCAGCCGCCCTACTAGAACTGCACGTGAGTGTAAATGTACCCGACGACTGCAATCCGATTCTGTTCCGACCGTACGCGAAGTCGAAAAAGTGTGCTACGTCACAAGTCACGTGTCACAAGTTAGTTCAACGTTCCGCGGTGTGTGTGTGTGAGGTGAGGTCAACAGTACCCCTAGCACGAACCATTATCGAATTCGAATAGTTTGCGAGTGCGAAATGTCAATGTCAAATTTTGTATGGAAACTTGAATAGCAGCGACCACAAAGTACGTAACGAGAACTATAAATTAGTACACATTTGACAATGATATTTAGGACTCGCAAACTATTCGAATTCGGTATTGGTTCGTGCGTAGGGTACAGGTTCCTTTGACCTCGCCTCTCCTCCAATCGAGTTTCTCCTCTCTCTCTCTCTCTCCAATGTCTCTTTCGCAAAATCCGCTTTGCCCTATCTTTCTCATAACATTTTCCTACAATATGAAACCTGAAGCCCAAGCACCAGTTTTTGTCAACAGGGTATTTGAAAGTATTAAAAATAAAGTGTCAATTGTTAGCATCTGTGTTTAGAATAAATATTGGCAGGGGTTTTTACTATTTTTACAAAAAAAAAAAACATAATTTTACTAAAAACCCGCGAAAAAGATAATAGTTTTCTTATCTATAACACACAACAGAATGATGAATATCCACTTTTTACGGACTCGATAAACATTAGTCAATAATGTGAGATCGTTTTCTAAAACTTGTCAAATACCCTATTCCGTAACGTAACGTCATCGTCAAATTTAATGCTGGTTTATTCTTACGTCCGATAGAGGCGCTACTTAGTTTTCAAAGAAACTTGCACGAACCATTGTCGATTTCGAATAGATGAGTTCGATCTGTTTTATACCTCAAATATGAATTGATTAACGTCCGTTGTGGCGCTCCTGTTCAAGTTTCCATACGAAATTTGACAATGACATGTCAGACTCGCAAACTATTCAAATTCTATATCTTTACTAGCGGACCCGACAGACGTTGTCCTGTCTACACGTCTTTGTGAATCTAAACCATTCTCAGATCCCCTTGAACACACACAAAAAAATTCATCAAAATCGGTCCAGTCGTTTAGGAGAAGTTCAGTGACATAAACACTCACAGAAGAATTATATATATAAAGATATATATAATTCTTATTTATATATATAGATATATATAATTCTTATATAAAGATATATATAATTCTTCTGTGAGTGTGTATGTCACTGAACTTCTTTTAAACGACTGGACCGATTTTGATGAATTTTTTTGTGTGTGTTCAAGGGGATCTGAGAATGGTTTAGATTCACAATTTTGTCCGCTGGACAACCCCTATTTTTTTAGGGCGGTACGAAGTTCGCTGGGTCAGCTAGTTGGTATATATACCCTTAGTACGAACCAATATCTGTAACTGTTAACTTCATACTTGGGCTCTGGAGAAAATCCAGACAATAGTGTATAGAAATTTTGATTATTTGACAAGTTTTAGAAAACGATCTCACGTTATTGACTAATGTTTACGGAGTCCGTAAAAAGTGGATATTCATTATTCTGTCGTGTATTTCAGTAAAAATAACCAAATCAAAAACTCCATTTTCAAGTTGCCGCGAAAACGTTTCTCTGGACAATAAGGCGTCTTATTAGTGTGTGACGTCACACGACTGTTATTAAAACGTCAAACGATACAATGTAATATCACTGTAACCGGAAGTTTACTTGCGTGTGACGTCATTTTGGGCTCCGCCAATCCCAAGCGTTTTGGGTCACATGACAAAACATAAGAAAACTATTATCTTTTCCGTTAGTTTTTAGTATAATTATGAATATTTTTTTTTGTAAAAATAGTAAAAACCCCTGCCAACATTTATTCTAAACACAGATGCTTACAATTGGCATTTATTTTTAACACTGTCAAATACCCTATTGCACTAATAAATCTTCGTTCGTTCGCAGCGTAAAGAATCTGCGAGCGCGTCCGCGAGTGGGGCTAGTGGCTCGACGGCAGTTTCTTCTAGCAACGGCGACCTTAAACGCGCCGCAGACTCGGACAGCGACTCGTCCGAACCAGACCCGCCGAAGAAGACCAAGACGGATGACGGTGAGAGAATATATCGTGTTTCATATTATTTTTCAATATATTTGCTCAAAATCTACCTCTTTTCTGCTTAAAATGCCCATACTTTCCTCCCCCCCCAGTTTTTGTTCTCAGGCTTGTATTATTATATACAATGACATTCATCTATGATTCTTCTTATACCTGCATGCAAAGTCTCAGCCCGATTGGTTTAAAATTGACAAAGTTTTATACAAACTTTCATTCCCTATTTTATCTCCTTGGGGGTAGAATTAATCAAAATCCTTTCTAAGCGGGATGCCTACGTCATAACATCTACCTGCATGCCAAATTTCAGCCCGATCCGTCCAGTGGTTTGGGCTGTGCGTTGATAGATCACTATGTCAGTCAGTCACCTTTGAGTTTTATATATATAGATTTTTTTTTGCTAGAAAAAATTTCACTTGCACCAGGTAACGAGACGGGACTCGAATCCGCACCCTTCGCTATTCGGGCGAATGCTTTGACCGTTCTGCTAACGCGGCCCTGATGGCCGTGTCGAATTTTCTCTAGTCTTTCTTAGGCTGCAAGGCAACGCCATCTCCTCGCATTGTGGATCAATGTCAAATGAATACATTTACAAAGATTAAACATTTGAAAGAAAAAATAGCAATTAAAATTACATTTTTTAAGCATATTGTTTAAATCTAAAGATTTTTTTTCGCCTGCTCAGTGTGGAGATTTTAATGTTTTAGCTAATTATTTAACACGCTTTTGTGAAAATTAAAAACTTGTTTTTTCACAAATTGATGAATGTACAAGGCCGACCAAGGACGATATTACCTATGGGCATTTTCCTTTTCTTTAGATATAAACATCCAGCAGTTACATGCTTATACATCTATATATATAAAACTCAAAGGTGACTGACTGACATAGTGATCTATCAACGCACAGCCCAAACCACTGGACGGATCGGGCTGAAATTTGGCATGCAGTTAGATGTTATGACGTAGGCATCCGCTAAGAAAGGATTTTGATCAATTCTACCCCCAAGGGGATAAAATAGGGTATGAAACTTTGTCAATTTTAAACCGATCGGGCTGAGACTCCGCATGCAGGTATAAGAAGAATCGTAGACGAATGTCATTGTGTATAATACAAGCCTGAGAACAAAAACTGTAGTCTACACTTCAGTTCTACACCGAAGCGAAGCGAGGGCGGACCGCTAGTATATAAATATATTCATATTTATAACTATGTTTTTGCTATTAAAACATCCTCATTTTAAAGAAAAGTTTACTAGAAAAAAAAAACCACGCGGAACAGGCAGCGGACGGGACTCGAACCCGCATCCTTCGCTATCCGGGCGAATGCACTGACCATTATGCTACCACGGCCCTATTAGCCGCGTCGAAATTTTTCTAGCCTTAAGCTGCAAGGCAGCGCCATCTCTTCGCATTGTAGGTAACCCACATAGCGAAGGATGCGGGTTCGAGTCCCGTCCGCTGCCTGGTCCGCGTGGATTTTTTTCTAGTAAACTTTTCTTTAGCTCATCAAGATGAGGCAGGGACCTAGTTGACCAAAAAATATATATTTTTTTATTGTCCTTATTTTAGGTTAAAAATACTGTTAATATATATTATCTACTATATAAAAATAAGTCGGGTTTTCCTTCCTGACGCTATAACTCCAGAACGCACGAACCGATTTCCACGGTTTTGCATTCGTTGGAAAGGTCTCGGGCTCCGTGAGGTTTATAGGAAAGAAAATTCAGGAAAAATTAAAAAAAAATCGTTTTCTTTTAATCACAAAACGAAATGTTACATAAAACGAAGCTATCTGGTGGCGAAACGGAGTTCGCTGGGTTTGCTAGTATATTTATATAAAAATACTGTAAATAGTTTAGTTATGGTCAATAAAATTTCTTTCTTTCTTCTTTCTTTCTTTAGATTTAAACATCTAGCAGTTAAATGCTTAAAAAATAAATAAAATCCTCATTTTCCTCTCCCCAGTACCAACGAAATCTACCACAGCCACGGGCGGAATCGAAGCTGGGGCGGCGTCTGCAATGGAAGCGGAGATGAGAGCGGCCCGAGAACGAGCCGTAGTGCCCCACGAGCAGAGGCTGAAGGCGTTCCTGCTGATGCTGCACGAGAACCACGTGTCTGCGTTCAGTGCCTGGGAGAAGGAGCTGCACAAGATCGTCTTCGATCCCAGATATTTGATGCTGGACACTAAGGAGAGACGGCAGGTAAGATAAAGATGGAATATGGAGATTAGGCCATGACCCACCACGCGGGCTCAGTGCGGATTGTCGGGAACGACGGTTAACGTGCCTCCCGAAGCACGGAGGAGCTCGTGGAGCATAATAAATTTTCGGTCACCCATCCGATGATTGACCACTGCGAAAGTTGCTTAACTTCAACGATCGCAGCTCGCGCTCCTCAGCCGTAGTGCCTCACGAGCAGAGGCTGAAAGCGTCCCTGCTGATGCTGCACGAGAACCACGTGTCCGCATTCAGTGCTTGGGAGAAGGAGCTGCACAAGATTGTCTTCGATCCCAGAAATTTGATGCTGGACACTAAGGAGAGACGGCAGGTAAGAAAAAGATGGAATTGACGACCTCCGTGGTCGAGTGGTTTGTACGCCGGGTTTCATGGTATCGCCGACTCGAGAGGTCCCGGGTTCGAATCCCGGTGGGGGCAGATGTTTCTGTGATGAATACGAGCGTTTCTACTCCAGTCATGGATGTTTAATATGTATTTCTATATAAATATACTTATATATATATCTTAATATATATAAATCTCGTGTCACAATGTTTGTCCTCAATGGACTCCTAAACCACTGAACCGATTATAATAAAATTCGCACACCATGTGCAGTTCGATCCAACTTGAGAGATAGGATAGTTTAAATCTCAAATTATAGTCGCAATTTTAATTTATTGCAAATTATTACTTTTGGGCGGTACGAAGTTCGCCGAGTCAGCTAGTATATATATATATCAGTATATGTATTCTATCCGTTACCCTAGTATCCCATAACATAAGCGTTACAGTGCTTACTTTGGGGCTAGACTAATTGATGTGAGTGTTGCAAATATTATTATTATTAATTTAAAAAAAAAAAATATTTAAGAAGGGGCAAGAGACTGACGTGTTTTTTGACGTTATCATTTTTCTTTATATGGATGGCATTTTGTTTACAGGTATTCGATCAATACGTCCGGGACCGGGCGGAAGAGGAACGCAAGGAGATGAAGAACCGCCTGCAGCAGAAGAAGACTGCCTTCAGGCAGCTCATGGAGGAGGCCAAGCTGCACTCCAAGTCAGTATTTTTGATTATTACAGTGGATGGAAAAGATGAAACGGAAATACGTTACAGATAGTGTGGCCAGGTGTCCCGATGATCGGGACGCAAAATGTCCAGATTAATAAAAAAAATAAACTTAGGTAATTAATATAAAATTTGCCCAAAATCGATCTGAGTGGCGTGCAATTGGAGAGGCCTATGTCCAGCAGTGGACTAGGATAGGCTGTTGTTGATGATGATGAAGATGAATTAATGTAATACTACACTTGCACTAGTAGTTTAAAACGCAACAAATTACACCCAGACTTAAAAACCCCTTTTTTGTGTCCTGTCCCGATGTTTAACCCGATTTTTTGACCTCATGTACCGATATAAAACAAATCCGACCTGGCAACACTAGTGTGTGACGCTCGTGACGCAATTCCTTTTCTCTTCCCGACCAGAATATCAACTTTCATGCTAGTCGGTAAGAGCTGCGCACGCATCCCACATATATATATCTAATATATAATTCTCGTGTCGCGGTGTTTGTTGTTAAACTCCTCCGAAACGGCTCGACCGATTTTCGTGAAATTTTATATGCATATTCAGTAGGTCTGAGAATCAGATGTAATCTATTTTTCATCCCCCTAAATGTTAAGGGTAATCCACCCCTAATTTTTTTTTAATTTTAGATATAATTATTTTTTTTTTTATTTATTTAATCTTTAATGCCTTACATTGCATATGGCGGACTTAATGCCAGCATGGCATTCTCTACCAGTCAACCGGAAAGAACGTGCAGAGTCAATAAAACGGCAGACAATCATGGGAAAGAACAAACATCAAACAATAAAAAAACAAAATTAAATAGCGTTTAATACATACACATATACATACATACAAAAATAAATATAAATTCATACACACACATATATACATAAATATATACATAATATACCTATAACATAGTGTCCGATTTTAGTATCCTGATTCAGCTTAAGCACTATGCAATAGATTCAAATAATGTTCCCGCACCGAACTCTTAAACACCGTCCTGTTTGGAGCGTTTCGAACGTCTAGAGGAAGTGCATTCCAGAGCCGAATGGCAGTAAGGGTGAATGAACTGGAGACAAATCTAGTATGGTGAATCGGTACTTCAAGTATCATATTATCTTTTGAGCGGAGATTTAATCGATGGGAAGACCCCAGAAACTTAAACCGCGGTTTCAGATATCCAGGGGTGCGTGGATCGTATAGTAAGTTGAAAAGGGTGCAAGCTGTCCTCAAATACCTACGCTCTTGAATAGGCAGCCACTTAAGTCTTTTGCGGAACTCGGAAATGTGGTCGTATTTACGTAAACCAAAAACGAAGCGAATAGTGTTGTTATTGAGAAGACGATCCAACTTATTAAGAAATTGTTGATTTATATCAGTAAAACAAGCATCAGCATAATCAAAGAGGGGATGAACAAGGGACTGTACCAGAGAGATTTTCGTGCACGGTGGGAGAAAATTCTTTAGGCGATAAAGCGCACCAAGTGTGCCATTTACCTTGCGGCATATATTCTCCATTTGGCCATCCCAGCTGAGAGAGTGATCGAGTATGAGCCCAAGGTTTTTTACGTTCGTAGAATAAGGGATTACTATACCATCGTATGTAACAGCTGGAATTGTGTTCAAATGTAGCTGAGAAATTTGGCGAAAACTGCCTATAATGATCGCCTGACATTTAACAGGGTTGATGGTAATCCCAAAGCTATCAGACCACTCACGTATCCGTGAGAGGTTTTCATTCAGTAAACAAACGGCCCTCCCCAAGTTGGGCAGGGTGTCCTGCGCATACAATTGAAGGTCGTCTGCATACAGATGATAAGAGGTGGAAATAATGGAAGCAAGGGAGTTTATAAATATAGAAAAGAAAAGAGGTGAGATAACGCCTCCCTGAGGTACCCCTGCAGATAAGTTAGACCAGTTAGAGATCAATTGATCTATTTTTACGGCTTGTTGACGCCCCCGAAGGTAAGAACTGAACCACTTTAGCGCATTGGAGGAACATCCAAGTTGGGCAAGAAGTGCAAGAAGGATATCATGATCAACTGCATTAAAAGCGTTAGAAAAATCAAGAAGTACCAACACAGTCAACCGTGACTCCTCCATGCCATCGCGTATATCCTCAACGATTTTAATAAGCGCCGTAGTGGTACTGTGTCCGGGGCGGAACCCCGACTGGAAGGGTGTTAGAAGGTGGTTGCGATAGACAAATGAAGAAAGCTGTTGATGGACAGCAGCTTCAAGAATCTTAGAGAGGTACGGTAAAATAGAGATTGATCTAAAGTGATCAAGAGTGCAAGGGTTTGAAATTTTGGAAAGAGGGATAGAGTAAGCTTTACGCCATTCATTAGGAAATGAACCGGAAGATAGGGATTTGTTCATAATAAAAGTTATGATAGGAAGTACGGAATCCGATAACAAGATAAACATGTTTCTACTGATGTTATCAAATCCTATAGCCTTAGACTTAATAGAAAGTGCGAACTTACGGATATCATCTTCAGTCAGTGTGCTGAAGGAGAAAATATCTTTTGAATGAGTAGCCGTGGAAGAAAGTTTGGAAATAGTGAGAAATTTAACAGTGTCAGGAAGTTTGTTATGCCGAGAAAAGTGTCGGTTGAAATCGTTTAAAGAGAAAGGAGATGAAAATTGAGTTCGTGTTTTGCCAATACCAATTGAATTGAGGAATTTCCACATTTCGGCTGGAGTAGAATCAGTTATATTCTGATGAATATAACGACGTTTAGCACCTCTTATCATCTGGTTGCACCGGTTCCTTGCATTCTTAAAAGCCTCCCAATTGGCATCAGTGCGGCATCTTTTAAAAACACGAAAGGCCTTATCTCGTCTTCTCATTGCAATGCGCACCAAAGGAGTGATCCAAGGAGCAGGTGGACGTTTCAGCTTCACAGCTTTAATTGGAGCATGTTGATCATACAATTTTATGATTGCAGCATTAAAGATTGAAATCATATCGTCTACTGAGGATGCACCATATACAGGCGCCCAATCAATGGCACTTGCTTCAATTAAAAGCTTCTCTACATTAAGCCTCGCGAAATTTCTCATGCGCACAACAGTCGGCTTAGATTTAGGGGGTTTTACTTTGAACGCCAAGAAAATCAGGTCGTGTTTCGAAAACCCTGGCGCTGACCGCTGACCGTGTTTCGAGACAAAGTCTGGTGAGGACGTTACAATGTGGTCGATCCATGAGTCGTCAGTAATGATATTATGATGAGTCGGACCAAGAGGTAAGATAGAGAAGTTCACAGACTCAAATATGGATCGAAAACTTCGCGTGGAATGAGTATCTTTTAAAAGATCTATGTTAAAGTCACCCATGATTATGTGATGCCTGTAGTCTGATGAAATATTATCAATAAGAGTTTCAAGATCTGTTAAGAAAGGAACTGAAGGGGGGCAGTAAACAACACCTAGAAGAACTTTACAATATTTAACGTCAATTTCAAGAATTAAGTATTCCATGCAATCGTAATGAGATGAGGAAGAATTTAAAATCTTATAAGGTATATGTTGAGATAGATAAATGGCGACTCCCCCGCCACCCTTGCCAATTCTATCGTTACGAATAAGAGTGAAACCTGGAAGGTCAACAGATGTTGAACTCAAACAAGGCTTTAGCCAAGTTTCCGAAATCAAAACCGCATGGACTACCGAGTTAGTAGTGAAAGTGTTCAAAAGTTCAGAGTAATGACAAGGAACACTCTGAGCATTGACGTGGCAAACATTCAAAGTTCCAGTGATACTGAGTTCTTTAGCCACGAAAGTGCCCAAATCATGTGCATCGTCGCTCGAACAGTCGCTAAGGGAGCAAAAAGATGAGGTGCGATCCTCCGCTGAACAGTATTCGCTAATATCAGACATACTAAATAAAGTTCACAAAACAAAATGATATATGAATAAAATATATATATAAATAAAATGAAGCAATAAATTGTTTGAATAAATTGCTGTTTTTAAGACCTGCATTTCCTGCCGATTAAGTGTTTACAGTAGGTAGTGTGACACGATATAAAAGAAATACAGTGAGAAACAGATAAACCTTAAAACATACACTCAAAAAAAATATCTTTATATTTAAACACTCAACTCATGTGCAGCTTCAAAACCTGACCAACATTCCACTACAAATGGCAGTATAGAGAAATGTCTTTGCCTACCTTTTAAAGCAATTAGTTAAAACGAAATGAAGATATTGACATGTGGCTTAAAAGTCCAGTATCGAAGCCATAAAAAAAAAAACACATTGACATGTTATGTCATTAAATGTCATTGTCACTGTAAGTGTCAAAGGTTATAAAAACATCACAAAAATTCTTAAAACACTTATTAGAAAGAAAGTAATTACCTTACATTTAGTGTTAGTTACAAACAACAAAAAAATCAAACAACGATAGTGAAGCTACCCACTTATAACAAATAATACAACTAAGATATGCAGCGATAACGACAAAAGTAATCAAAGCAAAAACAATGCAAACGATCTCAGAGCAAAAGTATGAACTGAACAGAAGATGTAAACCACTTTAACAAAACTTACTTTTTGACAACTTTTACATTACGCTTAGACCGAGTATGCGTCTGCACCTGCTGGGATACTGCTGATGCTGGGTCAACGGTGGGCTCACTGGTTGCCGCAATCTCTGTACCGGGAAATTGGTGTATTGCCGCAGACAGTTCATCGTTGCAGGAGATCCGTAAACGGTTGCCACTCGGTGTTTTAATGTAAACATTGCCATCCATAGTCCACACACTGGAAACTCCAAAATGATTACGTGCAGAGTGGAACAAGGCTTGTCGAGTCTTAGTGAGAAACTCTCTCAAAACAAGTGAAGAGCCTTTGAGTTTAGACTTGCTTTTCCACACAGATGACCGAATGTTATAGTTGGCAAAACGAATAACCACTGGCCTATTACGACCCTCTGTTATTGACCCAAGTCGATGACATATTTTTAAAGAACTTGAATCCAGGTCTGTGGCACCCAAATGTTTCTGGAGCAATGTTATCACAGTAGAATTTAAGTCCTCATTATCATTTTCTGGAACACCGCAAAGAAGAAGATGTTTGCTTCGATGCCTAGCTTCATGCTGGTCGAGAGATTTTAATATCTCACCGATCTGTTGCCTCAGAAGTGACAGGATACTCCAAACAATCTCCTTGAAAGCCTTAAACTCTTCCTGTATCTGTGGGACCTTCTCCTTATCTGTAGACGATTTTAGCTGGGTTTCAAATTGCTGCATCCTTTGCATCAAGGTGGCTTCCAGTGATTTCTGGGTTTCGAGTACCGCTGCAACACTGCTCATGGTGAAGCGTAGTTAAAATTGAAATATGTGCAAACAACTGTGAGTGATGTGATGGCAGGTTAATGCTGGTCAGTTCCTCAAATTGACATCACACAAAGTGGCCTACAATGTATGATGTAACCAAGGATAATTATTAACTTATTAATGCAAAATTTATGAAAAATACTTTGTAATATTATTTTTAAAATAAATTTAAATGTGGAAGTAATGTAGCTTTATTTTACGCCTACCGCCGAAAAAATATAATATATTTCTTTTAATTTTTTTATGATACATCATACATAAATACATACAAATCCTAAATTTTCTCCCTTCTACCACCAACCCCTATTTTTTTATGGCGGTACGAAGTTCGCTGGGACAGCTAGTATATGTATATATATATGTGTTGCTGCACATACATTATTTAACACACTTACATTTCACATGTATGTGCAGCATGATAGTTGGATGGTAACTCGGCGAAGGCTGAAACGCTACGAGCGTCACACACAACAATATATATACGTATATATGAGTGAAGCGTGCACTGCCCCATTCCCGTATGCCTTATGCACCGGCTAATGTTAGGTTATTGAAGAAAACAAGTTTCAGTTCAGATCTGTGCTCCGTACACACTATTTTTTTGATGTGTAACATCTTTCCTCTCGCTTTCCTGCAATTTGTGGGAGTGATTTCGTGAAATGGGACGGAAGTGTGTAACAGGAAGTCGCGAAAGCGCGCGCTATTTGATTTGATTTTAAAACATAATGTTCAAATGGCTTATTCCTTTTGGAGTAGGTTTTTTTTTTGCTAATATGTATGAGGCGAGGTTTCAAATGTATACATATATATTGCTCCATTCTCGTATGCCTTATGCACCGCTTAATGTTAGGTTACTCAAGAAAACAAGTTTCACTTCAGATGTGTGCTCCGTACACACAATTTTTTGTTTTCCTTTGTCTATAATCACGTGATAAATAATTTACCCTCGTATACGAATATTTGGTCAACTCGTTTTTGTGAGTGAGAGATTTATTTATTTAACACACTATACATTTCACATGTAGTGTAGTATTTCTTGGGCTGCAAGGCTATTAGACAAAATTCGACACGGCTGTTAGGGCCGCGGTAGCTTAAGGGTTCGAGTCCCGTCCGCTGCCTGGTCCGCGTGGAATTTCATTTGCTATTAATCATCATCATCATCAGCCTATTGGTGTCCCCACTGCTGGGGCACAGACCTTCCCTATGGATGGAATAGGGAGATTGGGCCATGACCCACCACGCGGGCCCAGTGCGGATTGGCGGGTGCTAACGACTGCAGACGCAGCCGGGACCAACGGCTTAACGTGCCTCCCGCAGCACGGAGGAACAAGAGATAGTAAATTTATGGTCACCCATCCAATGACTGACCACTGCGAAATTTGCTTAACTTCAATGATCGCAGCCGAACGCGCTGACCACCCGCGCCATCGAGCCCCTCTGCTATTATTATCTCTTATCTATTAGACAAGTCCGTCCGTCCGTCTGTGGTGCTGTTTCAGCGGCCAAACCGTAAGAGATAGATAAAGAGAATATTTAAGTTATTTATACTAAATATTCTCTTTATCTATCTCTTACGTTTTTGTTCTTAATACTTATTTAATTTTCCGTCATGGGTTGCCTGGAAGAGATTGCTATTAAGCAATAAGGCCGCCCATTGTGTATTGTCTCTCTGTCAATGTAATCTTACTGTTATGTCCATTGTGGTGTTATACAATAAAGAATATTATTATTATTATAAGTTAAGAATAGTCTGATAAGACTACAAACCGGATTTGAGTAACGTAGCACTTCCGGTTTTCGAGAAATCACGAATTTCAAACGAAACCACACAAAATCTCCGAAGTTCTCAATTAATTAAATACATTTTTTTTTTCTTAAATCAGGTTTTGGTGAACATTTGGTTCACTGGTTTGCTAGTTTTTTGTTATTATAACGCAGGTCGTCGTTCAACGATTTCTCGTCGAAGCACGGTCGCGACGAGAGATTCAAGGCTATCGAGAAACCCCGCGACCGCACCACCTACTTCAACGAGTACCTGGCCGAGGTGCGCAAGCGGGACAAGGAGGAGAAGGAGCGCAAGCGAGAACAGGTGAGCGAGCGAGCGAAGCGAGCGTTGCCGACGCTAATGGGGCACTCACTGCGCGCCAGTGCTGCGGGGATAAGCTACAAACTTGTACAATGCCAATTAGTGATGTAGCGATACAATATATATAATTTTATTAACTTACTGTACGCGTTCACTTTAGCTTTTTGCATATCCCTCGGGAACCTAACATTTTATCGGTATAAAAAGTGTTCTATGTCTCAATCCAGATCGTGAACTGTATGCGTATCAAATTTTATCTTTATCCGTTCAGTAGCTTTTGCGTGATTCGGTAACAAACATACAAGCTTTCGCTATACATCTATCTATTTATATAAAACTCAAAGGTGACCGACTGCCCAAACCACTGGACGGATCGGGCTGAAATTTGGCATGCAGGTAGATGTTATGACGTAGGCA
Organism: Chilo suppressalis; assembly: GCA_902850365.2. Lineage (NCBI taxonomy): Eukaryota > Metazoa > Arthropoda > Insecta > Lepidoptera > Crambidae > Chilo > Chilo suppressalis. Next base: position 13,780,371 of record OU963919.1, read on the forward strand.
TCCGCTAAGAAAGGATTTTGATCAATTCTACCCCCAAGGGGATAAAATAAGGAATGAATGTTTGTATGAAACTTTGTCAATTTTTAACCGATCGGGCTGAGACTTTGCAACTGTAGTCTACACTTCAGCTCTACACCGAAGCGAAGCGAGGGCGGGCCGCTAGTTTATAATATTAGTAGGGTTTTAAGAGGGGTAGGGCTTAGTGGGGAGTAACCTCCACCTTACAGAAGATTACAGTAAAATTAACACTAACATTTGTTGGTGTTGTGTTTCTATCGGTGAGGAAGTCTCCAGAGCTCCACGGGGTAGGGGAATGCAATAGGGTATTTGACAGTATTAAAAATAAAGTGCCAATTGTTAGCATCTGACGCATATGACATATGACGTCTGACGCATATGGCATATGACGACCTCCGTGGCCGAGTGGTTTGTACGCCGGGTTTCATGGTGTCGCCGACTCGAGAGGTGTGGGGACAGATGTTTGTATGATGAACATGAGCATTTGTACTCCAGTCATGGATGTTTAATATGTATTTCTATATAAATATACTATGTACTGTATATGTATTCTATCCGTTACCCTAGCATCCCATAACACAAGCCTTACAGTGCTTACTTTGGGGCTAGGCTAAATTGGTGTGAGTGTTGGAGATATTTTTATTTATTATCTGTGTTTAGAATGAATATATATATTAGGCAATAACTGGAGATCAGTATGGAACAATAAGAGAAGAGCTTTTTGTTGAAAAAGCCATCTCGCACGCCCGAAAAGACATTGAAATTTTCTGCTAAAAAAAAAGAATGAATTTTGGCAGGGGTTTTTACTATTTTTACAAACAAAATGTTCATAATTTTACTAAAAACACACCAAAAAGATAATAGTTTTCTCATCTAATTGTCACGTGACCCAAAACGCTTGGGATTGGCGGAGCGTAAAATGACGTCACACGCAAGTAAACTTCCGGTTAAAGTGACATTACATTGTATCGTTTGACGTTTTAATAACAGGCGTGTGACGTCACACACTAGTAAGACGCCGCGCCGTATTGTGCAGAGAAACGTTTTCGAGGCAACTTGAAAATGGAGTTTTTGATTTGGTTATTTTTACTGAAATACACGACAGAATGATGAATATCCACTTTTTACGGACTCCGTAAACATTAGTCAATAACGTGAGATCGTTTTCTAAAACTTGTCAAATACCCTATTAATAGATAGAATAGATATCGTAAGCGCCTTTAGGCTATTTTGGCCACTTATTATCAGTCAGGCTATAAGTTTCTTTGCCAACGTTTTAACATAACACCAAATTGTTTTACGCATCTACATTTTACAATTAACCATTTGAATTTAATGTTGATTGTTCATATGTGATCGTGCTTTCAATAACTTCGATTTTATGTCGATATCGTGGAGTGATATTACAAAATGTCGTCTCAGGTTCGAATCCTGGCAGACGCAGATGCTTGAAGAATGATTGCGAGCATTCTTATCTGAGAATCGTATCGTGACTGTTTTATATGAATAATCGATAAATCAATATTTTTAACGCGCACGCACACCAATAGGGATGATGACTAATGTTTTTTGACCTTTATCAGGTAGATTATCAAAAAGTATTGGACACGTATTTTTTCTTTTTTCACATAATATAAACATTGCAGAGATATATTGATTTGAAAAGTCGCATGACGTCACGTTTGAGTACACTTATAAGTGAAAATTCACTCAAGAGTGACGTCACGAGCCCCTACTCCCAAACTTTGACGCGCTATAACTTTGTCATTTTTTGGTTGATTGCCCAAAGAAAAAATACGTGTCCATTATTTTTTGATCATCTAACTGACGGACTAAATAGAATTTCATTTTCTGTACCCCGTCATCACCCCTATTAGCTTAGTCCCAAAGTAAGCAAGCAAGTGCCCAGCGCCCCCCGATCGATAGGGGCCCCTCAGATCAAATACAAAGTCCCTAGTTCCTGTTAAATCACCAAACGGGGTCGTAGGGGCCCCATTATCCTAATATGCCCAGGGCCTCCAATAGGTCAAAGACGGCACTGACTGTAGGCTTGTGTTATGTTATACTAGGGTAACGGATAGAATACATATACTGATACATATACAAGTATATTATTATTTAGAAATACATATTTAACATTGAAATTTGTTTGCGTTTAATTCTACTTACAGAGTGAAGTTTCTGTAGTTGAATTAGTTGTTTTTTGCTCATTCCATGATTGAGTTTATTCGAGATTGTAACCGAGAACATCTCGGGTGTTTTCCGTAATATATACCAGTATACTGGCCAGTGCTAATGCCGTCATGAATCGACGCTATATTGGTGAATTGTTCCGAATTATACAGGCCAGTGCACTGACGTCATAACTCGACGAAGTATTAAAAATAGTGCGAATAAAGAAGAATTTCTGATTCAACTCATCAATTAAAAGGAATAGGGATGATGACTAATTTTTTTCTTCGTTTATCAGGTAGATTATCAAAAAGTATTGGACACGTATTTTTTCTTTTTTCACATAATATAAACATTGCAGAGATATATTGATTTGAAAAGTCGCATGACGTCACGTTTGAGTACACTTATAAGTGAAAATTCACTCAAAAGTGACGTCACGAGCCCCTACTCCCAAACTTTGACGCGCTATAACTTTGTCATTTTTTGGTTGATTGCCCAAAGAAAAAATAAGTGTCCATTATTTTTTGATCATCTGACTGACGGATTAAATAGAATTTCGTTTACTGTACCCCGTTAACAACCCCTATTCTCTTTGTTCGGACGCCATTATTGTTTTTTAAATAAAAAAGAAATAAAATTCGAATGCATCTCACGCACGCTCGGTCATACATCATATTCGTTTTCCCGGTAAAAATATGGTAGCATACCAGTACAAGATGGCGTCGGATTCGTGACGTCATTACCACTGACCAGTATACTGATGTTTATTTCATAATATACACCCCTTGAAGATTGATGGAGATAGCTAGCAGGGCTCCGCGGAGTATGAGATTGATTTCAGGCCGGCAAGTAAATATCTGTTAACTACTCTATGCTCGGAATAATAGCTTTTGTGAGAATTTTATTAAAAGGTTAGGGGCTGTTCAAGTATCACGTAAGCACTATAGGGGGGCAGGGGGGTCTCTGCTTTGCTTATTTTTGATGACTTGGGGGGGGGGGATTAAGCCTTTTTAAGTACTGCTGGTCATGAAGAACATGAAAGCTCATGAATAAATAAAAAAAACAGTATACATTAAAGGAAAAATGCATATAGGTACCAATGTTTACGTAAGGATGGGGGGGAGCGGTAAGAGCTTTGCTTACTTTTGCTGACGAGGGGGAGGGGGGGGGGGTAAATAATTGTAATAAATCTGCTTACGTAATACTTTAACGGCCCTTATGTAATAAATTTGGTGCCCAATTGAAAGAATTCGTTATGTCGGTTCCGATGTTTACTGCTCGTTCGTCAGTAAAAAGTCTTTCTACCACGTTTTTTTCCGCGTATATAATACACTAGCTGTGCCCCGCGGTTTATTAGGAATATTTTCCCGCAGTAAAACGTAGCCTATGTGTTAATCCAGGGTGTTAGCTAACTCCGTACCAAATTTTATTAAAATAGCTCCAGCTGTATAGATGTGAAGAAGTAATAAACATACACACTCACAAACTTTCGCCTTTATAATTATTAGTGTGATGACGTGTGTCGAAACTTGAATACTTTTTAATGCGAAGTTTGCAAGCCATGTAGATTCATCTAATTGACTGAGGAGTGACTAGATGGCGCTGTCGCAACAGGTTATAATAATCATAACACATTGGAAACGACCTCCGTGGCCGAGGGGTTTGTACGCCGGGTTTCATGGTGTCGCCGACTCGAGAGGTCCCGGGTTCGAATCCCGGTGGGGGCAGATGTTCATGTGATGAATACGAGCATTGGTACTCCTATCATTGATGCATAATATGTATTTTCTATATAAATATACTTATATATATGTATTCTGTCCGTTACCCTAGTATCCTATAACACAAGCCTTACAGTGCTTATTTTGGGGCTAGTCTAATTGGTGTGTGTGTTGGAAATATTTATATTTATTTATTTATTGTGGGTGGAGCATAGGTACATTAATGAGATGGGGATGTTACGAAAGTTCCTACAGTTCAGCTACGTCCTTATACTAGGTTATTTTAAAACCAATCGCCACTAAAAATATGTAATTTTGATTGTAGCTTATCTTTGCGGTACCTTTATATTTGTTTTCAGGGCTAATTATTTAACTTTGTAGAAAGCATCATCTTATTTATATTGTATTTTTATATGCTAACCTTATGTGTAACCGTTTCAATCGGATCGGTATCCGATATTTTAGAAAAAAAATCATTATAATTTCAAATACGAAATGGCAAATTATGGCAGATATAACTAATATTTAGTCCTAGTAGCATGAGCACCCCAATTTACATTATATCAAGTTTTTTTATCGCGTCTAACTGTCAAACTCCATAGTTATTTGACAAGTAGCGGCCTCCCGCGACTTCGGACGCGTGGAGTTAGTTAGAAATAAGGGTTCACTGCTCGTTCCCCGGAGGTGATAGCGTGATAATATGTAGCCTATATGTTGACCCGACTTCTTAATAATATTCGTGCCAAATTTGAAGTAAATCCATGCAGTACTTTTTGAGTTTATCCCGGACATACATACAGACGAACAGACAAAAATTCTAAAAACTATATTTTTGGCTTCGGTATCGATTGTAGATCACACCCCAAGTATACTTTTGAAAAAATATGCAATTTACAGTTTTCACTTTCCTACCATTTTATTATATGTATAGATTGAGCGTGATAAAAATGCGTTATATATTATATCGAGGTGCTCATATTATGCTCAGCATGCCGGATTTATTGCTAATGTTGCTTGAATATTTTTACTTGAAATATACTCAAATTTTTTCTAGTAAACTTTTCTTTAGATTTAATCATCTAGCAGTTAAATGCTTAAAAATAAATAAAAACATAACTATACTCAAATGGTTGCATACCATTTGAGTATACATATACACGACCCTAGCACGAACCATTATCGAATTCGAATAGTTTACGAGTTCGAAATGTCATTGTCTGACGAATGTCAACTGATTTAATATAAAATATTTGTGCTATTCACATGCATGGTCGGTTATACGTCGCCATATAGCCGTCTCTTTTCCTCGCGGTCCGTGCCTGCTATATTGCTAACAGCGCGTTCAGAATTGCGCGTAGAGTCAAAGAACTAAGGTCTAAATTCTTCCGCATATAGCAATAAGTCGTAAAATTTTACGAGTTTGCATTTCGAACTGTCAGAAGTCCTTGACGCATGCGTTTTATTTAAGACCTTATACAGTATGGATTAAAGGTTACTTTCAATATTTAAATAATGCTTTATATTGATTTTGACTACGCGATCATTTTACGGAGCTCCGTGGATCGTCCAATGTACCTTTTGGACAGGTATCGGGCACGATTTTGTTCGTGTTGGTGTATCTAGGGTATTTAATATAGTTGCTATACTGCCCCAGTAAGGAATAATAAAACAGAAAATATTACGACAATTAAAGAATATAAAGTTCGTAATAATAAGATTTAATTTACAAACAAAACTTTGCACGTACCCACCATGTTTATCGTTGAATAATGAATCTTAAATTTATACAGTTTATGTTATATTTTCAATTTATCTCACGAAACACTTAAGGTTGCGTATGTAAATACAAAATAACTGGATGCATTACTTTATGTTAATTAGTGAAATAATCTTAAAGTGTAATTTTTATTTTAAAAGTCATCGTCAGGTTCGAATCCTGGAATATACTACATATTATACTACCTACTGTATATGTGTTTCTTTGATTTTTTTATTTTATTATTTATATATGTTCGAGCAGCACAATTTTTTTAAAGTAGTTTGATCAGCATAATTACTTGGATATTGTGTAAAAATAGTATATTTTTGTTTGAGGTTCGATTCCTCCAACCCATTTGTTGCAATTTTGCACAGCTTTTATTGATGATTGAGTAACAATCCCATTCTGAACATTAACGGGTTCGAATCCCGTTTTCTTGAAAGAGATAAGTTCTCAACAATATCTTGATTTTCCGTAATTCACATTCATGTCTGATGGCTAAGAGTCCGCCATATGTATATTTATATGCAATAAAAAAATCTTAATAAAACATCCTTTTAACATAATTTAGGCGGACATTAAGTGACATTTTTTGTATTTAAAATGTTGATTTGTTATTTTGGGTTCGAAACCCGACCACTCGTGAAAGAAATAAAATCGCAAATTATGACCAACGACTGTCTGTCCCTTTCGCTCATACTGTCCTCAGGAACGTGCGAGGGAGATAGAATGCCTTGCGTCGGCATTTTCGATTCTCTTTAACAACACGAGTTATAATTTTGTGTTTCAGTAATATTAATACGACAGGTTCGACTCCTGATTTGATCAAGGATTTTAAATGTATACAACGCTGTGCGAAAGTGCTATAATACACACACACAAAATGTAATGTATACATATTTTTTTACTATGTACGTGAAATTTGATATTTATTTTCATGTCGTTAAATGTTTTGCCTGTGATTTCAGTAGATTAAATCTTTATTAAAATTGCATTGAAATATCTGTTTATGATATTTGATTTTATAAATTTGTTTGTTATTTTCTATTTTTCAATTTATATGCTTGTCTTATTAGGTGGACGTGTCTCATGGTAAAACCTGGCGGTTTTCATTTAAAATGCCTTTTTTAGTTCTCTCTAAGGCTCATATTACAGAATGACGACTAAGTGTTGATCTTTACTTGAGTACAGTTAGAAAGGGATGCCGCTATGTGCTATATATAGCGACATCCCTTTCTAACTATGCTCAAGACTAGATCAATCACTGAGAATCTTTCTTTAATACGGGCCTAAGTAATAGAAAAATAAGTTTTCTATTGTAAGAATGTTGTTTTTCCCTTCAAGTTGTATATCTTCTAGAAATATTTAATATTCTGTCATTTAAGCAAGGTTCAAAATTGTTCTATAAACGTATTTTTAATTACATGAGTTCATTTTAATATTTCTTTTACGTAGAAACAGCGTGATGCAATGATTAGGTTTTCTTATGATTTTTAAGGAGCTTACACAATAATAGGATCCTTACGCGCTCAATGGTTACAAGCCTAAATTTTGCCTAAGATAATAACCAATTAAATTTACTTGACAAATGTCTAAATTAAATATAAAGTTTTGTTATAAACTTCACCCATTTACTTGCCACAAAAACAGATTTTTTCAGTCACACAATTACACAAAGTTTATTATCAACAATTTTCGTTGCTACAGTAAATTTTCCTAAGGTCGTTTTTCCATATCGGGTTTCGAAAGTTTTCTCGTACGGCGATACCACTGGACACGTCCACGCAGCACCCGCATAGCTCAGCTGTGTCTCTGTGGCTAGCGCGTGGACCGGGAGCGGCGTGATCGCGGCGAGCCACGCGCCGTCCACGCGCCGTCCACACGCCGGCCACTCGCCAGCCACACCTTAATGATTATACCGTACGCGCCATGTCGGGGCACACACGGTGACTATATCATTTGAACATGTCGTGTATAACGGTTACGTTGACGTTGGGAATCGAACTCGGGACTTTAAGGATTCTGTGTTCGAGGGTTTAGTGTTTAGTTTAGCGGTGATAGTAAAAATCAAATTTATCGGTCGTATCTTAAGAAAATTTTACGGAATAAAATCCACGCGGAGCAGGCGGTAGACGGGACTCGAACCCGCGCCCTTCGCTATGCGGGCGAATGTATTAAACATTTGCAAGAAGAAATAGCAAATATAGTTAGTTATATTTTAATTTATAAAACATTTTTTTAGATTTAAACGTCTAGCAGTTAAATGCTTAAAATGCAACCGCCCGGATAGCGGAAGGTGCAGGTTCAATTCCCGTCTGCTGCCTGGTCAGCGTGGATTTTTCTCCAGTAAAAAAATCTTTGGATTCAAACATCTAGCAGTTAAATGCTTAAAAAAATAAAATATAACTCGGTCATATTCATTCATATGTCCTCTTCCAATTGCGATACCCTACAGGGACAATAATGCACTTTTTATCTGTTAAAATTACCACCTTTTGTATCTCCATTATGGTCTGCAATAAATGTTGAATTTAATTGAATAGAATATTTCCAATAGGGTATTTGACAGTATTAAAAATAAAGTGATAATTGTTAGCATCTGTATTTAGAATGAATATTGGCAGGGGTTTTTACTATTATTCCAGAAAAAATATTCATAATTTTACTAAAAACTCGCGAAAATAATATTTTTCATATCTATGGTCACGATTGAAAACGCCTGGGATTGGCGGAGCCTAAAATGGCGTCACACACTAGCAAACTACCGGTCAAAGTGACATTACATTGTATCGTTTGACGATTTAATGACGGTCGTGTGACGTCACACACTAGTAAGACGCCATATTGTACAGAGAAACGTTTTCGCGGCAACTTGAAAATGGAGTTTTTGACATGGTTATTTTTAATGAAATACACAACAGAATGATGAATATCCACTTTTTACGGACTCCATAAATATTAGTCAATAACGTGAGATCGTTTTCTAAAACTTTTCAAATACCCTATTTGAGCGGAAAATCCGCTATGCCCTACCTCTTTTAAACTGTCAAACGCCATAGTGATTTGACATTTCCGAGTGATAAAAACGAGCGATATGTGATGATAATAAGCGATCGAATAATCGGATGCAAATTTTATCTTCTATCTACAATATAAAAATGAATCGCTGAATGTGTTGCTAAGCGCCAAATCTCGAGAACAGCTGAACCGATTTCGATAATTTATATTTTTTTTTTAAATATTCCTTTTTAAGTACGAGAATGGTTCTTACGCGGAGAAAAATATTAAAAAAATGCCTGAAACTGTCCGATAACTACACTTTTCTGTACTCCCATTCAAACGATTCGTAATAATACTTAAAAGTCAATTTGAACTTTAATACCATACCATAAATTTCAAATGTTAGTGGAGAGGTTCCGGGAAGGCAAAACAATTGAGCGACGTGATGTCAATAGAAGTTTGGTAAAGGCAAATACACCATTTTCAGTATATTTATAATCTATATACTAATATTATAAAGCTGCAGTTTGTTTGTTTGTTTGTTTGAACGCGCTAATCTCTGGAACTACTGGTCCGATTTGAATGATTCTTTCAATGTTGGGTAGTCCATTTATCGAAGAAGGCTATAATAGGCTATATTTTTTTTTCAAAATTAAGGATCCGTAATGAAATTGCTATTTTGTGACACAAGGTGTAAAATCGAAAACCTATTTTTGCGTGCACTGCAAAAACTATTAACAATAGAACAAAGTGATGTAGTACGGGTTTGTAGATCCCATTAAGACCTACAAAAAAGTCCGCGAGAACGTATATCTAGTTACCATGGTTTAATCTCAATAACCGATTTTGTGTTCAAAATAATTATTAAATCGTCTGAAGAAAAAAAGCTACGTTAAATATGTATCGTAATATTAAAAACACAAACAACCCTTAATTTTCACCCCTCTACCACCCATATTTGACGACCTCCGTGGCCGAGTGGTTTGTACGCCGGGTTTCATGGTGTCGCCGACTCGAGAGGTCCCGGGTTCGAATCCCGGTGGGGGTAGATGTTTGTGTGATGAATACGAGCATTTGTACTCCAGTCATGGATGTTTAATATGTATTTCTATATAAATATATTCATATATGTACAGTATATGTATTCTATCCATTACCCTAGCATCCCATAACACAAGCCTTACAGTGCTTACTTTTGGGCTAGGCTAATTGGTGTGAGTGTTGGAAATATTTATTATTTATTTTTATGGCGATACGAAGTTCGCTGGGTCAGCTAGTTAGTTAATATGAAGAGTCATTTAAATCTACACTACAGCTCTACACCGAAGCGAAGCGAGGGCGAGCCACAAGTTGAAAATAAAATCCCGAGGTTTCGGGTTCCCATAACTAATCGCTACCCTTACCTTAGCACGAACCAATATCGTTTTCCAATAGTTAGCTAGTGCGAAAAGTCATTGTCCAAATTTGTATGAAAACTTGAACAGCAGCGCTACAGCGGATGTAACGTGAACTAAAAATCTGAACATATTTCACAATGACGTGAAGGTATGCTTGTTTGCCGCATTTTATGTAAGAAGAGAAGTGTTATAAAACTTTCTTATTATAAGAAAATGTAACTAGAAAAAATTCCACGCGGACCAGGCAGCAAACGAGACTCGAACCCGTACCCTTCGCAATCCGGGCGAATGCACTTACCAATTGTGCTACCGCGGCCCTGACGGCCGCGTCGAAATTCTTCTAGCCATTCTTAAGCTGCAAGACAGCGCCATCTCTTCGCGTTGTAGGTAACCCACAATGTCAAATGAATACATTTACAACTTTTTCTTTTTCTAGTTATATTTTCTTAAGATTTAAACATCAAGCAGTTACATGCTTAAAAAATAAACTTTATAACTTTCTTATTATGTCACGTCATTTATGTTCCATCAAGACAAGTAATGGATGTTATATTGCTTGAAAAAATATATAGAGTTAAACAGATTTAAAAATCTTGCGTACGATATTCGATTTAATTACCAAGTTTCGATAAACTAAAACCACACCCGCGAACACAGAATCCATTCGACAACCTACTCTGATTATGACTTTTAATAAACAAATATAATATGGGGACATTTATATAATATAAATTAAATAATGCATTATAATAGTTATTAAAAAGAATTCCATAAACCTACTTTTTTATAGTTATAAGCTATAATATAGCATATTATTTGGTTATATTGTATCAATATTACCGTTCACGCAATGTTCCTGTATCACATTTGATTTGATGGGTCCACATATAATAATAAATAATCTTTAATATCAAGAATAGTTTATTAATAATTTTACACAATGCCTAGTGAAATCGTCAACGGTCAACGCAGCTACAAACCAATTAAAGGTCAGATTATATGAGTTTATAATAATTAATATATAAAAATAATAATAAAGGCCAGTCTAACACAGAAACTTATTTTTGAAAATGGCCGATAATATTGTTCTTTAAATGGAAGTTGTTCATACAAAAGAAGTGCCCCAATTTTTTTTAAGTGAACGCAATTTAAACGCATGCTTGGACATGAGGCGTCTTGCCGAAAGCTTGAATTTGAAGTTGCAAGGTGAAGGGGACTTTATTGTAATGTAAATAAGGCTGAAACTCCAATGGAGCGAGTACAGTTCTAGATTTTACTTGTCTAATGAAGTTTTTCTTTCAGCGCACCATTGTGTTTTTTCGTTTTGTTTTCGCAAGATTTGTAGGGATTCTTTTGGCGTGTTTTTTGATTAGAATTTTGTGAAAAGCTATTGTGTTTCAGAAACTGATGTACGATTTTGTTGAAAGTAATAATTTTGAAACGCAAAATAACACGTTGATTTTAAAAGAATCTTTATGAACTTCACTGGCTATTAGAAAATCTACCCCTAATTTTTATTTCGAAATTATGAAATCCTCCATTTTGGTATGACACATTAATGTTTACTTATCGCCATTGGGCCCACGTGGGGTGAACTATGGCCATGTCCTTTTATTCCGTCCATAGAGTAGGCCTGTACCCCAGCAGTGGGGACATTGATTGACCCACAATGACTTATGTTAGCCGAAGCAGAGTACTTTAAAAATTTAATCAATGTGAACTCTTAAAATTAAAGATGGAGAGACTTTTCTAATGGCCAGTATATTTTTAATTTAGTAATGAGAATTAAAAGAAAGATATCAGAGAGAAATAATATTTTCTATTAGAAGGTATTGAAAATAAAAATATTGTGAAATAAATTTTTGAAATATAAATCATTGAGATTTCATGAAATAATTGTCTTTAATACAATAGACTGATTTATAATTTGTAACGAAAGTAGATAAATGTTTTATATAGAATATGTTTATGAAGTGTAACCAACATAATGGGCGATATTTATTTTTTGTATAATATGTATTAATTAGGTTGTTTATGTAATAAAGAGACACGACTTAATTCCATAGATTCAGGTTCGATTCCTGGTCAAATTGATGTAGAAAAGCTGTTCAATATCATCATTTAATATGGGACACGAATGCGTTTTTCATAATAATATTATTTATAAGAATACCATTTATGCAAATTACTTTTGACATGGCTTCCATTTTCGAGAAATCACTATTTTTCTACTACAAATGTCTTAAGGTTCGATTCCTGGAGGAAATAATTTTATGCATTCCAGCATTTACCAATGACTAAATTCCGTACAATTGAAAATATATATAATATCGATCATTTGTTGAGGAGCTCGATGGCTCAAGTGGTAAGCGCATTCGGCTTGCGATCGTCAAAGTTTAGCTACTTTCGCATTGGTCGGGCATTGGATGGGTGACCAAAAACTTATTATCTCACGTTAAGCTGTCGGTCCTGGCTGCATCTGCAGTCGTTAGCACCCATCCGCTCTGGGCCTGCATGGTGGGTCATAGGGAAGGCTTATGCCCCAAAAGGGTGGACTTTTATGAGTTTTCAAACTCATCGAATCATTTTAAGACATCAATTATAATGTCTTTCAGTAGAGCTGTCACATCTTCTGTTATTTCAAGTTATCATAGCAATATTACATATTTTATTGTATTTGAAAGCCAGTCATTTAGGGCGATAATTCTATGAGCACGGCCTCTTATATAATAAGAAGAAACTATATTAACCGCTGTGATATAGCACAAGCTATTATCGCCTCTAATATATTCGGGCTGGATTGCCAACGACAAAAAACATTCAATTCGCCGGCTGCTACTAACTTTTGAGTGTAGTTCGTAAAAGTTATTTAAAGATCCAATTCGGTGGTATTATAAACAGCATTTTTGGCGTAATCTTTGTGGGGTGAATAAAAGTTTTTGCACTTTTGTACCAAGATGACGCCAATAGTGCGTTCGGCCTGCGATCGTTGTTGCAACTTTCGCAATGTCCGCTCATTGGATGGATGACCAAAAACCCTTCGGTAGGCATGATAAGCTATCGGTCCCGGCTGCGTCTGCAGTCGTTAGTACCCACCAATCCGCACTGGACTTGGCAACTATGGCACCTATGTTACCAATTCCGTCCGTAGGGATGGTCTGTGGCCCAGCAGTGGGAACATTAATTGGCTGATGATGATGTTATGTTTCTTTTGTGTATTTTATCTCTGCTTTGTCTTAAAGATAAGTTACATATAAAAAACTATGTAGAGTGTGTGCGGACAGAGAATGGGCGTGGCGAAAAACGGAACTAACATTAAGATTTTTATTTGGCAATCAAACCCAGCAATCTGTAAAACGTCAAAGTTTTGTATTGACACGGATTTGTTTGTTGTTGTGATTTCTTGCGGTTTTTTGTACTTAATCATGTCTAAAAGGGGTAAAACCTTACAAATACGGTAGAAAAGCACTACAGCGCCCTCCTATCTAAATCCCATTCTCTTTCCGCACAGGCTCTATGTAGAAAGATTTGATACTAATTTAGAGAGTATATCCCGTGGTCTGTGAAAGCAAAATGGCCGCCAAAACCCTCTGTTATATTTCGTGTTCTACAGAACCTATTGTCATCATTTATATGTCTTAAATCAATCTTAAATATTTTCTGCATCTAATTCTATTTATCTATTCTATATCTAAATAAAGGTGTCGATTCTGGCATGTTTCTCTAAATCTAAAACAATACAGGGAGATAAAAACAGCCCTTGCTGAGTTTCTTGCCGGTTCTTCTCAGTACAAGGTCTCCCGCCGTAGTTTTGCGAACCGACGGCGTAGCTTCTTGACCTTCACAATTGCTTGTAACAGCCTAGACTGAATAAATGACTTTTCATTTCATAAACTTAAATTTGACAGCAGTGTATGCTTGTCCATGCCCTATATAGAATGAAAAGGAGGAATCTAGTGTTAAGTTAAGAGAACGATGCCAGAATCAATATCATTGTATTATAATATTGCGTGGCAGAAATCCGCCACTTCCACAGACAGTGGTCTTTTGACGTTGGCAGAAATCAGCCGTTTACATAGACCACGGCATAATACGAGTATAAAATATGCCTAGTGGATTTTCTGCAGAGGAAATAGTAACCTCTACTTTATAGGAGACCACAGTGAAATAACACTACCTTTTGATGGCGTTGTGTTTCTGTCGAGGAGCTCAATGGCGCAAGTGGTTAGTGCGATTGTTGAAGTTAAGCAACTTTCGCAATGGTCGGTCATTGGATGGGTGACCAAAAATGTACTATCTCGAGCTCCTCCGTGCTTCGGAAGGCACGTTAAGCCGTTGGTCCTCGTTAGCACCCACCAATCCGCACTGGGCCCGCGTGGTGGGTCACGGCCCAAACTATTCCATCCATAGAGAAGGCCTGTGCCCCAGCAGTGGGGACATTAATAGGCTGATGATGATGATGATGTTTTTCTATCGGTGAGTGAGGTTGCAATGCTCCACGCGGTAGGGTTAGGGTTTATCGCAAGCGTCCATAAGCTATGGCGGCGGCTTACCAAGAGACAGGCTATGTTCTTTCTCGCTGCTCTTTCAAAAAAAACTGTCTCAGCCATATTCTACAGCATATTTGACGGTCAGCCAAATCCATGAGGAAAATGGTATGAACCTGTCCTGTGTATGTGGGGCCCATTATTTACCCCCTCCTCCCCCTTGTCAGCAAAAGTAAGCAAAGCTCCCCCCCCCCATGCTTACGTAAACATTGGTACCTATATGCAGTTTTCCTTTAATGTATTCTGATTTTTTTTATTATTTCATGAGCTTCATGAGCAGCAGTATATAAATAGGATAGAGCACTTTAACGCACATAATATTGATTTAAATAAACTTTATTGACACAGTATTCAACATAGAGAAAGGTACAAATATTAAAATAAATAATCTTATTAAGTACTATTACGAACTAAACACACTTCTTTCGATTTTTTGCTATACATATTAATTCTAATTAACAGTCTTCAGTCAATGGCGAATCCATTTTGCTGACGTAATGACTATCTCGACCCCCCACCCCCCAAGTCATAAAAAATAAGCAAAGCTAAGACCCCCATGCCCCCCTATAGTGCTTACGTAATACTTGAACGGCCCCTGTGTAGCTCGTGTTATTAAAGCAAGGAATCGCAAATGACGACCTAAAACATTCTATCTCTTTCGCACATGCTATCCTTAGTAACGTGCGAGTGAGACGGAATATCTTGCGTCGGCATTTGGTTCCTTTCTTTCATAACACGAGTTTGAATGTATCACAATTTTTCTTATTGTTACTGTGGTTTTTCTATAATTTGTGTTTTATTGTCTTATTCATAAGGATTCATAGTTAATAAGAGTCTTGTACTGTGTGTTGTATTCTTATTAGTTTCTAATGTTAAGCACCAGATGGGTGATCGTTTTTGGTCCAATGATATAATCAAGAATTCGCCCCTAATGTTGGTTACTCTTGGAATAATTATTATAGTTGCAGTGAAAAGAAATAAAGCAATAGAAAACAAAATGGCTGACGGAAGCAGCGATGAAAAATCATTTTTTTATTATGCTTCTAAAAGTAGTGTCATTATAATATAACGTAGTCCTTGTTTATAGTCAAATAGAATATATGTTTGTGTAGAATTCAGGCTGTGAAAAGCGAGACGCAGGTTCGAACCCTGCAAGGATTTGGCTAAAATGAATTATACTTACTGTAAATCTGATCAACTACATTAACCGTACCAAAAATTTATTTTTAAATTTGAATACTGTGTTTTTTTTTGCGTGGACACAATTTTTTTATCCTTTTTGTTAAGTCTTGTCATATACCTCCTATTTATTCTGGAATTAATCTAGGATAATGGTATTTTAAAAATGTCTGAAAAATATTAAACAAGATTATTTTGTATTGGGAAATTTTGTCTCCAAAGAAACTGCGAAGAGATAACAGACTATGATCACTCTATAATGTTTATTATACGATACGAACTTACAGCTTCTTTCTTTTATTAAGTGTATATAATGATTTATTTTATAATTATGATGAAATGCAAAACGAAAATGAAAGATTAATCTGATAATGAAGTTAGTTGGTTCAAGTACTACGTTTTGGAAAAGGCAATTTATTTCATCTTTGCTTCCGTCGAGTCATCATACTAATATACCCTTCCTTTTCAGGCTCTAATGTCTCTTTCACTCCACAGGCTAATAATGTTTACGTCTCTTTTCAGCTGCTAATCTCGCTCTCTCTTTCAGGCGCTGAGTACTCGTTACTCGATGTCGTTACGCTAGGATATTAGTTGATGTGTTTTGATCGGGCGTTGCCATGGAGACGGGGCTGCTTTGCGAATATCAACCTTAAGTATGAGGTCTAATTGCATTCCTTGCGCGGTATAAAATAAAAAAAAATGTTTTTGCAATTATCATAAATTATCACCATTTTATATCAGAGCCAAAAATGTAATGGATTAAGGTTTTTATTTTTTTCATAAAGAACTACCGTCATTTATTTATACATACTATTACTTTTTACTGGCCGACTGGTAGAGAATGCCTTATGGCATTATGCCCGCCAATTGCTGTTTGTTTTGCAATAAAGTATAAATAAATAAAATACTATAATTTAGCTATTCTTTCCTAGTGTGTCACCAAGAATGGTTGGCGGAAATAAAACCGTTTATTTAAAAAAAATTTTTATTTATCAAATGATTAATATATTTTAAAATTTTCCTTTGGCTTGTAAGTTTTGAAATAACATGCCCATAAAATCGACACATCCTCTAAAGGACCATTACCAAACATACAAACAAACTTAAACTTAATTAATGGCTTAATATTGCTTTTTTTGACATGCAGTGTAATATCACTATATTTTCATGCAAACCAAACATTTAATAAAACACTTCTTTAAACAAGTATAAATCGCGTTTCTACATAAATTTAGACTCTGTCCGTGGTTGCAAGATGAAAAATTTTTACGTAACTTCGTCCCGTTTCCAAGGGCGGCCGACCAAAACTTGACCGTAATCGCGCCAATCTTTGACACCTACTGATCGCCACCTCCGTTCTAGGCAAAGACCGAGTTTATCGCTCTACTCAAGGAGAAGAGTGTGGACAGACACGCGAGATGGGCTGACGTCAAGAAGAAAGTGGACTCCGATGCCAGATACAAGGCTGTCGATAGCAGCACCATGAGGGAAGACTACTTCAGGGAGTACTGCAAGCTGGTGAAGGAAGAGAGGAAGAAGGAGAAGGACGGCAAGGAGAAGGAGAAGGGTGAGTGAGACAGACGATTTAGTTTTTTATAAGGTAGAAAGGTGATTCTGACGTCAGATACAAGGCTGTAGACAGCAGCACTATGAGGGAAGGCTATTTCAGGGCATAGTGCAAGCTTGTGAAGGGAGAAAGGATATAGGCATAAGAAAGTAGATTTAGCTGCCAGATACAAGGGCGTCGACAACGATATTAAATACCCTAGATAAACCACTTTCGCAGGCGTCAGCCATTGGATAGATGATCAAAAATCTCTCGTTCCTCCGTGCTTTGGAAGGCACGCTAAGCCGTTGGTCCCGGCTGCATCTGCAGTCGTTAGCACCCGCCAATCCGCAATGGGCCCGCGTGATGGATCATGGCCCAATCTCCCTATTCCATTCATAGGGAAAGCCTGTGCCCCAGCAGTGGGGACATTAATAGGCCGATGAGGATGATGATTAAATAAAACTAGTTTTAACGGGTTAATGCACGAAACTTTATTTATTTATTGACGTTTCGCATCCTTTTCAGGTCTGCATCGTCAGAATACTGATTTTTATTTAATTTTGTCGAGCTACCCTCGAAAGACTTTTATTGAGCGTTCGGTTATTATATTGGAAGATTTTTATAATTTTATTGTCCATGTATGAATTTATTAGTTAATTTAGTTAATAAAGTACTTTATTCAAAATTCTTTTTTGTAATTTTGAGTTTATTTATTTGACCCTAACTACCGTAATCTACCACCGGTTCCAAAATTGGGAGACCTTTTTGAGAATAACCGGCGAAACAAACTCAGAGAGGCTTTCTAGATGATGATGATGATTAATAAGTAATAAATTATTGTAGACCGCGAGCGCAGCAGTAAGAAGGAGAAGAAAGACAAGGACCGCGACAAAGAGAAGGAGAAGGAGCGAGACAAGGAGAGCAAGAAGAAGAAGGACAAGGGAGAGGTGAGTCTGCTTTGATATCTCTTGCTCGGTCACTAACTACTTTCATAAATAATTTCAATGACTCCGACATCTTGACGGTTTTTGAACGTTGTGAAATTTAGTACTGGTTTTCTTGTATTTCTGGAAAGCTTTAATATTTCAACACAAATCTTCAACATTTCTCATACATTTTTTAAAGGAACCGTATACGTGCGTACATATTATGCTAGCACTTTCCTTGGCTATTCGTGTTAGCTATTTGGAAACTTGAAAACAGTCCGCATCATGCTTCAAAGGTATGAAAGGGACAGAATGTTTTCCAAGTTTACGAATAGCAAATACATATATAATCAAGCGAATGCCGGCATTGGATTAAACTGAACAGTGATTCAGTGGTGTCGATTCTGGCAGGAATTTCTAAACTTAAAACTAAATTTAACATCAGTCTGTCCTTTTTACTCTGCATAGAGAATGACAAGGATACACTGTTGTCAAAGGAGATCCGCCAAATCCCATACAAAATTACCCCAGGTCCGGCGCCAAAATAAAGTAACTCAATTTTTAGAGGACAAATAGCAAAAATATTATATAGTTTCGGTATTGCTAAATTCACATGCTGATATAGTTTTTTTGCCAGTTCATTTTTAATAGGTGCTCTTTGTAAAATTATATTTTTTAGAGAAACGTCGTCATTTTTAGTTCATTAATCTTATAATTAGTGATTATGGCATATAAGCATGTATGTACTGTACTGTAAATATCATTAGAATATAATACAAACAAAAAGCTAAAACTAAAACATTTGACTTGATTCTTCTATTTATTTATGGGAAGTTTAAACTATTTTTTTTTTCTAAATAAAAATACAACTGCAAATGAAATATTTTTATATAATATGATTGATATACATGCTTATATGCCATTATTATTTATTACAATGTTAATGAACTAAAAAGGACTCATTAAATTTTTTTTTTTCATAAAGTGCCTATGAAAATTCAACAGACAAAAAAATTATGTTAGCATGCGAATTTAACAATACCGAAATTATATAATATTACTAGCTGACCCAGCGAACTTCGTACCGCCCTAAAAAAATAGGGGTTGTCCAGCGGACAAAATTGTGAATCTAAACCATTCTCAGATCCCCTTGAACACACACAAAAAATTTCATCAAAATCGGTCCAGTCGTTTAAGAGAAGTTTAGTGACATACACACTCACAGAAGAATTATATATATAAAGATTGCTATTTTTGCTCTAAAAACTGAGATACATTGCTTTAGCGTCGGGCCTGGGGTCATTTTGGCGGATCTCCTTTAAGTTTAGGTTTAGAGAATCGTGCCGGAATCGACGCCAGTGTTATATAAATGCATCGCAATCTTATTGTCTGTTTTAAATGTCATTAGGGTTTTAATTTTATTTTGACAAACCTGCTTCGGACTTGGGTGGTTGATTTTGGGCTTTGAAAAAGGTAATCTGTTGTTTGAAGCCCTTATTGGCTGGCGACAGTTGAACAGGTAAGGGTGGTTGTTGAAAATTAACATGTGTTTGTATTTTGTGAATATAATATATAAAGTAAGACAGAAGATGTTTTCTAAGGAGAGGTGTTACTAATTCTTGTCTATATATAAGTAGATGGTGAGAATAAATGGAATTAGCTTTGGTCCAACACACACCTTCGTTCTGTTACTTTAAAGAACCTTTTTTTTTTTTGTTGGGAAAATGCGTTACGCATACCCCGCCCTGGGTAGGTGGCGGGGTTATGTGTGACTCCTCCTCCCCCAAATCCTGCCTACCCGACCAGCCAAGCTGACTCGGCGGTTGTTCAGGATGAGGGGCCTCACCCACTAAAAACCCAACAGTGCTCCCTCGTCTGCCGGAACGGGTTCTGTGGGATCCGGATGACGCTCCACGTTACCCCGACAGAGATTCCTCCTCCTCCTGATGGTCAGGGGGATGCCCGGGAGCACCTAGGCATCTCCCCTCGACGGGTGAGACTGTGCAATGCGAGCGATACTTTAAAGAACCTGTATATCAATGCTTTTGTAGGATTCTGTAACAATATTTAATCCTAAACCTGTCCGACTGTCAGTTGGTGTCTCATGAACCAAAATTTTCCTTATTAAAAGTCATGAATTCTACAATCCTATCCGAATTTCAGATTGGGCCATTCATATAGTATAATGCGATTCAAATAAGAATAGGAAAGCCAATGACCTCCATCTGTCAAATGTCGCTTGAAAAAAAAAATCTCGGAACACTTTTTTAGCACTCAGGTAATTCTAGAATAAAACCAAACATTTTTAAACAAACAATAACAAATATTGATAATTAATATTGGTTGATATATTTTTTTCTTTTATTGAGTATTGACTATGAATGTTTTTTCTCGCAGTCTTATTAAAAAAATTTTATTAAAAAAACTGATGTTTTTTCTCATTTAATCTTAATAAACAAGTTTTATTAAATAAAAACTTTTTTCTGCTCACTCTACCTATTTGGTTTGAATTGACAGCTATGACGTCTTAGTTGACTTAGTTGAATCGCATTATACGTGACAATTTCGTTATTTTTTTTTAATCCCCCCCCCCCCCGTCCTTGTCACCGTAGGTCACGTTTGTGACCTCCTTAGTGTGACGTGACATATTTTACATCTAGAAATTATTAACTTAAAACAGCAGTTCCGAAATGTTGCCAACAAAACAAATTATAACCCATACAGATAGAGTTCTAAATATTTTAAAGTTTTTGATAAATAGTTCAAAAGCATTAGATTTTGGATTGTGGTGTCACCAAATTTAAGGACCCCGCCTCACCTCGTCACACAAAGTCGCACTTCGTCGACCTCCTCCCTACCTTAACGTGTGATGTACTTATGTGGGTCATCAATACTATCTCTGCCTGTCATATTCTGAAATTGTTTTATATCCATAACTGTAAATAAAACTGTTATAATGGATTTGGTCAATAATATACATATTATCGTACTATTCGCAAGTGCAATTCATGCTCGCGCACGTTCTTCCCCTCCTACAATCTGGGGTCCTTTATGAGACACGTGAAGAAGCATTTTTGCAGGCCGGCAAGGTGAGGATGGTTGGTGTGTCAGTTTATAACTGCTGTACCAGCTATCTTCGCGTCTGGGCTTTAACACCATTTAACATCAGGTGGGGAAGTCATTTGCGTACCTAGATATATATTTTTTTTGGTATTTTTTGAGTATTCTGCGTGAAGTTTTACAAACGTTTTAAAAGGGGTGATGACGGGGTACAGTAAACGAAATTCTATTTAGTCCGTCAGTTAGATGATCAAAAAATAATGGACACGTATTTTTTCTTTGGGCAGTCAGCCAAAAAATGACAAAGTTATAGCGCGTCAAAGTTTGGGAGTAGGGGCTCGTGACGTCACTTTTGAGTGAATTTTCCCTTATAAGTGTACTCAAACGTGACGTCATGCGACTTTTCAAATCAATATATCTCTGCAATGCTTATATTATGTGAAAAAAGAAAAAATACGTGTCCAATACTTTTTGATAATCTACCCGATAAACGAAGAAAAAAAAAATTAGTCATCATCCCTATTGTTTACTTAAATATTACCCCTTGCAGAGGTGTGGTCGTTCGTGATGTGGTTTGACGACGGGAAATCCATAGATAACTCAATTGCCGACTGTCATGATCTGCGGGGGGAAGCCCCGAGTGTAAAGAACAAAAAAAAAAGACTTGAATTTTTGCGTTCGAAAATAACTTTTATTTCAATCCAGTTTGTCATAAGTCGGCAGTGTTACCAGCATCGCAACGATCTATCGAAACTAGATTTTACTGTCTTTTTTTAAGTGTCCGAACCGACTTGCAAACTGGAATGATAAATTTCAAACGCGTCGAAATTATTTTCGCGATTTTTTCTATTTGAGTGCAGTGTTTTACGGTGCTTAGTGGGAGATTGCGGAGTGACTCGAGATATAGTATATGACATACTACTGGTGTATGTATCTTTATGTTTATATGCGAGAAAACACTGCATCGGACGTGGCTGTCTTTCAGGAAACTACACCGAGAGGGGGCTCTGTGTAGGGACCGGGTGAAGTTAAAGAAATTCTATTTAAAGCGTCAGTTAGATTATCAAATAATAATGGACACATATTTTTTCTATTTTCAATTAACCAAAGAAATAACAAAGATAAAGCGCGGTGAAGTTTGGGAGCTCGTGACGTCACTTCTAAGTAAAAATTTTGCCAGGAAATGACGACATTTTAAATCAACTCATAACTGTAATGTTTTGATTATGTGAATAAAGAAGAAAACGTGTGCCAAGACTTTTTGATAAACTACCTGATAGAAAAGTAAAAAAAAATATTCATCATCCCTATTATCAATCATATGTATTTTGTTTTAAAGATCAAAATGCTTTGTTTATCAAATCAAAACAGTTTTGAAGTGAAGACATGACACTTATTATCATGTTTACAAGCCTTTAGTTGTGCCACATAAGTAAAGAAGGCGCAGGCGCAGTGCGCGTGTGTGAGTGAGCCCTGGAGGCATGTCACTACTAATCGGGAAGAAAACTGCCAAAGGACAAGAATTCTGCAAAATTTGGCCACTAGGGGCGCTGTAATCGCTTGACCCAAAACTTCGATCAAATACATATATACATATTAGCTTATATTCATTTTTAAGCTTTTTATTAAACAACATACAAATGCGATGCTGTTTTTAGCTGTATTACAAACCATGTTGAATACATTTTCACCACTTATTTAATATTTTTAACAACAAAAAAAAAAACTTAAAATTTGTCAAGCGTTTGCAGCGCCATCTATGTCGAGCTTCGCGTATACTTCTCCATTCATCCCGCCACAGGCGCAGGTGTCGTAATGGCGCGTAACAACAAATCGAGACAGCTGTCAAAGTCACAAGGAAAACCGACGGATTCCGATAGACTTGGCCGCGTTCCAAACCTACGACCCAGCTGCAGCAAATGTCAAATTTGACAAAATTTTAATACACTTAGCCCCTTATTACAGAATGACAACTAAGTGTTGGTTTTTACTTGGGTATTGTTAGAAAGGGATGTCGCTATGTGCTATATATAATGACATCCCTTACTATCTATGCTCAAGACTAGATTAATCACTGTGAATCTTTCTATAATACGGGCCTTAATGTCGAAATTTAAACGTCAGGGTAAACCAGAGCGTAGGTTTAGAACGCAGCTTTGAAGTGACAGGTTGCTTGTTATGAGCCAAACGACCAAAGCGCCATCTGTAATGAGATTTGCGTTTCTTTCCCAGTACAAAGGTTTCTTTGCGTACGTGCTCATTCACACACGCGCATTTGTATAAAACTTTCTCCTTCCTTCTGTGCTCATGTTTGTACTTTATTAAAAGTTTTATTAAATTTTAATAGGTCACTGTTTCCATCTAGCGTACGAAGTGTTTTATTGCAATTTTATCCAAAAATCCAATCAAAAGATACTTTAGGTATAGACAGTGGCAAACTTTTGAGTAAAACCACAGACAAGGTACTCTTGCGCAGTATTCGTTTTTGTATTGAAAATTGCTGCTGCGCAGGATTTTTGTGTATGGTCGTTGCTCAAGAAGTTGCGCAGATGAAGGTTTCAAGTTGCTTCACCAGGAAGTCTTATCACGTAACATAATTCATATGATCAGAATTTTAATAACATATGCTAGATATTTTTTATTGAAAAATGTTTTTTTTTTTTACAAAAATTAAAAAGATCTTCAGTTACTGTGTACATCATATTTATGAAAGGGTTTGAAATGTAAAAAAAAATGATATGAATATTGATAGGAAAAAATATTTGACCATTTGAAACAACGATATTAAATACCCTAGATACACCAACACGAACAAAATCGTGCCCGAAACCTGTCCAAAAGGTACATTGAACGATCCACGGAGCTCAAAAAAAGGCATTATTTAAATATTGAAAGTAACCTTTAATACATACTGTGTAAGGTCTTAAATAAAACGCATGTGTCAATGACTTCTGACAGTTCGAAATGCAAGCTCGTAAAATTTTACGACTTATTGCTATATGCAGAAGATTTTAGACCTTATTTCTTTGACTCTACGCGCAATTCTGAACGCGCTTTTAGCAATATAGCAAGCACGAACCGCGAGGAAAAGAGACGGCTATATGGCGACGTATAATCGACCATGCATTTGAATATCACATATATTTTATATTAAATCAGTTTATAGTAAGTATTAGATTTATATTAAATCAGTTTATAGTAAAATTTACTTCAAATGCGTTAAATTAACAAATATTGAGTAGATACCTGTTGAAAAAACGACACTTCGTACTCTAAGTATTGTTTTTGCATTTTTTCGCGGAACTCTATGGCATGTTGACTTTGTAACGGTCCGCGCGTGATTGTGAACCAAGAAGTGCTTGAGTGGAGTTCAAGCACTTCTTGATTGGGACACACTGTGAGCGCTCGTGGTGTATCTAGGGTATTTAATATCGTTGATTTGAAAAGACCTTGCAATAAGTCAATTTGAATAAAAGAACAAAACCCTTAGGTGAAATGTAGAAATTAATGTTGCATTATTTAATATACAAAATAAAAGCAAAAGCCCCCTCTTGGTATCTTACACGAGCCCTTCTAGACCCCGCAGATAATGACACACGGCCTTAAAGTAAGCGTAGAACGTTCTAGAAGATGCTAAACAGAGAATTTCCCGTTCCTATTATTGCATACACAAAACAATTTTTTGGAAAAAAAAAATTGATTTTTCTGATTTCTTTTGGAACGTTCTAATGTTTGAATGCATGAAGTATTATAACCTTTGCCCTTTCGGATTTCTTCTTTCGCCAGTAAATAAAAAATGGTAAAGAACTTTTGAAAACTACATTATACTATATACCTTAGGCCGGCCACGTCCGATGCAGGTTTCGAAAACGCGTGGATATTTATTTGATTATTTGAATTGATGAATAATAATTGGATAAAAACGAAAGTATTGTCTGAGATTCTTTTATAAAGCACACTGAAAATGAGGGTTTTCTGGAATGACGGACTCCAGGTGGCAGCACTGAGACGGAAGGTCTACTCATCCGCCAAAGCACATATGTCGTCCATAGAGGTATAAGAATAGAGTAGGGGAGATATAGACTCTACTACAAGTGGAAGTGTCCCTCTAATAGAAAGAGAAAGAAGATGAGAGACCGCTAGTTTTCTCTCTCTAATCGCGCATGCGCATTGTCAACCGTAAGCATCTTACTATTTCGATGTGATGCTTGGACCAACTATTGCGCGTGCGTCACAAGAGAGAGATAGCTAGCGGTCTCTCATCATCTTTCTCTTTCTACTAGACGGACACTTTTAGAGCCGCCTTCCCCACTCTATTCTTATACGTCTATTCAATTTAAATGCTCGTTCAATTAGTTCGCGTCGAAAACTTTATTCATAAGACCTCATGTCACAGTGGCTCTAACTGGTGACGTAGTTTTCCTAAAACACCCTCATTGTTTTCACACAAACA
This sequence comes from Chilo suppressalis, assembly GCA_902850365.2. Classification (NCBI taxonomy): domain Eukaryota; kingdom Metazoa; phylum Arthropoda; class Insecta; order Lepidoptera; family Crambidae; genus Chilo; species Chilo suppressalis. Next base: position 13,806,155 of record OU963919.1, read on the forward strand.
GTTCTCAAACAAAGTTTTTAATATTCAAACTTTTATAAATCTATTAGGAAATAGATTTTGCCTTATCTTTCTTCCTTTTCAACTTGGCAGCATAAGCAATAAATTTCTAAAATTTTACTCTCAATTACTTTAGTAATGTGGTCTATGGTGCCGTTAAACTGGGGATGCCTTGCAGCGATGTTCGGGGCTGAGTTCAGGTTGCAGATGACCACTCTTTTTGATCTTTGCAATTTCAGTGCTTATATAAACGGCAAAGTTCCAATACCTCCTGTCTTAATAATTTTTTTTTGAAGGACTGTCTTTTTATGTATCTGATTTTAAAATCTATTTCCGCCGTTTTTACGAAACAAGGAATCAGTATTTTTAATATTGACTTGAACAACATAATATAGTAATAGCTTCTAACTAATATTAGCTTTTTTTATTGTCAATTATAAAAACTTGCTTTAGTTGAAAAAAAAAACATCTACGATTATAAAGTTACATTTATCTTTTGAAGAATCTCAGTCAACAAATTCGGTCGACATTAACCGGTAGCGTCTCCCGTACTCACTCCGCTTCTCCCACAGAAAACTGAACCCGAAGACGACCGGAAACAGCCGACGCCTCCGCCCGACCAGTGGGCGGAGATCCTCGGCATCCCCGGCGAGGAGAAGGACTCCACCGCCTCCACGAAGTCGAGGAAATCCCAGGACACAGCCTCGGAAGTGTCCGAAAAATCTACCCAATCCAAATGCACCACACCCGAAAAAGACCCATCACCAAAACAGCTGAGGTCTTCGAAAAAAGAACAGCCTACCCCTGAGAAAAAATCACCCGTGAAATCGCCGCCGAAGAAGGGCAAGCCGGAAGAATTCGCCGTACCTGACACGGAGAAGAAGAAAAAGAGAACGGAGAAGAAGAAGGCGGAGAAGACGGACAAGAAGAAGCGGAAGAAGAGCGAGAAGGACTAGTGTTTGCTGCACGTGTTCTTTAAACGATAACCGCGTGAGGACAATCCACTTGGTACTAGCTCTATGAACGTTTGCAACGTTCTGTTTTGCCCGGATCAGCGATTCGGGATGCTGTTGACTTACAGATTGCATTGGGAGATCGCTCTTAAGTCCCGAATTTAGTTAAACGCACATTACACAAGTTTTTCTTCGTCCAATCCCCCACGACTAAAAAAAAGCCGAAGTGTGAGCCTATGGAAACTGATCATTGTACTTGTTTATTTTTCGATTTATGAAGGCCTATTACTTATCGACATTTAGACGGTTGAAATGAAAATGTATTTTCTCATGCGTCGTCCACGACCGTACGATGACGCGATGCGATCTCGTCGTGCGATGGATATAAACGTACGATGATTGAGCAGGGATGTCCTAATAGACGACGCGATGCCCGAACTAGCGCTCGTTTTAACAATGCCAAATTAACAATAACAAACAACACAGTAAGGCCCAACAAAATAAAACCTACTACAAAAGGAATGACCCATTTGAACATTGTGTTCTAAAATCAAATCAAATAGCGCGTGCTTTCTCGACTTCCTGTTACACACTTCCGTCCCGTTTCACGAAATCACTCCCACAATTGCAGGAAAGCGAGAGGAAAGATGTTAGACATCAAAAAATAATATTTTTTTAGCCGTCCTGATATATAATATAATAAGGTGATTATTACGCTCTACAAAATGGTCTGGTCCTCGTAGCGCTACGTCGTACGTACGATTAAACCCATCGTACGGTCGTTATTAAACAATCCCTGTCTCGTGCGACAGCTGACTAGTGTAAATAGAACAATGAGGGCTACCGTTTTCTGTCTCACCAGATGGCGCCACTGTTGAGTGAGGTCCTAAATTGTAACTTTTAAAGTTTATTAATACGCACATGAAATCAAAGGTTACATTTAGATCGTATTTTGACACAAAAGAACCATATCCTAAACATAATAGGCCATGCCACAGTGACGCCCAGTTCCGTTTTATTCGGAAAAAATGGGAACAATCATTTTTCTAAGCTCAAATTTTTAATAACTGACATTCATTGCCACATAACTCATATTTGCCATAATTAAGCCGAATTGTTACCAATTATTTATTTTAATAAGAAATAAACCCGCGTAGTCAACCAACAAGCAATAACATTTGACATTTCGAAGACCTCACGCTACACTTGGGCCTCTAGCGGCGGATTCATCCGCGATAGCCCTCATTCTGAAGAAACCTCTATGTTTGAAAATCATCGCACGTCGAGAACGCATCGTGTCATGGTACGGTCGTTGCCAGACGACGCTTATGTGTCGCCGCACACGGGCCACACGCCACAGCCACAAACGCCGCCACGAGAAGCTAGAAGCGGCTACTAAAGTGGCTGAAGCGCGCGACAGCGACTGACTAAGGCAAGGGAGAGAGGGGTGGGGAATCGCGCGAGTGACGTGTGGCGGCGAATTGTATCGGCGCATTAAGTGGCCGGTGCGGGCCACAAGAAGCGAGCAACGACGATTTGTAGCGTGTGGCGGCCACCGGCGTACCGTGTGTGGCGAGTCCATATACAGTGAAACCTGGTTAAGTGGGACCTGGATAAGTGAGAAACCTCTATTATTGAGAGTTGCAATGAGGTCCCGGTTCTTTTTCATTAAATTACCTCTGTTAATGGGACTTTTTGAACCTGGTTAAATGAAATTTGAATTCTAAGACTCTTTCGATGTTTACCTCTATAATTGAGACTCTGTAGCTCAATTACCTGTATAAGTGAGACTAATTAATCAGGTTGTAACACGTTTTGACATGTTTGTTTACATACATTTCGCGTCGTCTTTCGCGCATGCTTTGTTTGTCAGTACTATAAATATGGAATAACGGCACATTTCGACCTCTGTAAGCGGGGGCCTCTGTAAATGAGACAACTATAATTTTAAAACTGTTTAATTGGAAGACTGGATTATTGGATACCCTCAATAATTGGTACATATATCTTGGTCCCTTGAGATCCCAATAGGGATGATGACGGGGTACAGTAAACGAAATTCTATTTAGTCCGTCAAAAAATAATGGACAGGTATTTTTTTTTCGGCAATCGACCAAAAATGGCAATGTTATAGCGCGTTAAAGTTTGGGAGTAGGGGCTCGTGACGTCACTTTTGAGTGAATTTTCTCTTATAAGTGTACTCAAACGTGACGTCATGCGACTTTTCAAATCAATATATCTCTGCAATGTTTATATTACTTATGTGGAAAAAAGGAAAAAATACGTGTCCAATACTTTTTGATAATCTACCTGATAAACGAAGAAAAAAAAATAGTCATCATCCCTATTAACCAGGTTTCACTGTAATATTAATGAAAACTACAAGAAATATGCCGGTGGCGGCGTTTTGTGGTTGTGGTCGGTGGCCCGTGTGCGGCGACACTAAATCGATTTGAAACTTAATAATTTTGTTATCGGTTTAGCTCAAACGTGTTTAGGTTGAAAATTCATTGGAACCAATTGACAGTTCCTGTGTATGTAGACAAAGTTATGTCACTATTAATCGAATCGGTTGACGTTGCACTTCTTGCAGACTATCTTATTTGTAAATTTCTTTGCTAAGGGTGATTTCGGCAGGTGTATTTTTAAACCGTAGAGTAAATAGAGATTTTTTATGCAGTTTTATTTCGGGTCAGGAGAGGCAACGGAGCGAATGATATTTTTGGTGTGGTAAGCGTCTATAAGGGCTGTCCATTAATCAAGTGAGGCTCTTAAGGGGTGGGGGGGGGGGTCCATAAAAAATTACGAAATGTCACAGGGGGGGGGGGGGGGTAGTAATATATCACGTGTATTTCCGTGGTCCGGGGATACTGTACATTAAATAATGTTCATGTATTAGTACAGATAAGTTATTCGCTTTTCTTTCATTATTTCTATGTCAGTCAAAAACAACCTGCAATCTTTCTGTCTACCTCTAAACGTTATTATTGTAGTCTTTAATTTTCCTTAATACAGTTAGATGATACATATACTTGTATTTTATAAATGTTAAAAAAAAGTAAGATTCTTTGTAGGTACTAAAAAATACACGTGATACGGGGGAAGGGGTAGTTTAAACATGACCATGGGTGTATTCCGTAATATATACCAGTATACTGGCCAGTGCTAATGACTGAATTGTTCCGAAATATACTGGCCAGTGCACTGACATCATACATCGACGAAATATTAAAAATAGTGCGAATAAAAAAGATTTTTTTATTCACCTCATCAATTAATAAGATTTCTTTTTGTTCGGATGCCATTATTGTTCTTTAAATAAAAATGAAATAAAGTTCGAATGCATCTCACGCACGCTCGGTCATACGTCATATTCGTTTTCCCGGTAAAAAATATGGTAGCATACCAGTACAATATGGCGTCGGATTCGTGACGTCATTACCACTGGCCAGTATACTATAAATATAAATATACATCATTTCGGAATACTCCATGTATCACCAAGGGGGAGGGAGATTAAGAAATGCCGAAAAAAACATCACGTGATTATTGGAAAGCCCCATAAGCTATGAAGGTCGCTTACCATCAGGAGAGAGATATGTTCGTTGTGTCTTTACTTTCAGTTTTGTTACATTATATTTAAGAATTTATTAATGACAATGCAAATGATTATTAAAAGAAGCTAGGTATATCTATCTACTCCACTTACACTGAAAATCACGTGGTTGTGAGCTGTAGCTGTGTCTTCTTGTGTGTAAAATAAATATTTTTTATTCTTATAGAGCACAATGGAATGCATTGCTTTACAACATTAATTGTCTTATTTCATCATTATTTGATATCATTTATTTCACATAAAATTGAAGATTCACTATCGGCTTTTTATATTTTCTTGAATTCTGTCGAAGTCGCTCTTTATCTTTCAATAGAAGTTAAGTCGGCAATCCGCCTACTAGATTTAGAAAACGAGTAAATTTTATAACTCAATCCCATATGAGCTAAAACAGATTTAATGAAACCGCCCGTATTTCTCTCTGTTGTGACTCGGCCTGTAAAAAGTACAAAATTACCTTTATCTATATAGGTATATAATTCGCTGATAGATTGGCAAACTCTGGCTGGAAATGGCTACTGAATGAGGTAAAATAAAGAAAATTTTACTTGAAATAAAAAAAAACACTGTGTTGAGGTTTCAGACAGGATTCGAACCCGCAACTTCCGTTATCCGAGCGGGCTAGGCTTTCCGGTATTTCTTCAGCGCCGTCTCTTCGCATTGTAGGTACTGTGTCAAATGAATAACTTTTTCACTGTAATTGAGAAAAAAAATATACATTAGTTTTGTACATAAAATAACAAAATGCATTTTACGTCACGCCCCGCCGCTAGTTTAACACAAAGTGTCAGCTGTCAACTCAGTACTGTTAATATTTTCGTAACCAAGGTAGCGCATTTATTTACAGTACTAATGACGTCAAGACCTCGGGGCAATATGGCGTCCACTGTGTCCAGCGTTTTTGTTTAAGTACGCGCGAAATTTGAAAGTGTTAAATTTAAATGCAATTTTAGGGACTTAACGATTGAATAAAAATCAAATGTTTTTTTAGTAGCACTTTAGTACTTTTCGAAAATGGTTGTATTATCCTATTGTAGGTTATTATATTTTTTAAGCATTTATTAAACTGCTATATTTGGAAAGATATAGTTTTTTTTTCGATCGGATTGCGGAGAGTTCTGGTTTGAATTCTGTCTGAAACCGTGAAATTTTCTTTAGTTTTATTAATCGAGTTGTTGAATGCTTAAAAAATAAAAATATAATAAAAACTACATCAAAAGTGTCTAGTGTTTCAATTATTATTTTGCAAAAAATAGCAGTCCATCCAAATTTATCAAATCTGATCTTCCAGAATTGCTTTTTATTTCTAATTCATATGTAATAATCAACCCTTACATATATCAAGTTTCTGAAAATTCAGATAAATTAAGTAAGTGCGTTTTTACATCAATCTCTAGATACTTTTGATATGTAAAGTGTGTGTGTTTTTTTTTTTACTTTTTAAGCATGTAACTGCTTGATGTTTGAATCTAAAGAAAATATAACTAGAAAAATATCCACGCGGACTAGGCAGTAGACTGCATCATTACCTACAGTGCGAAGAAATGGCGTTGCCTTGCAGCTTAAGAATGGCTAGAAAAATTTCGACGCGGCCGCCAGGGCCGCGGTAGCATAATTGGTCAGTGCATTCGCCCGGATTGCGAAGGGTGCGGGTTCGAGTCCCGTCTGCTGCCTGGTCCGCGTGGATATTTTTCTAGTTATATTTTCTTTAGATTCAAACTTGGTTTAAGATAAACACATGAACATGGAGCTACCTTCTAAGCAAAGAATGTTGCTTTGCTTTCAATAGGTTAGTTGCTATCGCCTCGAAGGTATTTAATTAAGACTTTAAGATTAAAGTAAAAAAGGAAAGGAATTGTTGAAAAAATTGCATTTCATCGAATTTGTACTTTATTCTAGTGAGATATGGTTCAATATGTTTGAAAACTTATATGTTTAGTTGCGGTTTACAGTGAAGTCTTTAGAAATATAAATTGCGATAAACAACCCTAAGTCTTTTACATAAAAACTTATTTCGCTTGCGTGAGTTACCCTTTCTAATTTATAGTGCACAATGTGTTGTAGTCTGTGCATTTAAAAAAGTAAAGGGGATTTTCTTATAACTCTTCATTGTTTCAAAAAAAAATTGGAAATAACTTTTCCCGTATCTGTGGTAATGTTTAATTTCGTCTTTAAGAAAACACCTTGAGAGTGTGTTCAAATCGTCGACTGGTATGCACAGATTAGGGGTGATGACGGGGTACAGTAAACGAAATTCTATTTAGTCCGTCAGTTAGATGATCAAAAAATAATGGACACGTATTTTTTCTCTGGGCAATCAACTAAAAAATGACAAAGTTAAAGCGCGTCAAAGTTTGGGAGTCGTGACGTCACTTTTAAGTGAAAATTGTACCAAAACGTGACGTCATGCGACTTTTCAAATCAATATTATCTCTGCAATGTTAATATTTATGTGAAAAAAATACGTGTCCAATCCTTTTTGATAATCTACCTGACAAACGAACAAGAAAAAATTAGTTATCATCCCTATTCATATGCAGAATAGGCAAAATATACAAATGTTGAAACAATTTTGTCTAATGTTTCGTTAAGTCGGGCAGTTTAAAGTCCTTCTGCCTCTTAATCTGCAGACACTCAGGCTCAAATAAGAATTTTGACAGCCCCTTTAAATCGTAATTGCACCTTTAAAGTTTCTACGAAAACTAAGCTTTTTGAAGTGAAACTTCTTTACGAACGTTTGACTTGGGGAGAAAGCTAGCGAACGCGTTACGAAAAGTGTGATTGGGCGAGACGAACGGGACTTGAGTGGGGGATATATATATTTCCAACATATATAAGTAAGGGAAAGCAGTGCCCGCACACATTTTCTTTCTCTCTTTCTCATATAGCTAGTAAATGAAATATGTATATGTACATACATGTATGTACACATACCTGTAATGCGAAGAGTTGGCGCTGCCTTGTAGCTTAAGAATGGCTAGAAGAATTTCGACGCGGTCCGTGAGGGCCGCGGTAGCAAAATTGGTCAGTGCATTCGCCCGGATTGCGAAGGGTGCGGGTTCGAGTCCCGTCTGCTGCCTGGTCCGCGTGGAATTTTTTCTAGTTATGTTTTCTTTAGATTTAAACATCAGGCAGTTACATGCTTTAAAAATAATATAAATTATACATGTATATATTGTACACACACATACATTTGTATATATACAGATGGAGCTAAAGAAGATTCACTTCAGTTGTGTGGTCATAAGCACACATGTGTTATTTTTCATACAAAATTTAACGATGACAATATGATTATGCAGCGGTCAAAATTCGTGCTTGGGCTTTTTGTCTTCTGTCAATAAGATAAGTCACTTTTATTGGGACATTGTAAATATTGAACAAAATTTTGTAAATTTTCTAATAGGTACTATTAAGTAACTAAGTACATGATGTTTAAGGTATTTTTCTAGTGTTAAATTGACGAGCGTATGTTTGTCTGTCATCAGAGAGACGGAGAGATCTTCATAGTATGTATCATATTTTATTATTTAATATTATTCTGTACGACTATGTACAAAATTAATTTCTGATTGTTTCTTCGAAATAATACATGTTTTAATAATTAATAAAGTTATATTGTCTTACTGAATTGTTTGTTTTTAATTGTAGACTACTCATTCACCTAATTTTGGACGCATAGACACATAATATAAAATATCAACTGTCTAAGGCACCTCGCGCACTTTTCGGCCCCGACCACGGCCAGTTGTGGCCATGGTTGCAACATTGACCACAGAAGATACGGTTGCGCTGTGGTCAAGTTTTGCGGCCACCAACACTACAGGCCGTATAGCGACTTCAGTGCTGGTGGTTTAGTTAACGTATCAAAACTCATTGCAGAATTGAACATTATGTTCAATTACACAAATGGGTATAAATAAATTAAAAGATGGTGTTTATCATAAAATCTAGTACTTACCAGTTTGTAGTAATAATAATATTTTGTATGAAGGTTTATTCAATTTAATTCAAGCTGTATTTAATATAATATTCAAACGCAAATTAATTAAATGCCAAAGAAATTTAGTGATTGGGCCACATCTGGTATTTACAAATGTAGAAATAAGTTGTATCAATTATTTGCTCTCAATGCAACCTCGTCTGATCCTAAGTTTATAGAATATGTCAAAAACTTTTAAAAAGGTGTGTTAGCAAAAGCTAAGTTTTTATTTAAAAAAAATAGTCTTATCAGATAATAAAATAAAGACAACTTGGAATATAATTAATGATAAAACTGGAAGAAATAAATTTAATGAACACACACATTCTTTAAAAATAGACAACAAGATTATTCGGACAGATGATATCGTTGCCAACACTTTTGAAAATTTCTTTTCTAGTGCACCATTTGGAACAACTAGAAATCTTAATTCTTGTTCTAGGTTAGCAATGACCCTCCCTGAGTCAAGTGTTGATAAATACAGTAATGATTTTCATTTTAGGCATATCAGTAGTGATTGTATTATAAAAACTTTCTATTCAATTAATATTAAAAAGACAGAGGATTTATGGGGAATATCAACATAAAACAGTTTGGTTTCACTAGAGGCAAAAGTACTACTGATGCTGAAACTGCACTTCTCAAATACATTTTTGATGTATGGGAGAGTAAGCACGATGCTATAGGCATTTTCTGTGACTTATCAACGGCGTTTGACTGCGTTAGTCATAAAACATTGTTAAATAAAATTAAGCCTTGTGGTGTATCAAATATGTCACTTAGTCTCATACAGTCTTATCTTTCTGCTAGGATTCAGAACGTAGTTATAAATGAAGCTGAGTCTACAGGAGCACTCATTTCTATGGACGTGCCCGAGGGTTCAATATTGGGCCCAGTGCTTTTCCTTATTAATATCAATGACCTTCCCCACAAAAAAAAAACAGCCCTTGAGTTTCTTGCCGGTTCTTCTCAGTACAAGGTCTCCCGCCGTAGTTTTGCGAACCGATGGCGTAGCTTCTTGACCTTCACAAGTGCTTGTAACAGCCTAGACTGAATAAATGACTTTTGATTTTGATTCAGTCTTTGTTCTTGAATAAACACTTTTGCAACTCAATACGAAGATGTTCAATTCTGCAATGAGTTTTGATACAGAGTTATTCATTAATGAAACGACCAGCACTGAAGCCGCTTTATGGCCAGTCGTGGTGGTGGCCGCAGAGCAACCGTATCTTCTGCGGCCAATGTTGCAGCCACGGCCACGACTGGCCGTGGTCGTGGCCGTCTAGTGCACGCGGTGCCTTATACAGTTCATATGCTAATTATTAACATTATAAATGTAATGTACGGATGAATACAATATTTTTCAAGAAGAATGAAAATGCGTGCTCTAGCGAGCCTATCGCTCTTTAATATAAGGCACGGATATCAGCATCGTCGGGATGAACTGCATAGGGAACTACAGTATCTTAGATTAAAACGAAAAGGGAAGATACGGTACGCTCATACTAGCATCAAATAAAATATGATCTTACTCAACTACATAAGCAACTCTCACACAGGCACACGTCTGTACATAAACATTCAATAGAGCGAGCGAGACAGAACTGTACGCTTCTACGCAGCGCGAGCGAAATGGCGAGTCCGCTTCCGAGTCCGCACGGCTGAGCTGTAATGTTGTTCTTTTCTTGACAACAAAATGGTGATTACGTAAATAACATTCAGGACAAACTGTGATTTTTAAGAAAAAATGTTTTTAGTTTTATAAATGAAAAGTGTTGCCGAGGCATTCGTTATTGGTTTTGGACTATTTGTGTTCTTTATAAAAGCATCGAAGGCAATTGTTTTATGTTTATATCACAGAATATACGCAATATTGTTATATAGAGTGCACATGCAGAGTGTTTGAATGTCCAATTGTGACCAAAGCGAATTGTGGTCATGCGCCACAATTAAGGCGCATCACTTTTGAGCCGCGAATGCTGTATCTCTTATCTATTAGACAAGTCCGTCCGTCCGTCTGTCTGTGGAGCTGTTTCAGCGGCCAAACCGTAAGAGATAGATAAAGAGAATATTTAAGTTATAAGTTAAGAATAGCACTTCCGGTTTTCGAGAAATCACGAATTTCAAACGAAATCACACAAAATCTCCGAAGTTCTCAATTAATTAAATACATTTTTTTTTAAATCAGGTTTTGGTGAACATTTGGTTCACTGGTTTGCTAGTATTACCTTATTGTCTTAATCTAAGACGCGCATACACGGACCGAAATTGAAATTTGATAACTCTCCTAGATAGAAGACGGTGATGCATCCAACGCTTGTACGAAGTAATGCACGACTGTTATCTCCAGACCCCTCTTTCCCAGTGGACACTTTGGGCAAGTGCCATGGGCCCCGCGATCGATAGGGGCCCCCCTCAGATCAAATACATAGTCCCTAGTTCCTGTTAAATCACCAAACGGGGGTCGTAGGGGCCCCATTATCCTAATACTAGCAAACCAGTGAACTAAATGTTCACCAAAACCTGATTTAAAAAAAAAGTATTTAATTAATTGAGAACTTCGGAGATTTTGTGTGGTTTCGTTTGAAATTCGTGATTTCTCGAAAACCGGAAGTGCTACGTTACTCAAATCCGGTTTGTAGTCTTATCAGACTATTCTTAACTTATAACTTAAATATTCTCTTTATCTATCTCTTACGGTTTGGCCGCTGAAACAGCACCACAGACAGACGGACGGACGGACGGACTTGTCTAATAGATAAGAGATGCACAGGGCCTCCAATAGGTCAAAGACGGCACTGGTTATCTCTTGCTTATCTGGCTAGTTTAACTTTGTAGTTGGACATGGAACGGTTATTCATCATCATCATCAGCTTATTAATGTCCCCACTGCTGGGGCACAGGCCTTCCCTATAGATGGTATAGAGAGATTGGGCCATGACCCACCACGCGAGCTCAGTGCGGATTGGTGGGTGCTAACGACTGCAGGTGCAGCCGGGACGAACGGCCAAACGTGCGTGCCACGGAGGAGCTCGGGATAGTAAATGTTTGGTTACCCATCCAATGACCGGCCACTGCGAAAGTTGCTTAGCTTCAATTCAATATCGTTTATTCAGTCTAGGCTGTTACAAGCACTTATGAATGTCGAAAAGCTACGCCATCGGTTCGCAAATCTACGGCGGGAGACCTTGTATTGAGAAGAATCGGCAAGAAACTCAGCAAGGGCTGTTTTTTTCTCCCTGTATTATATACAGAGTCGTCAATTTGAGAGTCTTCAAAGATCGCAGTCGAACGGTTATTAGTTATGTGTAATTAAACCTAATGCTGTCTCTGTCTTTCATAAAGCAAGGTGACGCTATCATTTTTACGCTGGGTTTAACTTTAATTAACGTTATAATTTTTATTATTTTAAATTAAATTATAACTATAATTGCTATTTCTTCTTTCAAATGTTTAATACTTGTAAAAGTATTCATTTGACATTGTGGGTTACCTACAATGCGAAGAGATGGCGCTGCCTTGCAGCTTAAGAATGGCTAGAAGAATTTCGACGCGGTGCGTGAGGGCCGCGGTAGCATAATTGGTCAGTGCATTCGCCCGGATTGCGAAGGGTGCGGGTTTGAGTCCCGTCTGCTGCCTGGTCCGCGTGGATTTTTTCCTAGTTATATTTTCTTTAGATTTAATTAACGTTATTATAATCATGTGGTAATTTAAAGCTAGCCACCATCTATTAGACAAGTCCGTCCGTCCGTCTGTCTGTGGTGCTGTTTCAGCGGCCAAACCGTAAGAGATAGATAAAGAGAATGTTTAAGTTATAAGTTAAGAATAGTGTGATAAGACTACAAACCGGATTTGAGTAACGTAGCACTTCCGGTTTTCGAGAAATCACGAATTTCAAACGAAACCACACAAAATCTCCGAAGTTCTCAATTAATTAAATACATTTTTTTTTAAATCAGGCTTTGGTGAACATTTGATTCACTGGTTTGCTAGTTCTGTCCTAATCACAGATCTAGATCAAAGTAGGCGCCGCATTTATAAGTCGCGGCACGAAGCTCTAGCTTAGGTAGTTATAGCGCAGAAAGTAAAATGAAGATATTTGTTTCTTAGGTTTTCACGCACATCACTCATTAAATAAAACTAGTTTTAACGGGTTAATGCACGAAACTTTATTTATTTATTGACGTTTCGCAGCCTTTTCAGGTCTGCATCGTCAGAATAATGTTTTGAAGTGAAACCTCCTTTTCGGCGTTGGAAAAAAATTTACCGTCACATTTTTTCGGTTACGCGTCACGTTTTTTGGTTACGCGCCATCTTTTTTTTAAAAGAGCACTATTTACCTCATCCGAACAATTGCTTCTTCTGTCAACTTTAAAAAAAAAAGTATCGACAGCAAATATTCGTGTTTCACACAAGGTAAGGTAAGGTAAGGTGTAGTTATACCCCTTTAGTGGGTGAGTTTTTGAAAAATCTTAGCGCACGCCTATATATATATTTCTGGAAAGTTGCATGTAGATCATTTTTCGAAAAAAATAAGGCCATAAAGAAGTTTCACTTCTTACGTGTGTACACTAGTACACGCACACAATTTTTTTTTTTAATTTAATTTTGTCGTATCGTATTAATCCGTTAAAACTAGTTTTATTTAAAATGAAGATGTGTTGGGGGGGAAATGAGGTGCGCGGGTGGTCCCGCCCTGCGCCGATTGTCTCTCCACTCGGACGTGTCCGTGATGCTAGCCTACCCACTATCAATATACGGTCTTTCGTTATGCCATTAACTACTGCGTAAATAGTGCCAAATTAGAGTAAAAATAAAAAAAATAGTGCCTCTTTAATTTAAGAAATAAAGACCATTTTTACTGTGTACGCTACCATGACGTCAAGCTAGCGTACCCATGGCCGACCCCAAGAACGGCATTATATTTAAGCAACGAAATTGACACACAAAAATAGTTCGCAAATAGTGCCCTGGCTTTACAAAATTTCATAATCAATACTCTTAAAGGACCGAAGATATTGAACTAAACATTCTTAGCTGGCGTCAACCTGGCGTACCCATAATAGTTCTCATAGAAAATGAACTTTTCTCGTTATCAATGCTATATGTATAAATAGTGTGTCAAATATTGCCTCTAACAGTAAAAGTATTTTACGTGAATTCGCAGTAAAACAATATAAAAAAAGCAATAACATTATTTTCATATATGAAGTACAGTCATGTACAGAAGAGATAATATTTTCGCAGTATAGTAGGTAAGTAAGGTACTTAGTAGGTAGGTTGAAATTCTTATATGAATTTATGATTGGTGAATTCGAATTGAAATAAAATATCTTTTTATAAAAAGTACCTATTTATTTTAGTAAAAATACATATATAGATAATCTCTTAGTGCATAAATTAATTTTGTGTGCAACTGTACTACAATACATTTGTTCCTAGAATTTAACATCCTCTGTATGTATTGTTGTGACGCGGATTCACATAAAATATTTTTACTGTTAGAGGCACTATTTGACACACTATTTATACATATAGAATTGATAACGAGAAAAGTTCATTTTCTATGAGAACTATTATGGGTACGCCAGGTTGACGCCAGCTAAGAATGTTTAGTTCAATATCTTCGGTCCTTTAAGAGTATTGATTATGAAATTTTATAAAGCCAGGGCACTATTTACGAACTATTTTTGTGTGTCAATTTCGTTGCTTAAATATATGCCGTTCTTGGGGTCGGCCATGGCCGTGGGTACGCTAGCTTGACGTCATGGTAGCGTACACAGTAAAAATGGTCTTTATTTCTTAAATTAAAGAGGCACTATTTTTTTTATTTTTACATTAATTTGGCACTATTTACGCAGTATTTAATGGCATAACGAAAAACCGTATATTGATCATGGGTACGCTAGCATCACGGACACACTCGGACCCCCCGACATGCGTAGCGACGCCCCCCAGCGTGCAGTTCAGCGCTAGAGTTAGGTGCCGCGATCTGTACTTAAGTTTGTATGGAAACGGCGTGTCAGATTTTATCTACCCACGAGAACAGAAAAAAGCGAGTGTGCTTATAACCACACGACTGAAGTGAAACTTCTTTAGCTCCAATGATCTGAAAATCATAAACTTAAGCTGACAAAAAAAAAACAATTACAATAAAATTAAATTCAAAAGTCATCACAATATTAAATGTCATTCATCGTAATCATATCTATATATTACTTAATTAAGTCCTTATCCATCAGATGTTCATCTCTTATCTATTAGACAAGTCTGTGGTGCTGTTTCAGCGGCCAAACCGTAAGAGATAGATAAAGAGAATATTTAAGTTATAAGTTAAGAATAGTCTGATAAGACTACAAACCGGATTTGAGTAACGTAGCACTTCTGGTTTTCGAGAAATCAGGTTTTGGTGAACATTTGGTTCACTGGTTTGCTAGTTTATACATTAATAAGATTTGTTTTATAGCATGTCTCGAAGTCTTTTTTTTTTGAATATGAATTTGATCAATGCAATGTTTGAAAACGGAATTTAATTGAAGACCAGTCAAACTTTTACGCATAAACGCAGTTAATCAAATAAAAGAAAATAATAATATGTCACAAAAGTGTTACCATAATTGCAAATCAGAATACATGTCAAAATAAATATAATGTCAAATTACAAATTATGTCAAATTAAATTATAGGTCAATTACAAGATAGGTCATTCAAATGAAATAAAATAACAAATTAGGAATACAAATGAACAACAACATTAATTTAAAATTTATCCGTCATATATTTGTCTAGTGTATAGTAAGCTTTTCCCACAAGTAGTTTCTTAACTCTCATTTTAAATGTTTGTATATTGGATATTTCTTCTCGCAGCCGAAGGAAGCGGCCCCCGAGCCGGTGGAAGAGGTGGAAGAAGCAGAGCCGGAAGAAGCAGAAGCGCAGGAAGAGGAGGCGGCTCGGGAGAAGGAGAAGGAGGCGCGTGCGCAGGCGTCCATCAAGGAGAGGGAGAAGGAAGTGCAGAGGGCGTTGGCGACCAGTCTACGGGATAGGGACAAAGAGAGGGAGTACCACAAGCGAGACGAAGCTGTGCAGGTATGCTTTTGACTGTTCGGCTATTTGGCTATAATAATAATAATCATTAAATCTAAAGAAAAGTTTACTAGAAAAAAATCCACGCGGACCAGGCAGCGGACGGGACTCGAACCCGCATCCTTCGGCCCTATTAGCCGCGTCGAAATTTTCCTAGCCTTAAGCTGCAAGGCTTTTTTCTAGTAAACTTTTCTTTAGATTTAAACATCTAGCAGTTAAATGCTTAAAAAAAATGGGTGCGTGTACTTATGTAGGCGCGTGAGAAGTTATCCTTCTTTGGCATCGTTTATAATTAGTTTTTAATTGCATGCAAATAATTAATTACAATAAATTAATAAAAAGTCTGGAAAAGGACACAGTCAATAAAGTTCAGTTTTAATTTGAAAAAATAAATAAATAATCAAAATATTCAATTAAAATCGCTACTGAATATAATTTATTAGAACATATGTGATTTGCACTTGTATGAAACTCAAACACGTATTCCGAATATACAGACTAGAAACATGTGGATAAATATTATAAATATGAATACCTATAACTATTACTTTATTACAAAAAATAAAGATGTGGTTTTTGGTTCTACTACACCAATGGTCAAGAGATGGCGCTGTAGTCTCCTGAATCGCGCTTTGGTTCCGTTGTTCCAGATTTATAAATACTTTTGATAGGCCTTCACAATGCAGTCGTTAGCATCCACAAAATAAAGATTCTATTTCTATTTTGTTGGTAGATTTTCTTAATGTGCGGTAAACACAAAAGTAACAGCATGAAGTTGGTCGCTAAAGCGACCTACTTCATGCTGTTAATCTTTTGTGTTACAGTGATGCGCGCGCATCTTAAAATTTTACTCTCATCATTTTTTCATAACGCGCCTAAAGAAGTATAACTTCAATAAATAAAATAATAATAATCATTTGTTTCAGACCGTATAGTCCATAGAGGGTTAGTAACATTAAAACTTAGAAACTATGTTAGTACATATTTCTATTCTATTTAAACTATTTTCTATATTTAATATATGTGGAGACACGAGATACCCAATGTCTCCACAACGGACTCTCCAATAGGGGTAATGACGGGGTACAGTAAACGAAATTCTATTTAGTCCGTCAGTTAGATGATCAAAAAATAATGGACACGTATTTTTTCTTTGGGCAATCAACCAAAAAATGACAAAGTTATAGCGCGTCGAAGTTTTGGAGCAGGGGCTCGTGACGTCACTTTTGAGTGAATTTTCACTTATAAGTGTACTCAAACGTGACGTCATGCGACTTTTCAAATCAATATATCTCTGCAATGTCTATATTATGTGAAAAAAGAAAAAATACGTGTCCAATACTTTTTGACAATCTACCTGATAAACGAAGAAAAAAAAATTAGTCATCATCCCTATTTGCCTGCTATGACGGCCAAGATGCTGTTAGAGCTACCCCTGACTCTGCGCATCAGTGACGCTATTATTTTATATACGCTGTAGACGACCTCCGTGGCCGAGTGGTTTGTACGCCGGGTTTCATGGTGTCGCTGACTTGAGAGGTCCCGAATTCGAATGAGTCCCGATGGGAGCACATGTTTGTGTGATGAATACGAGCATTTGTACTCCAGTCGTGGATGTTTAATATGTATTTCTGTATAAATACCTCATAATATAGTCAGGTCATAAATTCTGTCACATGTTTAATATAAAATAATTGAAACAAGTTTATTCATTATATAACCATTTATATACCAAAATGAACTTAACAAAACATAGATTCTTATGACAATAAAGTTTATTCAAAATGACCTCCGTGATTTTGAATACAGGCCTTTAATCTGAAAATGTACCTCTGTTAAGCCCCAATAAGAAACTCCCAACCATACCATGAGCGAAGATGGAAAATTACCTCGTTGGACACGCGGAATACGGTTGCTCGCTTCTTCACTACTGTGTGCGTACACCTTATCATTTTGTTTGTTGTAGCTCTCTTCTACGGTAAAATTTTTTTTATCCGAAAAAAGAAATTTCCCGATATTTCTTTCCCGCGTACCGCTTCAACAAAGCGCGGCATCTCTTCAGTCTCAGATCCATTAGACGAGCATTCAAACGATGTCCTGTTTTTCTTCGATATGCCCGAATCCCTAAGTCTTCATTTAACACTCTTTTCACCGTGGTTCTGCTTAACCCCATCTGAAGGGCCAACAGTTTCTGCTTACGTTTGAGATTTTTTTTGAATTCGCGCCTTCACAGCTTTTATCACTGCTGGAGTCCTAACAGACCGAGGGCGACCACTTCTTGACCTGTCATCTACACTAGAGTCTTCATTGTATCGTTTGATGGTTCGATAAACGAATATTTTGGTTATATTAAATATTTTCAGTATGTCAAAGATTTGCATTGGCGCGTAACCGCAACGATGCAACGCAATAACTGCAACACGGTCTTCTCTAAGCGTCCACTCCATATTTAAAAATGAGTAAAATTTTAAAAAGTATACATTTTTAGTTATAATTTTTATTATTTTAAAGCATGTAACTGCTTGATGTTAAAATCTAAAGAAAATATAACTAGAAAAAAATCCACGCGGACCAGGCAGCAGACGGGACTCGAACCCGCACCCTTCGCAATCCGGGCGATGCACTGACCAATTATGCTACCGCGGCCCTCACGGACCGCGTCGAAATTCTTCTGACCATTCTTAAGCTGCAAGGCAGCGCCATCTCTTCGCATTATAGGTAACCCGAAGAGATGGCGCTGCCTTGCAGCTTAAGAATGGCTAGAAGAATTTCGACGCGGTCCGTGATGTTTAAATCTAAAGAAAAGTTTACTAGAAAAAATACCACGCGGCTTTGCAGCTTAAGAAACACTAGTGAAAATTCAGCAAGACCATCAGGGCCGCGGTAGCATGATGGGCGCAAGCGCCCTGCGCCGCCTATACGAAACAGCAGGCGCAGGCATACATTTTCGCCGCGCCGTAGAAAGTCTACTCTCCATCCGTCTTACGAATTTTCGATCAGCCCACGTGTCCTGAAGCGAGTTCAATTTTTTTTAACCTATTACAAAAAAAAGTGTACAACGCCGCCAAAGAAGTTTTCACTTCAAAATTAAAACGCAATGACGGTTTTCGTTATCGTTTAGCATTTCAACGCCCTCCTGGCGGATCTGGTCCGCAACCCGGAGCTGTCGTGGCGCGAGGCCAAGAAGCAGCTGAGGAAAGACCACCGGTACAGCCTCGCAGAACTACTCACCAAGGAAGACAAGGTATGTTGGAAGCTATGTGTGGAACGCGTGTCAAAAGTTAGCCTTCATCATCATCATCGACCCATGCTCGTCCACTGCTGGACATAGGTCTCCCCTAATGCACGCCACTGCTCCCGATTTTGTGCCACTCTCATCCAGCCCACTCCAGCCAGCCTACGAATGCAAGGGCGGATCCAGGGGGGGGGGGGGGGTCATGGGGGTCATGACCTGGGCTGGGTACAGATGGACCAAACCCAGGGGGATTTTATTTAAGTACTTTCAATATTTAATATACCACGACTATATGACCCCCCTGGCGCCAAAGCTGGCTATATGACCCCCCTGGCGCCAAAGCTGGCTATATGACCCCCCCTGGCGCCAAAGCTGGCTATATGACCCCCCTGGCGCCAAAGCTGGCTATATGACCACCCTGGCGCCAAAGCTGGCTATATGACCCCCCTGGCGCCAAAGCTGGCTATATGACCCCCCCTGGCGCCAAAGCTGGCTATATGACCCCCCCGGCGCCAAAGCTGGCTATATGACCCCCCCGGCGCCAAAGCTGGCTATATGACCCCCCCGGCGCCAAAGCTGGCTATATGACCCCCCCTGGCGCCAAAGCTGGCTATATGACCCCCCTGGCGCCAAAGCTGGCTATATGACCCCCCTGGCGCCAAAGCTGGCTATATGACCCCCCCCAGCGCCAAAGCTGGCTATATGACCCCCCCGGCGCCAAAGCTGGCTATATGACCCCCCCCCGGCGCCAAAGCTGGCTATATGACCGCCCCTGGCGCCAAAGCTGGCTATATGACCCCCCTGGCGCCAAAGCTGGCTATATGACCCCCCCTGGCGCCAAAGCTGGCTATATGACCCCCCCTGGCGCCAAAGCTAGCTATATGACCCCCCCCCCCTGGCGCCAAAGCTGGATCCGCCCTTGTACGAATGTCATCATCCCATCTTGTCACAGGGCGTCCCACACTACGTTTACCTTACCTACGTTTACGTCGCGGTCTCCACTCAAGAACTTTCCGGCTCCAACGGCTGTCAGTTCTGCGGCTAATGTGACCAGCCTACTGCCACTTCAGTTTGCCTTGATTAGGTTAAATTTCAATTCTCATATTCAAAAATTGCATATTAGCCAATCGAATAGAAATTTGACGACCTCCGTGGTCGAGCGGTTTGTACGCCGGTTTTCATGGTGTCGTCGACTCGAGAGGTTCCCGGGTTCGAATCCCGGTGGGGGCAGATGTTTGTGTGATGAATACGAGCATTTGTAATCCAGTCATGGATGTTTAATATGTATTTCTATTTGAATATACTTATATATGTATCATTATATGCATTCTGTTACCTTGGAAAAGTGACTGATTGAGGACTCAAATCGATATGGAAAAATTAATTCAAAATTTAACACTTGGTAAATTCAACAGGGCCATCCATCACAATAATTTAAAGTAACTGATTAGTTTTTTTTTATAAGTCGAAGTCGATTTTTGAGTCGAATGAAAAAAAAGAAACTAATCTTTCAATGCTACCAACCTAACCAATGAAGTTTGACAGTTACGTTGACCTCAAGCAGTTCGACATCATAGACAAAACAGCTGTCCTACATGTGTCAGTAGTACGAGTGTCAATGTCAGAGATACAGCAACGCCCTGCCCAAAAGCAAACACTGTACTACGAAAGGAATAAGCCATTTGAACATTATGTTCTAAACTCAAATCAAATAGCACGGCGCTTTCGCGACTTCCTGTTACACACTTCCGTCCCATTTCACGAAATCACTCCCACAAATTGCAGGAAAGCGAGAGGAAAGATGTTACATATCAAAAACTTGTTTATATTAAAATATTAAGCAGGGCTTCGACGCATGATACTCATAACAAAACAACTATTTTTGAAACAGGTTTCCCACTAAGCATTTCAAAATTGCTCAATATTGGGACACTTTTCATGGTTATAAAAAATGCTTTTTGAACATAGTAGAGTTATCTTGCCCACGCACAGAAGTGCCTGAATAAATGGTAAATGTACCTGCCTCCATTTGTTCAAAAACTATAACTTGGGAATTAATTTTTATACAAAACGTCATTTGTCAATTTTTACTATTCCTTGTTCCTAGGAGCGTCTATTCGGTCAGCACACGTCGACATTGGCCAGCAAACGTCGGGATAAATTACGCGCTTTGCTGACCACATTGGGCGTATCTTGTACAGCGCACTGGAGAGACGTGAGGGCTCAGCTAGAGAAACAGCCCAACGCGCCTGCCTATACTAGCGCCTCGCAGGTAATGTAGCTGTTCAAATTCAAATATTTTTTATTGCGAATACAGGTAATATTGTGTTGTGTTCAAGTATACAAATTATATTATGTTCAGCCATATTCTGTCTTGTTGACATGCAATGTTATTACATTTAGTTCACTATTAATTGCATTATTCTAACAATGCCAATTAAGTACTTATATTAATCTAAAAAGAAATTATAATTTGATAAATGAGATGTCTAAGTCACATTTTGAAAGTAATAATAATAATAATGGATATATACAAAAACCTTACCATAATGTCAAATTAGAATACATGTCAAAATGAAGATAATGCCAAATTAAATTATAGGTCAAATTACAAGATAGGTCAATTAAATAAAATAACAAAACAGGAATACAAATGGATTACAATATTATTTTAAAATTTATCCGTCATATATTTAGCTGTATAAACATTAGCCAATCCTTGTAAACTATTAATTCCTTTGCCTACATGTTTCCCTTCCTATAATTAAAAACAAAAAAATGGTGCGCGCGACGGTGGCGCCGCAACCGGAAAACAAAAAAGACTTTTCGATTTGGTGCGCTTATGAAGAACGTTTAACGGCGCCTGAGCCTTGCGCTGTTAGTCAAAAAGTGAATTTATATTCATTAAATACTTCCTGGAAGATTACGTCTGTGGAATTTAGTAAATGAATAAATGCGCATTCAGAATTGCGCGTGGAGTCAAAAGAATAAGGTCTATATTCTTCCGCATATATAAGTCGTAAAATTTCACGAGCTTGCATTTCGAACTGTCAGAAGTCTTTGACGCATGCGTTTTAATTAAGACCTTATGCAGTATGCATTAAAGGTGACTTTCAATGTTTAAATAATGCCTTATATGGTTTCGGACCCCGCGATCACCTTACAAAACTCCGTGGATCGTACAATGTACCTTTTGAACATGTTTCGGCCACGAGTTCCTCTGGCAATTCTCTGTGGTAAAGAATAGACAAAAAAAAGATGATATGTTTTAAAAAAAAAGTGTGTGCGTCTCACTACAGAAGTGATCATTGAAACAACCCACTTTTGAGTACAGGAGATTGGTAGGTGATAGTGGGGATTGATGGGTGATAATAGGGTATTGGTGGGTGATAGTCGGCATTGATGGGTGATAACAGGGGATTGATGGGTGATAGTCGGGATCGATGGATGATAATAGGGGATTGATGGGTGATAGTCGGGATTGATAGGTGATAGTCGAGATTGATGGGTGATAATAGGGGATTGATGGGTGATAATAGGGTATTGGTGGGTGATAGTCCGCATTGATGGGTGATAACAGGGGATTGATGGGTGATAGTCGGGATTGATGGGTGATAGTCGAGATTGATGGGTGATAATAGGGGATTGATGGGTGATAATAGGGTATTGGTGGGTGATAGTCGGCATTGATGGGTGATAACAGGGGATTGATGGGTGATAATCGGGATTGATGGATGATAATAGGGGATTGATGGGTGATAATAGGGGATTGATGGGTGATAATAGGGTATTGGTGGGTGATAGTCGAGATTGATGGGTGATAATAGGGGATTGATGGGTGATAATAGGGTATTGGTGGGTGATAGTCGGCATTGATGGGTGATAACAGGGGATTGATGGGTGATAATCGGGATTGATGGATGATAATAGGGGATTGATGGGTGATAATAGGGGATTGATGGGTGATAATAGGGGATTGATGGGTGATAATAGGGTATTGGTGGGTGATAGTCGGCATTGATGGGTGATAACAGGCGATTGGTGAGTGATACATCTGGTTCGCGGCGAAGGGAAGACTCACTTAAACTAGAAGATTCACTTAAACTGCGTCTCACAGGCTAGGTATGTTTTGTGTCACTCAAGGCAGCGCCATCTCTTCGCATTGTAGGTAACCCACAATCGGTAGCATAATGGTCAGTGCATTCGCCCGGATAGCAAAGGGTTCGGTGAAGTGGTTCGAGTCCCGTCTGCTGCCTGGTCCGCGTGGAATATTTTCTAGTTATGTTTTCTGTAGAATAATCTTATTGTTATCAGTGTTGATAAATTACATTTATATGAATCACTAGCGGCAGCCTGCGTAAACTTTTAGTTTTTTTCTAAAAAAAAAAGTTTTTTTCTAAAGTAAAAGTAACCTAAGTTACTCCTTATTACATCAGCTTTCTGCCAATAAAAGTCCCGTCAAAATCGGTCCAGCCATTTCAAAGATTAGCCGGAACAAACAGACAGAGAGATAAAAATTGTGAATAATGTTATTTTGGTGTATGTACCGTATATATATTCATATGCATGTAGTAACAATCGGTTATTTCAATATTACAAACAGCCTTACAATTTTGTTTATATGTATAGGATTAAGAAAAAGGCAATGTTTTATAGATTATATATATATCTTTATATATATAATTCTTCTGTGAGTGTGTATGTCACTGAACTTCTCTTAAACGACTGGACCGATTTTGATGAAATTTTTTGTGTGTGTTCAAGGGGATCTGAGAATGGTTTAGATTCACAATTTTGTCCGCTGGACAACCCCTATTTTTTTAGGGCGGTACGAAGTTCGCTGGGTCAGCTAGTATATTTATATAAAACTCAAAGGTGACCGACTGACTGACATAGTGATCTATCAGCGCACAGCCCAAACCACTGGACGGATCGGGCTGAAATTTGGCATGCAGGTAGATGTTATGACGTAGGCATCCGCTAAGAAAGGATTTTGATCAATTCTACCCCGAGGCGAAGCGAGGCCGGCCACTAGTAGCTAGTGATTAATTTTTGTTCTTAGGTTCATATCAGCCGTACGACGCCCACTGCTGGACATAGGCCTCATAGAAATAGATTCTTAGGTTAAGTTTTTTTTATTTATTTTTTCTCTAATTCCTATATACAAGGTGGCTAATAAAGATTTTTCATTTCATTTCATCGATTCATAATATTTTTCTATCAGATTAAAGAATTCATTTATCCACCAGATGGAGCGAGAATTCCGCGATTACCAGCGCGACAAGCAGAGTGCTGCAAAGACTGCGTTCCGCCAGTTGTTGCTGGAGACCAGGTCCATCACCCACAAGAGCCACGCGGCCGTCAACGAGAACCCGGCCGCTCTGCAGGCCATACACCAGACCTTGAAGCACGACGCCAGGTGAGTGCGCAGCGAGTACCACCACCACTACCACTTGAAACAAACAAACAAACAAAAACATTCATTGACGACGTACCTACATTAACAGTTACAATAAATACACATAAAACATAAAACAAAATGCCTATCGTCAACTAGGCCCCACCTCAGCATAATGTTGCAACGGCAAAAATGGATTGACTTGGACGATAGTGTTGCCGAACTATCGATATTGTTACGTGTCGGGGTTACATGGGGTTCGAAATTATATGCCAGTTCACGCTTGACAGTTCTTTATTCACCACACAGTTCACACAATGTTAATTACGAAACACTCACTAAACACTGTATTTCACTATACAAGTCTCTAAACTATCGCACTTGAACACTTTTGTTGCACTTTGATCGCCTTTGGATTCGCTCCGAAATCGATGTTGAAACTCAACTGTCTGTGCGCGGCGCCAATCGCGCTTATATACGCCGATCAACGCATTCTAGAAAGTTTGTTAAATTGAGAATTAGCTAGCACCCGCGAGTACGAAGTGCCTCCCTATACCTACGCAGGTAACGCGCATAACTTGTAAATAAGTGCAGATGTCGTTGCACTTTCTCCCTTACGCCGCACTGCATAAGGCTCATTTTAGAATGAGCCGCATTACTCGACCTCTATCGCGACCCGCGGTGATCTAGCAAATTCGATCTCTGGCACTTTCGCGGTTACGTTTCGAGAGTGTTTGTGACAATATTAAAACTATCGATAATTTTCATCGAAAATCAAATAATTTTCATCGATAGGGTATCGATAGAATCGATACAACCGATAGTATCGAAACTATCGATAGCTCAGAACAAGGCAATACTATAGAATAAGTGCAATACTATAGATACTATTGTAGTTCCTTAATAACAAACTATTGATATAATCGATACTGTTGATTTTATCTGCAACAATACTATCGATAGTATCGATACTCGCGATTGTTTTAGACTAAAGTTTGTGATTGACTATAATACCTGAAAATTGTAAACCATTGTATTGCAAATTGTTAAACTATCGAAAGTATGTTTGCAAATAAAATCGACAGTATCGATACTATCGATAGTTTTTTTATTCACGAACTACAATGCTATCGATAGTATTTAACTCATCCGACAGTATTGCTTTTTCTGTGCTATCGATAATATCGATACTATTGATAGTATCGATATTATCGATAAGCCGATCGATTGTCATACGATTGGTTGGCTATCGATAGAATATCGATTAATCATCGATGGTCGACTATCGATGGGCAACACTATTAGACGAGTTTGACCAGTTCGCCGTTTTTTGTGAATATCGAGTACCATTGGACTGTCACATGACACGACTATAGTATAGATGCTTTGACAAGTTTTTCGAGTTTGACGACTTCAATAATAAATAAATATTTCCAACACTCACACAAATTAGCCTAGCCCCAAAGTAAGCACTGTAAGGCTTGTGTTATGGGATGCTAGGGTAACGGATAGAATACATATACTGTACATATATAAGTATATTTATATAGAAATACATATTAAACATCCATGACCGGAGTGCAAATGCTTGTATTCATCACACAAACATCTGCCTCCACCGGGATTCGAACCAAGGACCTCTCAAGACAGCGACAAAATAAATCCCGGCGTACAAACCACTCGGCCACGGAGGTCGTTAATAATTCTTTCCAATACTGCCATAAAACATAATAGTTTTTTTTAACTTTGTCAACATTAACGACTTTACCGAGTTTAATATCTTGCATGATTCCGTTAAGTCATGTGTAACACAGAACCAAGCGGCCAAGAATGCGTTCCACCATTTATTACTGGAAACAGACAAATAACCTTGACAGATCAGAGAATTTCGGCACTATTCGAGTATTCTAGTAATTCACAAAATAATATAATTTATAACAAGATGACAGTCACAGAGACAACGAGTACGCACATTTTTGATAGTAGAAATAAAAAAGACGACGGGTTGCACTCCGCGAGTGCCGGCAGAAGTGAAAACTTGAATATTAACGTTGTGCATTTTTGATATTTTGGAATGGTTAGGGAATAATTTTGCGCGAATTGCTTTTAATATCAGTATAAAATCACTATCATGTATGTGGTAGAATACAATATTTATTTATTGCGCTATCGTACACAAACATGACAATTTATATTACATTGAAAAAGTTTATCTCTCAGAAAAATCTACTTACATGAATCACGTTTAAGCGCACTTAGCGACATCTATTGTAAAAAAATGCATTTTCTTCGCGGACTCTATCTAGTCTCTATCTAGGACGTGGACGTCCTAGATAGAGACTTATTATTATAATACGATAGAATAAAACATTACTATGTTTCGTCCAATATATTGAAAGTCAACAACCTTTCCAATTTTATTGTGTGTCATGATGCGATCAGCCCACGTGTTTGACCTGACGCGAGTTTAACATTTTTTACCCATACAAAAAAAAGTGTACAACGCCGCTAAAGAAGTTTTCACTTCAAAAATCATCCCTTTTTTATTTTAAACATAAATTTATAACTTAATACCTACATAATAAAAAACACTTGAAAAAACTAAATCTACCAAGCAAGGTCGGTGACACCTTCAAAACTACTCCTTTCCCTTGACAAGTATATTTGTTTGAGCAGGTACCTAGCTTTGGAGCACATCGCCGAGGAGAGAGAGGGCATGCTGACGTCATACCTGGAGGAGATGGACAAGAAGGGACCCCCCCCTCCACCCACTGCTACGGAACCCAGCAGGCGCTCCAAGCAGTGACAGGTTTCATCACATTATTTATATACCGACTTTAGTTTAGTTTTTTCGTTGCGTTCCCTAAAAATTGGTTGAACGAAGTGCTGGTTCATGCGTCATGCTCGTGAACGGACGCTGGCAGCGGAGATGAGTCTGCTCTTGCTACATTGGGTACTAATAATAGTTGTATTTAATCGTTCCCTTGTTTTTACGCCTAAACAGTACGACACGGCATTCCTAAACTTTTTTTTAAATTAGTTTTTTATATTTTTTCAATTTTATAGATTATCAAAAAGTATTGGACACATTTTTTTTCACATAATATAAACATTGCAGAGATATATTGATTTAAAATGTCGCATGACGTCACGTTTTGGTAAAATTTTCACTTAAAATTGACGTCAAGAGCCCCTACTCCCAAACTTTGACGCGCTAAAACTTTGTAATTTCTTGGTTGATTGCCCAAAGAAAAATACGTGTCCATTATTTATTGATTATCTAACTGACGGACTAAATAGAATTTCGTATACTGTACCCCGTCGTCACCCCTATTATATCCACTTACGTTTCGTCAAAAATTAAATTAAACATTATTAATAACATACATTTATTCCAAGTCATTTATCTGTCAATCATTATTCCTTAGTGTATTAAACATTGTATTAATTATTAATTAAGTTTTCAGATTACAAAAATTTAAATCATACATAAGGCCATATTTGAAGGCCAGGAAAGAAAATAGGAAGGTTTTTTATAGTTTTACGAATGAAAAGTGATGCCGTGGAATTTGATTATGATTTTGCACTATTTGTGTTATTTATAAAAGCATCGAAGGCATTGTTTTATCTTTATATCACATAATATACGCAATATTGTTATATTGAGTTCGCATGCAGTGTGTTTGAATGTCCAATTGTGACTAAAGCGAATTGTGGTCATGCACCACAATTTAAGCGGATCACTTTTGAGCCGCGAGTGCCGTATCTTCCCTTTTTGCTTTAATCTAAGTGCCATACTTTTTAAGGTAGGGACAGAACGGAACCCTATTGCTGCCACTATGTGGTCTGTCTTTCCGTCTGTCACTGCTCTGTAGATCGTAAACAGAATGAGTTACAAAACTGAAAATTTGGTATTTAATGATTGAGTTGTTTTTCTATATATCTAAAGATGATTTTTTATTTTTTTATAGTTGGCGCTTGACGGGGTTCAGCACCAAATAGAAACAAATTAAGTCCACACGCGGTCAACACGCCGTCCACGAGCCAGCCACACCTCAATAATTACCTACTAATTTAACATTCACAGCCAAACTTAGAGACGTGAATACACTTTAAATAATTATTCTTAGAAAAAAAAACTATTCAGTCGAGGCGTCACACAGGAATCGTATCCGCACCCTTCACCATACGGGCGGACGAACTAACCAGTTATGCTCCCGACACCTCAATAGGCGTGTCGAATTTCCTCTAGTATTTCTTAGGCAACAACGCAGCGCCATCTCTTCTCATTGAAGGTAACCCACAATGTCAAATGAATAGTTTTACAATTTGAAAGAAAAAAATAGCAAAAAGCTATTTGACAGTATTCAAAATAAACTACCAATTATTGACATCGATGTAACTTTTCATTTGTGAGTATGAACATTGAAGCACCAATCTTGGCATGTGTATCATGTAACATGAATATTGGGAGCGATAAATCCAATATTCTAACAAAAAACAGCTAATAGTATTACTTTAAAATCATTAATAAGAAGCGTTTTTATGTTTTTTGTCACGTGTCAGAAAACGCCTGGGATTGGTGGAGCGCGAATGACGTCACCAGCCTGTAAACACACCGTATTCGCTTGATGAACGTTTCGGCGGCATATTTGAAAACTAAATATTTTATTTTCGTTTCATTACTGATTATATGCACCAGAGTTATAAATATCCACTCTTAGTGAAGTCACTGTACACAAATAAATAAAGTATGGCCATTTTCAAAACTTGTTAAATTCATAATTTAAAGAAGGAAATCGCAAAATAACACGTTATTTTTGTATTATGTTGTCACGTGATCGCAACTGCCTAGGATTGGCTGAGACTAAATGACGTCACACGTTTGTAAAGTTGCTGTTAGATTGACAACCTATCTAACGTTTGATTATCGTTTTAATAATAAATACAATGAAAACTTAAAAATACAGCTTATTGCCAAATTATTGACTGTTTACCAAGTCGAATAAGATAAAATGCTAACTGTCCTGTCTGTATGTTTAAGTTGAAGTAATATTGTTTTTCCGTAATTGTTATAAAATTTATATAATCTAATCTATTTCGGGTATGATGAATCTTTATGAATTGAATTAGGCTGTGAATTAACAAAGGACATGGTAAAATTTTGTATGAGCGACTGCCCTAGCAATGTATAAATATTTTACTTAGTAATATATAATGCAGAATTGCTGAATATTTATAATTTCTATGAAAAGGGGCTCAGGAACTTTTGATAAAGTCACAATCTTGAAAATTATGAGATCTCCTACGACGTCATTACCTTGCTACATTTGATAAAAGATGTTGCCAATTATTTACAGAGCCATCAAATTCGCATTTTCTTAGAATATTTCTTCACATTTATCTGATTAACACTTCACAAAAAGCATTTTATAAGTAAAAATGAATACAAATAATTTGTTGTTGTCGGCCTGACATGAAATCTGTGAAGTTTTATTTTGTTCATTGGCAAAAATCAAAGCATTAATTATCATACAGCCTTCTCTCAAGCCTGATCAGAAAAATAAAACCTATTATTATAGGCCTTCAGTGATTTTATTATAATAAAAATAAGGGCCAAATATGTCATAGTTTTTGGAAGTTTTGAATTAATATTGTTTATTTCGATATACTGACAGAAATATTTTTAGTATACATTTATTGTTCATTTATTTGAGTAAAACGGAACATTTCCCTTTTGAAACAGACATGAAGTCAATTTTTTACTCTTAAATATTTGATTATTTCACGAAAGTTGTAAGAGAATTATAAATACGTAATAATTAATAAAAAAATATTATATAATTATGGGCTAGTGCAAAATAATTATACACGTTAAGGGCAGTTTCTTAGCCATGTCCTTTAACTGTAATTAAATTTGAATCTGGACTAAACTGATACTGTCACTTTTGCTTGCTAAAAAGAAAACGGGGACGACATTAGGTTTAAATCAAGACTAACTTTAATCCGATAGTTTTTGAAATAAGGCGGATGTTTTTTTTTCGGTTTTACTTCAAGAGTATACAACTCTAGGTAGGTATAACAAATTTTAGCATTTCTATAGTGAAATTAAGATTTTTTTCTATCAAAGGATGAAGACGATTTTGAAATCATTTTAGGATTTCGTAATTAAAAGTATATAAAGACTTGAGACTTTCTGTCCCTCTCGCAGATGCTGTTCTAAGTAACGTGCGAAAGGGACAGCATGTCGGAATTTTCAACTTTTTTCTTTAATGACACGAGTTATAGCAACAATTTTTTGTTTTGCTTCCGCAATATTCACACAATGAGAATTTATATAGCCGCTATATAAAAATATGTAATGATAAATTTAAAAATGTATGTATGAACACCCACATACAAGACAGCATAATTTTTTTTTTGCTTCTGGCAAACCCTTATCGTATGAGTGCAACACGCACATGAACTTTTTTTTAGATTTCTTGATTAGGATATTACTTAGTAATATTTTTTTACAAATAATTCCAAAGTGACGTATTTATTTATTACATTAATGTGATAAAAGGCAAAAAATTAAATTATGCCGGTACAGTCGAACGAGTGTGCGGTCTGCCATTTTAGCGATAGTACCTTACACTATATTTGTAACCAGTGCCGTCTTTGACCTATTGGAGGCTCTGGGCATATTAGGATAATGGGGCCGCTATGACCCCCGTTTGGTGATTTAACAGGAACTAGGGACTTTGTATTTGATCTGAGGGGGGCCCCTATCGATCGCGGGGCCCTTGGCACTTGCCCAAAGTGCCCACTGGGAAAGAGGGGTCTCTTTGTAACACACACAAATATTTAAAGGAATAAAAGAAAAAGCTATATTTTGAAATAATATTCAACACTACCATTAACCACCAACATTATTATTCAGAATCCTTACATTATTTTAAAGTAAGGTAAATTTTGATAAAAGTTTGACGTATATTTAATTAAATTGCTGTTCAAGCGACGCGGATGAGCTATAATGAATCTTGAAATTTGCGACCTGATGATGTAATTATATAAATTTCATTAAAATCGATTTATTTCAAATCGAAAAATCTACATAAACGTCTTTAGGTACAAATGTAAGAATGTAAAGATTGTATTTTTCGTTATAAATGGACTGAATATCTTTTCACTGTTCTTCTATTAATCACAATTGAATTTTTTTTATGAATTATCCTCTTCTGTGTTCCCCCTTTACATATGGATATAGTAAAGAATTGTATACTAATAACGTAGTTCAAACTAACATCGTCTGAAAGTGGCAGGTTGCAGACTACCTTGACTGTACTGTGATGGCGGCGTGGTAAAGTTCCATGGTCACGTCACGTCACAACGGCTTAGTTAAGTTCCATGGTCAAATGACAGTAGTGTGGTAAAAATCCAAGATCACGTCACGTGGGCTTGGTAAAGTTAGATGGTCAAATGACAGTGTCTTAGTAAAAATCCAAGGTCACGTCACGTGGTCTTCGTAAATTTAGATGGTCAAATGACAGTATCGTGGTAAATATCCAAGGTCACGTCACGAGGGCTTGGTAAATTAAGATGGTCTAGTAGTGACAGTGGTGTGGTAAAAATTCAAGGTCATGTCACGAGGGCTTGGTAAATTAGGATGGTCAAATGACAGTGGTGTGGTAAAAGTCCAAGGTCACGTCACGTGGGCTTGGTAAAGTTAAATGGTCAAATGTCAGTCCTGTGGTAAAAATCCAAGGTCACGTCACGTGGGCTTGGTAATGTTAAATGGTCAAATGACAGTCCTATGGTAAAAATCCAAGGTCACGTCACGTGGCCTTGGTAAAGTTAATTGGTCAAATGACAGTCCTGTGGTAAAAAATCCAAGGTCACGTCACGTTGGCGTGGTGAAGTTCCGTGGTCATGACATTAGTATGGTTAAAATCCATGGCCACGTGATGATGGTGTGGTAAAATTTTGTGGTGACGAGTCCAGGCCGCGTGTGCTCTCGACGGGACGCGTCAAAATGTATATTTTGAGTCATTTTCTTGTAAGGCAACGTGTAGTGTTAATTTTTATGAAATATAAATAAAATTCATTGATTGATCCCATTGGATGCGTTTTATTTTTCATTGTGCAAGAGTTATTATAAGTATTTCGTTATATTTTTATTTGATTTTTTAAGCATTTAACAGCTAGATGTTTAAAACTAAAGAAAATTTTATTAGAAAAAAATCGGACAAGGCAACAGACGGGACTCGAACCCGCACCCTTTGCTATCCGGGCGAATGCGCTGACCATTATGCTACCGCGGCCCTGATGGGAAATTTTCTTTAGATTTAAGTATTTCGTTTTTATATTATCTTTATGTAGGAAGACACATCAAATTATCTTATTATTAGCGCCTGCCCGCCACTTCGCCCGCTATTTCTTTAGTTTGTTGAGAAACCCCAGGACCTTATTTTTTTTCGTGATAAAAAAACGAGTCTGCTTATGACCACATGACTGAAGTGAAACTTCTTTAGCTCCATCTGTATACATATGTCGTGGCCATATCGTAGAATTGATCACTTCATGAAATGCTCGAGAATTTCATGAATTCATGATGTGGCCAACTTAATTTGACCAGATCATTAAATCGTCAACATTAACGATTTGGTCATACACATTTGGCCGGATCGTATAATTAGGGTGTCCATAAAATATTTATTAAAAATCCAGAATATGTAAGAACTTGTTTATTTCTAAAGAAAAGTTTACTAGAAAAAAATCCACGCGGACCAGGCAGCGGACGGGACGGGAGCAAAGGGTGCGGGTTCGAGTCCCGTCCGCTGCCTGGTCCGCGTGGATTTTTTTCTAGTACACTTTTCTTTAGATCTAAATATCTAGCAGTTAAATGCTTAAAAAATAAATAAAATCATAACTTGTTTATTGTTATTTAAGTCCGAATGACACAAACAAATTTAATCAAATTTTTGTAACAAAATAAACAAATTAAAGATTTTTTTTCCTAAATTGAACATCAAACATGTCAAGAACTTACACATTTATATTTAGAAATAATAAGGTACTTTGGTACATATTACAATAGTAGACTTAACTGTTCTTCCAGGGCTCAAACGGTAATATTTCACACTAGGTTAGGTTTGTGTTGTGACCATGACGCGCGAGCCGAGCGAGCTAAGCGAGCGTGCCGCGGCAGCGGCGGCGAAAAAAACTATTAAAAGAGACCTTTTCTACAAAAGAAATTCAAGTATCACCTCTTGGGCCCTGGAAGTACAGTTTTACAGTATATCTTTGTACGGCATTGATTCTCATCCGCACTTTGTACCTCAACCGCAGTTTCCGAAATGTCATATTTTGACAGCCAGTAATAATCCATAGATTTCTTTTGCGTAGTCACCCTACTCTCCTTAATTTGTTTCGTCGAAAACCCTTTTGTTAACTTTCTTCCTCATTGAATAACGAATTATGCACTTTTTCACTGCGAGAAACAACATTGTCGGCAGCGGCCGCCATATAAATATATAAACAAAGCGCTTGCAGCGCCTCTACCGGTAATTAATAAAGTAGTTACTACTTTACGATATGATCAAATAATTTTTGCCATTTCATGAAGTAGCCACGCGTTTAGTTGGCCATATCGTGAAACGATTTCTCATCATTGATCTGCCCAAACCACATCATGATGTGGCCAATAGATAATGAAACTTTTCATGAAATGTGACCATTTCATGAAGCGACGCACGCTAAGCGGCTCCCAGGCTTTTCCTGAATATTCTTCCATTGATGATAATGTGGCGACGTAAAAAAATTAATGAGAATGTGAATAACACACAAGAAGAGCCCTAAGTGATAATGATCAAGAAGAAGATGAGTCAACTCCGATTTTGTCGGGAGTTAATGATTTAAGACGCCATATGTAACTTCTTTGTTGTTGTTAAAATGTTAAATTATGTTGAAAATCTTGTAATTTCTAATGCCGCAAAATCTTTTTGGCAGATTAAAATAAGTGATTAATTTAAATAACGTAATCATCATCATCATCATCAGCCTATTAATGTCCCCACTGCTGGGGCACAGGCCTTCTCTATGGAATAGGGAGATTGGGCCATGACCCACCACGCTGGCCCAGTGCGAATTGGTGGGTGCTAACGACTGCAGATGCAACCGGGACCAACGGCTTAACGTGCCTTCCAAAGCACGGAGGAGCTCGAGATAGTAAATTTTTGGTCACCCATCCAATGACCGACCACTGCGAAAGTTGCTTAACTTCAACGATCGCAGCAGAACGCGCTAACCACCCGCGCTCCTCAATAACGTAATAATAAATAATAATATACTACATTTTTATAACACAAATAACCCTGTGAAATCGTCTTAAACGGGTTTTACTGTATATATGTATATCCCAACAAACATTTAGGCGTCAATTAGAGCTTGTTTTAGAACTGACCGAGATATAAAGGCGCTACAGCAGCAGCACTTACAAACTTTTGGCGACAAAAGAGCGTAAACAAGCAAAATATTTCACGTAGAGCTACCACAGAATTACAAGGGTGATAACAGGGTGAGTTTAAAGGTTAAAGACATACAGCAGCATTTTTTAACTCTACAATATGGGCAAAGCATCTTGTGTTATAGCTTTAAGTGAATCTTACAACTAAAAGATCTAAATAAGAAGTGAGCATTGACTACAACCCCCCAAAGTGCTATGCAAGCGATAATAAACTCTCGCCAAGAACCAAAAGTTGCACAAAAGCAATAATTACCACTACCAGTTCCACAATGGTGCTCATAAATTCTTTTGTACCACCAAATGCCTAAAGAGGTACAAAATGCTCTTAAGTTACTAAAAGTCGAACAGCAGAAACATTCTTCCCTATGATAGAACTTCTAGTGGTTATTGTGACTTCTGTATAACTTTAGGTAGAGTAATAGAGCTTAATACCACTTCTGTACCCCTCATTCGTTTACTTTGTAATGCAATGGCGACGCAACTAAAAAAAGGTTAGAAAAACATAAGAAAACACGGTTTAATTGAAGTATTTTGCTTTATTGTGTTCTAACACTACTAGCACAATACCTTAAACTAGAATAGGCAACGTTTTATTAGATTATTACAAAAGTTTTATGTTACTCCATATCTAATAAAATATTTCTTTTCAGTAAATATACAACAGACATCGGGCGCTTGAATAATTTGTTAATAATACATATACTTATTCACAGTGTACTTTCCTTCGCAGTAAAAAGTCAACTTCTGTGTCCACTAGGTTGAAACTAAAAGATTATACTTTTAATTTCATTTTCACAAATGAATGGCCGCGTTTTGGATGCGACAAATACTAACATACGCACTGTTCGCACATAAAAACGAGAGGTTAAATTATGTTGACGAAATAAAAAAATAGTCTTAGAAGTTTAAAAGGTTAGCACCTGAAGTCCTTTTTATAGCTTTTGTGCGTCTATATTAGAGTTCAAAGCGGTAATAATCACCTACTTGCCACTCTCTTATCACTTAAAAATATAGTGAGCGACATTTTAGTTCTACCATACCATTTAGGGAGTTAGTATTCACCTAGTTGCAGCCCTTTTAGCACCCAAAGGGTTATTAAACGATATTTTATTCTATTGTACCACTAAGGGAGTGAATTTTCGCCTATTTATCACGTTTTTATCCCTTGTAGTTTCAGTTATCGCTATTATAGCTCTCTTATTGCTTTATTATACCTCTTAACCTATTCTGTAACTCTTATTTACCGCAATTAAACAACCTAAGGTGATAAAAAAGTGTGCCCATTTCGGGGGTACAGTAGAGATATAGCGCGCTCTAACTCTAATGGGTAACACTTATTTATAACTTTAGGATCTGGTTAGCTGTTTAGTAGATTTACTATAACTCTTGTCTTAGCGCCTAAGTGTTAGTTGGGATGTGTGTGTTCAATATAGACATAGTGTCAGTCCAGTATAATAATTAATACCAAATAAATAAATACTTCCAACATTCACAGCAATTAGCCAAGCCCCAAAGTAAGCACTGTAAGGCTTGTGTTATGGAATTCTAGGGTAAGGGATAGAATACATATATAAGTATATTTATATAGAAATGCATATTAAACACCCATGACTGGATTACAAATGCTCGTATTCATCACACAAACACCTGCCCCCACCGGGATTCGAACCCGGGACCTCTCGAGTCGGCGACACCATGAAACCCGGCGTGTAAACCACTCAGCCACGGTCGTCGAAAAGGTCGTTGAAATATGTATTTGTACATGTATGTACAAATACATATTTCAGTTCTAGCTATAAGAGAAAGAGAGAAAGAAAATGGATTAAGTCTTATCTTAGTCGGAGAAGCCAGCTAGTTGCAATTAAGGGTTATTTGTCAGCACCGCTCGTTGTCACCTCTGGTGTGCCCCAGGGATCGCACCTCGGGCCCCTTTTTTTTGACGTTTTCATAAACGATCTTATAGAACGCTTAACGTGCCCATGCTTGCTCTATGCGGATGATCTCAAGATGTTTATGACAATAGAAAACCAGAATCATGCGGAGGTTCTGCAGGAAAATCTGAACATCCTCGACCAGTGGTGCACTAGAAACGACATGCTATTAAATGTTGACAAATGTTTTGTCGTATCCTTCACTAATAAAAAGCACCAACTTCTTTATGACTACAAATTGCATGGACATACTCTCGAGCGAAGGAATGTTGTCAGGGATCTTGGTGTCTTCTTTGATGAGAAGCTTACTTTCCGAACTCATTATGATCACATAATAAACAAGTGTAATCGCACACTTGGTTTTATTTTGCGTCGTACCAAAGGCTTCAAGAATCCAGAAAGTCTAATTTACTTATATAAAACTCTTGTAAGAAGTGTTCTCGAATTTAATACCGTCATATGGTCACCGTTTTACAATGTTCATGTGCAGCGCATAGAAGGAGTTCAACGTAGATTTCTCAGGATACTCTGCTATCGATATGGGTTTCACAGAAAAATTAAGCGTTACGAGGACAGGATGACAAGGTTTAATATGCAGTCCCTTGAGTCTCGTCGTAAGTATTTTGATTTAAACTGTCTATATAAAATCGCTAACTCGCACATGGATAGTCCATCGCTTCTCTCGGTTCTGAATTTTAATATTAGATACAAGTCTCGTAGTCCTAAATTTTTTGTGCTTCAAGTATTCACTAACAATACTTCCTATTACAATCCAATAGTCAGGATGTGTCGTGCTTATAATGAGTTAGTTGGTGTGCATAAGAATGTGGATTTGTTTAGTCTCAATCCGAATCAATTTAAAAAATGTGTTCTAGAAATCGTAGGCCAAGCGCTTTAATATAATAAGTTTTTTTTTTAACCTTATTTATTTAATTAAATATGTACTTGATAATATCTTATTTAATTGATTTGCTAATGTTCTGTTTTTATTGTAATGTAATATAATTTCATAAATGTAATATATGTAATACATATATTTAAATCAATTGTAAGTAATTTTATCTAATCTATAGTATTATGTGTGTTATGCATGTTAAGTGTTGCAATTTTGATCGATTCCTCAATTATTATAAGTTAGTACTTTGTTGATTGTAACATGTTATGTATACCGAATAAATAAAATAAATAAAATGTGTGCACGCACTGCTTTCTCTTGCTTATATCTCTCACTCAAATCTCGTTCGCCTCGCCAGAACACACTTTTGGTAACGCGTAACGCATTCGCCAACTTTCCCCCCCCCCCCCACGTCAAGCGTGCGTAAAGAAGTTTCATTTCAAAAAGTATCCTATGTCTCATTTCTTTGCGCTTGGAGCTCGATGGCGTGGGTGGTTAGCGCGTTCGGCTGCGATCATTGAAGTTAAGCAACTCGAAGTGGTCGGTCATTGGATGGGTGACCAAAAATTTACTATCTCGCGTTCCTCCGTTCTTCGGAAGGCATGTTAAGCCGTTGGTCCCGGCTGCATCTGCAGTCGTTATCACCCGCCAATCTGCACTCCCTATTCCATCCATAGGGATGGCCCGTGCCCCAGCAGTGGGGGCATTAATGATGGCTGATGTCTCCTTTCAGGTCATTAACTATACTCCAAGACACATATATTTTAATTTTTGACTTATATGGTTTTGACGCTCCCTAGCTAAAAAAAAACTGTTACATTGGTTTTTTTTAAAATATATAATTATTAAGAAAATAAGATATGATAATAATACTTTATTGCACAACAGTAACATAAATAACACGAATAAAATACAAATACAAGACAAAACAATTACAGTTGCACAAAAGGCGGTCTTATCGCTAATCAGCGATTTCTTCCAGACAACCCAATGAGCTGGAAAAAGTAGAAAGCACAATAATAATAATGAGGGAGGTTGTGCGGAAAACTAGACAAAAGTTTTGTAAGTAGTGAATTGAAAATAATTAAAAAAAATGGGTGCGTGTACTTATGTAGGCGCGTGAGAAGTTATCCTTCTTTGGCATCGTTTAAAATTAGTTTTTAATTGCATGCAAATAATTAATTACAATAAATTAATAAAAAGTCTGGAAAAGGACACAGTCAATAAAGTTCAGTTTTAATTTGAAAAAATAAATAAATAATCAAAATATTCAATTAAAATCGCTACTGAATATAATTTATTAGAACATATGTGATTTGCACTTGTATGAAACTCAAACACGTATTCCGAATATACAAACTAGAAACATGTGGATAAATATTATAAATATGAATACCTATAACTGTTACTTTATTACAAAAAATAAAGATGTGGTTTTTGGTTCTACTACACCAATGGTCAAGAGATGGCGCTGTAGTCTCCTGAATCGCGCTTTGGTTCCGTTGTTCCAGATTAATAAATACTTTTGATAGGCCTTCACAATGCAGTCGTTAGCACCCACTAAATAGAGATTCTATTTCTATTTTGTTGGTAGATTTTCTTAATGTGCGGTAAACACAAAAGTAACAGCATGATGTTGGTCGAGCGACCAACTTCATGCTGTTAATTTTTTGTGTTACAGTGATGCGCGCGCATCTTAAAATTTCACTCTCATCATTTTTTCATAACGCGCCTAAAGAAGTATAACTTCAAATAAACGCACATATCGCAATATAATGCAACAGTACTATTACCGTAGCAATATTTTAATGAAAATCTTGCTCATCTGACAAGAAATGCTCCTTAACTAGGGATTTGAAACAAGCTAGAGTTTGGGCACGCCTAATCTTTTCCGGCAGAGAATTCCATAGTTGGATGGCACGTATGGTGAAGGAGTCATACGCCTTTATATTATACTATCCGTGCCCCGCGGTTTCATCCGCGTTTTTCTGGTTTCCGTAGAAATACCGAGATAAAATATATAGGTACCAACTCTTAACATCTTACACACGTGATAACTTTTAAACGAAATATCCGATTGAGATGAAACAAAAAGTATTTTACTTCTACATAAATACTCTTGATAACATAATGCTTAATTTCGATAAAGATTAATATTACGATACATATTTAACGTAGTTTTTTTTTCTTCAGACGATTTAATAATTATTTTGAACACAAAATCGGTTATTGTGATTAAACCATGGTACCTAGCTAGATATATGTTCTCGCGGACTTTTTTGTAGGTCTTAATGGGATCTACAAACCCGTAGTACATCATTTTGTTCTATTGTCAATAGTTTTTGCAGCGCACGTAAAATACTTGTATTAGAAAATAGCAATTCTATTACGGATCCCTAATTTTAAAAAAAATGTGTGCGTGTACTAGTGTACACACGTAAGAAGTGAAACTTCTTTATGGCCTTATTTTTCGAAAAATGATCTACATGCAACTTTCCAGAAATTGGTTAAATAAAGTTAAATTAGATAAAGTTTAAACAAAAGGATTTTATTATCATAGACATGAATACAAATTACTGCCTATGAAACTGTTATGATTACACGGCTCAGTAATCTAAGGCACATGTTCCACCTCCGACGATGAACGATAAGCGAGTAGAAACTAGAAACGAATTGGCAGTCCTGAGTTAAAATGCACGCGCACGGCTATTGACAGCCAAGCCAGCTTGTAGTAGCCAGCTTAGCAGTCTCGCTGAGCGAGTATCGCTGAGCGAGAATAGCTGAGCGAGTATCGCTGAGCGAGTATCGCTGAGCGAGTATCGCTGAGCGAGTACCGCTGAGCGAGTATCGCTATGCGAGTTTGGCTGAGCGAGTCTTATCTTTAATAACTATTGTCACTCAGCTACAAACGAGTAGAGAGAGTTCTCGCCGGCGACAGTGTGATCATTCAGCTATCAACTATTAATATAAAAAAAGATGGCGCGTAACGGAAAAATGTGACGCGTAACCGAAAAATGTGACGGTAAAATTTTTTCCAACGCCGATAAAGAAGTTTCACTTCAAAAATATAGCCTTCCTCGATAAATGGACTACCCAACACTGAAAGAATCATTCAAATCGGACCAGTAGTTCCAGAGATTAGCGCGTTCAAACAAACAAACAAACTCTGCAGCTTTATAATATTAGTATAGATTATTTCCACCCCAAATTAATAAAATTTTTGCTATAGACAATTGAAACTTAACGCTAAGTGGACCGATAGATGTGTCTGGAAATGTACCATATTTCATCCAAATCCGTTTAGCTGTTTTAGCGTGATTGTGTAACATACACACTTTCGCTTTATTAAATGAGAATTATCAAAAATCTAATGTTAATGAACAAAACTTAAAAGTACCCCTAGCATGAACTAAAATCGAATTTGAATCGTTTGCGAGTCCGAAATGTCATTGTCAAATGTTAGTACAGTCAATCTGTCGAAAAAAATATCGTTTCAGTGAAAAAAAAAACCTAAAGGGTAAGTCTAGTTTTTTCTGTTTCCAAATGACGTCAGTAAGCCACCTTGGCGATGGGCATGTTCAAATTTTTCATACCTGCGCAATTTATAACTTGAAAACGGTAAGTAATACAAAAAAAATGTTAATACAAAAGTTGTTGGTAATTATGTACGAAACAACTTAGCCATTTAAAGTTTTCCATTAAAATGATATTTTCAGGGTGAAAAAGTGAAAAAACACTTTTTTTGAGACTTTAGCGCCACCTACAATGCGCATTTTTTGTTGTACGAGATTGCAACAATGACATAAATTGTAGTACTCAACGCCCTCTACAATTATGGTCGAAAAAAAAGTATCTAAAATGCATACAAAACAAGAAAAATGCGTTTCAAAAAAATTTTGACGGTTTTTTTGAGTTTTTCAAAAAACGCCTACGAGTTGAACATGCTCATCGCCAAGGTGGCTTACTGACGTCATTTGGCAACAGAAAAAACAAGACTTACCCTTTAGGTTTTTTTTTCACAACTCAACCTACAGATTGACTGTACTATGTGTACTGATTTTCAGTTCTCGTTACGTACTTTGTGCCGCTGCTGTTCAAGTTTCCATACAAAATTTGACAATGACATTTCGCACTCGCAAACTATTCGAATTCGATATT
This sequence comes from Chilo suppressalis, assembly GCA_902850365.2. NCBI lineage: Eukaryota > Metazoa > Arthropoda > Insecta > Lepidoptera > Crambidae > Chilo > Chilo suppressalis. The sequence goes on from OU963919.1 coordinate 13,847,907, forward strand.
GGTTCGTGCGAAGGGTACAGTGGTACAAGCCCGAACTTAGCCAGCACCGTAATCATTTCACATCGTCCAAATTTCTATGAGAACTAAGCGGCACCCTCTACCGGGCGTAAGAATAAACTAGCTTTTTCCATAAAAAAATGACCTCTTTCTGAATTTCTCAGAGACGCCAATTCACTGTTAAATCTCATTAAAGTTATCGCTGTATGTTTAGTTAGTGTCCCAAAAAGGAGGTAGAATTGGTGATCTTGAATCTCATTGACAAATTGGTATCTTATATATAAAATTCTCGTGTCACAATGTTGGTTACCATACTCCTCCGAAACGGCCTGACCGATTTTTATGAAATTTTATATGCATATTCCGTGGGTCTGTGAATCGGCTACTATCTATTTTTCATATCCTTAAGTGATAATGGTTGTCCACCTGTAACGTAGTGTTCTGAAACCTACAAAGCGACTTCGCGACAAAATTCAAACTATTGGGTATTGAAACGCAGTGTTCTCATATGGGTTAGGAGGAATGAAATCCCAGAAAATTGATAGAACACTACGTTACACACCCCTAAAAATTTATTGGACAATATTTATATATCAATATAATGTGGTATTAAAAAATACATACAACCCTAAGGCGTTGAGCAGACGACGGGGCGGGGCGGGTATTTTGTCCGCGAAGCAATAAAGACCGCGTCTGCCCGTCGATGTCTGCGGCTGCCCGCGCCGCGTACACAAAGCACACGACGGGCAGAGGCGGTCAGTTCAGGACGTTCGTTCTAGTGAATAGTCCATGCCCGCCCCGCGCCGCCGTCTGCATTACTGCATATAAACTGGTTTGTATGATCCACGGCGGGCAGCCGCGGACATGCCGCGCCGCCAGTGCCCGCCGGGCACCCAAGGCGTGGTCTTTTTGCCCTCTGTGTGCGTTTGAAGTATAGGATTCACTTTGTGCTATTATTCGCGGCGAAATTGACCGGCCCGCCCCGCCCCGTCGTCTGCAAAGTGCCTAAATTTTATCTTCTACCACCTGCCCCTATGTTTATGGCGGTACGAAGTTCGCTGGGTCAGCTAGTAAATATATATTCCTCACAAAGGCTGTTGTTACCTCTTAGTGGTGAAAGTAACTTTGCTACGTGTTTAGTCAAACGGTATGTTGGTGAGTCGATCTGGCTTACAATAGGGTATTTGACAGTATTAAAAATAAAGTGCCAATTGTTAGCATCTGTGTTTAGAATGAATATTGGCAGGGGTTTTTACTATTTTTACAAAAAAAAAATATTCATTATTTTACTAAAAAACCCTCGAAAAAGATATTAGTTTTCTTACCTAGTGTCACGTGACCCAAAACGCTTGGCGAAGCAACGGATTGGCGAAGCCTAAAATGACGTCACACACAAGTAAAGTTCCGGTTAAGGGACATTACATTGTATCGTTTGACGTTTTAATAACAGTCGTGTGACGTCATACACTAGTAAGACGCCATATTGTCCAGAGAAACGTTTTCGCGGTAACTTAAAAATTGAGTTTTTGACATGGTTATTTTTACTGAAATACACAACAGAATGATGAATATCCACTTTTTACGGACTTCATAAACATTAGTCAATAACGTGAGATCGTTGCCTTAAACTTTTCAAATACCCTATTGGACATAGTGTACTTTCGTCTTTCAAATGAGAATGAAAAAATAACAGCTCCAATAGGTGTAAAAATTAACAAGTGTCTTTATTAATTAAAACAACATTTAACTTAACAAACACTGGCGGGTTATGCGATTAGAAGTTCAACGCGTCGGCTGAGAGGCGCAGGCGGCGGGACGGCAACTCCCAGACACGCAGCAAGCTCGCACTGTCCCCCGCCGCGATACGGCACGATCTGGAATACAATCAATAATAAAAAATGGATGCGTGTAACTTATGTACGCGCGTGAGAAGTTATACTTCTTTAGCATCATTAAAAATATTTTTTAATTGCATGCAAATAATTAATAATTACAATAAAATAATAAAAGGACTGGAAAAGGATAGTTAACACAGTCAATTAAGTTCAGTTTTAATTTGAAAAATTAAATAAATATTCAAAATATTCAATTAAAATCACTACTGAATTTAAGTTATTAGTCCATATGTAATTAGCACTTGTAAGTAACTAAAACACGTTGTCATCATCATCATCATCATCATCAGCCTATTAATGTCCCCACTGCTGGGGCACAGGCCTTCCCTATGGATGGAATAGGGAGATTGGGCCATGACCCACCACGCGGGCCCAGTGCGGATTGGTGGGTGCTAACGACTGCAAATGCAGCCGGGACCAACGGCTTAACGTACCTTCCGAAGCACGGAGGAGCTCGAGATAGTAAATTTTTGGTCACCCATCCAATGACCGACCACTGCGAAGTTGCTTAACTTCAACGATCGCAGCCGAACGCGCTAGCCACCTGCGCCATCGAGCTCCTCACGCTGACACACACGCTGACACACACGCTGAAACACGTTGTGTCTATATAGAAACTAGGAACATGTGGATAAATATTATAAATATGAAAACAGTGATCAGAGGCGACGAGCGTGCCAACATTGTTTTTGACAACGCGATCATCTTATGGAGCTCCGTGGATCGTTCAAAGTATCTACCACAGCTCTCATACGATTAAGCATAGAGTTTATCAACCGCTCTATGAAATTTTGAGGGATCATCTCCCATTCCTCTTCTATGGCAGTTTTCAACTCCTGCATCGTTTGGGCAACTGGCTGACGAGCCCTAACACGTCTTTTTAGCTCGTCCCACATGTGCTCAATGGGGTTCATGTCTGGGCTTCTGGCTGGCCAGTCCATAACTGTGATGTTCACATCCCGAAGATATTCCCTGACGATGCCGGCCGCATGGGCTCTTGCATTATCATGCATAAAAAGGAAATTTGGGCCCACATAGTCCGCGTATCACGTGGTATCACGTGAGGTTCTAAGCACTCACGAATCTACCTTTCAGCATTTAATGTTGGCAGCCGTGGTCCTGTAACAACCTCAAGTTGAGTTTGGGCGGCGACTTCAGGTGAAGTATCCATAGATTATTGATAGAACCTCACCTTAATGTTAAGAATAAATAATGTTTGTTGCAAAACCAAAGATATCAATCACTTTTTCAAGAATTAAATCCAAGTAAACCAATAAAACCAAGTTTTCTTAGTATTCGATTGTTTCATATCAACAAACAGGCTCCAAATTGCCTTTTGTTTCTTTAAATTCTGTGTTCGAAATTCAAAAAAAGACTATTGAATGAAATTGTGAATGTGCCAGGTTCAAAACTGCATAAAAACTTTTTGCTCGACCTAATATAAAATTTTAGCTAGGACCAAACGAAACTGAAAATACAAGGTGGGCCAATTGATGTGTCCAGAAGTGTATTTGCATTTTCGCCTATTCGCGCCTAAGTCTCTTTAAATGAAATTTGGTATAGGCATCGTTGAGTTGAGGAAATGGCATAGGTCTTTGACCTAAAAAATCATTCTCTAAAGGGGTGGAAAATTGAGAAACCAAATTTTACACTCAGACGAATTCGCCGGCACACACTTGTTTTTCTGTACACACGGACAACCGAACAGCAGGCCAATTATGCTCGCTAATTGTGATATTGTTTTGATGTCTATTTCACATTACGTATTACGCTCTCCGAAAAATGCGATATCAAAGTGACATCAACTTATGCTATGATGATGATCAACTCTTTAAAATGATATCAACTTAAATGCGTATTACGTTCAACTTTTTGACTTAAAATAGTATCGCATAAACGTCAAAAATGTGATACAGGATATGATATTGATATGATCTTGATGTGACATAGGAATGTTTCATAATACCATATAAAAACAATGTCAACTTGGCATCAACATCATATTGACATCACATTAGGATTTTATTACTGAAGCATAATTGACCCGCAGATCAACTGTAGTAAGTGATCACCGTGGCCCATAGACAGGGCCTGATCTAGAAATGTCGCAACTCCGGGCAATTTTTTTTACCGCTTTTTAGTGACGTAACTTGCGGCTGACTCACCTGACTCTAAATCAATTTTGCCGCTCTGGGCAAAAGCCCAGCTCGCCCCCCATTGGATCGGGCCCTGGCCATAGACATCTGCATGGGTGACGACAGTAGTTATAATATAGTCAGTATTGCCTGGTCTCCAGATATTACAGGAGATCTCCTGTTTTTCTGAAATTTCTCCTGTTCTACTGTTTTTGTACATGAATCTCCTGTTTTTCTTAAAACACGATTTTCTTTTTTAATAATGTAGGTAACCTTATTAATTTTAAAATAAATGCTATTGTCTAAAAAAACACTAGCTTTGTGGGGCGGCAGAAGCTACAGAAACACAGTCGTTACTGGTCTTAAGTTTATCTTCATTTGATTTACCAATTCAAGGGGGGGGGGGGGGGGGGGGGGGCAAATCGGAAGAAGTACGCCTCTGCATCTACTGTTTTTCTAGTAGCTCTTTCCCCGATTTTTAAAAAATCGGATCTGGCAACACTTTATATAGTAGACTAAGTGATTATTCATTAAACTAGCAGATAGCGCTAGTCTAATTATTTCAAAATAAAAATCAAGACAATCGTGTCTCGTCTCTACTTGAGACAACTAAATTTACAAAAAGTCTCGGTATTTGGATATACGAGACGTCTCGGGACTCAAACAAGGGTGGATCCAGCTTTGGCGCTAGGGGGGGGGGGGGTCATATAGTCGTGGTCAAGTCACAGTGCGTCATGACCGCCATGACCCCCCCCTCTGGATCCGCCCTTGGACTCAAAGCCAAATAAAATAAACGTTGTTCGATTCTTGAGGGTATCTCAGATACCCAACTATAATGCGGCTGAAAAACCGTGAATAAATAAGGGCGTCTACTAGGGTACCCAGAGGCGTGTCGCCCGGTCCACTCGTTGGGCCGGGCCGGCCCGAGGGCGTCCCGGTGAAATGGCGCACACAGGCGCCGATCCCGAGACGCACCCCTCAAGGGCGTAGGAGGGTACCGGTGGTGTTTAGTGGGTAGGACCGGGGACCGGAGAGTCCCACACAAGGGCGGATCCAGGGGGGGGGTCATGGGGGTCATGACCCCCCCTGGGCTGGGTACAGATGGACCAAACCCAAGGGGATTTTATTTAAGTATTTTCAATATTTAATATACCACGACTATATGACCCCCCCCTGGCGCCAAAGCTGGCTATATGACCCCCCCCTGGCGCCAAATCTGGATCCGCCCTTGGTCCCACACACATCGCGCGTCTAGTCAGCGCGCGGTATGGTTCGTAAATGGATTTTCCACCGTCAACAAAAAAAAAAGGGTAACCATTTTTTTTCTACAAAATATAGTAGTTTCAAAGCTGTTACCTTTAAAAACATAGTAGATGTCAAAAAAAATAGTATGTGGTTAGAATATGTACTTAATTTTTTCAATGGCTATTCTTTGCTGCTCTGCGCCATGATAAATATTTATTTTTAAGATTTTTACTGACAAATGTCGGCTTTACGCAAAATATAGTAGCTGGCCTATTTTTTTTTCAGGAATATAGTATTAGATCCTCTAAAGCAAGCCATACACGCTAGGGTTTACCTGTACAGATAAAACGGAGCGTGTATATCACATAACTGCGCAGGTTTTCACGCCTGTGCATGCAACTCGAATTTTGATATTTTCTACCTGTGCAGTACCCTTAGTACGAGTTTGAGGTCACGCAAATTAATATATTTTTCGTAATTGTAAATTATACTTCTATGTCCATTTTGGGGGAAAGTAACCAAATATTCTTAAAGGAGATTGCTCAAATTGGCCCAAATGCAAAAAAAATATTGACATACACGGTAATTCTTGGCTTAATTTATAATTTAATTTACAGTCATTAGATTTCAACGGACACCTTTGTATATATTACTTTTGATAGGACTTTCAATTTTGCAGTTTGGAAAACATACGAATCATTTTTAATGGCTATAGGTGTAGTAACAATCAGGCAAAGACTGGTCGAAGACAACTAAACAATTATATAACATAAAAACAAATCTATTTTGTAAAGATCGATAAAATAAATCAATTTTTTATTACACTGTGGTATTAATATCCACAACTATATTATCATTTTCACTACATGCAAATGTGCTCAGACAATTATTATAGATGGTAGGCGGCATCATAAAGTCTATTGCCATACAGTTTTCCCCAAACACCTCCATAAACACATTATAATCTGTATATATGTTAGATTTTAAGGTATCTATCTATGGACCTACGTTGCCTGACTATAAATTAATAAATAAATAAAATTACAAGGTGTGATACACTAAAAATCTAAAATATAGCTATATTAAAAACATAACAAAAATAATGAAGCTAGTAAATATATGGCTATATAACCTAAAGCTCTTAGCTTTCTTTGGTTAACGAGAGTTTAAAAATTCTCTCTAATCTGTGGCTCATTCACAATCATCACACAGTTTCTGTCACAGAGTAGGTACCTTATTATAACCGGAAATGCATAGATGACACCTGATTTTAAAAGTTACTCTTATGCATTAACTTTAAAAACAGGCAACTATCTGTTAATCTACATGCTCTATATACCTGAATCTAATCCATAATAAATTCGGTACTTGGCTTGATTTCCTTAGTTTACTATATAACTTATTTGTTTTTTATTATTTTAATATGTTCTGTGTATGTGGTTTATAGAAGTTCTCAGGGGTGTCCGTGAATAATATTCGTTTCTATAGTAATTTATATATAATTTCGAATCTAGGAAACAATTTTTCATGATTATTGGTCTTTAGGCAAAACATGTATGGAAGCTGAGCAATCTCCTTTAAGAAGACGCAAATGATTTAATAATGGAATTTAAACACTGTTTATTTGTATTGAAACGAAAACAATAGAATCAGTACAATTAGTACGAGTGAAAAAACTATCATAGTTTTCGTCATTGTAAACCCGTACTAGGGGTAGTACAGTTTAACTGTGCAGGCAAAACTGAGCGTGTGTGGCGGTCGTCTGCGCAGGCGTCAGTTGTCCGGTGACTGTTAGAGCGATCGGGGTCATGGTTTCAACTGAAAGTTTGTGCAGGTTTACCACTAGGTGTATGGTATCTACTAAACTCAAGTTAACCTGTGCAGTTGACCTGTACAGGTAAACCTGTCAAATATACCCTAGCGTGTATGGCATGCTTTATAAAGTAGGATCCTATATTATACAGTAGGGTTGGCAACCCTAGCGTGCACTGTCTTCGGACGTCCGCTCCGCGTCATCCTGCTTAAGGCAGCGCACGCCCTAAATAACGAATAAATAATAAAATGCAGAAGCGTATCTCACCCGCTCTGGTTAACCGCGAGCGCTGTAACCGTCCCAGCCGCCTCAAGCCCGTCGACGGGCAGTAACCGCGCGGCTGCCGCGTCGTACAGCCGTACCCGCACCGGCGCCGCGCCGCAAACGCCCAGCACTAGCACGCTCGGCGACTGCGGCACCCACGACATGCACGATACAATAATGTCCAGGCAGATTACCTGTGGGAATAACATCAACAGCCTATTACGACCCTACTGCTGTCAGGGACAGTAGCCCCATAGTGTGCCTCTGCCACAGCCGTGAGGACCTTGAGACCATATACGGGGGCGTAACTAGAGGTTAATAGTATAATGAGGAGCTCGATGGCGCGAGTGGTTAGCGCGTTCGGCTGTGATCGTTGAAGTTAAGCAACTTTCGCAGTGGTCGGTCATTGGTTGGGTAACCAAAAATCTTCTATCTCGATTTCCTCCGTGCTTCGGAAGGCACGTTAAGCCGTTGGTCCCGGCTCCAATTGCAGTCGTTAGCACCCGCCAATCCAAGCTGACCCACCACATGGGGTCAAGGCCTAATCTCCCTATTCCTCCTACTCCTTATATCCATAGGGAAGGCCTGTGTTTAGGGTTGCCACCCGCACTTTATTATGAAGTAGTGTACGTTATTTCGGGTAATTGTATACTCTCTCTATACTTTGTGCCAACAATAAAGTACGCGAAATACTTTATTTGATGTGATTTGATTGCTTGGGGATTCATTTTTCATAAATTTACAAAAAGAGGAGAAGAACAGATTTATAATACGTCGCCCTTAGTTCATTCCTGCAACATTATCGCGGCTGTATGGCTTTAAACAATTGTCTTTCCCATTGCGGATAAGAATTACAGATATTTAGAAGCCCCAAATTATTTATTCAAAGTTGCTAGAAGCAACGCAAAAATAAAAAGTACTTTATTTTGGACACATTGTACTTTTTTTCTATATTTAATATCCAAATGTACTATATATGGACATAAAAAAGTTGGCAACCCTATCTGTGTTCCAGCAGTGGGGATATTAATAGGCTCATGATGAATAGTAATAGCTTTATGTGGCATTGCCAAAAAATGTACTTTAAGGTAGGGCATTGGCCCTTTTTTTTATGACGCCGGCTAAACTCTGTTTAGTTTAGTGCAGTCGTGAGCAGGATGGCCCGCGCGTGGGGGCTGAGTACGCGGCCTAGTGGCCATAATACATTTTTTTATGTCAAATGGGTGGCATACAAGCAGTGGGGTAGCGTAGTGGGGACGGCAGGGGCGGCCCGCCCCAGGCGGCACTTCTTAGGGGCGGCAAAATTTTACAATAAATAATAAAAATATTTCAACCATTTAAATAAGAGGGCGGCAAAATTGTCCTTCGCCCCGGGCGGCCGACGCCCACTGTAAGCGGCCACTATAACCGATAGACGCAATACCAAAATATCACTCGAGCCATTGCCTACCCTGACACAATCCTACCCTGTGGAGCCCTGGAACCTTACTCAGCGACAGAAACACAACACCACAACAACACCAATTTCACTGTGATCTTCTGTAAGATGGAAGTAACTTCCCCAAACGGGCCCTCCACCTTGCCATTTAAATAAAAGTCTTTAAAAACTCTAACCTTCAAAGGACTGGGCTGGTTGATATCATAGACGCGCAACTCAGAATCCATAGACACGGAAGCGAATATCCCGGGCCTCTGGAAACTGAACACGATGTCCAGCACGCAAGTGCCATGACTATCCAAAACGTCAAACACCGGGTCCGCCATCTTGGAATCTACTATTTGCTGTGCATTCTTCACGCGACACAGAAACAAACTCCCAGTTCTCGTGCCAACCACGAAAATATCATCAGCCACCTTCTCATCAAAAGGTTTCAAAGGGCAACTCTTAATAAAATCGAAGCAACTTATATCGGGAGCTGCTAACTTCTTAGAACCGTTTATCACGTAGCAGATCACGCTCTCGAACACTTTTGAGGTGGAATTCACTTGCCAAACATTGATGGTTCCATCGGATCCGGCCGATATCAGAATTTGGTCGGCCGCACCGCGTCTTTTGCCAGTGTTTTGGATTTGCATTGTCAGAAAGCGGTTAGCAAGCGCTGCGTCCGCCCAATGGAGCGCTGTAACCGGCCGGGACCCGTGACATCCCGCCGGAGAAGTCAACTGCATGCCTTCAGTTTGACTGAACGAATCCCTGAGATTGCACAATACCACTTCGCCAGAATTCGTCGCGTACGCCAGCAACGCGGCAACGGAAGGGTGATACTTCACGATGGTGACACAATTCTTCTCAGTAATGTCCATGTACTTCACCAGCTTATCGCCAGCTGTGCGTTTCACAGTATAAACCCTGATCAAGCCTTCGTGATCACACCATATTTCGTGCTGCGTTTGTCCAAGGGAAACGGCCAAGTTGTTGCCAGCGCTGCTCCAGGATAAAGACAGGATAGTCGCAGTTTTATGGTCGCCGCTCCCTAAGCCTGGTGTGTTTTCATTAACTTGGATCTCTTGTAACAGCTTGGCTGTCACCAATTCCTCTTCGTCGGAATCTGAAGATACGTAGTTTTCTGTGTCGTTTTGATCCAACTGTTCCAACATGCCTGGCACGACTCTTCTGAGGAATGCGTTCAGTCCAGGAGGAGGGTACTCCTTCAGAATGTCATCTTCAGCATGGAGTTCCTCAGGGGTGGCTGTTGAGCCGCAGCTTTTCGTGAAGTTGGTTTGAGAACCAACACCGCACTCTCCATATTCGCTAGTTTGAGTCGAACTTGTGGTTTCGGGTCTTTTCGATTGGCTCACGGAGTCGAAACCGACCGCATCGCCGTCGTAACCGCTCAAATTGGACATTTTAACCACTTTACCGGCAAGTAAAATATCCCGTGTATTGAGTTTGATTGAGGTTATTGTATTTTGTTTGTTACGTCGAGTTGCTATGGCAACAGTTGCAGCTGTCTTGTTATTTACGATGTATTTACGATTTACGTATAGACTGGCCGGTATTATAAGGCGGTAAGATTCCACGTTAAGGCCACCTTTACACTTGTAAGTTGATTTCGTAAAAATGTAAGTAACTTACGGCTGCATTTACACTAATAAATAAACTTACAGTCAATAATGCTTACCTTGCTGGTGGTCTTTGTTTGCCAAGTACAGTACAAGTGTTAAGGCATCATAATTCATGATAAAGTTCAAAGTATAATTAATGTATATATAATAATATAATGGTGTCGATTCTAGCATGATTCTCTAAATCTAAACTTAAATTTGACAGCAGTATATCCTTGTCATTCTCTATACAGAATGAAAAGGACAGACTGATGTTAAATTTAGTTTTAAGTTTAGAGAATCACGCCAGAATCGGCACCAATATAGATCTTATGGACATGAGTGATTAAATAATAAAGGATGTATCAGTTTGCTATATTGTCAAATAATAAATAAATTTGGGTGCGTGTACTTAAGTACGCCCGTGAGAAGTTATACTTCTTTTTGGAATTATTAAAAAATAGTTTTCAATTGCATGCAGATAATTAATTACAATAAGATAATAAAAGGATTGGAAAAGGATAGTCAACGCAGTCAATAAAGTTCAGTTTTAATTTGAAAAATTTAAGAAATAATCAAAATATTCAATTTAAATCACTACTGAATAAAATTTATTAGCACATATAAATTTCGCATTTGTATAACATTATAACACGTGTTAAGAATATAGAAACTAGAAACATGTGGATAAATATTATAAATATGAAAACAGTGATCAGAGGCGACGAGCGTCCCAACATGTGCGACTAAGAGATCCTATTACTATTTTGTTGGAAGCTTTTTTTCGAGACTTACGAGTAATGTGCGGTTTAGCGGCCGACTTCATGGTGTTACTTTTCTGTTACAGTGTTGCGCGCGCATCTTAAAATTTCACTCTCATCATTTTTTCATAACGCGCCCGCGGCTAACTTCATTATGTAACTTTTGTGTTACAGTGATGCGCGCGCATCTTAAAATTTCACTCTCATAATTTTTTCATAACGCGCCTAAAGAAGTATAACTTCAAAAATTGTTTTTTTATACGCCCTTGATAACATAAATATTTTCTTGCTCTTACATAGCAAGTGTGTATATTGCCTCCTATTAACCATACATTTTGAGGTATATCGTGTCCGGTAAGTGGAATTAAAAATATATTTTCGTTCACGTCTGTCTAGCTTTACTGTGTCAGCGATTTGGGATATTACATCACTTTGGCATAACAACAAATAAATCTTCATTACATTAAACATCGTTTATAGCACAGTGTGACCTAAACCCGCACTTTACGCACGCTTTTCCGTGACCTAAGTTGCCTATTTCTGCACGGTGTGTAAATGAATTGACCAACTTCACTCATGTAGAATTAGTACATTACGATACGCGTAACTTAACTTTACTATGCCAATCAAGGAATAAACGTTCATGGATACATTGAAATTCTATTTTGTTGTAATGATATTTGATTTTTTCCTTTTATAAATATACTTTCAAAATGGTAATCTGAACCGGAATTCTTTCTTTTCAGAGTTTGACTTGCAGTCTGTATTGCAATTCTTTGTGATTGCAATACATGAATTTTATTTTCAAAACACTAATCGCATCCCTCGGAGGGGCCTCGCTCCGCTCGGGCGCTAACTTCACGCCGTGCAGTAATAGGCAACTTAGGTCACGCGTATCGTAATGTACTATTCTAATAATATATCGCATATTTCTTTCCTAGGTTTTCACGTATATCACTCATCAAATATATTAATTAAATTAGCTAATAAATTCAAGCATAGACAATAAAGTTTCAAAAATCTTCCAATGAAATATCCGAACGCTCAATAAGTCTTTCGAAGGTAGCTCGACAAAGTAAATAAAAAATTTATTTTTCCGACGACGCATTCCTGAAAAGGATGCGAAACGTCAATAAATAAATAAATTCAGTGCAGTGCAACCCCTTAAAACTGTTTTATTTAATATATCGCATGTGAAAATTTGCCCAGACCATGGTACTGTGAAAAATAATTTTAACTTTAAAATTATTTTCAGAGATGGCGCTGCCTTGCAGCTTAAGGAGTTGAGAAACTTCGACACGGCCGTCAGGGCCGCGGTAGCATAATGGTCAGTGCATCCGCCCGGATAGCGAAGGGTGCGGGTTTCCCTTCTGCTGCCTGGTCCACGGGAAACTTTTTCTCGAAAAATTTTCTTAAGTTTTATATTACAAGTTTGACTTATTTTGAGACTGAGTAAATACATTTTGGGAGTTTATTGGAATTTAATAGGATTATTGAGTATTGGGCATTTTTTTTGAGTGTGTATGCTGATGGTCGCAGATGACCTTTACAGCGTCACCGGGTTTGGGGACGGCGAGATCCTAACGGGGATCTCAAGCCGAGAATTGGCGATTGCCTCTAGAGATTACGATAAAAAAAAAGTTAGGTTAAGTACCTATATTCGATAAATAAAACAATACAGAACAAATATTACCAATTTTCGAAAGAGTTATAATAAAAGAAGGGTAACTTACCTTTGCATTTTGACGCCTCTCATTTCGACGGCAAAGTAATCATTATTTACTGCTAAATAATGAGCAACCATAAGTCCATCTATTTTAGGTAGGTTATCCGATTGTCCTTTATTGAAGTCTTCATCCATCGTTATAACAATTCACACAGCTAGAAGCGGAGAAAGAGTAGAAAACACTGCGGGACCTATTCACTGCTACAGCTGGGCGCAGCGCGGACTGCACAGGGAGCGTTGGAAAATGACGTCATCCGGGGTTTAATGACTTTGAATGCTTGTAAAATCAAAAGTACTTGGTATTTTTAAATAAAACAAAAATTAGTGTATATGGATATATAAAAACTTCACTGTGACGAAGTTTCAAGTGATTTTACGTACCTATGAACATTCCTCATTAGCGAGTGCCTCTAGAGGTATTCCAGGCGGATGGCATCTCCCCACGGGGGGAGTCTCCTCTCCGTCTGGAGCCTCTAGACCTGAGGGGGTCGGCTCAACTAGAGGGCGGTATTGGGCATATACGTATTGTCTTCTTATATGCAACACAGTATCAGCGCAAACTATAAGTACCTTCGGTAATCTCATGCATCGCGCTAGGATTGACAATATTATGGTGCTGGTAGCACGCGCTCGTATCTAGTTGTGTGTTTTCTTTTATTTAATTTAATAAACCGTCCACTGAACAGTTACAATTACTTTTCAAAGTGAAAGTTCTGTTCGGACGGGGTGTAAATAGAAAAATCCTATGGAAAATATAAAACGGCAATGCGTTACGAGCGTATATATATATATATATCTTTATATATATAATTCTTCTGTGAGTGTGTATGTCACTGAACTTCTCTTAAACGACTGGACCGATTTTGATGAAATTTTTTGTGTGTGTTCAAGGGGATCTGAGAATGGTTTAGATTCACAATTTTGTCCGCTGGACAACCCCTATTTTTTTAGGGCGGTACGAAGTTCGCTGGGTCAGCTAGTACATATATATATATATATATGTATGTGTGTGTGGGATGCGTGAGCAGCTATTTCCGACGAGCATGAAAATTGGTCCAGGGGGGGGGGGGGTCATGGGGGTCATGACCCCCCCTGGGCTGGGTACAGATGGACCAAACCCAGCAGGATTTTATTTAAGTACTTTCAATATTTAATATACCACGACTATATGACCCTCCCCTGGCGCCAAAGCTGGCTATATGACCCCCCCCCCCCCCTGGTGCCAAAGCTGGCTATATGACCCCCCCCCCCCTGGTGCCAAAGCTGGCTATATGACCCCCCCCCCCTGGTGCCAAAGCTGGCTATATGACCCCCCCTGGCGCCAAAGCTGGATCTGCCCTTGGGTCACTCGGCAATGGCTAAACGCTACGAGCGTCGTAATATATATTGTCTTGATGGAGCAGCTAGATGGCGCAGGTGGTTAGCGCGTTCGGCTGCGATCGTTGAAGTTAAACCACTTTGGTAGTAGTCAGTCATTGGATGGGTGACCAAAAGTCTTTTATCTCAAGATCTTCCGTGCTCCGGAAGACATGTTAAGCCATTGGTCCCGGCGCCATCTGCAGTCGTTAGCACCCGTCAATCCGCACTGGGCCCGCGTGGTGGGTCATGGCCCAATCTCCTTATTCCATCCATAGGGAAGGCCTGCCAGGCCAGCAGTGGGGACATTAATAGGCTGATGATGATGACGCTAATGTCCCGTGTGACTATATATCTTTATATATATAATTCTTCTGTGAGTGTGTATGTCACTGAACTTCTCTTAAACGACTGGACCGATTTTGATGAAATTTTTTGTGTGTGTTCAAGGGGATCTGAGAATGGTATAGATTCACAATTTTGTCCGTTGGACAACCCCTATTTTTTTAGGGCGGTACGAAGTTCGCTGGGTCAGCTAGTATATATATATATACATATATATGAGTGATGCGTGCGCTGCTCCCTTCCCGTATGCCTTATGCACCGCCTAATGTTAGGTTATTGAAGAAAACAAGTTTCACCTCAGATGGGTGCTCCGTGCACACCATTTTTTTTCTTACTCCATTTTAACCCAAAAAAGTTAAGGGGCCGTTCATAAAATACGTCACGCTAAAATAGCTTTTTCCGACCCCCTCCCCCCCTATTGTCACGCTGTGTCACACTTTCTGTGACCCCTCTTGAAATATTCCGTCCCCCCCCCTCCCTAAGTATGATTAATTTCAATTGATAGTACACAAATTTTAAGAATTTAAATATTTATTTAGTTTTTATGATAAAATTTAAATATATAAATATGCGCTAATGTCGAAAAATAAACATGAGTAAATATATCAGGTAACAATTTATTGTATAATAAAACTATATACGTTTGAATGTCTATATGTTTACTAAATACGAAATAAATGATTTTCTATCTTGATGAAAATTGAGAAAGAAAAATAGTTGAAAGAAATACTTATTTAATTTTTTTTTAATAAACGACGAACGTCACGTTGCCGTAGACCCCCCGTCCCCCCTTGTCACACTTAGCAAGCCCCCCCCCCCCCCCCCCCCCTTGTATGCGAACGTATTTTATGAACGGCCCCTAACAGACGTTCTCAAACGAATGGAACTCGCGGGTAGCGACTCCGTGAGCGGTGTCTATGTGTACATTTCTTTTGTACTATCCTATTTTGTGGTAAAAGTTTTCAATATCCTTAAAAGAGTGAGTTGAAAATAAAACAAATCAAGATGTTTTTAAATATACACAATATATTTATTTCTCTCGTCGCTCGCTAAGTTAAACTACATTGTCGGCGGTGCCTTAGGGCTCCTCCGTGGCCCCTAAAACTGCACCGCTATACGCCAGATCCCAATAATGTTCCACGCCGTGTTTCTGGAATAATTCCCGAGCTTGTTTCTCTGTAGGCATCACCTGTTAAAAAGAAAATCAAATTCAATATCGTTTATTCAGTCTAGGCTGTTACAAGCACTTGTGAATGTCGAAAAGCTACGCCAGAGGTTCGCAAATCTACAGCGGGAGACCTTGTACTGAGAAGAACCGGCAAGAAACTCAGCAAGGGCTGTTTTTTAAAATTCAGGAATCTCTTATCTATTAGACAAGTCCGTCCGTCCGTCCGTCTGTGGTGCTGTTTCAGCGGCCAAACCGTAAGAGATAGATAAAGAGAATATTTAAGTTATAAGTTAAGAATAGTCTGATAAGACTACAAACCGGATTTGAGTAACGTAGCACTTCCGGTTTCCGAGAAATCACGAATTTCAAACGAAACCACACAAAATCTCCGAAGTTCTCAATTAATTAAATACATTTTTTTTTAACTAAATAATTTCAAACGAAACCACACAAAATCTCCGAAGTTCTCAATTAATTAAATACATTTTTTAAATCAGGTTTTGGTGAACATTTGGTTCACTGATTTGCTAGTCATTAAAAATACACAAAAAAAATTATAACTCGAAATCTAAGAAAAAAATCGCGGAACATACATGGGGTATTTTCGGATACCCCCAGGTGCGAGGAATATAAAAAAAATTGTTGACGTCACTAGTTGGACCAGTCATATACAGGTTGTTACAAAAATACAAATAAAGCTTGAAGGGCGTTGAAGTACATCATATAAGGAGTCTTCTCTAATTTTCTTAAATATTTGCATGAAGTTTTAACCTTTTTAGAAGCAGCTATTTTTAATGATCCTCGGACGTGTCTTAAAATGATCGATATTTTTATTAATCATTAAAAATAACTGTTTTTATAAAAAGTTGTAACTTATGATTTTATTTTATTTTTAAGCATTTAACTGCTAGATGTTTAAATCTAAAGAAAAGTTTACTAGAAAAAAGGAAAGTTATAACTTCATGCAAAAATTTTAAGAAAATTAGAGAAGACTCCTTATATGATGTACTTCAAAGCCCATCAAGCTTTATTTGTGTTTTTGTAACATCCTGTATACATACATATTTATATATACGATTAATACCTACACAGATATAATAATAAATACCACAAAACTTACTTAAGAATACTATAATAAAACAAAATACTATTACAAATAACATTAATACTTACTAGCGGATAAAAAGAGCATTTGTATAAACACACACACACACGCACGCACATGCACACACACGGACACTCACATACACATACAGACACTCACGCAACCGCTTATAAAAAATATATAAATTATAATGATTAAAATATATAAGCACTGGTAAGGCTTGTGTTATAGGATACTAGGGTAACGGACAGAATACATATATTGTACATATATAAGTATATTTATATAGAAAAACATATTAAACATCCATGACTGGAGTACAAATGCTCGTATTCATCACACAAACATCTGCCCCCACCGGGATTCGAACCCGGGACCTCTCGAGTCGGCGACGCCATGAAACCCGGCGTACAAAGCACTCGGCCACGGAGGTCGTCAAACAATTAATGTGGTATCTTAATATTTTTTAGGATCTTTTTCTAGTAAACTTTTCTTTAGATTTAAACATCTAGCAGTTAAATGCTTAAAAATAAATAAAATCATAAATATAATTGCTATTTCTTCTTTCAAATGTTTAATACGTGAAAAAGTATTCATTTGACATTGTGGGTTGCCTACAATGCGAAGAGATAGCGCTGCCTTGCAGCTAAGGCTAGGAAAATTTCGACGCGGCGAATAGGGCCGTGGTAGCATAATGGTCAGTGCATCCGCCCGGATTGCGAAGGGTGCGGGTTCGAGTCCCGTCCGCTGCCTGGTCCGCGTGGTTTTTTTTCTAGTAAACTTTTCTTTACATTTAAACATCTAGCAGTTAAATTATGATTTTTGATTTGATTTTGAAGAACCTACCTTGAATTTGATATCTCCGAAGGACCGCTGTTTAGTGATCCCCTCCCACACCAGATGGCAGGAGTTAGGCACGTCCTGACCTTCTGTGTCCTTCACCGTGTCTTCCTCCCATTTGATGCGGTGCAGCATCAGTCTGTGAACAAAATTATATTCATCAAAAACTGCTTTCTGTAAAAACTTATGGGCCACGTGTCCCCGATCTGTACAGACAAACGAACAAACACAATTAACTTGTATACGTACAACACACATAATACGTCATGTCGAGAAGTAGGAAAGACAACAGGATATGTTAATGATGATGAAGATCACGCGAAGAGGTAAGTTTACCCACAGAGGTAAGGTCCCGCAGAGGTAAGTTTACCCAAAGAGGTAAGGTCCCGCAGAGGTAAGTTTACCCAAAGAGGTAAGGTCCCGCAGAGGAAAGTTTACCCAAAGAGGTAAGGTCCCGCAGAGGTAAGTTTACCCAAAGAGGTAAGGTCCCGCAGAGGTAAGTTTACCCAAAGAGGTAAGGTCCCGCAGAGGTAAGTTTACCCAAAGAGGTAAGGTCCCGCAGAGGTAAGGCTACCCGAAGAGGTATTCCTGATCACCATCATCACCAGCCTATTAATGTCCCCATGCTGCTAGGGCACAGGCCTTCCCTATGGATGGAATAGGGAGATTGGGCCATGGGCTAACGACTGCAGATGCAGCCGGGACCAACGGCTTAACGTGCCTTTCGAAGGACGGTAGAACTCGAGCTAGAAGATTTTTGGTCACCCATCCAATGACCGACCACTGCGAAAGTTGCTTAACTTCAACGATCGCAGCCGAACGCTCTTAACCACCTGCGCCATCGAGCTCCTCACAATTATATTATTGAAGTGATAACTTGTTACGGAAGGGCAATACCGCTTCGTTACGTAACGCGTTACTGCGCCAGTTACGCTTTGCAGCCCGCCCAAGTACTAGAGGGATGTCCTTATCAATCTCCATTATCACTCACCAATCTCCTTTTCACCCTCGAATCCTCTCATAGCTTAGTGTTCATCACTTCCATCAGTCAAAAGCAGTTAACGAATAGTCCTACCGGAGAGTCCGGCACAATATGAAAGTGTCAACTTTGAAAGTGTCAACTGCTTATACATTGCCTTATAACAAATTACTGTGAAAACTTAAATATTTGCACTATCAGTGGTTAGTTTCATCCAAAATCATCATCTCACATCTCGAGGATCTCTAAACGACGAGTTATTTTCATCTTTGAGGTACAATTACATCACATTCTCAAAACATCACAACAACTTAACTTCGTCTTTCTACATTACGATATTACACAATTGCCAACACAATATTATCGCTATCAAGAGTGCGAGACAATAACTGAGGCACATGAGTATAGGGGGGGGAGATTGGTCTTATTTTATGATTTTTATATAAAAGTTAATTCTATGCTCACTACCTTTTATTTATTTTTCTGATCTACCTACATTTGTTTTGAATGATAGTGTCAAACTCAACTGACGAAAGAAATTTTGATTTTGACATCGATATAGTGTTGCCGCTTCACAAAAATATTACCCATTTCTGGGATATTGTCGATCAGAGCGTACTTTGTGCAGAAGGCTACCACCATCATTGTAAAAGTCGACATGAAATGCGCAGGGTGTCTCAAAATTATTACAAAGGAAGATTGTGTCTCTTGCTCTTCGAAATCTTGCAACAAAACGTTACATTTAACTTGCGCAAACCTTAACAAACTGACTTTGCAACAGAAAGAGACTTGGATATGCCCTGATTGTTGCGCTGCTACTAAAAAAGGGGGTGATAATACTAACACACCTATACGGTTAAATGAAAATGTCACTCACCGCAAAAAAACAAATGTCACCATAGATTTTGAAGGAAATTCATCCATTCCAAACAATGCCAATACGGAACTAATCGCCGAAACTATAGATAACTTCGACAAGATATGGCAAATATGAAGACAGAATTCAGTAAGCGTTTTGACGACCTCTCTGCCATATTTATTGAATATGATACGCACATTAGAATGCTAGAAGAAAGGGAACGAGAAAATGAAAATCTCAAAGTACAAATCGCTCAACTTCAAGATCAGCTAAATAAGCAAAATCAAAAAGCAGTACGGTCGGAGATAGAAATTTTGGGTTTGACGGAAACACCCAGTGAGAACCCTTACCATCTCATCCTAACCACGGCAATCAAAGTGGGAGTGGAGCTGGATGACTGTGATCTGGATTATGTGTCCCGAGTAAGCCGACGAGCGGAAGATACAGTAACGGATAATCAATTGCCGCGCCCTTTGGTAGCATCGTTTACAAGAAAATCAAAGCGTGAAATTCCTTAAACAAGCCAAAGCTCGACGTACCTTAGATAGCTCTGAAATTACAGGCACGGGACCAGAAAGAAAAGTGTACGTAAACGAGAGACTTACATATGAAAGCCGTCATCTTTTTCGTGCCACACGAATCTGCGCTCGTGAAAATGAGTACAAGTACTGTTGGGTGCGGAATGGCATCGTCTACGTCAGAAAACGGGAGGGTCGAGATGGAAGTCCTCCTATTAAAATCGAAGATTTTGCAGACTTGGAAAAGTTATCGGGCCAACAAGAACATCCGCAACAGTAGTAAGATAGGTCTTATAACAGCATATTTTTACTCTTATTTACTATTTCTTAGTTTTTATATCAATAATTGTTTAATAATTAATAAAACACAATGCACACACAATCCTTACAAATATACACCAAATTTCTTGCAAACATTCTGCACAGGATGCTTCTACTCGCATACAATTCACAAAAATGGGTATTTGACACAAGTAGTTAACGCATTTACGTACAAAAACAACATTTCGAGAAA
Source organism: Chilo suppressalis (assembly GCA_902850365.2). NCBI lineage: Eukaryota > Metazoa > Arthropoda > Insecta > Lepidoptera > Crambidae > Chilo > Chilo suppressalis. The sequence goes on from OU963919.1 coordinate 13,868,472, forward strand.
ATACATGGGAGATTCTTTTAGTATTGAAACAAGCTTACATATACGTTGCTTCACTATTTTTTACACATCTGGCTATAGGGATGTACTCTTCATTTTAAGAAATCGTCTGGCATTCATTCATTTATTACTAATATCCTTAACTTTTTATAAAAAATATGACTACCCTTGACCTACTATATGATATAGACAAGTCCCTAAATATAGAATGCCATAAAATACTATATCCGGAAGACTGCGGAAGAATACTAAGAAAATATCCGACTAAAATACTTCATTTAAATATCCGTAGCATGCAGCGTAATTTTGAGAAGTTTTTGGTAGTGCTTAGGAGATTGGATATTACGCCTGATGTTGTAGTTCTCGCTGAGTGTTGGTTGAGTGAAGTGACCACCGTTAAGCAAATAGATGGATATAATAGCTTCAGTACATCAAAATATATAAATAAAGCGGGAGGAGTTATTGTATATGTAAATGACAAATGGCCTGCGACTGTTATTGAACCCAATATAGAAGACGCAAATGGATTAATAGTTAGTATCCCGAATATATTGACCTTGTTTGCTTTATATAGGTCACCATCAAAAGATGGTTTAAGGACACCTCAAAGTTTTTGTTGTCGCTTGATGAGATTTTGGGTTCTCTAAAATGCTCTCCTTGTCTTGTCATGACCGGTGATATAAACATTAATATTATTGGCACCTCAATTCTTAACGAAAATACGTCGTCTTATCTTACACTTCTAGCCGAACATGGTTTAGCTTCTTGTATAAACGAACCTACTCATGACCGATCCTGCATAGACCACATGTTCATCTCAGCCTCAGCACAGGCTGAAGCGGTGGTTTGTCCTGTTGAACTTACGGATCATGACTTGATAATGATGGGAATTATGACTGCGCTCCCAAAGTCCCAAACACATAGATGCAGAACCATACTGAGGGTCGATCTCGATGCTTTAAAATCTGAGATCGAGCAAACAGATTGGTCTCAAATCTTGGCGAACACTTCTGTTGATAGGGCTGCTTCTGAGCTCTCTGCTGTGCTCTCAAATGCAATTTCTAAACATTCCCATCATCATCGCGTCAGTCACTCCAAATTTAACATACATCCCTGGATGACACCAGGATTAATCCGTTGCTCAAAACATAAGGATAAATTGCACTTGGACGTTAGAAAACACCCCAATGATGCAACAAAGAGAGTATTTTTTTCCCAATATAGAAACTTTTACGTCAGCCTATTAAGACGTTTAAAAGCCGAACACGATAGCAAAGAAATAAATAAAAACAAAGATGTACCAAAAAAGCTATGGAAATCTGTAAATAGAATCTCTCATAGAAACTTAAAGAAAAATAATACTACTCTACAAGACATAGCTAGTATTAAAGGTTCTACTCAGGCATCCTTAGATGCATGCAATACTCATTTTTGTTCTGTGGGACCGAAATTGGCAAATGGTATTTTGGAAGAAAAGAATATTACCCATGAGTCTCTCACTGCGAAGGTGGATGTGAAGGGATCTCCGGGTAATTCTTTCTTCATGACACCTACAGATTCTCAAGAAATACTTTCGCTCATAAAAAATCTGAGGTCAGATAGCTCACCCGGTCTGGACGATATTGACAACAGGATTTTGAAATCCATTGGTCACAGTATTGCTGGTCCTCTGGCATCGATTTTCAATTTGAGTATAGAAAGTGGTAGTTTTCCAGAGCCCTGGAAGGTTGCTGCTGTGATGCCAGTGCATAAGGGCCACCCAAAAGAAGATCCTAGTAATTACCGCCCCATATCTCTCTTGGAAAGTGTGTCGAAGCTATTGGAGCGTATAATAAATAAGAGCCTTGTATCTTTCCTCGACGGCAACCAACTGATCTCTGACCGACAATTCGGATTTCGCCGAGGTTAATCAACAGAAGATGCGGTTACACTCCTCACAAATACTGTAGTCTCTCATTTAGATGATAAAAGTTTAAATTGCATTGGGGTCTTTTTGGATCTCGCTAAAGCGTTTGAGTCAGTATCGATCCCTATCCTTTTAAAAAAACTGGAAGCCTATGGTATCAGAGGAGCAGCTCACAAATGGTTTTCTGACTATTTGACGGGAAGACAGCAATGCGTGAGAGTTGTTGGTCAGAGAAGCAGTATGAAACCTGTGACCTTTGGGGTCCCACAGGGAAGCATTCTAGGACCTTCCCTGTTCTTGCTGTATATAAATGATATTGCATCCCTTCGCCTCCAGGGCGCGGAAATTCTGTGTTATGCTGATGATACTGCTATTATTTTTTCTGGGCTTACTTGGAATGAAGTGTGTCGAAGGGTAGAAGGTGGCATGAGCGTGGTTTCGACATGGTTAAATGAAAATTTACTATCCCTAAATACTTCTAAAACGACATTCCTGTGCTTTCATAAAACCGCTGCATTTGCCCCGGTATCTTTGGATGTAATAAAGATACATAATCGTACACCTTCCTGTGTACTCACTGATAAATGCAATTGCCAGCATATTAAACGCTCAGAGTTTATAAAATATCTAGGTGTAGTAATAGATGAAAAGCTTACTTTTAAAATACACATAGCTGAAATGTGCAAGAGAGTGAGGAAGATAGCTAGCGTTATGAAAAATCTTCGAGATGCTGTAGATGGAAAAATCTTAAAGATGGTATATCTGGCTCTCTGTCAAAATGTAATTAACTACTGCATCCTGGTTTGGGAGGGCTCTAGTTCTTTAATATTACTTCCACTCGAGAGAGCTCAGAGAGCGGTTTTAAAGGTGGCACTCCGAAAACCTATGCTTTTTTCATCTGATGCTCTTTACACGGAAGCTAAGGTCCTAAGCGTCAGAAGACTTTACTTCGTGAGGATGGCTGTTTCGGTCCATAAGAATGTAATTGTGTCCAATGGGTATAACGCTTTGTTTAATAAACGTATTTATAAACTACCCAATATCACAACGTACACATCTTTTGCAAAGCGGTTCGGATCTTTCCTTTTTCCATTTAATTATAATAAATTAGCAATCATTTGTCAGCTAAAAAAGTGTACTGTGAATGAAACGAAGCGTCTTGTGCCCATGGCTGTAATGAATTTGACATACAAAGAATGTGAAAACATAATGGATATTATCATATAAAATTAATCTTTAAAACGTGTAACACGCACACACCACACACGCACACATACTTACACACACAGACATACGCGCACACACATTCACACGCACATACACACTCACATGCACACACGCACGCACACAAAATGTATGTATTTATATAAATGTATTCTGTAAATCAACTCCGCTGTCGTATTTAGTCACATTTATTTAATGTATATCAAAATCCTTCCCCCACAGGACAGGCTAAGCCTAGTGTGGGGGCTAGAAATCTGTAAAATTGTTGTGAAATTTGGAAATAAATTATTATTATTATATGGCACCGGTGCCAAGGATTCAGCCGCTTTCTGCCAATCACAGTAGTTGGCAGAATATACGAAAAAATGAATGAATGAATGAATAACTATATTGTACACCATGAGATTGTAAATAACAATTAATTAAGACTATTACACTATAGTACAAACGGCGGCCTTATCGCTAAGAAGCAATTTCTTCCAGGCAACCGTATGTTAACTGGACTGTCACATATAGAGTGGGAAGTAGATGGTGTCATTTAAAGTGAAACTAACATTAATAATACTTATATATAATTATGTACAACAAAAAATAAAATAAAATACAAATACATAAACATCATATATCCATATATAAACCTAATACCAATTTAATCATACTTTGGGCTAAAGATGTTCCTTTTACATTTTTTAAAACTTTCCACAAACGAGCTGCTTGAACTACAAATGACTTGTCCATAAATTTCGTGGAGTGCATTTGAATCTCGGTGTTAAATTCTCTGACGATCTCAAAACACGAGCATGTGTATCATGCAGGAAATTAAAAAAAAACAGCTTCATAGCTCTACAAGGGGTGTATTCCGAAATAAACGTCAGTATACTGGCCAGTGGTAATGACGTCACGAATCCGACGCCATCTTGTACTGGTATGCTACCATATTTTTACCGGGAAAACGAATATGACGTATGACCGAGCGTGCGTGATAGGCATTCGAATTTTATTTCTTTTTTATTTATAGAACAACTAGCGGCCCGCCCTCGCTTCGCTTCGGTGTAGAGCTGAAGTGTAGACTACAGTTTTTGTTCTCAGGCTTGTATTATACACAATGACATTCTATGATTCTTCTTATACCTGCATGCAAAGTCTCAGCCCGATCGGTTTAAAATTGACAAAGTTTCATACAAACTTTCATTCCCTATTTTATCCCCTTGGGGGTACAATTGATCAAAATCCTTTCTGAGCGGATGCCTACGTCATAACATCTACCTGCATGCCAAATTTCAGTCCGATCCGTCCAGTGGTTTGGGCTGTGCGATGATAGATCACTATGTCAGTCAGTCAGTCACCTTTGAGTTTTATATATATATAGAGATAATGGCATCCGAACAAAAAGAAACCTTTTAATTGATGAGGTAAATAAAAAATCTTCTTTATTGGCACTTCGTTATTATATACTACTGACAATAACTTTAAGTTCAAAAAACTTGTGCGTGAACACCACCTGACTACGTGATTTTTCCCTATAGTTTGCATCGATATATATTATATTTATTGTATTTTATGTATGTTATGCTAATGTATGTATATATATATTTATATGTGTATGTTTATGTATGGTTATATGAGTATTTTATACATGTGCATCAATTTGTATTTAAGTATTATTATTTTATTTTCATTTCATTAAATTTTTCGCCATACTATTTGTCTCCAACACTCATACTGGTTGACTGGTAGAGAATGCCTTTGGCATTAAGTCCGCCGTTTGCTTATGTTGGCAATAAAGTTTAAATAAATAAATAAATATTTTTTACACTTCATCGATTTATGACGTCAGTGCAGTGGCCGGTATATTTCGGAACAATTCACCAGTATAGAGTCGATTCATGACGTCATTAGCACTGGCCAGTATACTGGTATTGTATAACGCAATACACTCAAAGATCATAATGAATGAAATAATGTGCAAATTTGTACGCCAGCATAGCAAATTCTACATTATACGACAAGATATTCCATCTACACACATCAAAAGTGTCTAGGGATCAACATATATTTTTGCAATAACTTTTCTCCTGATTGATATTAATTAAAATTTTCTTTAAGGATTCATCAAATAAAGTGTTTTCGTTTGTCACAGTAACGATAAACCAAGTCACCTTTGCATTAATAAAGAAATTTGCCATTTTCCTAATAAAGGGATTTTTGACATTTGAACCACTAACACAAAAGTTCGAAAAAAAGACTGAAATAACAGTTTTCTCTAAAATTTTATTGGGTAACTTAAACAATTAATAATCCGTATTTCTACCGCGAACACTAACAACACAAGAACATCGGTTTGGCATACTCAAAATGAGTTCATCCAAATCACGCTGTGGAATGGCCGCCCATGTTCGTTGCAACAACAAAAAAAGGTCTTCTTGCGACTGGATACCCTCCATATTCGGCAGAGCTCTTCTCTGTAGCATATCCCATGCATGCTCAATCGGGTTCAAGTCTGGCGACTGAGCAGGCCAGGGCAGGACATTGATGTTAGCTGCGGCGAGAGTCTGTCTTACAACTCTTGCGGTGTGCGGTCGTGCATTATCATGCATTAACTGAAATAAGGGACCGATTTGCACTTGTAGAGGAACGATGACGTCTGATACAATCGTCTCAGCATAAATTTGAGCGTTGAGGTTGCCTCTGATCCAAATCAACTCAGTTCTTCCGCCGATCCAAATACCCGCCCATACCATGATGGTTCCACCACTATAAGGATGGACTTCCTGGCAGGATTTTAATCGCTGTTGGCGTCCAGGGGTTCTCCAGTGTCGTATACGTCTTGTATCCGGTCTCATACCAAAACGAGACTCATCAGAAAAGCACACGAAACGCCATTGTTCTTCTGCCCAATTTCTGTGTTCAAGAGCCCATTGATATCGAATCCTACGATTGTGCATTGCTATAGGTGGTACCCGTAGCGGTCTTCGGGAATGAAGGTTCACTTCATGCAAGCGGTTTCTGACTGTTTGGTCGCTAATTAAGTTCCCTGAAGAGTGATGAAGCCTCACGGCTAACATCATGGCGGTTATTGTTGGAGCTCTTCGAGTTAAGATTTGAATGTATCGGTCTTGTCTCCGTGTGGTGCAGCGATACCGTCCTCCATGGCGCTCAGCCACGGTACCAGTGCTTCGGTATCGTGTCCAAAGTCGACTGATAACACTCTGACTTGTATTCAGAGCTAAAGCCACAGTACGTTGCCGGGAACCAGCTTCTATCATTCCCACGGCTCTGAGCATTTCTTCCCTGCTTAAATGACGTCGCCGCTCCATAATAACGTTGGTTTTAATCAGTAGTAGGGAAACAGTAGCACTAATAATGTCTTCAAGCGCGTTGTATGTTTTTATAGGGAAAATATTGACAGCTGATTTTCATCTTTTACTCGAATTTGATTCACAGTTCCTGATTCAAATTATGAAATGCACCAAAAAGGATCCATATAAATTTATAAAATCATAAATTTATTACAAAGCCACATCTCAATCTCAAGAAATCCGCATAAAAATGCTTGATCCCTAGACACTTTTGATGTGTGTAGTTACACTTCGCGACACAAAAATAAATTAATATTGCCTAATTCTAGACTAAAACTTACGTTTAATTAATATATTGAAATTTATAACAAATTGCCTAATACAATAATGTATGAAAATAATTACTTAACATTTATAAATAAGTTAAAGGAATTTCCAATTAACAAATTTTATTATAATGTGAATCAATATTTCGTTGATAAAAACAGTAATTATCAATATACATATACAATCATTTTTTTTTATAATTGAACCTGATAATGATAATCTAAATAAAAAACCCATTATATCACAATCAACAACATATTATTATGAGTAGTGATGTGCCGAGTCGGTTATTTTTGGAATTCGGGTATTTTGGTACTCGTTAAAAAAAGATTCGAATAGGGTATTTGACAGTATTAAAAATAAAGTGACAATTGCTAGCATCTGTGTTAAGAATGAATATTGGCAGGGATTTTTACTATTTTTACAAAAAAAATATTCATAATTATACTAAAAACCCACGAAAAAAATAATAGTTTTCTTATCTATTTTCACGTGACCTAAAACTCATGGGATTGGCGGAGCCTAAAATGACGTCACACGCAAGTAAACTTCCGGTTAAAGTGACATTACATTGTATCGTTTGACGTTTTAATAATAGTCGTGTGACGTCACGCACTAGTAAGACGCCATATTGTCCAGAGAAACGTTTTCGCGGCAACTTGAAAATGGAGTTTTCGATTTGGTTATTTTCACTGAAATACACAACAGAATGATGAATATCCACTTTTTACGGACTCCATAAACATTAGTCAATAACGTGAGATCGTTTTCTAAAACTTGTCAAATACCCTATTAGGATTCGAGGCGGAAGACTCGGACAGGTATTCGAGTACTAGCACGAGTATTCGAACACTTTACTGGTCTCGAGTATTTTTTGAATCGGACCTTGTAATTTGCTTCATCATCATCATCAAAAATCATATTATATGAATGATAGGAAAATATGTTAATAATTAAATGTATAATCAGTCATTTATTAATATTATAATCATCAAATTAATAAGCTACTGGGCTATATTCTTCGAGTTGACCTGAATAACACTTTTTGACAAAAAAAGTAGGCTTGTAACGAATATTCGGTTACTATTCGGTATTCGGCCTATTCGGCTGCTTTTATTATATTCGGCCGAATACCGAATATCTACATATTATTCGGCCGAATACCGAATACTTAAATAATATATTTTGTCATAGACAAATAACATGGTATAACATGGTAAAATGAAAAATTTAAATCGATTGATTACGTATATATTCATATTTTCATTTCTGTTATATAATCATTTAAGTAGTCATTGGTACATAACACAGGTACATAATCAACTTCTGAATTGGAAAAATGGAGGATTCTATGCATTTGAATTATTGTGGTAATCAAAATTTAGAAGGGTAAGGTTCTCATTTCTTTTATAATCATTTATTAAGTAGTCATTGGTAAATAAAACAGGTACATAATTTAATCATTTTCTATATTCAACAAGTTAACAGTTTTAATTCACTCAGTCATGTGATGAATGGTTATATAATAGCAATAATTTAAAGTTTACGCGCCGTTTTTGGCCATATCTCAAAAGTTGGTTTTGTCATTTAGCCGCGTTTTAGCTTGAGGACGGCAGATTAGAACAAAACAAAGGAGCGCGAAACAATCACGTCTGTACAAGTTTTTGGCGCTAAAATCCAGCCGAATACTTTTGCCTAATATTCGGCTATTCGGTCAGGGGCCTCGCCGAATATTCGGTATTCGGTATACTGCCGAATACACTATTCGTTGCAAGATTACAAAAAAGTCATCAAGTCAAGTAATTGTCTTTTACGACTTTTCGCTGATACTTGGTCAATGTCATTTGATTGACTTTTAAATGATGATGCTAATGAGTCTAATAACTCTAAGTCCAAATCAGAACTCTTATCCAAGCTTTCGTTTGCATTTTGCTTACTTTTTGATGTGTGATATCTTTCCTCTCGCTTTCCTACAATTTGTGGGAGTGATTTCGTGAAATGGGACGGAAGTGCATAACAGGAAGTCGCGTAAGCGCGCCCTTTTTAAAAAAACATTTAAAATTAATATTACTAGAAATGCAAAGGTTAGGAATAACCACATGTGGTCGTATGGTAGCGGTTTCTACCGCTTTCTAATAGGTGTGTCACAATTTGTGTGTGTTAAATTCTGATGGGGAAATATTAATTCAGAAATTCAATATTAATCTAAATATTAAAAAGTAATAACAACAGTAATAATTAATAATTTTTGGTGAATGATAATCTTTATATATATAATTCTTCTGTAATACTAGCTGACCCAGCGAACTTCGTACCGCCTTAAAAAAATAGGGGTTGTCCAGCGGACAAAATTGTGAATCTAAACCATTCTCAGATCCCCTTGAACACACACAAAAAATTTCATCAAAATCGGTCCAGTCGTTTAAGAGAAGTTCAGTGAGATACACACTCACAGAAGAATTATATATATAAAGACATTATAATAATTTATCAATAATAATTTAATAATCTTTTTAATTTAATAAAAATATAATCTAATTTAATTCTCTTAATAATAAATTAATCACGTCACGTCGATGTCGTTTCACGTTACGCGCTTTCTAGGCAGAACTGAAAACCGGTGCTTTGCTCTCAGAGCAAAGGTATCGCTGAGTTTTTGCCTTTTTCTGTCGTTGCGGCACACAGTTACATACCTAGTAATTAATTGTTCTATTTTTTTACTTGAATTTGTGTGCTGTACTGATGGGAATAAATGATTTATCTATTTGATTTGATTTTAGAACATAATGTTCAAATGGCTTATTCCTTTTGTAGTAGGTTTTATTTCATTTTTTTTACTAATATAAGGTGAGGTTTCAAATGTTACACATCATACGCGACTACTGTAAGGCTCGCTCGCTTTTTTTTTTGTTATTATCAAACACCACGAACCAGTAGTGAATTTGCGATTTTTCAAATTAAAAATTCACACTCATTTATTCAGTGTAGGCTGTTACAAGCTCTTGTGAAAGTCAAACGCTACGCCATCGGTTCGTAAATCTACGGCGGGAGATCTTGTACTGAGAAGAACCGGCAAGAAACTCAGCAAGGGCTATTTTTTTCTCCCTGTTTTGTTTCATACATTGTCGTCAATTGAAAGATGACATCAAAAATTGAATACATGTGTTGATGTAAACTTCCATCACATTAATATTATTAATTAACAAAAGTTAAGTATAGCTAGGTACTATTTTTAAATTTAGAAGTGGCGATTAAACAATTTTCAACCAAATTAGCAAAGTAAAACGACAGTCTATTATATTAAGCCCAAGGTGACTTATCATTTATGAAATCTTTAACAGCATAGTAACCTTTCTTAAGGAGACATGTTTTTATACACACTTTAAACTTATTTTCGTAGGGCAACCCGGGACTTCTCGGCTTACATCATGAAACAATTGTTAATACTATCTGAGCAGTTCTGAAATTATCTCTGCCTACTACTAGACTGGTTCACAGCTCTAAGACTGATTCACTGGAGCGCCCACACATTCACAGGGAAGCGCCCGGTGCTCCTGCGCCGGGTACCGCCTTCCGATTGCCACACTTCACGATAAGTGAGATTATAGATAAAAATTACGACTTAATACTTTCGTGATCGGAGCCCATGATGTTCAATCTTTTTAAATTTTGTCTATTCCGCAATCAATTTTCAGCTATTCCCCAAGTCAATTTTCGCCTATTCCCCCAGTCAATTTTCGCCTATTCCCCAGTCAATTTTCGCCTATTCCCTAAGTAAATTTTCGTCTATTTCCCCAGTGAATTTTCGCCTATTTTCCAGTCAATTTTCGCCTATTCCCCAAGTCAATTTTCGCCTATTCCCCCAGTCAATTTTCGACTATTCCCCCAGTCAATTTTCGCCTAATCCCCCAGTCAACTTTCGCCTATTCCCCAAATCGATTTTCGCCTATTCTCCAAGTCAATTTTCACCTACTGCCTCAGTCAATTTTCGCCTATTCCTCAAGTCAATTTTCATCTATTCCCCCAGTCAATTTTCGTCTATTTCCCCCAGTCAATTTTCGCCTATTCCCCCAGTCAATTTTCATCTATTCCCCCAGTCAATTTTCACCTATTCCACAAGTAATTTTTCACCTATTTTCCAAGTCAATTTTCGCCTATTCCCCCAGTTAATTCTCGCCTATTCCCCCAGTCAATTTTCGCCTATTCCCCCAGTCAATTTTCATCTATTCCCGCAGTCATTTTTCACCTATTCCACAAGTAATTTTTCACCTATTTTCCAAGTCAATTTTCGCCTATTCCCCCAGTCAATTTTCGCCTATTCTCCTACTAAATTTTCGCCTACTCGCACAACTTTTTTCGCCTACCACCACAATTTTTGACCTACCTCCGCAACTTTTCTCACCTACCTCTTATATTTGGCCTGTTGCTTCGGGCCACCTTCAACGGCGACCACGCAGCACCCCCTGTGCAGTACGACAACACCCGTCATATGCAGTTGCTGAGCGTTCACTTCCACTTTGAATTTTGCAGATGCACACTCGAATAGATCTTGAATCCTGAAAAAAAAAGGTCTTATCAATAAATATAAAAATCAATTGCTGTTCGTTAGTCTCACTAAAACTCTGCTGAACGGACTTATCTTGGTCTTGAAATGTTCGTGGAGGTCTAAGGAAGGTTTAAAAGGTGAGAAAAATTCGAATACTACACTACAACTCTACACCGAAGCGAAGCGAAGGCGGGCCACTAGTCTTATATATTTATTAAGCATTTTTAACTGGTAGATGTTTAACTTTACTAGAAAACATTCCACGCGGACCAGGCGGCAGACGGGACTCGAACCCGCACTCTCCGTTATCCGAGCAGATGCACTGACCATTATGCTACCGCGATCCTAATTGACCGTGTCCAATTTTCTCTAGTATTTAAAAAAACTCGTGAAATTTTCTTTACATTTAAACATCTAGATATAAATGCTTAATATTTTTCTTTCAAATATTTAACAATTGTAAATGTAATCATTGTGGGTTACCTACAATGCGAAGAGATGGCGCTGCCTTGCAGCCTAAGAAGTACTAGAGAATATTCGACACGGCCATCAGGGCTGCGGTAGCGTAATTCAGCGTCAGTGCATCCGCCCGAATTTTCGATACCGATATATCGATATATGTATCGTTACGTCGATGTCGATATATCGATATTAATCGGTTTTCCGATATATCGTTGCACCCCTATTCGGAAGGCATGCTAAGCCGTCTGTCCCAACCGCAACTGCAGTCGTGAGCACCCACTCATAGTAACCGCATGGTGGGTCACGGCCTAAACTTCCTAGCCATCCATAGGGAAGGTCTGTGCCCCAGCAGTGGGGACATTAATAGGCTGATGATGTTGATGGATGACCAGTAACTCCCAGCTACTATTTATTACTCACCTATATACAGCTACGTGCACTCCTGTTGTTGTATCTTCACGAAGCTTTCTATCTACCTGTAGTAAAACACAAAAATAAGTCATATTTAGAAGGAACGGTTTTGCACGAAATATAAATCAAATCTATCTGCTCTGTGGATCATAAAACTACCAATCTCCATGTCCGAGAGATGTCAGAGAGAGAGAGAGAAAAATTAGTCAGATAAAATTGAAAGATATAAAGAAAAACTGGTTGTTTCGCTCAAAATTCAAAAAATTAAGTAAAAAATAAATCTATAAAATAGTTTATCAAAAAGTGAATAGATCAAGATTTGTTTTGCATAAGAAAATATTCAATTATCCAATTAATAGTACGTTTAAATGCGTTTTCGTAAACAGATTCATATATTTTAAGCTTCCCCATACAAAGCACCTATTCCCCGTTCCGAGCACCCGTTTCACTATAACAAGCAATAGACCCCCATACCAAGCACCAGTTCTCCCGTACCGAGCACCCGTTTCTCTATATCAACACCAGACGCCCATACCAAATACCCGATCCCTGTAAAAATAACCCGACCCTAGATACCAAGCACCTGATCCCCGTACCAAGGAGCCGACCCCCTATACAAAGTACCTGATCCCCGTATCAAGCACCCGACCTAACATACAAAGCACCTAATTCCCGTACCAAGCACATTCTCCCTTGTACTAAACACCTTTTTCCCCATACCAAACACTCTATCCCCCGTACCAAGCAACCGATCTCCGTACCATGCCCCTGGTTCCCCTTACCAAGCTCCCAATCACTCATACCAAACACCCTTTCCACTGTGTACAAGTTCCTAAGTAACAAACAACCGATCCCCGTTATAAGCAACCGATCCTCTCGTACCAAGCACCCGATCTCCCATACCAAGCACCTTATCCCCCGTACCAAGCACACTCACCTTCTCCCTCTTCTGCTCCTTAGTGAGCGCCCTGGCCTTGTTGGCCTCCACGTGCGTCTTCTGTCGCTTGGCGATCTGCTCGCGGACTTTAGCCTCTATGGCGGTAGGGTCTTGCACCGCTTCAGTGCCCAAAGCACGCATTAGATTCGATATCCTGGTGAGAAAAATGAAAAAAATAAACATAAATAAATATTTATTTTACATAAATGACGGGCACCAGGTGGCGGTACTAAACCGCAAGGTTTACGCATCTGTCAAAACACGTATGTTATATGTATATATCTTATAGTAATATTATGTGTATATATTATGTATGTATGGTATGTTTATATATTTAATATATCTTAATATATATAAATCTCGTGTCACAATGTTTGTCCTCAATGGACTCCTAAACCACTGAACCGATTATAATAAAATTCGCACACCATGTGCAGTTCGATCCAACTTGAGAGATAGGATAGTTTAAATCTCAAATTATAGTCGCAATTTTAATTTATTGCAAATTATTACTTTTGGGCGGTACGAAGTTCGCCGAGTCAGCTAGTATAGTTATATACATTTTTATATCCTTTGTATCTTTTATAACACCACCGACTCCAGTTTCATTCAATCCTCTCCATCCAAAGGTTGTCTGGAAGAAATCGCTTTTAGCGATAAGACCGCCCATTGAATCACTGTTTAAACATAATCTATTTACCCCATTTATGTACTGTACTGTGGTGTTTCAATAAAGAATTGTGTATTGTATTGTATTGTGTACGTCGTCACATTCTATGGAAGTCAATGAGGGCTACCGTTTTCTGCCTCACCAGATAGCGCCACTGTTGAGTGAGGTCCTAAATTGTAACTTTTAAAGTTTATTAATACGCACATGAAATCAAAGGTTACATTTAGATCGTATTTTAACACAAAAGAACCATATCCTAAACATAATAGGCCATGCCACAGTGGCGCGCAGTTCCGTTTTATTCGGAAAAAATGGGAACATAATCATTTTTCTAAGCTCAAATTTTTAATAACTGACATTCATTGCCACATAACTCATATTTGCCATAATTAAGCCGAATTGTTACCAATTATTCACAACATTATTTTAATTAGAAATATACCCGCGTAGTCAACCAACAAGCAATAACATTTGACATTTCGGAGACCTCACGCTACACTAGCGCCTCTAGCGGCGGATTCATACGCGATAGCCCTCATTACCCTCATTACAATGCTCGTTCGATTAATTCGCGCCAAAAACTTTATACAAAAGACTTAATTGCACAGTGGCGCCAACTGATGCCCTAAATATCCCTAAACAACTTCATTAACCCAGCCCCAAAGCAAGCACTGCTTATATTATGGCATACTAGTATATAGAAAACATTCATATACAAAGTACAAATCTCGTGTTCATCACACAAACATTTGCTGCAGCAGGATTGGAACCCAAGACCTCTGAGTAGGCGAAACCTTGATAACCGGTGTGAGTATATACCAATCCACAATGGTGAAGGTTAAATTATCAATCTATACTCAATATTTATATATATAAAACTCAAAGGTGACTGACTGACTGACATAGTGATCTATCAACGCACAGCCCAAACCACTGGACGGATCGGACTGAAATTTGGCATGCAGGTAGATGTTATGACGTAGGCATCCGCTAAGAAAGGATTTTGATAAATTCTACCCCCAAGGGTATAAAATAGGGAATGAAAGTTTGTATGAAACTTTGTCAATTTTAAACCGATCGGGCTGAGACTTTGCATGCAGGTGTAAGAAGAATCATAGATGAATGTCATTGTGTATAATACAAGCCTGAGAACAAAAACTGTAGTCTACACTTCAGCTCTACACCGAAGCGAAGCGAGGGCGGGCCGCTAGTTATTATATGAAACGAATTTAATGATTTTTGTGTAGGTTAGTCAAACAGAACACAGGAAGATATTACGAGGGCTTTGTGGGCGGGGCAGACGCGCCACAGTTATGTGTGAGCAAATGCTCACAACTTGATCAAAACTTGCTTCTGATTGCGTAGTTGCTCTCTCTCGTGAATAGTTCGATTGTTTAATGTCGCGCCTTTAATAGGGGTGACGACGGGGTACAGTAAACGAAATTCTATTTAGTCCGTCAGTTAGATGATCAAAAAATAATAGACACGTATTTTTTCCTTGGGCAATCAACCAAAAAATGACAAAGTAATAGCGCGTCAAAGTTTGGGAGTAGGGGCTCGTGACGTCACTTTTGAGTGAATTTTCACTTATAAGTGTACTCAAACGTGACGTCATGCGATTTTTCAAATCAATATATCTCTGCAATGATTATATTATGTGAAAAAAGAAAAAATACGTGTCCAATACTTTTTGATAATCTACCTGATAGACGAAGAAAAAAAAATTAGTCATCATTCCTATTGGCTATTACCTATTAGGTGTAGCGGGGGCGAGCCGGCGACATCGGTTCCCGTACAAACAGTCTCTAATCACCTTTCTAACTTCTTTCAGTGATTAGGCCATTTATTAAGAAAGGCTAAAATCTAGTCATCTGGTCTCTCCTTTCATTTTAAAATACGAGGGCGGGACGATAAGTAACTAGCGTCTGCTATTTAAAAAGTTAAAATTTTAAAAATATATATGTCATTTTTAAATTCATATCTCTGACCACCATCCATTTTGAAAACAGTTGACGAAATATATTTTCAAATGACAAAAAAAAAATGAAATTTTCGCGCCACCGCATTCAAATTTAGAACACAGGTGGCCAGAGATACGAATTTAAAAATGACATATATTTTTTTAATTTTAACTTTTTAAATAGCAGAGGCTAGCTACTTATCATCCCGCCCTCGTACAAATTCTAATATATAATATTCTCGTGTCGCGGTGTTAGTGGTTAAACTCCTCCGAAACGGCTCGACCGATTTTCGTGAAATTTTATATGCATATTCAGTAGGTCTGAGAATAGGATGTAATCTATTTTTCATCCCCCTAAATGTTAAGGGTATTTTTTTTTTCAATTTTAGATATATTTTTTTAAATTTTTTTATGATACATCATACAAAAATACATACAACCCTAAATTTTCACCCTTCTACCACCAACCCCTATTTTTTTATGGCGGTACGAAGTTCGCTGGGATAGCTAGTAGCCATATAAAGTGCTAGCATGTTCTGATAGTCATCTCACCTGAGCTTGGGTTCCGGCGGTGCCTCCAGCCCTAATCTGACCTTCTCCTGCTCTTCCTTCCAAGCTTCTCTTCTGCTCTGCCGACGCAGTTTCTTCCTCTCCTTCTTTGTGAGGAACACTGGCATGTAGGTGGGCTTTAGAGGCTCGGCTGCACAACAAAACATCATCATCAGTCTATTAAGGTCCCCACTGCTGGGGCACAGACCTTCCCTATGGATGGAATAGGGAGATTAGGCCGTGACCCACCACGCGGTTACTATTGGGTGTTATGACTGCAAGCAGCTGTTACCAACGGCTTAACGTGCCTTCCGAAGCACGGAGGAGTGAGAGATAATCAATTTTTGGTCACCCATCCGACGACCGGACACTGTGAAAGTTGTTTAACCTCCAGTCATCCATAGGCCATCGAGCTCATACGAAGCAAGCATAATAGGGATGATGACGGGGTAAAGTGAACGAAATTCTATTTAGTCCGTCAGTTAGATGATCAAAAAATAATGGACACGTATTTTTTCTTTGGGCAATCAACCAAAAAATGATAAAGTTATAGCGCGTCAAAGTTTGGGAGTAGGGGCTCGTGACGTCACTTTTGAGTGAATTTTCACTTATAAGTGTACTCAAACGTGACGTCCTGCGACTTTTCAAATCAATATATCTCTGCAATGTTTATATTATGTGAAAAAAGAAAAAATACGTGTCCAATACTTTTTGATAATCTACCTGATAAACGAAGAAAATAAAAATAGTCATCATCCCTATTGTGAAGCTACATAAAAGTCAGATGGGTTTTAACGCCACATACATGTAAAGGCAGTTCACGGCTAAAATAAGCCTAAGTACCACTTTCCTCGTATTGTTACAAACGCTCTCGAATACCAGATTGACTGGACTTGGCTGGATAGTCCAGCTATTTCACACGTTGTCCAGTGTCCCGGTTTTAGGCAAAATGTCCAGCTAAAACGAAGCTGAAAATTAAAACCCACCAGTATTAGTGGTTTTTCCACCGAGTTGGCAACACTGGCTCCGCTGCGGCCTCTCGCTATCTGTGCCCGGGATTGAATTCAATAATTCGATTGAACTTTGACGAAATTTGTAAATACAGATAAAGGTTCTAAAATGATAAATGCGGCTAAAGGAAATGCTAAATATATGTGGCAAAAAAGTTATTTCATATTAATTTTGTTTAATTAAGGTTCCTCTGTTTTGTAATAATAAGATTTTTTTATAGTCATGCTGATTTTTTTTGTCCAGCCAAATATCCGAATGTCCAAATATTTTATAATATTGTCCAGAAATTTTGATTTCTCAATCTGGTAACCGTGAAAGTGCTAGAGATCGAATGTGCCAGAGCACCGCGGGTCGCGATGGAGGTCGAGTAATGCGGCTCATTCTAAAATGAGCCTCATGCAGTGCGGCGTAAGGGAGAAAGTGCAACGACATCTGCACTTGTTTACAAGTTATGCGCGTTACCTGCGTAGGTATAAGTAGGTACTTTGTACTCGCGGGTGCTAGCTTATTCTCAATTTAACAGGTACTTTCTGGAATGCGTCGATCGGCGTATATAAGCGCGATTGGCGCCGCGCACAGACAGTTAGTTGAGTTTCAACAGCGATTTCGGAGCGAATCCAAAGGCGATCAAAGTGCAACAAAAGTGTTCAAGTGCGATAGTTTAGAGACTTGTATAGTGAAATACAGTGTTTAGTGAGTGTTTTGTAATTAACATTGTGTGTTAATTGTGTGAACTGAGTGGTGAATAAAGAACTGTCAAGCGTGAACTGGCATATAATTTCGAACCCCATCCCGACACGTAACATTATTATAATCGTAGCTGACAGTCGGCGAAACTTTTTAAAACTACCGAAAAATCATTTAACTATTTATTTATTTTAAATTGAAAGTTTAATATTGAACTCCGACTTCTTTCAACCAAAATTATTTACGTTTTTATTTATTTTTAAGCATTTAACTGCTAGATGTTTAAATCTAAAGAAAAGTTTACTAGAAAAAAATCCACGCGGACCAGGCAGCGGACGGGACTCGAACCCGCACCCTTCGCAACCCGGGCGAATGCACTGACCATTATGCTACCACGGCCCTATTGGCTGCGTCGAAATTTTCCTAGGCAGCGCCATCTCTTCGCATTGTAGGTAACCCACAATGTCAAATGAATACTTTTTCAAGTATTAAACATTTGAAAGAATAAATAGCAATTATAGTTATGATTTTATTTATTTTTAAGCATTTAACTGCTAGATGTTTAAAACTAAAGAAAAGTTTACTAGATTTTTTTTTGTATTCTAGTAAACTTTTCTATAAAATTATTTATTTTCGATTTAAATTTTTAAATCAGTGTTAGTGCAACCAAATAACACGTTATAGTTAATAATTCATTAAGAATTCCTCATGCTATGACAATAAAAATCTATGATAATGTACTTAATAATACAAAGAACGTAGAAATATCTGCCAAATTCAACAATCAATTAAAATCATATTTAATCCAAAAATGTTTTTATAATTTAAAAGATTTTTTGGACGACAAATGTAATTAATTTTTAAAGTTGACATTTTCATTATTATTATTGCTTATTGACATTGTTAAATCTTGTTTATAAAATTGAATTGTTTGTTGTGTAAAAATTTAATTATTATTATTGTTGTTTATCGAAATTGTTAAATCTATTTTATAAAATATAATTGTTGTGTAAAAATGAAATGTGAACTAAGTATTGTAATATAATTATTTAACAAGCCCTCTGGCTTGATATTTGCTATGCCCTTGCAGGGCGTCACATATTTACTTTAAGTACATAAATTAATGTACCACCATGAATGTTATGTGACATGCAATAAATAAAAAAAAAAATGTATGGCAATAGACTTTATGATGTCGCCTACCATCTACATTAATTGTCTGAGCACATTTGCGTCTAGTGAAAATGAGAATGTAGTTGTGGATATTAATACCACAGTGTAATAAAAAAAAAAAAAAAATATCGATCTTTACAAAATAGATTTGTTTTTATGTTATATAAACAACTTCGATCAGTCTTTGACTGAATGTTACTACACCCATAGCCATTAAAAATGATTCGCATGTTTTCAAAACCGGTAAAATTAAAAGTCTTTTTTAAAGTAAATATATTATACAAAGGTGTCCGTTGAAATCTAATGACTGTAAATTAAATTATAAATTACGCCAAGAATAACCGTGTATGTCAATATTTTTGTGCATTTGGGCCAATTTGAGCAATCTCCTTTTTAATCAGTGTTAGTGCAACCAAATATCACGTCAAGGTTAATTAATAATTATAGTAGGCTGGGTATTTTATGCGTGAGAGTTCAACTGTTGAGGACTCGAAATGCGTGTTTGAAGTCAATAATTAATTTCATATTTTATTAGCAAAACCTTGATGACCCTAACCAAAATTATCTGGCAATTTAATATCATTGTTTAATTATAATACAGACAGTTCTAAGAAGCGATAACCTCGGGGTTTTACGTTGACGGAATACATGTTATTGTTACCGGATATGCTTGTCATTATCTTTTACGCAGTTACTTTTTCGGGTTGTGTAATTAAAAGGGTAAAATGAACACTGTTGCTGTCAGTCTGTCGTCTGTCCGTATGTCACGGGTCTCTAGATCGTGAACGAAATTATTTTATGGAGAATGCTTGCCCAAAGGCGAATAATTAGTTAAAAATTTAATAAAATTGATTTTCATTGTGGTCCCATGCATGAAAAGGAGACAAAAATATACAGGGTGGTCCAACTAGTGACGTCAACAATTTTTTTAGATTCCTCGCACCTGGGGGTATCCGAAAATACCCCATGTATGTTCCGCGATTTTTCTTAGTTTTCGAGTTATATTTTTTTTTGTATATGTATTTTCTTTTTTAACCCCAGTATGTGACACATACTGTTTACACATACACACATACATACTGTGTACACAAACAGTATATGACATATACTTTATTGTCTAAAGCTCGTTGAGTAGAATATCACTGGAAGTTTGTTTTGTTTAAACTAATCAAGTCACAACTTGTTAATGCTCAGAGATTGATGCATTTATTGACACGTTTGCTAGCGTCTAGTGAGTCATGTTATTCATTTATTATCGATGCCGTCAGAAAGAGCGAAATGAAACCCTTTAAAAACCTCTAAATTGATTCAAACCCTATTTAATTTCGCTCTTTAGGAAAAACGGTTTTTTAAGGTTAAGGTAGAGCCAAACCTAAGTAAAACGCTTCTAATGTACTTGACACTGATTTAGGTTTGAAAATTAACCGGTAAACAAGCCCTGGTTTTTATTATGTTTTATTTTCGAAAACAAAGAAATGGCGGGCTGTCAACGTTGTCATTTTTAGACCACTTCTGTTCGAATTTGAGATAGATCTCAAAATCGAAACTTATGAATGTGACACTTTGGTATATGATATCCCAAATAGTAATAATTGTAAGTTGTGACTAAAACAAACAAATGATGTACGGAACCATTCGTGCGCGAGTCCGAATCGTACTTGGCCGGTTTTTTTGTTTTTTTTTCAATTTTCAAATTGTTTACTACAGACAACAAAATGGTCCATCAAATCGTTAGTAACAATATTTAACTGAAATGCTATGTTAGTATATATTATTTCTAGGATTCAATCGATGTGTGTTTTTTTAAATACTGAAATTGTATTATATATAATATAAAAAGTAATCTAAACCAAATGTCAAACAAAATTAATTTATGTAATTAATTAATATTCTACATTTAAAGTCATATAATTTAAAATATCGTGTAATATAATTTAATGTACTTAAATGTCAAAGAATTCAAGTGAATTTATTTAATTATTTAATGTTCAAATAAGGACAACATGATCAAAATATGTTAGTAGATACTTAAATTATGTTAGTACTCTTTTAGGCGTTATTAAACGCCTTGAAAATTACTCAAGCTAAAGTACTGTAAAAGTCATGAGGCACTTCGTATGGCGATTAGTGATTAGGGCACGGAAGCGCTCCTACAAGTTCCTGGGTTACAGGCCAGGTAGGGACAGGAGGAATTCCGCCTCTATTATGACCAGAGTTAGAGTTGAAAATCGTACGTTGAGTACAGTGTAGTTAAGGTGTAATTTTCTTGCGCAGTATCGCGATTAGAAAATATCTAGCAAACCAGTGAACCAAATGTTCACCAAAACCTGATTTCTCGAAAACCGGAAGTGCTACGTTACTCAAATCCGGTTTGTAGTCTTATCAGACTATTCTTAACTTATAACTTAAATATTCTCTTTATCTATCTCTTACGGTTTGGCCGCTGAAACAGCACCACAGACAGACGGACTTGTCTAATAGATAAGAGATAGTTTAAAGACACTATTTTTGACAATATTGTTGCTAAACTGCAGGGACAGGATGGCCGCCATGTTTTTTTATTTTTATTGATATTTGACATATTCATTTATTGCATTCTTGCTGTTTACATGCTGATACAAATATATATATCATTCCAAACAAGAACCCAGTTAGGGTATTGCAATAATCCTAAACTAAATAGATAGAATCGACAGTCGACATAATTATGAAACGTTCCAATATTACAAATTTTTAATCCTGTATAACATATTATAAATTAATTAAAAAATTGTCCAAAATTATTATTAGTCCGTGGTGCTGTTTCAGCGGCCAAACCGTAAGAGATAGATAAAGAGAATGTTTAAGTTATAAGTTGAGAATAGTCTCATAAGACTACAAACCGGATGTGAGTAACATAGCACTTCCGGTTTTCGAGAAATCACGTGATTTCTATTATTAAACGAAACCACACAAAATGTCCGAAGTTCTCAATTAATTAATTTTTTTTTTTGGTGAACATTTGGTTCACTGGTTTGCTAGTAATAATAATAAATTATTTCTGAACCATGACGTATATAATATAACAATTTAGCGTTAACAACCGCAGTAGTCTAAGACTTACAGTTATTAGCGCCCACCTCAAAAGACAGGCACATTACAGACATGATTTGAAACAAACAAAGTATTTATAATACATTACACTATATATCACGGGAAACCCGGACGGATGGCAGCCCTAATTACACTGTGTGTGTGTGTGTGTGTGTGTGTGTGTGTGTGTGTGTGTGTGTGTGTGAGTGCGTGCGTGCGTGCGTGCGTGCGTGCGTGCGTGCGTGCGTGCGTGCGTGCGTGCGTGCGTGCGTGCGTGCGTGCGTGCGTGCGTGCGTGCGTGCGTGCGTGCGTGCGTGCGTGCGTGCGTGCGTGCGTGCGTGCGTGCGTGCGTGCGTGCGTGCGTGCGTGCGTGCGTGCGTGCGTGCGTGCGTGCGTGCGTGCGTGCGTGCGTGCGTGCGTGCGTGCGTGCGTGCGTGCGTGCGTGCGTGTGTGTAAGTGAATGTGTATATGTAGTGTGTGTGTGATAGAGAGATGTGTCTGCATGTGCATGTTTTACTTGATCAATAACTCCGCAGTGTCATATTCCAAGTCAAATAACACCCGCTCAATTTGATCTTAAATCTCTCTAAGTTTAAATCTAAAGAAAAGTGTACTAGAAAAAAATCCACGCGGACCAGGCAACGGACGGGACACGAACCCGCATCCTTCGCTATCCGGGCGAATGCACTAACCATTATGCTACCACGGCCCTATAAGCCGCGTCGAAATTTTCCTAGCCTTATGCTGCAAGGCAGCGCCATCTCTTCGCATTGTAGGTAACCCACAATGTCAAACGAATACTTTTTCAAGTATTAAACATTCGAAAGAAGAAATAGCAATTATAGTTATTATTTTATTTATTTTTTAAGCATTTAACTGCTAGATGATTAAATCTAAAGAAAAGTTTACTAGAAAAAAATCCACGCGGACCAGCCAGCGGACGGGACTAAGTTGTTTGCAAGCCATCTAGATTCACCTAGATATACTAGATGGCGCTGTCGCAACACTCTTTAAGTAAATCGGCTGGCGATCAGTCTATTGTGGTTCTGTGTAGTGGTACTTCTATGGACTGTGATGAACAAACAAATCTGGCTCCTTAACTCCACTATAGTGAGGTCACTCACTACTGATAAACGTTCCCAGTTCTCACAATTGTAAAATAAAATCAACAGCAATTACAAAACACGCCTCATTACGTACGCATACTTGGTTGATATTAAAAAAAACATATTGAAAGGCGATTTAAAAAACAGAAATTAAATGCAAGAGCTATAAGAAGTGACATCAAAGTTAAAGTGTACTTAGTTACATTAAAAAAACAGCTCCCAAATATTGAATACATCCAATATTTGTGGAAAAGGTAGCATTTCTCTTTGTTTTTATATTTTGAAGAGTGTTACCCAAAAAAAATATAATGATTTTTGTGACGTTTGGAATAGAGAACTAAGGAATAAAAGGACGAAGAACTTCAAACTGAAGTGAAAACAAATCACAATTTAAAATTGTATATTCAATTTGTTGTGACACAAGAATCTTGTAAAAATGATAGTCATCCCAGTGTTTCTAGTGGCAGGAATCATACAGTTGATAGCGGAAAATATGAATTATAACATTCCACCTAACAAAGATCCTAACATGGATATAAGAGTGAGAAGAGAGATAAAATTCGACATGAATCATCCCGAAGAAGTCGATACACCCCCTGACAAGAACGAACAAGTGTCAATAATAGAAGTTTTACGTAGACACAAGTTCGAACAAGACATCAGACCAAAAAGGGATGCATATTCAGACGTCTACCCATATGAAACTAACATAAAATATAATAACGGAATATTGAATAACGGAACAGAAAGGACAGGAACAGCTAAAAGTGAAAGCGTCATAAAAACCGGTTATCAGTTACTCATGGCAGCCATCTTCAAGCCATCAAAAAAAACAGTAACCAAATTAAACACTACTTATTATAATGATGGAAATTATTACAACAACGGATATGAAAAGCAAAATAACGGAAATTATAATCAGGCGAATTCTAACACTGGAACATTACCTAATGAAAATTACAACGCGATATATGGATTTAACGGATATAATAACAAATCTTGGAGTACCGGAGTTTATAATACTCCACTATATAACGGAAATCGCAATCTTTCGCATCCCTATAATCAAAATTACCCATACAATGATACGCCACATAACAGTTACGTATATTTTAACCACACATATTATACACCATATAAACGAAATTATAACCCGAATACTCAACATAACGGAAATTATAATCCCCAGAACACGTATAACGGAAACAACAATACACATACTCAATACAATGGAAGTTATAGCTCGCCATATCCGTATAACGGAAATTATAATACGGCGACGAATAACGGATATTACACCACAGCTTCTTCAAATAACGGAAATCCACCATACAACGGAGCGACAGTGACAACGTATAACGGAAACTTCAAAACAGTGACCCCGTATAACGGATATTCTCCTTATAAAAACGGTTCCTATAACAACGGAGTTCCGAATCACGGAAACTCTCAAAGTAACGGAACTTCCAAAACCAACGGAACTACTGCCACAACGACTGAGAAACCAAATATTGCACAGGCTTGTATAATAATGTGTACGTTTAATTGCCCCGAGAATTATACGCAGATGGGTTTCGGATGTGTGCCTGACTCTGACTATGAGTGAGTGGATTGATTGAATGGTATTGATTGTGTTATATAAATGTATACTAGGGTATCTGACAGTATTAAAAATAAAGTGCCATTTGTTAGCATCTCTGTTTAGAATGAATATTGGCAGGGGGTTTTACTATTTTTACAAAAAAAAAAATCATAATTTTACTAAAAACCCGCGAAAAAGATAATAGTCAATTGTCACGTGACCCAAAACGTTTGGGATTGGCGCAGCCTAAAATGACGTCACACGAAAAGTAAACTTCCTGTTGAAGTGACATTACATTGTACCGTTTGACGTTTTAATAACAGTCGTGTGACGTCACACACTAGTAAGACGCCATATTGTACAGAAAAACGTTTTCGCGGCAACTTGAAAATGGAGTTTTTGATTTGGTTATTTTTACTGAAATACACAACAGAATGATGAATAACCACTTTTTACGGACTCCATAAACATTAGTCAATAACGTGAGACCGTTTTCTAAAACTTGTCAAATACCCTATTATTAATAAACAAAATGTAATACAAAATAAATTTATAATCGTTAATAAATTTTTTTTTTGTTTCAATTTCTAAATCTTGATTGCATAGTCACAAGGTGAAGAACACTTTTTCTTAGTCACAAAATACATTTGGGACACTCTGGGTGTTCACGATTGGAGTTGTATTACTTATAGTCTTATTGTTTCAAACACATAATTATATAAATCATCATCATTATCAATCTATTAATGTCCCCACTGCTGGGGCATAGGCCTTCCCTATGAATGGAATAGGGAGGTTGGGTCATGACCCACCACGCGGGCCCGGGCGGATTGGTGTGGACTGCAGATGCAGCCGGGACCAACGGCTTAACGTGCCTTTCGAAGCACAGAGGAGCTCGATATAGTAAGTTTTCGGTCACCCATCTAACGACCAACCACTTTGTAAGTTGCTTGACTTTAACCATTGCAGCCACTTTAAACATTGCAGGGCGCTAACCACTTGCGCCGTCGAGCTCCTCATTAATAATAAATTAACATTTCTTACACACACACCAATCAGCCTAGCTCCAAAGTTAGCACTGTGGTAAATCCAAACATAATTACAAAGGACATGGCTAAGAAACTGCAATTTACGTGTATAAATATTTCGCACTAGTCAATAACTTTACAATATTTTTTTATTAATTATTACGTGTTTATTATTCTAATACAACTTTGTTATGCTTAATATTAGTGTCTACAATTGAGTTGTGATTCGAAGCTCATTTGCGAACGCAAGCTTTGACAAAAAAATGAAAATATACAATATATGAAAGAAAAAACAAATGACGCATTTGTAAAAAAATGACAAACCCATAATTTTAACACGAGATTTAAGAATATGCTTGCCGTTCCATGTTTCAGGTTCCAAAAATCAAGAGGTTCATTTCTGGGGTATTGCATTCTTTAACAAAGTTTCCCAAGATTTGATTGAGCTTCCACTAACCAAATTTAAATCTCAGATCAAGAATACTCTTATGAATAAGGGCTATTATAAAGTTAATGATTATCTAAATTATCGTAATGCATGGACATAGTGTTTCTTGTAATTTGTTATTTGATGGGTATGAGTCAGTTTTTGTAACAGTAATATGGTACCTAACTAATGCCGCTTCCTTTATACTAAATATAAAATTTATTGTAACTATATATCTATATCCTAAATGATGTAATGGAAGGTGACTTCAGAAGTATCTCTTAAGTCATTTTTCAACTTGACGGCTCTGTATATATCAATACAGGGAGAAAAAAGCAGCCCTTGCTGAGTTTCTTGCCGGTTCTTCTCAGTACAAGGTCTCCCGCCGTAGTTTTGTGAACCGATGGCGTAGCTTCTTGACCTTCACAAGTGCTTGTAACAGCCTAAACTGAATAAATGACTTTTCATTTCATTTCACTGCTTTTGTGACCGCCATTATAATTGTAATTTTTATATATAGATTTGGATTATCTGTGTTTACATACCTTCTAATGTGAGCATAATGATCAAATGTTTTATTGATGTGTAACATCTTCTCATCTCATCTCGCTTTCCTGCAATTTGTGGGAGTGATTTCGTGAAATGGGACGGAAGTGTGTAACAGGAAATCGCGAAAGCACGCGCTATTTGATTTTAGAACATAATGTTCAAATGGCTTATTCCTTTTGTAGTAGGTTTTATTTCTTTTTTTACTAATATAAGGTGAGGTTTCAAATGTTACACATCATACGCGACTACTGTAAGGCTCGCTCGCTTTTTATTATATTCTTTATTTTATTTTTTTGGTAAAATACCGTATTATTTTGTTATAATGTTCAAAATGCATGTTTTAAGTGCACTGAGAAATACTTTTTTTTCAATAGCATATCTCATATTTAACAACCCGCGGCACCTCAGTGTAAGGCTTGTGTTCTTCGAACAACAATACTATAAACTAGTGCCCGCCCTCGCTTTGCTTCGGTGTAGAGCTGTAGTGTAGACTATAGTTTTTTGTTCAAAGGCTTGTATTATACACAATGACCTTCTTCATAATAATTATAAACCTTCCATTCCAAGTAAGAAATTCGTTGCGTAGTTTAGGACCCGTTGTACCGAATGCAAAATTGCTCTGTAGTTCTGATTTGAAAAAATCTTTTTGTATTGGACGGTGCATTTATCGAGGAAGGCTATAGGCTATATATTACCAGGCTATTGACCAGTAGCAGCGGAGCATCGATGAAAAATGTTGCAAAAACGGGGGAAAAAATATTCCATGGTGCCGTTCCGTGCACTGGGTAAACGGTTAAAGTTACACAAAAATCATGTATGATGGAATTCTTTCCCTTTAAAAGTTCTGTAAAAAAGCCCGCGACAGCCTATGTCTATATTTTAAGTTTGACTCACTATAAACATTTTTCTTCAAATTAACGCGGGTGAAACAGCAGGGGACCTCTAGTTATTACATTACTGTAACAGTTAGACATATGGTATCGCGAACTTTTTTGTAGATATTGGTATCTATATATATAAAACTCAAAGGTGACTGACTGACATAGTGATCTATCAACGCTCAGCCCAAACCACTGGACGGATCGGGCTGAAATTTGGCATGCAGGTAGATGTTATGACGTAGGCATCCGCTAAGAAAGGATTTTGATCAATTCTACCCCCAAGGGGATAAAATAGGGAATGAAAGTTTGTATGAAACTTTGTCAATTTTAAACCGATTGGGCTGAGACTTTGCATGCAGGTATAAGAAGAATCATAGATGAATGGCATTGTGTATAATACAAGCCTGAGAACAAAATCTGTAGTATACACTTCAGCTCTACACCGAAGCGAAGCGAGGGCGGGCCGCTAGTCCTCTATAAAACTTTAGTATATCACTTTGCTCTATTGACAATGACTTACGCGTACGCGATATAAGGCTATTTTTTGGTATTTTTTACACATGTTAGGTTTTATTATCGAAGTTTTCATACCGTACCCTAACTTTTTTGAAAATACACTATAGCCTATATTAATCAGTGATAATGTAGCATTCAAATGGTAAAAGAATTTTTAAAATCGGTCCAGTACTTTTTGAGCCAATTCGTTACAAACATACTTACCTACAAACCTTTCCTCTTTATAATATTAGTATAGATGACGCGTCACCGCGTAAAATCCGTCTCGGTAAATATAGCCTATCACTTGAGGCCTGACATCTTATTTTCAACTAGCTGACCTAGCGAACTTCGTATCGCCATAAAATAGGAGTGGTAGAGGGGTGAAAATTAAGGGTTGTTTGTGTTTTTAACATTACGATACATATTTAATAATTATTTTGAACACAAAATCGGTTAATGTGATTAAACCATGATAGCTAGATATATGTTCTCGCGGACTTTTTTGTAGGTCTTAATGGGATCTACAAACCCGTACTACATAATTTTGTTCTATTGTCAATAGTTTTTGCAGCGCACGCAAAAATAGGTATTCGATTTTACACCTTGTGTTACAAAATAGAAATTTTATTACGGATCCCTAATTTTGAAAAAAAAAAATATAGCCTATAGCCTTCCTCGATAAATGGACTACCCAACATTGAAAGAATCATTCAAATCGGACCAGTAGTTCCAGAGATTAGCGCGTTCCAACAAACAAACAAACTCGGCAGCTTTATAATATTAGTATAGATTAGTTCGGTTAATACACAGCCAATGGGTCGGTCGGTAAAAGATCGAATGTACGAAAAGACATTTTGTTATTTGTAACTTTATTCCCTTGTGACATGGTTGTTATTCGGTTGAACTTAAACTGTTTTAAAACTTTGTACATTGGGAATCGAATGCAGCTACATAAGTGTACATGGTTAACTTTAAAATTACCCGGTAACCTCTCAGTAGTAGATAGGTAGATAGATACTAGTAGGGGACATGCTCGCTCAATGTGACAATAGTGTCGATTCTGGCATGATTCTCTAAATCTAAACTTAAATTTGACAACAGTGTATCCTTGTCATTCTCTATATAGAATGAAAAGGAGATACTGGTGTCGATTCTGGCGTGATTCTCTAAACTTAAAACTAAATTTAACACCAGTCTCTCCTTTTCGTTCTGTATAACGGATGACAAGGTTACACTTGTTGTCAAATTTAAGTTTAGATTTAGAGAATCATGCCAGAATCGATATCACTGATGTTAAATTTAGTTTTAAGATTAGACAATCATGCCAGAATCGACACCAATATCGACTTATTCGCTTTGACAAAGCTAATGGCGGCTGCACTTGAGTTTCTTGAGAAAATAGCTCACTGATTATTTCTGAATTTGTAGTGATGATGACTAATTTTTTTTTCTTCGTTTATAAGGTAGATTATCATAAAGTTTTGGACACGTATTTTTTCTTTTTTCACATAATATTATAAACATTGCAGAGATATATTGATTTGAAAATTGGCATGACGTCAAGTTTTACAATTAAACAAGTACAACTTTCACTCAAAAGTGACGTCACGAGCCCCTACTCCCAAACTTCGACGCGCTATAACTTTGTCATTTTTTGGTTGATTGCCCAAAGAAAAAATACGTGTCCATTATTTTTTGATCATCTAACTGACGGACTAAATAGAATATCGTTTACTCTGTACCCCGTCATCACCCCTATTCAATTATTTATAACTAAAATAGTATGACATTATTTATTAAATTAGTATATTTGACATTATCTGTTCTTAGTTGCCATTAGATTTGACATTAATTGTTTTATTGATTTGAAATAATTAACTATTTTATTATAACATTAATTAATAATACTTTTACAATGGGTGATTTGACTTTGTTTCTATTAAGTACTATTTGACATTACCTATCTATTTAACATTACTGTTTTTTTGTTGCTGTTATTATTATTATTTGATTATCTCTTTTTCAAAATTTTATTGAATTTAATGAATACCTTCTCTGATTGTTAATATTTCATTTTTTATGTTAACGCAATTAAAGGGTGCGGGTTCGAGTCCCGTCTGCTGCCTGGTCCGCGTGGATTTTTTTCTAGTAATATTTTTTTTTAAGATTTAAACATCAAGCAGTTACATACTTAAAAAAATATAATATACAACTTTATAGCGATTATAGCGAACCGATTAAAAAAGAAATTACTCCCCTCTATGATATGAGTAAGACAAATTGAGGTCGAGTTATTTGCTTACTTTTACTTTACTATAAAAAAACTTTATTAACACGCTGCGTTGGGGTACTATCAGACCTTACCAGCGGGATTCATATCACACGGTTGTTCGACACATTCAGTCGTTTCAATATTCGATCGTGTCACTATTTCGTGAAGGGCAGTATTTGACGTAGTGTCACTATTTGGTAGTCAGTATTTACTATTGTCACTATTTACTTAAGTGTCACTATTTGAAAATGTGTCACTATTTAGTACGATCGGGCACTATTTGGCACAATTTGGTGATGTATTACTATTTGGTATATATCATTATTTGGTAAAGCGTCACGATTGGGAAGTGTCACTATGCGGTGTTGGCACATTTTGGTGTATGTCACTATTTGGTAAAATGTCACTATTTGATAAAATATCACTATTTGGTAAAATGACAGTATTTGGTTAATATTAGACTTGCAACGAATAGTATATTCGGCAGTATACCGAATATTCGGCGAGGTCCCTGACCGAATAGCCGAATATTAGGCAAAAGTATTCGGCTGGATTTTAGCGCCAAGAACTTGTACAGACGTGATTGTTTCTCGCTCCTTTGTTTTGTTCTAATCTTAAAATTAGTGCTATTATGTAACCATTCATCACATGACTGAATGAATTAAAAACAGTTAACTTGTTTAATACAGAAAATGATTAAATTATGTACCTGTTTTATGTACCGATGACTACTTTTAGATTACCACAATAATCAAATACATAGAATCCTCCATTCTTATAATTCAGAAGATGATTATGTACCTGTGTTATGTACCAATGATTACTTAAATGATTATATGACACAAATGAAAATATGAATATATACGTAATCAATCGATTTTAATTTTTCCAAGTATTTCTCTATGACAAAATATATTATTTAAGTATTCGGTATTCGGCCGAATATAATAAAAGCAGCCGAATAGGCCGAATACCGAATAGTAACCGTTTTTTTTTTTTTATTTATTTATTTAATCTTTATTGCCTTATATGCAAATGGCGGACTTAATGCCAATATGGCATTCTCTACCAGTCAACCGGAAAGAAAGTGCAGAGCGAATATAACGGCAAAGAATAAAAAAAAGAAAGTTAACATCAAACAATGCGAAAAACAAAATTAAAACATAAACATAATTATATATACACATACTTAAATATATATCCTCTATATCTAATAATATATTACACATAAACAAAAATTCATACATAAAACATATACATATTTAAACAGTGTCCGATTATAGTAATCTGACTGAACTCAAACGCTTTCCAAGAGATTAAAGAAATGTTCCCGTGCCAAAGTCTTAAACGCAGTCTTGTTTGGAGCAATATTCGTTGCAAGTCTAGTTAATATATTACAATGATTAGTATATATACTGACTGGGCGGCCTCAGTTGCTGCGGATGTTCCACCAGATTAGTGACGGCGGCGAGGTTGAGGTTGTCGACGATGTCGTCGTCACCGGTGTTGCAGGCCAGCACTCGCTGCGCGGGAGTACGATCGTCCGTCCCGCTCGCACTCGACTGTCGACGTTTCGCCTCTCGCTCTTCCGGCGTCATTAGGATTACGCTGTCCCACCTGGTTGGAAAATTTTGAATGAGATGAAATTGTTTTCACTACTAAGGGATCTATCAACGCACAGCCCACACCACTGGACGGATCGGACTGAAATTTGGCATGCAGGTAGATGTTATGACGTAGGCATCCGCTAAGAAAGGATTTTGATCAATTCTACCCCCAAAGGGATAAAATAGGGAATGAAAGTTTGTATGAAACTTTGTCAATTTTAAACCGATCGGGCTGAGACTTTGCATGCAGGTATAAGAAGAATCATAGATGAATGTCATTGTGTATAATACAAGCCTGAGAACAAAAACTGTAGCGAACACCGAAGCGAAGCGAGGGCGGGCCGCTAGTAGAGGCATAAGAATAGAGTGGGGAAGGCGGCTCTGAAAGTGTCCGTCTAGTAGAAAGAGAAAGAAGATGAGAGACCGCCAGCTATCTCTCTTGTGACGCATGACATCCAATGGCATTACATCGAAATAGTAAGATGCTTCCGGTTGCCAATGCGCATGCGCGATTCGAGAGAAAGCTAGAGGTCTCTCATCTTCTTTCTCTTTCTATTAGAGGGACACTTCCGCTTGTTGTAGTAGTCTATATCTCTCCTACTCTATTCTTATACCTCTATGGTCATCACACATTAAGGGGGAGGGGGTCGACGAAGTGTGACAGGAGTGGGAAGGGCCCTAAGTTTCGTGACGTCACAGAAATCAGAAATCAATATATCTTTATTCAAATTGGATGTATAGTACAACACTTTTGAATCGTCCAAAAATTTTTTCCCCTACCACTCGTTATGGACATATTTTTTAGCTGCGGAGAAAAACGAGCGAAAAAACTCCACAACATTAAAAGTCTAATGTAACAACATTTACAAATCATTATGTTGTTACAACGTCCATACAATTATGATTTATTTAATATAGAAAACCTGTTGGGATGATTGGAACAGTTCAAACCCAAGCATTTTTATCTGCAATATAATCAGACACTTTGTAATAAGCTTTTTTAATAAGTGCTTTTTTTATAGTGTCTTTAAATTTATTTATGGTTAACTCTTGGATATTGCTTGGGACTTTATTCTATAAGCGAACACAAAGACCTTTAAATGAATTATTGATTTTGTGAAGCCTAGTAGCAGGTAAAGTTAGTTTATTTTTGTTTCTTGTATTAAGTGTGTGAACATCACTGTTTTTAAGAAACAAATTAATATTTTTTCTTACAAGTAATAAATTTTCGTATATGTATGTATTGTGATGCGACCGTCATTCGCATTCCAAATTATTTAAACTTAAATAAGTTTAATTATCTCATAAATAAGTTGCAAATTATAATTATTTTTAACAATTTAAATATTTACAACTCCCATGTGTAAGGGTTTGAATTTTTGTTGGCTAGCTTAAGGAACTAATTTCGAAACTGCTGTTTTAATTTAATAACTTCTAGAAATATGTGATGTGACGTCACACAAGGGGGGGGGGGTGCTCAATAATCACGAAATTAGTGTGACGTACTTATGGATGACCCCTAATATCACATTACTATAACACAGTCTATTCTGTATGATGTAAATAGGTTATTTGACATGGTTTGAAAAACTTTCATACCTAAAGAAAAGTTTACTAGAAAAAAATCCACGCGGACCAGGCAGCGGACGGGACTCGAACCCGCATCCTTCGCTATCCGGGCGAATGCACTGACCATTATGCTACCACGACCCTATTAGCCGCGTCGAAATTTTCCTAGCCTTAAGCTGCAAGGCAGCGCCATCTCTTCGCATTGATCAGTGCATTCGTCCGGATAGCGAAGGATGTGGGTTCGAGTCCCGTCCGCTGGCTGGTCCGCGTGGATTTTTTTCTAGTAAACTTTTCTTTAGATTTAAACATCTAGCAGTTAAATGCTTAAAAAATAAATAAAATCATAAACTTTCATACGTTATTTATTAATGTAAAGTGATAACCTAACTTTTAACAATGTGGCGTCTTAGAGGCATGTGACGTTAGATGTATACTTATATAAGCATGCTGTTTGCACATGCTAGTATTGGTGGTATTTCTTTATCAATTATTTTTCTTAGTGTCTTCTACCATTTTGATTGCTGTAACTCTGTGTTGTGCAATAAATAAATAAAAAAGTCTATGGTTTATTAGAGGAGCTCGATGGCGCAAGTGGTTAGCGCGTTCAGCTGCGATCGGTGAAGTTAAGCAACTTTCGCAGTGGTCGGTCATTGGATGGGTGACCAAAAATCTTCTATCGCGAGTTCCTCCGTGCTTCGGAAGGCACGTTAAGCTGTTGGTCCCGGCTGCATCTGCAGTCGTTAGCATCCGCCAATACGCACTGGGCCCGCGTGGTGGGTCGTGGCACAAGCTCCCTATTCCATCCATAGGGAAACCTGTGCCCCTGCAGTGGGGACATTAATAGGCTGATTATGATGGTTTATTGAATACTCACCATTCTATATCTGGCACTCGGTCCGAGTCTGGCGCGTCGGATGCCAACAGTGCCAGTTTGGTGGCGGACGATATGCCAGTCTTCCGCGCTATCTGAGATATTTCGTTCTGCAACTTCTCCAATTGAGCCTGGACATTGGAAATATTTAATAAATAAGTTTATTTGGGAACGAAAGGTAATAAATAAATAAATATTTCCAACACTCACACCAATTAGCCTAGCCCCAAAGTAGGCACTGTAAGGCTTGTGTTATGGCTAGGGTAATGGATAGAATACATATACAGTACATATATAAGTATATTTATATAGAAATACATATTAAACATCCATGACTGGAGTACAAATGCTCGTATTCATCACACAAACATCTGCCCCCATCGGGATTCGAACCCGGGACCTCTCGAGTCGGCGACACCATGAAACCCGGCGTACAAAACACTAGGCCACGAAGGTCGTCAAGGTCTTGGTTGATGTAGGGTCGCTTTAGGGAAGTGTCTGATAATAGGAAATTAAGTATTCGCAAGTGGTACTATTTGAATGTGTTATTATTTAGTGTCACTATTTGGAAGTGTGAGTACTGGGAGGTGTCGGTTTGGAAGCGTCACTATTTGGCAATATGTCACTATTTGGAAGTGTGTATATTTAAGAGTGTCACTATTTGGAAAATTCCCTGTATTTGGGAAGTGTCGTCATTTGGAAAGCGACACGATTTCGAAAAGTGTCACTATTTGGAAGTGACACTATTTGTGGCATTGTCACTATTTCACGAATAGTCTTTCTTTTGTGTCTCTCCCTCACCTCTATACTCCTACTAGTTAGTCATCATTATGTTCTTACTCGGATTAGTGTTACTATTTGGCGTAGTCTTTAGTTGGTTATTGGTACTATTTGGCCACGCATCTGTCACTATTTAGCCACGCCTGTGATTATTAGGCCATGCATGTGTCATAATTTGGCCATGGTTGTGTTCTATTTGGCCACGCACACGCCACTTTTGGCCACCCATGTGTCAAATAAATGGCCGTGCTTGACACTATATGGCCACGTATTTGTCCCTACTTCGCCATTTGTGTCACTATTTGGCCACGCTTGTTTCACTATTTGGTGTCTCCCCACACTATACTCCGCAACTGAAACGCTAGAAACTTGTATTAATCCCTCACCTTTATCCGCAACCTCTCAGCCAGCTAAATTTAAGCCTTAATTTTCCCAGTTCATGGAACCACAGCTGCCTAATGACCCACTCGGCCAGTTTGGTAAGGGGCCATCCATAAACTACGTCACACTTTAAGGGGTAGGGAGGGGGTCGACGAAATGTGACATCGTGTGACAAGGGGTGGGAGGGGTCCTAAATTTCGTGACGTCACATTTCAAAATATATTAAAATCTAAGTGTTGAAACTATTACTTTACGAAAGCATTAACAACCCAAACGAGAACAAAGTGGTGCTATGCCAGTTATAAATAATTTAAAGGAGTGGGATCAATGTCCATGGACTCAAGATTATTAAGTTTGTATCTTTAATTTAATTATAATGCTATTAATATTTTATGTTTTGTTAATTTCTTTAATTAACATAGTCAATCACTTTTTGTTCGGTAATTTCTTTAATAAATATAATTAATCGTTTTTTTTGTTTTGTTAATTGTTTGATTTGATTATAATAATAATGAAAAAACAATTTAAATGGAAATTAAACTGATTACAGAAACGCTGTTTTCATTCAATGATTTCTAAATGTAAATTTGCAAAATATGTGACGTCACACTAGGGAGGGGGCGAGTCTTACAAATGTGACCAGCTGTGACAAGGACGGGGGGAGGGGCAAAAAAGACATGAAATTCGTGTGACGTAATTTATGGATGACCCCTAAGCAAGCGAGCGTCGATTCACGCGTCTCTCAACTTTCGCGTAGAGGGAGAGTCGCCCAATGTGTCATGTGATCCTTTCTTAGGGGTGTAATTATACGGTGGGTGATGTGTCAATACTTGGGTGTCACTATTTAAGTGTAATTTTCTGGAAGTGTCACTATTTGGGAATGTACCACTATTAAGGAAAGTGTAACTATTTGGGATTGGCACTATTTGGGGCATTGTCGCAATTTTAGGTAAATCCCCTTACCTATACTCCTACTACTTAAGTGATGATAGTATTATGCTCTTACTCGGATGAGTAGTATTTGGAGTGGTCACCAGTTGCTTTTTGGTACTACTTTGTTACGTATCTATTAATATTTGGCCACACATTTGTTATTATTTGGCCTAGCACGTCATAACTCGGCCACATTTACAACAGTATTTGGCCATGCATACGTCAGTACTTGATCTTGACTGTCAGTATTTGGCGAAGCATGTCATATTTAGGCACTTTTGTGTCTCTATTTGGTCACGTATTTGACAAGATTTGGCCACATATTTGTCACTATTTGGAACATTTGTTACTATTTTGATATTCTAGTCACTATTTTGATATTCAAGTCACTATTTGGCCACGAATATGTCACTATTTGGTGTCCCCATATAGAAGTGGGGCCTCTGAAACTTGTACTAATGCCTCACCTTCATCCGCAACCTCTCGGCCAGCTGCCTGAACTTCCCCGGCTCGTGGACCCGCAGCTGTCTCTTCAATCTGGCGGCCGGTTTAGCGTGCACGCGCGCGTCGACCCACGCGCCTCATAATTCCCGCGTAAAGGGAGAGTCGCCCAATGTGTTGTGTTTCTTACTTAGTGGTGTCATTATACGGTGGGTGATGTGTCAATACTTGGGTATTCACTATTTAAGTGTAATTTTCTGTAAGTGTCACTATTTGGAATGTGTCACAATTTGGTAGTGTTCCGGGGATAGGAAAGTGTCACTATTTGAGAATGTGTCAATATTTGGGAATGTGTCACTATTTGGGAATGTGTCACTATTTGGGAATGTGTCACTATTTGGTATTGTGTCACTATTTGGTATTGTGTCACTATTTGGTATTGTGTCACTATTTGGTATTGTGTCACTATTTGGTATTGTGTCACTATTTGGGAATGTGTCACTATTTGGGAATGAGTCACTATTTGGGAATAAGTCACTATTTGGCCAAGTTTGTGTCACTATTAGGCCAAGTTTTTGTCACTATTTGGCCATGCACTGAAGCGCTAGAAAGTTTCACTAATGGACTCACCTTCATCCGCAACCTCTCGGCCAGCTGCCTGAACTTCCCCGGCTCGTGGAACCGCAGCTGCCTCTTGAGCCTGGCGGCCGGTTTAGCGTGCACGCGCGCGTCGACCCACGCGCCGGCCAGTTCCCGCGTGTCGGGCGTGGGAGCGGCGAGAGTGGCGCGGAACTCTTCGCGGCGTTTCGCGCGAATGTTCGCCTGTTCGGTGAGATAGGAGATGAGAACACGAGAGTCAACGTCCAAAACAAGGATGGTGACTATTTTTTCTTTCTTCGTTCATCAGGTAGATTATCAAAAAGTATTGGACACGTATTTTTTCTTTTTTCACATAATATAAACATTGCAGAGACATATTGATTTGAAAAGTCGCATGACGTCACGTTTGAGTACACTTATAAGAGAAAAATCACTCAAAAGTGACGTCACGAGCCCCCACTCCCAAACTTCGACGCGCTATAACTTTGTCATTTTTTGGTTGATTGCCCAAAGTAAAAATACGTGTCCATTATTTTTTGATCATCTAAATGACGGACTAAATAGAATTTCGTTTACTGTACCCCGTCATCACCCCTATTATAAAACCGAGTCGATAAAACTCGTTGCATAGCCTTACATTAAAAAGGAAGAAAGATACGGTCCGCTCATACCAAAAGCGGATTCAGCTTTGGCGCCAGGCGGGGTCATATAGTCGTGGTTTAGTCACAGTGGGACAGATTGTGAAGTGGGTACAGATGTTAAAGCTATTAACGGGATTGTTACCATGTACCAGTACCGAAATATCAGAGACTCATAAAAAACAAGGTACATGGTAACTAACGGGATTGTTACCATGTACCTTGTTTTTTATGAGCTACAATGTTAGTGACCATGAAAGTTTATAACAATATATGGGTACAGATGGACCCAGCCCAGGGTGGGGGGGGGGGGGACCCGCCCTTGTCTCATACAAGCATCAAATAAAATATGATCCGTCTCAACTACATAAGCAAGTCTCACAAACGCACACGTCTGTATATAAACATTCAATCGAGCGAGCGAGACAGAACATTACCCTTAGCACGAACCATTATCGAATTCAAATAATTAGCAAACCGAAATGTCAATAAATAAAACTAGTTTTAACGGGTTAATGCACGAAACTTTATTTATTTATTGACGTTTTGGTTTGAGAATACTGTATAACTGAGTATTCTGACGATGCAGACCTGAAAAGGCTGCGAAACGTCAATAAATAAATAAAGTTTCGTGCATTAACCCGTTAAAACTAGTTTTATTTAATGAGTGATGTGCGTGAAAACCTTAGAAACAAATATACGAAATGTCATGTCAATTTCTGTATGAAACTTGAACAGCAGCGCCACAAAGTACGGAACGAGAACTAAAAATCAGTATACATTTGACAATGACATTTCGGACTCGCAAACGTTACGAATTCGATACTGGTTCGTGCTTAGTGTTAAGGTTAGTGATATTCGTAGAAAATCGGTATGAATTTATTTTTAAATTGGCAACATTTTAATTTTCTATGATGACAACTCAATGCCTTGCCGCGTAATCTAGCTCGAACGCTATTGGTCAACGGGTATTTGTCGTTGGCTAATCAGAACGCTTTATTTTCCCGCGGCATTAATAAACGACCAATCACAGGCGAGAAGTTTTTTGGTGGGAAAGTACGGGGGAATGGCCACTTTTGAACAATCATTAATCTGAGATCCAGTTACGATTTTTCCAGATACGAATTTAGTTAGATCGTGATATGCCGCTAATAATTAAAAATATATCGTTTTTGATTAGAATTTCGATATTGGTTATTTTGTATCGATGTATCGATAAATCGAATCAAAATATATCGGCAAAAAATATCGATATATCGGCAAAAAATATCGATATATCGAACAAAAAATATCGATATATCGATACATCGATATATTTTCAACAAGCCTAGAAGAAGTTAATTGCTTTTATTTAACGGAATCTTAGAGGCATTGGTAGCTAGTTCGACTAACGATTAAATAAGGGTATAGGTTCTGTCTCGCTCGCTCGATTGAATGTTTACTTACCGAAATGTGCGTTTGTGAGAGTTGCTTATGTAGTCGCGTCGGGGCATATTTTACTTGATGCTAGTATGAGCGTACCGTATGTACCCTTTTCGTTTTAATCTAAGTTTAGTTTAAGATGTAAGCTATCCTATTTTTCAAGTTGGATCAAACTGCACACGGTGTGCAAATTTGATTAAAATCGATTAAGCAGTTAAGGAGTCCATCCCGGACAGACAACGTGACGAGTAATTTATATATATTAAAATTTATCGCATAATGAGGAGCTCGATGGCGCAAGTGGTTAGCGCGTTCGGCTGCGATCGTTGAAGTTAAGCAACAGTGGTCGGTCATTGGATGGGTGACCAAAAATTTACTATCTCGTGCCCCTCCGTGCTTCGGAAGGCACGTTAAGCCGTTGGTCCCGGCTGCATCTGCAGTCGTTAGCACCCACCAATCCGCACTGGGCCCGCGTGGTGGGTCATGGGCCAATCTCCCTATTCCATCTATAGGGAAGGCCTGTGCCCCAGCAGTGGGGACATTAATAGGCTGATGATGATGATGATGATGCTGATGAGATCCTTGCGCCATTTTTCTCATCAACTAAAAGATTTTTAAAAAGTCAGTTTGAATAAAGTA
Source organism: Chilo suppressalis (assembly GCA_902850365.2). NCBI lineage: Eukaryota > Metazoa > Arthropoda > Insecta > Lepidoptera > Crambidae > Chilo > Chilo suppressalis. The sequence goes on from OU963919.1 coordinate 13,908,927, forward strand.
TCATTTCATTTCATTATTCCTAAGGAACATCCTTCTCCCTGTGCCATCTATAGGGAAGCCTGTGCCCCAGCAGTGGGGATATTAATAGGCTGGCGAAGATAAATTACCTTAAGCGTTGGAGCGACATGTGTCAGCTGCACTCTTTTCCCCGTATTGTCTATGGTACGGCCTTCCCGATCCAATATGAGGGGGGCGGGGCCAGAAGAGCCCGAGTTTAATGCACCACCTGTGTGACCATAAAAAAACTACTTAGAAATGGGCAATATATTGCAATAACCAGCGTGCGAGATTGAGTGGTCAAATTGAAATTATGGTGTCGATTCTGGGATGGTTCTAAAAAAACCTAAAATGAAAGGACATGGTAAAATTTTGTATGAGAGACTGCCCTAGCAATGTACAAAATGTTTACTTAGTAATATATAATTCAGAAAGGCAGAATATTTAATAATAATAATTTCTATGAAAAAGGGCTCAGGAACTTTGATAAAGTTACAATCTTGAAAAATATGAGATCACCTACGACGTCTTTACCTTGCTACATTTGATAAAAGATGTTGCCAATTATTTACAAAGCCATCAATTTCGCATTTTCTTAGGATATTTCCTCCCGTGACAAACATTCAGTACAAAATTATCTTCATCGTATCACACAAGAAACAAAGATGTAACCAACGATATTAAATACCCTAGATACACCACGTGCGCTCAAAATGTGTCCCAATCAAGAAGTGCTTGAACACGACTCAAGCACTTCTTGATTCACAGTCACGCGCGGACTGTTGACAAGTCAACATGCCGCTGAGCTCCGTGAAAACAGACGAAAAAATACTTATAAAATGTAAAATGTCGATTTCTCGACAGGTATCTAATCAATGTTTGTTAATTTAACGCATTTAAAGTAAATTTTGTTTTAGTACTTACTATAAACTGATTTAATGGGAAATATTTGTGATATTAAAATGCATGGTCGATAATATAGCCGTCTCTTTTCCTCGCGGTCCATACCTGCTATATTACTAACAGCGCATTCAGAATTGCGCGTAGAGTCAAAGAAATAAGGTCTTTATTCTTCTGCATATAGCAATAAGTCGTAAAATTTTACGAGCTTGCATATCGGGACTGTCGTAACTCTATAACGCGTGCGTTTTAATTAAGACCTTATACAGTATGCTTTAAAGGTGATTTTCAATGTTTAAATAATGCCTTATATTGTTTAGACTACGCGATCACCTTACGGAGCTCCGTGGATCGTCCAATGTACCTTGTGGACAGGTTTCGGGCATAATTTTATTCGTGTTGGTGTATCTAGGGTATTTAATATTGTTGGATGTAACCTTTAATATGTATATACTGAGTGACTATATCATAGAACAGAGTTGACATGCGAAGCAACAGCCAAATCATAATATTTTTTTTTTATATGATTACTAGCAATATGTTAACTAATTACTGTCAAATCGACTGTCACTCCAACGTTTCGAACTGCCGTTGGGTAGATACAGTCAGTTCATTCTAACTTGTCCTTTTGGGTGAACAATCATTACACAACTTTTTAAGAAAATCACCCATTTAAAAATAAAATAATAGCAAAGCCAATAATGTACTATGCGATTCAAATAAGAGTAGGAAAGCCCATTACCTCCATCTGTCGAATATCGCTTGAAAAGTACGGTTTGCAAAAAAATCTTGGATCGGTTTGTTTTTTCTCAAACGTAGTAAATTAATTTTATTTAAAATATCTGACCTTTTTTCTCACTTAATTTTAGCAAATTAGTTTTATTAGATAAATTTTTTTTTGCTCACTCTACCTATTTGGTTGGAATTGACAGCTATGACGTCACAATATGGCGCCCAGTCGGTCCTATTCTTAGTTGAATCGCATTATATTCCAATAAATCGTTATTATAGACTGAAACCTATTGACAATGGACTAAATTCAATAAATTTTACTGTATTTATTAATTTAATTTCGATTTTATTGTTATGTATAATTTGTTTTTGTTTTTGATTTATAATTTTAATGAATGTGACCTGCTGATGCGTTAGTTTCAATTAATTTTATTGTATTTATTAATTTATTTTTTTATTTTATTGTTATGTATAATTTGTATTTTATTTATAATTTTAATTAATGTGACCTGCTGATGTGTTATTTTCAATTAATGTTATTGTATTTATTAATTTATTGTAATGTATAATTTGTATTTTATTTATAAATTGAATTAATGTGACCTGCTGATGCGTTGGAACTAGTTCTGTAAATCAGCATGTTTAGTGAATAAATAAATAAAAAAAAACAAGTGAATTTCAATGCTGCATTTTCAAAAAAAAGGAGTGCCAAGTTTCATTACCAGATGGGACAAGTTATGATGAACAGACTGCAGTTGCACTCAGAGCGTAACCGTAGGTATCGAATGCAGTCCAGTACCCCTAGCACGAACCAATATCGAATTCGTAACGAATGCGAGTACGAAATGTCAATGTCAAATTTTGTATGGAAACTTGAACAGCAGCGGCACAAAGTACGCAACGAAAACTAAAAATCATTACACATATTCTTAGGTTTTCACGCACATCACTCATTAAATAAAACTAGTTTTTACGGGTTAATGCACGAAACTTTATTTATTTATTGACGTTTCCTAGCCTTTACAGGCTTCGTCGTCAGAATAAAACTTTTATTTAATTTGTCGAGTTACCTTCGAAAGACTTTTATTGAGCGTTTGGTTACTTCATTAACGAAATTAAGTCTTTCGAAGGTAGCTCGACAAATTAAATAAAAGTTTTATTCTGACGACGAAGCCTGTAAAGGCTAGGAAACGTCAATAAATAAATAAAGTTTCGTGCATTAACCCGTAAAAACTAGTTTTATTTAATCATTACACATCTGACAATGACATTTCGTACTCGCAAACGATACGAATTCGATATTGGTTCGTGCTAGAGGTACAGTTCTATTGGAAAATCTGTCAAAATCAATCGACCAAAGTGAAATGTTACCAGCCAGTTTCCTCTGTATCCGGGCCTGCAGTTCAGCGATCTTCCGCTGCTTCTCCAACTCTTCGGCGGACACGGGAGCCGCCGCTGAAACAAAGTCAAATAATTATATATGTATATAGGTATATTATTGAGGAGTTCGATGGCGCAAGTGGTTAGCGCGTTCGGCTACGATCGTTGAAGTTAAGCAACTTTCGCAGTGGTCGGTCATTGGATGGGTGACCAAAAAAATTTACTATCTCGAGCTCCTCCGTGCTTCGGAAGGCACGTTAAGCCGTTGGTCCCGGCTGCATCTGCAGTCGTTAGCACCCACCAATCCGCACTGGGCCTGCGTGGTGGGTCATGGCCCAATCTCCCTATTCCATCCATAGGGAAGGCCTGTGCCCCAGCAGTGGGGACATTAATAGGCTGATGATGATGATGATGATGATGATAGGTATATTGTCGCGTGTGACGCTGGTGACGTTTCAGCCTTCGCCGAGATACCTTCCAACTTTTATGCTCGTTGGGAAGAGCTGCGCACACATCCCACACACAAACATACACATATATATATTTACTAGCTGTCCCAGCGAACTTCGTACCGCCATAAAAAAATAGGGGTTGGTGGTAGAAGGGTGAAAATTTAGGGTTGTATGTATTTTTGTATGATGTATCATAAAAAAAATAAAAAAAAAATCTATAATTAAAAAAAAAATTTAGGGGTGGATTACCCTTAACATTTAGGGGGATGAAAAATAGATGTTGTCCGATTCTCAAACCTACTGAATATGCATATAAAATTTCACGAAAATCACTCGAGCCGTCTCGGAGGACTTTAACCACAAACACCGCGACACGAGAATTTTATATATTAGATATAGGTATATTGTCGCGTGTGACGCTGGTGACGTTTCAGCCTTCGCCGAGATACCTTCCAACTTTTATGCTCGTTGCGAAGAGCTGCGCACACATCCCACACACATATATTTACTAGCGGACCCGACAGACGTTGTCCTGTCTAGTATGGTAGCGCCGTCTGTCGGATCCAATGTAAAACATTCCAAAATCAACAACTACTAATAAATTAAAAATTAATTAAAAAAACATTGTCCAGCGGGAATCTAAACCATTCTCAGATCCCCTTGAACACACACAAAAACTTTCATCAAAATCGGTCCAGTCGTTTAAGAGAAGTTCAGTGACATACACACTCACAGAAGAATTATATATATAAAGATAATCGCGTGACGCCAGTGACGTTTCATCTTTTCTACAGAATAGGGTATTTGACAAGTGTTAGAAAACGATCTCACGTTATTGATTAATGTTTATGGAGTCCGTAAAAAGTGGATATTCATCATTCTGTTGTGTATTTCAGTTAAAATAACCAAATCAAAAACTCCATTTTCATGTTGCCGCGAAAACGTTTCTCTGGACAATATGGCGTCTTACTAGTGTGTGAGACGTCACAATATTACAATATTCAATTAAAATCACTACTGAATTTAAGTTATTAGTCCATATGTAATTAGCACTTGTAAGTAACTAAAACACGCGTGTGACGACACGACTGTTATTTAAACGTCAAACGATACAATATAATGTCACTTTAACCGGAAGTTTACTTGCGTGTGACGTCATTCTAGGCTTGGGATTGCAAGCGGTTTGGGTCACGTGACAATAGATTATCTTTTTCTTGGGTTTTTAGTAAAATTATGAATATATTTTTTTCTGTAAAAATCGTGAAAATTCCTGCCAATATTCATTCTAAACACAGATGCTAACGATTGGCACTTTATTTTTAATACTGTTAAATACCCTATTTTTCTATTTACACTCCATCCGTAAAGAAAGGAGACCCGGCACTTTTCATAGAAAAAATTCTAAACTTGTATACAGTTGAATTCGGTCTCAAAATAAAGCCAAAATTATTTGCTACATAAAACTACTTTTGCCTTATTTTTAGTGAATCGTGGAAAGAAGTTATATCATGATTAATATTTTTTGATATGGAAACCCTAAAACTTCAAGGAACAGAATTTTACTTCAAAATATTACTCAAGTGACTGTAAAAACCATGATTCCTTTGCTTTTTCTAAATAAAAAACCAAATGTCAATTTGACAATCCTAAAATACAAACAAAAAAATCATTCGCACTTCGCATCCGCTCCCGCGTACTGTGATTGTGAATTTTCTCTGCTGTGATTGCCTTTTTATCTGTTATTTCTCTTGACGACCCGGCTACATATAGAGGTTATATTGACAAACCAACGTATTGACATTGACAGCTAGCTGCTGATAACAAATATTGCCAGACTACGTTACCCAATTATGAAACACAGATAAAAAAAAATGGATGCGTGTAACTTATGTACGCGCGTGAGAAGTTATACTTCTTTAGCATCATTAAAAATATTTTTTAATTGCATGCAAATAATTAATAATTACAATAAAATAATAAAAGGACTGGAAAAGGATAGTTAACACAGTCAATTAAGTTCAGTTTTAATTTGAAAAATTAAATAAATATTCAAAATATTCAATTAAAATCACTACTGAATTTAAGTTATTAGTCCATATGTAATTAGCACTTGTAAGTAACTAAAACACGTTGTGTCTATATAGAAACTAGAAACATGTGGATAAATATTATAAATATGAAAACAGTGATCAGAGGCGACGAGCGTGCCAACATTGTTTTTGACAACGCGATCATCTTATGGAGCTCCGTGGATCGTTCAAAGTACCTTTCGAACAGATGTCTAATAATGGTGGATTATTAACCACTAAGTGGTTAATAATCCACCATTATTAGACATTAACATTCATAACGCGCCCGCGGCCAACTTCATGCTGTTACTTTTGTGTTACAGTGATGCGCGCGCATCTAAAAATTTCACTCTCATCATTTTTTCATAACGCGCCCAAAGAAGTATAACTTCAAAAATTAAAAAAGTATACAATTTTGGCACAAAATGCCGGGTGTCCTTTCACTTAAAAATAAATATTCTTACCAGGTTTAGAGTACAGCGTCGGTTTGATAACACTGGGCGGCGGCATCGCGCTGTTCTGCAGTTGGGCCTTAATCTGTTGCGCGGTGGCAGCCGCCACGTTGACGCCGGGCTTACTCTCGCGCATGCCCACTAGGGCGCGTTTGCGTTCTTCTATCTCCTTCTGGGCGTTGGCCATCATCAGCTGTGAGGAATATGGAAGTTAAGGTTCAAGCATAGAATACAAATTCAAATCATTTTTATTGCGCACACAGGTTATTGTTGTGTACAAACATAAATCTTTATATATAAAACTCCAGGTGACTGACTGACATAGTGATCTATCAACGCACAGCCCAAACCACTGGACGGATCGGGCTGAAAGGACATTGTTCTGTGTCCATACATACTTAGCCTAAGAACCAACAATCATGAAATATTATTTTCTAGGTTCGAAATCGCAAGTAAATGACTGTAAAAACAAAGATTATTGACGGACACTTCTCAGACCTTAAATTATTAGCAAAACTAAAATCTTTTTGAGGTTATGTTTAATATTCAATGAAACATAGGTTAACCTATGAACTTAGTATGAACTCAGTATAAAGTGAATTAATTACAACTAATTCATTTTATTCGATGCGATTTTAAAGAATAACTATTAGGAAAAACTTGGTTAGGTAGGAATCATGAATAAAATAAAAACAATAATTTTGCTTCTTATTATTTATTGACTATTTTTCACAATTTTCTCATATTGTATTTATTTGTTTAACACATGTATATTGTGTAAATATGCAGCGTGAATGTGTATCAGGTGCTCTTGAATAATTTGGTAGTATGATCCTCTCAGGATGTTGTGGCACAGATTCACTAGCATTTGGTAATAAGGTCTCTGTTCTCTGGTTACATCGATGGCATATTAGATAGCCGAAATAGTAATAGTTAAATTAAAGGAAAAACAATCGCAAATAAACACACACAACAGGTAATCCGAACGAGAATTTTCCGTATATAAAAAGTACTCTTTGACGAGAATGCACGAATGCCACAGATTGCAAACTGCCTGCACCACAACCACAAAGTATCGAGTTTATGCCGGCCCTTCACTTGACAACAGTTTGTCCTTGTCATGCTTAATAAGGAATGAAAAGGACAGACTGATGTCATGTTTTTAAATTGCAAATACGAATAGCCAAGTGATGTGCCGGCGTTAGGAAGAAAGTGTTTTTTGTTTGCAGTGCTGTCATAGATTATACACATAAAATGGTATCTATTGTCTCAGATTATTTATTAACTTTTTAATTTAGCTTACTTATCTGGAAGTGTCCGTCACAATCTATATACTGATAATTATCGCAAAAAATATACTAAGAATTATCATAAATGCCAAATTGGTGTTGGTTCTTAGGCCAATTTTAACATTGTCCTTTGGCATGCAGATAGATGTTATGACGTAGGCATCCGCTAAGAAAGGATTTTGATCAATTGTACCCCCAAGGGGATAAAATAGGGAATGAAAGTTTGTACAAAACTTTGTCAATTTTAAACCGATCGGGCTGAGACTTTGCATGCAGGTATAAGAAGAATCATAGATGAATGTCATTGTGTATAATACAAGCCTGAGAACAAAAACTGTAGTCTACACTTCAGCTCTACACCGAAGCGAAGCGAGGGCGGGCCTTTAGTTTTATATATTTCTTTCTTAGGTTTTTCACGCACATCACTCATTAAATAAAACTAGCTTTGACGTGTTAATGCACGAAACTTTAATTATTTATTAAAACTAGTTTTATTTAATAAATATTATATTTAGTTCAGCCATGTTCTATCTCGTTTGTAGTTCTTTTTTTTTTCATTTATTTGATAATATAAACAAAATACAGTAATGAATAAAAAAGTAACAAAAAACCCAAATTGGGTTTATCCGGATACTGAGTCACTTAAGCCGTCGATACATAGTTTAATATTCGTAAATGATATACTTTTCCAGTTCTAGGTTGATTATAATTAATATAGTTGTCCCTGTACTTGCACAAAGCCCTTCCACAGCATAAGCCGAGTTAAAATAAATAAATACACACATCAAAAGTGTCTAGGGATCAAGCATTTTTATGCGGATTTCTTGAGATTGAGATGTGGCTTTGTAATAAATTTATGATTTTATAAATTTATATGGATCCTTTTTGGTGCATTTCATAATTTGAATCAGGAACTGTGAATCAAATTCGAGTAAAAGATGAAAATCAGCTGTCAATATTTTCCCTATAAAAACATACAACGCATTGAAGACATTATTAGTGCTACTGTTTCCCTACTACTGATTAAAACCAACGTTATTATGGAGCGGCGACGTCATTTAAGCAGGGAAGAAATGCTCAGAGCCGTGGGAATGATAGAAGCTGGTTCCCGGCAACGTACTGTGGCTTTAGCTCTGAATACAAGTCAGAGTGTTATCAGTCGACTTTGGACACGATACCGAAGCACTGGTACCGTGGCTGAGCGCCATGGAGGACGGTATCGCTGCACCACACGGAGACAAGACCGATACATTCAAATCTTAACTCGAAGAGCTCCAACAATAACCGCCATGATGTTAGCCGTGAGGCTTCATCACTCTTCAGGGAACTTAATTAGCGACCAAACAGTCAGAAACCGCTTGCATGAAGTGAACCTTCATTCCCGAAGACCGCTACGGGTACCACCTATAGCAATGCACAATCGTAGGATTCGATATCAATGGGCTCTTGAACACAGAAATTGGGCAGAAGAACAATGGCGTTTCGTGTGCTTTTCTGATGAGTCTCGTTTTGGTATGAGACCGGATACAAGACGTATACGACACTGGAGAACCCCTGGACGCCAACAGCGATTAAAATCCTGCCAGGAAGTCCATCCTTATAGTGGTGGAACCATCATGGTATGGGCGGGTATTTGGATCGGCGGAAGAACTGAGTTGATTTGGATCAGAGGCAACCTCAACGCTCAAATTTATGCTGAGACGATTGTATCAGACGTCATCGTTCCTCTACAAGTGCAAATCGGTCCCTTATTTCAGTTAATGCATGATAATGCACGACCGCACACCGCAAGAGTTGTAAGACAGACTCTCGCCGCAGCTAACATCAATGTCCTGCCCTGGCCTGCTCAGTCGCCAGACTTGAACCCGATTGAGCATGCATGGGATATGCTACAGAGAAGAGCTCTGCCGAATATGGAGGGTATCCAGTCGCAAGAAGACCTTTTTTTGTTGTTGCAACGAACATGGGCGGCCATTCCACAGCGTGATTTGGATGAACTCATTTTGAGTATGCCAAACCGATGTTCTTGTGTTGTTAGTGTTCGCGGTAGAAATACGGATTATTAATTGTTTAAGTTACCCAATAAAATTTTAGAGAAAACTGTTATTTCAGTCTTTTTTTCGAACTTTTGTGTTAGTGGTTCAAATGTCAAAAATCCCTTTATTAGGAAAATGGCAAATTTCTTTATTAATGCAAAGGTGACTTGGTTTATCGTTACTGTGACAAACGAAAACACTTTATTTGATGAATCCTTAAAGAAAATTTTAATTAATATCAATCAGGAGAAAAGTTATTGCAAAAATATATGTTGATCCCTAGACACTTTTGATGTGTGTATTTCCAACACTCACATCAATTAGCCTAGCCCCAAAGTAAGCACTGTAAGGCCGTATACAGAAAGAAAGCCGAAAGCCGATCCTTACTACATAAAGGAAGTCGATTAAAGCAGATCAAGCAAAATGTCGGACTCATCGGACGATGATTTGGTTTGGTTAGAAAATGTGTATTTAAAAATGCGAAAAAAAGCTATACATCCAACGTATACATAAATAGAGAAAGGAAACGTTTCGGAGAATACCATCATTTATTTGTAAAAAAAATGAAAGATGGCCAAAGATTTTATACATTATACAAGAATGACTCAAGAAACATTTTATTATATTTTGGATTTAGTGAAAATCCGTTTAATGAAAAATTGGTGCAATTTGCATAAATAACCAATCCTTCCAGAAGAAAGACTTGTTGTCACCATTCGGTAAATACGAAACAAATAATTTTATTTTGAGTTAATAAAAGATAATGTTATTAGATTTATAAAAAGATTATAACTTAGATTGATTTAATCTAAGGATAATAATTCAAATACAAATTATTTATTATTCGGACAACATAGATCATAATGACCAGCTGACCAGCGCGTGTCGGCGCGGGTCCATAGAAAAAGGATCGGCGCCGATAGGTTTTCGGCTTTCTTTCTGTATATGGCCTAAGGGTGCGGCCAGAGTGCACTCAGATTCAGAGTCAGATTCAGATTCTGAAAACAAGCGCGAGAAATAAACAGTGTAGTCGAAGGGTACGGCCAGATTGCACTCCTGATTCAGATTCAGATTCAGACTCAGAAAACAAAGCGCGAGAAAAAGCAAGCAACCTGCTTAGACTACACTGTTTATTTCTCGCGCTTGTTTTCGAAATCTGAATCTGAGTCTGAATCTGAGTGCACTCTGGCCGCACCCTAAGGCTTGTGTTATGGGGTACTAGGGTAATGGATAGAATACATAAACAGTACATATATAAGTATATTAATAAAGAAATACATATTAAACATCCATGACTGGAATACAAATGCTCATATTCATCACACAAAACATCTGGCCTCACCGGGATTCGAACCCAGGACCTCTTGAATCGGCATCACCATGAAACCCGGCGTACAAACCACTCGGCCATAGAGGTCGTCAATAAAACAATAAAGAAGCCCTTACCAAACAAACCTAGTCAAGAAATTTTGGACACAAACACTGGATATTGGCCAAACCACGAGGGAGCCATCACTGAAGAAATCTAATCTAACTATTAATTAAATAAGAATTAGACTTGCAACGAATAGTATATTCGGCAGTATACCGAATATTCGGCGAGGCCCCTGACCGAATAGCCGAATATTAGGCAAAAGTATTCGGCTGGATTTTAGCGCCAAAAACTTGTACAGACGTGATTGTTTCGCGCTCCTTTCTTTTGTTCTAATGTGCCGTTCTCTAGTTAAAATGCAGCTAAATGACAAAACCAACTTTTGAGATATGGCCAAAAACTTTAAATTATTGCTATTATGTAACCATTCATCATATGACTGAATGAATTAAAAACTGTTAACTTGTTTAATACAGAAAATGATTAAATTATGTACCTGTTTTATATACCAATGACTACTTAATAAATTTTAAAATAGTATTTTCAACTTCTCTAATTTAAAATTAATTTTATTAAGAATCCCTTGTCGTGTAGTGGCTATCTACGTGAAATTGGCAGAATTGTGGGTATATCCCCGTTGAGCCATTAAAAAAAGAAAGAAGAAGAAAAGAAACGAGAACCTTACCCTTCTAAATTTTGATTAATCTTCATGATGATAAATAACTTTACCTTAATCCTATCAGCACTGAGCACAGCAATTTTGGATCCGACAGTCTCCCCTTCAGGCATTACAGAAGGTAAAGGCAGCACCTCGATACCATTCCCATTGCCCAACTTCTTCTCCTTCTCCTCTGGTGGAGGTTTCTCCTCTTTACGCGCCTCCTTCTGCTCATGCCGACTCTCTTTTTCTTCATGCCGTGATCTCTTACTGTCTTTCTCCCGGTCTCCTTCATGTTTTCGCTTCTGCGACTTGGATGTTGATATCAACTCTTGTGCCAGAGCTAAGACTTTGTCAGCAAGCTTGCTGGCCTTCTTTGAGTCTATGTGTGCTGAGATTTTGTCTATGATCTTGCGGCGTTCGTAACTGGAATGAGAATTCAATCTTTTGTGAATGTAATGTAATCAAGAATTTTACATAATGATTTGACATTTCATTGGTTCAATGATAATTTAGAAAAAATGAATGCCAGTTTTGAATCTCTCTCCTTCTCTCTTTCAATATATCGAAGAATTAGAGTAAGAAGAAACTTCTATAAAATATTATTGAAATTAAGATATTATGCTGAAAAACTGTTCATTTTGCACTCGTAACACCAGTTACAAAAGCCTATAACACCCTTACCCATTTTGCATTAAAGTTAGCATTACATTAGACAATAAAAGAACGAAAGATCCTAAAATTTTGTGTAACAGACAATCCTTTTCAATATTATTCAGTTAAAGTAACATTCATATTTTTTTTTATCTAAATTCGCAGTTTTGTATTCCTGCAACCCTATCAATAGGCAAAATGATGCAAAACACCCATTACACATTATTTTAATAAATTTTTCATACTTCCATATGATTTAAAATTTTGGTCAAATTTTAATGGAAATACAATGTAAAAAGTAAATGTTTTGGGAACAAAAAAAACGGCTCAGCTTTCCATTATATGTAATTGAGTTGCAAGCTGAAATTTTTGCCACGCAAAGTGTTAACTATTAAAAACACGTACACGAAATCTTTTTAGGCGGAAACGAATAGAACTAGAAAAAAAAATTATTGAAAATTAATATTTTTGTAGGTTATGAGTCAATTTTGACAGCAATTTTGATCAGTGCTGCCATTTTTTTATGCAAAAATAACATGTTTCTCGTTGTCTATGGTAAATATAAGTTTATTATGTTGGTACTATTGTCAAAATGTGACAATTTACCGCCATTAATGAGATCTGTCAGTCAGTGTTTGTGTTCGTCGCAGTTGAGAGCTTTTTCGTACTCCTGTTGATATTAACGTCGTCTGACTACCATCCTCAAAGCCTTCGACCTCGAGTTCTGCTGGCCCTTCGCCTGAAGAGTCGAGTGTAGTGCGAGTTTTGGACTCTAATGAGCCGCTTGTGTGGTGATACTTCACACTAGGTTAGGTTAGGTTAGTGTTGTGACCTTAACGCGCGAGCCGAGCGAGCGAAGCGAGCGTGCCGCGGCAGCGGCCGGCGAAGCGCCAGAAAGAAAAATTCGTTAATAGAGACTTTTTCTACAAAAAAATCAAATATCATCTCTAGGCCCTGGAAGTACAGTTTTACCTATAAAACCCCTCTAATTTTTTATAATTATCATTTCTGTAAAAAAACGCCGGGAGGGGGGAGGGGGATTTACCCTTCCCTCTGAGGGGTCTTCCCTAATACCTATCCCCCTGAAATTCCACTACATTTAACAGATTTAATGAATTTTTAGGTTAGGTAAAAAAAAAAAAACTGCATTTCCGCCAAAAATCTTTTATGGCGGGGGGGTCGGGGGGAGCCCCCCCTCCACCCCCCCTACAAATTACCCCGAAATTCAATTACATATAATGGAATTAAGTACCAAAAAAACAATTTCCTTTAAGATTACTATTTAATTATCTTTTATATGTGTGCGACCTGTAACAACCGTGACATGGAATGATCCATTTACTCATACAAGGACTGCATAGGAGATAGAAGATGCCAAAATATCCTACAGGAGCCTATTTATATTATTTATATTTACATACAAATAAATGCAGCTAATATTGTATGCAAATAAATGTAGCTAATAGGATGTTCATTAGTTTATTTGAGGCAACAGGGGATATAAAAAATAAAGAGGTTTGTACTTGCATTTTACTAATAAAAATTAAACTCGTAATATCATAAATTACTAAAATACTTAATACAGGAACTTTAATAGTTTGAGTCCATCACACAAACAGCAAATATATAATGTAAATCAATCAATACTTAAACATTTTCTTTGCAGTATTATTTTTGGTAAGGGTATTTTGCAGAAATTTTCCGTTTTGTAAATTGCACATTAAGCTGTAAGTAAAAATAATACATTTGTTGGAAATAGAAGACTGTTTAATAAATTGAGGTGTTTGTTTCTAATTAGGGTCAGAGTGTGGCCTTTAGAAATAATAAATCAAGAGATTAAGAGAACAAAATATTAAATTGTATCACCAAATTTGCAAATATTTACCCATTTGTGAGACAAGATGACACTGTTGATAACAGTGAATTATCTGACTTTCCTATCGTTCTGTAGATTGCTCTGTCCAGCGAGGAGCGGAGATCTTCGACCTCCCGACGAGATAGTTGCAACGCCATGGTCAATCACTTGTTTAAATCGTTTTAGTCTTTCATAAAGATGCGTTTAAGGTTATGTTTTCATCAGACACTTTTTTAGAGTTTATAGAGACTTGTGATAAGTTAACACTTCAAGTTAATCACTATTGTATAGCGATACTTTTTATTTTACACATTTAATTATGTTTTAGTGAATTATTTGCGATAAAAAGACTACACATACACAAAAAGTCAAATTTGATTTATAAAAAATGCTAATCATAGACAAAAGGGAAGGAAGAGTTGAAAAAAATTCTCCCCAGAAAATTTACATTGATTTTTGTTAAAATGATCTATTCTATATTGAATAAATGTTTTGAATATTGGTTTGGCTCCTAGTTACGGATATGACATTTTAGTCGCGCGTGTGCATTGCGCGATCGCCTATTAGGACACCTATTCTAGATCAATATGTTTGATCGTCGAATCGTACGATGATCGCATCGCTCATTCGCGCTATCGCGTTGTATTAGGACAATGCCATATACCAGGAAGCCGATCGCACTAAATGTCAAACAACTAAAACGCATTGAAACGTACACGAACCGCAACTTTTTATGTTATTTTGTATATATCGCGTTAAAGTTTTGACAGCTAGTTAAGATGTAAACGTACTCCAGTGAACTTCATTCAAAACATAAAGTAGATTTCAGTTGACAACAGCTGACAAGTGAAAATTAGCGCGATATCGATTTCGTATAAAGTTGAGTTATAAATAGAATTGGACAAAGATCAAACCATAATTGAACTCTGGCGGATCGTTTAAAATAATAAATAGCGCGATTGGTCAGCAGTTTCTCTTAACTAATATTGATGTGCATCAGCTGTAAATTCTATGCTGAGCGTGCTATAGATACAAAGTATAATCTGACGCTAAATTGAACATTAATAAATCAGGCACATAATAATAATATGTATTAACAAGAAAATTATTTAATAAATTCAACTTTTCAAAAACAAATAAAAGATAATTACTAAATCCACTATCAACTATTCATTCATATTTTTAAAGGAGTAATTATACACACTGATGCCAATTCTGGCGTGATTCTCTAAACTTAAAACTAAATTTAACATCAGTCTCTCCTTTTCATTCTGTATAGAGAACGACAAGGATATACTGCTGTCAAATTTAAGTTTAGGTTTAGAGAATCATGCTAGAATCGACACCACTGTCATTATTTTTTGTCAATTTTAAGATAACGTGTCCTGGCACAATAGGATAAGGCGATTATAACTGATATGTCATGCTCTACAAAGAACTGCTTTTTTTTTGCTAAGAAAATACTTACATGCTTTTCAGAACAAGTATCTTAATGGCGTCATAATAAGCAGTTAGAACTTGTAAACGGGTAGGGCAGCATTAGGCCTAATGGCTAACGGTTTTTGAAAGATGGAAGTGGTAATCGCCGAGCTATTTATTATTCCATTACTACTTAAATTAAATGCGACTTAGATACTTCTCCTAAAAAGCATGCTATTTTACTTTAATTACACAATTGTGTCGATTCTGGCAGGATCCTCTAAACAACAAAAACTAAATTTAACATCAGCCTGTCCTTTTCATTCTGTATAGAGAATGACAAAGATACACTGTTGTCAAATTTAAGTTTAGCTTTAGAAAATCATTCCAGAATCGACATCAATGTAAATGTATAAAAACTGAACAGATAAGACAGCTGATCGTGCCGACGAAGCTCCCAAAAATACCCCAATAAAGTCTCAACGGTTACGTGGCGAGCAGCGAGCAGTCTTGATGATACATGAACTAGTGTTTTTAAAAACATATGAACTTATGGTGTAAACCGAGGATCGGTACTCCCAACCACAACACCTAACACGCGGAAGCTACATGAACCAGATGGGAGCATACATCCCGTTTTTTCCTAATTGAGCTAGCTGTATTTATATAAATATTTATTTTTTGGTCCCCTCTTGCCATTATATGAAAAAGACAAAAACTTTTTTTAAGTGCCTACCCGCTCGTGTAAAATTCTCCCCTGATAAAGATGTCATTTTTAGGAATGGTATGTATATTGTCTATGACTGTCCAGTCATATTTCGTTTCACGCATAAAAATAACAATTTGATATTTTAAGTGATACTGAATCCGTATATAAATCACTACAGATTTAAATATTTTTATGAATATAACATTTCATACTATTGACTTCTAATTAATAATATTCTTTTATTTGAGGATACAAAACTCATTTTTTATTTTTATTTTTCACCATATCTATATTCGGTAAATTGAGTGGAACGGAATTCGAATAATCATATTTGTTGATAGTCGGCAAGTGGATTGTTTTCAAAGAATTCCTTTTATTCTTTTATATTCTCTGTGCAGTTGAACTTCAATCGTGAATAGAAAACTTTACACATCATTTTGCAACACACGATTACCTATAGAACATAATAAATTGATTCCTACACAGACTGTACAAATTATAACCTTAAAATGTCTGATGATGAAGATGTTATTTTGATAAAGAAGAGCAAGCAGGTCCATTATGGATCTCTGGAAGAGCAAGAAAAGGCTCGGCTTGCGGCCCTGGCCGCCGCCGCCGCCCGCGAGGATGGCGAGGACTCAGGCGGAAAAGAATTAGGAGACATTCAAATCTCAAATGGTATGTTTTTATATGTTAATTTTTTAATTTTCCCGGCTGCATCTGCATTCGTTAGCACCCACCAATCTGCACTGGACCCGCGTGGTGGGTCATGGCCCAATCTCCCTATTCCATCCATAGGGAAGGCCTGTACTGTTGATGATGATGATGTTTTTATCCTGAAATTTAAAGGTTTTTGAATTCTTCTTCTTCTTCTTTTTAGAAAATGGCGGTGCACTTTTGTGGATTTCTCCAGACTCGAGTGATTCAGCTTGGTTGTTCAGTAGGAATTGACTTTGCTTTTTTTTTTTTTTTTTTTAAGTATGTTGTGAAAGCACAATATGTGAAAGGAGTAAACAATGTACTTGAATTTTTGTAATTGGATATCTGTTGTCTTATCTGAAAGGTAGAGACAAACACAAAAAAAAAGTCAGTAATGTTAGTTGGTTAGTCCAGAGACAAACAATTACAAGCGTATATTATTTTTGGATATATATTCACAAAGTAGGATAATAAAGGGAGAGTTAACATAGGTTAGGAGTGTTTTAAAATTTATAGGTTTGGGAATATATGGTGGAAGGATGTCATAGAGTGAAACCGGGTATTTTGGGCAACTAAAGAAAATATGTTCGGTTGTTCCTTCATCCAGCCCGCATTCACATAGTGAGCTGTCTTTAACCTTAATTTTGGCAAGGAAGACGGGGGTGTTTACGTGCCCTATTCTTAGTCTGCAAATGGTCGAAGTACACGACTTTGAGGCATTCTTAAACTTGGAAAACCAAGGTTTACTTGGGATGATATCTTGGATATCCGCATAATGTTTTCCGACCGTCTTGCTGGATAGTTTCCATTGGGAGCTCCAGGTGGTTCCCATCCGAAGACTAGCTAGGGAGGTCAAATCATGGGAGAAAACCTGGTTGTAACTGGGGCTTCCCTTAGTTATAGCGTCTTTTGCAATTAAGTCTACAACCTCATTGCCATCTATACCCACATGGCCAGGGATCCACGCTAATGCGACTCTTATTCCTTGTCTGTGACATCTATATAAAGCATTTCTAATTTTTAAAATACAGGGGAAATTTGTTTTGTTCCGGAAAGGGTTGGACATAATTGCCTGAAGACAACTTTTAGAGTCTGAAAAGATAATGCTTTTATCAAGTTTATGTGATTCAATATACATTGTTGCCTCGAGGATAGCTATTGCTTCTGCAGTGAAGATTGAAGTGTGGGGAGGACATTTAAAGTTTAGAATAATTTTGAATTTGGGAATCCAAACTGCTGAGCCTACAGAATCTTTGTCGGAAAGTTTTGAGGCGTCTGTGTATACCTCCAGCCACTCTACCCAATTCTTTCTAATGAGAGCTTCTAAAACAAAGTCTGTGTTAGGAGTGTCCTTAGAGATGCCCAAGTCTAAGGATATGTCAGGTTGAGAGACTAGAGATGGAAACAAGTTGTCAAAGAGAGGATTTGAAACACATTGGTATATGGGGAACGGAAGACGAATGAACGAGAGAAAGCTATTAAATAAACAGGGTGGGGATTTATGTTTCCAGAATTTATTGGACGAAATGAATTCGGAAAGTTCATGGAGTTTCCCTATTAAAGGGTGATCTCTGTTCTGGATAATTTTATAAAAGAATTTATCAGCTAAATATTGTCTCCTGATAGACAGTGGAGGGTCCGTACATTCCACCTGTAGGGCGTTGATAGCTGAAGACTTTTTAGCTCCCAAAATTATGCGAAGACACTTAGACTGCAACTTATCTAGGGATTTTAGTGAAGATTTTAAGCAGGGTTCCAGTAAGAAAGATGCATAGTCCAAGTGGCTTCGAACTAGGGCGTTGTAAAGTAACTTCTGACAGAAGGGATGGGCTCCCCACCAGGTTCCAGACAGAGATCGAAGAATATTTATATTTTTTTCGCACTTTTTAACTACATGGGCGATGTGATGAAATCCGGTCATTTTTGAATCAAGGACCACTCCAAGGAACTTGGCCTGGTTTTTTACTGGAATGGTTTGACCTTCAAACTTGATAATGGTATTGGGAGTATTTCTGGAGCGAGTAAAAATTACAATATTACTCTTCATAACTGAAAGTGAAAGGCCATGGTCAGATAACCAATTATCTAAATATGACAAAGCCATATTGAGGCGGGACTTGGAAGCTTCATGGTTAGAATCTGAGACATATAGACATATGTCATCTGCATATTGCAGGACGTTACAGAATGAGTTGAGAGAAAGTTCTAGATCGTATGTATATAGATTATAAAGAAGAGGGCTTAGGACAAACCCCTGGGGTAGACCTTTCCAGACTGATCTTGGTGGAAGAAGAGAATTATTTAAGCAAACTTGTATTGAGCGTGCAGACAGGAGACTGAATATTATATTTATAAGCCTCACGGGGATACTCAGCTTGAGCAGTTTTTGCCTGAGTAGCGGAAGCAGAACATTGTCATATGCAGATGACACATCTAAGAACACTCCTGTTACATTCTCGTTTTTAGATAAGCCGATCCAGATATCAGATAGAAAAATGCTAAGGCTGTCCATGGTACTCATACCCTTTCTAAAACCAAATTGGCTTTTAGCCAGAAGACCTCTACTTTCCACAATCCATTCAAGTCGGTTTTTAACTAAGTGCTCTAAAATTTTGGACATAGTGCAAGAAAGAGCAATGGGCCTATATCCGTTCGGATCATTGCTAAGCTTTCCAGGTTTTAGAATGGGAATGATGATTTGGGTTTTCCACTCTTCCGGGGGAACCCCCGAGAGAAAAATGAAATTAAGGATATTCAAAAATAGGTCCTTGGATGCTAAAGAACTGTTGATAATAAAGGAATATGGAATACCATCAACGCCTGGAGAGGAGTCCCTCAGGCCGTTCAGTACGGCAGAAAGTTCCTCTACAGAGAATGGTGCATCAAATTCTGTTAAGTGCGGAGGTAAAGGAATAAGAGAAATGATTGCTTCGCTACTAGTGGGAACTGACGGTGGAGCTAATTTGTTTTGGAATGCATCCAACCACTCTGAGGGATCATTAGAGGAGATGTTAAAAACGTCGGACATTGAACACCTAAATCTCCTAACATTCCTCCAGACCATAGAGGGAGGAGATTTAGGAGAAAGGACTTCGCAGAATCTATGCCAACCAAGCCTTTTTTTGGCCTTAAGAGTTTTGGTAGCTTTTGCTGCAGCTGCACGGTACTTAATGTAATTAGATTTAGACGAGCAGATGTTATAGTCCTTTTCAGCGCTCTTTCTCTCTTTACATACTAATGTGCATTCGGAATCCCACCAAGGTGGGGAAGATGATTTACCTTTAAAATAATTTTTAAATGGAAATGATTTTTCTGCTGCTGATAGCAGACAGTCCCTAAACTTTGTATATAGAGAGAGATAATTGTCTGCGTTGACTGCAGGAAAATGTTGATGCTCCTGGTCCAAATTATGTTTGAACAAGGACCAATCAGCTTTGGACAGATTATATTTTATTCGAGGTCGGGGACGGTTACCTAAGGATGAATATTGTGTTGTGTCATTTGCCCCAAAAACGACAATTGGGAAATGATCACTTCCATGGGTAATAGGAAGGATTGTCCATATCATAAGTGATGCCAAGGATGGTGAGCACAGAGTCAGATCTACTGCACTTCTAACATTTTGAGATGGGTATACTCTGCGGGTAGGGGAACCGTCATTTAAAATACAAAGGGAGTATGTGTCACAGATATCTAAAAAGGATGAGGATAAGTGATCGCAATGGTAAGAAACCCAAGAAGTGTGATGAATGTTAAAATCACCCAAAATCACCATTGGGTGAGAAAGGGACAGAATGAGCTCATTCAATTCTGCCAAATTTGTATTGTTGGGGTGTGGAATATAAACTGACATATAGGTAATATTTTGTACTACTACCGCTACTGCGTTCACATGTTCACTGTGGGGTGGAAGAGGTTTATGGGAAAATGGAACAGAATTTGAAACGAGAAGGGCTGAACCGCCCTGTCCGTCGCTTCTATCATCCCGGAAACACACAAAGCCAGGGAACCGAACCCTCTCGCCCGGCTTGCGTCGCATTTCCTGAATGGCAAAAACGACAGGAGAATATTTGTTCAGAAGGTGAAGAATTTCATTTTCTTTATTTCTGCTACTGCGACAATTCCATTGAAGGATTGGAGCCATTATTATTAATAACAGATATAAGGTTGAGAAGCTGAGACAGTTGGTCTTGAATGTTGTTCGGTAAGCCGACATCACTGAAACGGCTGAGAAAATTTATAATGGTGGAGATAAGAAGAGACATGAGGTTATCGTTAGGGACGGAGGAATCGTTGGAATAAGCACAACCGTTGGGCAGCTGGGAGGTAGGAGTCTCCACAATGCTTCTATGGAGGTGTTGATTGTAACCTGCACTGAAGGCAGGAAGGGGGCGTGGTCTGGATTGGGTGATCGTTTTACGATACGATGTAGACTGGGACTGAGACAGTAATGGGGGGGGAGGACGACGGGGAGGAGGGGTTGCGTTGAGACCATTATCATTACGAGTAGTGTCAGCAAATGATCTTCTGACAGGAGAAAATCTAGCGGAGGCTTCAGAATAGGACACATTTTCCTGTGACATAACAATTTTAATTTGCCTCTGCCTAGACTGCTCAGGGCAGGATGAGTCAGTCGCCCTATGCTGGCCAGAGCAGAATAAGCATGTAGGTGTATCCTTGTTACAGGTTATACCCTCATGCGGTTGGGCACAGATGGAGCAGCGGGCCTGGGACCTACATTGGGACTGTATATGTCCAAATCGGCAACATTTGTTGCACTGAATAGTGGGAAGAACATAAGTCTCAACTGGAAGAGAGGTGTAAAAACAATATACATGTGAAGGTAGTTTTTGTCCAGTAAATGTTAAAACAATTGACTGAGTGGGGATCCACTCTGGGGTATTATTAGAGAATATTTTCCTACAGAGCCTGCGGGCTTTAACTATTTGCCCAAATCCTGGTGGGATCTCTAGGGAGTCAACTAGTTCTTCCAAGGTCCATTCCACTGGCACTTGCCTTATTACACCCATTCTAGTGATACTATAGCTGGGAATAATTGCTTCATAACCAGCATTAGCAAGGGCCGCATGGTCAATAAAAACATTTGCGTCCGTAAATGTCTTAAATTCTACTGACATCCTGTTTCTACCTACCCGCTTAACGCCATCTTTAACTACATTTTTAATTTTATTTTGAAATAGGAAATGTCCTAGTTTGAGGGGTCGTAAGACAGCACCAGACGAGGGGTCTGAAGCTTTTTTGCCCACATGGACCAAGAATGGGGCACAATCCTCCTCAGAATACTTAATTTTATTGTTAGAAAAACGTGGGTTAATGAATGTTGTCTGAACTGACGCACCTTGCGATACGTTCGATTTTTTTGGAGGTTGTGAAGCAACCTGGTCTGTAAGTGCACGTTTTTTAGGTTTTTGCGAGCTCGGGAGATCGGGTGAGAACAGAGAGACCGATGGTATGATATCCTCGAATTCGATGTCGCCTCCACCGGGGTCTGGCGGATCCGCCATTATGACTATCTTATTTTAAACCGAACAAATAGTAAAAACTTACCGTGAACTATACAGTTAAACCCACCACCAACAAATAAACACTTAAAATAAGTCAACAGGGGATTCAAATATCCTTTAAACTTGAAATTTTCGTTGAGCAACAAAAACACATGTGACTAGCACACACACTGACAGCAAAGTCGTTTTTGAATTCATTGCCTATGCTAAGTTTTATAATCAATTAAGTATGAAGGTAGTTTTATATTGAAATTGACGTTAAGAGTGTTTTTTGGTGGTGATAGCCATTAACAAACCTTAGGACGTAACTCAATCAATTGAAATTGAAATGGAAGTTCATTATTAGACTAGTCTCAAAACAAAATTAGAAGCTTTAGTCTATGGGTGGTTATGGAGTCATGCACCCTTAAAAGTCTCTGCGGTGGTCATATATATTTTTTTTCGATTTATTGTAGTTATTTTGGGTACACTTGATAACAAAAAATTAGATCTTGCCAAACTGAGAACAGTTTGTTGGCAATGAGGCGGGTGGTTATGTTCCCTAAAGTATAGTTCAGTGAGGTGATGGCTGGTTCATGCGTCGTGCTCGTAAACAGGTGCTGCCAGCAGAGATGAGTCTACCCTAACTGCTTTGATATTGAAGATGTTAATGTACCTAGCTAATATAAATAACCCTATTTGTATTTATACTATATGACACAGCAATCAAAATGCAGGCGAACAATTAATGTATATTTCACATTATGTAAGCCACCGGCAGTGTTACAGCTTCTGCTTGTCGATGCCTATGGCTGATATTCATATTTAAAACTAGAAAATACATTTTTAAAATGCCACCTCCCAAGCTTTCCTTCTGGAAGCCTGAACTGAATTTTCTTTTACAACTATGTACCTCTAATATTGTAGAACTGTCTTTGTTAAACTTTATAAAGTTTATAGTATGTGTGACTGTTAGTTTTTCTTTATTACCAGTCTATGTCCGATCATCCATATTTTCGATTATCCGAATTGACACCAGACCCAATTAATTCGGATAACCAGCGTTCTACCTCATAGAATTAAAGAGGTATACTTATTATGAAATCGATAAAATGTCAATTAAAAGAAAATAATACTAAAAAAAACGTTACTAGGTTACCTACAATTCGAAGAGATGGCGCTACTTTTCAGCCTAAGGCTAGAGAAATTTCGGCGCGGCCATCAAGGCCGCCGTAGCATAATGGTCAGTGTTCGAGTCCCGTCTGCTGCCTGCTCCGCGTGGATTTATTTCTAGTAATATTTTCTTTAGATTTAAATATCTAGCAGTCAAAAATACTTAAAAAATAAATGATATAAAAACATAAATTATTATAATAAGTTATAATTTTTATTATTTTTAAAGCATGTATTATAATAAGTGTTTTATTTACATTCCCAGAATACATGGATCTAGAAGATGAAATGTCGAAGGACAAGAAGGCCTTATTAGAAGAGTTTGAAAGAAGACGCAAAGCTCGGCAGCTTAACGTATCCACAGATGATGATGAGGTGATTATTTATTTTTTCTCATACTTCTCTCCTAGTACCATATCTTGTAGAAAGCTTATAAGATGTTTTTTGGGATAGGTGTCAGAGTTTCTGGGCCAATACGACCCAAATACCTACAAAAAAGAGCATACTCCTTCCTTACAGACCAGCATAACATTTGATAATCAGGAATATTGAAAAGACTGACGATTTGGACGCGAGCAAAAGTCTTAGCTGTTTGTTGAATTTTTTTTTGTTGCCCTAGACGTTTGTCTCCACATGGATGGTTCAGGTATGGTGGGAGTACTTCACAAGGGACAAGGTTGTCTTTATGTATTAATCTGCGGAGTTCGAGTAAAATGAAATGAAATGTCATTTATTCAGTCTAGGCTGTTATATGCACTTGTGAAGGTCAATAAGTTACGCCATCGGTCCGCAAAACTACGGCGGGAGACCTTGTACTTAGAAGAACCGGCAAGAAACTCAGCAAGGGCTGTTTTTTTTCTCCCTGTATTGTTATATACAGAGTCCTCAAGTTGAAAAAATGACTTCAGAGATAAGTCTGAAGTCACCTTCCATTACAGCATTTAGAATATAAATATAAAGTTACAATAAATTGTATAGTTAACATTATATTTAGTATATAGGAATCGGCATTAGGTAGGTACAATATTACTGTTTATGAAAAATGACTAATACCCATCAAATAACAAATTAAAAGAAACACTATGTCCATGCATTACGATCATTTAGATAATCATCAACTTTATAATAGTCCTTATTCATAAGAGTATTTTTGATCTGAGATTTAAATTTTGTCAGTGGAAGCTCAATCAGATCTAGGGGAACTTTATTAAACAAAGCAATTCTACAACCCAGAAATGAACCTTTTGATTTTTGAATGAACCTCTTGATTTTTGAATGAACCACTTGATTTTTAATGAAATCCAAGAATCTCCGTTTGGACTCCCCTCCTACAGTATATTTTCAATATACATGTACATAACGTGTTTCTAAATAGGTCCGGAGAAGTTTGAGGCAATTGGGAGAGCCGGTGTGCCTGTTCGGTGAGGGCCCCGCTGAGAGAAGAGTGCGTTTGAGGGATCTGCTGAGCTAGTAAGTGGCATCTGATTAAATAAACACTAAAATTGTATAATAAGAAAATGAAATGTTGAAAACAAGAGTAAGTATTTAATTAATATATTATTAATCAACGATATTAAATACCCTAGATACACCACGAGCGCTCAAAATGTGTCCCAATCAAGAAGTGCTTCAACTCCACTCAAGCACTTTTTGGTTCACAGTCACGCGCGGACCGCTACAAAGTCAAGATGCCAGAGAGCGCCGCGAAAAAATGCGAAAATAATACTTATAGTACGAAAAGTGTCGTTTTTTCGACAGGTATCTAGTCAATATTTGTTAATTTAACGCATTTGAAGTAAATATAAATTATTTGTGATATTCGAATGCATGGTCGGTTATACGTCGCCATATAGCAGTCTCTTTTCCTCGCGGTCCGTGCCTGCTATATTGCTAACAGCGCGTTCAGAATCGCGCGTAGAGTCAAAGAACTAAGGTCTAAGTTCTTCCGCATATAGCAATAAGTCGTAAAATTTTACGAGCTTGCATTTCGATCTGTCAGAAGTCCTTGACGCATACGTTTTATTTAAGATCTTATACAGTATGTATTTTGACTACGCGATAATTTTACGGAACTCCGTGGATCGTTCAATGTACCTTTTGGACAGGTATCGGGCACGATTTTGTTCGTGTTGGTGTATCTAGGGTATTTAATATCGTTATTATTAATATAATTATTGTAAGATGTATTGTTAACTGAAGAGCTTTTTCTGCACATTTAAAGATCCTAACGCAGGAGTAGTCGCGCACCGGTTCTTCAATTCAATTCAAAATATCTTTATTCAAATGAGAAACTCAATACAACTCTTTTCAATCGTCCATAGTTTAGTCCTTAGCACCCGGTAAGGACTTTTTTTTTAGCTTTTTTAACACTTCACAGCGTCAAATCATGTAATATCTTTATATATATAATTCTTCTGTGAGTGTGTATGTCACTGAACTTCTCTTAAACGACTGGACCGATTTTGATGAAATTTTTTGTGTGTGTTCAAGGGGATCTGAGAATGGTTTAGATTCACAATTTTGTCCGCTGGACAATGTTTTTTTAATTAATTTTTAATGTTGATGTGTGATGTTCCTCTTCCCCCACAGCCTCGGTGAAGATGCGATCCACAAGAAGATGGAAGAAGAAGAGGCTCGCATGGAGAGGGACCGAGGCAGGGAGGGCACCTGGTACCACGAGGGCCCGCCCCAGTTGAGGGATGCCAGGCTGTGGATAGCGAAGTACTCGTTGCCACGGGCCAAGGAGAGGTGAGTAGATACAAGCACGATTTTTACTGAATATAGGTTTTTTTGGGTATACAGGGTGTGACAAAAGTCCGAAATAAAACTTTAGGGTTTGGTTGTGTTCCTTGTATAGAATTACTTACGAAAGTTTGACGCCTTTCAGACCACTTTTATTTTCCAATTAAATTAATAAAAATATCGTTTTACACCTGCCTATGATAACCCTATAAATGCGCACGATTACTACTACCTAAACTGACCCCCATCTCTCCCCCAGGCACCCCTGCGCCCCGCTCAGATACCTACAAATTTTTATTTCGGAATACATACCTACAAATTTTATTTCGGAATTCTGTAACACCCTGTATATACATATATGTGTCCAGTGACATTGGCTAAATTTCGAAGGATATACCATAGAACAAATCTAATCTTAATATAAAGATATATATAACGCGATTCAAATAAGATTAGGAAAGCCAATGACCTCCATCTGTCAAATGTTGCTTGAAAAGTACTGTTTGCAAAAAAATCTCGGAACACTTTTTTAGCACTCGGCTAATTCTAAAATAAAAATCAAATATTTTGAAACAAACAAAAACAAATATTGATAATTAATATTGGTTGATATTTTTTTTCATTTATTGAGCTTTGGCTATGAATGGTTGATAACCTAAATCGTCACTGTCACTTTAATTTATTTTATGTTGCGTTCAGAAACTCGATTTAAAACTTTCGTTTACATATAGGATGCATATGACCTAGTAATAGTGCATGATTATTCATAACTACTCCGGCGGTAATGCAGAGATGAGCGGAATTGAAGAGCTAGATTCTGATTAATGTTTTTACTCACACAGTCTTAATAAAGAAATATTATTAAAAATTGTTTGTTTTTTCTCTCAATCTTAGTATATTAATTTTATTAAAAAATCTGATGTTTTTTCTCACTTAATCTTAGTAAATAAGTTTTAATAAATAGAAACTTTTTTTGCTCACCCTACCTATTTGGTTTGAATTGACAGCTATGACGTCAAAATATGGCGCCCAGTCGTTCCTATTCTTAGTTGAATCGCATTATAAGTAGAAGATGTTGTATTGAGACCTTAACGGACTCATCGAATTTCCTCTAGTATAGCCGTAAGGATTTTTTGAAGTTATACTTCTTTAGGCGCGTTATGAAAAAATGATGAGAGTGAAATTTTAAGATGCGCGCGCATCACTGTAACACAAATTTTTAACAGCATGAAGTTGGTCGCTTTAGCGACCAACTTCATGCGTTACTTTTGAGTTTACCGCACATTAAGAAAATCTACCAACAAAATAGAAATAGAATCTCTATTTAGTGGGTGCTAACGACTGCATTGTGAAGGCCTATCAAAAGTATTTATTAATCTGGAACAACGGAACCAAAGCACGATTCAGGAGACTACAGCGCCATCTCTTGACCATTGGTGTAGTAGAACCAAAAACCACATCTTTATTTTTTGTAATAAAGTAACAGTTATAGGTATTCATATTTATAATATTTATCCACATGTTTCTAGTTTGTATATTCGGAATACGGGTTTGAGTTTCATACAAGTGCAAATCACATATGTTCTAATAAATTATATTCAGTAGCGATATTAATTGAATATTTTGATTATTTATTTATTTTTTCAAATTAAAACTGAACTTTATTGACTGTGTCCTTTTCCAGACTTTTTATTAATTTATTGTAATTAATTATTTGCATGCAATTAAAAACTAATTTTAAACGATGCCAAAGAAGGATAACTTCTCACGCGCCTACATAAGTACACGCACCCATTTTTTTTCTTTAAATGTATTTTGATGCTGTTAAATATTTAGCCTATTATAAGGGAGATTTTTCACCAAGCTGGATGATATAACCTTGACCAGCTCTGTATATATGATGTGTATGCCTCCGAATTTCACTAGTGCGATGTAGGCTCCCCATTGTATTGAGTGCGCCGCTAGTACCGCCATCTGTTGACGAGGCGAGTGATTGCATCCTCCATTAGTTACGTGTGGGCCATCCCTGCGACAACACAGATCGATCCTCGTTTATTTATTTAGGTACTAGCGGCTCGCCCTCGCTTCGCTTCGGTGTAGAGCTGAAGTGTAGACTACAGTTTTTGTTCTCAGGCTTGTATTATACACAGTGACATTCATCTATGATTCTTCTTATACCTGCATGCAAAGTCTCAGCCCGATCGGTTTGAAATTGACAAAGTTTCATACAAACTTTCATTCCCTATTTTATCGCCTTGGGGGTAGAATTGATCAAAATCCTTTCTTAGCGGATGCCTACGTCATAACATCTACCTGCATGCCAAATTTCAGCCCGATCCGTCCAGTGGTTTGGGCTGTGCGTTGATAGATCACTATGTCAGTCGGTCAGTCACCTTTGAGTTTTATATATATATAGATTTCTTTGTTTCAGATTGAACAAGGCTCGCGAGGACTTGAAGCAGGCAGGCAGCGTCCGAGCCGCTGCAAAGCAAGAATCTCAAAGACGTGCGGCCGCTATGTCAATATATTGCAGTCAGGTAAATATTATTTTCAACACATTTAGTAAAATATATGCGTTTACGAAGATTGTATACATTGATCGAAAGTTTAAAATTACGGGCCATATACCGAAGCGTGCGGTAAAATTTTACCGCACGCTTAACGTTGCCGCTACGTCCTTCGCTTGCGCTAATAAATATTAATTAGTCTAAAGAGATAGGCTTGTTGAAAATATATCGATGTATCGATATATTATTATTTTTTGTTCGATATATCGATATTTTTTGCCGATATATTTTGATTCGATATATCGATACATCGATACAAAATAACCAATATCGAAATTCGTAACTGGATCTCAGATTAATGATATTCAACATATCTATGAATGATGACATAGACAATACTAAACACAGCACAGTATTTAGTATTGTCTATGTCATCATTCGAAAATAGGGTCTATTTTTAGGGAGATAATTTTCGTTCTATTATTATTGCGCGTGTCATATTTCGTGAGCTACTGTACAATATTTTTGGGAAAATTGGTCCGATATATCGATATATCGATGTTTTTTCGCGATATATCGAAGCCGATATTGATAATTTTTAAAAGATCGATATATCGATATTTTTTTCAGCTTTCGACATCCCTATAAAGAGAAAGCTAAATGGTATGTTGACGAAAAAATAAAAAAAAGGTGTTTATAAAAATTTCAGTTTTTGTTATAAGTTGTTTAATATTTTATGTCAATTAATTGTTTAGCATTATATGATGCAAATCTGACTATGTTAAGACTCTTTGCTACTATAACTGTAATAAGCTTTGGGCACTGTTTGGTCTATTAATATTTACATATGTATATGCATGTACCTCAATATTATGTAAATGATTGTTTGTTGCCAAAATAAATATAGAAAGACATTTAAAATTTCTGTTTTGATCCTTAAAATATATCTATTTCTCTTAATTTTGTATTGAATGAGTGTGACACGTGCATAATACATACATAGTGCGGAATACATAGTAGTATCAGGAATACCTCTTCGGGTAACCTTACCCTAGTGGGTGAATTTACCTCTTTGTGTAACTTTACCCTATTGGGTAAATCTACCTCTGGGTGAATTTAACTCTTCGAGTAACCTTACCTCTTTGGGTAAACTTACCTCTGGGTAACCTTACCTCTTTGGGAAACCTTACCCTATTGGGTAAACTTACATCTGGGTGAACTTATCACTTTGGGTAACCATACCCTTTTGGGTAAATTTACCTCTGGGTAACCTTTACTTTTCGGAAAACCTTCCCTCTTTGGGTAACCTTACACCTCTTCGCGTGATCTTCATCACCTTAACATATCCAGTTGTCCTTACCTTCTTACTTCTCGACATGAGTGTATTTACGTATATTATGTGTGTTTTTACGTATAAAAGTTAATTGTGTTTGTTCGTTTGTCTGTACAGATCGGGGACACGCGGCCCATAAGTTTTTGCAGATTCAGTAGCGACAGTAAAATGTTAATCACCTCAAGTTGGTATGTATTAATTACAGTCGGATAATAATTGAGGAGCTGGCGAACAAAAAGAGCGTACTCCTTCCTTAAAGGCCGGCATCGCATTTGTGATACTCCTGGTGTTGCAAGTGTCCATGGGCGACGGTGATCACTTACCACCAGGTGAGCCGTCTGCTCGTATGCCAGCTATAAAATAAAAAAAAAAAACGGCGAACAATCTGGTCAAACTACTTTTATTTTGAAATGAAATGAAATGAAAGGTCATTTATTCAGTCTAGGCTGTTACATGCACTTGTGAAGGTCAAGAAGCTACTAAATCTACGGCGGGAGACCTTGTACTGTGAAGAACCGGCAAGAAACTCAGCAAGGGCTGTTGAATTTGAATCTCAAGTAATTTTCAATCAAAACCACCTAAAACAGTGTTAAATTTTAGTAATTAAAACCATGCCAAAAGCTCACTGTAGGTATGTCATTTAGTTTTATACAACTCCTGTAAAATTACATTTTATAGGTTTTTAATTGCTGGCTGACCCAGCGAACTTCGTATCACCATTAAAATATGGGTGGTAAAAGGGTGTAAAGGAAATGGCTAAGAAACTGCCCTTAACGTGTATAAATATTTCGCACAAGCCCGTAACTTTACAATATTTTTTTTATTAATTATTAAGTGTTTATTATTCTCATACAACTTTCGTGAAATAATCAAATATTTAAAAGTATAAAAATTTACTTCATGTCTGTTTCAAAAGCAAAATGTTCCATTTTACAAAATAAATGAGTAATAAATGTACACAAAAAATATTTGTGTAAGTATATCGAAATAAACAATATTATTTCTAAACTCCTTCAAACTATGACATACTTGGCCCTAATTTATATTAAAACAAATCAATGAAGGCCTCGAATAATAGATTTTATTATTCTGATCAGACTTGAAACAAGGCTGTATGATAATTTATCCTTTCATTTTTGCAAAGGGACAAAATAAAACTTCACAGATTTCCTGTCAGGCCGACGATAACAAATTATTTGTATTTATTTTTGCTTTGAAATAACTTTTTGTGAAGACTTAATCAGAGAAATGGGAAGAAAGATTCTAAGAAATGCGAAATTGATGACTGTAAAAAAGTGGCGACATATTTTATATACTGTAGTAAGGTAATGACATAGTGGGAGTTCTCATAATTTTCAAGACTGTGACATTATCAAAAGTTCCTGAGCCTTTTTTCTATATTACTAAGTACAGTATTTATACATTGCCAGGGCAGTCGTTCATACAAAACTTTACCATGTCCTTTATAGCTGTATGTATTTTTAATGCCACATTATAAAAAAATAAACCAAAATCTAAAAAAATGTTAGGGGTGGACAACCCTTATCACTTAGGGATATGAAAAATAGATAGTAGCCGATTCTCAGACCTACTGAATATGCATATAAAGTTTCATAAAAATCGGTCAATCCGTTTCGGAGGAATATGGTAACTAATATTGTGACACGAGAATTTTATATATAAGATACCGCTTTGTTCGCCAGCTCCTCAATTTATATAAAGAAAATTTTCAGTAGAAAATAAATCACCAAAACCTTTCATTCCTACTCCCGTCTCCACCCGCACCCGTATTATGTGTATTTTGGGCTTTATTCTCAAATAAAAATATGAAAGAGTGCTAAAAATACAAAAAAAAGTCATAATACACAAGTTTTAACTTATTTTCTAAGCATTTTAACTGCTAGGTGTATAAATCTAAAGAAAAAATTACAAGAAAAAAAAACTGCGTTTTTTATGTAAAATTTTTCTTTTTACCGAGCAGCAGACTATCCGGTATCCGGTAGAAGGGACTAGAACCGCTATTCGGTCGAAAACTGAATTAGAAGAAATTAAGGTCGCGGTAACACATTAGGGGTGATGACGGGGTACAGTAAAAGAAATTCTATTTAGTTCGTCAGTTAGATGATCAAAAAATAATGGACACGTATATTTTCTTCGGGCAATCAACCAAAAAATTACAAAGTTATAGCGCGTCAAAGTTCGGGAGTAGAGGCTCGTGACGTCACTTTTAAGTGAAAATTGTACCAAAAAGTGACGTCATGCGACTTTTCAAATCAATATATCTCTGCAATGTTTATATTATGTGAAAAAAGAAAAAAATACGTGTCCAATACTTTTTGATAATCTACCTGATAAACAAAGAAAAAAGTCATCATCCCTATTGGTCAATGCAACCGCCCGGATAGAGGAGGGTGTGGGCTCGAGTCCCTTCTGCTAGATTGCTAGACCGCGTGCAATTATTTCTAGTAACATTTAATTTATCTGTTCATGCTTGATTATATATTTTATAATTATTGATATTCAACAGGTCGGGCCTCAGTAAAGTGTGGTCAGTACCAGAATGCACTCCCCTGCAAGTGTTGAAAGGACATTCTTGCAATGTGAGCGCAGCTACATTCCATCCTAAGGCTCAAATACCCCACCATTTTCTAGATAAGGTAAGATAACAAGTACTGCCTAGATACGTTTACCCAACCACTTCCTAGATAAGTTTACTCAACTACTTTTTAAATAAATTTACCCAAGAACTTCCTAGATAAGTTTACCCAAACGATTTATAAATAAGTTTACCCAGGTATTTTCTTAATGATTTTACCCAATTACTTCCTAAATATGCATACCCAACCACTTTCTAGATAAGTTTACTCAACTATTTTCTAAATGAATTTACTCAACTACTTCAAAAATAAATTTACCCAAGTTCTTCCTAGATTAGTTTACCTAAACGCTTGCTAGATAAGTTTACCCAACTATTTTCTAAATGAGTTTACCCAACTACTTCCTAAATAAATTTACCCAATTACTTCCTAGATAAGTTTACCCAAGCCCTTTCTTGATAAGTTAATCTAACTCATAACTAAATAAGTTTACCTAACTATTTCCTACTTAGGTTAATCCAACTTATTTCTAGATCAGGTAATAGGGATAATAATAATAATAATAAAATAATAAATATTTCCAACACTCACACCAATTAGCCTAGCCCCAAAGTAAGCACTATAAGGCTTGTGTTATGGGATACTAGGGTAACGGATAGAATACATATACTGTACATATATAAGTATATTTTTATAGATATACATATTAAACATCCATGACTGGAGTACAAATGCTCGTATTTATCACACAAACATCTGCCCCCACCGGGATTTGAACCCGGGACCTCTCGAGTCGGCGACACCATGAAACCCGGCGTACAAACCACTCGACCACGGAGGTCGTCAAAAAAAATAATGACTAAAATTGGACACGTCTTTTCTCTTTATTCTCATAATCAAAATATTGCACAGATATATTGACTTGACATTTTGCATGGCGTCACGTCCAGGTATATTTTTTGCTTGAAAATGACGTCATGAGCCCCCACTCCTAAACTTTGTAGTGTTTTATTTTTGTAATTAATAATTATTAATAATGGAGGAGCTCGATGGCGCAGGTGGCTAGCGCGTTCGGCTGCGATCGTTGAAGTTAAGCAACTTTCGCAGTGGTCGGTCATTGGATGGGTGACCGAAAATTTTCTAACTCGAGTGCCTCCGTGCTTCGGAAGGCACGTTAAGCCGTTGGTCCCGGCTGCATCTGCAGTCGTCAGCACCCACCAATCCGCACTGGACCCGCGTGGTGGGTCATGGCCCAATCTCCCTATTCCATCCATAGGGAAGGCCTGTGCCCCAGCAGTGGTGACATTAATAGGCTGATGATGATGATGATGATCTTTGTAATTTATTGTTTTTTGGCTGATTGACAAAAGAAAATATAAGTGTATCCAGTGTGTTTGATAATGTAACTAAATTTCGGACTTAATAGAATTTCGTGTACCAAAAATACTTTGAAACATTATTTTAAGGACTTATTACCTTTAGCGTAAATACTTTCAGGAGTAATTCTTGAGTGTATTTATTAAACAGTGTTTTCTCGTGAAATATCTATTGCAGCGCGTATGAAAGTTGAGTAGCGACGCTCAATAGCAAAAGGATTTTTTTTTAATTTGAACAAATGAAATGATCACCTAAAAATACAACAATGGTAACCTCAAGATTAGGTTTTTTCTTGCACTTGTCTATTATTCCAATAGTCTTATTTCTTCAACTTGTCAATTCTTCCAATTGTCTATTACTTCTGCGTATCAATTCTTCCAAATGTCTATTTCTTTCACTCATTTATTATTCCACTTATCGAAATCAAAAATGAAAAATTAAACATTGCTTTAGATAAACAGTTCCAAAGACGAAGAAACACAGAGCAGCGAGCCGATGGACACTAACGACGGGTCTGCCTGCACTATGGCCTCGTGTGCTTACGACGGGTCCGTCTATCTATGGAACTTTAATAGGTATAATAAATAAATATTTCCAACACTCACACCAATTAGCCTAGCCCCAAAGTAAGCACTGTAGGCTTGTGTTATGGGATACTAGGGTAACGGATAGAATGCATATACTCATACATATATAAGTATATAGAAATAATAATATGAATAAATATGACTGGAGTAAAAATGCTCGTATTCATCACACAAACATCTGCCCCCACCGGGATTCATACCCGGGACCACTCGGCCACGGAGGTAGTCAATAGTTAAGTATCTTATAAAACGAAAATACGAATGACCGAAAACGCCTAGGATTGGCGGAGCCTAAATGACGTCACTTGCTTGTAAACATGCCATCGAAGTGACATCACTTTGTACTGTTTGACGTTTTAATTACGGTCGAGCGACGTCACCTGCTTGTAAGACGCCATATTTGCTAGAGACACGTTTTCGCGGCAACTTGAAAATAGAGTTTTTGATTTAGTTATTTTTACTGAAATACACAACAGAATGATGAATATACACTTTTTACGGACTCCATAAACATTAGTCAATAACGTGAGATCGTTATCTAAAACTTGTCAAATACCCTATTGATAATATTACTGCAAAATCATGAAACAGAAATGATTTTTTTTGCTCCATGGTCACGTGACCGAAAACGCCTGGGATTGGCCAAGACTAAAATGACGTCACACACTAGTAAACTTCCGGCCAAAGTGACATTACATTGTATCGTTTGACGTTTTAATGACAGTCGTGTGACGTAACACACTAGTGCGAAGCCATAATGTTAAGAGAAACGTTTTCGCGGCAACTGAAAATTGAATTTTTAATTTTTCGTTTTATGGACTCCATTAACATTAGTAAATAATGTGAGATCTAAAACTTGTCAAATATATATAATATTGTTTGTATCTTGATATGGTGGTCAAGTTTTGAAATGAATTGAGGTAGGCAAATGACTTTACCCAACCTGATGATAAGTGGGGATAAAGTCCAAACCCGAAAGTAGCTGGTACAGCAATTATAAACTGCCACACCAACCATCCTCACCTTGCCGGCCTGCAAAATTGCTTCTTCACGCCTCTCTTAAAGGACCCCAGATTATAGGAAGGAGGGAACACGTGCGCGGGCAAAGAATTCCACTTACCAATAGTACGACAAAGAAATGAGTCACCAAATTTCTATATTCGCGTAAGAATAGTGGCCACAGTAAGTCGGTGGCAACGTAGGCCAGCGCGCGTGGTATTTGCATGAAACATAGTTTGTAACAGTAGGTAAATAATATATAGGTCCATATGTCGCCCTTGGGAGAGCATACGAAATTTTGATTCTTTCACTCATAATATCGGAAAGAACATGGCTAAGAAACTGCCCTTAACGTGTATAATTATTTTGCACTAGCCCGTAACTTTATAATATTTTTTTATTAATTATTATGTGTTTATAATTCTCATACAACTTTCGTGAAATAATCAAATATTTAAAAGTGTAAAAATTTACTTCACGTCTGTTTCAGAAGGAAAATGTTCCGTTTTACAAAAATAAATGAACAATAAATGTATACTAAAAATATTTCTGCTAGTATATCGAAATAAATAATATTAATTCAAAACTCCTAAAACTATGACATATTTGGCCATTAATTTTTAATTATAACAAATCACTGAAGGCCCAAAATAATAGATTTTATTTTTCTGATCAGGCTTGAGAGAAGGCTGTATGATAATTAATGCTTTGATTTTTGCAAATAATCAAAATAAAACTTCACAGATTTCATGTCAGGCAGACGACAACAAATTATTTGTATTTATAATTACTTTTAAAAATACTTTTTGTGAAGTGTTAAACAGATAAATGGGAGAAAATATCAAATAAAATGCGAAATTGATTCTCTTTTATCAAATGTAGCAAGGTAATGACGTCGTATGAGATCACATAATTTTCAAGATTGTGACTTTATCAAAAGTTCCTGAGCCTTATTTCATAGAAATTATAAATATTTAGGCATTGTGTATTATATATTACTAAGTACAATATTTATACATTGCCAGGGCAGTCGCTCATACAAAACTTTACCATGTCCTTGATAGCTGTATGTATTTTTAATGCCACATTATAAAAAAATAAACCAAAATCTATAAAAATGTTAGGGGTGGACAACCCTTATCACTTAGGGATATGAAAAATGATAGTAGCCGATTCTCAGACCTACTGAATATGCATATAAAGTTTCATAAAAATCGGTCAAACCGTTTCGGAGGAATATGGTAACTAATATTGTGACACGAGAACGACGAAGTGACTTTATCAAAAGTTCCTGAGCCTTATTTCATAGAAATTATAAATATTTAGGCATTGTGTATTATATATTACTAAGTACAATATTTATACATTGCCAGGGCAGTCGCTCATACAAAACTTTACCATGTCGTTTCCTCCTCCTAGCGAAGCCCCTATAGCCTCGTTAGAAGGCCACGGTCCCTCGAGGGTGGCTCGAGTAGAGTTCCACCCTTCAGGTCGATTCCTGGCGGCTTCGGTCTTCGACCATTCCTGGAGGCTGTGGGACCTGGAGACGGGTAAGACAATTAAAATAAATAAATATATATTTCCAACACTCACACCAATTTGCCTAGTACCAAAGTAAGCACTGTAAGGCTTGTTTTATGGGATGCTAGGGTAACGGATAGAATACATATACTGTACATATATAAGTATCTTTATATATATAATTCTTCTGTGAGTGTGTATGTCACTGAACTTCTCTTAAACGACTGGACCGATTTTGATGAAATTTTTTGTGTGTGTTCAAGGGGATCTGAGAATGGTTTAGATTCACAATTTTGTCCGCTGGACAATGTTTTTTTAATTAAATTTTTTTATGGCGGTACGAAGTTCGCTGGGTCAGCTAGTATTTATATAGAAATACTAGCTGACCCAGCGAACTTCGTACCGCCCTAAAAAAATAGGGGTTGTCCAGCGGACAAAATTGTAAATCTAAACCATTCTCAGATCCCCTTGAACACACACAAAAAATTTCATCAAAATCGGTCCAGTCGTTTAAGAGAAGTTCAGTGACATACACACTCACAGAAGAATTATATATATAAAGATATATTAAACATCCATTACTGGAGTACAAATGTTCGTGTTCATCACACAAACATTTGCCCTCACCGGGATTCGAACCCGGGACCTCACGAGTCGGCGATACCATGAAACCCGGCGTACAAACCACTCGGCCACGGAGGTCGTCAAATTCAATATTCAATTCGAGATAAATTTCATCAATTCAATTTATTTTTTTTGCGAAATGATGATGGAATAAGATTGGCAATAATGGTACCCGTCTAATTTAAATCGTGGGATGTTGACTCATCATCATCAGCCTATCAATGTCCCCACTGCTGGGGATAGGGAATAGGGAGATTGGGCCATGACCCACCACGCGGGCGCATCGCGGATTGGCGGGTGCTAACGACTGCAGATGCAGCCGGGACCAAGTGCATTCGCCCGGTTTGCGAAGGGTGTGGGTTCGAGTCCCTTCTGCTGCCTGGTCCGCGTGGAATTTTTTCTAGTTTTATTTTCTTTAAAACATATTTTGTTGATTTCCCACTTATTTTTCGTTTTATGTTGTAGCAACGGAAGTGTTACATCAAGAGGGGCACGCGAAACCAGTTTATAGCATAGCTTTCCAAGGAGACGGGTCTTTAGCTGTCACCGGGTGAGTTAACACTATACATGAAATCCGATTGTTCCATAATTATTAGGCAATAATTAAAATGAAAAAAATGTGTGCACGGAACGCACATCTGAAGTGAAACTTGTTTAAAGAAAAGTTTACTAGAAAAAAACCCACGCGGACCAGGCAGCGGACGGGACTCGAACCCGCATCCTTCGCTATCCGGGCGAATGCACTGACCATTATGCTACCACGGCCCTATTAGCCGCGTCGAAGCAGCTTAAGGCTAGGAAAATTTCGACGCGGCTAATAGGGCCGTGGTAGCATATTGGTCAGTGCATTCGCCCGGATAGCGAAGTGTGCGGGTTTGAGTCCCGTCCGCTGCCTGGTCCGCGTGGATTTTTTTTCTAGTAAACTTTTCTTTAGATTTAAACATCTAGCAGTTAAATGCTTAAAAAAAAATCATGAAACTTGTTTTCTTAAATAACCTAACATTAGGCGGTGCATAAGGCATAGGCTTATAAAATTTCACTAAAATCGGTCGAGCCGTTTCGGAGGAGTTCAATTACTCCTGCGTGTTCGGCCAACGATATTAAATACCCTAGATACACCACGAGCGCTCAAAAAGAAGTGCTTGAACTCCACTCAAGCACTTCTTGGTTCACAGTCGCGCGGACCGTTACAAAGTCAACATGCCACAGAGCTCCGCGAAAAATGCAAAAATAATACTTAGAGTACGAAAAGTGTCGTTTTTTCGACAGGTATCTAGTCAATATTTGTTAATTTAACGCATTTGAAGTAAATTTTGATTTAATACTTACTATAAACTGATTTAATATAAAATGTTTGTTATATTTTATTTATTTTATTTTTATTTTATTTATTTGGACAACCAACAAGAACATACACCTTACATGCTAATAATACATTTCTTTTTTCTTAAGTAATTTGGTGTTTTTTTGGCGGTAGGCGTAAAATAAAACTACATTGCTTCTACATTTAAATTTATTTTAAAAATAATATAACAAAGTATTTTTCTTAAATTTTGCATTAATTAGTTAGTAATTACCCTTGGTTACCTTATACATTGTAGGCTGATTTGTGTGATGTCAAACTAAGGAACTACCAGCATTAACCTGCCATCACATCACTCACAGTTGTTTGCACAAATTTTTATTTAACTACACTTCAACATGAGCAGTGTTGCAGCGGTACTCGAAACCCAGAAATCACTGGAGGCCACTTTGATGCAAAGAATGCAGCAGTTTGAATCTCAGTTAAAATCATCTTCAGATAAGGAGAAGGTCCCTCAGATACAGGATGAGTTTAAGGCTTTCAAGGAGCTTGTTTGGAGTATCCTGTCACTTCTAAGGCAACAGATCAGTGAGATATTAAAGTCTCTCGACCAGCATGAAGCTAAGCATCGAAGCAAGCATCTTCTTCTTTGTGGTGTTCCAGAAAATGACGATGAGGACTTAAATTCTACTGTGATAACTTTGCTTCAGAAACATTTGGGTGCCACAGACCTGGATTCAAGTTCTTTAAAAATATGTCATCGACTCGGGTCAGTAACAGAGGGTCGTAATAGACCAGTGGTTATCCGTTTTTGCAACTACAACCTTCGGTCATCTGTGTGGAAGAGCAAGTCTAAGCTCAAAGGCTCTTCACTTGTCATGAGAGAGTTTCTCACTAAGACTCGACAAGCCTTGTTCCACTCTGCTCGTAATCATTTTGGAGTTTCCAGTGTGTGGACTATGGATGGCATTGTTTACATTAAGGCACCTAATGGCAACCGTTTACGGATCTCCTGCAACGATGAACTGTCTGCGGCAATACACCAATTTCCCGGTACAGAGATTGCGGTCGTTGCTGCAACCAGTGAGCCCACCGTTGACCCTGCATCAGCAGTATCCCAGCCGGTGCAGACGCATACTCGGTCTAAGCGTAATGTAAAAGTTGTCAAAAAGTAAGTTTTATTAAGTGGTTTACATCTTCTGTTCAGTTCATAGTTTTTCTCTGAGATTGTTTTTTCTTCGATTACTTTTGTTGTTACCTTTGCACATTTTAGTTGTATTATTTGTTATAAGTGGGTAGCTTCACTATCGCTGTTTGATTAATATTTTTTTGTTTGTTACTAACACTAAATGTAAGGTAATTACCTTTTTTCTAATCAGTGATTTGTGAATTTCTGTGATGTTTTTATAACCTTTGACACTTTAAACAATGACATATTGACATAACATGTCAATGTGTTTTTTTTTTAATTTTAATGGCTTTCGATACTGAACTTTTAAGGCACATGTCAATGGTGTCGATTCTGGCGTGATTCTCTGGCCTTAGGGCTGAATTTGATATCGGTCACTCCTTTTTCATTCTCTGTAGAGAATGATAGGGACATACTGTTGTCGAGTTTGGGTTTGAGTTTGGAGTCATTCCAGAGTCGACACCAGTGTCTTCATTTCGTTTTAACTGTTTGCTATAAAGGGTAGGCAAAGACATTTCTCTATACTGCCATTTGTATTCCAATGTTGGTGAGGTAGTGAAGCGGCACATAATGTTATTTTTACCTGATTTTTCGACAACTAAGGCCGTGTTTTTGTGTGTTTTATTTTTAAGAAAGATATTGTTTTTGAGTGTATGTATTAGGGTTCATCTATTTCTTATTGTATTTCTTTTATGTCGTGTCACACCACCTACTGTAAACCTTTAATTGGCAGGAAATGCAGGTCTTGAAAACAGCAATTTATTCAAACAATTTATTGCTTCATTATAATTATATTTATATATATTTACCAGGTATATTTTTATCTATATTATATTGTTTTGTGAACTTTATTTAGTATGTCTGATATCAGCGAATACTGTTCAGCGGAGGATCGCACCTCATCTTTTTGTTCCCTTAGCGACTGTTCGAGTGACGACGCACATGATTTGGGCACTTTCGTGACAAAAAAATTTAATATCACTGGAACCTTGAATGTTTGCCACATAAACGCTCAGAGTGTTCCTTGTCATTACACCGAACTTTTGAACACTTTCACTTCTAACTCTGTAGTCCATGCGGTTCTGATTTCCGAAACATGGCTAAAGCCTTGTTTGAGTTCAATATCTGTTGACCTTCCCGGTTTCACGCTTATTCGTAACGATAGAATAGGTAAAGGTGGCGGGGGAGTCGCCATTTATCTATCTCAACATATACCTTATAAGATTTTAAATTCCTCCTCATCTCGTTACGATTGCATGGAATACTTAATTCTTGAAATTGACGTCAAATATTGTAAAGTTCTTCTAGGTGTTTTTTACTGCCCCCCTTCAGTTCCTTTCTTAACAGATCTTGAGACTCTTATTGATAATATTTCATCAGACTACAGGCATCACATAATCATGGGTGACTTTAACACAGATCTTTTAAAAGATACTCATTCCACGCGAAGTTTCCGATCCATATTTGAGTCTGTGCACTTCTCTATTTTACCTCTTGGTCCGACTCATCATAATATCATTACTGACGACTCATGGATCGACCACATTATAACGTCCTCTCCAGACTTTGTCTCGAAACATGGTCAGCGGTCAGCGCCAGGGTTTTCGAAACATGACCTGATTTTCTTGGAGTTCAAAGTAAAACCCCCTAAAGCCAAGCCGACTGTTGTGCGCATGATAAATTTCGCGAGGCTTTATGTAGAGAAGCTTTTAATTGAAGCAAGTGCCATTGATTGGGCGCCTGTATATGATGCGTCCTCAGTAGACGATATGATTTCAACCTTTAATGCTGCAATCATAAAATTGTATGATCATCATGCTCCCATAAAAGCTGTAAAGCTGAAACGTCCACCTGCTCCTTGGATCACTCCTTTGGTGCGCATTGCAATGAGAAAACGGGATAAGGCCTTTCGGGTTTTTAAAAGATGCCGCACTGATGTCAACTGGGAGGCTTTTAAGAATGCAAGGAACCGGTGCAACCAGATGATAAGAGGTGCTAAACGGCGTTATATTCATCAGAATGTAACTGATTCTACTCCAGCCGAAATGTGGAAGTTTCTCAATTCTATTGGTATTGGCAAAACACGAACTGAATTCTCAACTTCTTTCTCTGTAAACGATTTCAACCTTCATTTTTCTCGTGTTAACAAACTTCCTGACACTGTTAAATTTCTCACTATTTCCAAACTTTCTTCCACGGCTACTCATTCAAAAGATATTTTCTCCTTTAGCACACTGACTGAAGACGATATCCGAAAGTTAGCACTTTCTAATAAGTCTAAGGCCATAGGATTTGATAACATCAGTAGAAACATGTTTATTTTGTTATCAGATTCCGTACTTCCTATCATTACTTTTATTATGAACAAATCCCTATCTTCCGGTTCATTTCCTAATGTATGGCGTAAGGCTTACTCTATCCCTCTTTCGAAAATTTCAAACCCCTGCACTCTTGATCACTTTAGATGTATCTCTATTTTACCGTACCTCTCTAAGATTCTCGAAGCTGCTGTCCATCAACAGCTTTCTTCATTTGTCTATCGCAACCGCCTTCTAACTCCTTTCCAGTCGGGGTTCCGCCCCGGACACAGTACCACTACGGCGCTTATTAAAATCGTTGAGGATATACGCGATGGCATGGAGGAGTCACGGTTGACTGTGTTAGTACTACTTGATTTTTCTAACGCTTTTAATGCAGTAGATCATGATATCCTTCTTGCTCTTCTTGCCCAACTTGGATGTTCCTCCAATGCACTAAAGTGGTTCAGTTCCTACCTTCGGGGGCGTGAACAAGCCGTAAAAATCGATCAATTAATCTCCAACTGGTCTAACTTAACTGCAGGGGTACCTCAGGGAGGCGTAATCTCACCTCTTTTCTTTTCTTTATTTATAAACTCCCTTGCTTCCATTATTTCCACCTCTTATCATCTGTATGCTGACGACCTTCAATTGTATGCGCAGGACACCCTGCCCAACCTGGGGAGGGCAGTGTGTTTATTGAATGAAAACCTCTCTCGGATACGTGAGTGGTCTGTTAGCTTTGGGATAACCATCAACCCTGTTAAATGTCAGGCGATTATTATTGGCAGTCCTCGACAAATTTCTCAGCTACATTTTAACACAGTTCCAGCTGTTACGTACAATGGTGTAGTCATCCCTTATTCTACGAACGTAAAAAACCTTGGGCTCATACTCGATCACACTCTTAGGTG
The DNA here is from genome assembly GCA_902850365.2 of Chilo suppressalis. Taxonomy (NCBI): domain Eukaryota; kingdom Metazoa; phylum Arthropoda; class Insecta; order Lepidoptera; family Crambidae; genus Chilo; species Chilo suppressalis. Next base: position 13,952,267 of record OU963919.1, read on the forward strand.
GGATGGCCAAATGGAGAATATATGCCGCAAGGTAAATGGAACACTTAGTGCGCTTTATCGTCTAAAGAATTTTCTTCCACCGTGCACTAAAATCTCTCTTGTACAGTCCCTTGTTCATCCCCTCTTCGATTATGCTGATGCTTGTTTTACTGATATAAATCAACAATTTCTTGATAAGTTGGATCGTCTTCTCAATAACACTATTCGTTTCGCTTTTGGGTTACGTAAATACGACCACATTTCCGAGTTCCGCAAAAGACTTAAGTGGCTGCCTATTCGAGAGCGAAGGTATTTGAGGACAGCTTGCACCCTTTTCAACTTACTATACGATCCACGCACCCCTGGATATCTGAAATCGCGGTTTCAGTTTCTGGGGTCTTCCCATCAATTAAATCTCCGCTCAAATGATAACTTGATACTTGAAGTACCGATTCACCATACTAGGTTTGTCTCCAGTTCATTCACCCTTACTGCCATTCGGCTCTGGAATGCACTTCCTCTAGACGTTCGAAACGCTCCAAACAGGACGGTGTTTAAGAGTTCGGTGCGGGAACATTATTTGAATTTGTTGCATAGTGCTTAAGTTGAATCGGGATGCTAAAATCGGACACTATATTATAGGTATATTATGTATATATGTATGTATATTTATGTTTCTATGTATGTATATGTGTATGTATTAAGCGCTATTTAATTTTGTTTTTCATTGTTTGATGTTTGCTCTTTCCTATGATTGTCTGCCGTTTTATTGACTCTGCACGTTCTTTCCGGTTGACTGGTAGAGAATGCCATGCTGGCATTAAGTCCGCCAAATGCAATGTAAAGGCATTAAAGATTAAATAAATAAAAATAAATAAATAAATAACAGGCTGTCACGGAAAGCAAAAAAAATGTCTAATCTAATTAGGAGCATAAGGCATCCTTTACAAAAATATACTGATTTTATAAATTAACAAAAAGCAAACAGAAGTCCATAACATTTCATTTTTAAGATAAAAAACCAAACTAAAACGATAGATAGATGAGTTATTAAGTGTTAAGCTGTATTATTTTTTTTTTAAATGTAGGGAGACTCAGACTAAATAAATCGATTACCTTATTTTTGCTTATTGAATTGTATTGCGCTTGAAGCCTGTTTATAGGAGAGTAAAGACCTAAATTAGTCTTGCAATATTTTGGTGTAAACAAGGAGTATCTTGACAGACGTGGTAGTTTGCGAGTGATCGAGAAGTTAAGTTTATGTATCAGTTGGGGGCAATTTATGTTACCATTTGCAACCCTATGGAGAAAAGATAAGCTTATCATATTGCGCCGATTTTTCAGCGATGAAAATTTAAAATGCCTTAAACGTTCGTTATATCCGTGCAGCTTTTTTGCGAGGTTAAATTTAAAGGACAAATGATACAAGAACCTTTTTTGCACACGTTCTATTTTATTGGAGTGTACATCATAATAAGGGTTCCAAGCTGCACTGCAATATTCGAGAGTAGATCTAACCAGGCTTTCATACAATCTTATAATGGTTGATTGGTTTTTAAAGTTTTTAGTATTTCTTATTACGAATCCCAGACATTTAAGTGATCTAGAAACTATATAATCGTAATGTTCTCTTAAGCTCATTTTTTTATCTAGGATTATACCAAGATCACGAACAGTCTCGACTTCACGGATAGGTTGGTTAGATATTGTGTAAGATCCAGGCACATCGGAGTGGTTACGAGTAAAGCGGATATAATAACATTTTTCTACGTTCAAAACCATTTTATTTTCCATACACCAAGAGTTCAATTTATTTAGATCATCTTGCATCAAGCAAACATCTTGTATATTCTTGATTGGTCTCATTAATTTAAGATCATCTGCGTAAAGATATACTTTGCAATTTTTGAAGCATTCCGTCACGTCGTTCACAAATATATTAAAGAATGTTGGCCCCAAATGGGAGCCTTGAGGAACTCCAGTAAGATTTGGAAAAGGATCAGATTCGTATCCACTCATTACGACCTTTGATGTACGTTTACTTAAGTAAGAAGCGCACCATTTGAGAAAACTACCAGCAAAACCGTATTGGGATAATTTCCGAAGTAAAATATAGTGAGGAACCCTATCGAACGCTTTCGAAAGATCAGTGTAGATCACATCTACAGATAGTCGGTTGTCCATAGAAAGAGATACCTCATCAACAAAGTCAACAAGGTTGGTGTTGGTTGAACGAGCACCAACGAAACCATGCTGAAAATCCGATAACATACTCTTAAAGTGCCATGATATAATTGGACATAACAACGATTCGAGGATTTTAGCAAACACAGACAATATAGTAATGGGTCTGTAGTTTTTAACACTACTGAAATCCCCTGTTTTATGGATCGGTACAATTAAACCCGTTTTCCAAAGAGAGGGAAATACACCCGTATCCAGTGAGGCATTGAAGATAAGTGTAAGGGGAAGTGATAACTGTTCAGCACAGTTTACAGCAAAAACCGAAGGTATTCCATCCACTCCAGCCCCTTTGCATCGGTCAAGTGATTTTAGATACTGTAAAACTTCCCTCTCGGTAAAAGAAATAGAACACAGCGAGTAGGATATTTCACCATAATTGTTCGAACATGTGTTGTTTAATGGATTTATGTGTTCTGTACCATATGTAGATGAAAAAAAAGCAGCCAGCAAGTTGCAAATTTCTGGACCAGTTGAGGCTGTCGCGTTGTCAAATTTCATTGAAGAAGGAAATGCTACACTGTTTGTACTTTTTTGTTTAATGTACGTCCAAAAAAACTTAGGGTCAGATACAATAGACTTTTCAATAGTTTCTACATATTTATTATAGCATTTAATAGTTAAAGTGTGGCATCTTTTTTTCAAGGTTTTGAAAGAAAGATTGTCCAAAGGGTTTTTATATTTATTATATCGAATTCTAATTTTATTTTTTTCCTTCAGTAATTGCTTTAGTTCCTTGGAATACCAAACTGGAATTTTATTGGGGGCAACTGGGGACACCGGTACAAATCTCTTAATAACTTGATTTAAAATACAATAAAACCTATCAACCATAGCATCCACTGAAGTAAATGCACTGAATTCCTGACTCCAATTTATACTGTTAAGATAATTAGAAATTTTTACGTAATTTGCTTTATGAAAGTTTTTTTTAATCGAGTTTTTGTTTGTTTCTAATTTGTGTTCATCAAACTCCGTACAGAATTCTAAAGGCGGGTGATGAAAGTCTATTTTTGTTATGGGTACAGATGGAGAATTAAGGTTACATATAGATATATTAGAAAGGATTAAATCTAAAATACGGTTATTTATATTGGTAATAAAGTTGAGCTGATTTAAGTCGTTAAAAGATAAAAATTCTAATAGATTCTGTGAGGTAACGCAATCAGAGGTTAAATTAGGTGTAAGTGGGCATCCCGGTGTGCCGTACCAGTTTATATTGCTTTGATTAAAGTCACCGCAAATTAAAATTCGATTGTAGTTGCTCAATATTAAGTTTGCGTTGTTGCAAAAATGTTCGAGGTGCTGTGTAGAAACAGGCGGTGAAAAATAAGTGGTGCATATCAACAATTTCTCGATCTTTTTACCCACTATCACTTCTATATCAATCCATAAATCCTCGCAATCGCTTTCATAATTTTTTAAAAGTCGTGATTTAAGTTTTTTTGATACAGCCACCAATACACCTCCGCCACCCTTTTTTCTTTTTAATGTACTACTTTCGCGGTCTCTCCTATAAACATTATAATGACACGAAAATATTTCTGAGTCTTTAATACTACTATCAAGCCACGTTTCGTTTAAAATAATGACGTCATAATCACAGCTTACAGTGTTAAGGAATAACTCATTCGTCTTTGTTCGCAAACCTCTTACATTCTGGAAGTAAAAACTTAATTTTGAAGAGAATTTTGATAAAAAAATATTTATGACACATTTTTGATGCAGAAAAAAAACTAATAAAATAATTTATTTTAAGTTATTAAGTGAATCACTATTGCGCACAAAAATGGATTCCGAATCATCAGTTTTCCGTAAATAAACTCTGCCACCACGAACCCAAACATACTTATAACCATTTTCCTTAGCATATTTTCGTGTTGCAGCATGAAGGTATTTGTTTTCCGGTGACAGATTCTCGGTTACGTAGACCGGATTACCCTTTGTGGATGTAAATCCTAAATGAGCCGTATTAAGTTTGTTTTCTGGATTTTTTTTATTATAATCAATAGCAGCAGCAAGAAAACAATCTCTGTTACGAGGCGTGTTAAACTTCAATAAGATCGAGCGAGGCCTAGGGCTGTCAGGTTGTAACTTTGCAGTGCGCGAGCAGTAGTAAATATCTTTTTCATCCACCTTAAAGTTAATAGATTTACCCAGTTCCTGCACGATATTGATTAAATTTTCGGCCTTACGCTCAGGTACACATTGTAACTCAATATTAGTTGAGCGGGAAAGTTGATCAAAAGTATTGAAGCGCAGTTTTAATGAATATAAATCGGATTTCAAGGTTTCGTTTTCCCTTTTTAGTGAAGTTATTTCTGTAGTTGCGGCTGCCAATTCAGTTTTAAAGTTGTCGAAACTATTGCTTATGAAATCCAATGAGTTTTTAAATTCGTTCAACTCATCTAACACCTCAGAGAACTGCACTTTTAAATTTTTTTTAAGCTCAAGCATACATTCAGCCATAAGTTCCTTCATTACTCCTCGTAACTCTTCGCGTATTATCCCTCTTATACCTTCCTTGCTCGTATCCAAGGTAGACGAAAGATGTAAGTTCGGGTCACTATCTGTCCTACACTGCAGTTTACGGCGCGTGTTTGGAAAAGTCATATCTGCCAACCCTGTAGGAGTTGACGGCCGCACTGGTTTACCTGAATTATCGCTTTTAGGTTGTTTTGTAAGACATATAGGACACAGCCAATTCTTCCTAAAATCACGTGAGGCATTATCTAAGACTTCTTTCTGGATATTGACGCAAAGTAGGTGAAATTTGTCAGCACAACGCTTGCATTCCATAAAACAATCATCGTCGATCGTATTGGGACAGGCCGAGCAGCAACTCATTATGTTTACAGCTGTTTGTTATCCCCACGCGTATCCAATGCAATTGCAAAGAAAGAGAAGGCAATTATTAGTTGCAGTTCCTTGTCACCGGTGAGGTATGAGGTCCCCGCGCCAGCATCTATCGTCCGTGACCTTGAGTATAATTTCTTCGAGTGTTATTATATTAAGATCACAGCTGCACGCAAGAATCACTGATTTTTGATAATAACGAATATATATAAGAACCACTTTCGTTTGCAACTTAATAGATTTTTATTAGTAATTTACAAGCTGACGTGGTACACGTCCGCTCCTAACTAGATACGTACGACGTATATTCGAATGCATGGTCGGTTATACGTCGCCGTATAGCCGTCTCTTTTCCTCGCGGTCCGTATCTGCTATATTGCTAACAGCGCGTTCAGAATTACGCGTAGAGTCAAAGAAGTAAGGTTTAAATTCTTCCACATTTCGAACTATCAGGAGTCCTTGACGCATGCGTTTTATTTATGACCTTATACAGTATGTATTAAAGGTTACTTTCAATATTTAAATAATGCCTTATATTGATTTCGACTACGCGATCATCTTACGGATCTCCGTGGATCGTCCAATGTACCCTGTGGACAGCTTTTGGGCATGATTTTGTTCGTGTTGGTGTATCTTGGGTATTTAATATCGTTGGTGGTCCTCCCTTAACATTTAGGGGGATAAAAATAGATGTTGTCCTATTCTCAGACCTACTGAATATGTTTATCACCAAAATCGGTCGAGCCGTTTCGGTGGAGTTCAATTACTCCTCCGTGCTTCGGCACGTTATGCCGTTGGTCCCGGCTGCATCTGCAGTCGTACGTTTAAAATTAATAACAGTTGTAAATTTGGACGATTCAAAAGAGTTGTATTGTGCATCCAATGTGAATATATTTTGACTTCTTTGAGTTTAACTTTAGAATTAACAAATAGTGTAATGACTTTTTTGAGTTTAACTTTAGAAATAAACAAATAGTGTAATGACTTTTTTGAGTTTAACTTTAGAAATTAACAATAAAGTGTAATGACCTTTTTGAGTTTAACTTTAGAAATTAACAAAAAAGTGTAAGTCCGCTCTCAACTCAATCATTACACAAAGTTTTTTATAAAGATTCAGTTCCATCTCATATTTATACAGTGGTATGGACGCCTTCGGTCGCGTATGGGATTTACGCACCGGCCGTTGCGTAATGTTCCTCGAAGGGCACCTGGGGCCGGTGTTAGGGGCAGACTGGGGCAACGGACACACACTAGCTACTGCCGCTGCCGACCATCAGGTCAGTGTGAGCAATACACTACACTACTCTTCATTACACTACACTACAATGCACTCTACACTACACTGCATACATTACTCTGCACAACACTCTAGTTACTGTATTACACTACACTGCACTACACTACACTACTCTCATTACGTTACACTCTATTGCACTACACTACAATGCACTCTACACTTCACTGCATACATTTTTCTGCACAACACTCTAGTTACTGTATTACACTACACTGCACTCCACTACACTATAATACACAGTTGTTTTTAAAATTGGCAGGGAACGCTTAGTTCATTATTTGTGTATTCAAGGTGGTTACATAACTTCATTATCATAATAAGCTTTTTGACAGTGTTAAAAACAAATATTTAATTAAAATATCCCTTGGTTTTAGTTACTACTACCGTGGGCCTATTAGCACGTCCTTGGGTGGGTCAAATGACAAAATCCTAACAGTTCGATAAAAGTTCGGACTTTTTAGTCACTAAATGGTACCATTTCTGACTTAGTTACAATGGTATTTAAATCAATATGTGCAATATGAAAGATTTCTTTTTTGAGTGTGTATGCTGTTGGTCGCAGATGACCTTTACAGCATCACCGGGTTTGGGGACGGCGAGATCCTAACGGGGACCTCAAGCCGAGAATTGACGAGTGCCTCTGGAGGTATTCCAGGCGGATGGCGTCTCTCCACGGGGGGAGTCTCCTCTCCGTCTGGAGCCTCTAGACCACTCGAACCTGAGGGGGTCGGCTCAACTAGAGGGCGTCTCTGAGACTCGGACCTCGGCTCTAGTTAGCCGTTGTCATGGCTCCGAGTCAAATTCTAAAATTCAAAAATTCAATTCAAAATTCAATATCGTTTATTCAGTCTAGGCTGTTACAAGCACTTGTGAATGTCGAAAAGCTACGCCATCGGTTCGCAAAACTACGGCGGGAGACCTTGTACTGAGAAGAACCGGCAAGAAACTCAGCAAGGGCTGCTTTTTTCTCCCTGTTTTATTTCATACAGTGTAGTCCAATTGAAAGTTGACATCAAACTTGCAAACATGTGTTGAGGTCAACTTCCATCACATAATGTCAAATATGTAACAATAGACAATCAACGAATTTACTAACAATAAGAAAGAAAACGTCTCAAAATAGCAAGAAACAATTTTCAAAACAAAATGACCAAGTATGTGAAAGGGAATAAGTGCAAGGTTCTCTTCAAAACTCTTTCTAAGGCTGGGAGTCTTCTAAAATTACAATCAAGCCGTTTTATCATTCAAATATTGATTGAAAGTATTGTAAGCTTCAGAAGTGGAAATTCAATTAAAAAAAACAGTTTATAACAAAAAAACCCTTTTTACTTCATAATTACAATTGACTCAAATTACAATCAACAAAATAACTTACAGTCCACAATCCACGAAACAAAACACTGCACACTTTATCACTAAACTCAAATGGCTTACGTAACCTTACGACAAGCTGATGATTCACGCGTCCGTCCAGTCCGAGCGCAGAGCGACAAATGGTGCGTTCTACCCCCAGCGCCTTGCTTTTATAGGCGAAGTGGTGGGGTAGTTGCTGACGTAAGAGAGGGTTCTTCTTACAGTATAATATCCTTTCTTAAGTAAACAATTCTTAATGTGTATTTTAAATTTATGAGGAGGCAAATCAAGGATATCAATAGGAATCTTATTATAGAAATGTATACCTTGACCCATAAATGATTTATGAACCTTCTGTAACCTGTAATTTGGTATCTTGAGTTTATTTTTATTCCTTATATTAAAAGAATGACTTTCCACGGGGGGAGTCTCCTCTCCGTCTGGAGCCTCTAGACCACTCGAACCTGAGGGGGTCGGCTCCACTAGAGGGCGTCCCTGAGACTCGGACCTCGGCTCTAGTTAGCCGTTGTCATGGGTCCGAGTCAAATTCGTATCTTAATCGTCAAATTTTGTATGGAAAAACCTTGTTTGTTCTTACGTCCTATAGGTGGCGTTGTTTAGTTTTCGTTACGGATCTGTCAAAAATGATGTCCTCATGTCGACACACTGATGATTCACAAAATTCCATTTTATTCCCAGGCGAAGATTTGGGATTTACGCCAGCGTTCCATTCTATACACGATACCGGCGCACACGCATCTCATAAGTGGTAAGTTGGATGGATCCTGGATCACACATCTGAAGTGAAACTTGTTTTCTTAATCAACCTAACATTAGGCGGTGCATGAGGCATACGGGAATGGAGCAGCGCACGCATCACTCATATGTATGTCATCAGCCTGTTAATGTCCCCACTGCTGGGGCACAGGCCTTTCCTATAGATGGAATAGAGAGAATGGGCTATGACCCACCACCCGGGCCCAGTGCAGTATGTGGGTGCTAACGACTGCAGATCCAGCCGGGACCCACGGCTGAACGTGCCTTCCGAAGCACAGAGGAGCTCGAGATAGTAATTTTTGGTCACCCATCCAATGACCGACCACGACAAAAGTTGCTTAACTTCAACGATCGCAGCCGAACGCGCTGCTCATATATATATGTCACTCATGTATATTGTCGCGTGTGACGCTCGTGACGCTTTCCGTTTCATATTTTCCATAGGATTTTTCCATTTACATTTCGCCCGAAGTTTCACTTCAAAAACATGCCAAACCTTGACTGCAATATTTATAAGGTGGAGTTTAGTTAAGTTTCTTAATTAACTTATATTTTTCTGTAAAAGTTGTTACTTATTATTGAAGTTATACTTCTTTAGGCGCGTTATGAAAAAAATGATGAGAGTGAAATTTTAAGATGCGCGCGCATCACTGTAACACAAAATTTTAACAGCATGAAGTTGATCGCTTTAGCGATTAAGAAAATCTACCAACAAAATAGAAATAGAATCTCTATTTAGTGGGTGCTAATGACTGCATTGTGAAGGCCTATCAAAAGTATTTATTAATCTGGAACAACGGAACCAAAGCGCGATTCAGGAGACTACAGCGCCATCTCTTGACCATTGGTGTAGTAGAACCAAAAACCACATCTTTATTTTTTGTAATAAAGTAACAGTTATAGGTATTCATATTTATAATATTTATCCACATGTTTCTAGTTTGTATATTCGGAATACGTGTTTGAGTTTCATACAAGTGCAAATCACATATGTTCTAATAAATTATATTCAGTAGCGATTTTAATTGAATATTTTGATTATTTATTTATTTTTTCAAATTAAAACTGAACTTTATTGACTGTGTCCTTTTCCAGACTTTTTATTAATTTATTGTAATTAATTATTTGCATGCAATTAAAAACTAATTTTAAACGATGCCAAAGAAGGATAACTTCTCACACGCCTACATAAGTACACGCACCCATTTTTTTCATAAAAATCTCCTAAAAATTATTAGAAAACTGTAAAAAACTATGGTTGAAATCGATTCAGTCAACGTAATCTAGGTAGGTGTTTGCTTTGAGCTTCACCAAGGAAATTTTGCTCGATTTAGAATTTTAAGTAAAATGAAAGTACAAAATCAGCAATAAAATACATAATAATGAAAACAAAAGGAACAATGTCTGATTCTCGCTTACAAAACTTTTAAAAAATGGCACGGACACATGTCTTTTACATACAACAAGAAACATAAATAATTCGAATGTTTAAAATTACATTTATCTTTTTTCGCGCAATTCTGAACGCGCTGTTAGCAGGCACGGACCGCGAGGAAAAGAGACGGCTATATGGCGACATATACCGACCATGCATTTGAATATCACAAATATTTTATATTAAATCAGTTTACAGTAAGTATTAGATCAAAATTTACTTCAAATGCGTTAAATTAACAAACATTGACTAGATACCTGTCGAAAAAACGACACTTTTGGTACTCTAAGTATTATTTTCGCGGAGCTCTGTGGCATGTTGACTTTGTAACGGTCCGCGCCTGACTGTGAACCAAGAAGTGCTTGAGTGGAGTTCGAGCACTTCTTGATTGGGACACATTTTGGTATTTAATATCGTTGACACGCCCCCATATTTTTATTATCACTACATAGTATAAAACAAAGTCGCTTTCTCTGTCCCTATGTCCCTTTGTATGCTTAAATCTTTAAAACTACGCAACGGATTTTGATGCGGTTTCTTTTAATAGATAGAGTGATTCAAGAGGAAGGTTTATTTGTATAATACATGCATAATATAGTAGAGAAACACTGATAATTTTAGAGGTTTTTAATGTAAGGCCGTAAATAAACACATTTTTTTGCGCTTACATTGCAAACGCTGGCTGAACCCTACGAGATAGATCAAAATAATGTACTACAGTATTGTACACCTTAAAAAGGTCTACAAAAAAGTCCGCGATGGTATATGCCTATCTCTTAGGGATAACCCACAATAACCATTTTTTAATTACTTATTACGAGAAAATAATGACTTTTTTACGAAAAAGCGATTTTAAGCAATACAGCATTAATCCTTATCCAATTTAGTACCTTAAATACATTGTGCGTGTAATATAGATCAATATGGCTCTTTACAGCATGTAATTTAAATGAATATTTTCGAAGATATTACAGATTTAAAAATTGCGGGACGTAGCGTTTGCGGCGGTACCGGGCGCGTGCCTATTGTAATCTTTATATATATAATTCTTCTGTGAGTGTGTATGTCACTGAACTTCTCTTAAACGACTGGACCGATTTTGATGAAATTTTTTGTGTGTGTTCAAGGGGATCTGAGAATGGTTTAGATTCACAATATTGTCCGCTGGACAACCCCTATTTTTTTAGGGCGGTACGAAGTTCGCTGGGTCAGCTAGTTAGGAATAAGAACAATGTCATTGTCATTGTATATAATACAAGCCTGAGAACAAAAACTATAGTCTACACTTCAGCTCTACACCGAAGCGAAGCGAGGGCGGGCCACTAGTTATTTTATAATATTGTTCTTGTTTCGTACAGACGTCAGATACCAACGCAGCCACGGGCATTTCCTAGTGACTGGCTCCTACGACCGTTCCGCCAAACTGTGGGCCAGCCCCGCCTGGCATCCTCTGCGAACGCTAGCGGGGCACGATAATAAGGTGCGTATGTAGGGGGTGGCAGAGCGACGAGGGTGCAGCACTGGAGTATTGTGATATTAGACCAACACTAGATATTTGTGAAGTTATATCAAGCTATAAAGACCAGTAACGCCTGTGAGACATGATTATGATTACAAGGTGAGTACTTATCAGGAGGTGGCAGAGCGACGGGGGTGCATCACTGGATTATTGTGACATTGTAATTTATTCTAAACTGTGGGCCAGGCCTGCCTAGCATCCTTTACGAACGCTAGCGGGGCACGATAATAAGGTGCGTATGTAGGGGGTGGCAGAGCGACGAGGGTGCAGCACTGGAGTATTGTGATATTAGACCAACACTAGATATTTGTGAAGTTATATCAAGCTATAAGGACCAGTAACGCCTGTGAGACATGATTATGATTACAAGGTGAGTACTTATCAGGAGGTGGCAGAGCGACGGGGGTGCATCACTGGATTATTGTGACATTGTAATTTATTCTAAACTGTGGGCCAGGCCTGCCTAGCATCCTTTACGAACGCTAGCGGGACATGATAATAAGGTAAGTATGTAGGGGGTGGCAGAGCGACGAGGGTGCATCACTGGAGTATTGTGATACTACACCAACACTGGATATTTGTGAAGTTATATCAAGCTGTGGACCAATAACGCCTGTGAGACATGATTACAAGGTGAGTATTTAACAGGGGGTGGCAGAGCGACGAGGGTGCAACACCAAATTATTGTGGCATTATACTAACACTGGATTATTGTGGTATATTATACTAAACTGTGGGTAAGTTTAGGGGGGTGGCAGAGCGACGGAGGTGCATTACTGGATTATTGTGACATTATAGTTTATTCTAAACTGTGGGCCAGTCCTGCCTGGCATCCTCTGCGAACGCTAGAAGGACATGATAATAAGGTGAGCAACCTTACAGGGGGTGGCAGAGCGATGCGGGTGCAGCATTGGAATATTGGGCCATTAAACCGATGCGAGGCTACCGTTTCTTGTCTAACCAGATGGCGCCACTGTTGAGTGATGTCATGAAGTATAGATTTTAAAGTTTGTTAATACGCACGTGAAATTTACAGGTTGTGACGACCTCCGTGGCTGAGTGGTTTGTACGCCGGGTTTCATGGTGTCGCCGACTCGAGAGGTCCCGGGTTCGAATCCCGGTGGGGGCAGATGTTTGTGTGATGAATACGAGCATTTGTACTCCAGTCATGGATGTATAATATGTATTTCTATATAAATATACTTATATATGTACAGTATATGTATTCTATCCGTTACCCTAGTATCCCATAACACAAGCCTGCAGTGCTTACTTTGGGGCTAGGCTAATTGGTGTGAGTGTTGGAAATATTTATTTATATTTATTTACATTTAAACCATATTTTAATACAAAAGAATCGTGTCGTAAACGCAATCGGTCATGCTACAGTATTGCGCAGTTCCGTTTTGTTCGGAACAAAAAAAATTGGGACATAGTAATTTTCCCTAGCTCTGTTTTAGATAACAACATTCATTGACACTCATATTTGCCATAATTAATCTGAGTTATTACCAAATATTCACAACATCATTATATGCTACCGCGGCCCTGACGGCCGTGTCGAATTTTCTCTAGCCTTAGGCTGCAAGGCAGCGCCATCTCTTCGCGTTGTAGGTAATCCACAATGTAAAATAATAACCTTTACAAGTATTATATTCGCTATCAGTACATTCGCCCCGATAGCGAAGGGTGCGGATTCGACTCCCGTGTGCTGTTTGGTCCGCGTGAAATTTTTTCTAGTAAAATTTTCAATGTTTTCTTTTCATCTACAGGTAATGAGCGTGGACATATCGTACGACAACAAGTACATAGCGACGTGCTCCTTCGACAGGACGTTCAAGTTGTGGGCACCAGATCTCTCCTAACGACATTTATAAATAATAAATAAACAATTATATTATTATGTTATTTAAGTGTAGTTTAATGCAATAAAAAAATATTTTTTGGTATGTCAAAGACTTTCTTTATTATACACGGTGTTTCAAAATAACCCAAAAAAAATAAATTATTTATCGAAAAATCATAATTAAAATGTCCCATCTCTAGTAATCAGCCGCTAATGTCATTCAACCCAAAATTGTCATTTAAATCATAGATTATCAATTTTCAGACTTGTTGAATTTGCTAAACATTTGTACCTTCGCTTCCATAACAGGTGTAACAAGTAAAAAAAGTATACAAAAGTGAACCCCACCACGGAAAAAAATCAAAAAAGAAAAGAATGATCAATTACAAGACTCCTCCTATTTATTAAAGTCTGTTAAAAAGCTTGTGTTATCCAGGTCATTGTAAAGAATCAATAGGCACCTTATTAATTAAAATAAGATGAAATCTTTGAGCGCTACGTTTTAATACGTAAATTTACACATACAGTTATGTATGTATTTGAGTATGTATGTATGTACATAGAATGGTAAAATGATTACCCTTCCTTTTGGCTTCGTCGTCGTAAATCACAATTTTAATCGATTTCATTCCTCTCTCTACTTTTTTCCCGTAGTCGGGTTACAGATTTAAAACTTTTTTTGCTTGTTGATAATGTATTTTTTTATTTTATTCTAATTAATTGTTAGTAATATTAAGTTAGCTTATTACTTATCCTTTAAATCAATGGCATACTAATCGTATTCAACGTCGAATTGCATGATTATGTCTAATTAGACACATCTGCTACCATTTAGTCTTTGAAAACACCAGGCAAACAGCAGAACTTAGCACTTTTTGTAAAAATACACTTTGGGTTCCGCATGCATTTTTTTTTGTTTTCCTAAATAGAGTCTTCAAATACAGTGGCGGGCGGCGGTACATAATTTAATGACAAGGCGCCGTGATGAAGTAAATTGTTTAGGTGGTTTTGTACACAATCTTGAAATGTACATAACGTAGTACTTAATTTTTATTCACTAACCGTGTACCTACTCGACATTTAATGTAATGTCTTAATATCATTTTCCTTACTTGTAATACTTGGGATAACAAGAAGCATAAGGTCGTTGCTAACTCTGTAATAGTTATTTATAATATTAGTGCGGTAAGTTGGTTATTACAAACGAGTAGACACTCTTTTTCTTTTTAGTGTTAAAGTGAGACAAAGGTATGATGAAGAGCGCTTTCAAGGAGGTTCGACGAAATTAAACGTAAAGGATACTCACGGCGCCATGTATGGGAGCGTACGGTAAAATGTTTTACCGTACGTTTCGTTGTATGGCCCTTAATTAAGAACTTTCGACCAATGTATACAACCTCCGTAAATGCATTTTTTGAGCAAATGTATTGAAAAGAAATTACAGCTTTCTCTAAGAACTCATTGTTTTAGTACCGAAGCCCAAGAGCGAATTTTGACAGCTCCGTAATCGTATCTTCATGGTTAAATTTTGAATGGAAAAAACCAGTTGGTTCTTACGTCCGGCAGGGGCGCTGCTTAGTTTTCATAGAAACTTCGACAATGCAATACGATTACGGAACTGTCAAAATTCGTGCAGGGGCCTTCGTTGTAGTCTTTTAGGAAATTCACAGTAGGGAGTTAAAACCATAACCTGAGTATTCGCAAAAGGAAATTCGTTTTAAATCACGCAGTGCGTAACCGATTTCTTTTAAGGTATGCAAGTAAATGATGAAAAGCTCGATGGCGCAAGTGGTTATTGCGTTCGGCTGCGATCGTTGAAGTTAAGCAACTTTCGCAGTATTCGGTCGTTCGATGGGTGACCAAAAATCTTTTATCTCGAGTTCCTCCGTGCTTCGGAAGGCACGTTAAGCCGTTGGTCCCGGCTGCATTTGCAGTCGTCAGCACCCACTAATCCGCACTTGGCCCGCGTGGTGGGTCATGGCGCAATCTCCCTATACCATTCATAGGGAAGGCCTGTGCCTCAGTAGTGGGGACATTAATAGGCTGGTGATGATAATGATGATGTGCAGATAAATACCATTTTTGTCGAGGAAAAATCCTTAGGCGCCGTACCGAATTCATTCAAGTTGAATAAGCGTAATTTTTAGCACAACGTAAAGCGTAAAATAATGATCTTAAATCGTCCTTACTACAAAGATAATGTTGACGCACGTACTCTCAACGTGCGGTCGACGGGTCCACGAGCACAAGGTGAAAAATCTTTCCACTCGAGTGCAATACGTAACTTTTCATCCCACCTCAGCGAGGAAATGACAAAATGAAAAAGAAAACAATTTATAATGACAAAATATTTAAGCAATAAAACGTGAAAAACTAGAATGGCGCGAAGCACGCAAATAAAACAAAGAAACCAAGAAGGTTCCAAATTTAAATTTTTTCACAATTTAAAAAGTTCTAATCATAAATTTGGCACCATAGAGGTTACATTAAATAGGTTTAATGACGTTTTGAATTTACAATTATATTGAGTACTCATTATATGTGATGTTCTAAATTCAAATCTACTTTGCCGCTCAAGCGAATAAAATAGAATTTTCCAGCCAGATTTCGAAGCGCAAAATTACACTTTCCGAGGTGGTGGGATGAAAAGATTATTATTTAGCGTGGCATAGTTTCATAAATCAAAATTAAATAACATAAAATTTTGCTTTGATTGCTGTTTGATATGTATGTAGGTAGGTTGTATCAGAACTGTTTTATCCGTGCGCAATTTCTGCGCAAAAATATAAATAACATTTTAACTAAGGACGGTGTTATTTTTATGATTAGGTAAATAATAAATAAATAAATAAATATTTTCCGACACTCACACCAATTAGCCTAGCCCCAAAGTAAGCACTATAAGGCTTGTGTTATGGGATGCTAGGGTAACGGATAGAATACATATACTGTACATAAATATAAGTATATTTATATAAATACATATTAAACATCCATGACTGGAGTACAAATGCTCGTATTCATCACACAAACATCTGCCCCCACCGGGATTCGAACCCGGGACCTCTCGAGTCGGCGACAGCCATGCAACCCGGCGTACAAACCACTCGGCCACGGAGGTCGTCAAAGGTAAGTACATCATCATCAGCCTATTAATGTCCTCACTACTAGGGCACAGGCCTTCCCTATGAATGGAATAGGAAGTTTGGGCCATGACCCACCTTGCGGGCCCAGTGCGGATTGGCGGGTACTAACCACTGCAGATGCAGCCGGGACCAACGGCTTAACGTGCCTTCCGAAGCACGGAGGATCTCGAGATAGAAGATTTTTGGTCACCCATCCAATGACCGACCTCTGCGAAAGTTGCTTAACTTCAACGGTCGCAGCCGAACGCGCTAACCTTCTGCGCCATCGAGCTCTTCGTAAGTAAGTACCTCAATGTACAATAATGAATTATGTTTTTTCAATTATTAATGTGCAATGTATGTCTAATTTAAAAATGCTAAGTTTGAATGTCCATACCTCCATTACAAAAATAACATAAAGGCTCAGACCAAATAAAAAGTAAAGACGGAGTCTGCCGAACCAAAAAGTGAAGCCGGTTTTTTATGTATGTAGTGCATTAGCCAGTGTTACCATAGTCATATAAAACACCCCAATATTAGAAAAATATAATAACGTTATTTCATAACGTTATTACATTTTTAATAACGTTATAAAATATTAGAAAAAAATATCGTAAGCTTATTCTCTAAACCTCTCGTGAGCCAAAGGTCATACGCCGTTCTCACCTACAAGTGCCGGACTTCTTTATGGACCGCCCGCCCGCTGGGTGGGAACGATTGCATTGTTCTGCCGATTTCTCTGTTATTTTGTAAAAATACCATTCACAAACGTATATTTGGATTCTCCATAAAATTTTCAATAAAACAGTGTGTACACAATGCGTCATGTCTATAATTTATTTTAAATACATTATGGTAAACTCAGGAAAGATAATAAAAAATCGTTTAAATAGGTAAAATGAGGTGTATTTTCAAAATTTGTAAATTATAAATCCAGGTTTTTGTACATATAGAATGTACTATATATGAATGAATGTATATAATAACTTACCAAATACAATTATAAAATATAACACGCAACAGAAAAAAAAGGGTCGTGTTGCAAGTGTTGATAAAAACAAATGCGAGATCCAAGTGCCTTGATTTATGTGTTGACGTTTAATTATGTTGGATTGATTATTTTACTTTAGTTACAAGTCTCGGATGGAATAGGTTTGTTCATTTTATAGTTTCAAGCACTCGCAACAAGGCACTTGAAATCGCTTACAAATCAGTCATCTCAACTTTATGTCGATAAAACGAAAAGCATATACAAATGTTGATAAACAGTTTCTTTTATTAAAATGTACATGAAATTTTCTATAGAATACACAAAATATAATCACTAGTTCCTATACAAGAACATAATAAAATAAATCCACAAACATCGCGAATTTTGGGTCAAAAAGGCCATTAAAAAGTACAATACAAATAAAATTACAAATATATTATTATTTTACAAATCGTCGCTCTGAAAATGAGTCGAACAAACCACGCTGCGGGAAGCTGGTTGCCACAATGGTGCATTTCTACTCTTACGAATGACTGCAATCCACTTCTCTTTTAGATCTTGATCTCGATTAGGAAATCTTAAAAAGAACGTATATTAAATAATGTGTATTACATCCCAAAAAATTTATACGAATACATAAAGAAAAAAGATGTTTCGTGTAATTGTTTATCCATGCATTACAATATTCGAATAATATAAAAGTATGCCACACAATGTATATAATAAAATAACGTTACGTTATATTTCACGCTACCCAACAAAAGGTTACAGTTTTACACTGTAACGAATAATCATGGCAACATTTCGTTCAGGTTTTGTTTACAAAGCGACAACCTCAAATTTGATTTTGATTAATTGAAAATAGCAGTTTATAACTTTACTTACGTATGAAATGTGATTCCATCCTGTTTTTTATTCTTGGAAGATTGGTTTTTACACGTTTTCACTACACAATTCGGCATTTTCTCTAATAAATATTGTTATTTATTATTACGTCACACTCCGCGCGTCGGGATAACTCGACTGAGAAGCCAAGGCGTAGTTTCGTTGCATGTGTGTGCGTGTAACTGTGTCCGTCTATACTTTTTATTTGGTCTGAGCATAAAGGATATTCTGAGAAAATGTTATCTTTTTGTTGACTTTTAGTTTTTAGAAATTTTAGTTATTTTATTAGATCTTTCGATAAATTAAAGCAACGAAATAGCTACAAGTTTCGCTTACATCTCTAATTTTTTTCAGAAGCTAAATAAAGTCACGTTCATGTTGTTCACATTGCCCTTTTAATGCGAAACACACGTGGTCCGCTTCAATATTTTATCATTACTGGAAAAAGTAAAATAGCCATATTAGAGTTATGTTTTAGTTCGTGATGGTTTATCTAGTAAGTTATTTTTGATAGACAAATCAACCCAAAAAGTCACACTGAGTAATACTTATCTAAATCTTAATTTAATAACAAAAATAAAATACCGAAATTAAACAAACTCTTTATTTATCTCATCAAATAAATAGTGATCATAATTACCTACACAATTCATACCATTTTATTATTCCTTTTTTAGTGTCTAGAAATAATACGACGATTATTAATTTAACCACTTAGTCAAAGGTTGATAATTCCAGTACCAGGACACCATCGGCACAGGAAAAAAGAATATAGGTATACTCGTGTCATTGAAGGAACCGAAAATGCAACGCGAGGCACTCTGTCTCTCTCGCACGTTACTTAGGATTGGATGCGCGAGAGGGACAGAATGTGTTAAGTCGTCATTTGCGATTCCTTTCTTTAATGCCGCGAGTACTACAAGGTGCGTGTGTGTGCGTTACACGTGCCGCTTTCTTGCATAGGTACTAGGTACACCGATTTAACCCTAAAACGGTTACGTTACGGGCGTATTATTTTTCAATTAAGGCTTACACTATTGATTCAACACTAATCTACATTGAATTATGTTTTTGTTATTTATTTCAATGCATATTTGTGTAATTGTAAAGTCCTAAATATGAATGTGTCCATACTTCCATTACAAAAATAAAATAAAACCTATTTTGAGAAAGCCTATTTGTTGCTCCCACAAGTATTTGAAATTTTAGTTCTTTAACTATTTCTCTTTCTCGTTCTAATTTTTTAAAAACTTAGAACTTTAAAAACGGCCGCTCTTAAAGTGGGGTCTTATTTTACAAAACTTTGCTTTATCATTATCAATTATGAGAAGACATAATTACTTTACATCGTAAGTATTAATGCTTAAGATTGTCTTTATCTTGGTATAGCCATACGCTCTTATTCATAAAAATGTAAACAGTTTAATAAACCTGTTTTAGCTAAAACACTGTTTTGTCTCGTTACAGTGCAATAGTTAACACAGGTTTATTCTTTGAATTATGTCTTAGTCCGTGATGTATTTATTTTGTTAATCGAAGCACCCAAAAACAGAAAAAGTCACACTAATACTGAGAAAATACGACCTACACACATCGTTAAGTTGTTAATTATTATCATTTACTTGCATCATTGTCGTCATATTTCAGTGCACTGGCTAAAGGGTTAAAAAGGTTCAAGGTTAGGTGTGCACTCAAATATTAGGTACCTATAATGAAAGAATCAAGGAGCGACGCGTGCGCTCAAATTTTAGGTATAGCGGCTTCCCGCTTTGTGGTTATTTCATTAGATCGTTGTTTCAGTCAAAGAGTACTTATATATACTGGAAAGTTTCAGTCCATCGAAAGTGTTTCAGTGCGATAGTTGTGATTTGTCATTTTCTTGTTTTCGTAGTTTTTAATTTGCATTAAGTGAATAAAAATGAATCGTTATTCCAACTCAGAATATTACGAAATGATGTTATGCGTAGGTCATGAAGATGGAAATTTAAATCGTGCTCGTGAACTGTGTCGACAACGTTTTCTCGATGGTAGACCACCTACTGAACAACGACGGTTACCATCTTATCAATGTTTTTTAGATATGACCAGACGCTTGCACTCTACTGGTTCATTTCACCGTTCTCCTGGTAGTGGATGTTCGACTTCTGTTGATCCCAGGCAGGTAGAGGAGGTCTTGCGTCATTTTGAAGAGGAGCCAACCGCTTCTACGAGAAGAGCCGCGGTAAGATTCGGCATGAGACACGTTGCTGTTTGGCGAATTCTGCGTGACGATGGTCAGCATCCGTACCACTACCGCCGCACGCAAGAGCTGACACCAGCTGATTTTACGCCAAGGGTAAACTTCTGCGAGTGGTACCTCAGGCAGTTAGAAGCGAACCCTAGTTACGGGAACTGTGTTCTTTGGACGGATGAGGCAACTTTTACGTCTGGGCTCGGGTAAATCCACGTGTTTCACGACAGGGCAGATTCCAACATCAGTGGCGGCTGAATGTGTGGGCTGGTATTTATGACGGCCATGTCATTGGTCCCGTGATTTTGCCCTCGCGTCTGAACGGTGGCAACTACCTTAGTTTTCTACAAACGGAACTCGAAGATGCTATAGACGATTTTCCAGTGGTAGACCGGGAGTATTTTGAAAATCTTAGCAACATGGTGTTTCAACATGACGGGGCGCCGGCGCATTTTGCACACCAGGTTAGAGAGTACCTCCCGCGAGGTTGGATTGGTCAGGGAGGACCGGTTCAATGGCCTGCTCGTTCTCCAGACCTCACGCCGTTGGACTTTTTCTTGTGGGGTTACGTGAAGGACAGGGTGTACTTCACTGATTGTCCAACACTTGGAGAAATGGAGCAACGAGTAAGATCGGTGTTCGAGTCAATTACACCAAAGATGTTGAGAAATGCGACCCAAGCCGTGTCCCGACGGGCATCGCTGTGTATTCAGCAAGGGGGAGCTCATTTGAACCGCTCCTCTAAGACTCTAAGTTATGTGTTGTGTTGTGTTAGCTCCTCTAAGTGTTGTTAAGTGAGTGTGTCACAAGTGTTTCGAGTTCCAGACCTGATATGATATCAGGTTATCTTCACGAAAGAATAAGTGGTGAGCTGATTTTCTGTTATACCTACTTTTACCTAGAAATAATACTTAAAATTATTAGTCTGAATCTTATGTGTGATAGATAGTACATACATACCAACCAAGCCTTAAAAGTATCATAAATACACTTGTTTAATGCTGAAAAATCTTTTATAATACTTAAATTATTCATGTATGTAAGCAATTACCTAGATAGGTACGAATTGAGGTCGTTCCTTATTATTTATTTTGGATTTCTAAGTTGACTCTAAACTTGATTTTTACTTTGAATTATTAATTGAATTAAGTAAGCTAATCCATCTTTTATCCTACTAAAATAAACACTGGATTTGAATATTATTATTAGTTGATTAAAAATTAGCTAGATGAGGTACGTACTGATACTGGATACCAGGAGTAGATTTATTTAAGTTAGTAGGAGGTAATACTACTCCTGGTAAGGGTAATGAACTTTTAAAAGAGTTGCGCTGCAATGTCGATAATTTTATTTTTTATGAAGAATAATTAAAGCTACGGTCGCCATATATTGGCAATGAGCTCTATATAAGGGACCCTTCAACACCCTTTTCGCTTTATTTGTATTTTTGAAACACCGTGTATATTATAGTTAAATATGGACTTATAGAGGAGCTCGATGGCGCAGGTGGTTAGCGCGTTCGGCTGCGATCGTTGTAGTTAAGCAACTTTCGCAGTGGTCGGTCATTGGATGGGTGACCAAAAATTTACTATCTCGAGCTCCTCCGTGCTTCGGAAGGCACGTTAAGCCGTTGGTCCCGGTTGCATCAGTCGTTAGCAACCGCCAATCCGCACTGGGCCCGCGTGGTGGGTCTAGGCTCAATTTCCCTATTCCATCCACCGGGAAGGCCTGTGCCCCAGCAGTGGGGATATTAATAGGCTGATGATGATGATGATGTTATGCAGAAAAGTAAAAAGCTCGTTATACTCCAAATTTTCTCTTGAAAAGTACCATTTGCTCGTATAGCTCGTGATAATAATTTTTTGGTCATCCATCCAATGACCGACCACTGCGAAAGTTGCTTAACTTCAACGATCGCAGCCGAACGCGCTAACCACTTGCGCCATCGAGCTCCTTTTTAACGTTTAATTTGCAGAAAATATCCATTTTAAAATTTTAATAATCACAAAAATTTTAAAAGATTTTTCTCATTAGTAAAATCTCGTTTCAGCAATTCGCGCCATTATTAAAGCAATTTTACAATAATTTACAGTTATCATTATTTTTCTTTTGTATTCTATTGTAAAGAATCATGCCAGGCTGCTTCAAATAACATACCAATAAATCGTCAAAGGATACCCGGCATTTTGTGCCAAAGTTGTATACTTTTTTATTTTTTTTATCTGTGTTTCATAATTGGTTAACGTAGTCTGGCAATATTTGTCATCAGTAGCTAGCTGTCAATGTCAAATACGTAAGTTTGTCAGCAAAAGGGTTTCTATATCAAAAAATATTAATCATTAAATACCTAACTTCTTTTCACGATTCACTAAAAATAAGGCAAAAGTAGTTTTATGTAGCAAATAATTTTGGCTTTATTTTAAGACCAAATTCAACTGTATACAAGTTTAGCATTTTTTCTATGAAAAGTGCCGGGTCTCCTTTGTAAAACTTCGTTTTTGTAATATTAATTGAGGTAGACAAAAAAATCTAAAAAGGCCGGTTTTTCCAAGAGTTTATAAATCCCCCAGTTTGTTATCTAACAAAAACTGGCTAGCCCAAGGGTTAGAACCTATAAAAACTGATCCACCAAGTATTTTCGGTAGCGTGGAATGTATTAAAAAACCCCTAGGATTTAGTTTTTAAAAAACCTCCGCTAGTCTAAAGAAAATTTTACTAGAAAAAAATCCACGCGGCCAGGCAACAGACGGAACTCGAACACCCTCCGCTATCCGGGCGAATGTACTGACCATTATGCTACCGCGGCCCTAAAGTCCGTGTCGACTTCTCTAGTATTTCTTAGGCTGTAAGGTAGCGCCATCTTTTCGCATTGTAGGCAACTAACACAAAAATTAAAAAAGCACCTGTTCCTTATCACGCCAATGGTGTCGATTCTGACATATTCTCTAAACCTAAACTTAAATTTGACAGCAGTATATCCTTGTGATTCGCTATACAGAATGAAAAGGAGAGACTGATGATAAAGGAGATTGCTCAGCTTCCATACATGTTTGGCCTAAAGACCAATAATCATGAAAAATTGTTTCCTAGATTCGAAATTATATATAAATTACTTTAGAAACGAATTTTATTGACAGACACCCCTGAGAACTTCTATAAACCATATACACTGAATGATTTGAGGTTATATTTGCAAATAAGTAAGATTTTTTAAACTTCCGCTAACCAAAGAATGCTAAGAGATTTAGGTTATACAGCCATATCTTCAGTAGCTTTATTATGATTTTATTTATCTTTTTTTTTTCTTTTTTTTTTAAGCATTTGACTGCTAGATGTTTAAATCTAAAGAAAAGTTTACTAGAAAAAAATTATATATTTTTTTTTCTAGTAAACTTTTCTTTAGATTTAGCTTTATTATGTTTATATTATAGCCATATTTTAGAGTTTTAGTGTATCACACCTATAATGTGTTTATGGAGATGTTTGGCGAAAAATGGATGTTTGCCATCCATTAACTTTATGATGTCGCCTACCATCTATAATAATTGTCCTAGCACATTTGCATGCAGTGAAAATGATAATATTGTTGTGGATATTAATACCGCAGTGTAATCAAAATAGATGTTTTATTTTATGGATCTTTAAAAAATAGATTTATTTTGATGTTATATAAACAATTACGATCATTCTTTGGCTGAATGTTACTACACCCATAGCCATTAAAATGATTCGTATGTTTTCCAAACCGGTAAAATTAAAAGTCTTTTTTAAAGTAAATATTTTATACAAAGGTGTCCGTTAAAATCTAATGACTGTAAATTAAATTATAAATTACGCCAAGAATTACCGTGTATGTCAATATTTTTTGTTCATTTGGGCCAATTTGAGCAATCTCCTTTGACAACAGTGTATCCTTGTAATTCTCTATACAGAATGAAAAAGAGAGACTGTTGTTAAATTTAGTTTTAAGTTTAGAGAATCACGCCAGAATCGACACCAATGTTAACTGTCAGAATCTAACCGGTCGGGCTTAGTTTTTGTTTAAGCCACTTACGATTTAAACTCCCCCCCCCCCCCCCTAAAATTAGTAAATGAAATCGAATCAAAACGATAGCCCATCACTGTACAGCAGGGTAAATGCGCCCCTGAGTTTCATCATCATCAGCCTATTAATGACCCCATTGCTGGGGCACAGGCCTTCCCTATGGATGGAATAGGGAGATTGGGACATGACGTGAGTGCCAGTGCGGACTGGTGGGTGCTAACGACTGCAGATGCAGCCGGGACCAACGGCTTAACCTGCCTTCCCAAGCACGGAGGAGCTCGAGTTAGTAAATTTTTGGTCACCCGTCCAATGATCGACCACTGCGAAAGTTGCTTAACTTCAACGATCGCAGCCGAACACGCTTACCACTTGCGCCATTGAGCTTCTTTCCTGAGTTTGCTGGGAAGTAAAGAGGCAGGTACCAGGTTCGTCAGACTGCCGAGTTTATAATTATATATCGATCTATCTTTAACAATTATCCGTATCTTTTATAATAAAAGTCTAAAAATCCATCATGCATGTGATGAATGGTTACAAAATAGCAATACAGTGGAGCCCTGGTAATCCGGCCCCTGGCTAATGCGGCACCCCCTATAATCCGACATCGTCTATTACATACTTGTATTCGCTAATTCACGATTGAACAAGTTACAACTTGTACGCATCATCACTATTTATTATTATTACTTTTATATTAAAACGTAATCTTTCTATTATGTTGTTTAATTTATTAAATTTGACATACATAACGAAGTATGATTTGTAATCTTATCATTGGATCTGTAATTTGTCGGATTACAAGGTACTCTTTTGTAAAAAAAATCGGACTACTTATAGGGGTTCTTAGGCAGTACTCTATAATTATAAATTTTATTATTTTTTTAAAGCATGTAACTGCTTGATGTTTAAATCTAAAGAAAATATAACTAGAAAAAATTCCACGCGGACCAGGCAGCAGACGGGACTCGAACCCGCACCCTTTGCAATCCGGGCGAATGCACTGACCAATTATGCTACCGCGGCCCTCACGGACCGCGTCGAAATTCTTCTAGCCATTCTTAAGCTGAAGGCAGCGCCATCTCTTCGCATTATGCGGTGCGGGTTCGAGTCCCGTCTGCTGCCTGGTCCGCGTGGAATTTTTTCTAGTTATATTTTCTTTAGTACTGTACGCGACGACCGAAGCGAGAGAAAATGAACTTACGACGATACGAGAACAATGTATAAAAATGTATCTATAATTTCACATGAATTAGTTGTATACGCATTAAAAATATCATTCCCTTGTTGTCTTATTAGAATGAGTCGGATATCGCAACAATAGATAGCTCTGCCCATAGTAAACCATTGTAAAATTGATAGTTCAGAGCGATATTCCGCCCCGTTCTCTCCAATAATCTTATAAGACTTTATCTAAACGATCGCCACGACGCCAAGCGGTGGCGCGGGGAAACTAGTCAGAATACTGATAGTTCCGACCTATAGGAGGGACGGAGACAATAGGTTGTCCTTGTCACACGTCTTATAGGATTTTGCCTGAGTTGACAATTTTCGATAATAGTATGTTTTATGTTTGGATTGATTTATTTTATGTCTTATTAGATAGTAGGTAGTTATAGGAATAATATATCGAAGTTTTGTATGAATCGTGTTAGTAGTTTAAGCGTAATTAAGGAAAATATCGGGAATAGTTTTTTATGAATAGTCAATAGGATATAGGTATAATTGTTATAACAATGATGTCATTCTATGTGTTTTTACTTCTTCTTTAAAATGGTGTATGATAGTTAGACATTAAGCGAGTATAAGTAGGTTTTTT
This sequence comes from Chilo suppressalis, assembly GCA_902850365.2. Classification (NCBI taxonomy): domain Eukaryota; kingdom Metazoa; phylum Arthropoda; class Insecta; order Lepidoptera; family Crambidae; genus Chilo; species Chilo suppressalis. The sequence continues at coordinate 13,978,662 of OU963919.1, forward strand.
AAGACTTTTTAATTTGCAAACTTTAAAGGGCCGTAGAGCTGTTGTTTATTAATATTCTTGTAAGAAACTTGTTGTATTAGATAGGTAACACGTAGGGCTACGTAAATAAATAGGTATCGCATCAATAAGTGTAAAAATGTACTGTGTAGGAGAAAAAACATGTTTGTATAGAACCGTTTTCTGAGACATGTCGCGCTCCCCACCCGGCGCGCCCGGAGCGCGCGGGTGGGGCAGCGAAGCCCCGTGGCAGGGCGAAGCCCTATGGAGGGGGAAAGTATAAATATTGCGGAGACCTATTTTTTGCGCGCCACACCTAAAATATCGTGTTTACGGACACATAACTATGTTAAAAATATGCCCAAATGTATGCCCGATGTATGTACAATTAGTTTTAAGCTCGCACTATTGTAAATCTTGAGAAAATGAAAAATAAAGTATAGCGTGGGTGAGGTAATGGATCGCTGGCCAGCTCAGTCCTAGCATATAAAATTCGAGTCGGAACATGCCCCGACATGCATTCAGCGACAGGCGCTCCTACCCTAAGGAACAGGAAGAAACAACCAAGCGGTTCACTCTGGACCTGAAGCCTCCTCTCACCGGCCATCCATTATCAGCGCCCACCGATTTCTTCAATACCGAACACCAGGGGTTTTATTCGCCGAAACTACAGTCCACTACAGTCAAGACTCCTGCGTGTAACTTCCTCCACCCCCTCAGTACGAGTCGGTAACTGTCCGCTACTGCGACAGCCCGGCGTCCCGTACATTTTTTGGTCCTTCGAGCCGGATCTACAGCGCCGAGGAAGAATTGAAGAAAAATTATAGAAGATTGAAGAAAGAAGATCGTCGTGGTCAATTATAGAAGATTGAAGACAGAAAATTGAAGAAAAATTATAGAAGATTGAAGAAAGAAAAATGCCACGAACAAGATCTCAAGCTGACAAAATGGACCAGGCCGAAGAGGAGCGCATCGAGAGAAGCATCGAAGAGCCAGAGCGAACCGCTGCAGGAGAGAATCCTGTCCAACCCCCGTCAAGAGCGCCATCGGAAGGGAGCGACACCGTGACGACGCGGCCACCGTACCCGCTGCGCCACGACCAACCGCCGAAGTCGCCATCAGCTGCAATGACATCACACCGAACAGAATCGAAGATAGCTGCACGAAGAGCAGCAAAGAAGAAGCGCCTGGCGGCGTTATATGAAGAATTAGAGAAGACTATAAGGGCGAAGATACGAATGGAAGAGCAAGATAGCGAAGATGAGGATCAAGAGGACCCGCAAATAGAAGATAGAAGAGAAACCGATAGCACACATGGCACCGAGAATGAAGAACGCGTCATCACCTGGCTGGACACAGCGACAAAGGACACCACCCCCGACGGCGGCACCACCGAACCGTATAGAAGACCGACCGTCGAGGACACCGTACAGATTGGTGGGTCCGTCGCACCACTTGCCGAAGATCCAGTCCCAGGGGCGCTGAAGCCATGCATTAAGAAGAGTCCGCCGTCCCGCATTGATGAAGCTCAAGAACAAGTCGCCCCTACGTTGCCGCCACCGCCACCGCCGGTCCAGCAAGACAGAATGAACGTCTCCGAGCTGGCCGTCGCAATCAACGCCGCCGTCCGTGCCGCCGTACCGCCTGCACCGGGTCCACGCTACGTCGGAGAGCTGCCACCCTTCAGCGGCGCGCACACAGAATGGCTCACCTTCAGGGCGGCGTACCTAGAATCCGCAACCTACCTATCGTCAGCGGAAAACTCATCAAGATTAAGAAGAGCCCTCAAGGGGAAGGCAAGAGAAGCCGTGGGCAGCATGCTAATAAGCAACACTACGCCGGGCGACATTATGAAGCAATTGGAACACAGATTCGGCCGCCCGGACAACATCGCCGCAACCGAAATAGAAAAGCTGCGCCATTTACCCCGACTCACCGATTCGCCGAGGGACATCGTGATTTTTGCAAACAAAATCAAGAATAGCGTCGTCGCACTACAAGTACTGGGGCAAAACGAGTACCTACGTGCGCCGGACATCATGAAGACAATTATAGAAAAGCTGCCGTCGACTATCCGCTTCAGATGGAACGATTACGTCAACAATCACCGAATGCAAGAAAAAATGAAGACGGATCCGGAACTATTGATTTTCGCCGAGTTCATCGAAGTCGAGGCAGAGAATAACGCAAGATACGCCCCACCGGAGTACATTGGAAATGAAGAAAACTCCACAACAAGAAAATTTCGAACACATAACATCGAGGCGACACATAATAGAAGAGCGCCTGAAGATCGATTCCCATGTCCGGTATGCAAGAAATCCGGACATTCGACGGCCACCTGCTTTACGTTCAAGACCGCCGATCAAGATAGAAAATGGGAAATAGCGAAGAAAAGCAACCTTTGTTTCCGTTGCTTACAATACAGAAGCAAGATGCACAGATGCAAGACGCGAGCGTGCGAGAGGGACGGCTGCGAGCGCTCACACCACCCACTTCTTCACTACAAACCGAAGTCGCAACGTGAAGAAGAACCAGCCACGAGCAACACAGAAACCGAGAGGGTGGCCAGCACACACAGCAGCCGCAAGCGAGACGCGTACTTGAAGATAATTCCGGTTCGCATTACGGGACCGAGCGGACATTTTGATACGTACGCGCTACTGGACGACGGCTCTACAGTCACACTTATAGAAGAGAGGGCCGCCGAGAAGATAGGGGCCGAGGGACCTACCGAGCGACTGAAGATAGAAACGATCGACGCCAAGCTGCCAGAGACACAGTCGCGCCGGGTCACCTTCAAGATCGAGGGACAGAACAGAGGCTTCAAGGTGCAAGCGCGCACCATCGACCAAATGAAGATTTCACCGCAAACCATAGAAGAAAGACACTTATGGGGCTGCAAGCACCTGCGGGGAATCGAGAAGCACGTCACCTATGAAGACGCCCGGCCGACCATCCTCATCGGGCAAGACAACTGGCACCTACTCTTGGCCAGCGAAGTCCGCCGGGGGAATAGAAGACAGCTAGTGGCATCGAAGACGGCTCTGGGATGGGTACTCCACGGCACAGACTCGCGCACCATCGGTCATCGGGTTCATTTCGTGAACCACCTCACCGAAGAAACAGAAGATTCGAAAATGGATGAACTACTTCGTCATCACTTCGCATTGGAATCAATCGACATCGAAAAGAAAAAACCGCATTCCGATCCAGAGGAGAAAGCCATCAAGATGCTAGAAGAACACACCCACAGAAAAGAAGATGGAAAATTCGAAACCGCGCTACTCTGGAAGAAAGAGGACATCAAGATGCCCAACAATTATGAAAATGCGTACAGACGGCTGCTCACCACAGAGAAGAAAATCGACCGCGATCCACGCCTAAGGGGAAAATACATAGAACAAATGGACGCGCTCATCGAAAAGGGATACGCCGAGCGAGCACCGCCGACATCAACAGAAGACAGAACTTGGTACCTGCCGCATTTTCCAGTCATCAACCCGTTGAAGCCAAACAAGTTACGCATCGTACACGACGCAGCTGCAAAGACTGGAGGCACCTCACTCAACGACTGCCTTCTCACCGGGCCGGACCTACTTCGATCGTTGATAGGAGTCATGATGCGATTCCGTCAACACCAGTACGCCGTGACAGCCGACATCGCCGAAATGTTCATGCGCGTGGGGATCCGACCGGAAGACAGAGATGCACTGCGGTACCTATGGCGCGGCGAAAGAAGAGAGGGACCACCGGAAGAATACAGAATGAAGTCACTCATCTTCGGCGCTACGTGTTCACCAGCCGCCGCTATTTTCGTCAAGAACAAGAACGCCGAGCGATATCAAGAAACGCAACCGACCGCCGTCAACGCCATAGTACAAGCGCACTACATGGATGACTACCTAGACAGCTTTACAACGGAACAAGAAGCCATAGAAGTGTCGACGCAAGTAAGAAAAATACACGTCGACGGAAATTTCGACTTACGCAACTGGGTGTCGAACTCGCATCGAATAAGGCAAGCACTCACCGAGGGACCGCTACGCGTTCAACAACCAATAACACTCAACGACGGATCAAGAATAGAAAAAGTACTCGGACTCATGTGGAACCCGCAATCGGACGAATTGGGGTTCAATCTCGAGTTGGCGCGCATCCCATCGGACCTACTTGCAAATAAGGCACCCACGAAGAGAGAAGTTTTGAAGATTGTGATGTCAATCTACGATCCAATGGGACTTGCATCACCAGTCACAGTCAGGGGAAAACAGATCATACAAGAAATTTGGCGACGCGGCACAGAATGGGACAAGAAAATCGACACCGACCTCGCAGAGCAGTGGACGACCTGGCTACAACACATGAAGGACCTACGAGGCGTCAAAGTACCACGAGCCTACATAGGATACAGCGAAGCCACTTCACTTCAGCTGCACGTCTTCGTGGACGCCAGCGCCACCACGTACGCCGCCGCACTCTACTGGCGGGCCGAGTCGCCGGGAGGTCAAGTCGACGTGACACTCATCACGGCGAAAGCACGCGTGGCTCCACTCAAAGTCACGTCGATACCGCGCCTCGAGCTACAAGCCGCAGTCCTGGGAGCAAGAATGGCCGCCACCGTGATAGAAGAGCACTCAAGAAAACCAGAATCGAAGACATTTTGGACAGACAGCAAAACAGTATTGTCTTGGGTGCGAACGGGATCGCGCTCATTCAAGCCATTCGTCGCGCATCGCATAGCCGCCATAGAAGAACTCAGCACCATCAACGAGTGGCGATGGGTGCCCACGAAGCTCAACACAGCAGACGACGCCACAAGAATATCACCGCACGACTTCTACGGCTACCACAGATGGTTCACCGGGCCTCCGTTTCTACGAAACAAACAAGAAGAATGGCCCGCCGAAACTGCAACCGCAACCGAAGTCACCGGGGAAGAACGCGTGCACCACATAAGCACGAAGAAAGCGCCGTCAATATCCGAAGCTGCACCGGACGTCACTCGATTTTCGCGCTGGGACAAGCTAATTCGGACTACGGCAAGAGTACTACAGTTCATCGACCTCTGCCAAGCGAAAACCGACCGAATTAACTACAGAAGAAAGAAAAACGAAAAGGAACCCGACTGGAAGAAAAATCAAAAATCGGCGCCGACACATAAGAAGAAAACGACGCCAACCGTTCAAGAAAGAAAATTCATCGCAATCGACCGAAGATACATCGAACGCGCAGAGAAAATAATAGTTCGCGTAATACAACACGACGCATTTCAAGACGAGTTGAAACAACTGCGAGGGGGCGCCACCATCGCTACGAACAGTCGACTCCGCCCACTTTCGCTAATAGTCAACGACGGCGTGTTGTACCTACGAAGCCGGGTCAACGCAGCGGCGGGAGTAACCGAAACTCAGAAGACACCGGCGATACTCGACGGGAACCATCGAGCCACCCAACTGTGGATAGAACACACACATAGAAGCCTTCTCCACGCCGGGGTGGAAACTACAGTCAACGAGTGCAGACAACACTATTGGATTCTACGCATTCGACCCGTCACGAAACGAATAATAAGCAGTTGCATAAACTGCCGCATAAGGAGGGCGGCGCCACCGTCGCCACCTACCGGAGATTTGCCGCCGACGCGCCTCGCTCATCACCGACGGCCATTCACGTACACCGGATTGGATTATTTCGGGCCGTTGACAGTCACCGTGGGCAGGCGTCAAGAAAAACGCTACGTCGCGCTCTTCACATGTCTTACTACGAGAGCCGTGCACCTCGAGTTGGCCGCCTCGCTATCGACGGACTCCGCCATACACGCACTACGGCGCATGATAGCGCGCCGCGGGTGCCCTACCGAAATTTGGTCGGACAACGGGACCAACTTCCACGGCGCAGAAAACGAAATGAAGAAGGCAGTGCAGCAGGCGACGAGCGAAGAAGCAAGCATCCGCAGTATCCGGTGGAGGTACATACCGCCGGGAGCACCATTCATGGGCGGGGCGTGGGAACGCCTCGTGAAGTCCGTCAAAATCGCGCTAAGTGCGGTTTTGCAACAAAGAAGTCCGCCCGAAGAGGTACTTACGACGCTACTCGCCGAGGCCGAATACACCGTGAACAGCCGGCCTCTCACCCACGTGTCCGTGCACCATGAAGACGACGAAGCCATCACTCCCAACCACTTTCTGCTGGGAGGTTCAGCGCGCGTCCCACTGCCGGGCGAGTTCGACGAGAGCGACCTGATAGGCCGCCCGCACTGGAGAGCAGCACAGCGCCTCGCGGACCACTTCTGGGCGCGCTGGGTACGAGAGTACCTACCCGAGCTGCAACACCGGCGGGAGCCCCACGGGACCGGGAAGACCATCGCCATCGGGGACATCGTGCTCATCGCCGACAGCAACCTGCCACGCAACACGTGGCCCAAGGGAGTCGTCATCGCCACTTTTCCCGGGCGAGACGGCACAGTACGAGTCGTCGATCTGAAGACAGCCGGAGGAGTGCTACGCAGACCGACCAAGCGACTGGTGATATTCGCATCGGCCGCCACTCCCACGGAAGATGGATGCAGCGACGAGTCAACCGACGCTGCACGGCGGGAGTATGTACGCGACGACCGAAGCGAGAGAAAATGAACTCACGACGATACGAGAGCAATGTATAAAAATGTATCTATAATTTCACATGAATTAGTTGTATACGCATTAAAAATATCATTCCCTTGTTGTCTTATTAGAATGAGTCGGATATCGCAACAATAGATAGCTCTGCCCATAGTAAACCATTGTAAAATTGATAGTTCAGAGCGATATTCCGCCCCGTTCTCTCCAATAATCTTATAAGACTTTATCTAAACGATCGCCACGACGCCAAGCGGTGGCGCGGGGAAACTAGTCAGAATACTGATAGTTCCGACCTATATATATCCGGAGGGACGGAGACAATAGGTTGTCCTTGTCACACGTCTTATAGGATTTTGCCTGAGTTGACAATTTTCGATAATAGTATGTTTTATGTTTGGATTGATTTATTTTATGTCTTATTAGATAGTAGGTAGTTATAGGAATAATATATCGAAGTTTTGTATGAATCGTGTTAGTAGTTTAAGCGTAATTAAGGAAAATATCGGGAATAGTTTTTTATGAATAGTCAATAGGATATAGGTATAATTGTTATAACAATGATGTCATTCTATGTGTTTTTACTTCTTCTTTAAAATGGTGTATGATAGTTAGACATTAAGCGAGTATAAGTAGGTTTTTTAAGACTTTTTAATTTGCAAACTTTAAAGGGCCGTAGAGCTGTTGTTTATTAATATTCTTGTAAGAAACTTGTTGTATTAGATAGGTAACACGTAGGGCTACGTAAATAAATAGGTATCGCATCAATAAGTGTAAAAATGTACTGTGTAGGAGAAAAAACATGTTTGTATAGAACCGTTTTCTGAGACATGTCGCGCTCCCCACCCGCGCGCCCGGAGCGCGCGGGTGGGGCAGCGAAGCCCCGTGGCAGGGCGAAGCCCTATGGAGGGGGAAAGTATAAATATTGCGGAGACCTATTTTTTGCGCGCCACACCTAAAATATCGTGTTTACGGACACATAACTATGTTAAAAATATGCCCAAATGTATGCCCGATGTATGTACAATTAGTTTTAAGCTCGCACTATTGTAAATCTTGAGAAAATGAAAAATAAAGTATAGCGTGGGTGAGGTAATGGATCGCTGGCCAGCTCAGTCCTAGCATATAAAATTCGAGTCGGAACATGCCCCGACATGCATTCAGCGACAGGCGCTCCTACCCTAAGGAACAGGAAGAAACAACCAAGCGGTTCACTCTGGACCTGAAGCCTCCTCTCACCGGCCATCCATTATCAGCGCCCACCGATTTCTTCAATACCGAACACCAGGGGTTTTATTCGCCGAAACTACAGTCCACTACAGTCAAGACTCCTGCGTGTAACTTCCTCCACCCCCTCAGTACGAGTCGGTAACTGTCCGCTACTGCGACAGCCCGGCGTCCCGTACAAGTACTCTATAATCCAACAAATTCGATAGTTCGACACTGCCCTGCAAAATGTTTGTCGGACTACCGGGGATCCACTGTAATTTAGCTTACGCGCGGTTTTTTGGCCATATCTCAAAAGTTGGTAGCTTGAGGACGGCAGCAGACGGGTGGTCTTTGTCGGAAAAATGTAAAAAAAAACGAGCGACCCTTACTACAGTAGTCGCGTATGATGTGTAACATTTGAAACTCACCTTATATTAGTAAAAAATGAAATAAAACCTACTACAAAAGGAATAAGCCATTTGAACATTATGTTCTAAAATCAAATCAAATAGCGCGTGCTTTCCTGTTACACACTTCCGTCCCATTTCACTCTCCTAAATTTTTTATTACTCCCACAAATTGCAGGAAAGCGAGAGGAAAGATGTTAAAAGTTTTTGATGTTGACACATCAAAAACTTTTGTGAAAACCTTTGATTTTTGTTTGATGGTGGCGCGGCAGATATTTTAATAATTAAAGATTGGAGATGGCCCGCAGGCCGTAGTTTGCCCATCCCTGGCCTAGATGTTGGGCAAATTGGAAGAAGACCAATTCAAGTGGACAATATAAACAAGCTTTATGGAACTTGCATATCCTTGGTGCGCTATCAGTCGGACGTCTTGAGACAAATGTTGGCGAGCAACAGCGAGTGCCGACAAGCGACGCCAAATGAGGTCTACACACATTGGTGCTTCTTATCAACGATATTAAATACCCTTTGTTCTAATACTTACTATATACTGACTTAATAGAATATTTATTTCGCTAACAGCGCATTCAGAATAGCGCGTAAAGTGAAATAAATAAATAAGGTCTATATTCTTCTAAATATAGCAATAAGTCGTAAAATTTTACGAGCTTGCATTTGGAACGGTCATATCTCTATGTCGCATACGTTTTAATTAAGACCTTATACGCGGTATGCATTAAAGGTGACTTTCAATGTTTAAATAATGCCTTTTATTGTTTTTGACTTCACGATTACCTTACGGAACTTCGTGAATCGTCCAATGTACGATTATGAACGTGTTGGTATATCTAGGGTATTTAATATCGTTGTTTCTCATACTAAGCAAATGAGCCAAGCGACATCGAGCGATGGCAAGACAAGACAAATATGCTGTCCATGCGTTGGTATCGGCCTTTGTAGCCAACATGTTATAAGGAGGAGGCTTTTGAAGCAAAGGTAGATGTAAAAAAAAATCAGAAACTTAATTTTCAATCATTTATTTGTACGGCAATTTTGTATTAATACATTACACTTAAAATCGACTTACAACAACGCTTTATACAAATATTTATTAGAAAACGTATATCTAGGAATCAACATTCATCGCATTTCATCAACTAGGAATTCTACTAAATCAACTATGACAATTTTTTAATATATCCATCCTTGTTATACCTCAGAGGAAAGATAGAGACGGATATATAAAAACCGCCACTTCAAACAGTCTGTTTAACCAAAAACGCAAAATACCTCTAAACTGTTAAGTAAGTAATAAAGGTAATTTTCGCTCATCCACGTTTTCGATTAGACAAAATGTGTTTGCATAATAAAACTAATATTTACATTATATAACGGAATTTGCTCCCGATACGCCCCAAAGAGATCAATTTAGGAAGATGAAGACGCAACAATTTCGGTGCGACACGCGACAGAATTGACAATATCACCTTTGTGTCGTCCGTGTGTCTCGACCCTTATTTGTTAATCGAAATACCCTAACACTTCAACCAACATATACGAATAAATAATATATCACGTGTATTTCCGTGGTCCGGGGATACTGTACATCATATAATGTTCATGTATTAGTACAAAAAAGATTTTCGCATTTCTTGTAAGTATTATTTTTATGTCAGTCAAAAACAACCTGCAACTTTTCTGTCCTAACCTCTAAACATTATAACTGTAGTCTCCAAATTTCTTAAATAGAAATAGATAAAAAAACTTATTCCTGTATTTTATAAATATCAAAGAACAAATAAGATTCTTTGTAAGGTACTAAAAAAATCACGTCATTAATGGACGGCCCCTTTACACGAGAATCCACTAGTCTGTGCGGAAAGAGAATGGTATTTAGATTGGAGGGCGCTGTAGTGCTTTTCTACAGTATTTGTGAGGTTAAAAGGGGTAACCTTTTTAGACATGATTGAATACAAAAAACCGCAAGAAATCACAACAACAAACAAATCCGTATCAATACAAAACTTTGAGGTTTTACAGATTGCTGAGTTTGATTGCCAAATAAAAATCTTAATGTTAGTTCCGTTTTTCGCCACGCCCATTCTCTTTCCGCACAGACTCTACCAATCTTTGACACAATTAATCTTTAATCAGTTTTTGGTTGATTGGCAAAAGAAAGAAGAAGTGTCTTTTAATTCCTGATAAATAACTGGCGAACGATAAGGTCAACGATATTATTACTTGTGTATCATTAGACATTGTATTTACAATCAATATTTAAAAAAAATCTATCTGCAGATCGTCTCGTTTCTTACACCAAAAGCTGTGTAACTACTAAAATAACTTAACGAAACGTAGAAATGACTATGTTTTTAATAAATCGCTTTTGCCGAGAATCGAACCCGTTTTCCCTGGCGGCGAGACACACGAACACACAAAGGTATCTACCTAATTTAACAATAAAAAACATATTATACTATCATTTTTGGTCGTCAACATTTCATCTCACTTACAATTAAACGTTTCCAAGCCATTTTGCTATTGTGCGACTTTACACGTAAACATTTCAAAATGAATGTTTCAACATAATATACACATATAAGTATATGTATGCGTATGTATATATCATATATACATATAGGGAAAACATTAATAGGGATGATGACGGGGTACAGTAAACGAAATTCTATTTAGTCCGTCAGTTAGTTCATAGATCAAAAAATAATGGACACGTATTTTTTCTTTGGGCAATCAACCAAAAAAATTACAAAGTTATCGTGCGCGTCAAAGTTTGCGAGTAGGGGCTCGTGACGTCACTCTAAGTGAAAACTGTACCAAAACGTGACGTCATACGACTTTTCAAATCAAAGTATCTGTGCAATGTTTATATTATGTGAAAAAAGAAAAAATACGTGTCCAATAATAGTTTTTGATAATCTACCTGATAAACGAAGAAAAAAAAAATTAGTCATCATCCCTATTGTACCGGATATAATAAAATAAAAATAGTGAACAGAAACATTTCAATGGAATGTGTATAATTTTCATTATTACAAATCAAACTTTACCTTTCTTTCCACTACAAATGGACAATTTGACAATACTGAATGCACACATCTCTTTCTGATCAAATTTAATAAAATCTTCTCAACATAAACCCTTCTTAGCAGTGCCGTCTTTGACCTATTGGTCCTGGGCATATTAGGATAATGGGGCCCCTACGACTTCCGTTTGGTGATTTAAAAGAAACTAGGGACTTTATATGTGATCTGAGGGGGGCCCCTATCGATGGCCCCGCCCCTGAGCACTTGCCCAAAGTGCCCACTGGGAAAGACTCTGCTTCTTATTAAGAAACGAAGAATAAACTTGGATTAGTTGACTCCATGTTTTGCTTTTATTTCTTTAAGCATTTAACTGCTAGATGTTTAAATCTTAAAGAAAAATTTACTCGAAAAAAAAAACCCTTATAATTGCTATTTCTTCTTCCAAATGTTTAATACTTGGAAAGGTATTCATTTGACATTGTGGGTTACCTACAATGCGAAGAGATGGCGCTGCCTTGCAGCCTAAGGCTAGGGGAAATTCGACACGGCCGTCGGGGCCGCGGTAGCATAATGGTCAGTGCATTCGCCCGGTTAGCGAAGGGTGCGGGTTCGAGCCCCGAGAGGATTTCTTTCTAGTAAACTTTTCTTTAGATTTACTACTCCATGTTTTGTCTGTCCATTGAATGTTAAATGGCATTTGAATGTTATGGCCCAAACACGGCTCAACTAGTCTTATCTTATTCCTCATTTGTTAATAAAAGCGAAAAGTCTTCAATGAAATGTAATCTCGTATTCTTAACGTAACTAGAAACATCTGCCATCCCTGTCTGTCTGTCTACTTGATACAGATTAAAAGAGATGTGCGATTTTTGTTTTTTTTTTTACATTCAAAGAATTCGCTTATTAAAACAATTATAATTTCGATGTGTACAATCACTTTTTGAATAAGACGCCAAAATGCGTTCTGTGTCCGGTCACCATATTCCTTAAACTGTTCGTTAAACAAAAATTGCTGTGGGTTTATGAAACCATGATGCATGGAGTGAAACTTATTTTCGGGCGGGGTGTAAATGGAAAAATCCTATGGAAAAGATGAAACGGAAATGCGTAACTAGCTTCACACGACTACATATATATATATATATATTTGTGTGCGTGTGTGTGTGTGCGCCGCAGCTCTTCCCGACGAGAATGAAAGTTGGAGGGTAACTCGGCGAAGGCTGAAACGCTACAAGCGTCACACGCGACTATATATACGTATACATATATATGAGTGATGCGTGCGCTGCTCCACACCCGTATGCCTTATGCACCGCCTAATGTTAGGTTGATTAAGAAAACAAGTTTCACTACAGATGTGTGCTCCGTGCATACTATTTTTTATTACAATTATTTATACTTAGTTTTAGTTTATGTTATCCTGTCATATACATTATTACGGTGATGTAACCAATTTTTATTTTTTGAGGAGCTCGATGGCGCAAGTAGTTAGCGCGGTTGGCTGCGATCTTTGAAGTTAAGCAACTTTCGCAGTGGTCGGTCATTGGATGGGTGACCAAGAATATACTATCTCGAGCTCCTCCGTGCTTCGGAAGGCACGTTAAGCCGTTGGTCCCGGCTGCGTCTGCAGTCGTTAGCACCCACCAATCCGCACTGGGCCCGCGTGGTGGGTCATGGCCCAATCTCCCTATTCCATCCATAGGGAAGGCCTGTGCCCCAGCAGTGGGGACATTACTAGGCTGATGATGATGATGAACCAATTTTTCACTTTAATAAAAGTAATTTAATTAGTACCATGAGACTTTCCACATCTCATTTTAAACTTTTATTAACACATCAATTTACAAATACATATGTATACAACAGTTATGCTGATGTTTTAACAAATCATCAATGCCATTGTATGTTTTGTGAACTTGGAAAGTGAAATGGAGCAATAAATTAAGAAGAATCTGCTTGCGAAAAGAACAATATGTATAATTCAAATACAGATACTTAAGCCGCGTTGTTTATCGATAGTAATATTTGACACTAGTTAAATCATATAGAAAAAATGGAACCTTCTTCTCTCTTCCTTACCTATCGATGAAACAACGCGGCCTTAATTACAATATCACACTAACCAATTTTATTAACAGTGTAGTGTAAATTGAATTCATTTTGGTGAAAGAACATTGGTCTAAAAATTAACTGATAACGACTAGTTAAAATATGGAAACGGACATGGAACGCGACGTTTTCGTTAGCGACTTCTGTAAATCAGTCATTTTATTACAATAACAACTATTTTTGGATTTTATTGTGTAGCGGCTGGCAGCATTTGTATTTGCGTGCAAAATAGTGAGGTAATATTTCGGTTGAGAAAGTGAACTTTTCTGTAATGTTACGCACAAACAAGTTTGTACTTAGATCTATTTTCGGCCAATATAATATAAAATTTCCGAAAAAAACGTTCATTGTAAGACTATTCATATATTATATACATATTTTTCTATCCGAAAATTACTCGGTGAAGCCATTTTTCGTTATCGAGTTTCCTATAAAATAACTTTTTGTAATATAAAAGTTTCAGTACCAATTTTATTACAATTTAAATCACATTGTAGTACAGTTAAACACAACCTATTTGACTGCCAACCACTAAGCACTCCAGTACAAAGACTAGCGACAAAGTCGCAGAGCTAATAACACACGTGCGACAAAATCGTGTCTCACTACCGCGACGTAGAACTGCGATTTTCTTGTAGATGTACGATTTTTTACAACTTCGCGACAAAATTCCAGATATGCGGCTGAGGATAAGAGTTTTGGTCGTGTCGCTGGGTGTTGATGGCATGGTCTTAGAGTGCGACTAGAATCAGTTCTTAGTGGTGGGGGGTCCACTGGCTGCCCCCATACTTAGTAGCCCGGAATAACCTTTGGAGGAAAAGTAAAATTTGAAATATTTACCAAAAATATTTATAATTTTTCATTAACATATTTTAGTTTTAAAAAAAGTCTTTGTTTAAGACTCCTGCGGCCTTATTATAAATCGTAGACTAAAGTTGAACCTTGACTAAAACAGATACTGTCACTTTCATTTATCAAAAAGAAGACAAAGACAACATTAGGTTTAAACCAAGACTAACTTTATCCCGCGCTTTGGAATAAGGGGCTATACAGGGCGTTCCACGGCTACCTCACACGGAGGAATATGTGGTGTTTTTTTTTCGAAATTTCACGAGTTTGATTCCCAGTTGTAGCAGGCGATTTTAAAAAAAAAACTGTGAAAGCAGTTCTGATTATTATTAAAAATAAAACGATGTCTTCTTTCAGTAAAATATCCTATCTTCAATATTTAATATACTTTCCCTCCGTGTGAGGTAGCCGTGGGACGCCCTGTATAGAATGAAATATTAGCCTCAAACATAGTCATATTAACATAAATAAAACAAAACAAAATAGGCCAACTGGGTCCCTGTCTCAGCTTAATACTACAGCAACACCAAGGCTGCTGCAGCGCTTATGATTCTGGCAGGGCCAAAGGTTGATGACACATATTTTTTTTAAACAATAATAATACACCAAACGAAACAACCATACCAATTAATACATATAAAAAACTTAAAGAAAAGTGCAAAGATTTAAAAAAGAAAGACTAATCTGTGGGAGGACAGATTACAGACTGGAACCTCCAGAAAAAACACTAACTGTAGAGTCTGTGCGGAAAGAGAATGGGCGTGGCGATAAACGGAACTAACATTAAGATTTTTATTTGGCACTCAAACCCAGCAATCTGTAAAACGTCAAAGTTTTGTATTGATACGGATTTATTTGTTGTTGTTGTGATTTCTTGCAATTTTTTGTATTTAATCATGTCTAAAAGGGGTAAAACCTTACAAATACGGTAGAAAAGCACTACAGCGCCCTCCAATCTAAATCCCATTCTCTTTCCGCGCAGACTCTATCTGTATTTAATATGAAACATGTTGAGGCTACTAAATAATTTTTCGTAATTTACCCTAGATATAAAGTTATGTTCGTATTATAGGAAAAGATCAACATATTACACTTAGGTCAATAT
The DNA here is from genome assembly GCA_902850365.2 of Chilo suppressalis. Lineage (NCBI taxonomy): Eukaryota > Metazoa > Arthropoda > Insecta > Lepidoptera > Crambidae > Chilo > Chilo suppressalis. Next base: position 13,994,002 of record OU963919.1, read on the forward strand.
TTTACATACAGATCAATATTTCTCAATTATTTAGGTCAATATAATATACAAAAAAAAACAGAATGTTCCTTTTTAACTAAACAATATTTAACACTTACCTATGAACTTGTTGGCTAAAACTTCCCTATAGGCGGCCAATTGCCTCGGGTCCAAGTGGCCTAACCCGTACAAGGCGCTCATGTAGGCAGGGTCTGCTAGACCCGCGGATTTCTGGAGCCCTAGCAATGCTAGGCCTCCTTGTGCGGCTAACATGCTGGATAGAGAGCTGGGCTGAGTGCCTTGGCTGTCTCTGGACCCTGTGTGGGAAACAATAAATAAATATTATAAATAGGAATGGGGATTGAAAAACTCGATGGCGCAAGTGGTTAGCGGTTTCGGCTGCGATCGTTGAAGTTAAGCAACTTTCGCAGTGGTCGGTCATTGGATGGGTGACCAAAAATTTCTTATCTCCCGCTCCTCCGTGCTACGGAAGGCACGTAAAGCCATCGGTCCCGGCTGCATCTGCAGTCGTAAGCACCCACTAATAGTACCCACGCCACGTGGTGGGTCACGGCCTAATCTCCCAGCAGTGTAGTGTGCATTAACAGGCTGATAATGATGAATTAATGGGAAACTGAGTTTCTTTGTAACGCTCACACGCCTTAATTATAGTTGGTATAAAAATAGATAATTATTATTTGTTTTTATTTCTTTAAGCATTTAACTGCTTGATGTTTAAATCTAAAGAAAAGTTAACTAGAAAAAAATCCACGCGGACAAGTCAGCAGACGGGACTCGAACCCGCACCCTTCGCTATTCGGGCGAATGCACTGACCATTATGCTACCGCGGCCCTGACAGCCGTGTCCAGTTTTCTCTAGCCTTAGGCTGCAAGGCAGCGCCATCTCTTCGCATTGTAGGTAACCCACAATGTCAAATGAATACCTTTACAAGTATTAAACATTTGAAAGGGACTTTTTGGCGGGATCGGGCAGCGTCACTTTAGCAGTTTTGTTTTTCTTGTTAAAAATTGTGTTATGGCGGATGTTAGTGTCTAATAATGGTGGATTATTAACCACTAAGTGTTCGGGAACATGCACAACTGTTTCACAGCAAGTGAAACGAAATAGCGGAAAGTGTCTTTCGACGTTCCCCCAGGAAGTCCACGGGGAGGTTCCAGTAAATCCCCACACATTTACTAAAACATAGGGGGAAAGGGGGTTTGACTTGACTGCCACTTACTTTGACTTGATTTATTACTTTGACCGCGAGTGCTGCTATAGTATTTGTAAACATTGTAACATTTGACATTGGCTAAATGCACAAGCCGTGCCAAACCATTAAAAAAATATATAGGAAAGAAGAAATAGCAATTATAGTTATGTCGTCCGCTGCCTGGTCCTCGTGGAATTCTTTCTAGTTAACTTTTGTTTACATTTAAACATGTCATAACTCACCTGTAGAACTCGCAGGAGACACATTCTCTCTCGCATTAATTATTAATAATTGGGTACAACTATTGGATTCTTCTTGGGTCCTGAAGGTGACGGAAGCGACCTCGCTTCCTTAGGCGGCGTCGGAGTCTTGCTCGACATAAACTTGCCATTCGAAGACCCCTTCTGCGGAGCCCTATTTTTGCTAGGAGTCACTTTGGGGCTATTCACTAAAGTAATCTCCAAATTGGAACCTAGAATATATAAGTATAACTACTATATAGAAATACATTTTAAACATCCATGACTGAAGTACAAATGCTCGCATTCATCATACAAACATTCGCCCCCACCGGGACTCGAACCCGGGTCCTCTCGTACAAGCGACACCTTGAAACTCGGTGTACAAACCACTCGGTCACGGAGGTCGTCACATATGTCTTCTTTAAAAATGACTCGCCCATTCAAAGATATACCGAGTAAGTAAGTAAGCTAGGCTGAGTGCCTTGACTGTCTCTAGACCCTGGGTGGAAAACAATAAATAAATATTATAAATAGGAATGGGGATTGAAAAACTCGATGGTGCAAGTGGTTTTGAAAAGAGGTGAAAAGTGTTTATTGTTAAAAACATTGCCAAAAAAATTAGTAACACTGTAGTGTTTGTTTTTAAACAGGGCGTGACCACCACGGAGGAAAAACAAAGAGGAGGTGTGGTTGGTGATTAAATTTCCTCAAGAAACGACGCGTGAAAATTTGCGGGATGCGGGGTGTTCAGCTCCGCCCACTTCTCAATATTTCATCTATCGGCTAATAGCAAAACTAGCTTAGGTTGATATTTATGTTACTAACTACGTAGTAGTTCAGCTGTCTAACACTAGATGTCAAAAGGTTTGTTTATAATGGGCCGTACTCAGAACTTGAAGCTTCAAAAAAATTAAATATGTAGGTAAATAAATAAAATAAACGTTGACAAATTTGACCGATTTTAAAAATTTTAAGGTATTAATTTTATTATTTTAAAACATGTAACTGCTTGATGAAAAAAAATCCAGGCAGACCAGGCAGCAGACGGGACTCGAACCCGCACCCGCTCCCGTCTGCTGCCTGGTCCGCGTGGATATTTTTCTAGTTATATTTTCTTTAGATTTAAATTTTAAGGTAGTTTAAAAATAATAGACAAAATGTTATTACAAACATAATTTATTAAAAAACATCAATTACCTGTAAATAATAGTTTTGGTTAGTATCGTTTTGTATTGTGGCAAAATGCTTAAAACGAATATCAATATATTTTTCTGCAATCGATTTCATCAGAAATACAACATGATTAACTGTAGGTGATTGGTCAAACATATGGTTGGCCGATTTTTTGAAACAATCTTGTCCAATAAGTAAGTGATTTTAATGTATTCGATACAATTTTATGTTTACGAAAGTTAGGAGTATTCAAAGATTGCGATTTAACACAACGAATACTGTCTTCGGTCCGTATCCGTACATATTTTTATGACATCTCTAGATGGGAAAGTAAGACCACCCTTATTTTTAGATTTTATCAAATCAAGGTCACTATCGTCGTAGTTATCAGCATATAATTCTTTGAGACAGCTCTCACATTTGATCTTGGAATGTAAATATTTGACCACATACCCAGAAATATGTATATGCTACTATTTGACGGCGCAAATAGTCACCTATAGTTGTATTTAATTGTTCATCAAATTCCAATAACATATCGTCAGGCATAGGCTCGACATCCGTGCTATCCGAAGACTCGAAACTCATTTTATTTAAAATGCGATAACGTTCTGATGTAATATTAATTTTTGCACAGAAGATTCATTTAAAATGGAAATATCTTCTTCTTCTGGATATGGTGTCCAATCCGGTCTATTAAGTTTTGAAATCCATTGCTGTTTTAAATTATCGTTGGATGGAAATCTAAAACGAACATAAAAATAATTAAAATTTATTTACTTGGTAAAATAATTTAATACGTATTACGGCCCTGGATATTTGTAACGTTTAAAAAGTTATTCTATATGACGACAGATGGCGGCCAGTTAGTTATATATTGATAAAATTACTGTTTTAGATAGTAAAAGTTATTTAGGAATAAGTGTATAACAGTTTTTATAACATTTACGTATGATTATTACAATATACTACTGCAAAATTATACGTAAACTTGTGTATTTTCTTTCTAAAAGTGTCGCCATCTGGTGTCAAGTAGTAGAATTTTAACGCTGATAGCTGAGGCTGAGAATGTTCTAGAACTTATATATTTGATTACGTATAAAATTACTTACAAATGAAATGTGATGCCATCCATATTATCAGAACGTCTGTCTGAGTAACTTTGACATAGTAAAACACAAAACTTCATCCTTTTCTTGTTAAAAACGCAAAAAAACACTTATAATGCGAGTCTCGACCTCGAGTGTGCACCTGACGAACGCTGTAAGCATACTGACTTAGGCTCCGCCCACAATGATGACGTCAGGACCTAGTTGAAAATCACAGTGCACAGTTGCTGACACGCGTAGGACAGCTGTTTTGTCTATGATAGCGAACCGCTTACGTTGGCGTAGCTGTCAAACTGTCATTGATTGGGTGTTGGTATTCGACTAAAATATTCGACTTGAGACTTATAAAAAAAAAAAAAAAGTTAATAAGGCATATAAGTGAATCTCTGTTGGTGCGTGTGGATGAATGGATGGATGGATGGATGGATGGATGGAGTTTGACAGTTGTTGAATTTTGAATAATTTTTCCCATATCGATTTGAGTTCAATCTCAATCGGGCGTTGTTTGTTTTTAATCGATTTTGAATTTTACTCGAAATTTAATTTCCTCGCTGATTTAGGTAGGTATTCTCTTTTCCTCCGCTTACGGCGAGCATAGTTATATAGTTTTGAGTTTATTCGTTGTTTCGTCTCGAATGCGGCTGCTTTTGCCTTCAGTTGGAGAGACCAAGAAGCTTATATACAACACTGGAGATTGCATATAGAACTTCTGTATGAAGATGAGTTCATTAACCCCATGATATGTTTTTTATCTCTCTCACACACTATCTGAAATTACCATGTTAAATACCAGAAATTCCAAACTGAAAGTGAAAATAAACAGAACTATGCAAGATATCAATCAGTTTTACAATCTCCAGAAAAGTGGGATCTTGTATTACTATTATAAGATGAGTGTGACAAATTCTAACCAACTACTTTGAAATCAATATTTAAAACTAAATAGGTAATAAATACGCCCTTTATTTCCCTGTTTGCCGGTTGCTACCATTTTGATATAATAGCAACACTAATTAAAAAATCAACTGAAGAATATCTCCGATCTGTCAAAAAAAATCTACCGCTTCGAATGTTTAGATTATTATTAAATAAAAAGTGTTAAATTGTTCAATTTGCTATTTATTATAATATGTATTGTGTTGTGTGAGATTGCAGAAGTGTTTGGGAACCAAATTCCAGCAATAAATTTCACAGGTAAGTCTATTACATTATGCCAATACCGAAATAAACATACCTATTCCTATATTTTTATGTTGTAATCATAATAAAACGTTAGTATTTATAAATCATAGTGTCCTGAGGCTATAAATTAACGATATTCTTGTTTTATTCACTAGATTTGGTAGTACCATATTCAGCAGTTTATTAAATTAAAATAATATAAATTTTGGTTTTGTAGGGTAACCATTATCACTACACTTGAGATATTTTGAGAAAGTTAAAATACATAAGTACCTATTATTGTAAATATTAATTACAAAGTTCCAAATATGAAAATAAGTTTATAATACTGTACTGTAGTAGATCATGTTGATTAGATGTAGAAAACCTATTTAATAACAGCTATCTAGCAGCGGTCTTATACCTTTGTTTATGTTTCAACTTTCCGAAAGATGTCGTTAAAAGAAATTCCTTGGTTGTCCATTATACTGTCACAAACGCTCTCGAAACAGAACCGCGAATGTGCTAGAGATCGAATTTGCCAGAGCACCGCGGGTCGCAATAAAAGTCGAGTAAGGTGGCTCATTCTAAAATGAGCCTTATGCAGTGCGACGTAAAGGAGAAAGTGCAACGATATCTGCACTCGTTTACAAGTTATGCGTGTTGCTTGCGTAGGTATTTCGTACTCGCGGGTGCTAGGTAATTCTCAATTTAACAGGTACTTTCTAGAACTTGTTTTTTTTTTTTTTTTGAACACACACCAATTAGCCTAGCCCCAAAGTAAGCACTGTAATGCTTGTGTTATGGGATACTAGGGTAACGGATAGAATACATATACTGTACATATATAAGTATATATTATATAGAAATATATATTTAACATCCATGACTGGAGTACAAATGTTCGTATTCATCACACATACATCTGCCCCCACCGGGATTCGAACCCGGGACCTCTCGAGTCGGCGACACCATGAAACCCGGCCGGCGCGGCGTTCAAACCACTCGGCCACGCCACGGAGGTCGTCAAAGAAGACCTTCGACTTTCGACGGTACAGTTTATGTATTCTATCCGTTACCCTAGTATCCCATAACACAAGCCTTACAGTGCTTACTTTGGGGCTAGGCTAATTGGTGTGAGTGTTGGAAATATTTATTTATTTACTTACTTTCTAGAATGCATCGATCGGCGTATATGATAAGGGCGATTGGCGCCGCGCAGAGACAGTTGAGTTTCAACAGCGATTTCGGAGCGAATCCAAAGGCGATCAAAGTGCAACAAAAGTGTTCAAGTGAGATTGTTTAGAGACTTGTATAGTGAAATACACAGTGTTTAGTGAGTGTTTTGTAATTAACATTGTGTGTCCAATTGTGTGAACTGTGTGGTGAGGTGAATAAAGAACTGTCAATCGTGAACCGGCATATAATTTCGAACCCCATCCCGACACGTAACAATACCATTGAAAGGTCAATTTTAATAACAAAAAACCCTTTTACCCCTTTTCAACCCTTTCCGTACATCCCAGAACGCTGCAAAATAGCACGGTAAGTTATTTTACTTTCTTTAAAAACCCCTTACAATTTCAGCGAGTTACTAATTATTTACGGGTTTGAGGCTTTAATGTCTGGCCTACTAGATGTTAGGCAAGTTGGAAGAAGACCAATTCAAGCGGCCAATATAAACGAGCTTTTATGGAACTGCCTATTCCTTGGTATAGGCTATAGTCGGACGCCTCAAAAAAGTTGACGAGCGACGGCGAGCGCCGACAAGCGTCGCCAAATGAGGTGTATACACGTTGGCGCTTCTTATCAACGATATTAAATACCCTTTGTTCTAATACTTACTATATACTGACTTAATAGAATATATTTGTGTCTCTTTTCCTCGCGATCCGTAACTGCCATTTCGCTAACAGCGCATTCAGAATTGCGCGTAGAGTGAAATAATTCTTCTAAATATAGCAATAAGTCGTAAAATTTTACGAGCTTGCATTTGGAACGGTCATATCTCTATGTCGCATACGTTTTAATTAAGACCTTATTATACGCGGTATGCATTAAAGGTGACTTTCAATGTTTAAATAATGCCTTATATTGTTTTTGACTTCACGATTACCTTACGGAACTTCGTGAATCGTCCAATGTACGATTATGAACGTGTTGGTATATCTAGGGTATTTAATATCGTTGTTTCTCATACTAAGCAAATGAGCCAAGCGACACCGAGCGATGGCAAGACAAGACAAATATGCTGTCCATGCGTTGGTATCGGCCTTTGTAGCCAACATGTTATAATGAGGAGGCTTTTGAAGCAAAGGTAGATGTAATAAAAAATCAGAAACTTAATTTTCAATCATTTATTTGTACGGCAATTTTGTATTAATACATTACACTTAAAATTCGACTTACAACAACGCTTTATACAAATATTTATTAGAAAACGTATATCTAGGAATCAACATTCATCGCATTTTATCAACTAGGAATTCTACTAAATCAACAATGACAATTTTTTTATATATCCATCCTTGTTATACCTCAGAGGAAAGATAGAGACGGATATATAAAAACCGCCACTTCAAACAGTCTGTTTAACCAAAAAAGCAAAATACCTCTAAACTGTTAAGTAATAAAGGTGATTTTCGCTCATCCACGTTTTCGATTAGACAATGAATGTGTTTGCATAATAAAACTAATATTTACATTATATAACGGAATTTGCTCCCGATACGCCCCAAAGAGATCAATTTAGGAAGATGAAGACGCAACAATTTCGGTGCGACACGCGACAGAATTGACAATATCACCTTTGTGTCGTCCGTGTGTCTCGACCCTTATTTGTTAATCGAAATACCCTAACACTTCAACCAACATATACGAATAAATAATATATCACGTGTATTTCCGTGGTCCGGGGATACTGTACATCATATAATGTTCATGTATTAGTACAAAAAAGATTTTCGCATTTCTTGTAAGTATTATTTTTATGTCAGTCAAAAACAACCTGCAACTTTTCTGTCCTAACCTCTAAACATTATAACTGTAGTCTTTCAAATTTCTTAAATAAAATTAGATAAAACTTATTCCTGTATTTTATAAATATCAAAGAACAAACAAATAAGATTCTTTGTAAGGGGTACTAAAAAAATCACGTCATTAATGGACGGCCCCTTTACACGAGAATCCAGTAGTCTGTGCGGAAAGAGAATGGTATTTGGATTGGAGGGCGCTGTAGTGCTTTTCTACAGTATTTGTGAGGTTAAAAGGGGTAACCTTTTTAGACATGATTGAATACAAAAAACCGCAAGAAATCACAACAACAAACAAATCCGTATCAATACAAAACTTTGAGGTTTTACAGATTGCTGAGTTTGATTGCCAAATAAAAATCTTAATGTTAGTTCCGTTTTTCGCCACGCCCATTCTCTTTCCGCACATACTCTACCAATCTTTGACACAATTAATCTTTAATCAGTTTTTGGTTGATTGGCAAAAGAAAGAAGAAGTGTCTTTTAATTCCTGATAAATAACTGGCGAACGGTAAGGTCAACGATATTATTACTTGTGTATCATTAGGCATTGTATTTACAATCAATATTTAAAAAAAATCTATCTGCAAATCGTCTCGTTTCTTACACCAAAAGCTGTGTAACTACTAAAATAACTTAACGAAACGCAGGAATGACTATGTTTTTAATAAATCGCTTTTGCCGAGAATCGAACCCGTTTTCCCTGGCTGCGAGACACACGAACACACAAAGGTACCTACCTAATTTAACAATAAAAAACATATTATACTATCATTTATGGTCGTCAACATTTCATCTCACTTACAATTAAACGTTTCCAAGCCATTTTGCTATTGTGCGACTTTACACGTAAACATTTCAAAATGAATGTTTCAACATAATATACACATATAAGTATATGTATGCGTATGTATATATCATATATACATATAGGGAAAACATTAATAGGGGTGATGACGGGGTACAGTAAACGAAATTCTATTTAGTCCGTCAGTTAGATGATCAAAAAATAATGGACACGTATTTTTTCTTTGGGCAATCAACCAAAAAAATTACAAAGTTATCGTGCGCGTCAAAGTTTGCGAGTAGGGGCTCGTGACGTCACTCTAAGTGAAAACTGTACCAAAACGTGACGTCATACGACTTTTCAAATCAAAGTATCTCTGCAATGTTTATATTATGTGAAAAAAGAAAAAATACGTGTCCAATAATACTTTTTGATAGTCTACCTGATAAACGAAGAAAAAAAAATTAGTCATCATCCCTATTGTACCGGATATAATAAAATAAAAACAGTGAACAGAAACATTTCAATGGAATGTGTATAATTTTCATTATTACAAATAAAACTTTACCTTTCTTTCACACATCTCTTTCTGATCAAATTTAATAAAATCTTCTCAACATAAACCCTTCTTAGCAGTGCTGTCTTTGACCTATTGGAGGTCCTGGGCATATTAGGATAACGGGGCCCCTATGACTTCCGTTTGGTGATTTAAAAGGAACTAGGGACTTTATATGTGATCTGAGTGGGCCCCCCCTATCGATCGCGGGGCCCTGAGCACTTGCCCAAAGTGCCCACTGGGAATGACGGGTCTGCTTCTTATTAAGAAACGAAGAATAAACTTGGATTAGTTGACTCCATGTTTTGCTTTTATTTCTTTAAGCATTTAACTGCTAGATGTTTAAATCTTAAAGAAAAATTTACTCGAAAAAAAACCCTTATAATTGCTATTTCTTCTTCCAAATGTTTAATACTTGGAAAGGTATTCATTTGACATTGTGGGTTACCTACAATGCGAAGAGATGGCGCTGCCTTGCAGCCTAAGGCTAGGGGAAATTCGACACGGCCGTCGGGGCCGCGGTAGCATAATGGTCAGTGCATTCGCCCGGTTAGCGAAGGGTGCGGGTTCGAGCCCCGAGAGGATTTCTTTCTAGTAAACTTTTCTTTAGTCTGTCCATTGAATGTTAAATGGCATTTGAATGTTATGGCCCAAACACGGCTCAACTAGTCTTATCTTATTCCTCATTTGTTAATAAAAGCGAAAAGTCTTCAATGAAATGTAATCTGGTATTGTTAACGTAACTAGAAACATCTGCCATCCCTGTCTGTCTGTCTACTTGATACAGATCAATTGAGATGTGCGATTTTTGTTTTTTTTTTTTTTACATTCAAAGAATTCGCTTATTAAAACAATTATAATTTCGATGTGTACAATCACTTTTTGAATAAGACGCCAAAATGCGTTCTGTGTCCGGTCACCATATTCCTTAAACTGTTCGTTAAACAAAAATTGCTGTGGGTTTATGAAACCATGATGCATGGAGTGAAACTTATTTTCGGGCGGGGTGTAAATGGAAAAATCCTATGGAAAAGATGAAACGGAAATGCGTAACTAGCGTCACACGACTACATATATATATATATATATTTGTGTGCGTGTGTGTGTAAGTGTGCGCAGCTCTTCCCGACGAGAATGAAAGTTGGAGGGTAACTCGGCGAAGGCTGAAACGCTACAAGCGTCACACGCGACTATATATATGTATACATATATATGAGTGATGCGTGCGCTGCTCCATACCCGTATGCCTTATGCACCGCCTAATGTTAGGTTGATTAAGAAAACAAGTTTCACTACAGATGTGTGCTCCGTGCATACTAATTTTTATTACAATTATTTATACTTAGTTTTAGTTTATGTTATCCTGTCATATACATTATTACGGTGATGTAACCAATTTTTATTTTTTGAGGAGCTCGATGGCGCAAGTAGTTAGCGCGGTTGGCTGCGATCTTTGAAGTTAAGCAAGTTTCGCAGTGGTCGGTCATTGGATGGGTGACCAAAAATTTCTTATCTCCCGCTCCTCCGTGCTACGGAAGGCACGTAAAGCCATCGGTCCCGGCTGCATCTGCAGTCGTAAGCACCCACTAATAGTACCCACGCCACGTGGTGGGTCACGGCCTAATCTCCCAGCAGTGTAGTGTGCATTAACAGGCTGATAATGATGAATTAATGGGAAACTGAGTTTCTTTGTAACGCTCACACGCCTTAATTATAGTTGGTATAAAAATAGATAATTATTATTTGTTTTTATTTTTTTAAGCATTTAACTGCTTGATGTTTAAATCTAAAGAAAAGTTAACTAGAAAAAAATCCACGCGGACCAGTCAGCAGACGGGACTCGAACCCGCACCCTTCGCTATTCGGGCGAATGCACTGACCATTATGCTACCGCGGCCCTGACAGCCGCGTCGAGTTTTCTCTAGCCTTAGGCTGCAAGGCAGCGCCATCTCTTCGCATTGTAGGTAACCCACAATGTCAAATGAATACCTTTACAAGTATTAAACATTTGAAAGGGACTTTTTGGCGGGATCGGGCAGCGTCACTTTAGCAGTTTTGTTTTTCTTGTTAAAAATTGTGTTATGGCGGATGTTAGTGTCTAATAATGGTGGATTATTAACCACTAAGTGTTCGGGAACATGCACAACTGTTTCACAGCAAGTGAAACGAAATAGCGGAAAGTGTCTTTCGACGTTCCCCCAGGAAGTCCACGGGGAGGTTCCAGTAAATCCCCACACATTTACTAAAACATAGGGGGAAAGGGGGTTTGACTTGACTGCCACTTACTTTGACTTGATTTATTACTTTGACCGCGAGTGCTGCTATAGTATTTGTAAACATTGTAACATTTGACATTGGCTAAATGCACAAGCCGTGCCAAACCATTAAAAAAATATACATATTGAAAGAAGAAATAGCAATTATAGTTATGTCGTCCTCTGCCTGGTCCTCGTGGAATTCTTTCTAGTTAACTTTTCTTTACATTTAAACATGTCATAACTCACCTGTAGAACTCGCAGGAGACACATTCTCTCTCGCATTAATTATTAATAATTGGGTACAACTATTGGATTCTTCTTGGGTCCTGAAGGTGACGGAAGCGATCTCGCTTCCTTAGGCGGCGTCGGAGTCTTGCTCGACATAAACTTGCCATTCGAAGACCCCTTCTGCGGAGCCCTATTTTTGCTAGGAGTCACTTTGGGGCTATTCACTAAAGTAATCTCCAAATTGGAACCTAGAATATATAAGTATAACTACTATATAGAAATACATTTTAAACATCCATGACTGAAGTACAAATGCTCGCATTCATCATACAAACATTCGCCCCCACCGGGACTCGAACCCGGGTCCTCTCGTACAAGCGACACCTTGAAACTCGGTGTACAAACCACTCGGTCACGGAGGTCGTCACATCACATATATCTTCTTTAAAAACGACACGCCCATTCAAAGATATACCGAGTGAGTAAGTAAGTAAGCTAGGCTGAGCGCCTTGACTGTCTCTAGACCCTGGCCTGGGTGGAAAACAATAAATAAATATTATAAATAGGAATGGGGATTGAAAAACTCGATGGTGCAAGTGAAGTGGTTTTGAAAAGAGGTGAAAAGTGTTTTTTTTTTTGAAAAAACATTGCCAAAAAAATTAGTAACACTGTAGTGTTTGTTTTTAAACAGGGCGTGACCACCACGGAGGAAAAACAAAGAGGAGGTGTGGTGATTAAATTTCCTCAAGAAACGACGACGCGTGAAAATTTGCGGGATGCGGGGTGTTCAGCTCCGCCCACTTCTCAATATTTCATCTATCGGCTAATAGCAAAACTAGCTTAGGTTGATATTTATGTTACTAACTACGTAGTAGTTCAGCTGTCTAACACTAGATGTCAAAAGGTTTGTTTATAATGGGACGTACTCGGAACTTGAAGCTTCAAAAAAATTAAATATGTAGGTAAATAAATAAAATAAACGTTGACAAATTTGACCGATTTTAAAAATTTTAAGGTATTAATTTTATTATTTTAAAACATGTAACTGCTTGATGAAAAAAAATCCAGGCAGACCAGGCAGCAGACGGGACTCGAACCTGCCTGGTCCGCGTGGATATTTTTCTAGTTATATTTTCTTTAGATTTAAATTTTAAGGTAGTTTAAAAATAATAGACAAAATGTTATTACAAACATAATTTTATTAAAAAACATCAATTACCTGTAAATAATAGTTTTGGTTAGTTGTTGTCGGTTGGTTGCCCTATCGTTTTGTATTGTGGCAAAATGCTTAAAACGAATATCAATATATTTTTCTGCAATCGATTTCATCAGAAATTCAAAATGATTAACTGTAGGTGATTGGTCAAACATATGGTTGGCCGATTTTTTGAAACAATCTTGTCCAATAAGTGATTTTAATGTATTCGATACAATTTTATGTTTACGAAAGTTAGGAGTATTCAAAGATTGCGATTTAACACAACGAATACTGTCTTCGGTCCGTATACATATTTTTATGACATCTCTAGATGGGAAAGTAAGACCACCCTTATTTTTAGATTTTATCAAATCAAGACAGCTCTCACATTTGATCTTGGAATGTAAATATTTGACCACATACCCAGAAATATATGCTACTATTTGACGGCGCAAATAGTCACCTATAGTTAGTTGTATTTAATTGTTCATCAAATTCCAATAACATATCGTCAGGCATAGGCTCGACATCCGTGCTATCCGAAGACTCGAAACTCGTTTTATTTAAAATGCGATAACGTTCTGATGTAATATTAATTTTTGCACAGAAGATTCATTTAAAATGGAAATATCTTCTTCTTCTGGATATGGTGTCCAATCCGGTCTATTAAGTTTTGAAATCCATTGCTGTTTTAAATTATCGTTGGATGGAAATCTAAAACGAACATAAAAATAATTAAAATTTATTTACTTGGTAAAATAATTTAATACGTATTACGGCCCTGGATATTTGTAACGTTTAAAAAGTTATTCTATATGACGACAGATGGCGGCCAGTTAGTGTTATATATTGATAAAATTACTGTTTTAGATAGTAAAAGTTATTTAGGAATAAGTGTATAACAGTTTTCAGTATTTACGTATGATTATTACAATATACTACTGCAAAATTATACGTAAACTTGTGTATTTTCTTTCTAAAAGTGTCGCCATCTGGTGTCAAGTAGTAGAATTTTAACGCTGATAGCTGAGGCTGGGAATGTTCTAGAACTTATATATTCAATTACGTATAAGATTACTTACAAATGAAATGTGATGCCATCCATATTATCAGAACGTCTGTCTGAGTAACTTTGACATAGTAAAACACAAAACTTCATCCTTTTCTTGTTAAAAACGCAAAAAAAACACACGCAAATAATGCGAGTCTCGTTAAGTGTGCACCTGACGAACGCTGTAAGCATACTGACTTAGGCCCCGCCCACAATGATGACGTCAGGACCTAGTTGAAAATCACAGTGCACAGTTGCTTAGGCCAGCTCCTCTTTGTTTTTCCTCCGCGGTGGGCGTGACACTGACACTTAAATAACTGACACGCGTAGGACAGCTGTTTTGTCTATGATAGCGAACCGCTTACGTCGGCGTAGCTGTCAAACTGTCATTGATTGGGTTGGTTGGTATTCGACTTGAGACTTATAAAAAAAAAAAAAAAAAAAAAAAAGTAATAAGGCATATAAGTGAATCTCTGTTGGTGCGTGTGAATGAATGAATGGATGGATGGAGTTTGACAGTTGTTGAATTTTGAATATCTTTTCCCATATCGATTTGAGTTCTCAATCGGGCGTTGTTTGTTTTTAATCGATTTTGAATTTTACTCGAAATTGAGTTTCCTCGCTGATTTAGGTAGGTATTCTCTTTTCCTCCGCTTACGGCGAGCATAGTTATATAGTTTTGAGTTTATTCGTTGTTTCGTCTCGAATGCGGCTGCTTTTGCCTTCAGTTGGAGAGACCAAGAAGCTTATATACAACACTGGAGATTGCATATAGAACTTCTGTATGAAGATGAGTTCATTAACCCCATGATATGTTTTTTATCTCTCTCACACACTATCTGAAATTACCATGTTAAATACCAGAAATTCCAAACAGAAAGTGAAAATAAACAGAACTATGCAAGATATCAATCAGTTTTACAATCTCCAGAAGAGTGGGATCTTGTATTACTATTATAAGATGAGTCGAGTGTGACAAATTCTAACCAACTACTTTGAAATCAATATTTAAAACTAAATAGGTAATAAATACGCCCTTTATTTCCCTGTTTGCTGGTTGCTACCATTTTGATATAATAGCAACACTAATTAAAAAATCAACTGAAGAATATCTCCGATCTGTCAAAAAAAATCTACCGCTTCGAATGTTTAGATTATTATTAAATAAAAAGTGTTAAATTGTTCAATTTGCTATTTATTATAATATGTATTGTGTTGTGTGAGATTGCAGAAGTGTTTGGGAACCAAATTCCAGCAATAAATTTCACAGGTAAGTCTATTACATTACGCCGCCAATACCGAAATAAACATACCTATTCCTATATTTTTATGTTGTAATCATAATAAAACGTTAGTATTTATAAATCATAGTGTCCTGAGGCTATAAATTAACGATATTCTTGTTTTATTCACTACATTTGGTACCATATTCAGCAGTTTATTAAATTATAATAATATAAATTTTGGTTTTGTAGGGTAACCATTATCACTATTATTGTAAATATTAATTACAAAGTTCCAAATATGAAAATAAGTTTATAATAAATACTGTAGTAGATCATGTTGATTAGATGTAGAAAACCTATTTAATAACAGCTATCTAGCAGCGGTCTTATACCTTTGTTTATGTTTCAACTTTCCGAAAGATGTCATTAAAAGAAATTCCTTGGTTGTCCATTATACTGTCACAAACGCTCTCGAAACAGAACCGCGAATGTGCTAGAGATCGAATTTGCCAGAGCACCGCGGGTCGCAATAAAAGTCGAGTAAGGTGGCTCATTCTAAAATGAGCCTTATGCAGTGCGACGTAAAGGAGAAAGTGCAACGATATCTGCACTCGTTTACAAGTTATGCGTGTTGCTTGCGTAGGTATTTCGTACTCGCGGGTGCTAGGTAATTCTCAATTTAACAGGTACTTTCTAGAACTTGTTTTTTTTTTTTTTTTGAACACACACCAATTAGCCTAGCCCCAAGGTAAGCACTGTAATGCTTGTGTTATGGGATACTAGGGTAACGGATAGAATACATATACTGTACATATATAAGTATATTTTATATAGAAATATATATTTAACATCCATGACTGGAGTACAAATGTTCGTATTCATCACACATACATCTGCCCCCACCGGGATTCGAACCCGGGACCTCTCGAGTCGGCGACACCATGAAACCCGGCCGGCGCGGCGTTCAAACCACTCGGCCACGCCACGGAGGTCGTCAAAGAAGAACTTCGACTTTCGACGGTACAGTTTATGTATTCTATCCGTTACCCTAGTATCCCATAACACAAGCCTTACAGTGCTTACTTTGGGGCTAGGCTAATTGGTGTGAGTGTTGGAAATATTTATTTATTTATTTACTTACTTTCTAGAATGCATCGATCGGCGTATATAATAAGGGCGATTGGCGCCGCGCAGAGACATTTGAGTTTCAACAGCGATTTCGGAGCGAATCCAAAGGCGATCAAAGTGCAACAAAAGTGTTCAAGTGAGATTGTTTAGAGACTTGTATAGTGAAACACACAGTGTTTAGTGAGTGTTTTGTAATTAACATTGTGTGTTAATTGTGCGAACTGTGTGGTGAATAAAGAACTGTCAATCGTGAACCGGCATATAATTTCGAACCCCATCCCGACACGTAACAATACCATTGAAAGGTCAATTTTAATAACAAAAAACCCTTTTACCCCTTTTCAACCCTTTCCGTACATCCCAGAACGCTGCAAAATAGCACGGTAAGTTATTTTACTTTCTTTAAAAACCCCTTACAATTTCAGCGAGTTACTAATTATTTACGGGTTTGAGGCTTTAATGTCTGGCCTACTAGATGTTAGGCAAGTTGGAAGAAGACCAATTCAAGCGGCCAATATAAACGAGCTTTTATGGAACTGCCTATTCCTTGGTATAGGCTATAGTCGGACGCCTCAAAAAAGTTGACGAGCGACGGCGAGCGCCGACAAGCGTCGCCAAATGAGGTGTATACACGTTGGCGCTTCTTATCAACGATATTAAATACCCTTTGTTCTAATACTTACTATATACTGACTTATTAGAATATATTTGTGTCTCTTTTCCTCGCGATCCGTAACTGCCATTTCGCTAACAGCGCATTCAGAATTGCGCGTAGAGTGAAATAATTCTTCTAAATATAGCAATAAGTCGTAAAATTTTACGAGCTTGCATTTGGAACGGTCATATCTCTATGTCGCATACGTTTTAATTAAGACCTTATACGCGGTATGCATTAAAGGTGACTTTCAATGTTTAAATAATGCCTTATATTGTTTTTGACTTCACGATTACCTTACGGAACTTCGTGAATCGTCCAATGTACGATTATGAACGTGTTGGTATATCTGGGGTATTTAATATCGTTGTTTCTCATACTAAGCAAATGAGCCAAGCGACACCGAGCGATGGCAAGACAAGACAAATATGCTGTCCATGCGTTGGTATCGGCCTTTGTAGCCAACATGTTATAAGGAGGAGGCTTTTGAAGCAAAGGTAGATGTAATAAAAAATCAGAAACTTAATTTTCAATCATTTATTTGTACGGCAATTTTGTATTAATACATTACACTTAAAATCGACTTACAACAACGCTTTATACAAATATTTATTAGAAAACGTATATCTAGGAATCAACATTCATCGCATTTTATCAACTAGGAATTCTACTAAATCAACTATGACAATTTTTTTATATATCCATCCTTGTTATACCTCAGAGGAAAGATAGAGACGGATATATAAAAACCGCCACTTCAAACAGTCTGTTTAACCAAAAACGCAAAATACCTCTAAACTGTTAAGTAATAAAGGTGATTTTCGCTCATCCACGTTTTCGATTAGGCAAAATGTGTTTGCACAATAAAACTAATATTTACATTATATAACGGAATTTGCTCCCGATACGCCCCAAAGAGATCAATTTAGGAAGATGAAGACGCAACAATTTCGGTGCGACAGAATTGACAATATCACCTTTGTGTCGTCCGTGTGTCTCGACCCTTATTTGTTAATCGAAATACCCTAACACTTCAACCAACATATACGAATAAATAATATATCACGTGTATTTCCGTGGTCCGGGGATACTGTACATCATATAATGTTCATGTATTAGTACAAAAAAGATTTTCGCATTTCTTGTAAGTATTATTTTTATGTCAGTCAAAAACAACCTGCAACTTTTCTGTCCTAACCTCTAAACATTATAACTGTAGTCTCCAAATTTCTTAAATAAAAATAGATAAAAAAACTTATTCCTGTATTTTATAAATATCAAAGAACAAATAAGATTCTTTGTAAGGGGTACAAAAAAAATCACGTCATTAATGGACGGCCCCTTT
Source organism: Chilo suppressalis (assembly GCA_902850365.2). Taxonomy (NCBI): domain Eukaryota; kingdom Metazoa; phylum Arthropoda; class Insecta; order Lepidoptera; family Crambidae; genus Chilo; species Chilo suppressalis. The sequence goes on from OU963919.1 coordinate 14,012,344, forward strand.
ACACGAGAATCCACTAGTCTGTGCGGAAAGAGAATGGTATTTGGATTGGAGGGCGCTGTAGTGCTTTTCTACAGTATTTGTGAGGTTAAAAGGGGTAACCTTTTTAGACATGATTGAATACAAAAAACCGCAAGAAATCACAACAACAAACAAATCCGTATCAATACAAAACTTTGAGGTTTTACAGATTGCTGAGTTTGATTGCCAAATAAAAATCTTAATGTTAGTTCCGTTTTTCGCCACGCCCATTCTCTTTCCGCACATACTCTACCAATCTTTGACACAATTAATCTTTAATCAGTTTTTGGTTGATTGGCAAAAGAAAGAAGAAGTGTCTTTTAATTCCTGATAAATAACTGGCGAACGGTAAGGTCAACGATATTATTACTTGTGTATCATTAGGCATTGTATTTACAATCAATATTTAAAAAAAATCTATCTGCAAATCGTCTCGTTTCTTACACCAAAAGCTGTGTAACTACTAAAATAACTTAACGAAACGCAGAAATGACTATGTTTTTAATAAATCGCTTTTGCCGAGAATCGAACCCGTTTTCCCTGGCGCGGCGGCGAGACACACGAACACACAAAGGTACCTACCTAATTTAACAATAAAAAACATATTATACTATCATTTTTGGTCGTCAACATTTCATCTCACTTACAATTAAACGTTTCCAAGCCATTTTGCTATTGTGCGACTTTACACGTAAACATTTCAAAATGAATGTTTCAACATAATATACACATATAAGTATATGTATGCGTATGTATATATCATATATACATATAGGGAAAACATTAATAGGGGTGATGACGGGGTACAGTAAACGAAATTCTATTTAGTCCGTCAGTTAGATGATCAAAAAATAATGGACACGTATTTTTTCTTTGGGCAATCAACCAAAAAAATTACAAAGTTATCGTGCGCGTCAAAGTTTGCGAGTAGGGGCTCGTGACGTCACTCTAAGTGAAAACTGTACCAAAACGTGACGTCATACGACTTTTCAAATCAAAGTATCTCTGCAATGTTTATATTATGTGAAAAAAGAAAAAATACGTGTCCGTAAAATACTTTTTGATAATCTACCTGATAAACGAAGAAAAAAAAATTAGTCATCATCCCTATTGTACCGGATATAATAAAATAAAAACAGTGAACAGAAACATTTCAATGGAATGTGTATCATTTTCATTATTACAAATAAAACTTTACCTTTCTTTCCACTACAAATGGACAATTTGACAATACTGAATTCACACATCTCTTTCTGATCAAATTTAATAAAATCTTCTCAACATAAACCCTTCTTAGCAGTGCTGTCTTTGACCTATTGGAGGTCCTGGGCATATTAGGATAACGGGGCCCCTATGACTTCCGTTTGGTGATTTAAAAGGAACTAGGGACTTTATATGTGATCTGAGTGGGCCCCCCCTATCGATCGCGGGGCCCTGAGCACTTGCCCAAAGTGCCCACTGGGAATGACGGGTCTGCTTCTTATTAAGAAACGAAGAATAAACTTGGATTAGTTGACTCCATGTTTTGCTTTTATTTCTTTAAGCATTTAACTGCTAGATGTTTAAATCTTAAAGAAAAATTTACTCGAAAAAAAAAACCCTTATAATTGCTATTTCTTCTTCCAAATGTTTAATACTTGGAAAGGTATTCATTTGACATTGTGGGTTACCTACAATGCGAAGAGATGGCGCTGCCTTGCAGCCTAAGGCTAGAGGAAATTCGACACGGCCGTCGGGGCCGCGGTAGCATAATAATGGTCAGTGCATTCGCCCGGTTAGCGAAGGGTGCGGGTTCGAGCCCCGAGAGGATTTCTTTCTAGTAAACTTTTCTTTAGTCTATCCATTGAATGTTAAATGGCATTTGAATGTTATGGCCCAAACACGGCTCAACTAGTCTTATCTTATTCCTCATTTGTTAATAAAAGCGAAAAGTCTTCAATGAAATGTAATCTGGTATTGTTAACGTAACTAGAAACATCTGCCATCCCTGTCTGTCTGTCTACTTGATACAGATTAATTGAGATGTGCGATTTCTGTTTTTTTTTTACATTCAAAGAATTCGCTTATTAAAACAATTATAATTTCGATGTGTACAATCACTTTTTGAATAAGACGCCAAAATGCGTTCTGTGTCCGGTCACCGTATTCCTTAAACTGTTCGTTAAACAAAAATTGCTGTGGGTTTATGAAACCATGATGCATGGAGTGAAACTTATTTTCGGGCGGGGTGTAAATGGAAAAATCCTATGGAAAAGATGAAACGGAAATGCGTAACCAGCGTCGCACGACTACACATATATATATATATATATATATATATATATATTTGTGTGCGTGTGTGTGTGTGCGCAGCTCTTCCCGACGAGAATGAAAGTTGGAGGGTAACTCGGCGAAGGCTGAAACGCTACAAGCGTCACACGCGACTATATATATATGTATACATATATATGAGTGATGCGTGCGCTGCTCCACACCCGTATGCCTTATGCACCGCCTAATGTTAGGTTGATTAAGAAAACAAGTTTCACTACAGACGTGTGCTCCGTGCATACTATTTTTTATTACAATTATTTATACTTAGTTTTAGTTTATGTTATCCTGTCATATACATTATTACGGTGATGTAACCAATTTTTATTTTTTGAGGAGCTCGATGGCGCAAGTAGTTAGCGCGGTTGGCTGCGATCTTTGAAGTTAAGCAACTTTCGCAGTGGTCGGTCATTGGATGGGTGACCAAGAATATACTATCTCGAGCTCCTCCGTGCTTCGGAAGGCACGTTAAGCCGTCGGTCCCGGCTGCGTCTGCAGTCGTAAGCACCCACTAATAGTACCCACGCCACGTGGTGGGTCACGGCCTAATCTCCCAGCAGTGTAGTGTGCATTAACAGGCTGATAATGATGAATTAATGGGAAACTGAGTTTCTTTGTAACGCTCACACGCCTTAATTATAGTTGGTATAAAAATAGATAATTATTATTTGTGTTTTTATTTTTTTAAGCATTTAACTGCTTGATGTTTAAATCTAAAGAAAAGTTAACTAGAAAAAAATCCACGCGGACCAGTCAGCAGACGGGACTCGAACCCGCACCCTTCGCTATTCGGGCGAATGCACTGACCATTATGCTACCGCGGCCCTGACAGCCGTGTCGAGTTTTCTCTAGCCTTAGGCTGCAAGGCAGCGCCATATCTTCGCATTGTAGGTAACCCACAATGTCAAATGAATATACCTTTACAAGTATTAAACATTTGAAAGGGACTTTTTGGCGGGATCGGGCAGCGTCACTTTAGCAGTTTTGTTTTTCTTGTTAAAAATTGTGTTATGGCGGATGTTAGTGTCTAATAATGGTGGATTATTAACCACTAAGTGTTCGGGAACATGCACAACTGTTTCACAGCAAGTGAAACGAAATAGCGGAAAGTGTCTTTCGACGTTCCCCCAAGAAGTCCACGGGGAGGTTCCAGTAAATCCCCTCACATTTACTGAAACATAGGGGGAAAGGGGGTTTGACTTGACTGCCACTTACTTTGACTTGATTTATTACTTTGACCGCGAGTGCTGCTATAGTATTTGTAAACATTGTAACATTTGACATTGGCTAAATGCACAAGCCGCGCCAAACCATTAAAAAAATATATAGGAAAGAAGAAATAGCAATTATAGTTATGTCGTCCGCTGCCTGGTCCTCGTGGAATTCTTTCTAGTTAACTTTTGTTTACATTTAAACATGTCATAACTCACCTGTAGAACTCGCAGGAGACACATTCTCTCTCGCATTAATTATTAATAATTGGGTACAACTATTGGATTCTTCTTGGGTCCTGAAGGTGACGGAAGCGACCTCGCTTCCTTAGGCGGCGTCGGAGTCTTGCTCGACATAAACTTGCCATTCGAAGACCCCTTCTGCGGAGCCGTATTTTTGCTAGGAGTCACTTTGGGGCTATTCACTAAAGTAATCTCCAAATTGGAACCAAGAATATATAAGTATAACTACTATATAGAAATACATTTTAAACATCCATGACTGAAGTACTTCATGCTCGCATTCATCATACAAACATTCGCCCCCACCGGGACTCGAACCCGGGTCCTCTCGTACAAGCGACACCTTGAAACTCGGTGTACAAACCACTCGGTCACGGAGGTCGTCACATATGTCTTCTTTAAAAATGACTCGCCCATTCAAAGATATACCGAGTAAGTAAGTAAGCTAGGCTGAGTGCCTTGACTGTCTCTAGACCCTGGGTGGAAAACAATAAATAAATATTATAAATAGGAATGGGGATTGAAAAACTCGATGGTGCAAGTGGTTTTGAAAAGAGGTGAAAAGTGTTTATTGTTAAAAACATTGCCAAAAAAATTAGTAACACTGTAGTGTTTGTTTTTAAACAGGGCGTGACCACGGAGGAAAAACAAAGAGGAGGTGTGGTGATTAAATTTCCTCAAGAAACGACGACGCGTGAAAATTTGCGGGATGCGGGGTGTTCAGCTCCGCCCACTTCTCAATATTTCATCTATCGGCTAATAGCAAAACTAGCTTAGGTTGATATTTATGTTACTACGTAGTAGTAGTTCAGCTATCTAACACTAGATGTCAAAGGTTTTGTTTATAATGGGACGTACTCAGAACTTGAAGCTTCAAAAAAATTAAATATGTAGGTAAATAAATAAAATAAACGTTGACAAATTTGACCGATTTTAAAAATTTTGAGGTATTAATTTTATTATTTTAAAACATGTAACTGCTTGATGAACTAGAAAAATATCCAGGCAGACCAGGCAGCAGACGGGACTCGAACCTGCCTGGTCCGCGTGGATATTTTTCTAGTTATATTTTCTTTAGATTTAAATTTTAAGGTAGTTTAAAAATAATAGACGAAATGTTATTACAAACATAATTTTATTAAAAAACATCAATTACCTGTAAATAATAGTTTTGGTTAGTTGTTGTCGGTTGGTTGCCCCCTATCGTTTTGTATTGTGGCAAAATGCTTAAAACGAATATCAATATATTTTTCTGCAATCGATTTCATCAGAAATACAACATGATTAACTGTAGTGTGATTGGTCAAACATATGGTTGGCCGATTTTTTGAAACAATCTTGTCCAATAAGTAAGTGATTTTAATATATTCGATACAATTTTATGTTTACGAAAGTTAGGAGTATTCAAAGATTGCGATTTAACACAACGAATACTGTCTTCGGTCCGTATACATATTTTTATGACATCTCTAGATGGGAAAGTAAGACCACCCTTATTTTTAGATTTTATCAAATCAAGGTCACTATCGTCGTAGTTATCAGCATATAATTCTTTGAGACGGCTCTCACATTTGATCTTGGAATGTAAATATTTGACCACATACCCAGAAATATATGCTACTATTTGACGGCGCAAATAGTCACCTATAGTTGTATTTAATTGTTCATCAAATTCCAATAACATATCGTCAGGCATAGGCTCGACATCCGTGCTATCCGAAGACTCGAAACTCATTTTATTTAAAATGCGATAACGTTCTGATGTAATATTAATTTTTGCACAGAAGATTCATTTAAAATGGAAATATCTTCTTCTTCTATGGTGTCCAATCAGGTCTATTAAGTTTTGAAATCCATTGCTGTTTTAAATTATCGTTGGATGGAAATCTAAAACGAACATAAAAATAATTAAAATTTATTTACTTGGTAAAATAATTTAATACGTATTACGGCCCTGGGTATTTGTAACGTTTAAAAAGTTATTCTATATGACGACAGATGGCGGCCAGCTAGTTATATATTGATAAAATTACTGTTTTAGATAGTAAAAGTTATTTAGGAATAAGTGTATAACAGTTTTCAGTATTTACGCGTATGATTATTACAATATACTACTGCAAAATTATACGTAAACTTGTGTATTTTCTTTCTAAAAGTGTCGCCATCTGGTGTCAAGTAATAGAATTTTAACGCTGATAGCTGAGGCTGAGAATGTTCTAGAACTTATATATTTAATTACGTATAAAATTACTTACAAATGAAATGTGATGCCATCCATATTATCAGAACGTCTGTCTGAGTAACTTTGACATAGTAAAACACAAAACTTCATCCTTTTCTTGTTAAAAACGCAAAAAAACACACGCAAATAATGCGAGTCTCGTTAAGTGTGCACCTGACGAACGCTGTAAGCATACTGACTTAGGCCCCGCCCACAATGATGACGTCAGGACCTAGTTGAAAATCACAGTGCACAGTTGCTTAGGCCAGCTCCTCTTTGTTTTTCCTCCGCGGTGGGCGTGACACTGACACTTAAATAACTGACACGCGTAGGACAGCTGTTTTGTCTATGATAGCGAACCGCTTACGTCGGCGTAGCTGTCAAACTGTCATTGATTGGGTTGGTTGGTATTCGACTAAAATATTCGACTTGAGACTTATAAAAAAAAAAAAAAAAAAAAAAGTAATAAGGCAGTGAATCTCTGTTGGTGCGTGTGGATGAATGAATGGATGGATGGATGGATGGATGGAGTTTGACAGTTGTTGAATTATGAATAATTTTTCCCATATCGATTTGAGTTCTCAATCGGGCGTTGTTTGTTTTTAATCGATTTTGAATTTTACTCGAAATTGAATTTCCTCGCTGATTTAGGTAGGTATTCTCTTTTCCTCCGCTTACGGCGAGCATAGTTATATAGTTTTGAGTTTATTCGTTGTTTCGTCTCGAATGCGGCGGCTTTTGCCTTCAGTTGGAGAGACCAAGAAGCTTATATACAACACTGGAGATTGCATATAGAACTTCTGTATGAAGATGAGTTCATTAACCCCATGATATGTTTTTTATCTCTCTCACACACTATCTGAAATTACCATGTTAAATACCAGAAATTCCAAACAGAAAGTGAAAATAAACAGAACTATGCAAGATATCAATCAGTTTTACAATCTCCAGAAAAGTGGGATCTTGTATTACTATTATAAGATGAGTGTGACAAATTCTAACCAACTACTTTGAAATCAATATTTAAAACTAAATAGGTAATAAATTCGCCCTTTATTTCCCTGTTTGCTGGTTGCTACCATTTTGATATAATAGCAACACTAATTAAAAAATCAACTGAAGAATATCTCCGATCTGTCAAAAAAAATCTACCGCTTCGAATGTTTAGATTATTATTAAATAAAAAGTGTTAAATTGTTCAATTTGCTATTTATTATAATATGTATTGTGTTGTGTGAGATTGCAGAAGTGTTTGGGAACCAAATTCCAGCAATAAATTTCACAGGTAAGTCTATTACATTACGCCGCCAATACCGAAATAAACATACCTATTCCTATATTTTTATGTTGTAATCATAATAAAACGTTAGTATTTATAAATCATAGTGTCCTGAGGCTATAAATTAACGATATTCTTGTTTTATTCACTACATTTGGTACCTACATATTCAGCAGTTTATTAAATTAAAATAATATAAATTTTGGTTTTGTAGGGTAACCATTATCACTATTATTGTAAATATTAATTACAAAGTTCCAAATATGAAAATAAGTTTATAATACTGTACTGTAGTAGATCATGTTGATTAGATGTAGAAAACCTATTTAATAACAGCTATCTAGCAGCGGTCTTATACCTTTGTTTATGTTTCAACTTTCCGAAAGATGTCATTAAGAAATTCCTTGGTTGTCCATTATACTGTCACAAACGCTCTCGAAACAGAACCGCGAATGTGCTAGATCGAATTTGCCAGAGCACCGCGGGTCGCAATAAAAGTCGATAAGGTGGCTCATTCTAAAATGAGCCTTATGCAGTGCGACGTAAAGAGAAAGTGCAACGATATCTGCACTCGTTTACAAGTTATGCGTGTTGCTTGCGTAGGTATTTTCGTACTCGCGGGTGCTAGGTAATTCTCAATTTAACAGGTACTTTCTAGAACTTGTTTTTTTTTTTTTTTGAACACACCCAATTAGCCTAGCCCCAAAGTAAGCACTGTAATGCTTGTTATATACTAGGGTAACGGATAGAATACATATACTGTACATATAAGTATAATTTTATATAGAATATATATTTAACATCCATGACTGGAGTACAAATGTTCGTATTCATCACACATACATCTGCCCCCACCGGGATTCGAACCCGGGACCTCTCGAGTCGGCGACACCATGAAACCCGGCCGGCGCGGCGTTCAAACCACTCGGCCACGCCACGGAGTCGTCAAAGAAGACTTCGACTTTCGACGGTACAGTTTATGTATTCTATCCGTTACCCTAGTATCCCATAACACAAGCCTTACAGTGCTTACTTTGGGGCTAGGCTAATTGGTGTGTGTTGGAAATATTTATTTATTTATTTACTTACTTTCTAGAATGCATCGATCGGCGTATATGATAAGGGCGATTGGCGCCGCGCAGAGACAGTTGAGTTTCAACAGCGATTTCGGAGCGAATCCAAAGGCGATCAAAGTGCAACAAAGTGTTCAAGTGAGATTGTTTAGAGACTTGTATAGTGAAACACAGTGTTTAGTGAGTGTTTTTAATTAACATTTGTGTTAATTGTGTGAACTGTGTGTGAGGTGAATAAAGAACTGTCAATCGTGAACCGCATATAATTTCGAACCCCATCCGACACACGTAAACAATACCATTGAAAGGTCATTTTAATAACAAAAAACCCTTTTACCCCTTTTCAACCCTTTCCGTACATCCCAGAACGCTGCAAAAGCACGGTAAGTTATTTTACTTCTTTAAAAACCCCTTACAATTTCAGCGAGTTACTAATTATTTACGGGTTTGAGGCTTTAATGTCTGGCCTACTAGATGTTAGCAAGTTGGAAGAAGACCAATTCAAGCGCCAATATAAACGAGCTTTTATTGGAACTGCCTATTCCTTGGAAGGCTATAGTCGGACGCCTCAAAAAAGTTGACGAGCGACGGCGAGCGCCGACAAGCGTCGCCAAATGAGGTGTATACACGTTGGCGCTTCTTATCAACGATATTAAATACCCTTTGTTCTAATACTTACTATATACTGACTTAATAGAATATATTTGTGTCTCTTTTCCTCGCGATCCGTAACTGCCATTTCGCTAACAGCGCATTCAGAATTGCGCGTAGAGTGAAATAATTCTTCTAAATATAGCAATAAGTCGTAAAATTTTACGAGCTTGCATTTGGAACGGTCATATCTCTATGTCGCATACGTTTTAATTAAGACCTTATACGCGGTATGCATTAAAGGTGACTTTCAATGTTTAAATAATGCCTTATATTGTTTTTGACTTCACGATTACCTTACGGAACTTCGTGAATCGTCCAATGTACGATTATGAACGTGTTGGTATATCTAGGGGTATTTAATATCGTTGTTTCTCATACTAAGCAAATGAGCCAAGCGACACCGAGCGATGGCAAGACAAGACAAATATGCTGTCCATGCGTTGGTATCGGCCTTTGTAGCCAACATGTTATAAGGAGAGGCTTTTGAAGCAAAGGTAGATGTAATAAAAAATCAGAAACTTAATTTTCAATCATTTATTTGTACGGCAATTTTGTATTAATACATTACACTTAAAATCGACTTACAACAACGCTTTATACAAATATTTATTAGAAAACGTATATCTAGGAATCAACATTCATCGCATTTTATCAACTAGGAATTCTACTAAATCAACTATGACAATTTTTTTATATATCCATCCTTGTTATACCTCAGAGGAAAGATAGAGACGGATATAAAAAACCGCCACTTCAAACAGTCTGTTTAACCAAAAACGCAAAATACCTCTAAACTGTTAAGTAATAAAGGTGATTTTCGCTCATCCACGTTTTCGATTAGACAAAATGTGTTTGCATAATAAAACTAATATTTACATTATATAACGGAATTTGCTCCCGATACGCCCCAAAGAGATCAATTTAGGAAGATGAAGACGCAACAATTTCGGTGCGACAGACAGAATTGACAATATCACCTTTGTGTCGTCCGTGTGTCTCGACCCTTATTGTTAATCGAAATACCCTAACACTTCAACCAACATATACGAATAAATAATATCACGTGTATTTCCGTGGTCCGGGGATACTGTACATCATAAATGTTCATGTATTAGTACAAAAAAGATTTTCGCATTTCTTGTAAGTATTATTTTTATGTCAGTCAAAAACAACCTGCAACTTTTCTGTCCTAACCTCTAAACATTATAACTGTAGTCTCCAAATTTCTTAAATAAAATAGATAAAAACTTATTCCTGTATTTTATAAATATCAAAGAACAAATAAGATTCTTTGTAAGGGGTACTAAAAAAATCACGTCATTAATGGACGGCCCCTTTACACGAGAATCCACTAGTCTGTGCGGAAAGAGAATGGTATTTGGATTGGAGGGCGCTGTAGTGCTTTTCTACAGTATTTGTGAGGTTAAAAGGGGTAACCTTTTTAGACATGATTGAATACAAAAAACCGCAAGAAATCACAACAACAAACAAATCCGTATCAATACAAAACTTTGAGGTTTTACAGATTGCTGAGTTTGATTGCCAAATAAAAATCTTAATGTTAGTTCCGTTTTTCGCCACGCCCATTCTCTTTCCGCACATACTCTACCAATCTTTGACACAATTAATCTTTAATCAGTTTTTGGTTGATTGGCAAAAGAAAGAAGAAGTGTCTTTAATTCCTGATAAATAACTGGCGAACGGTAAGGTCAACGATATTATTACTTGTGTATCATTAGGCATTGTATTTACAATCAATATTTAAAAAAAATCTATCTGCAAATCGTCTCGTTTCTTACACCAAAAGCTGTGTAACTACTAAAATAACTTAACGAAACGCAGAATGACTATGTTTTTAATAAATCGCTTTTGCCGAGAATCGAACCCGTTTTCCCTGGCGGCGAGACACACGAACACACAAAGGTACCTACCTAATTTAACAATAAAAAACATATTATACTATCATTTTGGTCGTCAACATTTCATCTCACTTACAATTAAACGTTTCCAAGCCATTTTGCTATTGTGCGACTTTACACGTAAACATTTCAAAATGAATGTTTCAACATAATATACACATATAAGTATATGTATGCGTATGTATATATCATATATACATATAGGGAAAACATTAATAGGGGTGATGACGGGGTACAGTAAACGAATTCTATTTAGTCCGTCAGTTAGATGATCAAAAAATAATGGACACGTATTTTTTCTTTGGGCAATCAACCAAAAAAATTACAAAGTTATCGTGCGCGTCAAAGTTTGCGAGTAGGGGCTCGTGACGTCACTCTAAGTGAAAACTGTACCAAAACGTGACGTCATACGACTTTTCAAATCAAAGTATCTCTGCAATGTTTATATTATGTGAAAAAAAAAAAATACGTGTCCAATAATACTTTTTGATAATCTACCTGATAAACGAAGAAAAAAAAATTAGTCATCATCCCTATTGTACCGGATATAATAAAATAAAAACAGTGAACAGAAACATTTCAATGGAATGTGTATAATTTTCATTATTACAAATAAACTTTACCTTTCTTTCCACACAATCAATTTGACAATACTGATTCAAATCTCTTTCTGATCAAATTTAATAAAATCTTCTCAACATAAACCCTTCTTAGCAGTGCTGTCTTTGACCTATTGGAGGTCCTGGGCATATTAGGATAACGGGGCCCCTATGACTTCCGTTTGGTGATTTAAAAGGAACTAGGGACTTTATATGTGATCTGAGTGGGCCCCCCCTATCGATCGCGGGGCCCTGAGCACTTGCCCAAAGTGCCCACTGGGAATGACGGGTCTGCTTCTTATTAAGAAACGAAGAATAAACTTGGATTAGTTGACTCCATGTTTTGCTTTTATTTCTTTAAGCATTTAACTGCTAGATGTTTAAATCTTAAAGAAAAATTTACTCGAAAAAAAAAACCCTTATAATTGCTATTTCTTCTTCCAAATGTTTAATACTTGGAAAGGTATTCATTTGACATTGTGGGTTACCTACAATGCGAAGAGATGGCGCTGCCTTGCAGCCTAAGGCTAGAGGAAATTCGACACGGCCGTCGGGCCGCGGTAGCATAATTGGTCAGTGCATTCGCCCGGTTAGCGAAGGGTGCGGGTTCGAGCCCCGAGAGGATTTCTTTCTAGTAAACTTTTCTTTAGTCTATCCATTGAATGTTAAATGGCATTTGAATGTTATGGCCCAAACACGGCTCAACTAGTCTTATCTTATTCCTCATTTGTTAATAAAAGCGAAAAGTCTTCAATGAAATGTAATCTGGTATTGTTAACGTAACTAGAAACATCTGCCATCCCTGTCTGTCTGTCTACTTGATACAGATCAATTGAGATGTGCGATTTTTGTTTTTTTTTTTTACATTCAAAGAATTCGCTTATTAAAACAATTATAATTTCGATGTGTACAATCACTTTTTGAATAAGACGCAAAAATGCGTTCTGTGTCCGGTCACCATATTCCTTAAACTGTTCGTTAAACAAAAATTGCTGTGGGTTTATGAAACCATGATGCATGGAGTGAAACTTATTTTCGGGCGGGGTGTAAATGGAAAAATCCTATGGAAAAGATGAAACGGAAATGCGTAACTACGTCCACGACTACATATATATATATATATATATATGTGTGCGTGTGTGTGTGTGCGCAGCTCTTCCCGACGAGAATGAAAGTTGGAGGGTAACTCGGCGAAGGCTGAAACGCTACAAGCGTCACACGCGACTATATATATGTATACATATATATGAGTGATGCGTGCGCTGCTCCACACCCGTATGCCTTATGCACCGCCTAATGTTAGGTTGATTAAGAAAACAAGTTTCACTACAGATGTGTGCTCCGTGCATACTATTTTTATTACAATTATTTATACTTAGTTTTAGTTTATGTTATCCTGTCATATACATTATTACGGTGATGTAACCAATTTATTTTTTGAGGAGCTCGATGGCGCAAGTAGTTAGCGCGGTTGGCTGCGATCTTTGAAGTTAAGCAACTTTCGCAGTGGTCGGTCATTGGATGGGTGACCAAAAATTATCTCGCTCCTCCGTGCTACGGAAGGCACGTAAGCCATCGGTCCCGGCTGCATCTGCAGTCGTAAGCACCCACTAATAGTACCCACGCCACGTGGTGTCACGGCCTAATCTCCCAGCAGTGTAGTGTGCATTAACAGGCTGATAATGATGAATTAATGGGAAACTGAGTTTCTTTGTAACGCTCACACGCCTTAATTATAGTTGGTATAAAAATAGATAATTATTATTTGTTTTTTATTTTTTTAAGCATTTAACTGCTTGATGTTTAAATCTAAAGAAAAGTTAACTAGAAAAAAATCCACGCGGACCAGTCAGCAGACGGGACTCGAACCCGCACCCTTCGCTATTCGGGCGAATGCACTGACCATTATGCTACCGCGGCCCTGACAGCCGTGTCGAGTTTTCTCTAGCCTTAGGCTGCAAGGCAGCGCCATCTCTTCGCATTGTAGGTAACCCACAATGTCAAATGAATACCTTTACAAGTATTAAACATTTGAAAGGGACTTTTTGGCGGGATCGGGCAGCGTCACTTTAGCAGTTTTGTTTTTCTTGTTAAAAATTGTGTTATGGCGGATGTTAGTGTCTAATAATGGTGGATTATTAACCACTAAGTGTTCGGGAACATGCACAACTGTTTCACAGCAAGTGAAACGAAATAGCGGAAAGTGTCTTTCGACGTTCCCCCAGGAAGTCCACGGGGAGGTTCCAGTAAATCCCCACACATTTACTAAACATAGGGGGAAAGGGGGTTTGACTTGACTGCCACTTACTTTGACTTGATTTATTACTTTGACCGCGAGTGCTGCTATAGTATTTGTAAACATTGTAACATTTGACATTGGCTAAATGCACAAGCCGTGCCAAACCATTAAAAAAATATATAGGAAAGAAGAAATAGCAATTATAGTTATGTCGTCCGCTGCCTGGTCCTCGTGGAATTCTTTCTAGTTAACTTTTGTTTACATTTAAACATGTCATAACTCACCTGTAGAACTCGCAGGAGACACATTCTCTCTCGCATTAATTATTAATAATTGGGTACAACTATTGGATTCTTCTTGGGTCCTGAAGGTGACGGAAGCGACCTCGCTTCCTTAGGCGGCGTCGGAGTCTTGCTCGACATAAACTTGCCATTCGAAGACCCCTTCTGCGGAGCCCTATTTTTGCTAGGAGTCACTTTGGGGCTATTCACTAAAGTAATCTCCAAATTGGAACCTAGAATATATAAGTATAACTACTATATAGAAAACATTTTAAACATCCATGACTGAAGTACAAATGCTCGCATTCATCATACAAACATTCGCCCCCACCGGGACTCGAACCCGGGTCCTCTCGTACAAGCGACACCTTGAAACTCGGTGTACAAACCACTCGGTCACGGAGGTCGTCACATATGTCTTCTTTAAAAATGACTCGCCCATTCAAAGATATACCGAGTAAGTAAGTAAGCTAGGCTGAGTGCCTTGACTGTCTCTAGACCCTGGGTGGAAAACAATAAATAAATATTATAAATAGGAATGGGGATTGAAAAACTCGATGGTGCAAGTGGTTTTGAAAAGAGGTGAAAAGTGTTTATTGTTAAAAACATTGCCAAAAAAATTAGTAACACTGTAGTGTTTGTTTTTAAACAGGGCGTGACCACCACGGAGGAAAAACAAAGAGGAGGTGTGGTGATTAAATTTCCTCAAGAAACGACGACGCGTGAAAATTTGCGGGATGCGGGGTGTTCAGCTCCGCCCACTTCTCAATATTTCATCTATCGGCTAATAGCAAAACTAGCTTAGGTTGATATTTATGTTACTAACTAGTAGTAGTTCAGCTGTCTAACACTAGATGTCAAAAGGTTTGTTTATAATGGGCCGTACTCAGAACTTGAAGCTTCAAAAAAATTAAATATGTAGGTAAATAAATAAAATAAACGTTGACAAATTTGACCGATTTTAAAAATTTTAAGGTATTAATTTTATTATTTTAAAACATGTAACTGCTTGATGAAAAAAATCCAGGCAGACCAGGCAGCAGACGGGACTCGAACCTGCCTGTCCGCGTGGATATTTTTCTAGTTATATTTTCTTTAGATTTAAATTTTAAGGTAGTTTAAAAATAATAGACAAAATGTTATTACAAACATAATTTATTAAAAAACATCAATTACCTGTAAATAATAGTTTTGGTTAGTTCGTTTTATCGTTTTGTATTGTGGCAAAATGCTTAAAACGAATATCAATATATTTTTCTGCAATCGATTTCATCAGAAATACAACATGATTAACTGTAGGTGATTGGTCAAACATATGGTTGGCCGATTTTTTGAAACAATCTTGTCCAATAAGTAAGTGATTTTAATGTATTCGATACAATTTTATGTTTACGAAAGTTAGGAGTATTCAAAGATTGCGATTTAACACAACGAATACTGTCTTCGGTCCGTACATATTTTTATGACATCTCTAGATGGGAAAGTAAGACCACCCTTATTTTTAGATTTTATCAAATCAAGGTCACTATCGTCGTAGTTATCAGCATATAATTCTTTGAGACAGCTCTCACATTTGATCTTGGAATGTAAATATTTGACCACATACCCAGAAATATATGCTACTATTTGACGGCGCAAATAGTCACCTATAGTTGTATTTAATTGTTCATCAAATTCCAATAACATATCGTCAGGCATAGGCTCGACATCCGTGCTATCCGAAGACTCGAAACTCATTTTATTTAAAATGCGATAACGTTCTGATGTAATATTAATTTTTGCACAGAAGATTCATTTAAAATGGAAATATCTTCTTCTTCTGGATATGGTGTCCAATCCGGTCTATTAAGTTTTGAAATCCATTGCTGTTTTAAATTATCGTTGGATGGAAATCTAAAACGAACATAAAAATAATTAAAATTTATTTACTTGGTAAAATAATTTAATACGTATTACGGCCCTGGATATTTGTAACGTTTAAAAAGTTATTCTATATGACGACAGATGGCGGCCAGTTGGTTATATATTGATAAAATTACTGTTTTAGATAGTAAAAGTTATTTAGGAATAAGTGTATAACAGTTTTTATATTTACGTATGATTATTACAATATACTACTGCAAAATTATACGTAAACTTGTGTATTTTCTTTCTAAAAGTGTCGCCATCTGGTGTCAAGTAGTAGAATTTTAACGCTGATAGCTGAGGCTGAGAATGTTCTAGAACTTATATATTTATTACGTATAAAATTACTTACAAATGAAATGTGATGCCATCCATATTATCAGAACGTCTGTCTGAGTAACTTTGACATAGTAAAACACAAAACTTCATCCTTTTCTTGTTAAAAACGCAAAAAAACACAATAATGCGAGTCTCGACCTCGAGTGTGCACCTGACGAACGCTGTAAGCATACTGACTTAGGCTCCGCCCACAATGATGACGTCAGGACCTAGTTGAAAATCACAGTGCACAGTGAGTGACACGACTAGGTAGACAGCTGTTTTGTCTATGATAGCGAACCGCTTACGTTGGCGTAGCTGTCAAACTGTCATTGATTGGGTGTTGGTATTCGACTAAAATATTCGACTTGAGACTTATAAAAAAAAAAAAAAAGTTAATAAGGCATATAAGTGAATCTCTGTTGGTGCGTGTGGATGAATGGATGGATGGATGGATGGATGGATGGAGTTTGACAGTTGTTGAATTTTGAATAATTTTTCCCATATCGATTTGAGTTCAATCTCAATCGGGCGTTGTTTGTTTTTAATCGATTTTGAATTTTACTCGAAATTTAATTTCCTCGCTGATTTAGGTAGGTATTCTCTTTTCCTCCGCTTACGGCGAGCATAGTTATATAGTTTTGAGTTTATTCGTTGTTTCGTCTCGAATGCGGCTGCTTTTGCCTTCAGTTGGAGAGACCAAGAAGCTTATATACAACACTGGAGATTGCATATAGAACTTCTGTATGAAGATGAGTTCATTAACCCCATGATATGTTTTTTATCTCTCTCACACACTATCTGAAATTACCATGTTAAATACCAGAAATTCCAAACTGAAAGTGAAAATAAACAGAACTATGCAAGATATCAATCAGTTTTACAATCTCCAGAAAAGTGGGATCTTGTATTACTATTATAAGATGAGTGTGACAAATTCTAACCAACTACTTTGAAATCAATATTTAAAACTAAATAGGTAATAAATACGCCCTTTATTTCCCTGTTTGCCGGTTGCTACCATTTTGATATAATAGCAACACTAATTAAAAAATCAACTGAAGAATATCTCCGATCTGTCAAAAAAAATCTACCGCTTCGAATGTTTAGATTATTATTAAATAAAAAGTGTTAAATTGTTCAATTTGCTATTTATTATAATATGTATTGTGTTGTGTGAGATTGCAGAAGTGTTTGGGAACCAAATTCCAGCAATAAATTTCACAGGTAAGTCTATTACATTATGCCAATACCGAAATAAACATACCTATTCCTATATTTTTATGTTGTAATCATAATAAAACGTTAGTATTTATAAATCATAGTGTCCTGAGGCTATAAATTAACGATATTCTTGTTTTATTCACTAGATTTGGTAGTACCATATTCAGCAGTTTATTAAATTAAAATAATATAAATTTTGGTTTTGTAGGGTAACCATTATCACTACACTTATTTTGTAAATATTTATTACAAAGTTCCAAATATGAAAATAAGTTTATAATACTGTACTGTAGTAGATCATGTTGATTAGATGTAGAAAACCTATTTAATAACAGCTATCTAGCAGCGGTCTTATACCTTTGTTTATGTTTCAACTTTCCGAAAGATGTCGTTAAAAGAAATTCCTTGGTTGTCCATTATACTGTCACAAACGCTCTCGAAACAGAACCGCGAATGTGCTAGAGATCGAATTTGCCAGAGCACCGCGGGTCGCAATAAAAGTCGAGTAAGGTGGCTCATTCTAAAATGAGCCTTATGCAGTGCGACGTAAAGGAGAAAGTGCAACGATATCTGCACTCGTTTACAAGTTATGCGTGTTGCTTGCGTAGGTATTTCGTACTCGCGGGTGCTAGGTAATTCTCAATTTAACAGGTACTTTCTAGAACTTGTTTTTTTTTTTTTTTGAACACACACCAATTAGCCTAGCCCCAAAGTAAGCACTGTAATGCTTGTGTTATGGGATACTAGGGTAACGGATAGAATACATATACTGTACATATAAAGTATATTTATATAGAAATATATATTTAACATCCATGACTGGAGTACAAATGTTCGTATTCATCACACATACATCTGCCCCCACCGGGATTCGAACCCGGGACCTCTCGAGTCGGCGACACCATGAAACCCGGCCGGCGCGGCGTTCAAACCACTCGGCCACGCCACGGAGGTCGTCAAAGAAGACCTTCGACTTTCGACGGTACAGTTTATGTATTCTATCCGTTACCCTAGTATCCCATAACACAAGCCTTACAGTGCTTACTTTGGGGCTAGGCTAATTGGTGTGAGTGTTGGAAATATTTATTTATTTACTTACTTTCTAGAATGCATCGATCGGCGTATATGATAAGGGCGATTGGCGCCGCGCAGAGACAGTTGAGTTTCAACAGCGATTTCGGAGCGAATCCAAAGGCGATCAAAGTGCAACAAAAGTGTTCAAGTGAGATTGTTTAGAGACTTGTATAGTGAAATACACAGTGTTTAGTGAGTGTTTTGTAATTAACATTGTGTGTGTAATTGTGTGAACTGTGTGGTGAAATAAAGAACTGTCAATCGTGAACCGGCATATAATTTCGAACCCCATCCCGACACGTAACAATACCATTGAAAGGTCAATTTTAATAACAAAAAACCCTTTTACCCCTTTTCAACCCTTTCCGTACATCCCAGAACGCTGCAAAATAGCACGGTAAGTTATTTTACTTTCTTTAAAAACCCCTTACAATTTCAGCGAGTTACTAATTATTTACGGGTTTGAGGCTTTAATGTCTGGCCTACTAGATGTTAGGCAAGTTGGAAGAAGACCAATTCAAGCGGCCAATATAAACGAGCTTTTATGGAACTGCCTATTCCTTGGTATAGGCTATAGTCGGACGCCTCAAAAAAGTTGACGAGCGACGGCGAGCGCCGACAAGCGTCGCCAAATGAGGTGTATACACGTTGGCGCTTCTTATCAACGATATTAAATACCCTTTGTTCTAATACTTACTATATACTGACTTAATAGAATATATTTGTGTCTCTTTTCCTCGCGATCCGTAACTGCCATTTCGCTAACAGCGCATTCAGAATTGCGCGTAGAGTGAAATAATTCTTCTAAATATAGCAATAAGTCGTAAAATTTTACGAGCTTGCATTTGGAACGGTCATATCTCTATGTCGCATACGTTTTAATTAAGACCTTATACGCGGTATGCATTAAAGGTGACTTTCAATGTTTAAATAATGCCTTATATTGTTTTTGACTTCACGATTACCTTACGGAACTTCGTGAATCGTCCAATGTACGATTATGAACGTGTTGGTATATCTAGGGTATTTAATATCGTTGTTTCTCATACTAAGCAAATGAGCCAAGCGACACCGAGCGATGGCAAGACAAGACAAATATGCTGTCCATGCGTTGGTATCGGCCTTTGTAGCCAACATGTTATAAGGAGGCTTTTGAAGCAAAGGTAGATGTAATAAAAAATCAGAAACTTAATTTTCAATCATTTATTTGTACGGCAATTTTGTATTAATACATTACACTTAAAATCGACTTACAACAACGCTTTATACAAATATTTATTAGAAAACGTATATCTAGGAATCAACATTCATCGCATTTTATCAACTAGGAATTCTACTAAATCAACTATGACAATTTTTTTATATATCCATCCTTGTTATACCTCAGAGGAAAGATAGAGACGGATATATAAAAACCGCCACTTCAAACAGTCTGTTTAACCAAAAAGCAAAATACCTCTAAACTGTTAAGTAATAAAGGTGATTTTCGCTCATCCACGTTTTCGATTAGACAAAATGTGTTTGCATAATAAAACTAATATTTACATTATATAACGGAATTTGCTCCCGATACGCCCCAAAGAGATCAATTTAGGAAGATGAAGACGCAACAATTTCGGTGCGACACGCGACAGAATTGACAATATCACCTTTGTGTCGTCCGTGTGTCTCGACCCTTATTTGTTAATCGAAATACCCTAACACTTCAACCAACATATACGAATAAATAATATATCACGTGTATTTCCGTGGTCCGGGGATACTGTACATCATATAATGTTCATGTATTAGTACAAAAAAGATTTTCGCATTTCTTGTAAGTATTATTTTTATGTCAGTCAAAAACAACCTGCAACTTTTCTGTCCTAACCTCTAAACATTATAACTGTAGTCTTTCAAATTTCTTAAATAAAATAGATAAAAAAACTTATTCCTGTATTTTATAAATATCAAAGAACAAATAAGATTCTTTGTAAGGGGTACTAAAAAAATCACGTCATTAATGGACGGCCCCTTTACACGAGAATCCAGTAGTCTGTGCGGAAAGAGAATGGTATTTGGATTGGAGGGCGCTGTAGTGCTTTTCTACAGTATTTGTGAGGTTAAAAGGGGTAACCTTTTTAGACATGATTGAATACAAAAAACCGCAAGAAATCACAACAACAAACAAATCCGTATCAATACAAAACTTTGAGGTTTTACAGATTGCTGAGTTTGATTGCCAAATAAAAATCTTAATGTTAGTTCCGTTTTTCGCCACGCCCATTCTCTTTCCGCACATACTCTACCAATCTTTGACACAATTAATCTTTAATCAGTTTTTGGTTGATTGGCAAAAGAAAGAAGAAGTGTCTTTTAATTCCTGATAAATAACTGGCGAACGGTAAGGTCAACGATATTATTACTTGTGTATCATTAGGCATTGTATTTACAATCAATATTTAAAAAAAATCTATCTGCAAATCGTCTCGTTTCTTACACCAAAAGCTGTGTAACTACTAAAATAACTTAACGAAACGCAGGAATGACTATGTTTTTAATAAATCGCTTTTGCCGAGAATCGAACCCGTTTTCCCTGGCGCGAGACACACGAACACACAAAGGTACCTACCTAATTTAACAATAAAAAACATATTATACTATCATTTTGGTCGTCAACATTTCATCTCACTTACAAATTAAACGTTTCCAAGCCATTTTGCTATTGTGCGACTTTACACGTAAACATTTCAAAATGAATGTTTCAACATAATATACACATATAAGTATATGTATGCGTATGTATATATCATATATACATATAGGGAAAACATTAATAGGGGTGATGACGGGGTACAGTAAACGAAATTCTATTTAGTCCGTCAGTTAGATGATCAAAAAATAATGGACACGTATTTTTTCTTTGGGCAATCAACCAAAAAAATTACAAAGTTATCGTGCGCGTCAAAGTTTGCGAGTAGGGGCTCGTGACGTCACTCTAAGTGAAAACTGTACCAAAACGTGACGTCATACGACTTTTCAAATCAAAGTATCTCTGCAATGTTTATATTATGTGAAAAAAGAAAAAATACGTGTCCAATACTTTTTGATAGTCTACCTGATAAACGAAGAAAAAAAAATTAGTCATCATCCCTATTGTACCGGATATAATAAAATAAAAACAGTGAACAGAAACATTTCAATGGAATGTGTATAATTTTCATTATTACAAATAAAACTTTACCTTTCACTTTCACATCATCTCTTTCTGATCAAATTTAATAAAATCTTCTCAACATAAACCCTTCTTAGCAGTGCTGTCTTTGACCTATTGGAGGTCCTGGGCATATTAGGATAACGGGGCCCCTATGACTTCCGTTTGGTGATTTAAAAGGAACTAGGGACTTTATATGTGATCTGAGTGGGCCCCCCCTATCGATCGCGGGGCCCTGAGCACTTGCCCAAAGTGCCCACTGGGAATGACGGGTCTGCTTCTTATTAAGAAACGAAGAATAAACTTGGATTAGTTGACTCCATGTTTTGCTTTTATTTCTTTAAGCATTTAACTGCTAGATGTTTAAATCTTAAAGAAAAATTTACTCGAAAAAAAACCCTTATAATTGCTATTTCTTCTTCCAAATGTTTAATACTTGGAAAGGTATTCATTTGACATTGTGGGTTACCTACAATGCGAAGAGATGGCGCTGCCTTGCAGCCTAAGGCTAGGGGAAATTCGACACGGCCGTCGGGGCCGCGGTAGCATAATGGTCAGTGCATTCGCCCGGTTAGCGAAGGGTGCGGGTTCGAGCCCCGAGAGGATTTCTTTCTAGTAAACTTTTCTTTAGTCTGTCCATTGAATGTTAAATGGCATTTGAATGTTATGGCCCAAACACGGCTCAACTAGTCTTATCTTATTCCTCATTTGTTAATAAAAGCGAAAAGTCTTCAATGAAATGTAATCTGGTATTGTTAACGTAACTAGAAACATCTGCCATCCCTGTCTGTCTGTCTACTTGATACAGATCAATTGAGATGTGCGATTTTTGTTTTTTTTTTTTTACATTCAAAGAATTCGCTTATTAAAACAATTATAATTTCGATGTGTACAATCACTTTTTGAATAAGACGCCAAAATGCGTTCTGTGTCCGGTCACCATATTCCTTAAACTGTTCGTTAAACAAAAATTGCTGTGGGTTTATGAAACCATGATGCATGGAGTGAAACTTATTTTCGGGCGGGGTGTAAATGGAAAAATCCTATGGAAAAGATGAAACGGAAATGCGTAACTAGCGTCACACGACTACATATATATATATATATATATTTGTGTGCGTGTGTGTGTGTGCGCAGCTCTTCCCGACGAGAATGAAAGTTGGAGGGTAACTCGGCGAAGGCTGAAACGCTACAAGCGTCACACGCGACTATATATATGTATACATATATATGAGTGATGCGTGCGCTGCTCCACACCCGTATGCCTTATGCACCGCCTAATGTTAGGTTGATTAAGAAAACAAGTTTCACTACAGATGTGTGCTCCGTGCATACTAATTTTTATTACAATTATTTATACTTAGTTTTAGTTTATGTTATCCTGTCATATACATTATTACGGTGATGTAACCAATTTTTATTTTTTGAGGAGCTCGATGGCGCAAGTAGTTAGCGCGGTTGGCTGCGATCTTTGAAGTTAAGCAACTTTCGCAGTGGTCGGTCATTGGATGGGTGACCAAAATTTCTTATCTCCCGCTCCTCCGTGCTACGGAAGGCACGTAAAGCCATCGGTCCCGGCTGCATCTGCAGTCGTAAGCACCCACTAATAGTACCCACGCCACGTGGTGGGTCACGGCCTAATCTCCCAGCAGTGTAGTGTGCATTAACAGGCTGATAATGATGAATTAATGGGAAACTGAGTTTCTTTGTAACGCTCACACGCCTTAATTATAGTTGGTATAAAAATAGATAATTATTATTTGTTTTTATTTTTTTAAGCATTTAACTGCTTGATGTTTAAATCTAAAGAAAAGTTAACTAGAAAAAAATCCACGCGGACCAGTCAGCAGACGGGACTCGAACCCGCACCCTTCGCTATTCGGGCGAATGCACTGACCATTATGCTACCGCGGCCCTGACAGCCGTCGAGTTTTCTCTAGCCTTAGGCTGCAAGGCAGCGCCATCTCTTCGCATTGTAGGTAACCCACAATGTCAAATGAATACCTTTACAAGTATTAAACATTTGAAAGGGACTTTTTGGCGGGATCGGGCAGCGTCACTTTAGCAGTTTTGTTTTTCTTGTTAAAAATTGTGTTATGGCGGATGTTAGTGTCTAATAATGGTGGATTATTAACCACTAAGTGTTCGGGAACATGCACAACTGTTTCACAGCAAGTGAAACGAAATAGCGGAAAGTGTCTTTCGACGTTCCCCAGGAAGTCCACGGGGAGGTTCCAGTAAATCCCCACACATTTACTAAAACATAGGGGGAAAGGGGGTTTGACTTGACTGCCACTTACTTTGACTTGATTTATTACTTTGACCGCGAGTGCTGCTATAGTATTTGTAAACATTGTAACATTTGACATTGGCTAAATGCACAAGCCGTGCCAAACCATTAAAAAAATATATAGAAAGAAGAAATAGCAATTATAGTTATGTCGTCCTCTGCCTGGTCCTCGTGGAATTCTTTCTAGTTAACTTTTTTTACATTTAAACATGTCATAACTCACCTGTAGAACTCGCAGGAGACACATTCTCTCTCGCATTAATTATTAATAATTGGGTACAACTATTGGATTCTTCTTGGGTCCTGAAGGTGACGGAAGCGATCTCGCTTCCTTAGGCGGCGTCGGAGTCTTGCTCGACATAAACTTGCCATTCGAAGACCCCTTCTGCGGAGCCGTATTTTTGCTAGGAGTCACTTTGGGGCTATTCACTAAAGTAATCTCCAAATTGGAACCAAGAATATATAAGTATAACTACTATATAGAAATACATTTTAAACATCCATGACTGAAGTACTTCATGCTCGCATTCATCATACAAACATTCGCCCCCACCGGGACTCGAACCCGGGTCCTCTCGTACAAGCGACACCTTGAAACTCGGTGTACAAACCACTCGGTCACGGAGGTCGTCACATATGTCTTCTTTAAAAATGACTCGCCCATTCAAAGATATACCGAGTAAGTAAGTAAGCTAGGCTGAGTGCCTTGACTGTCTCTAGACCCTGGGTGGAAACAATAAATAAATATTATAAATAGGAATGGGGATTGAAAAACTCGATGGTGCAAGTGGTTTTGAAAAGAGGTGAAAAGTGTTTATTGTTAAAAACATTGCCAAAAAAATTAGTAACACTGTAGTGTTTGTTTTTAAACAGGGCGTGACCACGGAGGAAAAACAAAGAGGAGGTGTGGTGATTAAATTTCCTCAAGAAACGACGACGCGTGAAAATTTGCGGGATGCGGGGTGTTCAGCTCCGCCCACTTCTCAATATTTCATCTATCGGCTAATAGCAAAACTAGCTTAGGTTGATATTTATGTTACTACGTAGTAGTAGTTCAGCTATCTAACACTAGATGTCAAAGGTTTTGTTTATAATGGGACGTACTCAGAACTTGAAGCTTCAAAAAAATTAAATATGTAGGTAAATAAATAAAATAAACGTTGACAAATTTGACCGATTTTAAAAATTTTGAGGTATTAATTTTATTATTTTAAAACATGTAACTGCTTGATGAACTAGAAAAATATCCAGGCAGACCAGGCAGCAGACGGGACTCGAACCTGCCTGGTCCGCGTGGATATTTTTCTAGTTATATTTTCTTTAGATTTAAATTTTAAGGTAGTTTAAAAATAATAGACGAAATGTTATTACAAACATAATTTTATTAAAAAACATCAATTACCTGTAAATAATAGTTTTGGTTAGTTGTTGTCGGTTGGTTGCCCCCTATCGTTTTGTATTGTGGCAAAATGCTTAAAACGAATATCAATATATTTTTCTGCAATCGATTTCATCAGAAATACAACATGATTAACTGTAGTGTGATTGGTCAAACATATGGTTGGCCGATTTTTTGAAACAATCTTGTCCAATAAGTAAGTGATTTTAATATATTCGATACAATTTTATGTTTACGAAAGTTAGGAGTATTCAAAGATTGCGATTTAACACAACGAATACTGTCTTCGGTCCGTATACATATTTTTATGACATCTCTAGATGGGAAAGTAAGACCACCCTTATTTTTAGATTTTATCAAATCAAGGTCACTATCGTCGTAGTTATCAGCATATAATTCTTTGAGACGGCTCTCACATTTGATCTTGGAATGTAAATATTTGACCACATACCCAGAAATATATGCTACTATTTGACGGCGCAAATAGTCACCTATAGTTGTATTTAATTGTTCATCAAATTCCAATAACATATCGTCAGGCATAGGCTCGACATCCGTGCTATCCGAAGACTCGAAACTCATTTTATTTAAAATGCGATAACGTTCTGATGTAATATTAATTTTTGCACAGAAGATTCATTTAAAATGGAAATATCTTCTTCTTCTATGGTGTCCAATCAGGTCTATTAAGTTTTGAAATCCATTGCTGTTTTAAATTATCGTTGGATGGAAATCTAAAACGAACATAAAAATAATTAAAATTTATTTACTTGGTAAAATAATTTAATACGTATTACGGCCCTGGGTATTTGTAACGTTTAAAAAGTTATTCTATATGACGACAGATGGCGGCCAGCTAGTTATATATTGATAAAATTACTGTTTTAGATAGTAAAAGTTATTTAGGAATAAGTGTATAACAGTTTTCAGTATTTACGCGTATGATTATTACAATATACTACTGCAAAATTATACGTAAACTTGTGTATTTTCTTTCTAAAAGTGTCGCCATCTGGTGTCAAGTAATAGAATTTTAACGCTGATAGCTGAGGCTGAGAATGTTCTAGAACTTATATATTTAATTACGTATAAAATTACTTACAAATGAAATGTGATGCCATCCATATTATCAGAACGTCTGTCTGAGTAACTTTGACATAGTAAAACACAAAACTTCATCCTTTTCTTGTTAAAAACGCAAAAAAACACACGCAAATAATGCGAGTCTCGTTAAGTGTGCACCTGACGAACGCTGTAAGCATACTGACTTAGGCCCCGCCCACAATGATGACGTCAGGACCTAGTTGAAAATCACAGTGCACAGTTGCTTAGGCCAGCTCCTCTTTGTTTTTCCTCCGCGGTGGGCGTGACACTGACACTTAAATAACTGACACGCGTAGGACAGCTGTTTTGTCTATGATAGCGAACCGCTTACGTCGGCGTAGCTGTCAAACTGTCATTGATTGGGTTGGTTGGTATTCGACTAAAATATTCGACTTGAGACTTATAAAAAAAAAAAAAAAAAAAAAAGTAATAAGGCAGTGAATCTCTGTTGGTGCGTGTGGATGAATGAATGGATGGATGGATGGATGGATGGAGTTTGACAGTTGTTGAATTATGAATAATTTTTCCCATATCGATTTGAGTTCTCAATCGGGCGTTGTTTGTTTTTAATCGATTTTGAATTTTACTCGAAATTGAATTTCCTCGCTGATTTAGGTAGGTATTCTCTTTTCCTCCGCTTACGGCGAGCATAGTTATATAGTTTTGAGTTTATTCGTTGTTTCGTCTCGAATGCGGCGGCTTTTGCCTTCAGTTGGAGAGACCAAGAAGCTTATATACAACACTGGAGATTGCATATAGAACTTCTGTATGAAGATGAGTTCATTAACCCCATGATATGTTTTTTATCTCTCTCACACACTATCTGAAATTACCATGTTAAATACCAGAAATTCCAAACAGAAAGTGAAAATAAACAGAACTATGCAAGATATCAATCAGTTTTACAATCTCCAGAAAAGTGGGATCTTGTATTACTATTATAAGATGAGTGTGACAAATTCTAACCAACTACTTTGAAATCAATATTTAAAACTAAATAGGTAATAAATTCGCCCTTTATTTCCCTGTTTGCTGGTTGCTACCATTTTGATATAATAGCAACACTAATTAAAAAATCAACTGAAGAATATCTCCGATCTGTCAAAAAAAAATCTACCGCTTCGAATGTTTAGATTATTATTAAATAAAAAGTGTTAAATTGTTCAATTTGCTATTTATTATAATATGTATTGTGTTGTGTGAGATTGCAGAAGTGTTTGGGAACCAAATTCCAGCAATAAATTTCACAGGTAAGTCTATTACATTACGCCGCCAATACCGAAATAAACATACCTATTCCTATATTTTTATGTTGTAATCATAATAAAACGTTAGTATTTATAAATCATAGTGTCCTGAGGCTATAAATTAACGATATTCTTGTTTTATTCACTACATTTGGTACCTACATATTCAGCAGTTTATTAAATTAAAATAATATAAATTTTGGTTTTGTAGGGTAACCATTATCACTATTATTGTAAATATTAATTACAAAGTTCCAAATATGAAAATAAGTTTATAATACTGTACTGTAGTAGATCATGTTGATTAGATGTAGAAAACCTATTTAATAACAGCTATCTAGCAGCGGTCTTATACCTTTGTTTATGTTTCAACTTTCCGAAAGATGTCATTAAAAGAAATTCCTTGGTTGTCCATTATACTGTCACAAACGCTCTCGAAACAGAACCGCGAATGTGCTAGAGATCGAAGTAGCCAGAGCACCGCGGGTCGCGATAAAAGTCGAGTAAGGTGGCTCATTCTAAAATGAGCCTTATGCAGTGCGACGTAAAGGAGAAAGTGCAACGATATCTGCACTCGTTTACAAGTTATGCGTGTTACTTGCGTAGGTATTTCGTACTCGCGGGTGCTAGGTAATTCTCAATTTAACAGGTACTTTCTAGAACTTGTTTTTTTTGCTTTTTTGAACACCCACCAATTAGCCTAGCCCCAAAGTAAGCACTGTAATGCTTGTGTTATGGGATACTAGGGTAACGGATAGAATACATATACTGTACATATATAAGTATATTTTATATAGAAATATATATTTAACATCCATGACTGGAGTACAAATGTTCGTATTCATCACACAAACATCTGCCCCCACCGGGATTCGAACCCGGGACCTCTCGAGTCGGCGACACCATGAAACCCGGCCGGCGCGGCGTTCAAACCACTCGGCCACGCCACGGAGGTCGTCAAAGAAGAACTTCGACTTTCGACGGTACAGTTTATGTATTCTATCCGTTACCCTAGTATCCCATAACACAAGCCTTACAGTGCTTACTTTGGGGCTAGGCTAATTGGTGTGAGTGTTGGAAATATTTATTTATTTATTTACTTACTTTCTAGAATGCATCGATCGGCGTATATGATAAGGGCGATTGGCGCCGCGCAGAGACAGTTGAGTTTCAACAGCGATTTCGGAGCGAATCCAAAGGCGATCAAAGTGCAACAAAAGTGTTCAAGTGAGATTGTTTAGAGACTTGTATAGTGAAATACAGTGTTTAGTGAGTGTTTTGTAATTAACATTGTGTGTGTTAATTGTGTGAACTGTGTGGTGAATAAAGAACTGTCAATCGTGAACCGGCATATAATTTCGAACCCCATCCCGACACGTAACAATACCATTGAAAGGTCAATTTTAATAACAAAAAACCCTTTTACCCCTTTTCAACCCTTTCCGTACATCCCAGAACGCTGCAAAATAACACGGTAAGTTATTTTAGTTTCTTTAAAAACCCCTTACAATTTCAGCGAGTTACTAATTATTTACGGGTTTGAGGATTTAATGTCTGGCCTACTAGATGTTAGGCAAGTTGGAAGAAGACCAATTCAAGCGGCCAATATAAACGAGCTTTTATGGAACTGCCTATTCCTTGGTGCGCTATAGTCGGACGCCTCAAAAAAGTTGACGAGCGACGGCGAGCGCCGACAAGCGTCGCCAAATGAGGTGTATACACGTTGGCGCTTCTTATCAACGATATTAAATACCCTTTGTTCTAATACTTACTATATACTGACTTAATAGAATATATTTGTGTCTCTTTTCCTCGCGATCCGTAACTGCCATTTCGCTAACAGCGCATTCAGAATTGCGCGTAGAGTGAAATAATTCTTCTAAATATAGCAATAAGTCGTAAAATTTTACGAGCTTGCATTTGGAACGGTCATATCTCTATGTCGCATACGTTTTAATTAAGACCTTATACGCGGTATGCATTAAAGGTGACTTTCAATGTTTAAATAATGCCTTATATTGTTTTTGACTTCACGATTACCTTACGGAACTTCGTGAATCGTCCAATGTACGATTATGAACGTGTTGGTATATCTGGGGTATTTAATATCGTTGTTTCTCATACTAAGCAAATGAGCCAAGCGACACCGAGCGATGGCAAGACAAGACAAATATGCTGTCCATGCGTTGGTATCGGCCTTTGTAGCCAACATGTTATAAGGAGGAGGCTTTTGAAGCAAAGGTAGATGTAATAAAAAATCAGAAACTTAATTTTCAATCATTTATTTGTACGGCAATTTTGTATTAATACATTACACTTAAAATCGACTTACAACAACGCTTTATACAAATATTTATTAGAAAACGTATATCTAGGAATCAACATTCATCGCATTTTATCAACTAGGAATTCTACTAAATCAACTATGACAATTTTTTTATATATCCATCCTTGTTATACCTCAGAGGAAAGATAGAGACGGATATATAAAAACCGCCACTTCAAACAGTCTGTTTAACCAAAAACGCAAAATACCTCTAAACTGTTAAGTAATAAAGGTGATTTTCGCTCATCCACGTTTTCGATTAGGCAAAATGTGTTTGCACAATAAAACTAATATTTACATTATATAACGGAATTTGCTCCCGATACGCCCCAAAGAGATCAATTTAGGAAGATGAAGACGCAACAATTTCGGTGCGACAGAATTGACAATATCACCTTTGTGTCGTCCGTGTGTCTCGACCCTTATTTGTTAATCGAAATACCCTAACACTTCAACCAACATATACGAATAAATAATATATCACGTGTATTTCCGTGGTCCGGGGATACTGTACATCATATAATGTTCATGTATTAGTACAAAAAAGATTTTCGCATTTCTTGTAAGTATTATTTTTATGTCAGTCAAAAACAACCTGCAACTTTTCTGTCCTAACCTCTAAACATTATAACTGTAGTCTCCAAATTTCTTAAATAAAAATAGATAAAAAAACTTATTCCTGTATTTTATAAATATCAAAGAACAAATAAGATTCTTTGTAAGGGGTACAAAAAAAAATCACGTCATTAATGGACGGCCCCTTTACACGAGAATCCACTAGTCTGTGCGGAAAGAGAATGGTATTTGGATTGGAGGGCGCTGTAGTGCTTTTCTACAGTATTTGTGAGGTTAAAAGGGGTAACCTTTTTAGACATGATTGAATACAAAAAACCGCAAGAAATCACAACAACAAACAAATCCGTATCAATACAAAACTTTGAGGTTTTACAGATTGCTGAGTTTGATTGCCAAATAAAAATCTTAATGTTAGTTCCGTTTTTCGCCACGCCCATTCTCTTTCCGCACATACTCTACCAATCTTTGACACAATTAATCTTTAATCAGTTTTTGGTTGATTGGCAAAAGAAAGAAGAAGTGTCTTTTAATTCCTGATAAATAACTGGCGAACGGTAAGGTCAACGATATTATTACTTGTGTATCATTAGGCATTGTATTTACAATCAATATTTAAAAAAAATCTATCTGCAAATCGTCTCGTTTCTTACACCAAAAGCTGTGTAACTACTAAAATAACTTAACGAAACGCAGAAATGACTATGTTTTTAATAAATCGCTTTTGCCGAGAATCGAACCCGTTTTCCCTGGCGCGGCGGCGAGACACACGAACACACAAAGGTACCTACCTAATTTAACAATAAAAAACATATTATACTATCATTTTTGGTCGTCAACATTTCATCTCACTTACAATTAAACGTTTCCAAGCCATTTTGCTATTGTGCGACTTTACACGTAAACATTTCAAAATGAATGTTTCAACATAATATACACATATAAGTATATGTATGCGTATGTATATATCATATATACATATAGGGAAAACATTAATAGGGGTGATGACGGGGTACAGTAAACGAAATTCTATTTAGTCCGTCAGTTAGATGATCAAAAAATAATGGACACGTATTTTTTCTTTGGGCAATCAACCAAAAAAATTACAAAGTTATCGTGCGCGTCAAAGTTTGCGAGTAGGGGCTCGTGACGTCACTCTAAGTGAAAACTGTACCAAAACGTGACGTCATACGACTTTTCAAATCAAAGTATCTCTGCAATGTTTATATTATGTGAAAAAAGAAAAAATACGTGTCCGTAAAATACTTTTTGATAATCTACCTGATAAACGAAGAAAAAAAAATTAGTCATCATCCCTATTGTACCGGATATAATAAAATAAAAACAGTGAACAGAAACATTTCAATGGAATGTGTATCATTTTCATTATTACAAATAAAACTTTACCTTTCTTTCCACTACAAATGGACAATTTGACAATACTGAATTCACACATCTCTTTCTGATCAAATTTAATAAAATCTTCTCAACATAAACCCTTCTTAGCAGTGCTGTCTTTGACCTATTGGAGGTCCTGGGCATATTAGGATAACGGGGCCCCTATGACTTCCGTTTGGTGATTTAAAAGGAACTAGGGACTTTATATGTGATCTGAGTGGGCCCCCCCTATCGATCGCGGGGCCCTGAGCACTTGCCCAAAGTGCCCACTGGGAATGACGGGTCTGCTTCTTATTAAGAAACGAAGAATAAACTTGGATTAGTTGACTCCATGTTTTGCTTTTATTTCTTTAAGCATTTAACTGCTAGATGTTTAAATCTTAAAGAAAAATTTACTCGAAAAAAAAAACCCTTATAATTGCTATTTCTTCTTCCAAATGTTTAATACTTGGAAAGGTATTCATTTGACATTGTGGGTTACCTACAATGCGAAGAGATGGCGCTGCCTTGCAGCCTAAGGCTAGAGGAAATTCGACACGGCCGTCGGGGCCGCGGTAGCATAATAATGGTCAGTGCATTCGCCCGGTTAGCGAAGGGTGCGGGTTCGAGCCCCGAGAGGATTTCTTTCTAGTAAACTTTTCTTTAGTCTATCCATTGAATGTTAAATGGCATTTGAATGTTATGGCCCAAACACGGCTCAACTAGTCTTATCTTATTCCTCATTTGTTAATAAAAGCGAAAAGTCTTCAATGAAATGTAATCTGGTATTGTTAACGTAACTAGAAACATCTGCCATCCCTGTCTGTCTGTCTACTTGATACAGATTAATTGAGATGTGCGATTTCTGTTTTTTTTTTACATTCAAAGAATTCGCTTATTAAAACAATTATAATTTCGATGTGTACAATCACTTTTTGAATAAGACGCCAAAATGCGTTCTGTGTCCGGTCACCGTATTCCTTAAACTGTTCGTTAAACAAAAATTGCTGTGGGTTTATGAAACCATGATGCATGGAGTGAAACTTATTTTCGGGCGGGGTGTAAATGGAAAAATCCTATGGAAAAGATGAAACGGAAATGCGTAACCAGCGTCGCACGACTACACATATATATATATATATATATATATATATATATATTTGTGTGCGTGTGTGTGTGTGCGCAGCTCTTCCCGACGAGAATGAAAGTTGGAGGGTAACTCGGCGAAGGCTGAAACGCTACAAGCGTCACACGCGACTATATATATATGTATACATATATATGAGTGATGCGTGCGCTGCTCCACACCCGTATGCCTTATGCACCGCCTAATGTTAGGTTGATTAAGAAAACAAGTTTCACTACAGACGTGTGCTCCGTGCATACTATTTTTTATTACAATTATTTATACTTAGTTTTAGTTTATGTTATCCTGTCATATACATTATTACGGTGATGTAACCAATTTTTATTTTTTGAGGAGCTCGATGGCGCAAGTAGTTAGCGCGGTTGGCTGCGATCTTTGAAGTTAAGCAACTTTCGCAGTGGTCGGTCATTGGATGGGTGACCAAGAATATACTATCTCGAGCTCCTCCGTGCTTCGGAAGGCACGTTAAGCCGTCGGTCCCGGCTGCGTCTGCAGTCGTAAGCACCCACTAATAGTACCCACGCCACGTGGTGGGTCACGGCCTAATCTCCCAGCAGTGTAGTGTGCATTAACAGGCTGATAATGATGAATTAATGGGAAACTGAGTTTCTTTGTAACGCTCACACGCCTTAATTATAGTTGGTATAAAAATAGATAATTATTATTTGTGTTTTTATTTTTTTAAGCATTTAACTGCTTGATGTTTAAATCTAAAGAAAAGTTAACTAGAAAAAAATCCACGCGGACCAGTCAGCAGACGGGACTCGAACCCGCACCCTTCGCTATTCGGGCGAATGCACTGACCATTATGCTACCGCGGCCCTGACAGCCGTGTCGAGTTTTCTCTAGCCTTAGGCTGCAAGGCAGCGCCATATCTTCGCATTGTAGGTAACCCACAATGTCAAATGAATATACCTTTACAAGTATTAAACATTTGAAAGGGACTTTTTGGCGGGATCGGGCAGCGTCACTTTAGCAGTTTTGTTTTTCTTGTTAAAAATTGTGTTATGGCGGATGTTAGTGTCTAATAATGGTGGATTATTAACCACTAAGTGTTCGGGAACATGCACAACTGTTTCACAGCAAGTGAAACGAAATAGCGGAAAGTGTCTTTCGACGTTCCCCCAAGAAGTCCACGGGGAGGTTCCAGTAAATCCCCTCACATTTACTGAAACATAGGGGGAAAGGGGGTTTGACTTGACTGCCACTTACTTTGACTTGATTTATTACTTTGACCGCGAGTGCTGCTATAGTATTTGTAAACATTGTAACATTTGACATTGGCTAAATGCACAAGCCGCGCCAAACCATTAAAAAAATATATAGGAAAGAAGAAATAGCAATTATAGTTATGTCGTCCGCTGCCTGGTCCTCGTGGAATTCTTTCTAGTTAACTTTTGTTTACATTTAAACATGTCATAACTCACCTGTAGAACTCGCAGGAGACACATTCTCTCTCGCATTAATTATTAATAATTGGGTACAACTATTGGATTCTTCTTGGGTCCTGAAGGTGACGGAAGCGACCTCGCTTCCTTAGGCGGCGTCGGAGTCTTGCTCGACATAAACTTGCCATTCGAAGACCCCTTCTGCGGAGCCGTATTTTTGCTAGGAGTCACTTTGGGGCTATTCACTAAAGTAATCTCCAAATTGGAACCAAGAATATATAAGTATAACTACTATATAGAAATACATTTTAAACATCCATGACTGAAGTACTTCATGCTCGCATTCATCATACAAACATTCGCCCCCACCGGGACTCGAACCCGGGTCCTCTCGTACAAGCGACACCTTGAAACTCGGTGTACAAACCACTCGGTCACGGAGGTCGTCACATATGTCTTCTTTAAAAATGACTCGCCCATTCAAAGATATACCGAGTAAGTAAGTAAGCTAGGCTGAGTGCCTTGACTGTCTCTAGACCCTGGGTGGAAAACAATAAATAAATATTATAAATAGGAATGGGGATTGAAAAACTCGATGGTGCAAGTGGTTTTGAAAAGAGGTGAAAAGTGTTTATTGTTAAAAACATTGCCAAAAAAATTAGTAACACTGTAGTGTTTGTTTTTAAACAGGGCGTGACCACGGAGGAAAAACAAAGAGGAGGTGTGGTGATTAAATTTCCTCAAGAAACGACGACGCGTGAAAATTTGCGGGATGCGGGGTGTTCAGCTCCGCCCACTTCTCAATATTTCATCTATCGGCTAATAGCAAAACTAGCTTAGGTTGATATTTATGTTACTACGTAGTAGTAGTTCAGCTATCTAACACTAGATGTCAAAGGTTTTGTTTATAATGGGACGTACTCAGAACTTGAAGCTTCAAAAAAATTAAATATGTAGGTAAATAAATAAAATAAACGTTGACAAATTTGACCGATTTTAAAAATTTTGAGGTATTAATTTTATTATTTTAAAACATGTAACTGCTTGATGAACTAGAAAAATATCCAGGCAGACCAGGCAGCAGACGGGACTCGAACCTGCCTGGTCCGCGTGGATATTTTTCTAGTTATATTTTCTTTAGATTTAAATTTTAAGGTAGTTTAAAAATAATAGACGAAATGTTATTACAAACATAATTTTATTAAAAAACATCAATTACCTGTAAATAATAGTTTTGGTTAGTTGTTGTCGGTTGGTTGCCCCCTATCGTTTTGTATTGTGGCAAAATGCTTAAAACGAATATCAATATATTTTTCTGCAATCGATTTCATCAGAAATACAACATGATTAACTGTAGTGTGATTGGTCAAACATATGGTTGGCCGATTTTTTGAAACAATCTTGTCCAATAAGTAAGTGATTTTAATATATTCGATACAATTTTATGTTTACGAAAGTTAGGAGTATTCAAAGATTGCGATTTAACACAACGAATACTGTCTTCGGTCCGTATACATATTTTTATGACATCTCTAGATGGGAAAGTAAGACCACCCTTATTTTTAGATTTTATCAAATCAAGGTCACTATCGTCGTAGTTATCAGCATATAATTCTTTGAGACGGCTCTCACATTTGATCTTGGAATGTAAATATTTGACCACATACCCAGAAATATATGCTACTATTTGACGGCGCAAATAGTCACCTATAGTTGTATTTAATTGTTCATCAAATTCCAATAACATATCGTCAGGCATAGGCTCGACATCCGTGCTATCCGAAGACTCGAAACTCATTTTATTTAAAATGCGATAACGTTCTGATGTAATATTAATTTTTGCACAGAAGATTCATTTAAAATGGAAATATCTTCTTCTTCTATGGTGTCCAATCAGGTCTATTAAGTTTTGAAATCCATTGCTGTTTTAAATTATCGTTGGATGGAAATCTAAAACGAACATAAAAATAATTAAAATTTATTTACTTGGTAAAATAATTTAATACGTATTACGGCCCTGGGTATTTGTAACGTTTAAAAAGTTATTCTATATGACGACAGATGGCGGCCAGCTAGTTATATATTGATAAAATTACTGTTTTAGATAGTAAAAGTTATTTAGGAATAAGTGTATAACAGTTTTCAGTATTTACGCGTATGATTATTACAATATACTACTGCAAAATTATACGTAAACTTGTGTATTTTCTTTCTAAAAGTGTCGCCATCTGGTGTCAAGTAATAGAATTTTAACGCTGATAGCTGAGGCTGAGAATGTTCTAGAACTTATATATTTAATTACGTATAAAATTACTTACAAATGAAATGTGATGCCATCCATATTATCAGAACGTCTGTCTGAGTAACTTTGACATAGTAAAACACAAAACTTCATCCTTTTCTTGTTAAAAACGCAAAAAAACACACGCAAATAATGCGAGTCTCGTTAAGTGTGCACCTGACGAACGCTGTAAGCATACTGACTTAGGCCCCGCCCACAATGATGACGTCAGGACCTAGTTGAAAATCACAGTGCACAGTTGCTTAGGCCAGCTCCTCTTTGTTTTTCCTCCGCGGTGGGCGTGACACTGACACTTAAATAACTGACACGCGTAGGACAGCTGTTTTGTCTATGATAGCGAACCGCTTACGTCGGCGTAGCTGTCAAACTGTCATTGATTGGGTTGGTTGGTATTCGACTAAAATATTCGACTTGAGACTTATAAAAAAAAAAAAAAAAAAAAAAAGTAATAAGGCAGTGAATCTCTGTTGGTGCGTGTGGATGAATGAATGGATGGATGGATGGATGGATGGAGTTTGACAGTTGTTGAATTATGAATAATTTTTCCCATATCGATTTGAGTTCTCAATCGGGCGTTGTTTGTTTTTAATCGATTTTGAATTTTACTCGAAATTGAATTTCCTCGCTGATTTAGGTAGGTATTCTCTTTTCCTCCGCTTACGGCGAGCATAGTTATATAGTTTTGAGTTTATTCGTTGTTTCGTCTCGAATGCGGCGGCTTTTGCCTTCAGTTGGAGAGACCAAGAAGCTTATATACAACACTGGAGATTGCATATAGAACTTCTGTATGAAGATGAGTTCATTAACCCCATGATATGTTTTTTATCTCTCTCACACACTATCTGAAATTACCATGTTAAATACCAGAAATTCCAAACAGAAAGTGAAAATAAACAGAACTATGCAAGATATCAATCAGTTTTACAATCTCCAGAAAAGTGGGATCTTGTA
Source organism: Chilo suppressalis (assembly GCA_902850365.2). NCBI lineage: Eukaryota > Metazoa > Arthropoda > Insecta > Lepidoptera > Crambidae > Chilo > Chilo suppressalis. The sequence continues at coordinate 14,050,209 of OU963919.1, forward strand.
TTACTATTATAAGATGAGTGTGACAAATTCTAACCAACTACTTTGAAATCAATATTTAAAACTAAATAGGTAATAAATTCGCCCTTTATTTCCCTGTTTGCTGGTTGCTACCATTTTGATATAATAGCAACACTAATTAAAAAATCAACTGAAGAATATCTCCGATCTGTCAAAAAAAATCTACCGCTTCGAATGTTTAGATTATTATTAAATAAAAAGTGTTAAATTGTTCAATTTGCTATTTATTATAATATGTATTGTGTTGTGTGAGATTGCAGAAGTGTTTGGGAACCAAATTCCAGCAATAAATTTCACAGGTAAGTCTATTACATTACGCCGCCAATACCGAAATAAACATACCTATTCCTATATTTTTATGTTGTAATCATAATAAAACGTTAGTATTTATAAATCATAGTGTCCTGAGGCTATAAATTAACGATATTCTTGTTTTATTCACTACATTTGGTACCTACATATTCAGCAGTTTATTAAATTAAAATAATATAAATTTTGGTTTTGTAGGGTAACCATTATCACTATTATTGTAAATATTAATTACAAAGTTCCAAATATGAAAATAAGTTTATAATACTGTACTGTAGTAGATCATGTTGATTAGATGTAGAAAACCTATTTAATAACAGCTATCTAGCAGCGGTCTTATACCTTTGTTTATGTTTCAACTTTCCGAAAGATGTCATTAAAAGAAATTCCTTGGTTGTCCATTATACTGTCACAAACGCTCTCGAAACAGAACCGCGAATGTGCTAGAGATCGAAGTAGCCAGAGCACCGCGGGTCGCGATAAAAGTCGAGTAAGGTGGCTCATTCTAAAATGAGCCTTATGCAGTGCGACGTAAAGGAGAAAGTGCAACGATATCTGCACTCGTTTACAAGTTATGCGTGTTACTTGCGTAGGTATTTCGTACTCGCGGGTGCTAGGTAATTCTCAATTTAACAGGTACTTTCTAGAACTTGTTTTTTTTGCTTTTTTGAACACCCACCAATTAGCCTAGCCCCAAAGTAAGCACTGTAATGCTTGTGTTATGGGATACTAGGGTAACGGATAGAATACATATACTGTACATATATAAGTATATTTTATATAGAAATATATATTTAACATCCATGACTGGAGTACAAATGTTCGTATTCATCACACAAACATCTGCCCCCACCGGGATTCGAACCCGGGACCTCTCGAGTCGGCGACACCATGAAACCCGGCCGGCGCGGCGTTCAAACCACTCGGCCACGCCACGGAGGTCGTCAAAGAAGAACTTCGACTTTCGACGGTACAGTTTATGTATTCTATCCGTTACCCTAGTATCCCATAACACAAGCCTTACAGTGCTTACTTTGGGGCTAGGCTAATTGGTGTGAGTGTTGGAAATATTTATTTATTTATTTACTTACTTTCTAGAATGCATCGATCGGCGTATATGATAAGGGCGATTGGCGCCGCGCAGAGACAGTTGAGTTTCAACAGCGATTTCGGAGCGAATCCAAAGGCGATCAAAGTGCAACAAAAGTGTTCAAGTGAGATTGTTTAGAGACTTGTATAGTGAAATACAGTGTTTAGTGAGTGTTTTGTAATTAACATTGTGTGTGTTAATTGTGTGAACTGTGTGGTGAATAAAGAACTGTCAATCGTGAACCGGCATATAATTTCGAACCCCATCCCGACACGTAACAATACCATTGAAAGGTCAATTTTAATAACAAAAAACCCTTTTACCCCTTTTCAACCCTTTCCGTACATCCCAGAACGCTGCAAAATAACACGGTAAGTTATTTTAGTTTCTTTAAAAACCCCTTACAATTTCAGCGAGTTACTAATTATTTACGGGTTTGAGGATTTAATGTCTGGCCTACTAGATGTTAGGCAAGTTGGAAGAAGACCAATTCAAGCGGCCAATATAAACGAGCTTTTATGGAACTGCCTATTCCTTGGTGCGCTATAGTCGGACGCCTCAAAAAAGTTGACGAGCGACGGCGAGCGCCGACAAGCGTCGCCAAATGAGGTGTATACACGTTGGCGCTTCTTATCAACGATATTAAATACCCTTTGTTCTAATACTTACTATATACTGACTTAATAGAATATATTTGTGTCTCTTTTCCTCGCGATCCGTAACTGCCATTTCGCTAACAGCGCATTCAGAATTGCGCGTAGAGTGAAATAAATAAATAAGGTCTATATTCTTCTAAATATAGCAATAAGTCGTAAAATTTTACGAGCTTGCATTTGGAACGGTCATATCTCTATGTCGCATACGTTTTAATTAAGACCTTATTATACGCGGTATGCATTAAAGGTGACTTTCAATGTTTAAATAATGCCTTATATTGTTTTTGACTTCACGATTACCTTACGGAACTTCGTGAATCGTCCAATGTACGATTATGAACGTGTTGGTATATCTAGGGTATTTAATATCGTTGTTTCTCATACTAAGCAAATGAGCCAAGCGACACCGAGCGATGGCAAGACAAGACAAATATGCTGTCCATGCGTTGGTATCGGCCTTTGTAGCCAACATGTTATAAGGAGGCTTTTGAAGCAAAGGTAGATGTAATAAAAAATCAGAAACTTAATTTTCAATCATTTATTTGTACGGCAATTTTGTATATTACATTACACTTAAAATCGACTTACAACAACGCTTTATACAAATATTTATTAGAAAACGTATATCTAGGAATCAACATTCATCGCATTTTATCAACTAGGAATTCTACTAAATCAACTATGACAATTTTTTAATATATCCATCCTTGTTATACCTCAGAGGAAAGATAGAGACGGATATATAAAAACCGCCACTTCAAACAGTCTGTTTAACCAAAAACGCAAAATACCTCTAAACTGTTAAGTAATAAAGGTGATTTTCGCTCATCCACGTTTTCGATTAGACAATGAATGTGTTTGCATAATAAAACTAATATTTACATTATATAACGGAATTTGCTCCCGATACGCCCCAAAGAGATCAATTTAGGAAGATGAAGACGCAACAATTTCGGTGCGACACGCGACAGAATTGACAATATCACCTTTGTGTCGTCCGTGTGTCTCGACCCTTATTTGTTAATCGAAATACCCTAACACTTCAACCAACATATACGAATAAATAATATATCACGTGTATTTCCGTGGTCCGGGGATACTGTACATCATATAATGTTCATGTATTAGTACAAAAAAGATTTTCGCATTTCTTGTAAGTACATATTATTTTTATGTCAGTCAAAAACAACCTGCAACTTTTCTGTCCTAACCTCTAAACATTATAACTGTAGTCTCCAAATTTCTTAAATAAAAATAGATAAAAAAACTTATTCCTGTATTTTATAAATATCAAAGAACAAATAAGATTCTTTGTAAGGGGTACTAAAAAAATCACGTCATTAATGGACGGCCCCTTTACACGAGAATCCACTAGTCTGTGCGGAAAGAGAATGGTATTTGGATTGGAGGGCGCTGTAGTGCTTTTCTACAGTATTTGTGAGGTTAAAAGGGGTAACCTTTTTAGACATGATTGAATACAAAAAACCGCAAGAAATCACAACAACAAACAAATCCGTATCAATACAAAACTTTGAGGTTTTACAGATTGCTGAGTTTGATTGCCAAATAAAAATCTTAATGTTAGTTCCGTTTTTCGCCACGCCCATTCTCTTTCCGCACAGACTCTACCAATCTTTGACACAATTAATCTTTAATCAGTTTTTGGTTGATTGGCAAAAGAAAGAAGAAGTGTCTTTTAATTCCTGATAAATAACTGGCGAACGGTAAGGTCAACGATATTATTACTTGTGTATCATTAGGCATTGTATTTACAATCAATATTTAAAAAAAATCTATCTGCAAGACGTCTCGTTTCTTACACCAAAAGCTGTGTAACTACTAAAATAACTTAACGAAACGCAGAAATGACTATGTTTTTAATAAATCGCTTTTGCCGAGAATCAAACCCGTTTTCCCTGGCGCGGCGGCGAGACACACGAACACACAAAGGTACCTACCTAATTTAACAATAAAAAACATATTATACTATCATTTTTGGTCGTCAACATTTCATCTCACTTACAATTAAACGTTTCCAAGCCATTTTGCTATTGTGCGACTTTACACGTAAACATTTCAAAATGAATGTTTCAACATATACACACATAAGTATATGTATGCGTATGTATATATCATATATACATATAGGGAAAACATTAATAGGGGTGATGACGGGGTACAGTAAACGAAATTCTATTTAGTCCGTCAGTTAGATGATCAAAAAATAATGGACACGTATTTTTTCTTTGGGCAATCAACCAAAAAAATTACAAAGTTATCGTGCGCGTCAAAGTTTGCGAGTAGGGGCTCGTGACGTCACTCTAAGTGAAAACTGTACCAAAACGTGACGTCATACGACTTTTCAAATCAAAGTATCTCTGCAATGTTTATATTATGTGAAAAAAGAAAAAATACGTGTCCAATAATACTTTTTGATAATCTACCTGATAAACGAAGAAAAAAAAATTAGTCATCATCCCTATTGTGCCGGATATAATAAAATAAAAACAGTGAACAGAATCATTTCAATGGAATGTGTATAATTTTCATTATTACAAATCAAACTTTACCTTTCTTTCCACTACAAATGGACAATTTGACAATACTGAATTCACACATCTCTTTCTGATCAAATTTAATAAAATCTTCTCAACATAAACACTTCTTAGCAGTGCTGTCTTTGACCTATTGGAGGTCCTGGGCATATTAGGATAACGGGGCCCCTATGACTTCCGTTTGGTGATTTAAAAGGAACTAGGGACTTTATATGTGATCTGAGTGGGCCCCCCCTATCGATCGCGGGGCTCTGAGCACTTGCCCAAAGTGCCCACTGGGAATGACGGGTCTGCTTCTTATTAAGAAACGAAGAATAAACTTGGATTAGTTGACTCCATGTTTTGCTTTTATTTCTTTAAGCATTTAACTGCTAGATGTTAAAATCTTAAAGAAAAATTTACTCGAAAAAAAACCCTTATAATTGCTATTTCTTCTTCCAAATGTTTAATACTTGGAAAGGTATTCATTTGACATTGTGGGTTACCTACAATGCGAAGAGATGGCGCTGCCTTGCAGCCTAAGGCTAGAGGAAATTCGACACGGCCGTCGGGGCCGCGGTAGCATAATGGTCAGTGCATTCGCCCGGTTAGCGAAGGGTGCGGGTTCGAGCCCCGAGAGGATTTCTTTCTAGTAAACTTTTCTTTAGATTTACTACTCCATGTTTTGTCTGTCCATTGAATGTTAAATGGCATTTGAATGTTATGGCCCAAACACGGCTCAACTAGTCTTATCTTATTCCTCATTTGTTAATAAAAGCGAAAAGTCTTCAATGAAATGTAATCTGGTATTGTTAACGTAACTAGAAACATCTGCCATCCCTGTCTGTCTACTTGATACAGATTAATTGAGATGTGCGATTTTTGTTTTTTTTTTTACATTCAAAGAATTCGCTTATTAAAACAATTATAATTTCGATGTGTACAATCACTTTTTGAATAAGACGCCAAAATGCGTTCTGTGTCCGGTCACCATATTCCTTAAACTGTTCGTTAAACAAAAATTGCTGTGGGTTTATGAAACCATGATGCATGGAGTGAAACTTATTTTCGGGCGGGGTGTAAATGGAAAAATCCTATGGAAAAGATGAAACGGAAATGCGTAACTAGCGTCACACGACTACATATATATATATATATTTGTGTGCGTGTGTGTGTGTGCGCAGCTCTTCCCGACGAGAATGAAAGTTGGAGGGTAACTCGGCGAAGGCTGAAACGCTACAAGCGTCACACGCGACTATATATATGTATACATATATATGAGTGATGCGTGCGCTGCTCCACACCCGTATGCCTTATGCACCGCCTAATGTTAGGTTGATTAAGAAAACAAGTTTCACTACAGATGTGTGCTCCGTGCATACTATTTTTTATTACAATTATTTATGCTTAGTTTTAGTTTATGTTATCCTGTCATATACATTATTACGGTGATGTAACCAATTTTTATTTTTTGAGGAGCTCGATGGCGCAAGTAGTTAGCGCGGTTGGCTGCGATCTTTGAAGTTAAGCAACTTTCGCAGTGGTCGGTCATTGGATGGGTGACCAAGAATATACTATCTCGAGCTCCTCCGTGCTTCGGAAGGCACGTTAAGCCGTTGGTCCCGGCTGCGTCTGCAGTCGTAAGCACCCACTAATAGTACCCACGCCACGTGGTGGGTCACGGCCTAATCTCCCAGCAGTGTAGTGTGCATTAACAGGCTGATAATGATGAATTAATGGGAAACTGAGTTTCTTTGTAACGCTCACACGCCTTAATCATAGTTGGTATAAAAATAGATAATTATTATTTGTGTTTTTATTTTTTTAAGCATTTAACTGCTTGATGTTTAAATCTAAAGAAAAGTTAACTAGAAAAAAATCCACGCGGACCAGTCAGCAGACGGGACTCGAACCCGCACCCTTCGCTATTCGGGCGAATGCACTGACCATTATGCTACCGCGGCCCTGACAGCCGTGTCGAGTTTTCTCTAGCCTTAGGCTGCAAGGCAGCGCCATATCTTCGCATTGTAGGTAACCCACAATGTCAAATGAGAATACCTTTACAAGTATTAAACATTTGAAAGGGACTTTTTGGCGGGATCGGGCAGCGTCACTTTAGCAGTTTTGTTTTTCTTGTTAAAAATTGTGTTATGGCGGATGTTAGTGTCTAATAATGGTGGATTATTAACCACTAAGTGTTCGGGAACATGCACAACTGTTTCACAGCAAGTGAAACGAAATAGCGGAAAGTGTCTTTCGACGTTCCCCCAAGAAGTCCACGGGGAGGTTCCAGTATATCCCCACACATTTACTAAAACATAGGGGGAAAGGGGGTTTGACTTGACTGCCACTTACTTTGACTTGATTTATTACTTTGACCGCGAGTGCTGCTATATAGTATTTGTAAACATTGTAACATTTGACATTGGCTAAATGCACAAGCCGTGCCAAACCATTAAAAAAATATATAGGAAAGAAGAAATAGCAATTATAGTTATGTCGTCCGCTGCCTGGTCCTCGTGGAATTCTTTCTAGTTAACTTTTGTTTACATTTAAACATGTCATAACTCACCTGTAGAACTCGTAGGAGACACATTCTCTCTCGCATTAATTATTAATAATTGGGTACAACTATTGGATTCTTCTTGGGTCCTGAAGGTGACGGAAGCGACCTCGCTTCCTTAGGGGCGGCGTCGGAGTCTTGCTCGACATAAACTTGCCATTCGAAGACCCCTTCTGCGGAGCCCTATTTTTGCTAGGAGTCACTTTGGGGCTATTCACTAAAGTAATCTCCAAATTGGAACCTAGAATATATAAGTATAACTACTATATAGAAACACATTTTAAACATCCATGACTGAAGTACAAATGCTCGCATTCATCATACAAACATTCGCCCCCACCGGGACTCGAACCCGGGTCCTCTCGTACAAGCGACACCTTGAAACTCGGTGTACAAACCACTCGGTCACGGAGGTCGTCACATCACATATATCTTCTTTAAAAACGACACGCCCATTCAAAGATATACCGAGTGAGTAAGTAAGTAAGCTACGCTGAGCGCCTTGACTGTCTCTAGACCCTGGCCTGGGTGGAAAACAATAAATAAATATTATAAATAGGAATGGGGATTGAAAAACTCGATGGTGCAAGTGAAGTGGTTTTGAAAAGAGGTGAAAAGTGTTTTTTGTTAAAAACATTGCCAATTTAACATTAGTAACACTGTAGTGTTTGTTTTTAAACAGGGCGTGACCACCACGGAGGAAAAACAAAGAGGAGGTGTGGTTGGTGATTAAATTTCCTCAAGAAACGACGCGTGAAAATTTGCGGGATGCGGGGTGTTCAGCTCCGCCCACTTCTCAATATTTCATCTATCGGCTAATAGCAAAACTAGCTTAGGTTGATATTTATGTTACTAACTACGTAGTAGTTCAGCTATCTAACACTAGATGTCAAAAGTTTTGTTTATAATGGGACGTACTCAGAACTTGAAGCTTCAAAAAAATTAAATATGTAGGTAAATAAATAAAATAAACGTTGACAAATTTGACCGAAGTTAAAAATTTTAAGGTATTAATTTTATTATTTTAAAACATGTAACTGCTTGATGAACTAGAAAAATATCCAGGCAGACCAGGCAGCAGACGGGACTCGAACCCGCACCCGCTCCCGTCTGCTGCCTGGTCCGCGTGGATATTTTTCTAGTTATATTTTCTTTAGATTTTAAATTTTAAGGTAGTTTAAAAATAATAGACAAAATGTTATTACAAACATAATTTTATTAAAAAACATCAATTACCTGTAAATAATAGTTTTGGTTAGTATCGTTTTGTATTGTGGCAAAATGCTTAAAACGAATATCAATATATTTTTCTGCAATCGATTTCATCAGAAATACAACATGATTAACTGTAGGTGATTGGTCAAACATATGGTTGGCCGATTTTTTGAAACAATCTTGTCTAATAAGTAAGTGATTTTAATGTATTCGATACAATTTTATGTTTACGAAAGTTAGGAGTATTCAAAGATTGCGATTTAACACAACGAATACTGTCTTCGGTCCGTATCCGTACATATTTTTACGACATCTCTAGATGGGAAAGTAAGACCACCCTTATTTTTAGATTTTATCAAATCAAGGTCACTATCGTCGTAGTTATCAGCATATAATTCTTTGAGACAGCTCTCACATTTGATCTTGGAATGTAAATATTTGACCACATACCCAGAAATATGTATATGCTACTATTTGACGGCGCAAATAGTCACCTATAGTTGTATTTAATTGTTCATCAAATTCCAATAACATATCGTCAGGCATAGGCTCGACATCCGTGCTATCCGAAGACTCGAAACTCATTTTATTTAAAATGCGATAACGTTCTGATGTAATATTAATTTTTGCACAGAAGATTCATTTAAAATGGAAATATCTTCTTCTTCTGGATATGGTGTCCAATCCGGTCTATTAAGTTTTGAAATCCATTGCTGTTTTAAATTATCGTTGGATGGAAATCTAAAACGAACATAAAAATAATTAAAATTTATTTACTTGGTAAAATAATTTAATACGTATTACGGCCCTGGATATTTGTAACGTTTAAAAAGTTATTCTATATGACGACAGATGGCGGCCAGTTAGTTATATATTGATAAAATTACTGTTTTAGATAGTAAAAGTTATTTAGGAATAAGTGTATAACAGTTTTTATAACATTTACGTATGATTATTACAATATACTACTGCAAAATTATACGTAAACTTGTGTATTTTCTTTCTAAAAGTGTCGCCATCTGGTGTCAAGTAGTAGAATTTTAACGCTGATAGCTGAGGCTGAGAATGTTCTAGAACTTATATATTTAATTACGTATAAGATTACTTACAAATGAAATGTGATGCCATCCATATTATCAGAACGTCTGTCTGAGTAACTTTGACATAGTAAAACACAAAACTTCATCCTTTTCTTGTTTTTTTAAAAACGCAAAAAAACACTTATAATGCGAGTCTCGTTAAGTGTGCACCTGACGAACGCTGTAAGCATACTGACTTAGGCCCCGCCCACAATGATGACGTCAGGACCTAGTTGAAAATCACAGTGCACAGTTGCTTAGGCCAGCTCCTCTTTGTTTTTCCTCCGTGGTCCGTGGGCGTGACACTGACACTTAAATAACTGACACGCGTAGGACAGCTGTTTTGTCTATGATAGCGAACCGCTTACGTTGGCGTAGCTGTCAAACTGTCATTGATTGGGTGTTGGTATTCGACTAAAATATTCGACTTGAGACTTATAAAAAAAAAAAAAAAGTAATAAGGCATATAAGTGAATCTCTATTGGTGCGTGTGGATGAATGAATGGATGGATGGATGGATGGATGGAGTTTGACAGTTGTTGAATTTTGAATAATTTTTCCCATATCGATTTGAGTTCAATCTCAATCGGGCGTTGTTTGTTTTTAATCGATTTTGAATTTTACTCGAAATTGAATTTCCTCGCTGATTTAGGTAGGTATTCTCTTTTCCTCCGCTTACGGCGAGCATAGTTATATAGTTGTTGAGTTTATTCGTTGTTTCGTCTCGAATGCGGCGGCTTTTGCCTTCAGTTGGAGAGACCAAGAAGCTTATATATATACAACACTGGAGATTGCATATAGAACTTCTGTATGAAGATGAGTTCATTAACCCCATGATATGTTTTTTATCTCTCTCACACACTATCTGAAATTACCATGTTAAATACCAGAAATTCCAAACAGAAAGTGAAAATAAACAGAACTATGCAAGATATCAATCAGTTTTACAATCTCCAGAAGAGTGGGATCTTGTATTACTATTATAAGATGAGTGTGACAAATTCTAACCAACTACTTTGAAATCAATATTTAAAACTAAATAGGTAATAAATACGCCCTTTATTTCCCTGTTTGCTGGTTGCTACCATTTTGATATAATAGCAACACTAATTAAAAAATCAACTGAAGAATATCTCCGATCTGTCAAAAAAAATCTACCGCTTCGAATGTTTAGATTATTATTAAATGAAAAGTGTTAAATTGTTCAATTTGCTATTTATTATAATATGTATTGTGTTGTGTGAGATTGCAGAAGTGTTTGGGAACCAAATTCCAGCAATAAATTTCACAGGTACCTAAGTCTATTACATTATGCCAATACCGAAATAAACATACCTACTTATTCCTATATTTTTATGTTGTAATCATAATAAAACGTTAGTATTTATAAATCATAGTGTCCTGAGGCTATAAATTAACGATATTCTTGTTTTATTCACTACATTTGGTAGTACCATATTCAGCAGTTTATTAAATTAAAATAATATAAATTTTGGTTTTGTAGGGTAACCATTATCACTACACTTGAGATATTTTGAGAAAGTTAAAATACATAAGTACCTATTATTGTAAATATTAATTACAAAGTTCCAAATATGAAAATAAGTTTATAATAAATACTGTAGTAGATCATGATGATTAGATGTAGAAAACCTATTTAATAACAGCTATCTAGCAGCGGTCTTATACCTTTGTTTATGTTTCAACTTTCCGAAAGATGTCATTAAAAGAAATTCCTTGGTTGTCCATTATACTGTCACAAACGCTCTCGAAACAGAACCGCGAATGTGCTAGAGATCGAATTTGCCAGAGCACCGCGGGTCGCGATAAAAGTCGAGTAAGGTGGCTCATTCTAAAATGAGCCTTATGCAGTGCGACGTAAAGGAGAAAGTGCAACGATATCTGCACTCGTTTACAAGTTATGCGTGTTGCTTGCGTAGGTATTTCGTACTCGCGGGTGCTAGGTAATTCTCAATTTAACAGGTACTTTCTAGAACTTCTTTTTTTTGCTTTTTTGAACACACACCAATTAGCCTAGCCCCAAAGTAAGCACTGTAATGCTTGTGTTATGGGATACTAGGGTAACGGATAGAATACATATACTGTACATATATAAGTATATTTTATATAGAAATATATATTTAACATCCATGACTGGAGTACAAATGTTCGTATTCATCACACAAACATCTGCCCCCACCGGGATTCGAACCCGGGACCTCTCGAGTCGGCGACACCATGAAACCCGGCCGGCGCGGCGTTCAAACCACTCGGCCACGCCACGGAGGTCGTCAAAGAAGAACTTCGACTTTCGACGGTACAGTTTATGTATTCTATCCGTTACCCTAGTATCCCATAACACAAGCCTTACAGTGCTTACTTTGGGGCTAGGCTAATTGGTGTGAGTGTTGGAAATATTTATTTATTTATTTACTTACTTTCTAGAATGCATCGATCGGCGTATATAATAAGGGCGATTGGCGCCGCGCAGAGACAGTTGAGTTTCAACAGCGATTTCGGAGCGAATCCAAAGGCGATCAAAGTGCAACAAAAGTGTTCAAGTGAGATTGTTTAGAGACTTGTATAGTGAAATACAGTGTTTAGTGAGTGTTTTTTAATTAACATTGTGTGTCCAATTGTGTGAACTGTGTGGTGAGGTGAATAAAGAACTGTCAATCGTGAACCGGCATATAATTTCGAACCCCATCCCGACACGTAACAATACCATTGAAAGGTCAATTTTAATAACAAAAAACCCTTTTACCCCTTTTCAACCCTTTCCGTACATCCCAGAACGCTGCAAAATAACACGGTAAGTTATTTTAGTTTCTTTAAAAACCCCTTACAATTTCAGCGAGTTACTAATTATTTACGGGTTTGAGGATTTAATGTCTGGCCTACTAGATGTTAGGCAAGTTGGAAGAAGACCAATTCAAGCGGCCAATATAAACGAGCTTTTATGGAACTGCCTATTCCTTGGTATAGGCTATAGTCGGACGCCTCAAAAAAGTTGACGAGCGACGGCGAGCGCCGACAAGCGTCGCCAAATGAGGTGTATACACGTTGGCGCTTCTTATCAACGATATTAAATACCCTTTGTTCTAATACTTACTATATACTGACTTAATAGAATATATTTGTGTCTCTTTTCCTCGCGATCCGTAACTGCCATTTCGCTAACAGCGCATTCAGAATTGCGCGTAGAGTGAAATAATTCTTCTAAATATAGCAATAAGTCGTAAAATTTTACGAGCTTGCATTTGGAACGGTCATATCTCTATGTCGCATACGTTTTAATTAAGACCTTATACGCGGTATGCATTAAAGGTGACTTTCAATGTTTAAATAATGCCTTATATTGTTTTTGACTTCACGATTACCTTACGGAACTTCGTGAATCGTCCAATGTACGATTATGAACGTGTTGGTATATCTAGGGTATTTAATATCGTTGTTTCTCATACTAAGCAAATGAGCCAAGCGACACCGAGCGATGGCAAGACAAGACAAATATGCTGTCCATGCGTTGGTATCGGCCTTTGTAGCCAACATGTTATAAGGAGGCTTTTGAAGCAAAGGTAGATGTAATAAAAAATCAGAAACTTAATTTTCAATCATTTATTTGTACGGCAATTTTGTATATTACATTACACTTAAAATCGACTTACAACAACGCTTTATACAAATATTTATTAGAAAACGTATATCTAGGAATCAACATTCATCGCATTTTATCAACTAGGAATTCTACTAAATCAACTATGACAATTTTTTTATATATCCATCCTTGTTATACCTCAGAGGAAAGATAGAGACGGATATATAAAAACCGCCACTTCAAACAGTCTGTTTAACCAAAAACGCAAAATACCTCTAAACTGTTAAGTAATAAAGGTGATTTTCGCTCATCCACGTTTTCGATTAGGCAAAATGTGTTTGCACAATAAAACTAATATTTACATTATATAACGGAATTTGCTCCCGATACGCCCCAAAGAGATCAATTTAGGAAGATGAAGACGCAACAATTTCGGTGCGACAAGCGACAGAATTGACAATATCACCTTTGTGTCGTCCGTGTGTCTCGACCCTTATTTGTTAATCGAAATACCCTAACACTTCAACCAACATATACGAATAAATAATATATCACGTGTATTTCCGTGGTCCGGGGATACTGTACATCATATAATGTTCATGTATTAGTACAAAAAAGATTTTCGCATTTCTTGTAAGTATTATTTTTATGTCAGTCAAAAACAACCTGCAACTTTTCTGTCCTAACCTCTAAACATTATAACTGTAGTCTCCAAATTTCTTAAATAAAAATAGATAAAAAAACTTATTCCTGTATTTTATAAATATCAAAGAACAAATAAGATTCTTTGTAAGGGGTACTAAAAAAATCACGTCATTAATGGACGGCCCCTTTACACGAGAATCCACTAGTCTGTGCGGAAAGAGAATGGTATTTGGATTGGAGGGCGCTGTAGTGCTTTTCTACAGTATTTGTGAGGTTAAAAGGGGTAACCTTTTTAGACATGATTGAATACAAAAAACCGCAAGAAATCACAACAACAAACAAATCCGTATCAATACAAAACTTTGAGGTTTTACAGATTGCTGAGTTTGATTGCCAAATAAAAATCTTAATGTTAGTTCCGTTTTTCGCCACGCCCATTCTCTTTCCGCACAGACTCTACCAATCTTTGACACAATTAATCTTTAATCAGTTTTTGGTTGATTGGCAAAAGAAAGAAGAAGTGTCTTTTAATTCCTGATAAATAACTGGCGAACGGTAAGGTCAACGATATTATTACTTGTGTATCATTAGGCATTGTATTTACAATCAATATTTAAAAAAAATCTATCTGCAAGACGTCTCGTTTCTTACACCAAAAGCTGTGTAACTACTAAAATAACTTAACGAAACGCAGAAATGACTATGTTTTTAATAAATCGCTTTTGCCGAGAATCAAACCCGTTTTCCCTGGCGCGGCGGCGAGACACACGAACACACAAAGGTACCTACCTAATTTAACAATAAAAAACATATTATACTATCATTTTTGGTCGTCAACATTTCATCTCACTTACAATTAAACGTTTCCAAGCCATTTTGCTATTGTGCGACTTTACACGTAAACATTTCAAAATGAATGTTTCAACATATACACACATAAGTATATGTATGCGTATGTATATATCATATATACATATAGGGAAAACATTAATAGGGGTGATGACGGGGTACAGTAAACGAAATTCTATTTAGTCCGTCAGTTAGATGATCAAAAAATAATGGACACGTATTTTTTCTTTGGGCAATCAACCAAAAAAATTACAAAGTTATCGTGCGCGTCAAAGTTTGCGAGTAGGGGCTCGTGACGTCACTCTAAGTGAAAACTGTACCAAAACGTGACGTCATACGACTTTTCAAATCAAAGTATCTCTGCAATGTTTATATTATGTGAAAAAAGAAAAAATACGTGTCCAATAATACTTTTTGATAATCTACCTGATAAACGAAGAAAAAAAAATTAGTCATCATCCCTATTGTGCCGGATATAATAAAATAAAAACAGTGAACAGAATCATTTCAATGGAATGTGTATAATTTTCATTATTACAAATCAAACTTTACCTTTCTTTCCACTACAAATGGACAATTTGACAATACTGAATTCACACATCTCTTTCTGATCAAATTTAATAAAATCTTCTCAACATAAACACTTCTTAGCAGTGCTGTCTTTGACCTATTGGAGGTCCTGGGCATATTAGGATAACGGGGCCCCTATGACTTCCGTTTGGTGATTTAAAAGGAACTAGGGACTTTATATGTGATCTGAGTGGGCCCCCCCTATCGATCGCGGGGCTCTGAGCACTTGCCCAAAGTGCCCACTGGGAATGACGGGTCTGCTTCTTATTAAGAAACGAAGAATAAACTTGGATTAGTTGACTCCATGTTTTGCTTTTATTTCTTTAAGCATTTAACTGCTAGATGTTAAAATCTTAAAGAAAAATTTACTCGAAAAAAAACCCTTATAATTGCTATTTCTTCTTCCAAATGTTTAATACTTGGAAAGGTATTCATTTGACATTGTGGGTTACCTACAATGCGAAGAGATGGCGCTGCCTTGCAGCCTAAGGCTAGAGGAAATTCGACACGGCCGTCGGGGCCGCGGTAGCATAATGGTCAGTGCATTCGCCCGGTTAGCGAAGGGTGCGGGTTCGAGCCCCGAGAGGATTTCTTTCTAGTAAACTTTTCTTTAGATTTACTACTCCATGTTTTGTCTGTCCATTGAATGTTAAATGGCATTTGAATGTTATGGCCCAAACACGGCTCAACTAGTCTTATCTTATTCCTCATTTGTTAATAAAAGCGAAAAGTCTTCAATGAAATGTAATCTGGTATTGTTAACGTAACTAGAAACATCTGCCATCCCTGTCTGTCTACTTGATACAGATTAATTGAGATGTGCGATTTTTGTTTTTTTTTTACATTCAAAGAATTCGCTTATTAAAACAATTATAATTTCGATGTGTACAATCACTTTTTGAATAAGACGCCAAAATGCGTTCTGTGTCCGGTCACCATATTCCTTAAACTGTTCGTTAAACAAAAATTGCTGTGGGTTTATGAAACCATGATGCATGGAGTGAAACTTATTTTCGGGCGGGGTGTAAATGGAAAAATCCTATGGAAAAGATGAAACGGAAATGCGTAACTAGCGTCACACGACTACATATATATATATATATATTTGTGTGCGTGTGTGTGTGTGCGCAGCTCTTCCCGACGAGAATGAAAGTTGGAGGGTAACTCGGCGAAGGCTGAAACGCTACAAGCGTCACACGCGACTATATATATGTATACATATATATGAGTGATGCGTGCGCTGCTCCATACCCGTATGCCTTATGCACCGCCTAATGTTAGGTTGATTAAGAAAACAAGTTTCACTACAGATGTGTGCTCCGTGCATACTATTTTTTATTACAATTATTTATACTTAGTTTTAGTTTATGTTATCCTGTCATATACATTATTACGGTGATGTAACCAATTTTTATTTTTTGAGGAGCTCGATGGCGCAAGTAGTTAGCGCGGTTGGCTGCGATCTTTGAAGTTAAGCAACTTTCGCAGTGGTCGGTCATTGGATGGGTGACCAAGAATATACTATATCGAGCTCCTCCGTGCTTCGGAAGGCACGTTAAGCCGTTGGTCCCGGCTGCGTCTGCAGTCGTTAGCACCCACCAATCCGCACTGGGCCCGCGTGGTGGGTCATGGCCCAATCTCCCTATTCCATCCATAGGGAAGGCCTGTGCCCCAGCAGTGGGGACATTACTAGGCTGATGATGATGATGAACCAATTTTTCACTTTAATAAAAGTAATTTAATATGTACCATGAGACTTTCCACATCTCATTTTAAACTTTTATTAACACATCAATTTACAAATACATATGTATACAACAGTTATGCTGATGTTTTAACAAATCATCAATGCCATTGTATGTTTTGTGAACTTGGAAAGTGAAATGGAGCAATAAATTAAGAAGAATCTGCTTGCGAAAAGATCAATATGTATAATTCAAATACAGATACTTAAGCCGCGTTGTTTATCGATAGTAATATTTGACACTAGTTAAATCATATAGAAAAAATGGAACCTTCTTCTCTCTTCCTTACCTATTGATGAAACAACGCGGCCTTAATTACAATGTCACACTAACCAATTTTATTAACAGTGTAGTGTAAATTGAATTCATTTTGGTGAAAGAACATTGGTCTAAAAATTAACTGATAACGACTAGTTAAAATATGGAAACGGACATGGAACGCGACGTTTTCGTTAGCGTCTTCTGTAAATCAGTCATTTTATTACAATAAGAACTATTTTTGGATTTTATTGTGTACATAGCGGCTGGCAGCATTTGTATTTGCGTGCAAAATAGTGAGGTAATATTTCGGTTGAAAAAGTGAACTTTTCTGTAATGTTACGCACAAACAAGTTTGTACTTAGATCTATTTTCGGCCAATATAATATAAAATTTCCGAAAAAAACGTTCATTGTAAGACTATTCATATATTATATACATATTTTTCTATCCGAAAATTACTCGGTGAAGCCATTTTTCGTTATCGAGTTTCCTATAAAATAACTTTTTGCAATATAAAAGTTTCAGTACCAATTTTATTACAATTTAAATCACATTGTAGTACAGTTAAACACAACCAACCTATTTGACTGCCAACCACTAAGCACTCCAGTACAAAGACTAGCGACAAAGTCGCAGAGCTAATAACACACGTGCGACAAAATCGTGTCTCACTACCGCGACGTAGAACTGCGATTTTCTTGTAGATGTACGATTTTTTACAACTTCGCGACAAAATTCCAGATATGCGGCTGATGATAAGAGTTTTGGTCGTGTCGCTGGGTGTTGATGGCATGGTCTTAGAGTGCGACTAGAATCAGTTCTTAGTGGTGGGGGGTCCACTGGCTGCCCCCATACTTAGTAGCCCGGAATAACCTTTGGAGGAAAAGTAAAATTTGAAATATTTACCAAAAATATTTATGATTTTTCATTAACATATTTTAGTTTTAAAAAAAGTCTTTGTTTAAGACTCCTGCGGCCTTATTATAAATCGTAGACTAAAGTTGAACCTTGACTAAAACAGATACTGTCACTTTCATTTATCAAAAAGAAGACAAAGACAACATTAGGTTTTAACAAAGACTAACTTTATCCCGCGCTTTGGAATAAGGGGCTATACAGGGCGTTCCACGGCTACCTCACACAGAGGAATATGTGGTGTTTTTTTTTCGAAATTTCACGAGTTTGATTCCCAGTTGTAGCAGGCGATTTTAAATAAAAACTGTGAAAGCAGTTCTTATTATTATTAAAAATAAAACGATGTCTTCTTTCAGTAAAATATCCTATCTTCAATATTTAATATACTTTCCCTCCGTGTGAGGTAGCCGTGGGACGCCCTGTATAGAATGAAATATTAGCCTGAAACATAGTCATATTAACATAAATAAAACAAAACAAAATAGGCCAACTGGGTCCCTGTCTCAGCTTAATACTACAGCAACACCAAGGCTGCTGCAGCGCTTATGATTCTGGCAGGGCCAAAGGTTGATGACACATATTTTTTTTAAACAATAATAATACACCAAACGAAACAACCATACCAATTAATACATATAAAAAACTTATATAAAAATAGGCTGAATGATTTCACTATCTTTGCCTTAAAGAAAAGTGCAAAGATTTAAAAAAGAAAGACTAATCTGTGGGAGGACAGATTACAGACACTAAACACTAACTGTAGAGTCTGTGCGGAAAGAGAATGGGCGTGGCGATAAACGGAACTAACATTAAGATTTTTATTTGGCACTCAAACCCAGCAATCTGTAAAACGTCAAAGTTTTGTATTGATACGGATTTATTTGTTGTTGTTGTGATTTCTTGCAGTTTTTTGTATTTAAACATGTCTAAAAGGGGTAAAACCTTACAAATACGGTAGAAAAGCACTACAGCGCCCTCCAATCTAAATCCCATTCTCTTTCCGCGCAGACTCTATCTGTATTTAATATGAAACATGTTGAGGCTACTAAATAATTTTTCGTAATTTACCCTAGATAATATAAAGTTATGTTCGTATTATAGGAAAAGATCAACATATTACACTTAGGTCAATATTTTACATACAGATCAATATTTCTCAATTATTTAGGTCAATATAATATACAAAAAACAGAATGTTCCTTTTTAACTAAACAATATTTAACACTTACCTATGAACTTGTTGGCTAAAACTTCCCTATAGGCGGCCAATTGCCTCGGGTCCAAGTGGCCTAACCCGTACAAGGCGCTCATGTAGGCAGGGTCTGCTAGACCCGCGGATTTCTGGAGCCCTAGCAATGCTAGGCCTCCTTGTGCGGCTAACATGCTGGATAGAGAGCTGGGCTGAGTGCCTTGGCTGTCTCTGGACCCTGTGTGGGAAACAATAAATAAATATTATAATTAGGAATGGGGATTGAAAAACTCGATGGCGCAAGTGGTTAGCGGTTTCGGCTGCGATCGTTGTTGAAGTTAAGCAACTTTCGCAGTGGTCGGTCGGTCATTGGATGGGTGACCAAAAATTTCTTATCACTCGCTCCTCCGTGTTTCGTGCGTGCGTGAAAGAGACAGGACACTTCCTATTCTAGAAAAATGTTAGGTTCCTGTGGGATTTCCGACATACTAAAGTTAACACGAACTAAGTCACGGACTGCCGCTAGTATTCTACTAATGTTATTATAAGGACATGTGTTACTGTTCCATGCTAAAACAGCTGGAAAGGATTTTGATGAAATTTGGCATATATATTATATGTATATATAGGCGTATTACCTAGATTGACACAAAATATACTTTTTATCCCGGAATTATTTTTAGATCCCTGTGGCATTCTTAAAAGCTTATAATGAGTTATCTTTTTCGGTCGGTTTGAGAAATGTCATCAGCACTGTCTAATTAATCCGCGATTTCAGAAAAACCCTAGGAATTTCGCGAAAAATCATTAACATTTATATTCAAAAGAGAAATTTTCAGACAGGAATTCACTTATTCATTAATTCAAATGTTAGCAATCATAGAAAAATGTATAACTGCTATTTCTTCTTTCAAATGTTTAATACTTGTAACGGTATTCATT
The DNA here is from genome assembly GCA_902850365.2 of Chilo suppressalis. Classification (NCBI taxonomy): domain Eukaryota; kingdom Metazoa; phylum Arthropoda; class Insecta; order Lepidoptera; family Crambidae; genus Chilo; species Chilo suppressalis. The sequence continues at coordinate 14,070,387 of OU963919.1, forward strand.
TGACATGGTGGGTTACCTACAATGCGAAGAAATACTAGAGAAAATTCGACCATCAGGGCCGCGGCGGCATAATGGTCAGTGCATTCACCCGGATAGCGAAGGGTGCTGGTTCGAGTCCCGTCTGCTGCCTGGTCCGCGTGGATTTTTTTCTAGTTATATTTTCTTTAGGTTCAAACATCAAGCAGTCACATGCTTAAAAATAAAAATATTTTTTTTAAATGAAGCAGATGTTAATTTCGAATGTACACTTTGTTGTATTTTGTTTTATTTATCTGAAGCTTTCCGATTCGAGTCCGCGTGGATTTTTATCTAGTAGAATTTTCTTTAGATTTAAACATCTAGCAGTTAAATAAATAAGAAATATTATTATTATAACTCACCTGTAGAACTCGTAGGAGACACGTTCTCCCTCGCATTAATTTGATAATTGGGTACAACTATTGGATTCTTCTTGGGTCCAGAAGGTGACGGAAGCGACCTCGCTTCCTTAGGCGGCGTCGGTGTCTTGCTCGACATAAACTTGCCATTCGAGGACCTCTTCTGCGGAGCCCTATTTTTGCTAGGAGTCACTTTGGGGCTATTCACTAGAGTAATCTCCAAATTGGAACCTACGACTGCTTTTCCGTCCATCAACTTGTAGTTTTTGGTTAGATTTTGAGCGCTAGTCTTAGAAGGACTCGGCGTGGTCGGCACTCTGACAATTTCTACTGCCGGTTTCGGTGAATCGCTTTTGCATGTCAAATCTAATATGTCCTGAGGTGTTGGTGTTTGAGTGACTTGTCTAGTGGGTTTTACTGGGGTACCGTGTAATATGTGAGGGGGAGGCATGAAAGGGTCCTTAGGGTTTCCGTAGACAGTTTTCTCCGGTCCACTGGAACCGAATATGCTGGTCGCTTGAATAACTTTTGGCGGTTGGACGCCGTTGTAGTTAGGAGGGATTATGTTGTACATTTGGAATAGGGAAGCTTGCGTCATTATTTGGTGTTGCATTGCAGGGTTTATGAGCATGGGTGCGGGGGTGATTAGGGGAGGAACGGGGGATACTAGCGGGGGTAAAGGCCAGGGGGGGACGGCTGTCACTTCCAACCCTCTCTCTTTGAGAATGTCTAGCTTTTTCTTCTTGACCGATTGTGGGCTTTCCGGGTATTCGTCTAGATCGATGATTTCTGGCGTTTTAGGCTTGTAGGGAACCTGCGTGAAAGATATCACACTTATATTATAAAAGCGAAAGTTTGTTACTTCTTCACGTCTGAACGGCTGGAGCGATATTAATAAAATTGGGTATGAAGTTAGCTGACAACCTGGATAAACACATAGGCTACGGTTTACTGCGGGAAAATATCCCTAAAACCGCGGGTAACACCGCGGGGCACAGCTAGTTTCAAATATAAGACAAATATTTTATATTTCAGCATCGCTTCTGATGTAAGTTGTAAGTTAAGGTATCGGGTGTTATAGAAAGTAGAAGCGAAGCAACCAAGGTATAGTTTATAGGAAGTTAGAATTTTTACATTGACGGCCGGTGAGGGATGGAACCCATGACCTTAGTGATGGAGACATCTTAAAAACTCAGGTTCAAATGTGAAAAACAACTTTTTCTAAGCCTTTCAGGTATCGGAAGGAATGTTTTGCTTAAATTACTAAAAATTTAAAATATGGTGCTTCTACTCAGCATATGAAACATTCGGAAAAAATCAACTACACAAATAGGTTACAGGATTGAATTTAAATTCCTTCTTTTGAGTATTAACTTACAAAAAATTAAGAAATTCTCAAAGAATATAAAATGCATTGAGACTTTTCTATCCTTTACTGACATGGATTTAACATGTATAAATCTAATGCTTAACTCAATAATTTCATCGTCATCAGGCGGCGCGGGAACGGGTGTATCTCGAAAATGTTGACGGTGGTGTTTCACAAGGATCTACGTTTGGACCTCCATTATATAAATAAATAATAATAAATATTTCCAACACACACCAATTAGTCTAGCCCCAAAGTAAGCACTGTAGGCTTGTGTTATGGGATACTTGGATAACAGATAGAATACATATACTATGTATTTCTACATACTGATACATATATAAGTATAATTATATAGAAATACATTTTAAACATCCATGACTGAAGTACAAATGCTCGCATTCATCATACAAACATTCGCCCCCACCGGGACTAGAACCCGGGTCCTCTCGTACAAGCGACACCTTGAAACTCGGTGTACAAACCACTCGGTCACGGAGGTCGTCACATATATCTTCTTTAAAAATGACACGCCCATTCAAAGATATACCGAGTAACGCCCATTTTGAATAATCAAAATTCAGTAAAAGAATGGCATATTACAGGTATTTTTTATTATTTAGATTATAATAACAATTGTTGCTAAAGATCGGAACCAGATTATCCTTACCTTTTACTCATCGGGTACTGCAAGGATCTAGCCCCTATAAACCTAACGCTTAGCTCTGTGATTTCGGATGACATTCTTAATCATAGAATGCTGAACTGAATTTTCTTCTAAAATTAACGGATTGTGCAATGATTTAGCCTCAATAATATTATCGACATAAAGATCCGTACTCAAACCTGTTTTGTTGAAATAGGTGTTCCCCAAGGATCGACGCTTGGGCCTTCCTTTTCAACATACCTTCCTTGTCAATTCAGAGGCAGACCAATTAAGCTTGTTTCGCTGTTTTCATGAAACAACATCGCACTCATCGGACGGTGACATAGCTTTAGTTCCTATAAAAATTATCAAAATAAATATTTCTACACTATATTTACCTCATAATAATTTCATGGTCATCAGGCGGCGCGGGCGGTCGATATATCCCGAAGTTGTTGAAATTGGTGTTCCTCAAGGATCCACGTTCGGACCTCCATTATATATCTACTTTGAAAGACTGCCCAATTAAGTCTGTTTTGCTAATGACACAGTCTCTTACTTATTTGATGCTGCCATAGATTTCCTCCTAAATTTAACCGTTTAGCTCTATGGTCTTGGACGGATGACGCATTGGATGCTGTAAGGAAAGATCTCCTAAAACTTAGCAATTACCTCAATAATTTCATCGTCATCAGGCGGTGCCGGCGGCCTGTGTATCCCGAAGTTGTTGACAGTGGGGGGAGATCGTTTCCCCGCGCCTACACCCGCGCTGGGGACAGTCCCCGCCCCCGCCCCCGTGCTGGGGACTGTTACTGTACCCATCCCCACTCCGACGGTGACTGACGCGGGCATTGTTAGCGTCGTGGGCGCTACGAACAAATAAATAATGTCATTACCTAGAATAATTATCATTATCTGCCTACAGGGTAAGTAGGGATGATCTCCACGTCGCGACGTCATCAACGTGGCATGGTGCCGGTAAAGTTGCAAATTTACGACCAGTATGCATGTTCAGTAAATGCTTTTGACTGATGGTGAAGTGATGATCGCATTGAGGAGCTCGATGGCGCAAGTGGTTAGCGTGTTCAATTGCGATCGTTGAAGTTAAGCAACTATTGCAGTGATCGGTCATTGGATGGGTGGTGGGATTGGTGGGATGACCAAAAATTTACTATCCTGAGCTCCTCCGTGCTTCGGAAGGCACGTTAAGCCGTTGGTCCCGGCTGCATCTGCAGTCGTTAGCACCCGCCAATCCGCACTGGGCCCGCGTGGTGGGTCATGGCCCAATCTCCCTATTCCATCCATAGGAAAGGCCTGGGCTCCAGCAGTGGGGACATTAAGAGGCTGATGATGTACTCTCACATCTTATGTAAGATTATTTCCACCTTATACACCGTATTCCTGAGGTTATACACTAAATTTGGCATGTTATTCAGACTATTAAATTGATCATTTTTTACTATGGACACTTTTATGAATTCCAATTTTTTTATCATTTTTTATTTTCATACAAACTAAATGCTTAGATGTAATTTATCTATTATGAATTACTCTTTACATGAGTGGCAACGTCGCATTTGAAACCTCGGTTCACATGTCCACATAAACTTTTTGAAACTTTTCTTGACGTCAACAATGTTTTTTAAAATTTTGACTTTTGAAACTATGACTTAATGACCATTGACAAAGAGTCGATAGTTTGATATGTTTGGTTGCAAAAAGTGGTAACATCTCACAGACAGAAGACTCATTCTCACCGAAACAACACAATGAGGGCTACCGTTTTCTGCCTCACCAGATGGCGCCACTGTTGAGTGAGGTCCTAAATTGTAACTTTTAAAGTTTATTAATACGCACATGAAATCAAAGGTTACATTTAGATCGTATTTTAACACAAAAGAACCATATCCTAAACATAATAGGCCATGCCACAGTGACGCGCAGTTCCGTTTTATTTTCATTTTTCTAAGCTCAAATTTTTAATAACTGACATTCATTGCCACATAACTCATATTTGCCATAATTAATCCGAATTGTTACCAATTATTCACAACATTATTTTAATTAGAAATAAACCCGCGTAGTCAACCAACAAGCAATAACATTTGACATTTCGGAGACCTCACGCTACACTAGCGCCTCTAGCGGCGGATTCATACGCGATAGCACTCATTAAGTTGGTTAAACTTGAATTATCAATAACTTAAAAACTATGCTATTTAAACTACTACTTTCTTTGTACGATATGTTCAACGAGAGCTGTAGAAGTATTATTCAAAGTTTATGTATATCCCCAGGAACACGGTGTATAGCGTCCCATAATATGTGAGTTGTGAAGTGTAACGAAACATGATACCTATCTCTTATCTATTAGACAAGTCCGTCCGTCCGTCTGTGGTGCTGTTTCAGCGGCCAAACCGTAAGAGATAGATAAAGAGAATATTTCAGTTATAAGTTAAGAATAGTCTGATAAGACTACAAACCGGATTTGAGTAACTAAGCACTTCCGGTTTTCGAGAAATCACGAATTTCAAACGAAACCACACAAAATCTCCGAAGTTCTCAATTAATTAAATACACTTTTTTTTTCTTTTTTTTTTTTTTTTTTTGTGAACATTTGGTTCACTGGTTTGCTAGTTATTAAATAATTTCTTACGTGTGCTGGCTGCGGGGTTGGAGGTTCGATTCCCGGGCTTGACGCGCACCGCCCGCAGCGAGCTCCTGCCCACCGGACGACTGCTCTTCTACAACAGACACAAATAAAACTATTTTATTTTTGAAGTTATACTTCTTTAGCCGCGTTATGAAAAAAATATGAGAGTGAAATTTTAAGATGCGCGCGCAACACTGTAACAGAAAAGTAACACCATGAAGTCGGCCGCTAAACCGCACATTACTCGTAAGTCTCGAAAAAAAGCTTCCAACAAAATAGTAATAGGATCTCTTAGTCGCACATGTTGGGACGCTCGTCGCCTCTGATCACTGTGATCACTGTTTTCATATTTATAATATTTATCCACATGTTTCTAGTTTCTATATTCTTAACACGTGTTATAATGTTATACAAATGCGAAATTTATATGTGCTAATAAATTTTATTCAGTAGTGATTTAAATTCAATATTTTGATTATTTAATAAATTTTTCAAATTAAAACTGAACTTTATTGACTGCGTTGACTATCCTTTTCCAATCCTTTTATTATCTTATTGTAATTAATTATCTGCATGCAATTAAAAACTATTTTTTAATAATTCCAAAAAGAAGTATAACTTCTCACGCGCGTACTTAAGTACACGCACCCATATTTTTTTAGATTTATAAGAGACAAATGCTTATTCGGACAAAAAACGGGATTTTAATTTTTCACTAAATCAAATAAAAAATCTTATTTTACGTTATATTTTTGAAGTGAAGACTTCTTTAGCGGCGTTGTACACTTTTTTTGTATGGGTAAAAAATGTTAAACTCGCGTCAGGTTAAACACGTGGGCTGATCGCATCATGACACACAACAAAATTGGAAAGGTTATTGACTTTCAATATATTGGACGAATAAATAGTATCTATATTATCTATTTAACTATATTATCATAGTAATATTTTATTTAACCGTATTATAATAATAAGTCTCTATCTAGGACGTCCACGTGGCAGCTTTATTGCGAAGAAAATGCATTTTTTTTACAATAGATGTCGCTAGGTGCGCTTAAACGTGATTCATGTAAGTTGATTTTTCTGAGAGATAAACTTTTTTAATGTAATATAAATTGTCATGTGTGTGACGATAGCGCAATAAATAAATATTGTATTCTGCCACATACATGATAGTACTTTAATACTGATAATTAAAGCAATTCGTGCAAAATTATTCCCTAACCATTCCAAAATATCAAAAATGCACAACGTCAATATTCAAGTTTTCACTTCTGCCGGCACTCCCGGAGTGCAAACCGTCGTTTTTATTATTTTTTAAGCATTTAACTGCTAGATGTGTAAATCTAAAGAAAAGTTTACTAGAAAAAATATTAATGCGGACCAGGCAGTAGACGGGACTCGAACCAGCACCCTCCACAATGTCAAAGCTACAACGCAAAGAGATGGCGCTGCCTTGCAGCCTAAGAAATGCTAGAGAAAATTGGACACGGCCGTCAGGGCCGCGGCAGCATAATGGTCAGTGCATCCGCCCGGATAACGAAGAGTGCGGTTTCGAGTCCTGTCTGCTGATTAGCCCGCGTGGAATTTTTTCTAGTAAACTTTTCTTTAGATTTACTCCATAGTTTTGTTTTCTACAATTCACCAAAAAGTTGCATACAAATTTTATAAATATCTAAAAAGTAAAATTGAACAATCTATAATAATAATCTCTTATCTAATAGACAAGTCCGTCCGTCCGTCCGTGGTGCTGTTTCAGCGGCCAAACCGTAAGAGATAGATATAGAGAATGTTTAAGTTATAAGTTAAGAATAGTCTGATAAGACTACAAACCGGATGTGAGTAACGTAGCACTTCCGGTTTTCGAGAAATCACGTGATTTCTATTTCAAACGAAACCACACAAAATCCCCCAAGTTCTCAATTAATCAAATACTTTTTTTTTTTGTGAACATTTGGTTCACTGGTTTGCTAGTCTATGATAATAATATAATGTTATTAAATAACGAACCTGGTCTTGACTAGTGTCATGGCCATTGTATTTATCCCCTAAGGCAGAGAGAGTGGCTAGGGGCGAACTGGTACTGAAGTCTTGCTGTGGAGGCTGCGACTTCACCAAGTCACCAAGGATGAAGCAGGAATCTGTGGTGCCTGGATAAAAAAAACATGAAACTTATGAAAATTAAACGAAATTTTAAGTATTTTATATGATTTTTTTTTATTAAGTGAAACTTCTTTTTGGACGGGGTGTAAATGAAAAAATCCTATGGAAAAGATGAAACGGAAATGCGACACGAGCGTCACACGACTATCTTTATATATATATATGTGTGTATGTACATGTGTGAGTGATGCGTGCGCTGCCCCATTCCCGTATGCCTTATGCACCGCCTAATGTTAGGTTATTTCAGAAAACAAGTTTCACTTCAGATGTGTGCTTTCGACTAGAGACTTAAGACTAGGCTGTATGGGCATTGTTCCCTTTGCCTTCCCTAAAAATGGTGAAACTTTAAAAAAAAAAGATGAAGATTTGTGTTTATGTATACCATACTAGAATACATAAAAAAAAGCGCCTCTACTCATGTCCTACCTCTACCTGTTTTATCGCTGCCCTATCTTAAATACAACTCTGGCTACTATCTAAATAGGTTTCCAAAGAGAAATAAACCACTCACCTAATTTCTGCGTCACCTCATTCACTTTAACACTAATATCACTCAGTCTTTTATCACCATCGACACTATTCACTCTACTATTGTCTTTGACTATGTGTTGTTTCACTATCACATCACTTTTTTCATCGTACTCTGTCTTCGCTGGCTCAATCAGTTTCTCGACTGGTTTCACCGTAATCTTGAGAGCATTCTTGTCCGGTGAAGGTTTCTCCTCCTTTGGTAGCGACTCCAAGAATTCCCTGTTCAACTCCTCAGCCGGTTTGGAGACTAGGTTGAGTTCTTCCTTGCACTCAGTGAATTCTTTCTCCGTATACTCCGTCTGTAAAGAAGAATTAACAATAAATAATGTTATATATTTAATGATTTAACTGCTAGATGTTTAAATCTAAATTTCACGCGGACCAGGCATCAGACTGGACTCGAACCCGGACCCTTCGCTGCAAACAAAAACAAAAAGAGTAAACTTAAAAACAAAAAGAGACAAAAGATGTATTTCTAATTTTCACCATCCGCGCGTGGCGCCATTTGAAAATGCGCACCATTTTCTTATTAGAAAAAGTTGGCTTTATTACCTAAATTAAATATAGATTCTGTTTTTTCACAAATGTGTTGAAAAACGTTGTACAACATTCGTGTGGAATTGATATTTACAAACTCGTGACTCGTGACATTTCTAAATGGCGCCACATGCAAGTGGTGAAAATTAGAACTGATAGAAATATTATTTATTCCATTCATTCCATTAAAAATATAAATTGACTGTATGAGGTAAAAGGCATAAGCCTTACATAGTGTCAAGTTTTTTAAGAATAGCTGTCTCTGGCTGTCAAAACGTTCTGTCACTTCCTTAGCAATGAATTCGTAACTCATATAATGTGATTATTCTATTCTTTTAATTTAATAATAATCTCATAAAATGTAAAGCATTTTCGTATTTATTCTGAAAATAAATTGTCGTAAAATGTCATAGCGCGTTTGTTTTTTTATCAACGGTCTGCACACTAGCCCGTTCACGAACTTTCATTGCCAGCTCGCCATACCAATGTCATTAAGAACTACATCTTTCGTCTCTTTTTAAAAGAAATTAAAAGCATTTCCAAACCGCAAAGGATAGCGTGCGGTAAAACGTTTTACCGCACGCTCCGTCGTATAACTCCTAAGTTTTTAACTTTCGAACGATGTACTACAACCTCCGTAAATGCATTATTTTAGCAAATGTGTTGCGAATAACCTTTTTTTTTTCAAAAAATTATAATCACCTGTTTTTCTTTGGGCGGTCCGGTTTCTCTATGCGGCGAGTCTCTGAGCTCTATGGTGACCACAGTCCTGGGCTCCTCCAACCTTCCGTTGGGCAGACGGGACCCATTTCGTGACTCATGTTTCTCGTACGGCAGGAGGTATCTGATGAAAGAATGAAATGAAATGGAATTATATTTTTGAAGTTAAAACTTCTTTAGCGGCGTTGTACACTTTTTTTTGTGTGGGTACAAAATTTTATACTCGCGTCAGGTGAAACACGTGGGCTGATCGCGTTATGACACACAATAAAATCGGAATGGTTGTTGACTTTCATTATATTGGACAAAATAAGTTTCTGACTGAGTTTCTACGTCCACGCGGCAGCTTTATTGCGAAGAAAATACATTTTTTCTACAATAGATGTCGCTAGGTGCGCTTAAATGTGATTCATGTAAGTTGATTTCTTTACAATAGATGTCGCTAACTGCGCCTAAACGTCATTCATGTAAGTTGACTTTTCTGAGAGATAAACTTTTTAATGTAATATAAATTGTCATGTTTGTGTACGACAGCGCAATAAATAAATATTGTATTCTACCACATACATGATAGTACTTTTATACTAATAATTAAAGCAATTAATGGAAAATTATTCCCTAACCATTCCAAAATATCAAAAACGCACAACGTTAATATTCAAGTTTTCACTTCTGCCGGTACTACCGGAGTTCAACCCGTCGTTTTTTTTTTCAAATCGACTTTTTGAAATATGGACATCTACTTTACCCCCATATAATCATCGGATGTGAAATTCGGAAGCTAACACTCCATGTATACAATGCCCGTCAAGCATCAGTCGGGCCGCGGCCTCGAGCTACCTTCAACCAGCTCGGAAGAAGATCTTCCCTTTTGGCCTTCCACCATAAATATTTCAAAAATATTATTAAGCACTATCGTGAGGCTAGAGCGCGCCACAGCCGGCGCCGGCACACGGTCTCGGACCCGCCCCTCACGTGTCTGTGTGAGACTGCCTCACCTCTCATAGTGGTTCCTGGCTCGAGTGGGCTGTGAGGCTAGAGCGCGCCACAGCCGGCGCCGGCACACGGTCTCGGACCCGCCCCTCACGTGTCTGTGTGAGACTGCCTCACCTCTCATAGTGGTTCCCTGGCTCGAGTGGGCTGTGAGGCTAGAGCGCCGCCACAGCCGGCGCCGGGCACACGGTCTCGGACCCGCCCCTCACGTGTCTGTGTGAGACTGCCTCACCTCTCATAGTGGTTCCTGGCTCGAGTGGGCTGTGAGGCTAGAGCGCGCCACAGCCGGCGCCGGCACACGTCTCCGGACCCGCCCCTCACGTGTCTGTGTGAGACTGCCTCACCTCTCATAGGTGGTTCCTGGCTCTCATGGGCTGTGAGACTAGAGCGCGCCACAGCCGCGCCGGCACACGGTCTCGGACCCGCCCCTCACGTGTCCTGTGTGAGACTGCCTCACCTCTCATAGTGGTTCCTGGCTCTCATGGGCTGTGAGTCTAGAGCGCGCCACAGCCGGCGCCGGCACACGGTCTCGACTCCGCCCCTCACGTGTCTGTGTGAGACTGCCTCACCTCTCATAGTGGTTCCTGGCTCTCATGGGCTGTGAGACTAGAGCGCGCCACAGCCGGCGCCGGCACACGGTCTCGGACCCGCCCCTCACGTGGCTGTGTGAGACTGCCTCACCTCTCATAGTGAGACTGCCTCACCTCTCATAGTGGTTCCTGGCTCTCATGGGCTGTGAGACTAGAGCGCGCCACAGCCGGCGCCGGCACACGGTCTCGGACCCGCCCCTCACGTGTCTGTGTGAGACTGCCTCACCTCTCATAGTGGTTCCTGGCTCTCAGTGGGCTGTGAGGCTAGAGCGCGCCACAGCCGGCGCCGGCACACGGTCTCGGACCCGCCCCTCACGTGTCTGTGTGAGACTGCCTCACCTCTCATAGTGGTTCCTGGCTCGAGTGGGCTGTGAGGCTAGAGCGCGCCACAGCCGGCGCCGGCACACGGTCTCGGACCCGCCCCTCACGTGTCTGTGTGAGACTGCCTCACCTCTCATAGTGGTTCCTGGCTCTCATGGGCTGTGAGGCTAGAGCGCGCCACAGCCGGCGCCGGCACACGGTCTCGGACCCGCCCCTCACGTGTCTGTGTGAGACTGCCTCACCTCTCATAGTGGTTCCTGGCTCGATGGGCTGTGAGGCTAGAGCGCGCCACAGCCGGCGCCGGCACACGGTCTCGGACCCGCCCCTCACGTGTCTGTGTGAGACTGCCTCACCTCTCATAGTGGTTCCTGGCTCGAGTGGGCTGTGAGGCTAGAGCGCGCCACAGCCGGCGCCGGCACACGGTCTCGGACCCGCCCCTCACGTGTCTGTGTGAGACTGCCTCACCTCTCATAGTGGTTCCTGGCTCTCATGGGCTGTGAGGACTAGAGCGCGCCACAGCCGGCGCCGGCACACGGTCTCGGACCCGCCCCTCACGTGTCTGTGTGAGACTGCCTCACCTCTCATAGTGGTTCCTGGCTCTCATGGGCTGTGAGACTAGAGCGCGCCACAGCCGGCGCCGGCACACGGTCTCGGACCCGCCCCTCACGTGTCTGTGTGAGACTGCCTCACCTCTCATAGTGGTTCCTGGCTCGAGTGGGCTGTGAGGCTAGAGCGCGCCACAGCCGGCGCCGGCACACGGTCTCGGACCCGCCCCTCACGTGTCTGTGTGAGACTGCCTCACCTCTCATAGTGGTTCCTGGCTTCATGGGCTGTGAGACTAGAGCGCGCCACAGCCGGCGCCGGCACACGGTTCTCGGACCCGCCCCTCACGTGTCCTGTGTGAGGACTGCCTCACCTTCTCCATAGTGGTTCCTGGCTCGAGTGTGGCTGTGAGGCTAGAGCGCGCCACAGGCCGCGCCGGCACACGGTCTCGAGACCCGCCCCTCACGTGTGCCTGTGGTGAGGGACTTGCCTCACACTCCGTCCAGTAGTGGTTCCTGGCTCTCGAGTGGGGCTGTGAGGCTAGAGCGCGCACAGCCGGCGACGGCACACGGTCTCGGACCCGAGCCCCTCACGTGTCTGTGTGAGACTGCCTCACCACCTCTCATAGAGGTTTTTCCTGGCTCGAGTGGGCTGTGAGGCTAGAGCGCGCCACAGCCAGGCGCCGTGCACACGGATCTCGGACCCGCCCCTCTGTGTGAGACTGCCTCACCTCTCATAGTGGTTCCTGGCTCGAGTGGGCTGTGAGGCTAGAGCGCGCCACAGCCGGCGCCGGCACACGGTCTCGGACCCGCCCCTCACGTGTCTGTGTGAGACTGCCTCACCTCTCATAGTGGTTCCTGGCTCTCATGGGCTGTGAGGCTAGAGCGCGCCACAGCCGGCGCCGGCACACGGTCTCGGACCCGCCCCTCACGTGTCTGTGTGAGACTGCCTCACCTCTCATAGTGGTTCCTGGCTCTCAGTGGGCTGTGAGGCTAGAGCGCGCCACAGCCGGCGCCGGCACACGGTCTCGGACCCGCCCCTCACGTGTCTGTGTGAGACTGCCTCACCTCTCATAGTGGTTCCTGGCTCGAGTGGGCTGTGAGGCTAGAGCGCGCCACAGCCGGCGCCGGCACACGGTCTCGGACCCGCCCCTCACGTGTCTGTGTGAGACTGCCTCACCTCTCATAGTGGTTCCTGGCTCTCATGGGCTGTGAGGCTAGAGCGCGCCACAGCCGGCGCCGGCACACGGTCTCGGACCCGCCCCTCACGTGTCTGTGTGAGACTGCCTCACCTCTCATAGTGGTTCCTGGCTCGAGTGGGCTGTGAGGCTAGAGCGCGCCACAGCCGGCGCCGGCACACGGTCTCGGACCCGCCCCTCACGTGTCTGTGTGAGACTGCCTCACCTCTCATAGTGGTTCCTGGCTCGAGTGGGCTGTGAGGCTAGAGCGCGCCACAGCCGGCGCCGGCACACGGTCTCGGACCCGCCCCTCACGTGTCTGTGTGAGACTGCCTCACCTCTCATAGTGGTTCCTGGCTCTCATGGGCTGTGAGGCTAGAGCGCGCCACAGCCGGCGCCGGCACACGGTCTCGGACCCGCCCCTCACGTGTCTGTGTGAGACTGCCTCACCTCTCATAGTGGTTCCTGGCTCTCATGGGCTGTGAGGCTAGAGCGCGCCACAGCCGGCGCCGGCACACGGTCTCGGACCCGCCCCTCACGTGTCTGTGTGAGACTGCCTCACCTCTCATAGTGGTTCCTGGCTCGAGTGGGCTGTGAGGCTAGAGCGCGCCACAGCCGGCGCCGGCACACGGTCTCGGACCCGCCCCTCACGTGTCTGTGTGAGACTGCCTCACCTCTCATAGTGGTTCCTGGCTCGAGTGGGCTGTGAGGCTAGAGCGCGCCACAGCCGGCGCCGGCACACGGTCTCGGACCCGCCCCTCACGTGTCTGTGTGAGACTGCCTCACCTCTCATAGTGGTTCCTGGCTCTAGTGGGCTGTGAGGCTAGAGCGCGCCACAGCCGGCGCCGGCACACGGTCTCGGACCCGCCCCTCACGTGTCTGTGTGAGACTGCCTCACCTCTCATAGTGGTTCCTGGCTCGAGTGGGCTGTGAGGCTAGAGCGCGCCACAGCCGGCGCCGGCACACGGTCTCGGACCCGCCCCTCACGTGTCTGTGTGAGACTGCCTCACCTCTCATAGTGGTTCCTGGCTCGAGTGGGCTGTGAGGCTAGAGCGCGCCACAGCCGGCGCCGGCACACGGTCTCGGACCCGCCCCTCACGTGTCTGTGTGAGACTGCCTCACCTCTCATAGTGGTTCCTGGCTCTCATGGGCTGTGAGACTAGAGCGCGCCACAGCCGGCGCCGGCACACGGTCTCGGACCCGCCCCTCACGTGTCTGTGTGAGACTGCCTCACCTCTCATAGTGGTTCCTGGCTCTCATGGGCTGTGAGGCTAGAGCGCGCCACAGCCGGCGCCGGCACACGGTCTCGGACCCGCCCCTCACGTGTCTGTGTGAGACTGCCTCACCTCTCATAGTGGTTCCTGGCTCTCATGGGCTGTGAGGCTAGAGCGCGCCACAGCCGGCGCCGGCACACGGTCTCGGACCCGCCCCTCACGTGTCTGTGTGAGACTGCCTCACCTCTCATAGTGGTTCCTGGCTCGAGTGGGCTGTGAGGCTAGAGCGCGCCACAGCCGGCGCCGGCACACGGTCTCGGACCCGCCCCTCACGTGTCTGTGTGAGACTGCCTCACCTCTCATAGTGGTTCCTGGCTCTCATGGGCTGTGAGGCTAGAGCGCGCCACAGCCGGCGCCGGCACACGGTCTCGGACCCGCCCCTCACGTGTCTGTGTGAGACTGCCTCACCTCTCATAGTGGTTCCTGGCTCGAGTGGGCTGTGAGGCTAGAGCGCGCCACAGCCGGCGCCGGCACACGGTCTCGGACCCGCCCCTCACGTGTCTGTGTGAGACTGCCTCACCTCTCATAGTGGTTCCTGGCTCGAGTGGGCTGTGAGGCTAGAGCGCGCCACAGCCGGCGCCGGCACACGGTCTCGGACCCGCCCCTCACGTGTCTGTGTGAGACTGCCTCACCTCTCATAGTGGTTCCTGGCTCTCATGGGCTGTGAGGCTAGAGCGCGCCACAGCCGGCGCCGGCACACGGTCTCGGACCCGCCCCTCACGTGTCTGTGTGAGACTGCCTCACCTCTCATAGTGGTTCCTGGCTCTCATGGGCTGTGAGGCTAGAGCGCGCCACAGCCGGCGCCGGCACACGGTCTCGGACCCGCCCCTCACGTGTCTGTGTGAGACTGCCTCACCTCTCATAGTGGTTCCTGGCTCGAGTGGGCTGTGAGGCTAGAGCGCGCCACAGCCGGCGCCGGCACACGGTCTCGGACCCGCCCCTCACGTGTCTGTGTGAGACTGCCTCACCTCTCATAGTGGTTCCTGGCTCTCATGGGCTGTGAGGCTAGAGCGCGCCACAGCCGGCGCCGGCACACGGTCTCGGACCCGCCCCTCACGTGTCTGTGTGAGACTGCCTCACCTCTCATAGTGGTTCCTGGCTCGAGTGGGCTGTGAGGCTAGAGCGCGCCACAGCCGGCGCCGGCACACGGTCTCGGACCCGCCCCTCACGTGTCTGTGTGAGACTGCCTCACCTCTCATAGTGGTTCCTGGCTCGAGTGGGCTGTGAGGCTAGAGCGCGCCACAGCCGGCGCCGGCACACGGTCTCGGACCCGCCCCTCACGTGTCTGTGTGAGACTGCCTCACCTCTCATAGTGGTTCCTGGCTCTCATGGGCTGTGAGGCTAGAGCGCGCCACAGCCGGCGCCGGCACACGGTCTCGGACCCGCCCCTCACGTGTCTGTGTGAGACTGCCTCACCTCTCATAGTGGTTCCTGGCTCTCATGGGCTGTGAGGCTAGAGCGCGCCACAGCCGGCGCCGGCACACGGTCTCGGACCCGCCCCTCACGTGTCTGTGTGAGACTGCCTCACCTCTCATAGTGGTTCCTGGCTCGCGTGGGCTGTGAGGCTAGAGCGCGCCACAGCCGGCGCCGGCACCCGGTCTCGGACCCGCCCCTCACGTGTCTGTGTGAGACTGCCTCACCTCTCATAGTGGTTCCTGGCTCTCATGGGCTGTGAGGCTAGAGCGCGCCACAGCCGGCGCCGGCACACGGTCTCGGACCCGCCCCTCACGTGTCTGTGTGAGACTGCCTCACCTCTCATAGTGGTTCCTGGCTCGAGTGGGCTGTGAGGCTAGAGCGCGCCACAGCCGGCGCCGGCACACGGTCTCGGACCCGCCCCTCACGTGTCTGTGTGAGACTGCCTCACCTCTCATAGTGGTTCCTGGCTCGAGTGGGCTGTGAGGCTAGAGCGCGCCACAGCCGGCGCCGGCACACGGTCTCGGACCCGCCCCTCACGTGTCTGTGTGAGACTGCCTCACCTCTCATAGTGGTTCCTGGCTCGAGTGGGCTGTGAGGCTAGAGCGCGCCACAGCCGGCGCCGGCACACGGTCTCGGACCCGCCCCTCACGTGTCTGTGTGAGACTGCCTCACCTCTCATAGTGGTTCCTGGCTCTCATGGGCTGTGAGACTAGAGCGCGCCACAGCCGGCGCCGGCACACGGTCTCGGACCCGCCCCTCACGTGTCTGTGTGAGACTGCCTCACCTCTCATAGTGGTTCCTGGCTCTCATGGGCTGTGAGGCTAGAGCGCGCCACAGCCGGCGCCGGCACACGGTCTCGGACCCGCCCCTCACGTGTCTGTGTGAGACTGCCTCACCTCTCATAGTGGTTCCTGGCTCTCATGGGCTGTGAGACTAGAGCGCGCCACAGCCGGCGCCGGCACACGGTCTCGGACCCGCCCCTCACGTGTCTGTGTGAGACTGCCTCACCTCTCATAGTGGTTCCTGGCTCGAGTGGGCTGTGAGGCTAGAGCGCGCCACAGCCGGCGCCGGCACACGGTCTCGGACCCGCCCCTCACGTGTCTGTGTGAGACTGCCTCACCTCTCATAGTGGTTCCTGGCTCGAGTGGGCTGTGAGGCTAGAGCGCGCCACAGCCGGCGCCGGCACACGGTCTCGGACCCGCCCCTCACGTGTCTGTGTGAGACTGCCTCACCTCTCATAGTGGTTCCTGGCTCGAGTGGGCTGTGAGACTAGAGCGCGCCACAGCCGGCGCCGGCACACGGTCTCGGACCCGCCCCTCACGTGTCTGTGTGAGACTGCCTCACCTCTCATAGTGGTTCCTGGCTCGAGTGGGCTGTGAGGCTAGAGCGCGCCACAGCCGGCGCCGGCACACGGTCTCGGACCCGCCCCTCACGTGTCTGTGTGAGACTGCCTCACCTCTCATAGTGGTTCCTGGCTCGAGTGGGCTGTGAGACTAGAGCGCGCCACAGCCGGCGCCGGCACACGGTCTCGGACCCGCCCCTCACGTGTCTGTGTGAGACTGCCTCACCTCTCATAGTGGTTCCTGGCTCTCATGGGCTGTGAGGCTAGAGCGCGCCACAGCCGGCGCCGGCACACGGTCTCGGACCCGCCCCTCACGTGTCTGTGTGAGACTGCCTCACCTCTCATAGTGGTTCCTGGCTCTCATGGGCTGTGAGACTAGAGCGCGCCACAGCCGGCGCCGGCACACGGTCTCGGACCCGCCCCTCACGTGTCTGTGTGAGACTGCCTCACCTCTCATAGTGGTTCCTGGCTCTCATGGGCTGTGAGGCTAGAGCGCGCCACAGCCGGCGCCGGCACACGGTCTCGGACCCGCCCCTCACGTGTCTGTGTGAGACTGCCTCACCTCTCATAGTGGTTCCTGGCTCGAGTGGGCTGTGAGGCTAGAGCGCGCCACAGCCGGCGCCGGCACACGGTCTCGGACCCGCCCCTCACGTGTCTGTGTGAGACTGCCTCACCTCTCATAGTGGTTCCTGGCTCTCATGGGCTGTGAGGCTAGAGCGCGCCACAGCCGGCGCCGGCACACGGTCTCGGACCCGCCCCTCACGTGTCTGTGTGAGACTGCCTCACCTCTCATAGTGGTTCCTGGCTCGAGTGGGCTGTGAGGCTAGAGCGCGCCACAGCCGGCGCCGGCACACGGTCTCGGACCCGCCCCTCACGTGTCTGTGTGAGACTGCCTCACCTCTCATAGTGGTTCCTGGCTCGAGTGGGCTGTGAGGCTAGAGCGCGCCACAGCCGGCGCCGGCACACGGTCTCGGACCCGCCCCTCACGTGTCTGTGTGAGACTGCCTCACCTCTCATAGTGGTTCCTGGCTCGAGTGGGCTGTGAGACTAGAGCGCGCCACAGCCGGCGCCGGCACACGGTCTCGGACCCGCCCCTCACGTGTCTGTGTGAGACTGCCTCACCTCTCATAGTGGTTCCTGGCTCGAGTGGGCTGTGAGGCTAGAGCGCGCCACAGCCGGCGCCGGCACACGGTCTCGGACCCGCCCCTCACGTGTCTGTGTGAGACTGCCTCACCTCTCATAGTGGTTCCTGGCTCTCATGGGCTGTGAGGCTAGAGCGCGCCACAGCCGGCGCCGGCACACGGTCTCGGACCCGCCCCTCACGTGTCTGTGTGAGACTGCCTCACCTCTCATAGTGGTTCCTGGCTCGAGTGGGCTGTGAGGCTAGAGCGCGCCACAGCCGGCGCCGGCACACGGTCTCGGACCCGCCCCTCACGTGTCTGTGTGAGACTGCCTCACCTCTCATAGTGGTTCCTGGCTCTCATGGGCTGTGAGGCTAGAGCGCGCCACAGCCGGCGCCGGCACACGGTCTCGGACCCGCCCCTCACGTGTCTGTGTGAGACTGCCTCACCTCTCATAGTGGTTCCTGGCTCTCATGGGCTGTGAGGCTAGAGCGCGCCACAGCCGGCGCCGGCACACGGTCTCGGACCCGCCCCTCACGTGTCTGTGTGAGACTGCCTCACCTCTCATAGTGGTTCCTGGCTCTCATGGGCTGTGAGGCTAGAGCGCGCCACAGCCGGCGCCGGCACACGGTCTCGGACCCGCCCCTCACGTGTCTGTGTGAGACTGCCTCACCTCTCATAGTGGTTCCTGGCTCGAGTGGGCTGTGAGGCTAGAGCGCGCCACAGCCGGCGCCGGCACACGGTCTCGTAACCGCCGCGGGAAACCACTCGCGCGTATAGCGAACGAAGAGATACTACAAAAACAAACAAACATATCGATGAAAGAAAAGCAACTTCAAAGTAGATACAAGCGGACAGTGTCTATAAAGATACCTAGGGGCTAATCTCCTAATCAAAATTAAAAATTCAATATCGTTTATTCAGTCTAAACTGTTACGAGCACTTGTGAATGTCGAAAAGCTACGCCATCGGTTCGCAAATCTACGGCGAGAGATCTTGTACTGAGAAGAACCGGCAAGAAACTCAGCAAGGGCTGCTTTTTTCTCCCTGTTTTATTTCATACAGTGTCGTCCAATTGAAAGTTGACATCAAACTTGCAAACATGTGTTGAGGTCAACTTCCATCACATAATGTCAAATATGTAACAATAGACAATCAACGAATTTACTAACAATAAGAGCAAAAATAAGTCCCAATCGCTGGTGGAGACCTCTCGTTGCCAAGCATGGTTAGAGCCATGCTTGGTAGCGAGCGGGCCTGGAAGGCCGCCGCCTCCTTCGGTGATGACGCAGAAGGAGGCCGTGGAGCGGGAGCGGGAGAAGGACGCTCTAGCCGCTCCCCTCCGACGTAGACGGGAGGGCCGAAGAAGGCAGGCAGCCGTGACTGCCGGTCTTCGTCGGTCCTAAGGTGGTCTGGGCGCGGCCTGGCCGCCGCGTGCCCTAGATGCCATTCGGCATAGGCCACACCGTCTGAGGATTGCCTAGTACCCTAGCGCAATCCCCCAGAGGCGTGCCGGCCCGGGGATGTCCCAGTAAAGTGGCGCCCACAAAGGTGCGCCGATCCTGAGACGCTGGGAGCGTCTCAGGAGGGTCTAAGGGCGTAGGAGGATACTGGTGGTTTTTAGTGGGTAGGACCGGCGCTGTTCCACGTCGGGCGTCCCACAGACTAGCCAGCGCGAGGATTTTCCATCGTCAAAAAAAAGGGGGCTAATCTCCTAACGGGATCGCTACGGTTATTGCCATCGCTTACGATTTCTTTTTGTTATTTCTGTCCGCCGAAGGTTTTCAAATACTTCACGCCCAATTTGTTATTATCAATACAAAAGAAAAAATAAGAGCGCGAGGCATTTGAAAACATAAGGCGTTTCAAATAACAAAATGAACTCGTAAACGCTAGCGATAGCCATAGCAATACTGATAGGCAAATTAGCCTCCTAGAATACGAAGGTTAGTATGCTGTTTTGTTTTATAGATAGGTCCGACAAATGACTCCACCCGACCTGATGTTAAGTGAAGGTGAAGTCCAGACGCGAAGATAGCTGATACAGCAGTTCTACCTGCCACACCAGCCATCCTCACCCTGCCGGCCTGCATGTTGCTTCTTCACGCCTCTTTTAAAGGATCCCAGGTTGTAAGAGGGAGGGAACACGTGAGCGGGCAGAGCATTCCATTTACGTATAGTGCGACAAAGAAACGAGTCACCAAATTTCTTTGTACGCGTTGGAATTGTGGCCACAGTTAGACGGTGACAACGTAGGCCAGCGCGCGTGGTCCTCGGAAGGAAAGGGGAAGGTGGGATAAGAGAGAATAACTCCTCAGAACACTCGCCGTGGTACAGACGATAGAACGCGCTTAGTGACGCCACGTCACGGCGTAATTGAAGAGGTTCAAGGTATTTAGTCACCTCCTCATCGCCTATGATGCGGATCGCGCGCCGCTGTAACCTATCCAAAGCATTCTTTGGATTCAGGTCTGAGCGAACTTCCATACCGAGCATGGAAATGTTGCTCTGTAGCGGAAGTGTTGTGCCCTGAAGAGAGGGAAGGGGAAGGAATGGCGATGTTTTTGCCGTGAAAGCGCAAGCCTGAGTTTTCTTGGCATTGAACTCAACCAAGTTCCTGGTACCCCATTCGGAAATGTGGTCCAAAGCCTGATTGAGTTCAATGACAAGATTCTCCCGTTTCTCCTTGGTTACCGCCTGCCCAGCCGCTGCTTGCTGAGATACCCCGCATGCACTGAACTATCGTCTGCATAGCAATGAATGTTCCCAAGAGGAATTAAGTCATTGATATGCAGCAGAAAGAGAGTGGGGGATAGCCCTGGGGAACGCCGGCATTCACTGACATGAACCGCGAACTGCTACCATCCGTAAGGACACGAATTCTACGCTCATGCAGGAAGTCAGCTACCCAAGAACAGAACTGGGCTGGCAGACCGTATGCCGGAAGCTTGGAGAGAAGGCTTTTGTGCCAGACCCTGTCGAACGCCTTGGCAATGTCAAGGCTGATAGCCAACGACTCGCCACACTTGTCGATAGCCTCACCCCAGATATGAGTTAAGTACGCTAGAAGATCACCCGTCGATCATTTCGGTGTAAAACCATATTGACGATCATTAATCAGGGAGTGATCCCCTAGGTAGCTGGTCAGATGGTTATTATTATGTATTATTAAATTCTTCTAGCCATTCTTAAGCTGCAAGGCAGCGCCATCTCTTCGCATTGTAGGTAACCCACAATGTCAAATGAATACTTTTACAAGTATTAAACATTTGAAAGAAGAAATAGCAATTATAGTTACAATTTTTATTAATTTTAAAGCATGTAACTGCTTGATGTTTTTTCGACGCGGTCCATGAGGGCCGCGGTAGCATAATTGGTCAGTGCATCGCCCGGATTGCGAAGGGTGCGGGTTCGAGTCCCGTCTGCTGCCTGGTCCGCGTGGAATTTTTTCTAGTTATATTTTCTTTAGATTTAAACATCAAGCAGTTACATGCTTTAAAATTAATAAAAATTGTAACAAATTTATATTCTTAAATATGTATAAAGTCTATTTATTTCCTATAACAGTAGTAATAAATTATTTTTAGTTTAATTTTTATAGCACTTTCTGTTTCCCGCTAAGTTGTGAATCTCCGACACCAGCTAGGTTGGCTGGAAGAGATCTCTTTTAGAGATAAGCCCACCTTTGCTTACTATGTATTTGACTATATGTTTTAACTATATGATGCAATAAAGAGTATAATAATATAAATTTACAGATATATGTGTATACATATATGACTCACAATCTTTTAGCGGCGTCGGTTCGTCACTCTCCTTATGGAAATGCCTCAGCCGGGAGAGGAACGCGCGATCTTCCGCGGTGTCTCTGTGGTCTTCGTCCCCGGAATGTTTCTCGCCACCGTTCCTTAAAGACACGCGACGTGGAGTTGTTACCTGAGAAGAAATAAGTAGGTACATATTAATCTATATATATAAAACTCAAAGGTGACCGACTGACTGACATAGTGATCTATCAACGCACAGCCCAAACCACTGGACGGAT
Organism: Chilo suppressalis; assembly: GCA_902850365.2. Taxonomy (NCBI): domain Eukaryota; kingdom Metazoa; phylum Arthropoda; class Insecta; order Lepidoptera; family Crambidae; genus Chilo; species Chilo suppressalis. Next base: position 14,092,205 of record OU963919.1, read on the forward strand.
CAGGCTGAAATTTGGCATGCAGGTAGATGTTATGACGTAGGCATCCGCTAAGAAAGGATTTTGATCAATTCTACCCCCAAGGGGATTAAATTGGGGATGAAAGTGTGTATGAAACTTTGTTAATTTTAAACCGATCGGGCTGAGACTTTGCATGCAGGTATAAGAAGAATCATAGATGAATGTCATTGTGTATAATACAAGCCTGAGAACAAAAACTGTAGTCTACATTTCAGCTCTACACCGAAGCGAAGCGAGGGCGAGCCGCTAGTATTTTATTAAGAGCCCTTTTACAAAATTGCGCCGCTGCCGTACCGATCGGCGCGTAGGTAGATTTGCACTAGTATATATTGCATTTCACGGGTGATGTTTCGAGTCTTATAAAATAATTATTAATGAAATAATTATAAATATATATACATATTTCAGTAGTTCAATGATGGTAGATTAGTTTTATGAAAGTTTTTGAAGGAATTTCTATTTAATTCAATATCAAAATTAGTGTTGCCCAAATGCAAGAACAAGACGAGACTTAGCAAGTCTTGGTCTTGGTCTTGCGCCAATACACCTGGTCTTGGTCTTGCGCTCCCAGTCTTGGTCTTGGTCTTGGTCTTGCAGCAAGAGTCTTGCAAGTCTTGCAATTACCTATTAGACTATTGCCATTTATTAAAGTTTGCTTTAGATCTTAGAAAAACGTATTAGAATTGGAACATTGTGAGCTTGAATTAACATGGCCATAGAAAGACCAATCATAATCCCATATAATCAATATTATAATATATACTAAAATAAATTATTATGACATCTACATATTACCGTGTCTACTACCTATCCTTACCATTATCTAATCATAATACTACTTGCGTGATCAGTATAATGTATTCGTTTCCATTCTAAGCACTCTGAAACTTATTTATTCTTTGGAACACCTGGAGGCCTACTGTATTTCAACGAAAAACGAAATTTCGATACGTTCCCTACTCTGTTTCCTTTTCATTTCGAAAATTCGTTCGTCCGAAATATTTTGACAATTAAATTCTCGAAGCCTACTCTAATTCACAAAACTTTCGAAGGAAAAGTTGAATTTGACAGATAATTGTTCGAAATTTTAACCACAAATCGACGAAATGAAAAGTGTTACCTTTTCATTTTCGTTTTGAGATTTTTGTTATAATTAAGCCTAAAATACTTGCAAGAGTATTTTTAATAATAGCTGCTTAGCTCGAGTAACATTTTTAGCATGTAAAATTAAGAAATAAACCATTTTTTTATTATTTTTTGTAATTTCGATACTTCAAAGTATTAAACGACAAATTGAGGTTGACATACAGTAGATTGTATCGACTCTACAAATTAGTCGGCTAACACTGTCAAAGAAGGTTCTTTTAATGTCATCAAAAAATTTGCCGTAAACTACCTATATTGTTTCCAAGTAAAAAAAACGTTTTCTTAAAAGTAGAGATAAAAAGAACTCACAAACATGACTCATACCATTCGTTCACGAAAACTGTTTATGGTTCCGAAGTTAATGTGCCTGTTCGAAAATGAAATAGAGTAGAGACACTGGCGAAATTTCGTTTGAAATTCGTTCGTTACCGAAATTTCGTTTCGGAGAAAGAGAGTAGAGCTCCTGTACTCTAAAATTCGAAAATCGAAGTTCGTGTCGTACAGTCTCGCTCGCTCATACATTAAATAGTATTAGCGTAAGTGGGACGGCACGACACAAAATTAGAATTTTGCATGAGTATACCTAGGCCCTGTGGCGGCAATCAAATAGTGTCAAATGCTGTAATTTCGGCGCGGCGGCAACGATTGTTGTATGTGATTTCAATAGAAGCCGCCGGCGCGTGTATATATATTCGTATTTAGCTTTATATCGCCGTTCGTGTTTTTCATTTTTCCCAAAGGTTGACTGGGTAAGAATGCTTTAAGCCTTTTGCACCAATGTTATATATTTATATTTTGGTCAATAAAGTTTAAAATAAATAAATTAATATATAGTACACTAGCAAACCCAGCGAACTCCGTTTCGCCACCAGATAGCTTCGTTTTATGTAACATTTCGTTTTGTGATTAAAAGAAAACGATTTTTTTTTAATTTTCTTTGCTATAAACCTCACGGAGCCCGAGACCTTTCCAACGAATGCAAAACCGTGGAAATCGGTTCGTGCGTTCTGGAGTTATAGCGTCAGGAAGGAAAACCCGACTTATTTTTATATAGTAGATGATCATCACCTGTGCCTGTGCCGCGTCGGAGTCGGATTCATTGGAGTCGTGTGCGGGGAGAGGCGAGTGCCGGCGCCGTCCGCGCGGCCTGCCCTTCATTTTGGGAGCCAGCTCGTTGCAAACAAACTCGTGCCCTTCCAGCTCGGGGTATTCGAACGTGTCCTGAAATACAGCCCCGGTTAAAAAAAAAATGGGTGCGTGTACTTATGTAGGCGCGTGAGAAGTTATCCTTCTTTGGCATCGTTTAAAATTAGTTTTTAATTGCATGCAAATAATTAATTACAATAAATTAATAAAAAGTCTGGAAAAGGACACAGTCAATAAAGTTCAGTTTTAATTTGAAAAAATAAATAAATAATCAAAATATTCAATTAAAATCGCTACTGAATATAATTTATTAGAACATATGTGATTTGCACTTGTATGAAACTCAAACACGTATTCCGAATATACAAACTAGAAAAATGTGGATAAATATTATAAATATGAATACCTATAACTGTTACTTTATTACAAAAAATAAAGATGTGGTTTTTGGTTCTACTACACCAATGGTCAAGAGATGGCGCTGTAGTCTCCTGAATCGCGCTTTGGTTCCGTTGTTCCAGATTAATAAATACTTTTGATAGGCCTTCACAATGCAGTCGTTAGCACCCACAAAATAGAGATTCTATTTCGCTTTAGCGACCAACTTCATGCTGTTAATTTTTTGTGTTACAGTGATGCGCGCGCATCTTAAAATTTCACTCTCATCATTTTTTCATAACGCGCCTAAAGAAGTATAACTTCAAAAATTGTGTGTGTCAGCTCCGACGCACGACTGGAGTTTACTCCTTAAGTTCGATAGTCTAACCAGACGCAAAAAGAGTTTATTTAACTTTAAAAATATTGATACTGTATGAAAGGGTAAATTAACAAATTAATGAAAATAATATACATATATATTAATATATATTTATTCATTTCATATACATTTATTATAACTAATCGACGAAATATTTTACATTAAACTTTTTACAATAGTCAATTCTGAAATTCTGCATAAATATATCATTAGGAATGTTGATAAATTATGTAATTATTATTATCAGACTATTATAATTTTTTTAAATATTAATTAAACCAACATTGTCTGCATTATTAATTACAGTGTCAAGTGGTATATGGTAACTAAAATAAGACACATGGTCGTTCGTAGAAACGTGGTTCACGAATCGTGAAAATACCGCATCAATGGTTGTACCATACCTCGTTGTCCCCATTGCTCTATCAGAAACAATATCTAAATTCAGTTCAGATTTAAAAAAAAATATTAATGTCAATCCGTCATCTTTGTTTGTGAAAGTTGCGCGACATAGGATGCGCACCAAAAACGATAGATTTTACTCCTCACATTTTTCTCATACCGGGCCCCTTATATATGCAAATCGATTCTTAAGGAGTAAACTCCAATAATGTATGATGCAGTAGAAAACATAATTTGTGTTCATCCCGCAAGAGTGGGGAGTGCTGGTGGTGTTCTGAGATACAGGCGTTCTACATAGTTCAGGCACCAGTCTCTGACAATCTTTATGACTGTCCGTCATATTCAAATATATTTATTGTGATACACGGGTACAGTGATCTTAGACTTTATAAATAACCGGTTTTGAAAATACCGGTAAATAAAGGTTAATACCGGTTTTTAGTAAAGGTTTCGTTCGGAGCGCGTCCGAAATGAAAGCGGTACCTAAAACCTTAATAAACACGCGCCGGATATCTTGAGGTTTGTTTTGTTTGAACTAATCAAGTCACAACTTATGCAGAGAGATTGGTGCATTTATTGACACGTTTGCTAGGTCTAGTGAGTCAAGTTATTCATTTATCATCGATTCCGTCAGAAAGAGCGAAATGAAGCCCTTTAAAAACCGCTAAATTGATTCAAAACCTATTTGATTTCGCTCTTTAGGAAAACCGGTTTTTTAAGGTTAAGGTAGAAACCAAACCTAATTTTGGTTGAACCTGATTTAGGTTTGAAAATTAACCGGTAAACAAGCCATGCGTACAAAAATATAACACAATACAATAAAATTATTGTGTTATATTTTAGATGAATATTTAAGTGAATTCCAATTACAAACGTTAAATTCAATGACATATTTTTTTTAGATATACATTTAAATAAACATACCTTGCAGTACAATATCCTAGTGTTGGTAGTAGGCGCGGCGTACCCCCCCAGCGCAGCCACAAGCGAGTCTCTCAGCCAGTCCCCCTGGATGCCCTCCAGGCGGGACAGCAACGCTCTATACCGGCAATACCGCGGGTACGAGAACACTACCACGCCTGGACTTTCCGTGTCCACTGAAAAGGAGATATCGAAGATTTCAACAACAGGAGTTAGGCCGACGGTCTAGTGCCTGGGTTCCGAACCTGGGGGTAATTACCCCTCCGGGGGTAAATCAACCATACTTCGGGGGTAACAAAGAAGCTGATTTATATTTGGTCAAATCTAAATAATAAGAAAATACTATATAATAATACTACTAAATACAGCATGCGCTCCTTCTTGCTAGCGAGCCCGCGGGGTGCTGAGTGTGGGAAGCGGGGCGAGATTTTCTCCTGATGATGACATTACTAGAGACGAAGATGTAGCGGTCAAATTGGAATTTCTTGCACTGATGGTAACATTTTAAAGTTGGGGTAAAATCTATTTTCCTAACAGGTTATAGGGGTGGGAAGCCAATGGATGGGAGTGGCGTAGAACCGATCGGCAGTGCCGTCTTTGACCTATTGGAGGCCCTGGGCATGTTAAGATAATGGGGCCCCTATGACCTCGTTTGGTGATTTAACAGGAACTAGGGATATTTGTATTTGATAGCCCCCCCCCCCCCCCCTAACGATCGCGGGGCCCTGGGCACTTGCCCAAAGTGCCCACTGAGAAATAGGGGTCTGCCGATCGGTGTAGAGGCTATGCTCAGCAGAAGACCATATTGGTATATGCTCTAGTGTCAGCAGTGGGCGTTGATGAAACATTTCAGGCTCAATTCCCAGCATTGGAGGGAATTCGCTAAAAAAATTATAGTGTTCACCGAGAAGCTAAAATTAGAGCAGGTCACTAGCTCTTGAAGATTTGAGAGCGCAATTCAAACCTAATGACAGCTACGTATAGGCTATGTATCCTGGGACTGCAGCTCAACAGATCATAATCAGAATTTAATTTGTAAAACGTAGGTTAGTGTTTACATACCAGTGGCTGGACGTAGGGGGCCTCTAGTCACATTGCACGATGGGTCTTCATGTCCCGGGGGCACCGCACGTCGCAGGGAGACCGGAAACGATCAATCACCTTGCGGATGTGAGGGCGGTCTTCACAGGGTACCGCAACAGCACCCGCACTCCCGGTCTGCATTGCTGGGACTGCGGTCCTAGCGGTATGTCCACGGTGCAGGGATATTGTCTGGGTTTCAATGGCCCTGTTCAGGGCGTAGGTAGGGCCCTGTACACTTCAGCTGGCTTGAAGTGGACAGGGAAGAGTTCCACATACCTTCTTCTCGCTTCCCCAGTGGTTGAAGGATGCGTGCGTAAATGTTCATCATCCGCCCAGACTACAACCTTGTCGTTAATCGGCTGAACTACCAAGCTAGCGCACTGTTCTCCCTCTGCACGTCGCTGAAGTCCATCTTGGCCTGGTGCAGGGACTGCGTGACGCGGTGCTCCTGGGTCTGCAGCTCAACAGATGCCCCGTAAGGACACTTACCTAGCGCATTTTCTCCCTCTCCACGTCACTGAAGTCCATCTTGGGCTGGTGCAGAGACTGCGTGACGCGAGGCTACTCTGCAGCTCAACAGATTCCCCGCTATGGACACTTAACTAGCGCACTCTTCTCTCTCTCTACGTCGCTGAAGTCCATCTTGGCCTGGTGCAGGGGCTGCATGGCGCGGGGCTACTGGGTCTGCAGCTCAACAGATGCCCCGTAAGGACACTTACCTAGCGCATTCTTCTCCCTCTCCACGTCACTGAAGTCCATCTTGGGCTGGTGCAGAGACTGCGTGACGCGAGGCTACTCTGCAGCTCAACAGATTCCCCGCTATGGACACTTAACTAGCGCACTCTTCTCTCTCTCTACGTCGCTGAAGTTCATCTCGGCCTGGTGCAGGGACTGTGTGACGCGGTGCTCCTGGATCTACAGCTCAACAGATGCCCCGTAAGGACACTTACCTAGCGCATTCTTCTACCCTTTCCACGTCGTTGAAGTCCATCTTAGCCTGGTGCAGGGACTGTGTGACGCAGAGATCCTGGATCTGCAGCTCAACAGATGCCCCGTAAGGACACTAACCTAGCGCATTCTTCTCTCTCCACGTCGCTGAAGTCCATCTTGGCCTGGTGCACGGGCTGCATGGCGCGGGGCTACTGGATCTGCAGCTGAACAGATGCCCCGCTACAGCTCCTGTGTTACCACACATATGTCCCACTATGAACAGTTACCTAGCGCACACTTCTCTCTCTCCACGTCACTGAAGTCCATCTTGACCTGGTGTAGGGGCTGCATGGTGCGGGGATCCTGGGTCTGCAGCTGAACAGATGCCCCGCTACAGCTCCTGTGTTACCACACATATGTCCCACTATGAACAGTTACCTAGCGCACTCTTCTCTCTCTCCACGTCGCTGAAGTCCATCTTGGCCTGGTGCAGGGGCTGCGTGGCGCGGGGCTCCTGGGGCGGTGCGCAGGCCCCGCGCCACACGGCACGCAGCCCCCATCTCCAGCCTGTGCCGTCACACACCCAGCTCAGCAGGTCCTCGGCGCGGACTACGACCTTGTCGTTGATGGCTAGCACTTCGTCCTGGAAGGAAAGACATGAGTGTTTAAAAAAAATAAAGAAAAAATACTATCCTGCAAAAACCTGTACCAATGTACATATATATATTTCATTTACTAGCTATAAAAGAAAGAGAGGGAGAAAATGTGCACGCGCACTGCTTTCTCTTGTTTATAACCCCCACTTAACTCCCGTTCGCCTCGCCCGAACACACTTTTCGTAACGCGTAACTCGTTCGCCAGCTTACTCCCCAAGTCAAGCGTACGTAAAGAAATCTGCTTATTTATATTCCCCACTCAAATCCCGTTTGCCTCGCCCGAACATACTTTTCGTAACGCGTAACGCATTCGCCAGCTTACCCTCCAAGTCAAGCGTGCGTAAAGAAGTTTCACTTCAAAAATATCATAAACAGACAGCGATAAACTGTTTCAGGAGTATCTGGTAGTCATGATCGGTATATTCTTATCTCTTATCTATTAGACAAGTCCGTCCGTCTGTCTGTCTGTGGTGCAGTTTCAGCGGCCAAACCGTAAGAGATAGATAAAGAGAATATTTAAGTTATAAGTTAAGAATAGTCTGATAAGACTACAAACCGGATTTGAGTAACGTAGCACTTTCGGTTTTCGAGAAATCACGAATTTCAAACGAAACCACACAAAATCTGCGAAGTTCTCAATTCATTAAATACATTTTTTTTTTAAATCAGGTGTTGGTGAACATTTGGTTCACTGGTTTGCTAGTCTTTTATAGTTTGAGTCTAAAAATCCGTCATTTGATGAATGGTTACAAAATAGCAATAAATTAAAGTTTACGAGCCCTTTTTGACCATAGCTAAAAAGTTGGTTTTATCATTCAGCTGCGTTTTAGCTTCAAGACGGCAGTATAGGCCGAAATAGTGATGAAATGAATGTATATAATTGAAGTTTCTGTATAGATATAATTTATTTTTAAAAAATTACTTAATGAAATTATGTTTTTATTTATTTTTATGCATTTAACTGCTAGATGTTTAAATCCAAAGAAAGGTTTACTAGAAAAAAAAATCCACGCGGACCAGGCAGCGGACGGGACTCGAACCCGCACCCTTCGCAATCCGGGCGAATGCACTGACCATTATGCTACCACGGCCTTATTCGCCGCGTCGAAATTTTCCTAGCTTTAAGCTGCAAGGCATGAAATTATTTGTATTTTAAATAATGGCTTTTATAATTGTATAGTCATCATCATCATCATCAGCCTATTAATGTCCCCACTGCTGGGGCATCCTTCCCTATGGATGGAATAGGTAGATTGGGCCATGACCCACCACGCGGGCCCAGTGCGGATTGGTGGGTGCTAACGACTGCAGATGCAGCCGGGACCAACGGCTTAACGTGCCTTCCGAAGCACGTAAGAGCTCGAGATAGTAAATTTTTGGTCACCCATCCAATGACCGACCACTGCGAAATTTGCTTAACTTCAACGATCGCAGCCGAACGCGCTAACCACTTGCGCCATCGACCTCCTCAATTGTATAGTAAAGACCCTTATTTTAATTTAATTATTTGTCTTTTGTATAAATTGCATGCCATTTTTAATGGTAAAATAATGTAGAATCCGTTTTGTATACATGCCATGTTATTGTACCATATTTTTTGTAATAAAGAAATCTAATCTAATCTATGGTCACCGTTCACTTGCCGTCGCCAGTACCCGGTGTCAGGACGAAATTGGCTCGTATTAACAAGGCATTACGACCCAATGGGCCGGAAAATTAAATGTGCGTAGTGGCCTTTTAATGTGCCGCGTCTCTTTTTAACCGAATTCAAAAAGAAGGTTCTCCATGAGGTTGGTATTTTCTTTACTTATATGTGATTTTAAATATAAATGGAAAAATCCTATGGAAAAAATGAAACGGAAATGCGTCACGAGCGTCACACGACTGTATATATATATATATATATATATATACAGGATGTTACAAAAATACAAATAAAGCTTGAAGGGCGTTGAAGTACTGTAATGGGTTTTTCCTGGCTACGGCTGTACTGTTTAACAAAGATTATAAGTTAAAGAAATGAAATTTATTTATAATTAAATAATCATGGACATAGTGAGTTACGATCCTGTACGACCATGAACTATTTATGTGAAGGAAAGTTTAAAGTTTGGATTTTTGAACGCAATTTAAAGTGACATTGGGGTTGACATTTGAGGTTATCAACCCTTCTATTTGTTATTGTTTACTAAGGATTTGATTTTAAACTCAAATTAGCTCATTGCTACAAAAAAAAGTGTTACAGTACATCATATAAGGAGTCTTCTTTAATCTTTTTAAAAATTTTTGGATGAAGTTTTAACTTTTTATAAAAACAGTATATTTTTATTAATTATTAAAAATAACTTCAAGCTTTATTTGTATTTTTGTAACACCCTGTGTATATATATATATATATATATATATATATATATATATATGTGTGTGTGTCGGATGCGTGCGCAGCTCTTTCCGACGAACAAGAAAGTTGGAGGGTAACTCGGCGAAGGCTGAAACGCTACGAGCGTCACATGCGACTATATATGCCTTATGCACCGCATAATGTTAGGTTATATAAGAAAACAAGTTTCACTTCAGATATTTTTTTCATTAATCTTCTTTGATTTATCTTATTTTTTTAATTTATTATGTGGTTAGTTTTGTCTCCTACGGATGACTTTCTCCCAGAGGGTGACTGGTAGAGAATTTTATAAGAATTAAGTCCGCCTTTTGTACTATTTTATATAAAATTATATATTAACTAGCAAACCAGTGAACCAAATGTTCACCAAAACCTGATTTCTCGAAAACCGGAAGTGCTACGTTACTCAAATCCGGTTTGTATTCTTATTAGACTATTCTTAACTTATAACTTAAATATTCTCTTTATCTATCTCTTACGGTTTGGCCGCTGAAACAGCACCACAGACAGACGGACGGACTTGTCTAATAGATATATATTAATATTATATTAGTCAATTCCTAGAGACTGAATTTTAAAGTCAACGTTTATATCGTAAATTTAAAAAGAACAATCTCGTTTTTTATTTTTGCATTTTTTTTTTAATCCAATTGTTTATTTATTCATTACTGCCTTGTGAGCTAACAGAAAATCAAAAACGCATTACAAGAGATAAAATTACAAACATTTATAATTCATATTTTTTTTAATTTGACGACCTCCGTGACCGAGTTGCTTTGTCATGATGTCGCCTAATCGAGAGGTCCCGAGTTCGAATCCCGGTGGGGGCAGATGTTTGTGTGATGAATACGAGCATTTGTACTCCAGTCATGGATGTTTAATATGTATTTCTTTATAAATCTCTTATCTATTAGACAAGTCCGTCTGTCTGTGGTGCTGTTTCAGCGGCCAAACCGTAAGAGATAGATAAAGAGAATATTTAAGTTATAAGTTAAGAATAGTCTGATAAGACTACAAACCGGATTTGAGTAACGTAGCACTTCCGGTTTTCGAGAAATCAGGTTTTGGTGAACATTTGGTTCACTGCTTTGCTAGTATACTTATATACGTATAATATATGATTTGTATTCTATCAGTTACCCTAGTATCCCATAACACAAGCCTACAGTGCTTATTTTGGGGCTAGGCTAATTGGTGTGAGTTGGAAATATTTATTTATTTATATAATGGAGGTCCAAACGTAGATCCTTGTGAAACACCACTGTCAACATTTTCGAGATACACCGGTTCCTCACTCGCACCAATTAGCCTAGCCCTAAAGTAAGCACACTTTGGGGCTAGGCTAATTGGTGTGAGTTGGAAATATTTATTTATTTATATAATGGAGGTCCAAACGTAGATCCTTATGAAACACCACTATCAACATTTTCGAGATACACCCGTTCCTCACTCGCACCAATTAGCCTAGCCCTAAAGTAAGCACACTTTGGGGCTAGGCTAATTGGTGTGAGTTGGAAATATTTATTTATTTATATAATGGAGGTCCAAACGTAGATCCTTGTGAAACACCACTGTCAACATTTTCGAGATACACCGGTTCCTCACTCGCACCAATTAGCCTAGCCCTAAAGTAAGCACACTTTAGGGCTAACCTAATTGGTGTGAGTGTTGGAAACATGATAATTCAATACCTAAAAAAATAGTATGTAATATAATAATAAATATGTTTATATATTAATAAGAGGCAACCCTAAATTCGGCCTAAAAGGGTGAGGGATGGCGAAGTAAAATTGCTTTCAAATAAGTAACCAACTCGAGGGGTCTATTCTGGACGCTATAACTAATCTACGATTATGATTTTATTTATTTTTAAGCATTTAACTGCTAGATGTTTAAATCTAAAGAAAAGTTTACTAGAAAAAAAATCTAATCTATCGGCTAATAGGGCCGTGGTAGCATAATGGTCAGTGCATTCGCCCGGATTGCGAAGGATGCGGGTTCGAGTCCCGTCCGCTGCCTGGTCCGCGTGGATTTTTTTCTAGTAAACTTTAATCTACGATTGTCGACCTAAATTGGAACTTATTAAAATTTTCTATGCAAATACTTTGCGGTCGGATACTTTACCCTTTGACAGAAAAGCAGGTAAATTTTTTACACCTACAGTCAAACGAATTCATTATTCGACACGTGGATTATTTAGAACATCAAATCCGCATATATGTAAACATGAACACGACGACGTTGAAACTGGGACTACAATAAGCTTACCTGTTGTTATTGATAAGTCGTCCGAACAGTTATGCAACCGATCACTAGATGGCACTAGCGGTTGTTCAAAACAAACTACAGTCCAAACAAACGTCAAAACATTGTGGAGCATACCCTCAACTAAAAATAATAGTGATAGTACTCTAAAGAAAAATAAGCTGTTAGTGTTAAGTAGTAATAAATCTAATAAAGTGTTAAAATTAGCCCAAAAAGTGTTTGATAACAAGTTTAACATTTATCACTATTTGTCACCGGGTGCAGGTATGGACCAATTATTATTAGGTATTGAACAAAAATTGCAAAACTTTACTTTGGATGACTATTGTGTAATACTAATAGGTGATGTAGATTTCCAAACAACAAAAAACTACAGTAAACTTGTTACCTCAATACAAGAAAAACTTGCTTTACTTAATCACACAAATATTATAATTGTTACTCCTATTTTTAGAATTCATAGAGATGTCAAAATGTTTAATACCAGAATTGAAACTTTTAATCATTATTTGTATTCTAGTAATTGTCGTCATAGCTTTGCTTATTTGTTGGATTCATGTTTAGATTTACAATATACACATAAAATGTTTTCTTATATTCATGGAAAATTGAACAATTTTGGTTTTTTAAATATAATGAATCATTTGAGTAGACTAATCTCTAAACTTGATGAGTATAATAGCAAACATTTCTGTAAAAAAAAATATCATATTTGATTCGCAAGATAAGGACTTAAATTTTTTTCGTGTATAAATCTTTAACGTTAATGCACCAAAATATTTGTGGACTTTTAAACAAAACAGATTTATTGGCAGTAGCAATGCATGAACTGACCTTAAAAAATAAATATGTGGACATACTTTGTATTACAGAGCATTTTATGCGCAAAGAGGACTTGAGTAATTTAAATGTAAACAATTATAAGTTAGCTACAAGCTACACAAGAGATATTTGTAGGGGAGGTTCATGCATTATGATTGGTCATGCTTTTGACTACGAGGTTATCGATGTATCAAAATTCTGTATTAAAGGTGTGATTGAAGCATGTGCCATAAATTTGACTCGTGAATCTCTGACCGTTGTGTGTATCTATAGACCTCCTAACTCTGACATTGAATTATTTATGAATAAAATTGACTTACTATTAAATAAATTGTGCAATAATAATAAAAATATTATCATTTGTGGTGACTTTAATATTAATATTTTGAAGAAAAATAAATGGTCCATTGAATTTGAGAATTTGTTATTGAATTATAATTTGAAATTAGAAGTACGAGAACCAACTAGGTTAAGTAGTGGGACTTGCATAGATAACTTTGCACATAATGTTCGTGGCAGTAAAAGTGAGGTAACTGAACTTGCATTGTCTGATCACACATCACAAACCCTTCACTGTCCAGTCAACAAAACGTGTCGAATTAAATCTTGGCGTATTTGTAGGCGTGATTATTGCCAGGAAAATAAAAATAAATTTCATGAAGCTCTTAAGGCATTGAGTTTTTGTGATGTATATGAAGCGAATGATGTTAACAAAGCTTACAGTGCTTTTATAGAGACAGTTATGTTGTTTCACAATTTGTGTTTTCCTGAAAAATTAATGACCATAAAATCTAATAAAAGCCCCAAGTGGATCTCACAAGGTATTCGATTGTGTAGTAAACGAAAGCGACAACTGCTTTGGAGGTACAGATCTTGTCCAACCAAGGAAAATAAATATCTGCTCCGAACTTATTCCCAAAGATATAAAAAGATTATAAAGCTCACACAACTTTCACAAAATAACCATTATATCAGCACATCTGTTAATAAATCTAAAGCAGCATGGCAAGTTATTAACAAAAATAAAAATCAGTTCCCTGCAGAAACAGCGCAACTAATTTATAATGTAGATGGTGTAAAAGTAAGTGATCCAACAAAAATGGCAAATTTATTTAATAATCACTTCGTGGATTCAGTACAAAAAGCTAACAATAGTGGTCGTTCTTATTCACAGAGGTTTTCCGTGTCTAACTCGATATTTATGCCTCAAAGTACAATCGAGGTGGTACTTAAAACCATAAAATCATTAAAAATGACGCAAAGTGTTGGAATAGATGGTATTCCTACTAAATTGGTTAAGGAGTTTTCTAAATATTTAGCATCCCCCTTAAATCATGTGATAAATTTGATGTTTGATTCCGGCGTGTTTCCTGATGCGTTAAAAATTGCTATTGTTAAGCCAATATATAAAAAAGGAGAACACACTAACATAAAACACTATAGACCAATAGCCCAATTAAATGTTATCTCAAAGATATTTGAAAGAATTATCTGTGACAATCTTTACCAATTTTTTGAGAAATATAACATATTTTGTAAAGAGCAATATGGTTTTAGACGAGATAAAAATACAAATATGGCAATTTATCACTTGTTACAGTCTGTTATTAATTCTGTTGATCAAAGACAACATGTATGTGCGATATTTATGGACATGACAAGCGCGTTTGATCATGTTGATCACAGATTGCTGCTGGACAAGCTTTACTCATACGGTGTAAGAGGTATAGCACATGATTTGATGAGATCTTATCTCAGTAACAGGAAACAGTATACTGTTATAACAAAGTTGTGTAGTAAATCGGGAATGATAAAGACATTTTCATCAGTTTGTAGAGATGTGGAAGTAGGTGTACCACAAGGCAGCATAGTAGGACCTTTGTTTTTCAATGTGTACATAAATGATCTATCAACTGTTATTGATCACCCTATCATAATGTTTGCCGATGATAGTACTGCCATAATCAAATGTGATGACATCCTCACTTACGAACAAAAAATAAATGTAGCTCTGAAAAATGTTAATGACTGGTTAAAATTAAACAACCTACTTAATACTAATAAAACAAAAATAATGCATTTTAGGCAAAAAACTCACAAACCGAATGTAACTTTAGATATTAATAATGACATAATTGAATCAGTCTCTGACATTAAATTTCTAGGTGTACAAATAGACTATCAAATGAATTGGAAATCTCATACTGAGATGCTTTGCAAAAGGTTATGTTCCTCTGCTTACGTCATGTTCAAGCTTTCTAAGATAGCAAACACCAAGACCGTCGTAATGGCCTATCATGGATGTATAGAATCCATATTACGCTATGGGTTAATATTCTGGGGCAATTCTACAAATAAAACAATGGTCTTTAAAGCACAAAAAAGATGCATCAGGGCTATTAAGGGTTTAAAGTCTACTGATAGTTGTGAGGAGGTCTTTAAGCAGTTGAAAATTTTGACATTACCTTCCTTATATATTTATGAAGTTGCAGTGTTCGTCAAAAATAACTTCCATATGTTTCCTATATTTATAGAACAGAATTCGCATAGGAACTATAGACGAGGGATAGGGAATACATTATGTGCAATGGAACGTAAAACTGCACTATTTAGCAATAGTGTCTTTGGGATGGCTACTACAATTTTTAACAAAATACCCAATAATATAAAGAGTTTGCCAATGACTATGTTTAAGAAACGCTTAATGAAACTATTAATTGACAAAGTATACTATAATACACAAGAGTTCCTTAGTGACACTTCCTTGAAAAAAATGGACATAATTACGTAATTAACTTATATTTTAGTCTATTATAGCACAATTTATTATTATTATTAGTTTGACATATTGCTTAGTAATTTTGACATTTAATTCTATCTATGACTTGTTTTATTGTAATTGTAATTTATTAATATGGATTTTTATATAATTGTAAACCTAATTATTTCATAAAAAATATTGTATACCTTGTAATAAGGTCGAAATGTAGTGACACTAAACTTTTATCCTAACACCAATTTGCTGTACTAACCTACATTTCACAATAAAGCATTTGAATTTGAATTTGAAAGATTAACTTTAGGATAGAAAATTTTAATGTTTTTAAGAAAATATAATTTTAAATTTTAATGTTCATTTTATGTAGTTTCATTCGTATATACTTTCAAAAAATATTTAAGAGAATTGATGAAAATTGACCTGTCTCCTTACCTCTGCCTCCGAAACTACTGCGACAAAAAATTTGAAAGAAAAAAAGGGTTGTAGCTCTTTGCCTGTACATTGTATGAGATTCTATAAGAAGTTTAAAGTAATTAAAATAAAAGAAATATTTGAAGGGGGTTTCCTTAAAACACATCTGTTTTTTTGCCGTTTTTTCCTCGATATTAAGTGTAATATAGTATCTAAGTTTTTTTAAAAAAAACACACTAATTAGCCTAGCCCCAAAGTAAGCACTGTAAGGCTTGTGTTATGAGATACTAGGGTACCGGATAGAATACATATACTGTACTAAGTATATTTTTATATAGAAATGCATATAAAACATCCATGTCTGGAGTACAAATGCTCGTATTCATCACACAAACATCTGCCCCCACCGGGATTCGAACCCGGGACCTCTCGAGTCGGCGACACCATGAAACCCGGCGTACAAACCACTTGGCCACGGAGGTCGTCAATCGTCAAAGTTGTATATATAATGGTACGGAACCCTTCGTGCACGAGTACAACTCGCACTTGACTAGTTTATTTAAATATTTTTAACCCATCTATCTATGTATATAAAACTCAAAGGCGACTGACTGACATAGTGATCTATCAACGCGCAGCCCAAACCACTGGACGGATCGGGCTGAAATTTGGCATGCACGTAGATGTTATGACGTAGGCATCCGCTAAGAAAGGATTTTGATCAATTCTACCCCCAAGGGGATAAAATAGGGAATGAAAGTTTGTATGAAACTTTGTCAATTTTAAACCGATCGGGCTGAGACTTTGCATGCAGGTATGAGAAGAATCATAGATGAATGTCATTGTGTATAATACAAGCCTGAGAACAAAAACTGTAGTCTACACTTCAGCTCTACACCGAAGCGAAGCGAGGGCGGGCCGCTAGTCGTTTATATTTAACTTTAATGAATTAAAAACTCGAGATCTGAGAATATCTTCCCAATTTACTGTTGGGCTTCTGTTGAGGATGTCGAAATTCACCCCTCGGGCCTCGCCACCCCGGCCCACCCACTCGAGTCGCGGTGCAAAAACAGATTCCGTACACTACATAATTTGCCTAACAGGAATTACAATGACACTGGCAATATTTAATGAAATTATTATTAAATCTAAAGAAAATATAACTAGAAAAAATTTCACACTGACTCGAACCCGCACCCTTCGCAATCCGGGCGAATGCACATTGTGGGTTACCTATAATGCGAAGAGATGGCGCTGCCTTGCAGTTTAAGAATGGCTAGAGGAATTTCGACAAGGTCCGTGAGGGCCGCGGTAGCATAATTGGTTAGTGCATTCGCCCGGATTGCGAAGGGTGCGGGTTCGAGTCCCGTCTGCTGCCTGGCCCGCGTGATTTTTTTTCTAGTTATATTTTCTTTATATTTAAACATCAAGCAGTTACGCTTTAAAAAATAATGAAATTATTATTATTTCTAAATCTTTTTTGCTTTCCTCAAATTATAATAATAATAATAACTTTATTTGGAACAAGTGCAATGTACATAAAATTATGAATCGTTAAAACTGCTTTAGTTTTACAAATTATGTTAATGAAGTGAAACTTATTTTGTAACTGGGTGTAAATGGAAAAGATGGAACGGAAATGCGTCACGAGCATAACACGACTATATATATATATATATATATATATATATAACACACAAACATCTGCCCGAACCGGGATTCGAACCGGGACCTCTCGAGTCGGCGACACTATGGAACGCGGCGTACAAACCACTCGGCCACGGAGGTTGTCTTCAAGGAAAGGATAAAACATAAGACTTTTCCGCATATTATATTTTGTAACAATAAAAAGTGTAATCGTCATAGTAAACCATTACGGTGTAACCGCATCGAGTCCCATAACGAGTAAACTTAAAAAAAGACAACTATATTTACGTATGTACATATATATATATATATGTTGCGTGCGCCATTTATATTTAACAATTAAATTTAACATAAACGCGCGCGTGTGCGTTCAGCGTTTGCGCGTGTGTGCGTCAATGCCTACGTGTCTACTTGTACAAAACAAGGTGAAGTGGTACAGGCTGATGTAAAATATTTTCCATTTTTTTTTGTTAAAACTCTTTTTTTCTGTTTGCCATATGTCAAATCTATCAGAGATAATTTTGACATCTAATCATAATAATAATAATTTATTGTCTTTTTTACATGCTAACAGATATTTAAATAATATTTCATTAAACAAGACAATACATCTGGTTGTGGTCTTATGGTTCATCTATTGGCTTTGATGTACTTCCGGATTTTTTTTTTCGAAGCATCCTTTCTGCATGTTGCTTAACAATAGTATAGCCAGTATATCCAGCCAAGAATTTCTTTTTATCCTATCGTACGAATCCTACATTTTTTTTTATGCTAAATAGGCAATGCGTTTGACCACAATCTCACCTGATGGAAAGCGATGATGAGGCCTAGGATGGTACACGCCTGCCTAGAAGATGCCTGTTCACTCTGGCCTTGAAGATGTCCAGGTTATATTGGTCCGGGAAAACAGACCTCGGCAAGGAATTCCACTCCCTAGCCGTTCGTATAATGAAGGCCGAAGCAAATCGCTTCGACCTTCATTATACGAAATATTTATTAAACTAAGTCTTAAAATACTTTTAACGAATAAAAATGAGATATCAGTGTACCGCGAGCAACCCTTTTATTATCTTTCTGAATTAGATCAAGACTCAATTATTTCCAAACATTTTTATATTGGAACAAACATTTCAAAACCCACTTAGATAATCTGTTATATTTCCACGGGCATAACATAAAATAAGTTTAATATAAGTACGTTAAGATTTTTTTAATAATAATAAATTATTTTATTCATCTATATATATAAAACTCAAAGGTGACTGACTGACATAGTGATCTATCAACGCACAGCCCAAACAACTGGACGGATCGGGCTGAAATTTGGCATGCAGGTAGATGTTATGACGGGGCATCCACTAAGAAAGGATTTTGATCAATTCTACCCCCAAGGGGATAAAATAGGGAATGAAAGTTTTTATGAAACTTTGTCAATTTTGTACACTACACCGAAGTGAAGAGAGGGCGGGCCGCTAGTATAATGTAATATTCAACTTTTACATAAGTAACTCACGTGTTAATTAGATAAGTAATTTAATATCCAATGCGTAAAAGTGAATCAACATTAAAACCTGAGACACTTATTACGCCCGCACTCAGTGACAAAAATTAACTCGTAAGTATGATTAATAATAGCACTGTCACTCTCTTTACTATAACAATAGAAAGAAACAACAAGTGACTTAATGAAGTATTAAATAAATTTGAGCCGTGCAGCCATTGATGTGTTAAAAACTAGCGGCCGCCTGCGACTTAATACGCGTGGAGTTAGTTAGAAATAAAGGTTCACTGCTCGTTCCCCGTAGGTGATACCGTGATAATATGTAGCCTATATGTTGACCCGACTTCTTAATAACATTCGTGCCAAATTTGAAGTAAATCCGTGCAGTACTTTTTGAGTTTATCCCTTTTTGTGTAATGAGGGCTACCGTTTTCTGCCTCACCAGATGGCGCCACTGTTGAGTGAGGTCCTAAATTGTAACTTTTAAAGTTTATTAATACGCACATGAAATCAAAGGTTACATTTACATCGTATTTTAACACAAAAAAACCATATCCTAAACATAATAGGCCATGCCACAGTGACGCCCAGTTCCGTTTTATTCGGAAAAAATGGGAACATAATCATTTTTCTAAGCTCAAATTTTTAATAACTGACATTCATTGCCACATAACTCATATTTGCCATAATTAAGCCGAATTGTGACCAATTATTCACAACATTATTTTAATAAGAAATAAACCCGCGTAGTCAACCAACAAGCAATAACATTTGACATTTCGGAGACCTCACGCTACACTAGCGCCTCTAGCGGCGGATTCATGCGCGATAGCCCTCATTAAAGCACTTTTTAGTTTTTTTTCTCTCTGACAATGTATTTTTATAATTTGGAGTTGGTATTCAATTCTTCATTAAGATATGCAATACACGTTTGGTTTATGTATGATAGTCTGGGCCTGGTGACCTGTTAGTACAGGTAGCTATTCGTAGTTGTCTTTTACGGGCACCAGTCTCCCACATAACAGGTTAATGTATTTATATTGATTAGGCTAGTTACCAATTGTACTGTTACACCTTTTGTGAGGAGAAAATAAATGGTTTATTATTATATTATTAGTTTACCCGGACATACATACATACATAAAGACAAAAATTCTAAAAACTATATTTTTGGTTTCGGTATCGATTCAAAAATTCAAAATTCAATATCGTTTATTCAGTCTAGGCTGTTACAAGCACTTGTCAATGTCGAAAAGTTACGCCATCGGTTCGCAAATCTACGGCGGGAGACCTTGTACTGAGAAGAACCGGCAAGTAACTCGGCAAGGGCTGTTTTTTTCTCCCTGTATTATATACAGAGTCGTCAAATTGAAAAATGACTTCAATATGAGGTAACTCATAAAGTCACTTTTCATTACAAACAAAAAAAATGCAAATATTATAAAAATTATGACTATAAAATAAAAAATAAAAATATGTAAAAAAAAATGTGGTTTAACAAAGTTTAGGAATGACGTGTTAATAGTATTCTTTTAAAAAAATATTCAATGTACTGTTTTGACTTTCCAACTTTTCCTATTATATGTAAAGAAGATAACTATCAAATAAAATCCTAAGCCTACAAGCAACATCAGCCTGTATAATGACATGTGACACGCACACACGCGCACAGAATTGATAGCGAGTCGGATCTATGCGGTGCAACGCCCCTGAAGTTAGGCATGGTCTACACCGGCCTCTGACGACATTAAACTTATATTGTTTTAAACTTTCAGGGTCACTAACATCATAGCTATTAGAGTCTGTGCGGAAAGAGAATGGGCGTGGCGAAAAACGGAACTAACATCAAGATTTTTATTTGGCATTCAAACCCAGCAATCTGTAAAACGTTTATTATTTAAAGTTTTTTATTGATACGGATTTGTTTGTTGTTGTAATTTCTTGCGGTTTTTTGTATTTAATCATGTCTAAAAGGGGTAAAACCTTACAAATACTGTAGAAAAGCACTACAGCGCCCTCCAATCTAAATCCCATTTTCTTTCCACACAGACTCTAACTCCGATATCCGATAACTCCGAGTCTCCGATATTTCGGCACTGTTGCAAGCGCCTTGATCACGGAGTAACACGAAGCTCCCGAAACACATGGTATATGGTAACAATCTCGTTAAAGCAATAATGACACTAAACTTGCTAAGTGAGGTAAAAGGCATCATTCTGGTATAATTACATTAAACAATATTATACATGCGAAAGTCGTACTTTTGCTTGTTACTCAATCAAGCAAAAACTACTGAACGGATTTGGATGAATTTGGTACGAATATAGTTTATGGACTGGATTGAGACATATGGCACTTTTAATACCGGAAAATTTGTACAATTCCCGCGAGATTGTCAAAAGACCAAAGTTATCGCAGACGAATTCGCAGGCGGTCAGAAGTCTAAAACTAAAATTGATAAAAGTATGTCCTTTTATATCCTATAAAGATAGAAAATATAACAGATTTGAATTAAGTTTAAGTTTAGAATATCATGACAGAATCAGGCCGAATAGCGGATAATCTTCTGAATTACGGAAAACCGAAGACTTAAATAAATAAATAAATATTTCTAACACTCACACCAATTAGCCTAGCCCCAAAGTAAGCACTGTAAGGCTTGTGTTATGGGATACTAGGGTAACTGATAGAATACATATATAAGTATATTTATATAGAAATACATATTAAACACCCATGACTGGAGTACAAATGCTCGTGTTCATCACACAAACATCTGCCCCCACCAAAATTAAACTTATTTTTAATGGGTATTATATTTCTAAAGTACCAAAGTAGGTTAAGCTATTTTAGATAAATTAATCCATTAATGTTTCTACCATATATGCCTAGAAAGAACGTTATATTATAGAGAAATAGTAAAATTTGAAGCGTTTGTCTTAAATATATATGTTTGTTTAATCTACTTATTACCTTATAATATTTTTTTTGTTATAATTAAAGTATTCAAGTTATTAACTCATATTTCCTATTCATGGAAATTATAAGCAGTAACCGTAAATTACCTAGAATGGATAAATGACAACAAAAAGCTCTTGATTGACACATTTTATAGTAATTACAAATAACAACGCGCTAAAGCTATATTTCATAGCAATGGATTAATTTAAATTACAAACAAATAATAAATAAATAACAATAATACATAAAAAAATTAACTTTATTTTTTAAAAGAATAATAAATTATTTCAAAAACATAAAGACAGTAGAAAATAATGCATGTGCATATTTCTGCATAAGCAAACATAACAAAAAAAACCTAGCATTATTATAAAACGGCGCACGCTATGTGTCCCCAGCCTAACCGGCATAAATTCTCAATAACACGAAATGGCGGCGAGGGGCGCGCGGGGCGGGGGAGGGGGGGAGGCGGCAGGGCCGCACTAGGGGACGAGCGTGATTATTATTATTATTACTTTATTGATTATTAATCTGATTAATTGTTTTCTCTTATGTTATTGCTCTTTTCTATGACATAAAAAATATATTTTTAAAATAGGAAGAGTATTAGCTAAGTAGTCTTCCTATTTTAAAAATATGTTTTTATATAAGGTCGCTAGGCTTAGGCGTAAGGCTAGGCCGTGTTTTTTCCTTTTCGTTCAATAACAAAATTTCATAATTACAATTTATAAGTGATGTGAGCAGCGTATCTACAAGTACTATATTTTTCCGTTAAAATATATAGATAGTCTATGGATGCTTGAGATACCAAACATATCATTTCTAATTCTTTATTTATAAATAATATTAGTATTCAACAGTCTCTCACAATCTTAGGCCCGTATTACAGAATGTCAACTAAGTGTTGATCTTTACTTGAGTACAGTTAGAAAGGGATGTCGCTATGTGCTATATATAGCGACACCCCTTTCCAACTATGCTCAAGACTAGATCAATCACTGAGAATCTTTCTATAATACGGGCCTTAGTACTAAGTTTTATAAACTGTTACCTATAAAGCGTGTATCAGATAGTGGGGAAAAATAAAGTTATTACTATTAATTTATATATACATAGTAATACAATACTTGAATTTGACATCAGTGTATCCTTGTCATTCTCTATGTAGAATGAAAAGGAGAGACTGATGTTAAATTTAATTTTCAGTTTATCGAATCATGTCAGAATCGACACCAAAGACTGTATTGCAAATGTTATGGTACAGGAACCCAGTAACAGTACTAAAAATAATAAACATTTGAGACTCTTAAAATTAAATTGGACGTATTAATGTGCTCTACATTTTAACGGCAAAGAGAATTAAGCGTTTTCCCTATTTCGTTTCGTTTATCATAAATTTTAACTTGACCTCTGTGCAACAATTATTTATTTTCAATACCTACTAATTACCAACCCGGAAAAATAACATTTACTGAAATATTAAAAATTCAACCCCAGCATAGACTTTGACTCTGGATGCTGGGTGATAGGACTATTATTTACGAATCCTATTATTTTTTTCAAAATGATTGCTCATTAAATCATGCAACAATGAGAATGTCATGACAATCTTTAAGTCACATTCTATTAATAAAAATAATATCCGAAACGCATGTAATACTAAAATGTGTCATGTCACCATATATAATGACTTGGCATGCTCGAAAACGGCTCAACCGATTTGGATGATAATTTTTGATTTTACTGTATTCATAATTTTAAATTTTCAAGAAATGTTCTAAGGAATCAAATTAACATTCATTGGTTAATTCTGCCTGACAGAAACCATGGCGGGTTACTAATTAATAATTATCAAGTATTAAAATTTTACAACAATTATATGATATGATATTACTATAATTTTAGTTTGATTACTAAATGAAGCTGGAGGTGTTTTATTTATTTCAGTACATATTATCAGCATTATTTTCATTTATGCCAACATCTATATTATATTATTATAGTAAAAAAAAAGTTATAAATGCCAAAATACTGTTTCCCCATAATAATTACTCGAGACCGACCGATTCAGCAGTGTTATCTTGTTGCATTGAATAGAGGTGATGACGGGGTACAGTAAACGAAATTCCATTACGTCCGTCATTTAGATGATCAAAAAATAATGGACACGTATTTTTTCTTTGGGCAATCAACCAAAAAATGACAAAGTTATAGCGCGTCAAAGTTTGGGAGCTCGTGACGTCACTTTTAAGTGAAAATTGTACCAAAACGTGACGTCATGCGACTTTTCCAATCAATATATCTCTGCAATGTTTATATTATGTGAAAAAAGAAAAAATACGTGTCCAATACTTTTTGATATTCTACCTGATAAAGGAAGAAAAAAAAATTAGTCATCATCCCTATTATAAGACGTAGTTTGTAGGATAAAAAAAGATTGAATAGTCACCTTATTAGCACTTGTATAAAGTCAGCGAGCGGCCCTTAGTAGATTACAATTATTATTTAACAAAATAAATGTGTCGTATTTGTATCGTAAATCGCATCTAGATGCGGCCCTGACCGAAAACAGTGAAAGATGAGAGTTGGGTCGCGTACGCTGACCGCGCGCGCTTGATACTCGCCTTACATAACTCGCAATTACTTTTAATTGTAAACAGATCGAATATAAACATTTGGGTTATCAAGCAAACAAATTATGCTATTTTTAAATAAGATAAGTGCGTCACGCATTTTTTTTTAGAGAAGTAGGCAGGGCTAAGTAATACATACGGCTTTTCTATCATAACACATGCATGCATGCAGGTCGTTTTTAGTATATATAAGATGAAGAAATTCTACGGTTATGAAAGATGTGTGATCTATTTTCATTAAAGATACTTTCATGATTATCAATTAAAAGTGTCTTAGTTTGCTTTCTTTGTTTATCATTCCCGACAAAAGGCGAAATGAAAATAGATTCGAACTACTACTGCACTATCAATTCGATAAAAACATACGCTTTAAACATCTCCAACATTCAAATGTTGAGATAATGAAAATTACATCAGTAATTTAAATTTTCGACCGTTTACAAAAGTTCGATATTTACGTGCCAGTATCAAACTGTATTCATCCAACTACACGAATGTTCACAAAGTTTTCAAACCGTCGCGGGGCAAAGGGGCATAACTCCACCGCACTACGTGCTTAAACCGTACCAAACAGACCTTATTGCGTTAGACATAAGTCACGAATCACTCCAGCAGTTTGTTTAACTTATTAATATACCTAGCTTATACACAATTTGGAGATTAGGAAACCTGGTTTTTTTCCCTGTGCGCGTTTATTTTTTGTAGTCCTGTTTTTATTTGCCTATTTATTGCTGCATTTCGCCCTAAGTTCACCTTTTAGGATTGATCTAATTGGCGTAGGTATTTATTAACAGCTAAGAATGTGGAGAGTGCCAGACATTTGTTATTTATTATATATGATCAATTTGACGACCTCCGTGGCCGTGTGGTTTGTACTCCGGGTTTCATGGTGTCGCCAACTCGAGATCCCGGGTTCGAATCTCGGTGGGGGCAGATGTTTGTGTGATGAATACGAGCATTTGTACTCCAGTCATGGATGTTTAACATGTATTTCTATATAAATATGCTTATATATGTACAGTATATGTATTCTATCCGTTACCCTAGTATCCCATAACACAAGCCTTATAGTGCTTACTTTGGGGCTAGGCAAATAGGTGCGAATGTTGGAAATATTTATTTATTTATCAATTTTATATTGATTGTGCGAAAACAGTTAAAGTTGTAGACTATTACATAATAAAAATAATACCTATATTATTTTAATGACAACTGCCCTTATTGTTTTTCTCTTGAACCCTTATTGTTTGTCATTTATATTAACCCATGGTGACATGGTATAAAAAACGACGCGGTGCACTCCGGGAGTGCCGGCAGAAGTGAATACTTGAATAAAACTAGTTTTTACGGGTTAATGCACGAAACTGAAACATTAACCCGTAAAAACTAGTTTTATTTAATGAGTGATGTGCGTGAAGACCTAAGAAACGAATACCTGAATATTAACGTTGTGCATTTTTGATATTTTGGAATGGTTAGGGAATAAATAAATTATGCACGAATCGCTTTAATTATCAGTATAAAAGTACTATCATGTATGTGGTAGAATACAATATTTATTTATTGCGCTATCGTACACAAACATGACAAATTGTATTACATTAGAAATGTTTATCTCTCAGTAAAATCAACTTACATGAATCACGTTTAAGCGCACCTAGCGACATCTATTGTAAAAAAATGCATTTTCTTCGCAATAACGCTGCCACGTGGACGTCCTTCATAGAGACTTATTATTATAATACGGTAAAATAAAATATTACTATGTTTCGTCCAATATATTGAAAGTCAACAATTTTTCCAATTTTATTGTGTGTCATGATGCGATCAGCCCATGTGTTTAACCTGACGCGAGTTAAACCTTTTTTACCCATACAAAAAAAAGTGTACAACGCCGCTTAAGAAGTTTTCACTTCAAAAAATTGAAAATAGTAATTATGTGTCAATATAGTTGAAAATACATTACAAAAGAGTTCATATTACTCAATCATTTACTAAAAGTAAAATTATTACAGCAGTTTTTGTAATTTACCGTTGAGCTAGGAAACAGACATTAATTTTTCCGAAATGAGTCCCAAACAATGTCAAATATTGACGTCCATCAATATTGGTGTCGATTTTGACAGGATTCTCTAAACTTAAAACTAAATTTAACATCAGTCTGTCCTTTTTACTCTGTATAGAGAATGACAAGGATGCACTGTTGTCAAATTTAAGTTGAGGTTTAGAGAATCATACCGGAATCGACACCATTTTATGTCTTGATAAATGTAAATAAAAAATATTCAGGTATCTGCCGTGTCTCAAGCTGCCATACCAATAATGCTCTGTCACCCCCCCCCCCCCCCCCCCTCAATACTGCATAATGACGCAAAGCTTAGTATTTCATTACGGAATCAAAACCCATAACTCTTCTATCCGCCGTCGAGTAAACATTACGTGTACACATATTGTCATATTTAAACTCAGTTTATCGATTGGATACTAACAATAGAATAGATAAGGCGGCGACGCAAGGCATGAGCGGAGCGTGCGGCGATATTTTTTTTATATAAGACAAACGACTGCTATGTAATTACCAATAAAATCACAATTTAGGAGCTCGATGGCGCAAGTGGTTAGCGCGATCGGCTGCGATCTTTGAAGTTAAGCAACTTTCGCAGTGGTCGGTCATGGGATGGGTGACCGAAAATTTGCTATTTCGTGCTCCTCCGTGCTTCGGAAGGCACGTTAAGCCGTTGGTCCCGGCTGCATCTGCAGTCGTTAGCACCCGCCAATCCGCACTGCGCCCGCGTGGTGGGTCATGGCCCAATCTCCCTGTTTCATCCACAGGGAAGGCCCCACTGATGGGGTACAAGCAGCGGGGACATTAATAACCTGATGTTGATGATGATGATGAAAATCACAATTTTATTAGGCTTCAAAAAAACATTATTTAGGATGATGAGTAAGAAAAGGGTATACGCTATATTGTTTTTTAATTACGTATTATATTTTTAAATTGCACATATATATTTTACGATGGCAGTGGAGTGCTAAAATGGTGGTTAAGTCCCTTGCTTTAAAAAACACTCTACACTAAGCTTATTTTCACGGGTGTCATCATTCCTGAGTGGGCAATAACTTTTTTTAAACATAATCAAAATCATTTATTCAGTTTAGGCTGCTACAAGCACCCATGAAAGTCTAGAAGTTACGCCATCGGTTTCTAAATCTTCGGCGGGACACCTTGCAGTGAGAAAAACCGACAAGAAACTCAGCAAGGGCTGATTTTTTCTTACTGTTTTATTATTTACAGAGTCGTCAAGTCGAAAAATTACCTCAGAGATAATTCATGAAGTCACCTTACATCACATAATGTGAAATTAATATATGATATATATATATATACTAGCGGCCCGCCCTCGCTTCGCTTCGGTGTAGAGCTGAAGTGTAGACTACAGTTTTTGTTCTCAGGCTTGTATTATACACAATGGCATTCATCTATGTTTCTTCTTATACCTGCATGCAAAGTCTCAGCCCGATCGGTTTAAAATTGACAAAGTTTAATACAAACTTTCATTCCCTATTTTATCGCCTTGGGGGTAGAATTGATCAAAATCCTTTCATAGCGGATGCCTACGTCATAACATCTACCTGCAAGCCAAATTTCAGCCCGATCCGTCCAGTGGTTTGGGCTGCGCGTTGATAGATCACTATGTCAGTCAGTCACCTTTGAGTTTTATATATATAGATATACGCAATTTTGAAATTCTTCCCAAACAAAGAACATATCACGTTACAGTGCGTAAAACCGCTCGCGTCTGCAACATAGACGCCACCTTACATTAAACACGAGTTCACAGCGGGCAGATATAACTGGGGTTTCGGGATGCGGAGTGCACTCAGCAATGCTCGCGTTATTCTGTGCCATCAACGCCTATTCGCGCCACAATCACGATAGAACCTGGGTTCCGAACCTGGGGGTAAATCAGCCATACTTCTGGGGTAATAAAGAACCTAATTATTTGGTCAAATCTAAATAATAAGGAAATACTATATAATAATCACACTAATATTATAAAGGCGAAAGTTTGTGAGTATGCGAGTGTGTATGTTTGTTACTTCTTCACGTCTAAACGGCTGGAGCGATTTTAATAAAATTTGGTATGGAGTTAGCTGACACCCTGGATTAACACATAGGCTACTTTTGTCCCGAAAAAATGTTAGGTTTCAGAGGAATTTTCAAGAAACTAAGTTAACGCAGACGAAGTCGCGGGCGACCTCTAGTACTACTAAATAAATAGAGCATGCGCTCCTTCTTGCTAGCGAGCCCGCGGGGTGCTGAGTGTGGGAAGCGGGGCGAGATTATCTCCTGATGATGACATTGTTAGAGACGAAGATGTAGCGGCCAAATTGGAATTTCTTGAACTGATGATAACATTTTAAAGTCGGGGTAATGTCTGTTTTCCTAATAGGTTACAGGGGTAGCAGTATTCAATCAATCAATCAATCAAATCATTTATTGCATTCATGTAGTTACAGAGATGGTTAAATACATGTTATAAAGTACATTCGAAAGGTTAGGAAACACTGCGATAGAAGAATCTAGAAATTGTAACGCCTTCACTGTCTGTCGGTTACAGGAAAAAAGGAAGACACCGGAAAATGTGACAAGATGCGTGTTACCACAACGCAAAATGAAAATTTAATAAAGCTAAAAGAGATTTTTCTGATTTTTCGTCTTGTTCTGCTCGATCTTATTTTAAACTAGTCGTCCGCCATCGCTTCGCTGCGGTATTTTATCTCCTTGGGGGTAGAATTGATCAAAATCCTTTCTTAGCGGATGCCTACGTCATAACATCTACCTGCATGCCAAATTTCAGCCCGATCTGTCCAGTGGTTTGGGCTGTGCGTTGATAGATCACTATGTCAGTCAGTCAGTTACCTTTGAGTTTTATATAATATATAGATATTGTACCAACCAACTAAGGTAAAAGGCAAAACTTGTGTTGAAAAAAATCTAACGAAAACAGAAAAACTTCATAAGACTCTACACAAATACAAATACCATAACCGAGTGACAATATTATGTACATTTTACAAAACACTTGTTTCAAAACATACACAAATATTTAATAATAAGTGGAGACTTGCTCGTACAAACGTAATTAACTACCTTATTTCTTATGTAATAAATGTTATAATGGCTCGACATTGGATATTCTCTTCACTAATTTGAGTCAAGGGCTCAGCGGTGCGAGAGGGACGGCAGTATCCTAAGGTTGTCTGTCTCATGCAAACGGAGATATTATGATCTTTGAGCAATATTCATCTTAGCAACTCATACACAATAGTGTAAGATCATGACGCAATTAAAGAGGACCACTAATGTGCAGTGGTTGACGTTCGGTCTGCGATCGTAGAGGTTAAGCAACTTTCGCAATGGACAGTAACAGATGGGAGACCAAAAAAATATCCGGTCCGAGCTCCTCTGTGCTTCGTTTAAAAGGCAAGCTAAGCAGCCAGCTGCATCTCCCTCCCCCCACGACAACGGCTAACTAGAGCCGAGAACTGAGTCTCAGAGACGCCATCTAGTTGAGTCGACCCACTCAGATAAGGTCTAGAGCCTGAGTTCCGAACCTGGGGGTAAATCAGCCATACTTCGGGGGTAACAAAGGACTTAATTATTTGGTCAAATCTAAATAGTAAGAAAATACTATATAATAATACTACTAAATGCGCTTTTTCTTGCTAGCGAGCCCGCGGGGTGCTGAGTGTGGGAAGCGGGGCGAGATTTTCTCCTGATGATGACATTATTGGAGACGAAGATGTAGCGGCCAAATTGGAATTTCTTGGACTGATGGTAACATTTAGAGTCGGGGTAAATCTGTTTCCCTAATAGGTTACAGGGGTAGCAGTATTGGAAAGGTTAGGAAACACTGGTCTAGAGGCTCCAGACGGAAAGGGGAGATGCTATCCGCTGTGGTACACGCCGATTCTCGGCTTGAGATCCCCTTAGTATCTCGCCGTCCCCAAACCCGGTGACACTGTAAAGGTCATCTGCGACCGACAGCATACACACTGCATCTGTTGTATCAGTCACACTGACCCTGTCTCTTTATTCCATTCTAGTGATGTAACGAATGTCATTTTTTGAACATTCGCGAACGCGAATGCGGATGCGAATGTCTGGTACCGACATTCGCGAATGCTCTTTATTATGAACTTACGAATATTTAGTTTTTTTTTAAATTGGCGCCAATTGTCAATGGCATGGTGGCAGTCTCGTTCGAATTGCCGAGTTGATATGAACTCATCCGACTGAAGTGTCATTCCGCTCGCACCGGGCTTTCCGTAAACAAAACAAGTGAATTTTGAGGTTAGTGATTGTGAGTGGTAATAGGGATTTATTAACATGAGTAAATCGAATTCTAGTGAAACATGGACTTATTTCACACTTTGCGATGCTGAACGAGCTAAATGCAAACTGTGTAACAATGAATATTCAAGGAAAGGCAGAACTACAACTTCTTCGTATTGTTTTTTTCTAATATTCATATTCGCAAAACATTCGCAGAGATTTTGCGAATGCGAATGTGAATGCGAATATTCGTTACATCACTATTCCATTCATATGGAAGGGCCTCCAGAAGAGGCGAAATTAATATGACTGATTATGATTATATTAATACGAAACTATTTTTGTTGTCATAATAAACGAGTGAAAGACTTCCGGACACATGTATCAGCCCACTAAGGCCCATATTATAGAAAGATTCTCAGTAATTAATCTAGTCTTGATAATAGTCAGAAAGGGATAATCTATCTATCTCTCTCTATATATATATTAACGCACAGCCCAAACCATTGGACGAATCGGGCTGAAATTTGGCATGCAGTTAGATGTTATGACGTAGGCATCCGCTAAGAAAGGATTTTGATCAATTCTACCCCCAAGGGGATAAAATAGGGAATGAAAGTTTGTATGAAACTTTGTCAATTTTAAACCGATCGGGCTGAGACTTTGCATGCAGGTATGAGAAGAATCATAGATGAATGTCATTGTGTATAATACAAGCCTGAGAACAAAAACTGTAGTCTTCACTTCAGCTCTACACCGAAGCGAAGCGAGGGCGGGCCGCTAGTGCTATATAAAGCACATAGCGACATCCCTTTCTAACTGTACTCAAGTAAAGATCAACACTTAGTTATCATTCTGTACTACGGACTTTAGTGTTATGAGTTTCGACGGTTTGTAGCAAAAATATAATGGCTTTTTGACAGTATTAAAATAAAAGTGCCAATTGTTAGCATCTGTGTTAAGAATGAATATTGGCAGGAATTTTTACTATTTATAGAGAAAAAATATTCATAATTTTACTAAAAACCCACGATAAAGATAACAGTTGCCTTGTCTATTGTCACGTGACCCAAAACGCTTGGGATTGGTGGAGCCTCAAATGAAGTCACACGCAAGTAAACTTCCGGTTAAAGTGACATTTGATTGTATAGTTTGACGTTTTAATGACAGTCGTGTGACGTCACACACCAGTGAGACGCCATATTGTCCAGAGATACGTTTTTCGCGGCAACTTGAAAATAGAGTTTTTGATTTGGTTTTTTTACCGAAATACACAGCATAATGATGAATATCCACTTTTTATGGACTCTATAAACATTAGTAAATAACGTGAGAGCGTTTTCTAAAACTTGTCAAATACCCTATTAGGTTAGGTTGAGCAACAAAAATTAATAATTTAAAAAACACATAAAAAAAGAGATGGTTAATAAATCAGCTTCAGAGCTGCGTATAACTTTTTGATCAATGTAAAATTTTTTTTTAGCTAGGGATCGTCAAAACCATATATATAGTTGTTTCTTAGGTTTTCACGTACATCACTCATTAAATAAAATTATTTTTTACGGGTTAATGCACGAAGCTTTATTTATTTATTGACGTTTCGTAGCCTGTACAGGCTACGTCGTCAGAATCAAATTTTATTTAATTTTGTCGAGCTACCTTCGAAAGACTTTTATTGAGCGTTCGGTTATTTCATTGTTTGATTTTTAAAGTTTTATTGTCTATGTATGAATTTATTACTTAATTTAGTTAATAAAGTATTTTATTTAAAATTCTTTTTTGTAATTTTGAATTTATTTAAAGGTCAATAAATAAATAAAGTTTCGTGCATTAACCCGTCAAAACTGAAAATGCTAGATGGGCCGGTGGATGTGTCCGAGAATAAATTTCACTGCTCCGAGATTTCTTGATATTAATTTCAACATGATACCTCCCTCCACCCCTTTCTAAGTAAAAGTAGTTACCTTTGAGTCCGATAAGGTACAGTTTTTATCTGTGAGTCCCCTTAAACAATCAATTGTTACCTTTTGAGGTACGGAGCACTAAAAACAAAATTGTTAGCCTCTATTTAACAAAAATATTTAGGCTTGTACGCCGGGTTTCATGGTGTCGCCTACTCGAGAGATCCCAGGTTCGAATCCCGGTGGGGGCAGATGTTTGTGTGATGAATACGAGCATTTGTACTCCAGTCATAGATGTTTAATATGTATAACTATATAAATATACTTATATATGTACAGTATATGTATTCTGTCCGTTACCCTAGTATTCCATAACACAACCTTACAGTGCTTACTTTGGGGCTAGGCTAATTGGTGTGAGTGTTGGAAATATTTATTATTATTATTTGATTGTGACTAAATCACATCATCTACCAACAATCAGTGACAAATGAATTACCTAATTTATATACTTCTGCAAAACTTCCCGTCTCCCTAGAGCGATAAAGCCAAATCTTATTTTCATCAAAAAATTCATAAGAATAAATATTTTACATTACAAAAAATATTTTGGACGAATAAGCCGCAATGAAAATATACATTCAACGTTTTAATCTTGATAAGTTATTTACTCAAGGAGAGGTACTAGTCAATACAGGAATTCCATAGAAATAAGCGTTGTAAATTTATTCCAAGAATCATCTTTAATTTCGATATAAAATCGCATCATATTTTTCCGCTCGCAAAACTCATTTAATGAAATTGTATTTTAAGCATAGATTACACTGCAGGTGCCAAGCTTAAACACAAATTGAGAGCTAAACGAGTCTGTCTGTGCGCGCTTGCAGCTATGATAGCTTGGCAATACGATTATTAATTAGCTGTGGCATGCCCCCGGTTTTACTTGCTTTAATTGAGGATTTTTCTCACCTCGAGCTCTTTAGGTCAGCATCCATAAATAGGTATTGTGAATTCGTTTCAGTTATGCCCCAATCTCCTTTTATATTATTCAAATTATGATGAAACTCTGTGTACAAGGAGTGAGGAGAAAACTATGCTATTTACTCGTAAAAAAAAAAAAAGTTTAATTTGCGAAATCTGCAACACTGTATGTATATCGCTAAAATAAAATAAGAAAAATATTGATACACTGTTCGTTGTATACTTTGACCCTGTCAAGGTTAAGAAACACACTTGTATAAATATGTACACTTGTATGAAAAAGTGACGGTAAAAAAAGTGAAATCTTAAAGTATCGAGTCAGCGCGGTCGGCGTACAAGAGAATCCTACAGCGAAATAAATAGCGGAGCGACGGACGTAATGAATCGATTTTTGTAAATTGAACGGGTGGCTAGGTAGATACAATCATACAACATTTAAAAAACCCATAACAATTGAAAGTTTTAATGAGCGTGAATTATAATAATTGTCTTTTTAATTAGCAAGTAATGATTAGAAGACTGCAGGCAAATAATACTTGTCTGTCATATTTTAAGATTAATAGTTAAAAAGTAATACGTTTAGGGAATATTTATTTATCATTTATTATAGTATAGTTAAGTTAAGTAGGATAATATTATATGTTTTTATAACTTTAGTAGCTCGCACTCTATCGCCATAACATTCGTCTCCCACACCCTTACTGGTTGACTGGTAGAGAATACCTATGGCATTAAGTCCGCCATTTACTGTATTTTGGTAAAGAAGAATAAAATAAATAAATAAATAAATATTTTGATTTTCATCTGATGTAAAGCGGCCTATACCTTCTGAGTAGCATTTTAGCGGCACCTACCCTGATCACATCTCATTCTACCCCGTGGAGCTCTGGAAACCTTTTACTTCACCAAACGGGCGCTCTATTCAAGCGGGTAATCAGCTATGTATACAAAGCTAGCGTATAACATATTTAATTCGTATAAAAAGTTAGCATACCAAATAAAAAAAAAGGAAATTAATGTTATTCATATGCTTGGGTCACTAAAATCATATAGCCAAAGTGTTCAACCTCTTGTATAGCTAAATCTTATCTATTTTGTACAATCTAAATTATCTGAGAATAACATAACTTGTGAAATAAGTATGATAAGGGTATATTTATTTACACAGAGACTTTTGTGAATAGTTTGATGTAAAGGAGACAAAGTTGTAGTATTAATTTAGGGGTACCTTACCTTACCTTTACCTAGCTTACTTCATCACCACTTAACATCAGGTAGGGTAGAGTCATTTGGCTACCTGGCTATAAAAAAAACCTTAAGTACATTTAAATACAAAGGGGCATCAGAATCGGACCAAGCAATTACATAGAAACATTCAAAATTTTATTTACTATTTTGTATACCTCACCAGAAGTAGATAGATGATAGATCAGAAATTTATTTTATGTTATAAATTTTCAAAAAAAAAACTCCAAAAGTTGCTTAAGTTCAACAATCGCAGCCGAACGCGCTAACCACTTGCGCCATCGAACTCTTCATTCTGTAACGTAATAATTAGATAAGAACATTATCTTTGTCTCGCATTTACCAATCTTCTCCAATGTCTGTATTTCGGAAGCTCTGAATGTTATATAATACAATAATGAAATTAATAAAAAACGAATATGTGAGTGTATCAATATCAATTTTTTTTTAGACACACACCAGCTAGCCTATCCCCAAAGTAAGCACTGTAAGGCTTGTGTTATGGGATGCTAGGGTAACGGATAGAATACATATACTG
Source organism: Chilo suppressalis (assembly GCA_902850365.2). Classification (NCBI taxonomy): domain Eukaryota; kingdom Metazoa; phylum Arthropoda; class Insecta; order Lepidoptera; family Crambidae; genus Chilo; species Chilo suppressalis. The sequence continues at coordinate 14,127,692 of OU963919.1, forward strand.
TACATATATAAGTATATTTATATAGAGATACATATTAAACATCCATGACTGGGGTACAAATGCTCGTATTCATCACACAAACATCTGCCCCACCGGGATTCGAACCCGGGACCTCTCGAGTCGGCGACACCATGAAACCCGGCGTACGAGCCACTCGACCACGGAGTTCGTCAAATATGTGTTCACAAAAGTTTTTATATTCATTAATTTATAATAATACGGATATCTATTATCAAAACCGATCGGTCGGCGCACACCAACTCGGAATCCGACAACGCGCGACGCTTACGAAATGTCCCGACGGATGCGCATCCGATGGACGTAAATGAGAACTGAACTATTGAAATAAATTTTTATTTACCTTAAACTAAAAACCTTAAAAAATATAATACAATAACTAAAATATATTACTAAAAGGAGTCCCTTTACGCAAGGTTCCGAAGATACTGGCAGCGTTCCCCCTCTGAATATCTAGACTAATTCGTTGTCCGAGGTATAACTAAAATATATTACTAAAAGGAGTCCCTTTAGGCAAGGTACCGAAGATACTGGCAGCGTTCCCCCTTTGAATAGCTAGACTAATTCGTTGTCCGAGGTAGCTTCCAGCTCTTCGGTCTCCAGTGATGTCGACTTACCTTTCTGATATTTCCTTAAAAAACCTCATAGCGCTAGGACCCCACGGACCAAGGGTCTCGACACCGAATGGGACAAAATCATATTCGGAGCCTAGACCCCTGTATTTGCATGCAAAAATTATTTAAATTATTTTTTTCACTTTTATTATTCTGCTAGGTTTCTATAAGAAATCTAAATTAATATTAAACTAACAATTGACGACCTCCGTGGCCGAGTGGTTTGTACGCCGGGTTTCATGGTGTCGCCGACTCGAGAGGTCTCGGGTTCGAATCCCGGTGGGGGCAGATGTTTGTGTGATGAATACGAGCATTTGTACTCCAGTCATGGATGTTTAATATCTATTTCTATATAAATATACTTATATGTGTACAGTATATGTATTCTATCCGTTACCCTAGCATCCCATAACACAAGCCATAAAGTGCTTACTTTGGGGCTAGGCTAATTGGTGTGAGTGTTGGAAATATTTATTTATTTATTTATTTATTTATTGAAAAGTAGTGACACTTGAAAACAATCGATTTGACAGATCTCTTTATTACCTATATTGTTTTTCTGTCACTCCGCGATCATGGCGCTTGCAAAAGTGCGCTATAAACAATCTCGCGGTACGGTAGCAATCCCGTCGATAAAATAAACTAATATTTCTGTAGTATTAGGATATCCTTCATTAATAAACTATACATATATGGGAAAAGCTAGCCCCCACCCACTTTCACAGTTGAGTATGATTTAAACAGCGTTAAACTTATATCATATCGCGAATCGCAATGTTCATAAGATTGGGCATATGTGAATTAGCAATACCAAGAAAATATCAAAAGTTCTGTCTGATACAGGTACACGTGGCATGTTGATCTATTATTATAACTTTTTATGCATAAATCACTATTCAGTTTCCATTATAAGGTACTCAAATATTTAAAATAACATAACGCATCATGACACACAGGAAAATGTAGGTGACCTTGAATAAATATTCACCAACTATTAAAAATCAATTATACCACCATTAATAACACATTATTAATCACAATCGAGCACGACAAGTAACATCATTATAATATTTATCAACATTTTAGTTAAAAATTGTAGTCGTAAAATCTTGTAGCGAAGAATTCATTTGCGTCCTTATGCGCGAGAGACGCGCTAAGTACCTAAAGCAAGCAAACGAAGCAAACTGAGGGCACAGGGCTGTCACCATCATAAACACATAATATAATTATAGCTTTTTAATTCGTTGTGAAATCGAGTCATAACCTTGATGCGAGAGTTACTTACTTTACGCGTATACTATAAATGCTCAATATTTTTACGCAAACACTGAATACGAAAACAACACAATGAAACTCATTTACAAATACATATAAGATAAGATAATCATTTATTGTCCAGAACTGTGTACAAATGGTTCTTAAAATTTGGTAGTGCCAACAGTTTGCCCATTTCGGGCGTACAATTACATGAAAATAATATTTAGTAATTAAATGTCAGCTACACAAAATAATAATAAATTTACTCTGTAAACTATATTCATACAATCATAAATTAACCAGTTATGTCAAAATTATACATAAATTGCAATTTTATTGTCAATGATCATTAAAATATTCCTCCAAACTATAAAAACATATAAATAATGTAAAAGGCTTTCTCAACACATTTTCCAAAAAATGTATTTATGGCGGTTGTATACATTAAAATAAAACTAGTTGTAACGGGTTAATGCACGAACTTTATTTATTTATTGACGTTTCGCAGCCTTTTCAGGTCTGCATCGTCTGAATAATGATTTTTTATTTACTTTGTCGAGCTACCTTCGAAAGACTTTTATTGAGCTTTCGTATATTTCATTGGAAGATTTTTGAAACTTTACTGTCTATGTATGAATTTATTAGTTAATTTAGTTAATAAAGTAATTTTGAGTTTATTTATTTGACCCTTACTACCGTAAACTACCACCGGTTCCAAAATTGGGCGACCTTTCTGAGAAGAACCGGCGAAACAAATTCAGAGAGGCTTTCTATCTCCTTCTTACGTTAAATTATGCATACATTGTTTGAAAGTTCAAAATTACGGGCCATACAGCGGAGCGTGCGGTAAACCGTTTTACAGCACGCGCACATACATGGCGCCGCGCGTATCCTTTACGGTTTTTTTTAAATTTCGATTAAACCTTTCACCTTTGAAGCGCTTTTAATCTATTCCTTTCTCCGCCTGACTAATAATAAACAGTAACATACGAAAGAAGTAGTTTTAATTTTCGCCACTCGCACGTGGCGCTTTATGAAAAAACACGCCGTTTTTTTATTATAAAAAGGTTCCTTCATTGCTTAAATAAAGTACCTACACTGTTTTAGCGAAAATATGTTGAAAAACGTGGTATGACATTCGTGCGGAATTGGTTTTTACAAACTCATTACTATGGTAAGCCCGAGACGAAATATCTATATATATATAAGGTGACTGACTGACTGACATAGTGATCTATCAACGCACAGCCCAAACCACTGGGCGGATCGGGCTGAAATTTGGCATGCAGGTAGATGTTATGACGTAGGCATCCGCTAAGAAAGGATTTTGATCAATTCTGCCCCCAAGGGGATAAAATAGGGAATGAAAGTTTGTATGAAACTTTGACAATTTTAAACCGATCGGGCTGAGACTTTGCATGCAGGTATAAGAAGAATCATAGATGAATGTCATTGTGTATAATACAGGCCTGAGAACAAAAACTGTAGACTACACTTCAGCTCTACACCGAAGCGAAGCGAGGGCGGGCTGCTAGTCATAAATAACTATTACATTATTTTGCTAGTATATATCAATAATTATATACACTCTAAATATGAACATTAATTTCGATAAATTATTAGGTATTTACTAATGAAAAAGAAATGTTCCACCCAGTAATATCTTGTCACTAGATAACCCAAATAATGCGAAATTATGTGGACAATTTCCAATATTTTAAGTGCCAATAAAGTTTTAATGAGTTCGCAGGATGACTGTTATATTTAATGATTTATTCTTATTGTCTTTTATTATGATGTAAAAATGAACTAAGCATATCATGTCTATTATTATAACAAGTGATAATACCTATTTTAATTTCATTCTTTCAACAGAACTGGATCCAAGGTCAATTTCACAATTGACATGCATATTTAAAACGTCACTTGAGTCAATAAACGAAAGTGATATTAACTTATCAACGTCTGAAGTTAAATAGGAAATGCATAAATTATAATAAGTATTTATTTTAATAACACTTTCGCATAGGTAATTTGTTGATTTTAATAACAAAATTATAATTTTTAATAGGGTATTTGACAGTGTTAAAAAAATAAAGTGCCAATTGTTAGCATCTGTGTTTAGTTATCCCAAAACGCTTGGGATAGGCGGAGCCTAAAATGACGTCACACGCAAGTAAAGTTCCGGTTAAAGTGAAATTACATTGTATCATTTGACGTTTTAATAACAGTCGTGTGACGTCACACACTAGTAAGACGCCATATTGTCCAGAGAAACGTTTTCGCGGCAACTTGAAGATGGAGTTTTTGATTTGGTTATTTTTACTGAAATACACAACAGAATGATGAATATCCACTTTTTACGGACTCCATAAACATGAGTCAATAACGTGAGATCGTTTTCTAAAGCTTGTCAAATACCCTATTTACGAGAGGTGTGGTGAAGAAGACACTAGTTAACATGAGCATGCTAACCACAAATAAGAGAAGAACTAGTTCATCACGTAGGGTGAAAATGTAAAAATATTACAATAAAAGAATGTAATAATAATAATTTAGCGGGTGGCAGCCCTGCGCACTCGGCAGCAAGTATGCGCTCGGCCGATATTTTTTCACTGCCGCACAGAAACCGATGGAGTCGGCCTGAGTTTAAATAATTTAATTTCTCAAATTAAAAGTGTTTATTTTTTATAGAACTTCTGGATCTGGGATTCAATCGCCTAACAGAATTGCATTGGTTATCGCTATAGTTAACGATTTTATTTTGTTATTTCTAATCGCCGAGGTTTTCAAATACCTTACGCTCATTTTCTTTGATATTGGTATTACCAATACAAAAGACAAAAAAACAGCGGGGTGCCTCCTACCTTCGGCGGTCAGAAATGAGGGGGGTTCAAGTATTACGTAAGCAGATTTATTATAATTATTTACCCCCTCTTCCCCCTTGTCAGCAAAAGTAAGCAAAGCGCTTACCCCTCCCCACCCATCCTTACGTAAACATTGGTACCTATATGCATTTTTCCTTTAATGTATTATGTTTTTTTTATTGATTCATGAACTTTCATGAGCTTTATGACCAGCAGTACTTAAAAAGGCTTAATCGATGATGCTGACGTAATCACCATCTCTACCCCCCACCCCCCCATGTCATCAAAAATAAGCAAAGCTAAGACCCCCCTGCCCCCCTATAGTGCTTACGTAATACTTGAACAGCCCCTAACAAAAAAAAGTAAGAAAACATAAGCAAAAGCCATAACCATAGCAATCTCGTTTAGCGATGGGCCCCTAGCTGGATAAATGATAATTATGCAGAGTTAGGAGTAAAACTTGTAAGGAGTAAATCTAAAATGAAAAATCCTTGTATATTTTTGTTTCTACGATTTTGTATATACTTTTCTAAAAGAACAAAATATGTATACGGAATTTTCATTTTCCCTGTTTTCTATGTTCATCTTCCAAGAATCGACTAGTCTTCATCGCAATGAATATTTAAATAAAATATATATAAATCATCAATATTTAATTTTCTTAATCCGTGTCGACTCTACGCAGGTATTGTCCGCAACAATAGCGGCGTCCCTCTCGCACGTCACCCTCTCGCTCGCGACGAGGGTTCAGCTTGTTAATGGTATGTAACTGTTCAAATTATGATTTTATTAGACATTAGTATATTTGTGATTTTCAAATCTCTTTATAATTAAATGGAACATTTAACAGACCAGGAGTAATTTGTTATACCTACCTATAGTTCGATTCTTTAATAAAAATATGTATATCGTATATCGCTTACTTATCGCTAACAACATAATCTATATATATAAAACTCAAAGGTGACTGACTGACTGATATAGTGATCTATCAACGCACAGCCCAAACCACTGGACGGATCGGGCTGAAATTTGGCATGCAGGTAGATGTTATGACGTAGGCATCCGCTAAGAAAGGATTTTGATCAATTCTACCCCCAAGGCGATAAAATAGGAAATGAAAGTTTGTATGAAACTATGTCAATTTTAAACCGAACGGGCTGAGACTTTGCATGCAGGTATAAGAAGAATCATAGATGAATGTCATTGTGTATAATACAAGCCTGAGAACAAAAACTGTAGTCTACACTTTAGCTCTACACCGAAGCGAAGCGAGGGCGGGCCGCTGGTATTACATAATTAGAATTGACATCATCATAATATTCAATGTTGTTTTATTGTTTTCCATAAGTTATACAAGATGTTACAGAAAAAAATGAGTGTGTTTATGACCACACGACTGAAGTGAAACTTCTTTAGCTCCATCTGTATGTATATACAGTAAAACCCGTTTAAGACGATTTCACAGGGACTCGAACGAAAAGCGCGTCTTAAGCGGGAAAACGTATTAGGCGGGCTAGGGAAATTTCGTGTATAGGTATTGGGATATTAATTGTACAATATTTAAGAATTATGTATGTTATAAAAAATGTAGTGTATTATTATTTATTATTATGTTTAAATCTACAGAACATATAACTAGAAAAAATTCCACGCGGGATTCGAACCCGCACCCATCGCATCCGGGCGAATCCACTGACCAATTATGCCACCGCGGCCCTCACTATTATGTTATTTAAATTCATCACTTATTTTAGTTGGTCTAAAAGATTTTGAGACATTAGCAATTACAAGATTTTCAACATAATTTAATTTTTGCAGTGCATCTTCGCTTTGATTCAAAGAAGTTACATAGCGTCTTAAATCATGCTGATAATAATAATAATATAATAATAATTCATTTATTTCAATCATAAAGATCATAGCATGCCAATGACAAAATAATAATAAATAATAATAAATGATAATGCCTGGGCTGGGCATGTGACAAAATCTTAGTTTGTTGTTCTTACAGCGAAATAGATAAATCTAGTTATGATTTTATTTATTTTTTAAGCATTTAACTGCTATATGTTTAAATCTAAAGAAAAGTTTTACTAGAAATAAAAATCCACGCGGACCAGGCAGCGGACGGGACTCGAACCCGCACCCTTCGCAATCCGGGCGAATACACTGACCAATTATGCTACCACGGCCCTAATGGCCGCGTCGAAATTTTCCTAGCCTTAAGCTGTCAGGCAGCGCCATCTCTTCGCATTATAGGTAACCCACAATGTCAAATGTATACTTTTACAAGTATAAAACATTTGAAAGAAGAAATAGCAATTATAGTTGTTTTTAATTTTTTAAGCATTTAACTGCTAGATGTTTAAATCTAAAGAAAAGTTTTACTAGAAAAGAATCCTTTCCTTCTTATTTCTTATTTAGATTAATTTACTGTTGCCGACCGAATCCTGGGCATTCAAAAAAAATCAAAATTCAATATCGTTTATTCAGTCTAGGCTGTTACAAGCACTTGTGAATGTCGAAAAGCTACGCCATCGGTTCGCAAATCTACGGCGGGAGACCTTGTACTGAGAAGAACCGGCAAGAAACTCAGCAAGGGCTGTTTTTTTCTCCCTGTATTATATACAGAGTCGTCAAATTGAAAAATGACTTCAATATGAGGTAACTCATAAAGTCACTTTTCATTACAAACAAAAAAAATGCAAATAATATAAAAATTCTGACTATAAAATAAAAAATAAAAATATGTAAAACAAAATGGTTTAACAAAGTTTAGGAATGACGCGTCCTACCGTTTAGGCAAAAAAAATAATAATAATAAGCATATCGTTAGTTACAAATAGGCATTGACTTTCAGACGGCTACATACCTCGCCAGTCGGTTGAACCGCGCCATGTGACTATGAAATGCCATTTTTTATTGTGTTCACGTATATTGTATGTATATTTTTTTTATATAAAAACGCTTATTACCTGTCCTGTGTCCGTAGAATATTAGAGCCGGACATTGCTTTGGTCTTTGAGTGTCCAAACTTGATGTGGAGTGATATATAGTTATAATTTTTATTATTTTAAAGCATGTAACTGCTTAATGTTTTAAATGTAAAGAAATGAAAATATGATATATGAGTTGATGAGAGGAGCTCGATGGCGTAAGTGGTTAGCGCGTTCCGCTGCGATCGTTGAATTTAAGCAACTTTCGCAGTGGTCGGTCATTGGATGGGATGAGGACCGAAAATTTACTATCTCGAGCTCCTCCGTGCTTCGGAAGGCACGTTAAGCCGTTGGTTCCGGCTGCATCTGCAGTCGTTAGCACCCACCAACCCGCACTGGGCCCGCGTGGTGGGTCATTTCCCAATCTCCCTATTCTATCCATAGGGAACTCCTGTGCCCCAGCAGTGGGGCAAAATATGCTTGCAGTTTAAGAATGGCTAGAAGAATTTCGATGCGGTCCGTTAGGGCTGCGATAGCATAACTGGTCAGGTCGCCCGGATAGCGAAGGGTGCGGGTTCGAGTCCCGTCTGCTGCCTGGTCCGCGTGGAATTTTTTCTAGTTATATTTTCTTTAGTTTTAGTCATATTCCGACACGGTTCCCAACTTAGGGGTTTTGCCCCCAAATTTAGGGGCAGGGACTAAGATTTAAGTGTTAAAAGGGACTTTTTTAGGGGCTGGAATTTTTTGTGGGTTTTTAGGGGCTTTTAACAAAACTTCGGACAATATCCACTTTCATAACAAACGGAATGAACTTTTTTCCCAAATTTGTCGGAGTTGCATATTCAAGCCAACCAAGATACTCGTCAAGGATTCCAACGAGTCCAAACTCGATGGGGTTGCGTCGTTTAATTACGGAGTTTCTATGGTCACTTTCCAGCTCCATCATCAGATCAGCTCTATGCCATAATAATATTGCATTGTCATCCGATTTATACATGCATGCAAAATTTCAGCTCAATCGGAAACCGGGGAGTCGATCAAATTCGATCCCAAACGAGTCATTAGTTACATACTTATAGGTGAAACTAAAATCTTATGATTTTATTTATTTTTTAAGCATTTAACTGCTAGATGTTTAAATCTAAAGAAAAGTTTACTAGAAAAAATTTGACATTGTGGGTTACCTACAATGCGAAGAGATGGCGCTGCCTTGCAGCTTAAGGCTGGGAAAATTTCGACGCGGCTAATAGGGCCGTGGTAGCATAATGGTCAGTGCATTCGTCCGGATAGCGAAGGATGCGGGTTCGAGTCCCGTCCGCTGCCTGGTCTGCGTGGATTTTTTTCTAGTAAACTTTTCTTTAGATAAAAAAAGCTTGTTTATTAACTGACACGCTATTAAATCACATGTCTACTGCTGTATATTATTATTACTTTATTTCATTCCACCAATTTAACTAACAGCCTGCTATAAGCTCATTTTCCTTTGATTTTCCTTTCGGAAACTGTATTTATTCAATAAAATAATTTACTGTAACGTTTTAATTTATGAGCAACGAAAGAATTTAAGTAATAAGTAGGTACATAAAAAAATCTATATTTAGGGGATTTTAGGGGAATTGGGGAAAATTTTGGTAAGGGTTGGTAACATTGTATTCCGACTAATTAAAAAAAAACCGGACAAAGTCCGGACGGGTGGTAACCATAATCATGGGAGAGTACGGAGACGGAAATATTATTATACCATTTTACAATAACTTTCTACCGTTTCCACTGCACACTGTATCTCGAAATGCTGTGACCTAATTGATAAGATTTTACGAGCATGGCCCGAACGATAGGCGACATTAAAACTTCTTGTGTATGTGTGGCTATTTCAAATTGCATTTGAAGTTTTTACTCACATTAAAATATGTAAATAATAAATAAATATTATCAACACACACACCAATTAGCCTAGCCCCAAAGTAAGCACTGTAAGGCTTGTGTTATGGGACACTAGGGTAACGGATAGAATACATATACTGTACATATATAAGTATATTTATATAGAAATACATATTAAACATCCATGACTGGAGTACAAATGTTTGTATTCATCACACAAACATCTGCCCCCACCGGGATTCGAACCCAATCGGCGTACAAACCAATCGGCTACGACGTCGTGTGAAAATAGAATGTTTATTGTAAAAGGCTGTTTGAGTAGTACGAAATCTTCTTCATCATCATCAGCCTATGAATGTCCCCACTGCTGGAGCACAGGCCTTCCCTATGGATGGGATAGGGAGATTGGACCATAACCCATCACGCGGGCCCAGTGCGGATTGGCGGGTGCTAACGCCTGCAGATGCAGCCGGGACCAACGGCTTAACGCGCCATCCGAAGCACGGAGGAACTCGAGATACAAGATTTTTGGTCACCCATCCAATGACCGACCACTGCGAAAGTTGCTTAAGTTCAACGATCGCAGCCGAACGCGCTAACCACTTGCGCCATCGAGCTCCTCCATTTAACAATACCTACTTAAAATTATAAATGCGAAAGAGTGCCCGCCTATCTGTCTGTTACCTCACCACTGTAAAACCACTGAACCGATTCAGATGAAATTTTATATAGAGATAGTTTCAAGTCCCGGGAAAGAATAAGTAGGTTTTATCACAGGAATCTATATATATAAAACTCAAAGGTGACTGACTGACTGACATAGTGATCTATCAACGCACAGCCCAAACCACTGGACGGATCGGACTGAAATTTGGCATGCAGGTAGATGTTATGACGTAGGCATCCGCTAAGAAAGGATTTTGATCAATTCTACCCCCAAGGGGATAAAATAGGGAATGAAAGTTTGTATGAAACTTTGTCAATTTTAAACCGATCGGACTGAGACTTTGCATGCAGGTATAAGAAGAATCATAGATGAATGTCATTGTGTATAATGCAAGCCTGAGAACAAAAACTGTAGTCTACACTTCAGCTCTACACCGAAGCGAAGCGAGGGCGGGCTGCTAGTCATCTTTTTAAGCGGTGAAAAGGGAACTACTACAAGTTTGTAAAGAAAACCATTTTTTCCAGGCAGGCGAACTAGCGGGTTAGTACTAGTATCGCTGTAGTTATAAATACCCCACATAACATCAGGTGGTGTAGGGTCATTTGCCTACCTGGCTATATGAAAATAAGAATAATAATAACAAACAATTACTAGCTTGTCTTAGATCTATATATAATTAAACATCCACACACATAACACATACACACGCACACACACACACACACAAACACGCACACACACACACACCAGACACACCTAAACTATACATAATTGGTTGTTGAAGTTATACTTCTTTAGGCGCGTTATGAAAAAATGATGAGAGTGAAATTTTTAGATGCGCGCGCATCACTGTAACACAATAGTAACACCATGAAGTTGACCGCGGGCGCGTTATGAAAAAATCATGTGAGTGAAATTTCGAGATGCGCGCGCATCACTGTAACACAATAGTAACACCATCAAGTTGGCCGCGGGCGCGTAATGAATGTTAGTGTCTAATAATGGTGGATTATTAACCACTTAGTGGTTAATAATCCACCATTATTAGACATCTGTTCGAAAGGTACTTTGAACGATCCACGGAGCTCCATAAGATGATCGCGTTGACAAAAACAATGTTGGCACGCTCGTCGCCTCTGATCACTGTTTTCATATTTATAATATTTATCCACATGTTTCTAGTTTCTATATAGACACAACGTGTTTTAGTTACTTACAAGTGCTAATTACATATGGACTAATAACTTAAATTCAGTAGTGATTTTAATTGAATATTTTGAATATTTATTTAATTTTTCAAATTAAAACTGAACTTAATTGACTGTGTTAACTATCCTTTTCCAGTCCTTTTATTATTTTATTGTAATTATTAATTATTTGCATGCAATTAAAAAATATTTTTAATGATTCTAAAGAAGTATAACTTCTCACGCTCGTACATAAGTTACACGCATCCATTTTTTTGTAGTTTTCGAGTTACACGAAATGTTGTAATAATTGCATGTTTATTATAATTTTATATTTATATAATAAGGATGAGCCTGCCTCTCATAACACAGGGTATATGAGAGCAGTTCTAATATTGTACAAACAAAAAATATTTGGAATAAACAAATTTTTGTTTTGTTTTTAAAAAATCATAATATTTATTAACATAAATAATTGTCTGTTTTGCTTTTTCCTAAAAGACTGTTTGTCTACTTTGTCATTCATAAATTATTTAAAAGTACAAAGACTTACAAAGTTAAGTAAATAAATCTATACCTATCAAATAACGCGGACAGAGCCGAATGCATCGCACTGTATGTGACGCAGCCGTAGGTATAGGATTACTCACTTCACTCCACTGTTTCACGTATTGATATTTATGTGGCTGACTCCCCTAGGTTGAAACTCTTTTTGTGAGACGGCGGGAAAAAAAAGTACAGACAATTTTTTGACGTGACAACGTCTTAAATTAGGTTGCGGCTGGGAGTCACTTATGAAAAAGTGTAACGCTCGGTAACGTTACGATGAGTCTCTCGTGTTAAGTTTAAGTTTACATGTACAATGTTTTAGTAAACAAAATATATTTCTATAGTTAAAATTTGTGCAATTCTTATTTTCATTCAATTCCTTGTTCCTATTGTGCAATTTAATTATATTCATATCAATAAATATTCTACCGAGAAAAAGACGTTGTCACGTAAAATCTTCGCCCGTAAAACCGACTTTACAGGCAACCATTTTTTTAATTGTTTTTTTTTTTGCAAGTTCATATTGCGATTATTTTTATTTTCGTTTCGTATTACTATTTTATTGAGATCTAATCCTGAGTGGGGGAGCCACTTTTACAGACGAAAAAACAGGCCAATAGGGATGATGACTATTTTTTCTTTCTTCGTTTATCAGGTAGATTATCAAAAAGTATTGGACACGTATTTTATCTTTTTTCACATAATATAAACATTGCAGAGATATATTGATTTGAAAAGTCGCATGACGTCACGTTTTGGTACAATTTTCACTTAAAAGTGACGTCACGAGCCCCTACTCCTAAATTTTGACGCCCTATAACTTTGTCATTTTTTGGTTGATTGCCTAAAGAAAAAATACGTGTCCATTATTTTTTGATCATCTAACTGACGGACTAAATAGAATTTCGTTTACTGTACCCCGTCATTCAATTGTAAAATCTTGTTGAATGCAACGAAGAACTCCAATCATTATTCCGGTAGAAGTATTTTTGCAGTCGAATTGAACAATCTAAAACCGGTAAAAACAATACAAATTATTTGACCAAAATCCAAATAAACAATTGGTCATTTAAACGAAAGCTAATGTTAATTTGAGAACATATGAATTAAAGTGTGTAAATTACCAAGATAATTATAATATTTATAATGTTCCAACCGGGAATTGAATTTCGGCCGGCCAAAGTGCGTGCAAACTTCTAAGCGACTTCATCAGATAGCGTAAAACTACTAAAAGAGGCAATTAAAAAAAAAACACAAACAATATTAATAAAATCATTCGAGTTACTACACTGGGGCATGCAGCTCTCCTAATACCCGCACACGAACGCCAAGCTAATTTTACGGCTAACACAGCAACACGCACTCATAGGAAAATCCACTTTAAAAAAAAAGGTTTAAGAGTGAAAATACCTTGAGCGCCATCGCTACAAAGCCCATTTAAATTTCGAACTAACCGTAATGATATAAGCACACAGGTCGTGAGTTGAATCTTTGGAGTTGCACAAACGAATCTCAACCTTAGCGCTCAAGCAATAAGATTTACACGAGCGATTTCTTTGGACGCACGCACGCGTTCACAGCTTTTTCGATCCTATCTCTAAAGGTTTAAGATCGTTATTTGTTTAAAGGATTGGGTGGTAGTGACGTAACCAACTCGATTATGATGTTATTTTCATTTTTTATCCAGATTTACGTATTTTCGCCCATTTTGATCTGCTTCTTATAAGTGTACTTTGATATTTAACTGTCAATTCATTCATAGTCAAGATCAGTAGGTGTATATGTGATATGTTATCTAAGTATTCCGCTGTGTACTGTATCTTTAAAAAAACCGGCAAAGCGCGAGTGGGATTTCATTTGTTTGTTGTAAAAAAAATTGTCAAAAAATGAAGCAAAAAAAACGGCAAAAAATCACGTTTTCTGTATAGAACTCCCCCCTTTAAATATATCTAATATAAAATTCTCGTGTCGCGGTGTTTGTGGTTAAACTCCTCCGAAACGGCTTTCCCGATTCTCATGAAATTTTGTGTGCATATTGGGTAGATCTGAGAATCGGACAACATCTATTTTTCATCCCCCTAACTGTTAAGGGTAATCCACCCAAATTTTTCTTTTTCAATTTTAGATTTTTTTATTTTTTTATGATACATCATACAAATACATACACACAACCCTAGTAGCTAGTATTTCATTATAATAATTCATTTTGAAAGTGAATATATACAAATAAATATTCTGTAAGCTCGATGGCTCAGGTGGCAAGCGCGTTCGGTTGCGATCGTTGAAGTTAAGCAACTTTCGCAATGGTTAGTCATTGGATGGGTGACCAAAAATCTTCTAACTCGAGTTCCCCCGTGCTTCGGAAGGCACGTTCAGCCGTTAATCCCGGCTGCATCTGCAGTCGTTAGCACCCGCCAATCCGCACTGGGCCCGCGTGGTGGGTCATGGCCCAATCTCTCATTTCCACCCAAGGGGAAGGCTTGTGCCCCAGCAGTGGGGACATTAATAGGCTGATGATGATGATTCTGTCAATATTTCAAGCATCTACCTGTCTCCGTTATTAATATAGAGCAAAAAAGGGCAAAAATATCCGATTTATTATATGAGAGCCCCCCCCCCCCCTCAAATATTTATCTTATACCGTTTTTTGTGTTGTTATAGTTACACCAGAAATATGTCATCTGTGAAAATTCCAACTGTCTAGTTATAACGGTTCATGGAATACAGCTTGGTGACGGACAGACAGACAGCCAGACAGACGGACAGTGAAGTGTAAGTAATAGGATCCCGTTTTGACCCTTTAGATACAGAACCCTGAATAGATGAGATGGCGTAGCTTCTTGACCTTCACAAGTGCTTGTAACAGCCTAGACTGAATAAATGACTTTTCGTTTCATTTCAGAAAAAAATGGGGAAAAGGATTTTTGAAGTTATACTTCTTTAGGCGCGTTATGAAAAAATGATGAGAGTGAAATTTTAAGATGCGCGCGCATCACTGTAACACAAAAAATTAACAGCATGAAGTTGGTCGCTTTAGCGACCAACTTCATGCTGTTACTTTTGTGTTTACCGCACATTAAGAAAATCTACCAATAAAATCTCTATTTTGTGGGTGCTAACGACTGCATTGTGAAGGCCTATCAAAAGTATTTATTAATCTGGAACAACGGAACCAAAGCGCGATTCAGGAGACTACAGCGCCATCTCTTGACCATTGGTGTAGTAGAACCAAAAACCACATCTTTATTTTTTGTAATAAAGTAACAGTTATAGGTATTCATATTTATAATATTTATCCACATGTTTCTAGTTTGTATATTCGGAATACGTGTTTGAGTTTCATACAAGTGCAAATCACATATGTTCTAATAAATTATATTCAGTAGCGATTTTAATTGAATATTTTGATTATTTATTTATTTTTTCCAATTAAAACTGAACTTTATTGACTGTGTCCTTTTCCAGACTTCTTATTAGTTTATTGTAATTAATTATTTGCATGCAATTAAAAACTAATTTTAAACGATGCCAAAGAAGGATAACTTCTCACGCGCCTACATAAGTACACGCACCCATTTTTTTTTTGAGTGTGTATGCTGTTGGTCGCAGATGACCTTTACAGCGTCACCGGGTTTGGGGACGGCGAGATCCTAAGGGGACCTCAAGCCGAGAATCGGCGAGTGCCTCTGGAGGTATTCCAGGGCAATGGCATCTCCCCACGGGGGGTCTCCTCTCCGTCTGGAACCTCTAGACCGCGAGCAACTGAGAGGGTCGGCTCAACTAGAGGGCGTCTCAGAGACTCGGACCTCGGCTCTAGTTAGCCGTTGTCGTGTGGGCGGGGAAAAACGCCCAGATCAAAATTGAATTGATGAGGAAATTTATTATTTATATAATATTACTAGTGGCCTGCCCTCGCTTCGCTTCGGTGTAGAGCTGAAGTGTAGACTACAGTTTTTGTTCTCAGGCTTGTATTATACACAATGACATTCATCTATGATTCTTCTTATACCTGCATGCAAAGTCTCAGTCCGATTGGTTTAAAATTGACAAAGATTCATACGAACTTTCATTCCCTATTTTATCCCTTTGGGGATAGTATTGATTAAAATCCTTCTTAGCGGATGCCTACGTCATAACATCTACCTGCATGCCAAATTTCAGCCCGATCCGTCCAGTGGTTTGGGATGTGCGTTGATAGATCACTATATCAGTCAGTCAGTCACCTTTCGAGTTTTATATATATATAGATTTGAAATATCTCCATCGCTTGTAATATCACTTGCAGTGCCCCATTAAGTAGCCGGTTGTCATAAGCAACCGGTTTGTGTGACAGGCAACCGTCACAGGTCAAACGCGAACGACACAAGACTTTCTCACGGGGCCTGGCTCCACTGCAAGCGTGTAGCGGAGTGCCACCATTACAGGTTATTCAATCGTAATCAAAATCATTTTTTCAGTTTAGGCTGTTACAAGCACTCATGAATGTTTAGAACCTGGGTTCCGAACCTGGGGGTAATAACCTCTCCGGGGGTAAATCAGCCATACTTCGGGGGTAACAAAGAACCTAATTATTTGATCAAATCATAATAATAAGAAAATACTAAATAGAGCATACGCTCCTTCTTGCTAGCGAGCCCGCGGGTGCTGAGTGTGGGAAGCGGGGCGAGATTTTCTCCTGATGATGACATTATTAGAGACGAAGATGTAGCGGCCAAATTGGAATTTCTTGGACTGATGATAACGTTTTAAAGTCGGGGTAAAATCTGTTTTCTAATAGGTTACAGGGGTAGCAGTATTGGAAGGGTTAGGAAACACTGCGCTATTCAATCATAATCATAATTCAATAAAGGAGCCATCGAGGCGCAGGTGGTTAGCGCGTTCGGCTGCGATCGTTGAAGTTATGCAACTTTCGTAGTGGTCGGTCATTGGATGGGTGACCAAACATCTTCTATATTGAATTCCTTCGTGTCTCGGAAGGCACGTTAAGCCGTTGGTCCCGGCTGCATCTGCAGTCTTTAGCACCCGCCAATCCGCACTGAGCACGCGTGGTGGGGTCATGGTCCAAACTCCCTATTCCATTAATAGGGAAGGCCTGTGCCCCACTAGTGGGGACATTAATAGGCTGATGATGAGTGGGGAAAGCTGATTGGCGATATCTATATATATATAAAACTCAAAGATGACTGACTGACTGTCTGACAGTGATCTATCAACGCACAGCCCAAACCACTGGACGGATCAGGCTGAAATTTGGCATGCAGGTAGATGTTATGACGTAGGCATCCGCTAAGAAAGGATTTTGATCAATTCTACCTCCAAGGGGATAAAATAGGGAATGAAAGTCTACAGACTTTCATTCCCTATTTTATTTCATATGAAACTTTGTCAATTTTAAACCGATCGGGCTGAGACTTTGCATGCAGGTATTCGCTATGTGCACGACAGAGCGCCACCTACAATACGCAACTTTCCGGGATTATGCCAAATAATGACATCAGTTTGTATTTTATTGATTTCTAGTAAATATAGTAAATTAAAGATAAATAAAAATTATTATATATTGTATAATAATTTAAATACTGTCGGATTTCAATTCGGAATTTAGTACAGTCAATAATAACTCTTGTATTGATGTAATCTGGACTGAAACACTTGGGCATTGTTGCTTGTACGGTGGCTCTATTCGGCCAAAAGATTAAATTAGCAGTTGAACAAGCTAGATTTTGTAAGATCGAATGAAATATACGTGAGATTGTGGTTTTTTTTGTACACCAAATAACACACTCAATGCTGAAAATGTCAAGCCATTTTTCATTTTTATCAAAAAAATCAGAAGTCGGTCTTTAGTGGAAACTGTACATTTTTTCATAGTTAATCTTGTTAATAAAAACTCAAAATTGCTAAATGACACACCAGAAGGATCTAGGAGTTCTTGATCATTTGTTATTGATGAAATACCAACAAATTCTTGACTTTTTGTTTCGGTAGATTGATCCTCATACGATTTTTTGTCAGTGCCACAGCTTTTATCTTTCTTTCTTGAATTATTTGTCATTAAAATTCTTGATGTTGGATTTCAGCATCACAGTGATCACTGTAAATTAATCTAATACAAATAAAAGTTGTATCTCTTAATTTCGATTCAGAAAACATATTGACTTGACATCCTTGATCGATCATAAAAGGTTGAGTTTGATTTAATTCACTCCCTTCTTCAATTATTATTTGACTTGATGTGGTATCTGAGACTTTTGTGGTTCTTCGTTTTGTCAAGCGTGTATATCTAGCTAGGACCTGTGAATCATTAACCTTCCTCTTTCGATATATTTCAGGGAATATCGTAGGAGCATAACTCGGATTTTCTTCCTCGTCTGATTTTTTGTTTCCCATAAAATGTTCACTACAAATTGTGTCGTCAGGTTTGGGATACCATGGCGACCCATCAACACTAAAATAATAAAGACAATAATGAATATCACATAAAATATATAGCGCAAATAAAATTGATCATAATTTATGGTTATTTCGCTTACTTATTTCTTTTTATGGCATCTATCCATTTATTTCTTTGATTTAATTTCCAGTCCAATGTAGGAAATATATACACAGACTATTTGTGCCCTTATTTTTGCAATTCACAACACAACAACATCTATTAATAGGCATTTTAAAAAATTTTTGTTTATTACGAACTCCGTGCAAATTGACTTTACTTTCCCGGATTGTTGCGTATTTCTGCCACTATAAGCGCTGCGATCGCTTCACTATACCCCCACCATGTACTTCGCACATAGCGAATAAGAAGAATCATAGATGAATGTCATTGTGTATAATACAAGATTGAGAACAAAAACTGTAGTCTACACTTCAGCTCTACACCGAAGCGAAGCGAGGGCGGGCCGCTAGTATAATATAAATTACCTACCTGTGTGTATACAATGATAAATTAGCAACAGAAGTGTCAATGTGAGAACAATGGACGTATATTTGTAACGATCATCATGCGTGTGACGTCACCGAGTATGATCGGCGACAAAAGCTTTGGTAATATTTACCAATTCAAAGTTTTTTCGTAATAAGTTTTTTTTTTTGAAGTTATACTTCTTTAGGCGCGTTATGAAAATATGATGAGTGAAATTTTTAGATGCGCGCGCATCACTGTAACACAAAAGTAACAGCATGAAGTTGGCCGCGAGCGCGTTATGAAAAAATCATGTGAGTGAAATTTCAAGATGCGCGCGCATCACTGTAACACAATAGTAACACCATGAAGTTGGCCGCGGGCGCGTTATGAATGTTAGTGTCTAATAATGGACCATTATTAGACAATTAACCACTTAGTGGTTAATAATCCACCATTATTAGACATCTGTTCGAAAGGTACTCTGAACGATCCACGGAGCTCCATAAGATAATCGCGTTGTCAAAAACAATGTTGGCACGCTCGTCGCCTCTGATCACTGTTTTCATATTTATAATATTTTAAATTCAGTAGTGATTTTAATTGAATATTTTGAATATTTATTTAATTTTTCAAATTAAAACTGAACTTAATTGACTGTGTTAACTATCCTTTTCCAGTCCTTTTATTATTTTATTGTAATTATTAATTATTTGCATGCAATTAAAAAATATTTTTAAGGATGCTAAAGAAGTATAACTTCTCTCGCGCGTACATAAGTTACACGCATCCATTTTTTTATGTAAAACATCTTTCCTCTCGCTTTCCTGCAATTTGTTATTTTTTCTTTTATAGGTAGCTCCGACAAATGACTCCACCCCACCTGATGTTAAGTGAAGGTGAAGTCCAGACGCGAAGATAGCTGGTAAAGCAGTTCTACCTGCCACACCAGCCATCCTCACCCTGCCGGCCTGCATGTTGCTTCTTCACGCCTCTTTTAAAGGATCCCAGGTTGTAAGAGGGAGGGAACACGTGAGCGGGCAGAGCATTCCATTAACGAAATGCCATTTGTCGTTCAATAGACAGAGAAAAACATGAAGTAAGTAATCCAAGCGTAGTCTTCGTTTATTAATAAGGGAGTTAGTGTTGGTCTGAGTAATTTTTTTTAAACACAAAACTAAACCGGCTTGTTTGACAAAATAAAGTCGATGACATCATTGGTACAGTCGCTCGCGAAAGCTTTACCCAAATTGGAAGAAAGAAATAAATGTCACTGTCACTGTCAAAATTTTTTTTTTGTACGCGTCTGTCGGTCTATAGGTTCTTGTTTTGCGATCTTCTCAGCTCTTTAGTTTTTTTATTGTTTGGCATTTAAAAATACATAGGTCCAACCTAAATTTTCACTCTTCTACCATCAAACCCTATTTTTATAGCGGTACGAAGTTCGCTGGGTCAGCTGGTCTTTATATAAAACAACTTTTAGGCACTTCAGCGCGAGGCGCCTTAACAAGCTATATAACGGATTTTTTGCTTGTACGGTTTTCAAAAAGTTTATTAATTTTTATTTTTATTTTCTTAAGACCTACCTTGGGTTACCTATAATGCGAAGAGATGGCGCTGCCTTGCAGCTTAAGAATGGCTCCGGTCCGTGAGGGCCGCGGTAGCATAATTGGTCAGTGCATTCGCCCGGATTGCGAAGGGTGCGTGTTCGAGTCCCGTCTGCTGCCTGGTCCGCGTGGAATTTTTTCTAGTTATATTTTCTTTAGATTTAAACATCAAGCAGTTGCAGCTTAAGAATGGCTAGAAGAATTTCGACGCGGTCCGTGAGGGCCGCGGCAGCATAATTGGTCAGTGCCTTCGCCCGGATTGCGAAGGGTGCGGGTTCGAGTCCCGTCTGCTGCCTGGTCCGCGTGGAATTGTTTCTAGTTATATTTTCTTTGGATTTAAACATCAAGCAGTTATGCTTTAAAATAATAAAAAATTATAATTCTTAAGAATAACTGAAACCATTGAGTGCGGTTTCGTAGTAACTTAACAGACGTGCTGATGACCGCACAAGCACGGCCATGTTATAAAAAAAACGTGCACCAAAAATTTTATAGTTCTTTCCTATTATTATAGTTTTAGGTAGTGCTATAATTTTATCTACATTTAAATAGCAATTGATGTTAAAGTGCATAGTAAAAGCGTGGTAAATTTTAAATTGTTAAAGCAAATATGCTCTCGTCTGTACATTAAAGCTATTAAAATTACACAGATTTACAAGTTATATTACAGAGTTATATGTTGATTAATATTTATGTATGACATATAAAAACGTAGTGATACCAGTTATAATATTGTTACGTGTCGGGATGGGGTTCGAAATTATATGCCAGTTCACGCTTGACAGTTCTTTATTCACCACTCAGTTCACACAATTAACACACAATATTAATTATAAAACACTCACTAAATACTATATTTCACTATACAAGTCTCTAAACAATCTCACTTGAACACTTTTGTTGGACTTAGATCGCCTTTGAATTCGCTCCGAAATCGCTGTTGAAACTCAACTGTCTCTGCGCGGCGCCAATCGCGCTTATATACGCCGATCGACGCATTCTAGAAAGTACCCGTTAAATTGAGAATTAGCTAGCACCCGCGAGTACGAAATACCTACTTATACCTACGCAGGTAACACGCATAACTTGTAAACAAGTGCAGGTGTCGTTGCACTTTCTCCCTTATGCCGCACTGCATAAGGCTCATTTTAGAATGCCGACTCTTACTCGACCTCTATCGCGACCCGCGGTGATCTGACAAATTCGATCTCTAGTACTTTCGCGGTTACGTTTCGAGAGCGTTTGTGACAATATAATAAGTATAACATCATGCTAATAAAAAAATAAAAAAAAAATGAATAAAAAAAAATCCACGCGGACCAGTACCCTTAGTACGAGTTTGAGCTCACGAAAACTATCATAGTTTTCGCAATTGTAAATTATGTTTCTATGTCCATTTTGGTGAAAAGTAACCAAATATACTTAAATTTAAGAAGACGCAAATAATTTAATGATAGAATCAAGGGCGGATCCAGCTTTGGCGCCAGGGGGGGGGGTCATATAGTCTTGGTATCTCTTATCTATTAGACAAGTCCGTCCGTCCGTCCGTCCGTCCGTGGTGCTGTTTCAGCGGCCAAACCGTAAGAGATAGATATAGAGAATGTTTAAGTTATAAGTTAAGAATAGTCTGATGAGACTACAAACCGGATGTGAGTAACGTAGCACTTCCGGTTTTCGAGAAATCACGTGATTTCTATTTCAGACGAAACCACACAAAATCTCCGAAGTTCTCAATTAATTAAATACTTTTTTTTTTTTTGGTGAACATTTGGTTCACAGGTTTGCTAGTATTAAATATTGTAAGTACTTAAATAAAATCCCCCTGTGTTTGGTCCATCTGTACCCAGCCCAGGGGGGGGTCATGACCCCCAAGCCCCCCCCCCCCCCCCTCTCCCTGGATAAGCCCTTGGATAGAATTTAAACACTTTATTTGTATTGAAACGAAAAGAATAAGATACGAGTGCGAACTCACGAAAACTATCATAGTTTTCGTAATTGTAAAACTCGTACTAACGGTAACAGGCAGCCAGACGCATGCTTCGCTAATAATATTTTCTTTCCTAACAAAATTTTCTTTAGATTTAAACATCTAGCAGTTAAATGCTTAAAACATAAAAACATAAATCATGCTAACAATTTCTATTCGGCACTTTACTTGGCTATTCGTATTTGCTATTTGCAAACTTGACAACAGTCTGTCCTTTATAACGCTTTATAAGGATAGCAAATGACGCCAAGCAGCAAACATTTTTTTTTGCCAAAATACAGGGAGAAAAAAGCAGCCCTTGCCGAGTTTCTTGCCGGTTCCTCTCAGTACAAGGTCTCCCACCGTACATTTGCGAACCGATGGCGTAGCTTTTCGACATTCACAAGTGCTTGTAACAGCCTAGACTGAATAAACGATATTGAATTTTGAATTTTTTGAATTGAACACGAATAGTTCAGTCATTTGTTGAGAAATATAGTGGTTACCTGAAAAGTTTTTTGGGAGTTTTGAAAATTGGTAATTTTATCAATTTTGAGGTGTTCTTTCGCTCGTATGCCAAAACTATTGACTTTATGAAAAAAAAGGTAGAAACACAAATTGTAGGCAATGCCTCTAGTTTCATTATGTACTAACTGTTTTTATCGTAAAATGTGTCGGAAAGGAGATATTGTCAAAAAACTGCTTTTAGGCGCCATTTTTCCAATATGGCGGCGCGAGCGCCAAAAATACGAGGTGGCAAAGTCGAAATTCGGAAAGAGCACATCAAAATCTATAAAATTACCGATTTGCAAAATTTTCAACTTTCCAGGTAAAACTACCAAATGACTGTACTAGAATAGACAAGTGAAATACTAACATAAGAAGCACAGCCAGTGTTGCCAGGTCCAATTTTTAAAAATCGGGAGGCGTTATAGAAAAAAACAGTAGATGTATGGAAGGAGCTACAAGAAAAACAGTAGATGCTGAGGCGTATTTTTTGTTCTCCCCCCCCCCCCCCCCCCCCCCCCCCCCCCCCCTAGAATTGTTAAATCTAATCAAAATAAACTTAAGACCAGTAACGACAACGACTATGTTTCTGTGGCTTCTGCCGCCCCATAAAGCTAGTTTTTTTTAGACAAGAACATTTATTTTAAAATTAATAAGGTTACGTATATTATTAATGGCCGAAAATGCAACTCCACATGCAATTTAAAAAAAAAAATCGTATTTTAAGAAAAACAGGAGATTCATGTTGAAAAACAGTAGAACAGGAGAACTTTCAGAAAAACAGGAGATCTCCTGTAAAATCTGGAGACCTGGCAACACAGCACAGCCGGCATAGCGTCTCGTCAAATATTAACTAGATACGAAAATGGCAGTGACAGTTTCCAAATCCGCCCTATTCCTACTAAATTTCTACAAGAGGCGCGAAAAATGTTCAAAGTTTTCGCATTGTGCTTATTGTACGCACACAGGCCAGCGTGGCGCTGTAATCAATAGTGACTCTTATTTCTTGAGCACGTAAGAGCAAAATGCTATGCCTGACTTCGCTTCACTTACGTTCCGTTCCGCTTTCTACAATTTATCAAACAAATAAAAATCTATTTGATAGTCTGTGTTCGTTCGATTAAATAATGATCTTGGAGAAAAAAAAAGTGTTTTCATCACAGTTATTGAATAGAATAACTCGTATTACAATCATATGTTTACTAAAATCAGATAAGGTTTTAAAAAACTATAGTGTTGGTCAGTGCATTCGCCCGGATTGCGAAGGGTGCGGGTTCGAGTCTGGTCCGGTCTGCTGCCTGGTCCGCGTGGAATTTTTTCTAGTTATATTTTCTTTAGATTTAAACATCAAGCAGTTACATGCTTTAAAATAATAAAAATTAAAACTATAGTGTTATTTATCTCTATTTGCTTTTTAGCAAGCGAAGGTGACATTTGGTCTCGGAATTACACACATAACACAGAAATAGGTTGGAAAGGTGATCGTATACCGTTTGTACGGGAACAGATGTCGCCGGCTCGCCCCCACTTCACTTCCATTTAATAGATAATAGCCAATCAAACGACGCCACATCAAACAATGGAACCAATCAGCCGAGAGCAACGACGCGATCATAACCAAGTTTTGGTCAAGTTATGAGCATTTGCTCACACATAACTGTGGCGCGGTTGCTCCGGCCAGAAAGCCCTTACCTCTTTCTGTGTTTGTGAGGTTCCATAGTACATGTTGTTTGAAGTTTGAAATACATTTCGTATACAACTTATGTTTTATACACATTAATTAGAGATGGGCCGACTAGCCGCCGACTAGTCGGTAAAGACGACTATTCGGCGTTTATAGTCGGCGATTATAATCGGCACATAACAATAAAAAAAAACTCAAAACTTACGCTTGTTTTGAATATTTGAATAGTACCTAGAGTATGTATTTAAAGTTACCTACAGTCTTAAAATATTTGAAAAAAAAGTGAATTAAATAAGAATTAGTGACATAGGAATCTATCAGTAATTTAGTTATCTTAACACAATGAATATCGAACATAACAAAATACCAATGGGCAGTAAGTATGTATTGATTGAGTAAAATCTTAGTGCTAGCGAGTCTTAAAGAAGTCCATAGGTAAAATTTTTATTCCTTAGAGGCAAATTGTGATGTGAATATTTCGGCTTGATTTGGGGGACTCGTGTCGTGTCGTGCGTGAGCAAGCCGAGTAGTGACGAAATATTCCGAACTCCTTCCTAAGATAGGTATTAGAATGATCGGCATTGCAGAATAGTTGGCCGACTAGTCGGCAATTCGAAAACCGATTAGTCGGCTAGTCGGTTAGTCGGCCCATCTCTAATATTAATATCATATAATTAAAAGATCGTAAGTTTAAGTTATCGGGGATAAAAAAAGTCTATTTTGAAATAGTCATATCCTTAATTAAATTAAACTCTTTTGCTAGACAGTCGAATCGAGAGGTGTAAATAGCATAACAAACTTTTTTTTTCTAAAAAATCAACTATTCTAAATTCAAACTCAACAATATTTGAACTCTTCCCATAATTCCAAATACAAAACAGGCTGATGAACCATGAATTAAACAGTCTAATTGAAAACTAGAAAGTAACAATGAAACCTCCTTTCAGTTAAAATAAAGAGTGGCCGATCGAACTGGCTGGCTTAATGGCAGATATTCAAATGTTGCCTTGGCTAGCATCATTAAAAAATATAACTCGCGTTGGGTAGCCCTGGCTGGCGAAGCCGCATCACTGGTAAATAATTGCTTAACTACGAATCCGTGGAGACGGCATTGTATGAAAAAATTTTTTTACGGATGTTTTACGAGAATGAAATATCTCTAATCCCACGTTGAGTGGGTAACGTAACGATAACGTATATGGTATCGCAAGCATCTGTGGGCTACGGAAGTCGTTTACCAGCATATGCCTTATGCACCGCCTGATGTTAGGTTATTTCAGAAAATAAGTTTCACTTCAGATGTGTGCACACAATTTCTTTTTGTTTCTGGATCTTATAGTCGAGTTCAAATTAAACGTAATGGAAGTAAATATAATTAAAAACAAATCTGATTCTAATCTAACCAAATATTATTACTATCTGAAAATACTACGGGCGTTTAAAATTGATTTCCTATTTAGGTGAAAGGTTTGGCGTTTAAAATTGATTTCCTATTTAGTAGTACTGAAGCAAAGCCCCGCGAGCATAGTTAACTTATAAATAAATTAAGGAACCGTTTCATTTTGTACAAATACATGTATTTATATATTTGACGGCTGCTTATCGTATCCGGTATATTTAATTATAATATGGAAATCAGCTAGTGCAAATACTCCACTGCACTAAGATTATCTTATCATTGTATTATAAGCAAAACAAATAAAATCAACTCCAAAGTTTGAGAAACGCTGAAGTCATAAATGCTTATCAGTTTGAAACTTATAAAAAACTGTGTTCGCTTCCACTGGGTTAACAATGTACGATTATTATTACTTAAAGTACAGACGTGGACAAAAATACAAATTCCACTGTTTGCCAAGAGTGTGCTTTGTAATCAAAGTTTTATTGGAATGTACGAAATTCTTTGTATGACCTTTACAGCGTCACCGGATTTGGGGACGGCGAGATCCTAAGGGGACCTCAAGATGAGAATTGGCGAGTGCCTCTAGAGGTATTCCAGGCGGATGGCATCTCCCCACGGGGGGAGTCTCCTGTCCGTCTGGAGCCGCTAGACCACTCTTATCTGAGTGGGTCGGCTCAATTATTGCTCAGAGGGCGTGTCTGAGACTCAGATCTAGTTAGCCCTTGGATACAGAACCCTGAATAGAAAAAAAATGGGGAAAAGGAAAGTGTTTTTTTAGTGTGAATGCTGTTGGTCGCAGATGACCTTTACAGCGTCACCGGGTTTGGGGACGGCGAGATCCTAAGGGGACCTCAAGATGAGAATTGGCGAGTGCCTCTAGAGGTATTCCAGGCGGATGGCATCTCCCCACGGAGGGAGTCTCCTGTCCGTCTGGAGCCGCTAGACCACTCTTATCTGAGTGGGTCGGCTCAACTATTGCTCAGAGGGCGTGTCTGAGACTCAGATCTAGTTAGCCCTTGGATACAGAACCCTGAATAGAAAAAAAATGGGGAAAAGGAAAGTGTTTTTTTAAGTGTGAATGCTGTTGGTCGCAGATGACCTTTACAGCGTCATCGGGTTTGAGGACGGCGAGTTCCTAAGGGGACCTCAAGATGAGAATTGGCGAGTACCTCTAGAGGTATTCCAGGCGGATGGCATCTCCCCGCGGGGGGAGTCTCCTCTCCGTCTGGAGCCTCTAGACCACGAGCACCTGAGGGTGTCGGCTCAACTAGAAGGCGTCTCTGAGACTTGGAACTCGGCTCTAGTTAGCTGTTGTCGTGGGAGGGGATAAGGAATTCAAATTCAACGCATTAAATAAGACCTGTTTAAACTGCTGCGATCAAATGCTACCGTGATTCTCAATAGAACGCCATCTACTTAAGAAAATACAAATTAATATATTATTAATTACTTAAGGTTAATCTATTTACTATTTCGTCATTCAACAATATTAATACAGATGTTGATTGCAAGGACAGAGAGTCCCAGTTCAGAGTTGGCCCCATAATAATAGTTGTTCCTGTTGATGGGTAGAATCACCCCCTAAGAGGTTGTTGGTGTTTTAAAATTAACCCTGTACATATACATATATAATTATATCAATAAATTTTCAAAGTTCATTTTCAAATTAAACTTTCATACAGTTTTAATTTTGGCCCATTTAAATGAAGGTGCATAACTATTTTAAAACTTTTCTATCTTAATATACTCAATAGTCCGGCGCGTTATCAGTTATTTACACAAGGAGTGAACCCGCGATAACACTCGAATACCTAGAGAGATGGGCCAGCGGTGCTCAAACTAACGACGTTTTACATACACATATGTATATAAAAATACTTTTAAATTTCACATAAAAATTACTGCAATATTAAAAAACTAATGAATTCTATTATAATAAAATAAATAAAGAAAACCTTACCCAGCCTGATGCCTGGGCCGTGTTGAGTTTATTTCCAGTTTAGTTGCAGTTTATTAAAACATAAAAATAATGTCAGGTTCAGCACACAACGTATAACAGCTTCCAAATATGCCTTAATAAATAATGATAGGCTTATATTGTCCGCACTCAAAAAACTGCAGTTGTGAAATCCTATAAATTTCCTATAAATCACTCCCAGTTTAATAGCAAGAAGCCATTAGACTTTGGAGGTAGGATAAATTAACTGAGTGGTAGAGAAACTCATGAAATTAATTCATCACATAGTAGAATAGGGGTGATGACGGGGTACAGTAAACAAAATTCTATTTAGTCCGTCAGTTAGATGATCAAAAAATAATGGACACGTATTTTTTTCTTTGGGCAATCAACCAAAAAATTACAAAGTTATAGCGCGTCAAAGTTTGGGAGTAGGGGCTCGTGACGTCACTTTTTAGTGAATTTTCACTTAAAAGTGTACTCAAACGTGACTTCATGCGACTTTTCAAATCAATATATCTCTGCAATGTTTATATTATGTGAAAAAAGAAAAAATACGCGTCCAATACTTTTTGATAATCTACGTGATAAACGAAGAAAAAAAAAATAGTCATCATCCATATTGAGAGTGATTATCATATTTATTTGAACCGCATTATTACAGAATACAGAATACATTAAAAGTAACCAAAATACTTCGCAATATTAAAATTTCATGTTTTCTTTGCGATTATCTCGGGCGTTTCTCTGTGAAAATGTAATTTTATGCTCGCGTTTTATAGAATTAATAAAAAATTCAATACGGCGGCCGCTCCTTGCCACTCTGTGTTCTAAAGTCGTCACATGGCGCGTCGCAGAGCGAATGTATTGTGTACCGCGACCGTTTAACTTGATATTTGGCTTATTATTATTATCATCTTGCATAATTAAATTTAAGTCATTGTGTTCGTCAATAAAAAGACCTTATTATATGACTTCCGCATAATGTAATTATAATAGCTTAAATTAGGACGTTTATGCTGTTTTGAAAAGTATTGTATTTTACGGTCGGTGTTATATATCTTACATACCAACAAAATGCTTATAATAATATGACATATATAAATATAATGCATTTATTATTCAGCAAATTGTTATGCTTACTTCATGTAAATTTAGTACTTGAATGTGTTCAAAGCAAAATTGTAACCTAAAATTATCACAATAATCGTAATTTATTTATTAGAATCTACACATAAAGGCACTTCTCAAGCTTAATCTATTGAGTCAAAAAAGAACTTCGGAAATTGTAAAATCAGTAAATAATTTGTAAGTGAGCATCGTAAGTTATCATCAAGTAATGTGATATTTTTAAAAATTATCTTATGTAATCATCAGTCCATAATCGGAACCAATCACAATAATATTAATAATACATAATTCAATCAGCTAGTTAATCAGCAATCGATTACGTTATAATCTTTGTGTCATAATTTCGTGATAACATTGATAACAAATAGTTATCATTTATGAATATTTCTCAGTTTTCAGGAATTGCCTGTTTGTAACAAAAGAAGATTTCCACTAATATAAATGTTAAAATATTAAAACAAATGTGGTCAAATAAGAAAAGGGAGTTTTATGTATAAGAATACAAAATCCAGTTTAAAATATTATGACATATGACTTAATTGTGTAGAGTAAAAACATATTACTTACAACTAGCTCTGAATTAGATATGGCTTAAGAGGTCTAATTAGGTGTAAATATAGTGGTAGTGATTGATCATGCCATCAAGGGCGTTACAATTTTATTTAACTGATAGTGTTTTCATTTCAATTATTTTACACATTCTTTAGTATTTTTTTACAATTATATTTATTATAATGATAAGTTAAAGTATATCTCCATTAAAAGACCAAATCCAATCCAAAAAGCGATAACAATAATCTGAAAAGCAAAGCTCAACTTGACGGGGGCGAACTATAAAAAGCCCATAGCGTACAACAAAATTACACTTCACCCGGTGTATGCGACTTTCGCCGCTCTGCACCGGGACTACGGTACAATTCAGCTCGCAGCTCAAGCATAGGTATTGTTGTATGGCACAAGAATAATTTGCGCTTTGTCATAAATACTTTGGAGGGGTCTTAAATACAAATTTACGACTTTCTGTTATCGGACTATGTAAGTATGTGCAATATTCAGCGTTTTTAAAATATTTTTAGTCAAATTAAACATAAGAATTAATATAAATATCATACTTAAAGGGTTAAATCGCGTACTTAATTAAAGGTTTTCGTACCTTCTTAACCCAACGCTCCGACCAGGTTACACCGGTCGTGGTAAGGAGGCGAATGACTGATGTATTGATGTTACGTGACCTGGTATCTGGGCGAGCTGTGGCGTCTATGTCCTTTCGCGGCAAAGGGAAGACAGACACACTGGCGCCGTAACGCGTTACGTAACGACCGACTTCAAAAATCTATGAATCATTCAATATTGACGACCGTGGCCGAGTATTTTGTACGCCGGGTTTCATGGTGTCGCCGAATCGAGAGGTCCCGGGTTCGAATCCCGGTTGGGGCAGACGTTTGTGTGATGAACACGAGCATTTATACTCCAGTCATGGATGTTTAATATGTATTTCTATATAAATACTAGCTGACCCAGCGAACTTCGTACCGCCCTAAAAAAATAGGGGTTGTCCAGCGGACAAAATTGTGAATCTAAACCATTCTCAGATCCCCTTGAACACACACAAAAAATTTCATCAAAATCGGTCCAGTCGTTTAAGAGAAGTTCAGTGACATACACACTCACAGAAGAATTATATATATATAAATATACTTATATATGTACAGTATGTGTATTCTATCCGTTACCCTAGTATGGGATACACAAGCCTTACAGTGCTTACTTTGGGGCTAGGCTAATTGGTGTGTTTAAAAAAAAGATATATATATATATATATATTTCTATCCGTTACCATAGCAATTAGCATCCCTCAACACAAGCATTACAACGTTTACTTTGTAGCTAGGTCGATTTGTGTGAATATAAATAGTTATTTATGCAACTGATGCATGCATAATGAGGACTATTAAAAACACGAATGTGGGTGATATATAGTATCACATGTGTTTTAATACCTAATTATAAACAGTTATACATAAAAGACTTTATGTAATTAATTTTATAAATAAATTTCCATTTCTATTATATTTCTACTGTTAATAAGATCAATTGAGTAAGTTATATTGTTAAACTAATGGAATCAGATGACATTTATGCATAATTTGAGATATAAAGTGGTTTAATACAAATTAGGTTCCTCATATACATTATTGTTTATTAATTAAATTCTTTTGTAATTTTTATCTTTAAGACTGTATTGCGATACCCTGACAGGGTTCATGTTAGGTATTATAAGCATTTTGTAACCACATGAGTGCAATAAATTGAATTGAATTGAATATACACCTTGTATTGAATTCTCTATACAGGGTGTTACAAAATACAAATAAATTTGAAGGGCGTTGAAGTACATCATATAAGGAGTCTGCTCTAATTTTTTAAAAATATTTGCATGAAGTTTTAACTATTTATAAAAACAGTTATTTTTAATGATCCTCGAACTAGTGACGTGTCTTAAAAAGATCGATATTTTTATTCACCATTAAAAACAAATGTTTTTATAAAAAAAAAACTTCATGCAAATATTTTAAAAATATTAGAGAAGACCCCTTATATGATGTACTTCAACGCCCTTCAAGCTTTATTTGTATTTTTGTAACAGCCCTGTATAAGATCCAGAAGTCACGGCGCGTTCTAAGAGCAGTGCCGTCTTCGACCTATTGGAGGCCCTGGGCATATTAAGATAATGGGGCGCCTATGACTTCCGTTTGGTGATTTAACAGGAACTAGCGACTTTGTATTTGATCTGAGGGGGCCCCCTATCGATCGCGGGGCCCTGGGCACTTGCCCAAAGTGCCCACTGGGATAGACCGGTCTGTCTAAGAGATTAAAATTCATGAAAAGTTTCGATGCTGTCATAGTGAAACGCCTGTGAATGACAATATTCTTAAATATAGCAAGTTTCAACGGGTTAGATGCACTGATTTCATTTATTTATTGACGTTTCGCATTCTTTGCAGAAATGCGTCGTCGTAATAATAAATATTTCCAACACTCACACCAATTAGCCTAGCCCCAAAGTAAGCACTATAAGGCTTGTGTTATGGGATGCTAGGATAACGGATAGAATACATATACTGTACATATATAAGTATGTTTATATAGAAATTCATATTAAACATCCATGACTGGAGTACAAATGCTCGTATTCATCACACAAACATCTGCTCCGGGATTAGAACCCGGGACCTCTCGAGTCGGCGACACCATGAAACCCGGCGTACAAAACACTCGGCCACGGAGGTCGTCAAAGAATCTTTTTTCGGAATTCCCGCAAAGGATGCGAAACGTCAATAATTAAATAAAATCAGTGCATCTAACCCGATGAAACTTATTTTATTTCATAATAATAATCAAAAAAATTTATTCAGTTTAGGCTGTTACAAGCACATATGAATGTCTAGAAGCTACGCCATCGGTTCGTAAATCTACGGCGGGAGACCTTGTACTGAGAAGAACCGGCAAGAAACTCAACAAGGGCTGTTTTTTTCTCCCTGTATTATCATTTACAGAGTCGTCAAGTCGAAAAATGACTTCAGAGATGATTCATGACCCTTCATTACATAATGTGAAATTATACATTAATTGTTTACCTGCATTTTGATTGCTGTGTCACACAGTATGAATTCAAATACAAATATTTAATGAGTGATGTGCGTGAAAACCTAAAAAACAATTATTTCCAAGTATACTATACGCAGAGCTCGCTTCTCCCCTTTAACTTGGACCGCGCCCGATCAGTAATTTCATCCATGAAAATAGTTGGCGTTACCAAATAGGGATTAGAAAGAGACGGGGAGAGAACGCGAGCGAGTGCGAGCGGGACGGCGACACGCACTTCGCACCGTTCTCAATTTTTGAGGTTTCCGTCTCTAAGCGCCGTTTTAGAATACCGCATGACAATAAAAGATAACATTGTCACAATAAAACAATAATAATTATAAATAAAAACAAGCTTTAACTTTATGTTTTTTTTTCAGCATTTAACTGCTAGACAACTATAATTGCTATTTCTTCTTTCAAATGTTTAATACTTGAAAAAGTATTCATTTGTCATTGTGGGTTACCTACAATGCTAAGAGATGGCGCTGCCTTGCAGCTTAAGGCTAGGAAAATTTCGACGTGGTAGCATACTTGGTCAGTGCGTTCGCACGGATTGCGAAGGGTGCGGGTTCGAGTCCCGTCCGCTGCCTGGTCCGCGTGGATTTTTTTTCTAGTAAAACTTTTCAGACTGGGTCGGTGGTCAGAATTAATTCTGCTTCCGTATGAGTGGTGTGCGTGTAAATCTAACAAAAAAAAATGTTCATTTTGATTTTCACTCTCATTTTTAAGTTATTTTGAAAAATGAAAATGAAATAATGGTTTCATTACCCAAACTTCAGACAAACAGTAGTCAAAATACATTAATAATAATTCAGGCTGAGGCTTGGAAGAGTATAATAGTTATTACATCACATTAGATAAGTCTGTTTGCTCAAATCCCATTTGCACTTATAATTAAGCACATATTAGAATGGATATGATAATATATCGACTAAAGTAATATAAGTTATTTACGGGATTGTTACCATGTACCTTGTTTTTAGCGACTTTCCGATATTTCGGCACTGTTGCAAACGCCATGATCACAGAGTAACTGAAGTAATTGCGGGTAGGCTGTTATTGGCAGACATATCGGTCTACCCTCCGACGAAGTCTTTTATTGCGTTCGATACCCGTACCACTGTTCACATTCTCACTATTCACTCGAAACTGTTCTCGACACACACAAGATCGGAAACTCGCTAAAAACAAGGTACATGGTAACAATCCCGTAAAAAACTTATATTACTATAATGTTAGTGACCATGAAAGTTTAAAACAATATATCGACTAAAGATTGTTGATTGAAAATGAAGCATATTAGACTTTTGTTTGATTCATTGTCAACCTTTTCTAATCGTTTATTTAAAAACTACGTATTTATACGTAAAGAAAACTTTGCAATCATTTATATCTAAAGAAAAGTTTTACTAGAAAAAAAATCCACGCGGTCCAGGCCGCGGACGGGACTCGAACCCGCATCCTTCGCAATCCGGGCGAATGCACTGACCAATTATGCTACCACAGGCCTTATCGCCGCGTCGAAATTTCCCTAGCCTTAAGCTGCAGGGCAGCGCCATCTTTTCGCATTGTAAGTGACCCACAATGTCAAATGAATAGTTATGTTTTTTTTTTCTTCTTTTTAAGCATTTAACTGCTAGATGTTTAAATCTAAAGAAAAATTTAACTAGAAAAAATGGCATGGATTTTTTTCTAGTAAAACTTTTCTTTAGATTTAAACATCTAGCAGTTAAATGCTTAAAAAAATATTTATATCATGAACTGTCTGGACTGTCATTTTTATGCAAACCACTTAATGATTATTTAATATGTTTATTTATGGTTTCATCATCATCATCAGTGTATTAATATCCCCACTGCTGGGGCACAGGCCTTCTCTATGGATAGAATAGGGAGATTGGGCCATGACCCACCACGCGCGCACAGTGCGGATTAGCGGGTACTAACGACTGCAGATGCAGCCGGGACCAACGGCTTAACGTGCCTTCCGAAGCACGGCGGAACTCGAGATTGAAGATTTTTCGGGACCTACGACTTATCGTGCCTTCCGAAGCACGGAGGAACTCGAGATAGAAGATTTTTCGGGACCTACGACTTATCGTGCCTTCCGAAGCACGGAGGAACTCGAGATAGAAGTATTTCGGGACCTACGGCCTATCGTGCCTTCCGAAGCACGGAGGAACTCGAGATAGAAGTATTTCGGGACCTACGGCCTATCGTGCCTTCCGAAGCACGGAGGAACTCGAGATAGAAGATTTTTCGGGACCTACGGCTTAACGTGCCTTCCGAAGCACGGAGGAACTCGAGATAGAAGTATTTCGGGACCTACGGCCTATCGTGCCTTTCGAAGCACGGAGGAACTCGAGATAGAAGTATTTCGGGACCTACGGCCTATCGTGCCTTCCGAAGCACGGAGGAACTCGAGATAGAAGTATTTCGGGACCTACGGCCTATCGTGCCTTCCGAAGCACGGAGGAACTCGAGATAGAAGTATTTCGGGACCTACGGCCTATCGTGCCTTCCGAAGCACGGAGGAACTCGAGATAGAAGTATTTCGGGACCTACGGCCTATCGTGCCTTCCGAAGCACGGAGGAACTCGAGATAGAAGTATTTCGGGACCTACGGCTTAACGTGCCTTCCGAAGCACGGAGGAACTCGAGATAGAAGTATTTCGGGACCTACAGCCTATCGTGCCTTCCGAAGCACGGAGGAACTCGAGATAGAAGATTTTTCGGGACCTACGGCTTATCGTGCCTTCCGAAGCACGGAGGAACTCGAGATAGAAGTATTTCGGGACCTACGGCCTATCGTGCCTTCCGAAGCACGGAGGAACTCGAGATTTTTGGCTTAACTTCAACGATCGCAGCAGAACGCGCTTACCACCTGCCCCGTAGAAATCCTTTATAAGAAGAGAGTAGAAGATTTTATACGCACGGAACCCGTTTCATTGTAATAAATATAACACGATCGCTCTTAACACTTTATGCTTTTCAAGTTTGTCAGTTCGCTTTTAATAATAGATTGTGGAATGTCAAGTAACAGACGAGACAAACTTGTAACATAAATGTATATCTGTGTTTGTGACATAGATATACATTCATATAATCTTATATAATATATAAAACTCAAGATGACTGACTGACTGACATAGTGATCTATCAACGCGCAGCCCAAACCACTGGACGGATCGGGCTGAAATTTGGCATGCAGGTAGATGTTACGACGTAGGCATCCGCTAAGAAAGGATTTTGATCAATTCTACCCCCAAGGGGATAAAATAGGGAATGAAAGTTTGTATGAAACTTTGTCAATTTTAAACCGATCGGGCTGGGACTTTGCATGCAGGTATAAGAAGAATCATAGATGAATGTCATTGTGTATAATACAAGCCTGAGAACAAAAACTGTAGTCTACACTTCAGCTCTACACCGAAGCGAAGCGAGGGCGGGCCGCTAATTTAAACATATACTCCTTGCGGCGTTTGGCAGTGCATCAACGGTGCGCCATTTTAGACAATGCTACATTACATATATTTTAAATGTAAAAGTTTGTGTGTTCGTTTGTATGTATTTTACTCAAACACGCAAAAACTACTGAACGAGTTTATATGTAGTACGCGTATAGTTTATACACATGTACAGGGTTAATTTTATTTAACACTCACATCAATTAGCCTAGCCCCAAAGTAAGCACTGTAAGGCTTGTGTTATGGGATACTAGGGTAACGGATATAATACTTAAACTGTATATATAAAAGTATATTTATATAGAAATACATATTAAACATCCATGACTGGAGTACAAATGCTCGTATACATCACACATACATCTGCCCCCACCGGGATTCGAACCCGGGACCTCTCGAGTCGGCGACACCATGAAACCCAGCGTTCAAACCACTCGGCCACGGAGGTTGTCATGTTGTTGGTGTTTTCAAATTAACCCTTTATAATACTCGATAGCGCCAGTGGTTAGCGCGTTCGGCTGCGATCGTTGAAGTGAAGCAACTTTCGCAGTGGTCGGTCATCGGATGGGTGACCAAAAATTTACTAACTCGAGCTCCTCCGTGCTTCAAAAGGCACGTTAAGCCGTTGGTGCCGGCTGCATCTGCAGTCGTTAGCACCCACTTATCCGCACTGGGCCCGCGTGGTGGGTCATGGCCCAATCTCCCTATTCCATCCATAGGGAAGGCCTGTGCCCCAGCAGTGGGGACATTAATAGGCTGTTGAAGATGAATATTACTATTTTCAAAGTCCTTATTAATTTTCAATATGCATGGTCACCCTACTTCGTAACCATAATCGATAAATTGAAAACGAGTTCCTTATCCGTGAACTAGCGTTCTTTGTTACTCAAAATTGCGTTTGTAATAATCTCTGCTCACAGTGATTAATCAGAAGGCGGACTTAATGCATTCAAGCGTTCTTTACTAGTCCCCCTTGGTGATACATGGTAAAGTGTAAGACTAGACTAACTATCTTAATTCTTTGAAATTTATAAAAGATACAGGAATAAGTATTATCTAAAGAAAATATAACTAGAAAAAAATCCACGCGGACCAGGCAGCAGACGGGACCCTTCGCAATCCGGGCGAATGCACTGACCAATTATGTTACCGCGTCCAAATTCTTCTAGCCATTCTTAAGCTAAGGCAGCGCCATCTCTTCGCATTGTAGGTAACCCACAATATCAAACGAATACTTTTTCAAGTATTAATGAAAGAAGAGATAGCAATTACAGTTAAAAAGGACACCCGGCATTTTGTGCCAAAGTTGTATACTTTTTATAAATTTTTTATCTGTGTTTCTTAATTGGGTAACGTAGTCTGGCAATATTTGTCATCAGCAGCTAGCTGTCAATGTCAAATACGTAGGCTTGTCAATATAACCTCTATATGTAGCCGGGTCGTCAAGAGAAATAACGGAGAAAAAGGCAATCACAGCAGAGAACATTCACAATCACAGTTCGCGGGAGCGGATGCGAAATGCGAATGATTTTTTTGTTTGTATTTTAGGATTGTCAAATTGACATTTGGTTTTTTATTTAGAAAAAGCAAAGGAATAATGGTTTTTACAGTCACATGAGTAATATTTTGAAGTAAAATTCTGTCCCTTGAAGATTTAGGGTTTCCATATCAAAAAATATTAATCATTATATAACTTCTTTCCACGATTCACTAAAAATAAGGCAAAAGTAGTTTTAATTAGCAAATAATTTTGGCTTTATATTGAGACCAAATACAATTGTATACAAGTTTAGCATTTTTTCTATGAAAAGTGCCGGGTCTCCTTTATTTTTCAAGCATGTAACTGTTTGATGTTTAAATCTAAAGAGAATATAACTAGAAAAAATTCCACGCAGACCAGGCAGCAGACGGGACTCGAACCCGCACCCTTTGCAATCCGGGCGAATGCTTATCTAATTTTATTATAGAAAATTGGAGACTTTAGACGTTTAGAGGCAGACAGAAACGTTGCACGTTGTTTTTGACTGACACAGAAATAATGAAAGAAATGCGAAAAACTTTTTGTACTTGTCGGCGGATGGCGTCTCACTCGATCCTTGGAAACGTTAAATCAACGACAAATGTCATCAGTCATTGTACCATTGCTTTGTGAAACGTCAAGTTATGACAGTGACAGCTGTCATCACTTGGGAGTGGTCTATGCTAAGGGTAGTATTTAAGGGGGTAACGCTTCATTGGAAGGGGCATTCGGCATTCGGCATTCAGCATTCAGACGTGAGCCGCGATAGTGAACGGACGTTAGCACAGAACTCGCCACGCTTTACAAAGCAATCCGTTTGTACCTTGGCAATCATAACTGATTTTGTAAAGTAATAAGAAGATTCAAATTAAACGTTAGCTTGGTCACTAGACTACAGTTTTATTTTCGGGAAATATCATTGAATAACCAAGATATAATAATATTACCGCTCGCCCATCCGACATACTAATTAATACATGAACATTATTTGATGTACAGTATCCCCGGACCACGGAAATACACGTGGTATATTACTACACCTCCCCCTCCCCGTTGTGATATTTCGTGATCTTTTATGGACAATAGGGTATTTGACAAGTTTTAGAAAACGATCTCACGTTATTGACTAATGTTTATGGAGTCTGATAAAAGTGAACATTCATCATTCTGTTGTGTATTTCCCAAGTTTAATTTTTTGCATAGGATTTTTTCTTGTTTCCTTATTTGAATGGAGAAAAACTATGCGTCATATACTTTTTGATACTTATAATATACCTAAACACGAAAAAAAATTGCCATCATACTTATTACCTTAGTTCATCATCATCATCATCTCTTATCTAATAGACAAGTCCGTCCGTCCGTGGTGCTGTTCAGCGGCCAAACCGTAAGAGATAGATAAAGAGAATGTTTAAGTTATAAGTTAAGAATAGTCTGATAAGACTACAAACCGGATTTGAGTAACGTAGCACTTCCGGTTTTCGAGAAATCACCTGATTTCTATTTCAAACGAAACCACACAAAATCTCCGAAGTTCTCAATTAATTAAATACTTTTTTTTTTGGTGAACATTTGGTTCACTGGTTTGTTAGTAATCTTTATTGCTTCATGTTGGTACATACATGGGTTCTTAAATTTAAGATAAAGATTCACAACATTAGCCCTGCAAGGGCACCCTTCCCCGTTATTTTATTTTATTTGTAAAGGTACATTAAACAGCCAAAGGCCAGCAAAAATGTACACAGCTGGATAACATAAGTAAACCTTATTTACCAAAAAGAAAACATATAAAGAAAAAAAAACATTGATGAAATAGTCTTCAATCTTAGGTAATGAAACAAAGCGGGCGAAAGGAATGAAAACTTGATATTACCCGAGAAAAATCACTAATTGGGTACGAGTCTAAAAAACATTCATGTATCTGCAATCAATGAAATGAATAAAAACATGCATAAAATAAACAATAAATATGTATATGTATATATATTTAAAAATAACAAGGGTATTTGTTATATATTTATTTATAGTCCGAAATCATTAAATTTATCTGCAAGTCAGTATTATCGTTTTTTTGTATAGATAGATCCGACAAATGACTCCACCCCACCAGATGTTAAGTGACGGTGAAGTCCAGGCGCGAAGATAGCTGGTACAGCAGTTCTACCTGCCACACCAGCCATCCTCACCCTGCCGGCCTGCATGTTGCTTCTTCACAACTCAAAATTATATGATATCTTTTTTTTATTCAGTCTAGGCTGTTACAAGCACTTGTGAATGTCGAAAAGCTACGCCATCGGTTCGCAAATCTACGGCGGGAGACCTTGTACTGAGAGGAACCGACAAGAAACTCAGCAAGGGCTGTTTTTTTCTCCCTATATTGTATACAGAGTCGTCAAATTGAAAAATTACTCCAATATGAGGTAACTCATAAAGTCACTTCCATTACAAATGCAAATACTATAAAAAATATGACTATATAATAAAAAAAAATATAAAAAACTGGTTTAACAAAGTTTAGGAATGCCGTGTCCTACTGTTTAGGCAAAACAAAATAATGAACGATTAAAGTTTAGTATAATGCGATTCAACTAAGAATAGGGCCGACTGGGCGCCATGTTGTGACGTCATAGCTGTCAATTCAAACCAAATAGGTAGAGTGAGCAAAAAAAAGTTTTTATTTACTAAGATTAGGCGAGAAAAAACATCAGATTTTTTAATAAAATTATTTATTAAGTTAGAGAAAAAAAAACAACAAATTTTTTATTAATATTTATATATTAAGACTGCGTGAGAAAAAAGGAAAAACATAATCTAGCTCTTCAATTCCGCTCATTTCTGCATTACCGACGGAGTAGTTATGAATAATCATGTATTAGCGAGGTCACATACGAACATGCATCGTTTATGTAAATGAAAGATTTAAATCGACTTTATAAACACAACTTAAAGTGACATTTGGTTGACGATTTAGGTTATCAAACAGTCATAGAGTCATAGCCAAAGCTCAAAAAATGAAAAAAATATTAATATTTGTTATTGTTATATTTGTTTCTTAGGTTTTCACGCACATCACTCATTAAATAAAACTAGTTTTTACGGGTTAATGCACGAAACTTTATTTATTTATTGACGTTTCGCAGCCTTTTCAGGTCTGCATCGTCAAAATAATGATTTTTTATTTAAAATTGTCGAGCTACCTTCGAAAGACTTATATTGAGCGTTCGGTTATTTCATTGGAAGATTTTTAAAATTTTATTGTCTATGTATGAATTTATTTATTTAATTTACTTAATAAAGTATTTTATTTAAAATTCTTGTTTGTAATTTTGAGTTTATTTATTTGACCCTAACTACCGTATATTTATTTGTTATTGTTTGTTTACAAATGTTTGGTTTTTATTCTAGAATTAGCCGAGTGCTAATAAAGGGTTCCAAGATTTTTTTGCAAACCGTACTTTTCAAGCGACATTTGACAGATGGAGGTCATTGGCTTTCCTATTCTTATTTGAATCGCATTATACAACGATTAATAAGTACCCAATGAAGCAAGAGCAGATTCATCTCCGCTGGCAACTATCTATAATTATATAGTTTAAG
This sequence comes from Chilo suppressalis, assembly GCA_902850365.2. Classification (NCBI taxonomy): domain Eukaryota; kingdom Metazoa; phylum Arthropoda; class Insecta; order Lepidoptera; family Crambidae; genus Chilo; species Chilo suppressalis. The sequence continues at coordinate 14,169,060 of OU963919.1, forward strand.
TAGGTAACCAAATAATTAATTAGCAAAAATTAAAACTCGTAAAATTATATAAGTAAACAGGTACCTATTTTACTACGTTTAACAAATAATATGATAGTAAATGTAAGTACTAATGAATACCAAAAAATCGTTGAGTGCATAGCAAAAAAAAATACTTCATTTTGAATACTATAAACTACACATTCTGTGATTCTGTTCTAAAGAGCCCGATAGCGCAGGTGGTCAGCGCGTTCGGCTGCGATCGTTGAAGTTAAGCAACTTTCGCAGTGGTCGGTCATTGGATGGGTGACCAAAAATCTTCCATCTCTCATTCCTCCGTGCTTCGGAAGGCACGTTAAGCCGTTGGTCCCGGCTGCATCTGCAGTCGTTAGCACCCGCCAATCCGCACTGGGCCCGCGTGGGTCATGGCCCAATCTCCCTATTCCATCCCTAGGGAAGGCCTGTGCCCCAGCAGTGGGGACATTAATAGACTGATGATGATGACACATTCTGTTAAATTTTAATTGCGTTAGAACTAATTCCACTTTTGGTACAGAAAGTTGTTTTAGTACTAATAAGAACGAAAAACTTTATCTTTTTATACAATAATTGCCTACGTAATGCTTTAATGGTAGATATACATGATGACTAATAGCCGATAAAAGACGATTTATTAATATGTTATAGTCCAGTTAGTTTAGTAAGTATAAATAAAAATACATGAATCTCGTAATAAATTCATTTTTCAACTTGACGACTCTGTATATAATAAAACAGGGAGAAAAAAGCAGCCCTTGCTGAGTTTCTTTTTTACGATTTACGAACCGATGGCGTAGCTTCTAGACATTCAAGAGTGCTTATAACAGCCTAAACAGAATAAATGATTTTTGATTTTGATATACGTATTAAGAGCCCTTTTACAAAATTGCGCCGCTGCCGTACTGATCGGCGCGTAGGTAGATTTCACAGTCATATAAAATAATTATTAATGAACTAATTATGAAAATATATACATATTTCAATAGTTCAATGATGATAGATTAGTTTTATTAAAGTTTTTTATAGTAATTCTATTTAATTCAATAAAAAAATACGAGGTACACCTGCATTATTTTTTGGGAAAGCTCACGGAAGTTAGATGTTTTTTTTTGACAATTAATAAGATGAAAAATCAAAATTCTAATACATTATGTTTCAACAAAAACATATTTCTGATGTCGTTGTAATTAATGTGATCTAATTTATTGAACATTATTGAGAGATTGAGGCGTTTGAAGTTGTGCATATTATCGTTTTTTCCTTAAACTAGCTGCAGTAGAACGATCAGTACAAAAAAATGAAAATGGAATTTGCAAATATTCTACATTAACTTTCAATAGGAAGAATAAATCTACTGTTTACTTCTATTGGAAATAGTCAAAATCTTTTCTAAGGGGGTAAACGAGGCGGTCAAAAATAACGATTTTTTGCAAAAAATGTGAAAGGGCTCTTATTATATTCGACTATAAGTTTGTTTAATACAATTTTAATGTACTACTAAAACTAACTTACCTAAACACAGACCCAGTCAAATTATTCAATACAAAGTTATCTAATATGAATACAATTATTTTTCCTCCTCAGGGTAACATGGCTCCAAGGTTGAATAAATTATCTGGGCATTTTAACCAAAACTAGTAAGACCAACCTCTCTTCATTTCAAAATAGGGTAACCTTATTTTTCTTACTCAGATTGAAGCACTTAGTCTAAACTCTCTTGCAAACTTCACAGACTTCTCGAACGACCTAAATTAAGAGCTACTTTACGTTCAACAACTTTGCGAGCACACATAAAAGAAAGAAACGCAATTGGGTAAACCTAAATTCTCTTTTTACAAAATTAGGGTAACTAATTACCCTCACTTAAAATTAGGGTAACTACTTACCCTCACTTAAAATTAGGGTAAATATGGTTGTGTAGTTTAAATAAAAGGTATGACACGCACTGCTACTAGAAAATCGTATGACACGTCATATGAAGAGAATAGGGTAACCCTTACCTCTCCGTGTTGGTTCCGGCCGTCAGGAGTGTTCTCGGGGAGGAAGTATAGCCTCAGACTGACCAGGGTCTGGTCTGAGGCGCGGTCCGTCCACAGCAGCTGCAGTTCACCTGATGAAGAGAACGACACATACTTGGCATTGGCACCAGTGACTAGTGTTTCCACAATGAGGGGAAATTAGGGTCCAGAGGGGAAAGAAGAAGAAAGGGAAACTGCGGGAAATTATGGGTAAAGCTTAGCCTAAAATAATGCGGCACGGAACAAAATTTTTATGGACTATACCGTGGACTAGAGTATTGCCGTATAAAAGAAACTGTGTCAACACGTGCAGATTTTATATATTTTATTTATCTGTTACAGAATAAGATAGATTAAGACCTTTTTTTCTTTAGTTACTACACTAGTGCCAAATCTAAAAACTACAGCAGAATAATTTTTGAGGGGGAAAAATGTCCTAAGAAAGGGAAATCTGAATTCAGGCGTGGGGAAAGGAAATCATTAAAGTGGAAACACTGTCAGTGACGGACAGGAGCCAATTATCGGTATTTTTTTACTGCTTTTACGTAGTTGTCAAAACAGTAGGGCGACCGCTGCGGGGTCGATCAGCTAAATTACCCCATGCCGTGGTACCTCTGCAACGTGGTTACTATATAGAATTGGGATATGGCAACTCTGCGTGCTATTTCCCTCGTAGAATAGCCTTCTTCCGTCAAAGTTACAATTCTGGCTCGTAAAACTTCTGATAATCCTCGTGGCATTTTTAAAATCTCAACTTTCTAGTAGGAGATCCGAACCCACATCGACCTTCACCGAGTAAAATGAAACATATTTTATCATGACTTTAGTATATTGCAAAATATATTAAAATTGAGTTGCCAAAAAAAAACCTGGACAGACTATTTATAATTATTTTTTAAAAAATGATTAAAAAAAATATATTGCAACATTAAGATAATAAGAAAATGCTGTCCTGCCTTAAATTATAAAACGTATAGAATGTACAGCCGCTGGGTAAAGTAACTGGTATCGACATATCTGTTTAAACCTGGCAACCCACTGTAAATATTAGACATCCCAATGGCTGCACATTTTATTTTATATTGATTTTAGGACATCATTTTCTTATTATCTTGATGTTGCAGCATTTTATTAAAAATACAGTTTTTTTAAATTAGTTAAAAATGATCTGTCCAGGACTTTTTTAGGCAACCCATTTTTAATATATTTTCTAATATACTAAATTCATGATAAAATATTTTTCATTCCATTATCAGCTCGGTGAAGGTCGATGTAGGTTCGGATCTTAGACCATTCCGTGAAAAAATATTTTAAATTCCATAATATTGACTAAGTCAGACTTCTGAATGAGTGTCAGCTTGGATTGCATGTCTTTTTATATGGAAAAACAATTGAATTATTTATTTAATATTTAGAATCTTATCAGAAAAAGAAAAGTTTTCTGTAACATGAAAACAATCTATTTTTCAAAGTGATCGCAAACTTTTTTTTATGTGTGTAACTATATAGGTCGTATATTACCAAAGAGCTAAATTTCTGGTTACTTTGCTTTCGGTGTAACAATGTTTAGTGATAAGTTGCCTACTTTTATTTTCATTGTTCGCGGAAGAGACTGTCGACTATTGGTTCTTGCCGGTCTTTGGTGCCACTTAGTAACAGGTTTCTTCAAAGTAGATGTTAAGAAGTGAGGACAAGGAGACAAACTATTAGCCAAGATGATTGCTAAGTATCTGGATGACTCTGTTATAAATACACATAAGTTATCACATGTAAAATAATCATAATTGATTTTTATTCCTTGGCGTGAGACAAAGCTTTAAGTCAAAACTAGAAACTTGAGCTGTTGCTAGCAGTAAAATAAAACCTGAGGACAGGAACACTTAAATTTCAATTCGTATGTTTAACGCTCGCCTGAAAGTAAGCGTCTTTCATAACTTATATGAGGTTTACAACAACAGACAGAAGCATCGCAAGTACTTCAAAAATGTCTTAACACCACCCATAGTCAGTCATGCACATTAAATATATATATTTATATATATGTATGTAATGGGCGTCGCCAGCAGATGGTCTAGGGGGGAGGCAAGTTCATATTCGTAAATGGACGGAGTGCTGAAATCACCTAGTGACACCATTGAGTTTCGACATGGTGAAAGCAGAAATGTTTGGTCTGGCAAGCAAGACCAATGATTGGACTACGGACTTTAGCAGCTTTACAATTGGCTACATTTATTCTATATAAGGGAGGGGGATACAGCTGCCCCTATCTGCCCCCCTTGGCAACACCCTTGTGTAAATATCTTTTGATTCAGAGCCACATAGATAAATAGGCAACTTACCCACGGACACCAACTCGGAGTCCTGCCATATCCTGACGAAAAAGAAGTCGCCAATAGCGACTATCTTCTCCTTTTCGCCTATCGTTAGTCTGATGGCCTTGTAGAATGTGTACTGGCCGTGTTGGCCGCACGGAGCGCCAACCAACTGTAACAAAACCAGAAACATATAAATCAGAAACTCATTACCTTGGGCGGTTAAAAGAAAGTGGCAGTTTAATTAGGAAAATAATATGATTATACATATGGCAATGAAGAATGTTTGGGCAAAGCCAATTTTCCTCTTGAGTTTTATCAATCAATCAATCAATACTTTATCGCGTTCTACGATGTTTTCTTAGATCTTAGTAGGTACATTGCTTTGATCATTGTAGACCCTGAACAGGGCACAGCAAATAGAGAAGAGGACGCATTCACTAATTGTAATTTAGTTAGTACGTATACAATTTACCAGAAATATACGATAATTTTTTACCCAACAAATAAAAATATATTAATGTCAACATTATTTAATCATTTTAGCACAATATTATATTATTTGATTTATTATTTATGTCATATTCTATAGTATATCATGTTATATTATATTCAATTTTATTATATACAAATTAAATTAAATTAAATTAAATGAAATAAAATGTCAGGTATAGTAAAAATTTTAATTGTAAAAATCATTACTTTAAATTATTATCTTCCAAAAACTTTAAGGAAATAATCTCCACTTACAGAACTGCCTCTTGGTGGTGTTTATAAGTGGTGTTTCCGTTGGTAACTACGGTTTCAGGGTTCGGAGTTAGGGCAGGAAAAGCGATAGGGGTTACCCTATTTTTTTGTAAAGGTAATTTTGTAAGGGTTACCCTTACAAAAAAAATAGGGTAACCCCTAATTATAGGCAACATTACCCGCGCCAAAACTAGGGTAACTTATTCAATGGTGACTAATATTTTACCCTCATTGATTTGAATTGTGTATGTTATATCGAGCTTGCACTTGACAAGTGTATTAAATATTAGTGTTTTTATAATTTCTAATGCAATTTCACATTGTTTTTGCCATTGAGCTTCGTGGTTTGCACTATTCATATTTACAGGACGGCGAAGGCACTATATTTATTCTCATCAGACGAAGCCTGGAAGGCCTTTATGATGATAGGCATCCGACGGTTGTGTTTTAGTCAGTATAATGCGATTCAACTAAGAATAGGACCGACTGGGCGCCATATTCTGATGTCGTAGCTGTCAATTCAAACCAAATAGGTAGAGTGAGCAAAAAAAAATTTTTATTTAATAAAACTTATTTACTAAGATTAAGTGAGAAAAAGCATCAGATTTTTTTAATAACATTTAATTACTCATATTGAGAGAGAAAAGCCACCACTGAACTGTGAGAAAAAACGTTAATCGGAATCTAGCTCTTCTATTCCGCTCATCTCTGCATTACCGCCGGAGTAGTTATGAATAATCATGCACTATTACTAAGTCACATACGAACATGCATCCTTTGTGTAAACGAAAGTTTGAAATATAGTTTCTGAACGCAAGTTAAAGTGACATTTGTTTGACGATTTAGGTTATCAACCATTCATGGCCAAAGCTCAATAAGTGAAAAAAAAAATATTAACCGATTTTAATTATCAATATTTGTTATTGTTTGTTTACAAATGGTTGGTTTTTATTCTTGAATTAGCGGAGTGCTAAAAAAAGGTTTCCACGTTTTTTTTTTTGCAAACCGTACTTTTCAAGCGACATTTGACAGATAGAGGTCATTGGCTTTCCTATTCTTATTTGAATCGCATTATAAGAGTGACATAGAACCCTGCAGCCGGCTGTAGGGTATCCATGAGGATTTCTATGCCGCTCCCCCGTTTGCTCATCAATCAGAAACCTCTTCCTCAAAAAGTTATGTTTGGTCTGCAATCATGGGAGTTGAGAGGGGAGGCGGTCTCTTATTACCATACAAACGTTCACGACTGACCTCCTTGATTTTTATCACTAAAGAAATGATTTTCATACACAAAATCTATATTATATAAAACTCAAATGTGACTGACTGACATAGTGATCTATCAACGCACAACTCAAACCACTGGACGGATCGGGCTGAAATTTGGCATGCAGGTAGATGTTATGACGTAGGCATCCGCTAAGAAAGGATTTTGATCAATTCTACCCCCAAGGGGATAAAATAGGGAATGAAAGTTTGTATGAAACTTTGTCAATTTTAAATCGATCGGGCTGAGACTTTGCATGCAGGTATAAGAAGAATTATAGATGAATGTCATTGTGTATAATAGAAGCCTGAGAACAAAAACTGTAGTCTACACTTCAGCTCTACACCGAAGCGAAGCGAGGGCGGGCCGCTAGTAAAATATAATGTTACTTATTCTATGCGCCCATGTCTTCCTTTTTTTCGATAACTTGTGTTTTAAATTGATTAGAAGCCCATTAAAAATGTCAATAATAAACAAATTTTTATCACCACTAAAGAGGTCTAGTGTGAAGATTCAATAAGCATTTAGAGAAAAGAAAATCATAAATCTAAAGAAAGTTTACTAGAAAAAAATCCACGCGGACCAGGCAGCGGACGGGACTCGAACCCGCACCCTTCGCTATCCGGGCGAATGCACTGACCATTATGCTACCACGGCCCTTTTCGCCGCGTCGAAATTTTCCTAGCCTTAAGCTGCAAGGCAGCGCCATCTCTTCGCATTGTAGGTAATCCACAATTTTTTTCTAGTAAACTTTCTTTAGATTTAAACATCTAGCAGTTAAATGCTTAAAAATAAAAAAACATAAATATAATTGCTATTTCTTCTTTCAAATGTTTAATACTTGAAAAAGTATTCATTTGACATTGTGGATTACCTACAATGCGAAGAGATGGCGCTGCCTTGCAGCTTAAGGCTAGGAAAATTTCGACGCGGCGAAAAGGGCCGTGGTAGCATAATGGTCAGTGCATTCGCCCGGATAGCGAAGGGTGCGGGTTCGAGTCCCGTCCGCTGCCTGGTCCGCGTGGATTTTTTTCTAGTAAACTTTCTTTAGATTTAAACATCTAGCAGTTAAATGCTTAAAAATAAAAAAAACAGAAAAATCATAAAGTTGAGGAACTCGATGGCGCAAGTGGTTAGCGCGTTCGGCTGCGATCGTTGAAGTTAAGCCACTTTCGCAGTGGTCGGTCATTGGATGGGTGACCAAAAATTTACTATCTCGAGCTCCTCCGGGCTTCGGAAGGCACGTTAAGCCGCTGGTCTTGGCTGCATCTGCAGTCGTTAGCACTCACCAATCCGCACTGGGCCCGCGCGGTGGGTCATGGCCCAATCTCCCTATTCCATCCATAGGGAAGGCCTTTGCCCCAGCAGTGGGGACATTAATAGGCTGACGATGATGATGATGAAATCATAGAGGCCTAGTATAAATACTTATTATTCTATTGGTAAAATTCTTTTACATGTATCTTATATTCGAAGATTTCCTTCGAGAACCAAATCTTGAATTTTGCAATTTTTAGACGCAACTTTCAGCGTTGACTGCTGTTGTCCCTATCGCACGGTATTGCCAATGAGCGAGAGCAATAGCTTCTAACTTAAAATACCTATAATGCAATTCAAATAAGAATAGGAAAGCCAATGTCCTCCATCTGTCAAATGTCGCTTGAAAAGTACGGTTTGCAAAAAATCTCGAACACTTTTTTAGCATTCAGCTAATTCTAGAATAAAAACCAAACATTTTTAAACAAACAATAACAAATATTGATAATTGATATTAGTTGTTTTTTTTATTCATTTGTTGAGCTTTGGCTATGAATGGTTGATAACCTAAATCGTCAACCAAATGTCACTTAATGGTGAGTTCAAAAACTCGATTTAAAACTTTCGTTTACATAAAGGGTGCATGTTCGTATGTGACCTGCATGATTATTCATAACTTCTCCGGCGGTAATGCAGAGATGAGCGAAATTGAAGAGCTAGATTCTGATTAATGTTTTTTTTCACACAAACTTAATAAAGAAATACCATTAAAAATCGGTTGTGATCTTTCTCAACCTTAGTATTTTTTTTTTAAATCTGATATTTTGTCTCACTGAATCTTAGTAAGTAAGTTTTATTAAATAGCAACATTTTTTTGCTCACTCTACCTATTTGGTTTCAATTGACAGCTATGACGTCAAAATATGGTGCCCAGTCGGTCCTATTCTTAGTTGAATCGCATTATATTTTCCATTATGTCTCTCAGCTCGCGTCCGCTTTTAAGCAAGTTCTGCAATGGGTGATCAATAACTTATCATTTCCAACTCCTCCGTGTTTCAGAAGACACGTTAATGAACATTAATTGGGCTGATAATGATACATCAAAGAGAATTCCCAAACTAAGCATTATAGGATAATCATAATGCAATTTTAAAGAAATACTTACATACTAAGTAATGTTGTTTCAATAGGTAGTAAATTTAAAAATTTTCAGAGATGACCTAAAACTTACCAAAGTAAATTTTATCAAACTCGGCGACAATAGGCTAGTTGACTCATGTCGAATTGTATTTAAATAAATGTTTATTTCTTGAAGTATTTGGTCTCAGGAACCTAAATATATCGATTTCACTTCATAAAAGCAGAAGATTGCTGTAGTAATTTAAGAAAATATTTTTTAGTCTAATACTTTTTAAACACTAAAAACGCTGTTCGCCACATCCGCCATGATTGTGACGTCTCTTTGGTAGTAAACAACTAAATGTCATTCATACACAACCTTAAAACTTGTACTATAAAAACTGATAATAAATGAAGAGACTTAAAATATTATTCAATTAGTACTTACATCAACGTGATCTTCGTAAAAATAAATTTTACTATGAGTCGATATAGTTGCAGGATCACTTTTAGCAAGTTCTAACCAGGTATTGCGTAGGTTAATTTCTTTCGGCACTTTAATCCACAACTTTCCTGGAGTCTTCAAGGATGTGTATTTACATTCTCGTACATTACAATAATAATAATTACTATATTTTTCGTATTAAGTATTTATTAGAAATCATGTTTTTCTTATATTAAACTCAGATAGGTTATTTTCTACGTGCTTACGAATTTTTGTTTACTACCGGTTCACGTCATAGCATAGACTAAAATGGCCGACAGCGTCTTTATATGTCCATGAAAACTCTATTTTAAAATTAAAGATTTGTAGCTTTCTAGGTCTCAAAAAATACAATACATTTTTTTTCGGTCTAATAGAATATTTATTAACCACTAGCGGACCGCCCTCGCTTCGCTTCGGTGTAGAGCTAAAGCGTAGACTACAGTTTTTGTTCTCAGGCTTGTTTTATACACAATGACATTCATCTATGATTATTCTTATACCTGCATGCAAAGTCTCAGCCCGTTCAGTTTTAAAATTGACAAAGTTTCATACAAACTTTCATTCCCTATTTTATCCCCTTGGGGGTAGAATTGATCAAAATCCTTTCTTAGCGGATGCCTACGTCATAACATCTACCTGCATGCCAAATTTCAGCCCGATCCGTCCAGTGATTTGGGCTGGGCGTTGATAGATTACTACGTCAGTCAGTCACCTTTGAGTTTTATATATATAGATTATAAAAAAACTGAAGATAGTATATTTATCTTTTCCAAACTTCTATTGACATCACGTCGCTCAATTGTTTTGCCTTCCCAGAATCTCTCTACTAACATTTGAAATTTATGGTATGGTATTAAAGTTCAAATTGACTTTTAAGTATTATTATGGGATTAGTTTGTATGGGAGTAAAGAAAAGTTTTGTTTTTTGACATTTTCAGGCATTTTTTTTTATTTTTCTCTTCGTAAGAACCATCCTCGTACTTCAAGGAATATTCTAAAAAAAAAATCAGCCAAATCGGTCAAGCCGTTTTCATGTTATGTCGTGACAACGGAAAACGGGTTTCATTTTTATATATATAGATTTAAAAACCTTTTTGTAAAAAGGGTCAACTAGCCTATACCATCACAGGGGGATCATCGGGGGGCCAATCTGTATAATGCAGGCATTCTATACAATACCAAGTATGGAATATTATAAACATTATTTTCCATTTTATACTTTGCCTAGGTAACATAATTATCATAATCAAAATCATTTATTCAGTCTAGGCTGTTACAAGCGCTTGTGTAAGTCGAGAAGAAGCTAGCCATCGGTTCGCAAATCAACGGCGGGAGACCTTGTACTGAGAAGAACCGGCAAGAAACTCAGCAAGGGCTGTTTTTTCCTCCCTGTTTTATTGAAGTTATACTTCTTTAGGCGCGTTATGAAAAAATGATGAGAGTGAAATTTTAAGATGCGCGCGCATCACTGTAACACAAAATTTAAGCGACCAACTTCATGCGTTACTTTTGTGTTTACCGCACATTAAGAAAATCTACCAACAAAATAGAAATAGAATCTCTATTTAGTGGGTGCTAACGACTGCATTGTGAAGGCCTATCAAAAGTATTTATTAATCTGGAACAACGGAACCAAAGCGCGATTCAGGAGACTACAGCGCCATCTCTTGACCATTGGTGTAGTAGAACCAAAAACCACATCTTTATTTTTTGTAATAAAGTAACAGTTATAGGTATTCATATTTATAATATTTATCCACATGTTTCTAGTTTGTATATTCGGAATACGTGTTTGAGTTTCATACAAGTGCAAATCACATATGTTCTAATAAATTATATTCAGTAGCGATTTTAATTGAATATTTTGATTATTTATTTATTTCTTCAAATTAAAACTGAACTTTATTGAATGTGTCCTTTTCCAGACTTTTTATTAATTTATTGTAATTAATTATTTGCATGCAATTAAAAACTAATTTTAAACGATGCCAAAGAAGGATAACTTCTCACGCGCCTACATAAGTACACGCACCCATTTTTTATTTACAGAGTCGTCAAGTTGAAAAATGACTTCACCTTCCATTACATAATTAGAATATAGATATATACAATTAGTTTTATATTGAGCTACACATTTTAGTAAGTATATAGGAAGCGGCTTCTAATGCCACATTATTGTTATGAAAAATGTCCAATACCATTACATTACAAGAAACACTATGTCCACGCATTACGATCATTAAGATAATCATCAATTTTGAAGTGAAACTTCTTGTTGCTGGCGAATGCGTAACGCGTTACGAAAAGTGTGTTCGGGCGAGCCGAACGGAAGCTGAGTGGAGGATATAAGCAAGAGAAAGCAGTGCGCTCGAACATTTTCATTCTCTCATTCTCTTAAAGCTAGTAAATGAAATATGTAACATATGTATTGAAGTTTCACTTCAGTCGTGTGGTCATAAGCACACTACTGGCCCACCGGCAACGTGTAAAATAAACAGATTTAGCCTGTATTTTAGTGATGTAACGAATGTCATTTTTTGAACATTCGCGAATGCGGATACGTATGTCGGTATAATGCGAATATTTAGTTTTTTTTAAATTGGCGCCAATGAGGGCTTCCGTTTTCTGTCTCACCAGATGGCGCCACTGTTGAGAAAGGTCCTAAATTGTAACTTTTAAAGTTTATTAATACGCACATGAAATCAAAGGTTACATTTAGATCGTATTTTAACACAAAATAACCATATCCTAAACATAATAGGCCATGCCACAGTGACGCGCAGTTCCGTTTTATTCGGAAAAAATGGGAACATAATCATTTTTCTAAGCTCAAATTTTTAATAACTGACATTCATTGCCACATAACTCATATTTGCCATAATTAAGCCGAATTGTTACCAATTATTCACAACATTATTTTAATTAGAAATAAACCCGCGTAGACAACCAACAAGCAATAACATTTGACATTTCGGAGACCTCACGCTACACTAGCGCCTCTAGCAGCGGATTCATACGCGATAGCCCTCATTGTCTATGGCATAGTGGCAGTCTCATTCGAATTGCCGAGTTGATATGAACTCATCCGACTGAAGGGTCATTCAACTCGCACCGGTCTTTCCGTAAACAAAACAAGTGAATTTTGAGGTTAGACTTTGAATAGTAATTTATTAACATGAGTAAATCGCATTCTAGTGAAACATGGACTTATTTCACACATTGCGATGCTGAACGAGCTAAATGCAAGCTGTGTAACAATGAATATTCAAGGAAAGGCAGAACTACAACTTCTTCAAATTGTTTTTTTCTAATATTCATATTCGCAAAACATTCAAAGAGATTTTGCGAATGCGAATATTCGCTACATCACTACTGTATTTATAAACCTAATCTAGGTTTTTTTTTGGCGGGATTTCATCGAGTGCGGTTGGCGTCTTATTTAAATTATTCTTAAATTCGTTCATAGTGGATATTGTGAAATAAACTTGGTGTGGTTTTGTGTAACAACCGTCTGCGTAACTGAAGAATTAGTGGAATCGTTAAAATATACGCTATTCCGGTCAAGTGGACGTGAGAATTTTATTGTAGTGTTGACTACCTCACAGAAGCTTATCGAAAAAGCCAACTCGATACATTTCGTGCCAAACACTCCAAGAAACATTAGAATGCGTCACACCGACATTCTAATGTAAAAAAAAGAAGATTAATTTAATTAAAGACTAGGCTGTATGGGCATTGTTCCCTTTGCCTTCCCTAAAACGGGAGAACTTCAACAAAAAAATAAATAAACCTAATCTAGGCTAATACCCATTTGCATCTAAAACGACGGACGGATTTTAAAATTCTCATCGAATAAATTACAGACCAATAAACGTTTGACCAACTCATAGTGGGTTAGCTAAAGTTAGTGTTGTGAACTAAACTTAGCGAGAGCCGAGCGAGCAAAGCGAGCGTGCCGCGGCAGCTGCCAGCGAAGCTCCAGCCACCTGATAGATAAATACAGTGCAACCTCGGTCTAATAAATCGGAATATATTCGTTATGTTAAGTAATTCGTTCAACTGAGGTTTGTTATATTGAGGTTAGGTTAAGGGCCATATATTGATGGTAACGTTATATAGAAGTTTTTGGTTGACAAAATTCGTTATTAGGGTATTTGACAAAAATAAAGTGCCAATTGTTAGCATCTGTGTCTAGAATGAATAATGGCAGGGGTTTTTACTATTTTTACAAAAAAAGAAACAATTTTACTAAAAACCCACGAAAAAGATAATAGTTTTCTTATCTATTGTCACGTGACCCAAAATGCTTGAGATTGCTAGAGCCTAAAATGACGTCACACGCAAGTAAACTTCCGGTTAAAGTGACATTACATTGTATCGTTTGACGTTTTAATAACAGTCGTGTGACATCACACACTAGTAAGACGCCATATTGTCCAGAGAAACGTTTTTGCGGCAACTTGAAAATGGAGTTTTTAATTTTGGTTATTTTTACTGAAACACACAACATAATGATGAATATCCACTTTTTATGGACTCCATAAACATTAGTAAATAACGTGAGATCGTTTTCTAAAACTTGTCAAATACCCTATTGAACTACTCCGAAACGGCTCGATCGATTTTCGTAAAATTTTATATGCATATTCAGTAGGTCTGAGAATCAGACAACATCTATTTGTCATCTCCCTAAATGTTAAGGGTGGTCCACCCTTTAATTATTTTTTTTTGACAATTTTTTTTTATATTTTTTTTATGATGCATCATACAAAAATACATACACCCTAAATTTTCACCCTTCTACCACCAACCCCTATTTTTATGGCGGTGTCGCTAGGACAGCTAGAATAGGCTAGTTGACACTTTTTGGAAATATGTTTTAAATGGTTAATAATTGTTTAATTAGACTGAAAAAAAATGTAATGTATTTTTTTTTACCTAGAAAGCTACAAAACTTTAATTTTAAAATAGATTTTTCATGGACATACAAAAACGCTGTCGGCCATTTTAGTCTATAGATTATCTATGGTATGACGGGAACAAAATAGTAAACAACCACTCGCAAGCACGTAGGATATAACCTATCTTAAATACCAACCATGATTTCTAATAGATTTTATGATAAATATAGTAATTATCATGATTGTATTACACGAGAATAAAGAAACACACCGTTAAAGACTCCTGAAATGTTGTGGTTTCAATTTTTAACGTTATGAATGTACCGGCTAAGTCAGAGAGTTTTATCGTTTCTGCTTTCACAAATCTGGCGTCCAGCATTAATTTAGTCAACAAAACCAATATATGGAAACACAGTAACACGACAATGACGTTTAGTTGTTTGCTATTATGTTGACGTAACAATCATGGTGGACAGCGTTTTTAGTGTTTAAAAAGCATAGACTAAAAACTATTTTTCAAATTAAATTACTACAGCCATCTTCTAATTTCATGAAGTGAAATCGATGTAATAAGGTTCCTCATAAAAAAAATATAAGAAATAAACATTTGTATAGTGAAATATGACATGAGTCAACTAGCCTATTATTTAAGGGAAACTACGCTATAGTAACGAATAAAATCTTCCTCCATTTTGAACTCGATTAATTTACAATAATCGGCTGCATCTGCTGGTGAGATGGAGCCATTAGGTCTTAATAATAATAAACTTTATTGCATATCACACGGTATTTGGGGTACATAAGGTTTTATAACATGTGACACCCTGCAAGGGCATAGCAATTTTACGGTAGCATGCAATATAAAAATTATTTTTAATTGTAGATTAATTCAAACAAAAAAACAATTCACATGTCAAATATTAAATTAAAATTTCATTTCATTAAAATATATCTCGTAAATAACAAGTCTAATACATACAATATAAAAGTAAATTTAAAATGTCGATCATTATTAGACTAAAATTTAATTTCATTAAAAGAAATATAAAAAATAAATAGTACATATAATCTTCTTTAAATAATAAAAGAATAACTGTACAAATACAAGCCGTATACGTTTATTTGTCAAAATGCCGCGCCCGGTGTAGCCGTAAGCATAGTCAACACAAAGAACTAAAGTGGCCATTAAAAAAAAACCCGACTGCAAAACAAATCAAATTAATTTTATACTCAATATCACAGCGTCTTGTCGTCAACTCCGACGGAACTGAGGTAAGGTTGGCAAAAAAGGAATAAAGTACAATGCGATGAGATTTATTTATTTATTTATACTTTATTGCAAAACAAACAGCAATGAGGGCTATCGCGTATGAATCCGCCACTAGAGGCGCTAGTGTAGCGTGAGGTCTCCGAAATGTCAAATGTTATTGCTTGTTGGTTGACTACGCGGGTTTATTTCTTATTAAAATAATGTTGTGAATATTTGGTAATGGCTCGGCTTAATTATGCCAAATATGAGTTACGTGGCAATGAATGTCAGTTATTTAAAAGCGGAGCTAAGAAAAATTATTATGTCCTCCTTTTTTCTGAACAAAACGGAACTGCGCATCACTGTGGCATGGCCGATTATGTTAAGGATACGGTTCTTTTGTATTAAAATATGATTTAAATGTAAATTTTGATTTCACGTGCGTAGGAATAAACTTTAAAAGTTTAAATTTAGGACCTCACTCAACAGTGGCGCCATCTGATGAGACAGAAAACGGTAGCCCTAATTGCCGGACATAATGCCATAAGGCATTCTCTACCAGTCGACCAGTAAAAGCGTGAGAAATAAAAATACTGGGGTGCAATAAGGACATATGCTAAATAAACCAGATAGGTAATATATATATCAATAGAATACACAAATATTAAACTATATATACAATACATACATCTAAATATATATGCTATATTTATAATACATACATAAACATACAATTATGCCAGTCAAATATGAAAACGCAGATTAATTATATTAAGATAATGCTCACGAACCAATCCCTTAAATACAAATTTGTTAGGAGCTTTACGTATATTAGGGGGCAAGTCATTCCAGAGTCGTACAGAGATGTTCCTATATATTTGATTTTTTTGTTCCTAGTGGGTGTCTGTCAATATAAAATGTATGATACACGTATCTAATTTATGTATGATAATATTGAAAGGTATTGTATTTATTATTTATATTACTAAATAATTTTACGAGTATGTATTTCTGTTTTTTTTTATTCTTATACATATTCCTTTTTTGCGATAGTCAGTTGTCAAAAGAACCATAGGTGTCAATTGAAAACCCCAGTGATGACGGGGTACAGTAAACGAAATTCTATTTAGTCCGTCAGTCAGATGATCAAAAATTAATGGACACGTATTTTTTCTTTGGGCAATCAACCAAAAACTGACAAAGTTATAGCGCGTCAAAGTTTGGGAGTAGGGGCTCGAGACGTCACTTTTAAGTGAAAATTGTAAAAAAACGTGACGTCATGCGACTTTTCAAATCAATATATCTCTGCAATGTTTATATTATGTGAAAAAAGAAAAAATACGTGTCCAATACTTTTTGACAATCTACCTGATAAATGAAGAAAACTAAATAGTTATCATCCCTATTGACAACCTGTTTTGGCGCAGACGCGATATAGCAACAGATTATATATCACCGGTGGTAACAAACGGTATGAAAAATTGTGTTACTTTTTTGCTGTGTTGTTATCCTATTGTTTACGATTATTTTGATATTATTATTGTATTTTTTTGTTGCTCAAAATCTTGTATCTACTGTCTCGTTGTTTGTGTCAAAATAAATGTATTTTCTTTTTTTCTTTCTAGATGGCGTTGCCTAACCTAACCTAAGACAAGAACCGACCTCCGTGACCTCTTCCTGTTTCCTACATAATTATAAAATGCGAAAATTTGTATTTATTTCTTAGGTTTTCACGACAATCACTCATTAAATAAAACTAGTTTTAACGGGTTAATGCACGATATCTATTTATTGACGTTTCAATTCAATTTGTTAATTTAAAATTTGTATGTTCGTGACACAATCACGCTAAAACTACTGAAACGGATTTGGATGAAATTTGGTACGCACACAGTTTATGACCTGGATTGAGACATAGGATACTTTTCATCCCGGAGAAATGTTAGGTCCCTGAGGGATTCACATAAAACTAAAGTTAACGCAGACGAAGTGGCGGGCGGCCGTTAGTATTTATATTATTTTTTAAAGTGATAACTTGCTTCGTTACGTAACGCGTTACGGCGCCAGTCTGTCTGGCTTCCCTTCCTCTCGCATACGGCAGTGGTAGGCTGTGGATCACTTCTGTCGTGCGTCCCGAGACACACCCGCTTTTTTTTATATATACACCATTTCACTATAAAATGGATAATTAAGATATAATCGCTACCGATATTTTCGTATTATTACAAGAGTATTGGTCTTAAATTTTCTAATTTTAAAAATAAAACATTACAAATTTTTTTTTGCTGTCCGTACAATACACGACCTCTGAATCAATAAGTATTTGATTCAGGCTCTGAGCGGGACGGCATGTTGATGAGTGAGACGGAGATAATATGCCTTTAGACATTTGCCACCTGTAGTAAACAGACGAGATTACGGGTTCCGCACAAACATTTACCCAATCCGGGCATGAACAAAATAATAAATAAATAAATATTTCCAATTTTTACAAGAGAAGCTCGATGGCGCACCTACGCCATCGCTTTGGTAAGCGCGTTCGGCTGCGATCGTTGTAGTTAAGCAACTTTCGCAGTGGTCGGTCATTGGATGGGTGACCAAAAAATCTATCTCGAGTTCCTCCGTGCTTCGGAAGGCACGTTAAGCCGTTGTGGTCGGCTGCATCTGCAGTCGTTAGCACCCGCCAATCCGCACTGGGCCCGCGTGGTGGGTCATGGCCCGCACTCCCTATTCCATCCATAGGGAAGGCCTGTGCCCCAGCAGTGGGGTCATTAAGAGGCTGATGATGAAATTTTTCCAACACTCACACCAATTAGCCTAGCCCCAAAGTAAGCACTGTAAGGCTTGTGTTATGGGATGCTAGGGTAACGGATAGAATACATTATACAGTACGTATATAAGTATATTTATATAGAAATACATATTAAACATCCACGACTGAAGTACAAATGCTCGTATTCATCACACAAACATCTGCCCCCACCGGGATTCGAACCCGGGACCTCTCGAGTCGGCGACACCATGAAACCCGGCGTACAAACCACTAGGCCACGGAGGTCGTATAAACTTTTTTTATAAAGGGTTCGTGTAAGACTTTGCTATTTGAAATATGCTATATCCTGTCATTAAATAAATATAATGTAATTTCCTATCCCACCGAAATAGAGTATTTGACAAGTTTTACAAAACAATCTCACGTTATTGACTTATGTTTATGGAGTCCGTAAAAAGTGGATATTCATCAATCTGTTGTGTATTTCGGTAAAAATAACCAAATCAAAAACGGCATTTTCAAGTTGCCGCGAAAACGTTTTTTTGGACAATATGGCGTCTTACTAGTGTGTGACGTCGCACGACTGTTATTAAAACGTCAAACGATACAATATAATGTCACTTTAACCGGAAGTTTACTTTCCTGTGACGTCGTTTTAGGCTCCGCCAATCCCAAGCGTTTTGAGTCACGTGACAATAGATAAGAAAAGTATTATCTTTTTCGTGGGTTTTTAGTAAAATTGTGAATATTTTTTTTGTAAAAATCGTGTGACGTCCGTTTAAGTCCAAGTTACACTTCAAAAAAAAGCGACGATTCAAATGAGTGTGTGAAATGCATCCCATTTGAATAAAGATATTTTATCTTTATGCGTGTGTGTGTGTGTGTGTGTTAATGATACAATATGCCAAGATTGTCACAGTATTACACAAACAGTCGGACAGAACGTGATGATAAAGCACAAATTGGCAAAGCAAACTCTTGCCACAGAAAGATTGCCAATGACCGCGATATGAATCAGCATATTAACTGTATGTTTTGTATATATATATCAATATTGCAATCGCTGTACAATTTCAAGTAGTTGTTGTTATTAAAGGGTTACCCTTTTTGGGTTCCGTACCTCAAAAGGAAAAAACGGAACACTTATAGGATCACTTTGTTGTCCGTCCGTCTGTCAAGACCGTTTTTCGCGTGGAGCGTGGAGGTATCAAACTGAAATTCATATCTAATACTCATGTCTCCTGTCCCTTGGAGCTGTGCAAAAAATCAAACTTCTAAGCCAAAGCAATCAAAAGATACAGCCGTTTATGCCGCAAATTTTCGAAACTCGCACGGGAATCAAAACCTACAGGGTACTTCCCGTGAACTTAGAATCTTCAAATTTGGTACGAAGTAACGTCTTATAGTACGGATAAAGGAAAAATTGCGAAAACCGTAAATTTTTAGTTACATCATAAAATAAAAAAAAATGGGTGCGTGTACTTATGTAGGCGCGTGAGAAGTTATCCTTCTTTGGCATCGTTTAAAATTAGTTTTTAATTGCATGCAAATAATTAATTACAATAAATTAATAAAAAGTCTGGAAAAGGACACAGTCAATAAAGTTCAGTTTTAATTTGAAAAAATAAATAAATAATCAAAATATTCAATTAAAATCGCTACTGAATATAATTTATTAGAACATATGTGATTTGCACTTGTATGAAACTCAAACACGTATTCCGAATATACAAACTAGAAACATGTGGATAAATATTATAAATATGAATACCTATAACTGTTACTTTATTACGAAAAATAAAGATGTGGTTTTTGGTTCTACTACACCAATGGTCAAGAGATGGCGCTTTAGTCTCCTGAATCGCGCTTTGGTTTCGTTGTTCCAGATTATTAAATACTTTTGATAGGCCTTCACAATGCAGTCGTTAGCACCCACTAAATAGAGATTCTATTTCTATTTTGTTGCTGGATTTTCTTAATGTGCGGTAAACACAAAAGTAACGCATGAAGTTGGTCGCTAAAGCGACCAACTTCATTATGTTAAAATTTTGTGTTACAGTGATGCGCGCGCATCTTAAAATTTCACTCTCATCATTTTTTCACAACGCGCCTAAAGAAGTATAACTTCAAAAATATTTTTGAAAAAATTAAAGTACTACATCTTTTGTGATGAACACATAGAGGTATTAAATTGAACTAGCAAACCAGTGAACCAAATGTTCACCAAAAAAAAAAAAAAAATGTATTTAATTAATTGAGAATTTCGGAGATTTTGTGTGGTTTCGTTTGAAACAGAAATCAGGTGATTTCTCGAAAACCGGAAGTGCTACGTTACTCACATCCGGTTTGTAGTCTTATCAGACTATTCTTAACTTATAACTTAAACATTCTCTATATCTATCTCTTACGGTTTGGCCGCTGAAACAGCACCACGGACGGACGGACGGACTTGTCTATTAGATAAGAGATTTGTACGGAACCCACGGTGCGCGAGGCCAACTCACACTTGGCCGGTTCTTTTTTGACGTAAGCAAAACCTTTATTTACAGACGACGGCGCCTTTAAGAGGCACACCGCCAAACGGACCTCACACCTGGCTCCCGTAAGCCTTACGGGCCCCCGCAGTGGCTGCCCACTGAGGACCACTAGTGTCGCCGCACTCGGGCCACACACCACAGCCACAAACGCCGCCACAAGAAGCTAGAAGCGGCTGCTAAAATGACTGAAGCGCGCGACAGCTTCCGACTAAGTTAGGCCGTATACAGAATGAAAGCCGAAAGCCGATCGGCGCTTATCGGCGCCGCCGATCCTTCCTACATAAAGGAAGCCGATTAAAGCAGATCAAGCAAAATGTCGGACTCATCGGACGATGATTTGGTTTTGTTAGAAAATGTTTATTTAAAAATGCGAAGAACAGCTATACATCCTATAAATAGAGAAAAAAAACGTTTCGGAGAATACCATCATTTATTTGTAAAAAAAATGAAATTTGATGAACAAAGATTTTATACATATACAAGAATGATTCAAGAAACATTTTATTACATTTTGGATTTAGTGAAAAACCGTTTGATGAAAAATTGGTGCAATTGGCATAAACAACCAATCCTTCCAGAAGAAATACTTGTTGTCACCATTCGTAACAAATAATTTTAGCGCTTAGTTAATAAAAGATAAAGTTATTAGATTTATAAAAAGATTATAACTTAGATTGATTTAATCTAAGGATAATAATTCAAATACAAATTATTTATTATTCGGACCAGCGCGTGTCGGTCCATAGAAAAAGGATCAGCGTCAATAGGCGCCGATCGGCTTTCGGCTTTCTTTCTGTATACGGCCTTAAGGGAGAGAGGGGTGGGGAATCGCGCGAGTGACGTGTGGCGGCGTTTTGTATCGGCGCATTAAGTGGCCACAAGAAGCGATAGCGTCTGGCGGCCAAGAAATACGCCGGTGGCGGCGTTATGTGCTTGTGGTCGGTGGCCCGTGTGCGGCGACACTTACGGGCGC
Organism: Chilo suppressalis; assembly: GCA_902850365.2. NCBI lineage: Eukaryota > Metazoa > Arthropoda > Insecta > Lepidoptera > Crambidae > Chilo > Chilo suppressalis. The sequence goes on from OU963919.1 coordinate 14,190,718, forward strand.
TTTACGGCATAATATCGGAAGATGCTAAGTGCGAAACCGCGGAAAGGGGGTTGGTACCTTACGCTGACAGTCGGCAACGGTTGCCGCGACCACACCCGCACTCGCGGCGTGCATTGGGGGAACTGCGATCCTCAGAATGTACGCCGGGTCACCGGTGCAGGAGTATTGTCTGGTTTTTAGTGGCCCAGCCCAAGGGCTGGCTGTAATGAGAGCAGGGAGGAGTCCCACATATCTTCTTCTCTCTCCCCCGGGACGGGAGGAAGCGTAAGGCATTTCCCGGATAAAAAAGGGGGATTGTTACCCTGTTCTTCTGTTGGACCCACAGAACTAGATTGAAGCCTTATTTTTTAAAGTCTGGTAAGGCAGCAGACTGCGAAGAGATGGCGCTGCCTTGCAGCTTAAGAATGGCTAGAAGAAGTTCGACGCGGTCTGTGAGGGTCGCGGTAGCATAATTGGTCAGTGCATTCACCCGGATTGCGAAGGGTACGGGTTCGAGTCCGGTCTGCTGCCTGGTCCGCGGGATTTTTTTTCTAGTTATATTTTCTTTAGATTTAAACATCAAGCAGATACATGCTTTAAAATAATAAAAATTATAAGTACTTATATCTTCACGAAACATAAACAGATCGACGACCAAAAACATTTTCGACCAAAGTGGCGTATAAACGATTTTCCCTTCCAACTGTCGATGTAAAGAATACCAACTGAACGAGGTTACGCAATCAGCTACCGGGCAGTTCTCATGAACGGTGACCTTATAAGTTCGAGAATCTTCGATCTCGAGTTCCTCCGTGTTTCGGAAGGCACGTTAAGCCGTTGGTCCCGACTGCATTTGCAGTCGTTAGCACCCGCCAATCCGTACTGGGCCCGCGTGGTGGGTCATGGCTCAATTTCCCTATTCCATCCATAGGGAAGGCCTGTGCCCCAGCAGTGGGGATATTAATAGGCTGATGATGATGATACCTAAAATAGGAAAAAATAATACCTTCTTTTTTTTTAAACTGTTGTTATGTTCAAAGGATAACGGAATGTAATTTTAGACTGACTGACACAATAATGGAGGCAAAGAACTTAATCTGTAAGAATTGGAGGGAAAATATAAAAAAAAACCCCGATTAAACGATGCTTACACGCTCAGCTACGAACGGACAAGGCTGCATGCATGTATGAATAAATAAATGCCTTTGCCTTCTCGAGTTTAAACGAGGAAATCAAAATGATTGTTTTTTTTTTGCATCCACAAAAGGATGGCAAAAGGTAAAATACTAAGTCGGTACAGCTCAGATTTTAGTTATCACCAATCAGAAATCAATATATCTTTATTCAAATTGGATGTATACACAACTCTTTTGAATCATCCAAAAAAATTTTTTCCCTACCACTCGTTATGGACATATTTTTTAGCTGCGGAGAAAAACGAGCGAAAAAACTCCACAACATGAAAAGTCCAATGTAACAACATTTAAAATCATTATGTTGTTACAACGTGAATACAATTATGATATATTTAATACTAGCGGCCCGCTCTCGCTTCGTTTCGGTGTAGAGCTGAAGTGTAGACTACAGTTTTTGTTCTCAGGCTTGTATTATACACAATGACATTCATCTATGATTCTTCTTATACCTGCATGCAAAGTCTCAGCCCGATCGGTTTAAAATTGACAAAGTTTCATACAAACTTTCATTCCCTATTTTATCCCCTTGGGGGTAGAATTGATCAAAATCCTTTCTTAGCGGATGCCTACGTCATAACATCTACCTGCATGCCAAATTTCAGCCCAATCTGTCCAGTGGTTTGGGCTGTGCGTTGATAGATCACTTTGTCAGTCAGTCACCTTTGAGTTTTATATATACAGATTATTTATATTTTGTCGCGTGTGACTCTCGTAGCATTTCAGCCTTCGCGAGTTACCCTCCATCTTTCATTCTCGTCGAGAAGAGCTGCGCACGCATCCCACACACACACACACATATACCTATTTATATAGTCGTGTGACGCTCGTGCGTGACGCATTTCCGTTTCATCTTTTCCATGTCATTTTTTCATTTTTCAATGTCCACATTTGACACTTAATTCAATAAAAAAACACACGTCGGCCCTCAAGTTTTTTTTTTTTTTAGTTTTCTTTTGTTCTTTGTTTTTTAGTTTTTTGAAAGTTCAAAAACTCATTGCAGTCACAGAGACCCCTTAGAAGTGGATTTAAAAGTGTTTCTAGTGATGATGAAATAGATGGGAAATAACCCATATATTCCCATCCTTTGCTCATTCAGACGACGATGACGACATGACGACCTTCGTGGCCGAGTGGTTTGTACGCCGGGTTTCATGGTGTCGCCGACCCGAAAGGTCCCGGGTTCGAGTCCCGGTGGGGGCAGATGTTTGTGTGATGAATACGAGCATTTGTACTCCAGTCATGGATGTTTAATATGTATTTCTATATAAATATACTTATTTAAGTACTGTATATGTATTCTATCCGTTACCCTAGCATCCCATAACACAAGCCTTTATAGTGCTTACTTTTGGCTAATGGGTGTGTGTGTTGGAAATATTTATTTTATTATTATTATTTATTCAAGTTATATAACACAAAGAAATATTAAATATTCTTGATCAATGTAACACATTAAGAATGTAATTATAATAATTGTATTGGTATCGATTTGGTAACGACATATTTTTAATGTCGCTATCTTTCGCCTGTTCTTCTTGTCAGCTAAAAGATGGCCTGCACAGCTGACAGCAAAAATATATATAAGGACATATAAGTTATTTACGGGGTTATTACCATGTACCTTGTTTTTAGCGAGTTTCCGATATTTCGGCACTGTTCCAAGCGCCACGATCACGGAGTAACCGAAGTTTCGAGTAAACAGTGGTACGGGTATCAAACGCAATAAAAGACTTCGTCTGTGGGTAGACCGATATGTCTGCCAATAACAGCCTACCCGCAATTATGTCAGTTACTCTGTGATCATGGCGTTTGCAAGTGCCGAAATATCGGAAACTCGCGAAAAACAAGGTATATGGTAATAATAAAATTATGTTAGTGACCATGAAAGTTTAAAATAATATCTTATATATAAAATTTTCCTGTCACAATGTTAGTAACCGTACTCCTCCAAAACGCCTTGACCGATTTTTATGAAATTTCATATGCATATTCAGTAGGTCTGAGAATCGGCTACTATCTATTTTTCATTACCTCCAAATGCTAATGGTTTTTCATCCCTATAATTTTTTTTTACATTTTTTTATTTTTGATTTTTTTTTGTTCTCCCTTTTCACGGAAGGCAAAACGATCAATGCCCATACAGCCTCATCTTTAGCTTTTTTTTTTATAATGTGGCACTAAAAATACAAACAACCCTAAATTTTCATTCTTCTATATCTAATGTAATGGAGATAAATGTTTATGGAGTCAGTTAAAAGTGGATATTCATCATTATGTTGTGTGTTTCAGTAAAAATAACCAAAATTAAAAACTCCATTTTCAAGTTGCCGCAAAAACGTTTCTCTGGACAATATGGCGTCTTACTAGTGTGTGACGTCACACGACTGTTATTAAAACGTCAAACGATACAATGTAATGTCACTTTAACCGGAAGTTTACTTGCGTGTGACGTCATTTTAGGCTCCGCCAATCCCAAGCGTTTTGGGTCGCGTGACAATAGATACGAAAACTATTATCTTTTTCGTGGGTTTTATGTAAAATTATGAATATATTTTTTGTAAAAATAGTAAAAACCTCTGCCATTATTCATTCTAAACACAGATGCTAACAATTGGCACTTTATTTTTAATACTGTCAAATACCCTATTGCCATTCTTCTGGTAGGTAACTGGTGCGTGGAATCCTACATAAAGAGACGTAAAATATATTCATATCGTATTTTTTTTTTAATTTACATTGACACTTTCAAACCAACACCAATTTTTTTATATATGTTATAGTCAAAGAAAAAGAAATGTTTATTTATGCTGTTTACGTAACAAAATCATCATCAAATCAAATTAAAAAAAAAACAATATTATAGCATAAAACTTAAACCAGTTGCAAGATATAACGTGAGTTTCACTTACAAACATTGAATTTGGTAACGCGCATCGAATCTGGAACCTTTTCAATGGTTAAAGCTTTATCCGCGGCGCGGCAACCGCCATGCCGTCAGAATTATTATTTCGAACCCCGCTAGTGACGTAGTTTGTACGAATTATCAAATCATCGATGTCGATGTTATAAGATAACTAATTTTCCGTTTCATGCATTGGTGTTTTCCACAATTATAATAAGACGTCCTATCCTTAGTGTTATCATGATTTTAAACAGTAAGTAATTGTGTACTCTTAATTCAACTGATTGCAGATACTTTAATCGGCTTGTTTTAATTGGCCACATAAGACAATTAATATTAATTACATATAATAATCATTTTGTTAGTTAAACAAGGGAATGTAAATAAAGTCTTTTATCAAAGTGAAAAATTTAAAAGATCCTCATAAAAATCATAAATCACCTAAAACACTTTTGAGAATGAATAACAATTTTTTGACGGTAATTAAATGAGTAAAATCAAATAGTGTAAAATATTTTTTGTTATTGTAAGGTAGTATGCGGTTCGACTGCGACGTGTGACCGCGAATTTTCAACCACGGGACTTAGGTCACCTGTCGCGGGGCGACACGTAGCTTTCCGATGTTAGCGACCGGGACAACGCCACTATTTCCACAGTTCACGCCATTTCCAAGCAGCGTTTTATAAAATGCAAACACAGTCGAATAAATCATAGATATAAAAACATAGTACTACTACTTGTTTTATTTAATGCCTTGTGCAATTTCTTCCTAAGTATATTCCCTAAAATTGATGTCTTTATAGGATTGGAGCCTTATATCATTATAAATCTACTTTATGCAAGAAAAGTATCAATAGCTCATCATCGTGGGTGAAAACGTAGCCATTTGTTTGATATGCTTCTTGCCTGCGTCGCTCTCTGGCCGCGCCCACTGGTCGCGCGGCCAAATCGCCAGGTTTGATACAAAAGAGTGGGTCGCTAAGAACCGAATGCTAAGACGGATTAGCATTTGTGTTAGAATTAATTACATAGCATTATTTTTTGATGTGTAACATCTTTCCTCTCGCTTTTCTGCAATTTGTGGGAGTGATTTCGTGAAATGGGACAGAAAGTGTGTAACAGGAAGTCACGAAAGCGCGCGCTATTTGATTTGATTTTAGAACATAATTATGAATAATGGCTTATTCATTTTGTAGTAGGTTTTATTTCTTTTTTTACTATTTAACTAATATAAGGTGAGTTTCAAATGTTATACATACATCATACGCGACTACTGTAAGGCTCGCTCGTTTTTTTTTATTGATTCCTGCTCCGTATAGAAACAAATGTCATCCCGGGTATTTTGTAACCCGGCCCGAGGTTCTTAGTGGCATCAAGAAGCGACATGCAGGCTAGCAGTAACAGGATGGCGGTAGTGTGACAGGAATTAAGGTAGCTGATACTTACTATCCTCCCGTCTAGACTACAGCCACTTAATATCATATGTAGGTTGGTATAATTTGCCCAAAAAACAGTGTTCTTTTTCTGTGAATTCGATCCGCAAAATAACATGACACAAAAAAATCAATAATACGAAAAAAGTTTTTAATATCATATCGATATATTATATTGTTTCCTCAGGCAGGTGCCCCAACACTACGTTGCTGATATGACGACGGGCGTGCGAGTGAATAGGGTTGAATGTAAGAAATAATAATTTTCTTTACTTCCGCTCCGTAATTAACTAATATCGATTGTGTAATCGGTGATCGATTTGTAAAACCAATACTTTTGTAACATACCTACAACTTAGTTATGTATTACTGATTAAGCTAAATGTTTAATCTTATAAACTATTGAATACGTAATTTTATACAATTAAAAGTTCTTATTGAGTTTAAAGAAAAATTAAAACTTCAATTGACTCGAGGAAATCATAAAGAGAACACCAATGTGTACGCGGCCTACGAATTGTTTTTGTAATGATTGGTAACAATGAATGACGTCATCGTTCACCGAGCAGAAGAATGTACTTGATTAATTTCCCTATAAACAGGCTCATTTTACTTAAGTAATTCACAAAACAGGTTTAAAACAAAAAAAATGTTAAATACATTTTAAAATAAGAACATTCGAATTAATATTGTTTTGAAATAGGTAGGTATTAACGGAAATAACAATATCGAAACGGTTTAAATTACCTTGAAAGATGGCTTCTCCATGATTTAAAAAAATCCAAATAAGGCAAAGGCAATCCAACACAACGATCACTTCAACTTAACAAAAACACAAATGTCCATAACACTGTTTTCATTAAAATAATACAACATGTTCCTCGTTAAACAATGAAACGAAATGCAATCTTATTTTTAACTTTCAGCGTAGACATTGCACTAATTTTAAACACACCGACTGTTCTGAAACGGTTATTTTTCAACGAGCTATTTCAGGCACACAAAACGCACAGATAACACTAGGTAAAGTAAATTCTCCACACGAAGCGAAGAGAAAAAAAAACAATAACACTTTTTTCGCGCAAAGTCGATGTAATCGCACTCATCAACCACCGGAATAGTCCACTAAAATCTAAATTGTTGTAATCAAACAATTATCTACGCTGATAACGTTTGTAAAACAATAATAATAAGCACGAATTAATTTCCTCACTCTCATTAACGTGGCAGAATGGATTTTTTTTTCCAATTTCATATTCGTTGTATTCCTCTGCTACGGAAGCCGGAAATGTGAAAATTGTAAATAGCTAAGATTTTTATGGTGAAATAATAGGGCACAATAAAACAATATGGCGTACATTTGACAAAAATAAGCAGATACGCGCGCGCGATAAGGAGTCGATGTATACGGCCATAGCCTAGCACGGACGGCCCGTGTCTGTGTATTCCATGTTCACGGTTGCTCCGTATTTTCTTGCCCGCTCACACGCTGAGCTGGCTAGGGTTGTCCTAATTCCTTGAATTATTAATTATGCTAATTAAAAATTTACAAGTTCGTCATTCGACAGTTTGATATAAGAAGTTTTGATATAATCAAACTACATAATAATGTTTAATTAATATCTAGTTTTTTGGTCACTAAAGTGAATATAAGAAAAATTTAGTAAAATAAAATATAAAATAGAAATGCACGGATAAAACTATTATATTTTCCTCCTAAAACATTGACCTATATTTCAATTTATTTATTTATTTGATCACCAACATAATAAACATTGACACAACAATCTAGCAGGTAATGATAAAATACTTAAGCTTAATGTTATTACAATTATAGGTGAAGACCACATGCGTTATGGAAAAGAAGCAACAAATGCTGGTAAACTGTTGATGAAAAAGCCTTTAAAAGCTTTGTAAGATTTAAAAAAAACATATATTCAACAATGTCCCGGTTAAAATCAATGCATTATAAGAAGAGCTATATCGAATAAAGTCAACTTATATATATAGTAAAAAAAAAAGAAAGAATTTAATTAGTCACTATAAATTACAGCACCTACCAAGATTTTTACTTAATTTATAACGTTATAAATATATTAAAGTATTAAATGTTTGAACCAATACAATAAGGCGCCCCACCAATTTTTGTTTGAAGGATATTTAGTAATAAAAAGATAATTATCATATTATTATTTATTATTATCATAGATAATTAGTGTATACCGATAACACTCAAATATTGGCGGAAGCTGGCACACATTTACTGTAAACGGTTTGGAGAAATAGTGGGGCGCGTCTTCGAGGATTGCAATATCTTTACTTAACAGTTTATTGCATTCTAATATTTTATAGAATGGTCTATATAAGCAGATATCTACAAGATATCGCTCATCGAAATCGAATAGGTTAGGTACAGAAAAAAGAAGATCAACTAAGAGGAAGACTTTATATACAGAATATTGTTTTTTTTTTAACATCAATCAATTATGCAAAGTTAACTAAGTTTAATGTTTCATTTATTTTTAACCAACTTCTACAAGGAAGAAGGTTTTTCAATTGGTTGCTTTTTTTTACTTATTAAAAGATTTTTACTGGTTTAAGTGTTATAAGTTATAGCTTAAAATATTCATTGAAATACTTTGAACAAGCACTAGTTTCTGAAACCTATAATAGCTTGACTAACGGTAATAATTAAAAAAGTACTTATCTACTTACTCATTGCCTTTAAAGATGAAAAAATAATGAAAAAAATTACATAAAAGTACAAGCTTTGTAAAAGGCAAACGAAAAAAGGATGATTAAAAAAAATAAACCTTTTAGTCGAACGGTTGCCGGCCCTGCCACGCACACAATCACAAAAACCAACACATCCGCGCGCACCGAACAGATTTTTTTACGTAAATAATCATTGGCATAGTGCAGTCGGCATGACATCCAGTTATACACTTTCAATTTTACTACCACCTTTTAATACTAAACGAAATGCGTGAAAATAGCTTTATTGATGCCTACATAAATATGCTGACCGCAGTATCGCCGAGATATGGCCATCAATCAGTAACCAGTCTTGCTGGCGCAATAGGTAATCGCTTTGTTAATTACTAGCATAAACAAATTTTATAATGGTGTATTTAAATTTTCATTTGGTCACCAATTTTCTTATCTGTGCAATTATGCTCTCCGCCAAAGGTCTTTGTTACCAGGTCATAAAATATAAAAAAAAGCCATGAAATAATGTAGCTAACTTTTGCATCAAACAACCTAGATGTCTGTCTGGCTGGATTTAACTGTTTTTGAGCTATTTTATATTCATACCTTTCCTTTTTAAACTGTTCACGAAAAAAATTAAATATAAATGATTTTTAAACATAGTTTCCTATAGTAGTACAAAGAATCAGAAGTTAAATAGATAGGTACATACCTACTTATCACAAAACTGGGTGACTGTGAACTCGTATGTACGATTTGGTCAGATTTTAGGTTGATTTATTTTTAAGCGCAGCATCACATTTGCACACCAAAAAAGTACCTAACATGACTGTATTGATGTAAATAAAGTGCGTTGAAGATTCCTTAACGTATTGAGTTGTTACGTTTTTATACTACGTTGATTTTATTATAAGAATAATCATGATTGAATTTCATTATAATATGAGTCATTCTGGCTTACGCGACGTTAACATTGTCTGTATTTGTAAATACAGATTATGTGTGTTTTGTATAAACATAGGTATGTACATAACATAGTATGTGATAAAATGCGTTGATTTTATTGTCCAAATACCTACCTCTAACTCTCACCCATATTTAATATGAGCGTGCTTAAATATATAAAAACCAAAAATACGCTACTAATAAAATAAAAAAATATTGTGAATATAATATTACCGTTTTTTGGAAATGTGTACCATCCCTAACTTAAACATGCAAGAAAATCTGCACGCGTTCGAAATTCAAATCTGCTTCGGACAGAGAGGTTACGAAATAAAAAAATGCAAACTACCAATTCCTATTTCAAATTTAAAATTCTTATTCATTTTCTTTCATTTTTTTCTATCGTTATTCTATATTCAAACAATTCACGCAAGTCGATTTACATGTGGTAATTTTTTAGAATAAAATTATGTACTTATAAATATCATTAAGTTAAACTTGCAGTAATTTTGCTAAATCTCAATTTAACTAAACCTTAACTAGATTTTTGTTTTCTTTGTTTATTATTGTATAGGCTTAATCTAGTTTAAGAAAAATTGTGATTTAGCAAAATTGCTGCAAGTGGACCTTAATATTTTATTTATTTAGCCTTGAGAGAAAAAAATAGTTAAATTAATTTGGATTTTGTAAAATGAAAATTCAATAATAAATTAACATTTTTAATTTTACCTGTGCACTATAATAAATAAAACGAGCGAGCCTTACAGTAGTCGCGTATGATGTGTAACATTTGAAACCTCACATTATATTAGTAAAAAAAAAAAAAACGTACTACAAAAGGAATAAGCCATTTGAACATTATGTTCTAAAATCAAATTAAATAGCGCGCGCTTTCGCGACTTCCTGTTACTTACACACTTCCGTCCCGTTTCACGAAATCACTCCCACAAATTGTAGGAAAGCGACAGGAAAGATGTTACACATCAATAAGCGTAAACTTATAAATATATATATATATTTTGTGGGTTGCCTATGATGCAAAGAGATGGCGCTGCCTTGCAGCTTAAGAAAGGTTAGAGAAAATTCGACACGGCCGTCACGGCCGTGGATTGGTCAGTGCATTCGCCCGGATAGCGAAGGGTGCGGGTTCGAATCGCATCTGCTGCCTGGTTCGCGTGGTTTTTTTAGTAAAATTCCTTTAGATAATAAGTATTTAAATATTATTTAACTGCAACTATTATACAACTAAAGGTTAAATTTGATAAATAGTTAAATGACTGACATAAATATTGGAAAATTCCCTACTAAATAATTAACAATCAAACGGTCAATTCGCAAATCCAGGTATGGCAGGTTTTATTATCATTGGCGAATTTGTCGTGTCGAAATACGAGATATATCTTTATCATAAACAATGTAGAAGATAAACGGACGATCTAGATTCGCGGCGAAACAGCAGAGACCGCAAAACAGAGTATGTTCTATAAATGTACATGTTATCTATTCAGTAGCTACTCGTATATAGTGTGTTCAATCAACTAATAAAGATTTTTTTTTATTTTCCTTACACTTTAGACACACATATTCCTCTCAAAATTATAAAATGGCCATAGGAATTTATAATAATAATTTATGTTAGGCAAAACAAAATACCTGGCTCTTTGTTAAGTCTTCAATGATTCCATTCATTTTAAGATTACTCAAAAATTGTCTTATCTTGTGTATTAACACAGAAGTTTGATATACATATTTTTAAGCGCGTTGTTTACAGATGCTTAAGTACTGATTGAGAATTTAATTGAGAACAAAGTTCACACAGTAGGTACTAAGTAATTTCGTTCTAGTCTGAGGAATAAACAAGCCACGTACATGAGGTTAACTTATTTTAGCGGAAAAATATTTCTACTGTCTCATATGACCATAAACAATTTTAATAGTTGTTTAATAGTTGCATAGCAGCGAAAAATAGGCTTAATTAAGTTATTTCACAACACCATAATCTGTACCATCATATAACAAATAATTAAACCTACTGACCCATAAAATAATAAAACAATTAATGACCAAATATTATAATCTTAAATAAAAGTTATATTTTTAATAATTCAAAAGCTTACGAAATCGCTACGTGTGCACCGATTCACGCACACACAGAAAACGTGTTCGTTTTTCAAATAATCCCAAACTCGCACTATGCTTAAATTGAGCCTTACTTAAACGCAATAAAGTCGATTGTTGTCTATTTTGAAAACTTATTATTACTTGCCTACAAACAGTCCATGTTCAATATAACATATGCGCGCACAAGGCGATTTTGATTTTTTTGAATATTCGAATTTAGAATGACACGTAAACTTTTTTAATGTGTTTTTTTTTGTGGAAATGGATGCAACAGACACTTATTCTAAAAGTCCTTATCACCTTTTTTGTCGCTATATAATGTACTTTTATTTTCTGTGATATAATTTCTTAGCTAACATTCACTTTCACCACAAGCTTCAGGGTCACGGAAATGCTATAAATACAGTACTAAAAGAAGTTAGAACTTTTAATACTTTTAGCTCAATGACAAAAATAGTAACATTTTGTTTTTATTTTATTAACAATATTTATAGACACATATAAGTATGACAGTGTTATCTAGATACTTTGACATAAACTCGCGTTTGTTATAATTTCAATAAAAGTCTTATAGTCACAAAACACAGAAAAGAAAATATGTATAATTTAAAATATACTAATACTCAATTGATAACTACATACCTGATAATAATAATGACTTATAATAATTTGCTGTAGAGTCTGTGCGGAAAGAGAATGGGATTTAGATTGGAGGGCGCTGTAGTGCTTTTCTACCGTATTTGTAAGGTTAAAAGGGGTAACCTTTTTAGACATGATTAAATACAAAAAACCGCAAGAAATCACAACAACAAACAAATCCGTATCAATACAAAACTTTGACGTTTTACAGATTGCTGGGTTTGATTGCCAAATAAAAATCTTAATGTTAGTTCCGTTTTTCGCCACGCCCATTCTCTTTCCGCACAGACTCTATTTAGATTATGTTTTTCTAGACCTCTAAAATATGTTTGAACTTAATCTTAAAAAAAAATGCTTAAAACTTAAGGAAATATAAAATATTGTTTTAATAAAATTGAGGTGTCCAAGTCTGTACGCTCGCTAAGCAGCAATTTCAGGCAAATGGATACGACATACGGCGCATACACACGGGGGAGTTTTATTAAACACTCTGCTTAGTTACAGAAATTCGTAATAAATATTAATGCGAATTCATGAAAATATAAACGACGAATTTTATTGCATTATTATTATTGTGTTTATTGAATTCTTGATTAACACATTGTAAAATCACAATAATTTTGGTATGTTACGTCAATCGATTTTTTTATTCCAGTCCAGAAGTAACATTAAAAAATTGTTGTTACAGTGCTTATCGTAAGGCCACAGTTCTTTAAATTTGGTGACTCATTTCTTTGTCGCACTATCCGTAAATGGAATGCTCTGCCCGCTCACGTGTGCCCTCCCTCTTACAACCTGGGATCCTTTAAAAGAGGCGTGAAGAAGCAACATGCAGGCCGGCAGGGTGAGGATGGCTGGTGTGGCAGGTAGAACTGCAGTATCAGCTATCTTCGCGTCTGGACCTCACCTCCACTTAATATCAGGTGGGGTGGAGTCATTTGTCGGATCTATCTTTAAAAAAATTGACAATGGCATAAATCTGGAATACAAAAACAAAATAATAAACAAAGCGAAGCGTTGCTAAATCAGTTTTTGACAATGCTTTATATGAGAATTATAGTCTAAAGGTTTTTGAAGATTATTTTAATTATATTGACACGAAAAATGATCAAAATAAAATTATCGATAACCCAGTATAAAGGCTAACCAGAACCGCGGATAAACAGTGTCTCACTCACACAACAAATCCAAAATGAAATGAATAAAATATTTGTTTAACATAGTATTTTTAATATGTACCAATACTTTTGAAGACAAAGGATTTGAGCAGTTCATGTTGTTGTCGCGTAATCTCCCCCCGTGTGTATGCGCTGACCCGAGCACCACTCGCTCCGACCAAATGAATGTACACAGGCGCGCTACACACTAGGCGAAACTTTATAACGCTGGCTGTATGTAATTTCTACGTTTTGTTATAACGCTGGCTGTATGTCATTTGTACGTTTTGTTATAACGCTGGCTGTATGTCATTTGTACGTTTTGTTATAACGCTGGCTGTATGTCATTTGTACGTTTTATTAACAAAAACCTCTTATTTTGACTTTATGGAAATATTGGAAATAATTCAACCCCTTTAAACAAAACAAAAATATACATGTTATGTGTTTGGGAAAAGATCTTGATGGTTCAGTAAATTCCTTCCTTTTATCCGGCAGCTAAACCCTATAGCCTGTGGTCTGAATAGTAGATAAATTCATAAACCTAATCAATAAACAATAATAGTTATCTAAATGTTAAACGATGTTAAAATATCGATGTTTTCCAGTAAAACATCGATGTTTATACAACATCGATGAATATCGATCATCCCTATTTCCTTTATAATATTTAATAATAAATGAAAATAATATTACTAATATTCCAAAACGAGCGAGCTTTATAGTAGTCGCGTATGAAGTGTCACATTTGAAACCTCACCTTATATTAGTAAAAAAAGGAATAAAACCTACTACAAAAGGAATAAGCCATTTGAACATTATGTTCTACTAATCAAATCAAATAGCGCGCGCTTTCGCGACTTCCTGTTACACACTTCCGTCCCATTTCACGAAATCACTCCCACAAATGGCAGGGAAGCGAGAGGAAAGATGTTACACATCAAAAAAATTGTTTCGAAACGTTTCAAATTCAATAATTCCAACAGGCTTTTGTACACTTTATGAAACTAGCTGTGCCCGCGTCTTTGTTCGCGTGGATGTCAAAAAAAAAAGGTTAAGTCGTGGACTTTTATTAGAACTTGTAAAGAGTAACAATTCCATGATACATGACTTTTGTGTAACCTTAACCGTTTATGGAGCTCACGCAACGAAAGCTGCGAAAACGAATATTTCTTTCCCGTTTTTGCACTAAATTTCATTAAAGCTATAACCCTATCGTGTCGTGATATTATATAGCCTTTAAATAACCTTTCTCAATAAACGCACTATTTGACACATAAATCATTTTTCCAATCGGACCAGTCGGTGGTGTGGGAGGCGCAGAACTTAAGCTCATGCTTAATAATTAATTACACTTTATTGAAAACACAAAACACTTGAGAATAACACAGTTTAAAACAAAAAATAAAAAATGGGTGCGTGTACTTATGTAGGCGCGTGAGAAGTTATCCTTCTTTGGCAGCGTTTAAAATTAGTTTTTAATTGCATGCAAATAAATTAATTACAATAAATTAATAAAAAGTATGGAAAAGGACACAGTCAATAAAGTTCAGTTTTAATTTGAAAAACTAAATAAATAATCAAAATATTCAATTAAAATCGCTACTGAATATAATTTATTAGAACATATGTGATTTGCACTTGTAGGAAACTCAAACACGTATTCCGAATATACAAACTAGAAACATGTGGATAAATATTATAAATATGAATACCTATAACTGTTACTTTATTACAAAAAATAAAGATGTGGTTTTTGGTTCTACTACACCAATGGTCAAGAGATGGCGCTGTAGTCTCCTGAATCGCGCTTTGGTACCGTTGTTCCAGATTAATAAATACTTTTGATAGGCCTTCACAATGCAGTCGTTAGCACCCACTAAATAGAGATTCTATTTCTATTTTGTTGGTAGATTTTCTTAATGTGCGGTAACCACAAAAGTAACAGCATGAAGTTGGTTGGTTCGTCCAACTTCATGCTGTTAATTTTTTGTGTTACAGTGATGCGCGCGCATCTTAAAATTTCACTCTCATCAATTTTTCATAACGCGCCTAAAGAAGTATAACTTCAAAAAAAAAATCGGACCATTTAAAATCCAATATCGTTTATTCAGTCTAGGCTGTTACAAGCACTTGTGAATGTCTAGAAGCTACGCCATCGGTTCGCAAATCTACGGTGGGAGACCTTGTACTGAAAAGAACCGACAAGAAACTCAGTTTAGGTTAGTTTAAAATTCATTTTTCCTTCGCATTGGTCCTCGGTCCTTGGTCTTCGGACCGATTTCTCACAAATTTAGTTTCACCTGCATTAAGACTACCGCAGGGTGGCGTCATTTTCACCTACCCGACACACGGCAGTCTTGTTCCATTTCGTTTAGCGGAAACACGTTGCCTTTTACTATTCGGTGCATCATTATATAAAAGTACTAGTGGCCCGCCCTCGCTTCGCTTCGGTGTAGAGCTGTTGCGTAGACTATACTTTTTGTTCTCAGGCTTGTATTATAGCCGCGCCGCCAAGCCCGGTAGCGTCGGAACCGCTATGTCCCTGAATTTTAAATCTGTAATATCTTCGAAAATATTCATTTAAATTACATGCGTTAAAGGGCCAAATTGGTCTATATTAAATGCACAATGTATTTAAGGTACTTAATTGGATAAGGATGAATGTTATATGCTGAAAATCGCTTCGTAAATAAATATATTATTTCTCGTAAAAAGTATAGGATAAAAAATGGTTATTGTGGGTTAAGAGATAGACATATACCATCGCGGACTTTTTTGTAGACCTTTTTAAGGTGTGCAATACTGTAGTACATTATTTTGATAAAACTCATAAATGTAAGCGGAAAAAATGTAATTATTTACGACATCACATTAGAAACCTCAAAAATAACAGTACTTCTCCACTATTTAATGGATGTTATTATACATATAAACCTTCCTCTTGAATCACTCTATCTATTAAAAAAAACCGCATCAAAATCCGTTGCGTACTTTCAAAGATTTAAGCATACACAGAGAAAGCGACTTTGTTTTATACTATGACTGTAGTGATAGTGAAGGGACTAGTAGTAATAACAAAGTGAACACATAATATCATAGTGAGATTATACCCATCTTTCCCGGTGTTGTGCCTTGCCCTCACCTGACCTCACTTAAGCTCGCCAACCAACTGACGGAGAAGAGATGGCGTCGAGGCCCCGCTGCTCTAGCCCCAGGTGCTGCAGGGATCGTGAGGCTCTCAAGAGAGTTGCGGCCAGTGGCGGGGCTAGACCACATGTGGACGTCGGCGACATCAAGTTCGCGAGGCCTATTTTACTTCGCAGTAAAAACCGTTAAATTAAGTGAGCCAAATTATAAAATAACGTATGAGTAAACGAGTTTTATTGTTGATAATCAAATGATGACATAAAATAATTACAAACATAGAAATTTAATTACAAAAATAGTGTTGCCAAACAGACGATTCTGAATACCTGTAAAGTACTACTCGCTTCCATCACGCACGTGTTCGAAAATAATATAAGTCATTATCATCTGCTTAGCTTTTTTCCCGATTGTTCGGGGTCAGCTACCTAAGCCAGGCCAGCAGAAACGAAAATATTTAAATAGGTAACTTGTAAAAAATTTTTGCGAGGCCCCCTCAGGCGCGTGGCCGTCGGCAGTGGGCGACGTCGCCGACGCCTAGCGCCGCCACTGGTTGCGGCCATGGCCCCCCAGCTTCTGGAGTTGGGGGAGTTTCTAAGACAAGTTGACGATCCTGGGCGTGACATGTACCTGGAGACTGTCTCGCCTCCCCGGACTCCTCTGCGGCCTCGGTCGCCCTCACCGCGAGCTTCGCCACCGCCAAGGCGCCCCCCCTCCGCCCCTGCTACCTTCTGCTATAGGTGGGAGGAAGTGGGCTTGCTGGCAGAGTCAGACGAGGAGACGGTGTATGTGAGGACCCCCCCCCCCCCCCCCCCGCGGGACTCTTCACCACCCGCTGGACCCTCGTCGCCCCGTCGACCTACATCGGCGCCGGCTGGGTCTCTGCACCGGAGGAGGGTGATTTCGCCTGCTGAACCCTTAGATTAAAACAAAAAGGGTAGATACGGTACGCTCATACATGCATCAAACGAAAACTGATCCCACGGCAGCGCGAACGGGACGGCGAAATCCGCACCACTGCATTACCGACCCAAACGAAACAGCACGTTAAGTTTCAACTGCAGCGCGAACGGGACGGCGAGATCCGCGTCACTACACTACCGACCAATCACGCGACCAGTACTCGAGGTAGTGACCTCGAGTACTGGTCGCGTGATTGGTCGGTAGTGCAGTGACGCGGCGAGATCCGCGTCACTGCACTACCGACCAATCACGCGACCAGTACTCGACGTCACTACCGAATAAGATTCAAAACAAACAGCAATTTTTATGAAAAAATATATTTTATAGTACTTACGAATGAAAGTGATGCCGTTGGTTTTATTTTTAGTTCTTGAGCAATTTGAGTACTTTTTAAAAACACACTTAGGCATTGTTTTGTCATATAAACACAAAATATTAGCAATAATTTTTTTGGCGTTCACATGTACGTCGTTTGCATGTCAAGTTGTGACTAAAGCAATTAGGGTCGTGGACCACAATTGGTGGGGATCACTTTTGTGAGGTTAGTGCCGTATTAGTATTTTTTTAAGCATGTAACTGCACGATGTCCATATCTAAAGAAAATGTTACTAGAAAAAATTCCACGTGGACCAGGCAGCAGACGGGACTCGAACCCGCACCCTTCGCTATCCGGGCGAATGCACTGACCATTATGCTACCGTGGCCCTGATGGCCGTGCCGAATTCTTTTTAGTCTTTCTTGAGCTGCAAGGCAGCGCTATCTCTTCTCATTGTAGATTGTAGATAACCCACAATGTCAAATGAATACCTTTACAAGTATCAAACATTCGCTAGAAGAAATAGCAATTATTGTTTTTTTTTAAAGCATTTAACTGCTCGATGTTTGAATCTATATAAAAAATTACTAGAAATAATGCTTAAAATTAATGAAATGTGATTTTGAATTATTGATTATAGTTACAAATATTATTTAGTATCTTTTCAAGCTCTATTTGAATTCATTTTAATTTAATGTTTTAATTATTATTAACTTTATTTTTATTTAATTATTATTATTATAATTATTATTAACTGACCTATGAACAATTTCTATTTAATTTGATAATTTATTAAATGTTTGATTTTATCACAATTAAAAATCAAAATTATAGATATAAGTACGGTACCTAATTTGTTTCACACCCATATAGGGTAAAATATGAATGGACATTATAATTATGTAACACCAAATTATGTACTCATATTTGAACAAATAAATTGATTGATTTGAGTAGCATTCGCTCGGATAGCGAAGGGTGCGGGTTCGAGTCCCGTCTGCTGCCTGGTCCACGTGGATTTTTTCTAGTATTAATATTTTCTTTAGTATAGGTATTATGAGCCATGTGTAGACAGTGTAACGACATAGGTAATAATTTTTTCATTACTATTAGTGTTGCCGAACTATTGATATTAAAACTATCGACAGTTTACATCGAAAATCATGTACCCTATTGATAGGCCTATCGATAGAATCTATAGAACCGATAGTATCGAACTATCGATAGCTCAGAACAAGGCAATACTAATGAGGGCTATCGCGTATGAATCCGCCGCTAGAGGCGCTAGTGTAGCGTGAGGTCTCCGAACTATCAAATGTTATTGCTTGTTGGTTGACTACGCGGGTTTATTTCTAATTAAAATAATGTTGTGAATAATTGGTAACAATTCGGCTTAATTATGGCAAATATGAGTTATGTGGCAATGAATGTCAGTTATTAAAAATTTGAGCTTAGAAAAATGACACTGTGGCATGGCCTATTATGTTTAGGATATGGTTCTTTTGTGTTAAAATACGATCTAAATGTAACCTTTGATTTCATGTGCGTATTAATAAACTTTAAAAGTTACAATTTAGGACCTCACTCAACAGTGGCGCCATCTGGTGAGGCAGAAAACGGTAGCCCTCATTAACGTTAATAACACACTATCGATAGTATCGATACTAGCGATTGTTTTAGACTAAAGTTTGTGATTGACTATAATACCTGAAAATTGTAAACAATACTATTAAAAATTGTTGAACTATCGATAGTATGGTTGCAATTAAAATCGACAGTATCGATACTATCGATAGTTTGTTCTTAACCAACTACAATGCTATCGATAGTATCGATTGTATTTCACTCATCCGATAGTATTGGCTTTTTCTGTGCTAAACCGATCTTAAGTCGATCGATTGTCATACGATTAATCATCGATAGTCGACTATCGATCGGCAGCACTAATTACTATTAACTCAAAGCATTTTTCGTCCGTTTTACTTCACAGCTAAAAATGACCGGTTGGCAGGATAAATATTTTGACGATTCAATATATAAATCAGCTGGTGTATACGCTCTTTTTGTCGGTTATATCAAAATAATAGTTACCTATTATAAAAATCCTAGCAAACCAGTGAACCAAATGTTCACCAATACCTGATTTAAAAAAAAATGTATTTAATTAATTGAGAACTTCGGAGATTTTGCGTGGTTTCGTTTGAAATAGAAATCACATGATTTCTCGAAAACCGGAAGTGCTACGTTACTCAAATCCGGTTTTTAGTCTTATCAGACTATTCTTAACTTATAACTTAAACATTCTCTTTATCTATCTCTTACGGTTTGGCCGCTGAAACAGCACCACAGACGGACGGACGGACGGACTTGTCTAATAGATAAGAGATTTTCGATATCATTAAAAAAATAGAGGCAAACGTTAAACTTAGATGGGAGAGATCTACATTTAACATTATAGTACGTTTTCTGATTGAGTATGAATATTTTATCCAACTTTTAATATACATATAACACACTAGCTGACCGAGCGAACATCGTATCGCCATAAAAATATAGGTGGTAGAGGGGTGAAAATTAAGGGTTGTTTGTGTTTTTAATATTACGATACATATTTAACGTAGTTTTTTTTCTTCACACGATTTAATAATTATTTTGAACACAAAATCGGTTATTGTGATTAAACCATGATAGCTAGATATATGTTCTTGCGGACTTTTTTGTAGGTTTTAATGGGATCTACAAACCCGTAGTACATCATTTTGTTCTATTGTCAATAGTTTTTGCAGCGCACGCAAAAATAGGTTTTCGATTTTACACCTTGTGTTACAAAATAGCAATTTTATTACGGATCCCTAATTTTATATATATAATATATAAAAATATAGCCTATAGCCTTCCTCGATAAATGGATTACCCAACACTGAAAGAATCATTCAAATCGGACCAGTAGTTCCAGAGATTAGCGCGTTCAAACAAACAAACAAACTCTGCAGCTTTATAATATTAGTATAGATATGTGTGTGTACACAGACACATATATATGTATACTAGCTGACTCGGCGAACTTCGTACCGCCCCAAAGTAATAATTTGCAATAAATTAAAATTGCGACTATAATTTGAGATTTAAACTATCCTATCTCTCAAGTTGGATCGAACTGCACATGATGTGCGAATTTTATTATAATCGGTTCAGTGGTTTAGGAGTCCATTGAGGACAAACATTGTGACACGAGATTTATATATATTAAGATATATATGATATAAATATTATTACAATAGTGTACTGTAATGGTTTAATTTTGGATTTTCATTAGCTGACCATGTCCTAACTTCAGAACTGTTTTAATATTGTGTTAAGGCACTGTTAGGTCTATTTCATAAAAAAATGTTTAACATAAGTTACTTTTGTAAAATATATGACTGTTTGTTGCCAAAATAAAAGGAAAAAAAACACATATTCATAAAATTATTATCTAATAAGTAGTAGGTTTTGTAATAATAAATAATAAAAAAACAGTAATTTTATGGTACCTACCTACCTTAAAAAACATATTATTATTTTTGCGTATTTGATATTCCCAGAAATAATTGTATGTACCTACGCGAATTTATTACACAATACTCCTTTGTGATGTTGGTTAGAAGAGGGCTACAGGAGGAATTCATTGAAACATATTCCCGTGAAAACGGAGCAAAGCAATCGGTGGAGTAGGTTATTAAAAATATTTTAATATTTTATTGAAGTGAAAACTTCTTTAGCGGCGTTGTACACTTTTTTTGTATGGGTAAAAAAATGTTAAACTCGCGTCAGGTTAAACACGTGGGCTGATCGCATCATGACACACAATAAAATTGGAAAGGTTGTTGACTTTCAATATATTGGACTAATCATAGTAATATTTTATTTTTCTGGATTATAATAATAAGTCTCTATCTAGGACGTCCACGTGGCAGCTTTATTGCGAAGAAAATGCATTTTTTTTACAATAGATATCGCTAGGTGCTCTTAAATGTGATTCATGTAAGTTGATTTCTTTACTATAGATGTCGTTAAGTGCGCTTAAACGTGATTCATGTTAGTTGATTTTTCTGAGAGATAAACTTTTTTAATGTAATATAAATTGTCTTGTTTGTGTACGATAGCGCAATAAATAAATATTGTATTCTACCACATACATGATAGTACTTTTATTCTGATAATTAAAGCAATTCGTACAAAATTATTCCCTAACCATACCAAAATATCAAAAATGCACAACGTTAATATTCAAGTTTTCTCTTCTGCCTGCACTTTCGGAGTGCAACCCGTCGTTTTTTTTCTTAAGGACGTTCGGCTGCAATCGTTGAAGTTAAGCTACTTTCGCAATGGTCGGTCATTGGATGGGTGACCAAAAATCTTCTATCTCGAGATCCTCTCCGTGCTTCGGAAGGCACGTTAAGCTGTCACGGCTGCATCTGCAATTTATGACAATTAAATTTAATTATTTAAGATTTCATAATCGCACAATTAATGCGTTACTTGAAGATACTTTCGACAAAAACATTGTCGGAATTCACTGAAATCGTTGTCTGAATCAGTAAGTAAAGTTTCTCAGATAAATCAAAATATATATTTTCTTAAGTAAAGTAAACATTACTATATATTATCATGACTGTGTGTCAATCCAGTAATAATTTCGTAGACCGCCTTTATCACCAAAACAAAATTCATTAAAATCAATTCAACATAATTGATTTTTGACGGCGAAGTTCTTAAACTTCTAAAAGGCATACATCGACGTCATACATTTATTTAGTTATAAACTATATCTATGGTATTTTTTCCAAGTTCAACTTTAGTATAATGTACTGCCGAAGCAACTAGATTATTTCCAAGTAACCATTAAACATTTACATAAGTAATTTCAACCATTTACCAATTATTGTACTACTTGTAGTAACATTTGTAAAATAAAAAATAAACTTAAAAAACATTTTAATAGTAATTCAGGAGGAACTGCAGCAATATGTATAACCTAGTTAGCATATAAGATTGAACAAATTGTAACATTTAATTTGATTTCATTTATAGTACCTAAGTAAAATTAAGATCAACATCTATATCTGCAACTTCTGCTACGGCGGATGCTACATATCAACAATCCATTAAGTGGATAAGATATTATGTATATATATGTTATTTAATTTTAAGCATGTTACAATAAATAAATAAAAAAAAAACAAATAAAACCAAACATTTAGTTTTTTTTCAGTGAGTATAATTTTATTATATATAAATACGAAGATAATACATTAAAATAACACAAACTTCAAAACTAAGATATTAATAGATTTTTAAATAGAAATAGGTCAATATAAAAACGTTTTTATTTTTTTCTAAAAATATTATTAGTACTGCACTGTCAATTCACTCTATGCATTCCCTGTTCCACCCATCCATTCCCTCGGCAAGCTTGCGCGACGAAAGTTTTAATTATATCGCCGGCTCGCTTACGCCCGCGTCGAGTTATATAACCTATCCTTTTCTACGTTCGAAAAGTGGTATACGCTGCCGCGAAGATGCGACCAATTCAACGATTTTTTATTTGATAAATTGATTAAATTTAGCAACAGTTCATCTATTGTCTTGTTATTTTCTGATGCAGTTATAAAAAATCTTCACGACTACATTTCACTGATACTTAACATCAGATGGAGTAGGCTCATTTGTAACACTGGCTACAAAAATAAATAACGATTAAGAAAACAAAATATAACTAGACAAAAAAAAACCATCGCTGACCAGGCTTCGTTATCAGGGCGAATAAACTGACCATTATGCTGCCGTCCTCAAGCTAAAATGCGGCTAAATGATAAAACCAACTTTTTAGATATGCTAAAAAAACGGCTCGTAAACTTTAAATTATTGCTATTTTGTAACCATTCATCAAATGACGGATTTTTAGACTCAAACTACAAAAGATACGAATGCTCGTAAAAGACAGATCGATATAGAATTAAAAATTGTATAAGATGCAATTTAAGACTGAGAAATCGACCTCATGTCACATAGATGGCCGTGTCTTCTTTCAAATGTTTAATACTTGTAAAGGTATTCATTTCACATGGTGGGTTACCTACAATGCGAAGAGATGGCGCTGCCTTGCAGCTTAAGAAAGGCTAGAAAAATTCGACACGGCTATCAAGGCCGCGGTAGCATAATGATCAGTGCAATCACCAGGATAGCGAAGGTTGCGGGTTCGGGTCCTGTCTGCTGCCTGACCTGCCTGAGTTACATGCTTAAAAAATAAAAATTATAATGATTAAGTAGATAGGTACTTCTGAGTTTTCCTTTAGATAAAAAATATTACTCTGTTTTTTGAAGTGAAACTTCTTTTCGTTAATAATATGGACGAGCGGGGTTAGAAAATAATAGGGAAAAATTTATAAGAGCACTATAGGCCTGGAGCTGAAGTGTATGCGGGGCCCATTTAAGGATATGAAAATCATCTGATTCCCAATTGCTCTAAATTCCGCTTTTATGCATAATATGCATTCGAACTTGCACGCGTTTTACAATGTAGAAGGGAGGGATATCTGGGGGCCATTAGCCTAACCGATTTCATTTTGTTATTTCTAGCCACCTGAGGTTTTCAAATGCCCCGCGCTCCTTTTTTTTGCATTGGTAATAATAATATTAAAGAAAATGAGCGTGAGGTATTTGAAAACCTTCGGCGGTCAGAAATAACAAAATGAAATCGTAAGCGATAGCGTTTTTCATAGCAATCCCGTTAGGCGAATAGCCCCCTGTACACAGACCCCTCTTTCCCAGTGGGCACTTTGGGCAAGTGGCCAGGGCCCCGCGATCGATAGGGGCCCCCCTGAGATCAAATACAAAATCCCTAGTACCTGTTAGATCACCAAACGGGGTCATAGGGGTCCCATTATCCTAATATGCCCAGGGCCTCCAATAGGTCAAAGACGGCACTGCCTGTACAGGTCAAACATCTTTTTGGTATTTCATTCCTGCGGGGCCCCCGCTAGTGCGGGGCCCGGGGCTCTAGCCAAGTGCCTACGTTAATCCACTCCTGATAACAGTGCTTGAAGACAATGGAGGTCCACTTACGCGTTGCAGATTCGCAGACAGCGAAAGCGACCAGGTAAAGGTAAATTAAAAAAAAACAATAACCAACTGCTTTAATATGACTTCAAATAAAAACTGAAAAGAAAAAAACAAGTCCAGTAGTCTATAAGTCTGTGACTTTTTGGCGGGATCGGGCAGCGTCACTTTAGCAGTTTTGTTTTTCTTGTTAAAAATTGTGTTGTGGCGGATGTTAGTGTCTAATAATGGTGGATTATTAACCACTATGTGTTCGGGAACATGCACAAGTGTTGGCAAGTGAAACAAAATAGCGGAAAGTGTCTTTTGACGTTCCCTCAAGAAATCCACGGGGAGGTTCCAGTAAATCGTCACAGTTTTACTGAAACATGGGGAAAGGGGGATTGACTTGATTTATTACTTTGACCACGAGTGCTATAGTATTTGGTATACATTTTAACATTTGACATTGGCTAAATGCACAAGCCGTGCGAAGCCATCTAGAAGAAAAAAAAAGTCGGTTAAGTAAGGAACAAAGCTACTTTAACTTCAGATGTGTAGTCCTTGCACACTTTTAAATGTTGAAGAATTAAATATTTTGACTGTACCTTGTTTATATATATTTGAAGTTTGTGTCTTTGTTAAAACTAATCTAAAATTATTTTACAATATGTTTACATCTAAAAGACACAATGACAAGTTGTGTCAAAAACCTCATAAAACTGCTTTGTTTGGAAATAGTTTATATGGCGTTACTCCGATAATATATAACAAGCTACCACAAGATATAAGACAAATCGATAATGTGATAAAATATAAAGTGACCCTAAAAAAGTTTTTAGTAAATAAAGCTTATTATACACTAAAGGAATATTTAAGTGATGCTGAAATTAAAATTATTATTATGTCCTTAACTTTATGGACAAGATTGATTATTATATTGTTTGACATTGAGATTATTATATTGTTTGACAATGATAATGTGAATTTGTTTATATTATGCTCAATGAATGGAATAATTGTAATAAGTTTTTTTTTTCTCGACATGTCAATTAATTTGCACACCCCATTGGGTAAGAATATAGGATGCTCTTTATCTCTGTATCACCATTTGTAACCATATTCTGCAAATAAAGATTTTTTTTTTTATTTTGAATTTTGAGCAAGTGTCGCAACTCTGTGGCGTCATCTATTTAACGATTAGCTTGCCATCCCTTTCACACTGAAGGTTTTTTTGCATGAACGGGGTTTGGGCCAAATATGGTTCCGATAGGATTTAAAAGACATAAAAAAACGTGGTTTGGTTAACAATATCTATTTAGTTAAGTACACTTACATTAAACGTATCAAAGTTACCTTGAACCGGTGCCTTTGTTTAATCTTAGTTAGGTAAGGTGCCGATTCTGTTATGATTCTTGTATACTTTTTTTTGTATTCTTTTGTGTGTGTGCAAGAAAGAATTTCTCTATCTATCTATCCATCTTAAACATCATATCATATTCTATACACTTTATTTATTTATGGTACAACGACAGAGGACAAATTATAACATACACATTATTATAGAAAAATATTGTATTACATAAACTTGCACCCCAATTGATGCTGAACACGACATTTACTTAATTATATCTCACAAATTTAAAAAAATGAATTAAATTAAATATGAAATTACAACTAGTTAAATCATACATTATGGATCTTATGTTGATTATCTGGTACACCTATATAAAATTCTCGTGTCACAATGTTAGTTAGCTACCATACTCCTCCGGAACGGCCTGACCGATTTTTATGAAATTTCATATGCATATTCCGTGGGTCTGAGAATCCGCTTCTATCTATTTTTCATATCCTTAAGTGATTGTCCACCTGTAACGTTGTGTTCTGAAACCTACAATGCGCCTTCGCGCCAAAATTCAGACTATTGTGTATTGTAACTTAGTGTTCTCATATGGGTTAGGAGGAATGTAATCCCAGGAAATAGATAGAACACTAAGTTAGACACTACACACCCCTAAATTTTTTTCGGACATTTTTTTTTACAATGTAGTATTAAAAAATACATACAACCCTAAATTTTCTCTTTTACCACCTGCCCCTATTTTTATGGCGGTACGAAGTTCGCTGAGTCAGCTAGTTAATATGTAATAATTCTACGACAAGCTGCGTTGCAGAATGGCAGATATTATGTATTTCTTTAATGTAACTTTCTGCTAAATCAATAAATTAAAAAAAAAACTTATGACAAGAGTCAAAACCGTACAGCCAGCATACGCTGGCTATAAGGTATAAGATAGGTCCATACTGACTCTCTAAGTATGTATATATGTTAATATAAACTATATAAACATGGCTTACTCTAATATAAGGCCCTAATGAAGATGAACATTTATTCCATATTGTTAGATAAATTATAGTTTAGATTCTTCTTTAGTTTAGTTTGAATTTAAACAAAATATCACCAGAAATTCTTGACAAATACTATAGATGAAATCCTTTCAATATTAATTTAGTCAAAAATGAAGGATCTAGTACCTATTATACAGCCTCAGCCTAGTTTAGGTAATAGTTTATTGTAAGTGCTATTTTATTGTATTATGTTTTAACTACGTAAAAATGTTGGGGCAAATAAATAAAATTTATTAATTTATTATTATTTATTAAAGAAGGAAACAGAGAGCATATTTTGTTGTTTTTGGCTTTTTAGTGCAGAAAAAAAGCGTGTTTTTAGTTTTTTAAACTAATAATTTATTTTTCTTTTTAGTTACCCCGTTAAATAAACCGTGAAAGATACGCACGGTGCCATATACCAGAGCGTGCTGTAATATATTACCGCACGTTCTATTGTATGGTGCGTAATGTTGAACTTTTGAACAATGTATACAATCTAAATGCATTTTTATGTTGAAAATAACTATTTGACAACCTCCGTGGCAGAGTGGTTTGTACGCCGGGTTTAATTGTGTCGCCCACTCCCGGGTTCGAATCCCGGTGGGGGCAGACGTTTGTGTGGTGAATATGAGTATTTGTACTCCAGTCATGGATGTTTAATATGTATTTATATATAAATATACTTATATAAGTACTGTATATGTATTCTATCCGTTACCCTAGTATCGCATAACACAAGCCTTACAGTGGTGTCGATTCTAGCATGATTCTCTAAACCTAAACTTAAATTTGACAGCAGTACATCCTTGTCATTCTCTACACAGAATGAAAAGGAGGGACTGATGTTAAATTTAGTTTTAAGTTTAGAGAATCACGCCAGAATTGGGCCCAGTGCTTACTTTGGGGCTAGGCTAATAGGGTATTTGACAAGTTTTAGAAAACGATTTCACGTTATTGACTAATGTTTTTGGAGTCCGTAAAAAGTGGATATTCATCATTCTGTTGTGTATTTAAGTAAAAATAACCAAATCAAAAACTCCATTTTTAAGTTGGCGCGAAAATGTTTCTCCGGACAATATGGCGTCTTACTAGTGTGTGATGTCACACGACTGTTATTAAAACGTCAAACGATACAATGTAATGTCACTTTAACCGGAAGTTTACTTGCGAGTGACGTCATTTTAGGCTCCGCCAATTCCAAGCGTTTTGGGTACGTGACAATAGATAAGAAAACTATTATCTT
The DNA here is from genome assembly GCA_902850365.2 of Chilo suppressalis. NCBI lineage: Eukaryota > Metazoa > Arthropoda > Insecta > Lepidoptera > Crambidae > Chilo > Chilo suppressalis. The sequence goes on from OU963919.1 coordinate 14,218,942, forward strand.
TTTCGTGTGTTTTTAGTAAAATAATGATTTTTTTTTGTAAAAATTGTAAAAACCCCTGCCAATATTCATTCTAAACACAAATGCTAACAAGGCACTTTATTTTTAATACTGTCAAATACCCTATTGGTGTGAGTGTTGGAAATATTTATTATTATTATAATTTCCACGCAGAGCAAGTCGCGGGCGGTTATTAGTGTTGTATAGGTATACGAGTTTTTTCTCAAGGCCGAAACTCATCAGTCTATCAAGGGAACCGAAGCCATTTGTGAATCAATAAGTCTGTTTCATCACAACAACGCATGGCTACCGGGCGCACACCGTGTTACGGTCAAACTGACAAATCAGTGATACGCCTCGTTTACCCCCTTAGAAAAGATTTTGACTATTTCCATTTCAAGTAAACAGTAGATTTATTCTTCCTATTGTAAGTTAATGTAGAATATTTGCAAATACTATTTTCCTTTTTTTGTACTGATCGTTCTACTGCAGCTAGTTTACGGAAAAAACGATAATATGCACAACTTCAAACGCCTCAATCTCTCAATAATGTTCAATAAATTAGATCAAATTAATTACTACGACATCAAAAGTATTTTTGTTGTAACATAATGTATTGGAATTTTGATTTTCCAACTCATTATTTATCAAAAGAAACATCTAACCTCCGTGAGTTTTCCCAAAAACTAATTCCGGTTTACCTCGTATTTTGATATTGAATTAAATAGAATTACTAACAAAAACTTTCATAAAACTAATGTACCATCATTGAACTGCTCTAATATGTATATATTTTTATAATTAGTTCATAATTAGTTTTATAAGACTCGCAACATCACCCGTGAAATGCAATATTTACTAGTGCAAATCTACCTACGCGCCGATCAGTACGGCAGCGGCGCAATTTTGCAAAAGGACTCTTAAATACAAATGTTAAATGAAGAAACATACGGAGCGAAAAATATGAAAACTACTGATTTACCAAAAACGAGTCACTAATTGGACACGAGTTTATTAAACACTCATGTAACTGCGATCAACCAAAGCTAAATAAGTATTGTTTTAAACTTTCATGGTCACTAACATTATAGTAATATAAGTTATTTACGGGATTGTTACCATGTACCTCAGTTACTCCGTGATCATGGCGCTTGCAACAGTGCCGAAATATCGGAAACTCGCTAAAAACAAGGTACATGGTAACAATCCCGTAAATAACTTATATTACTAAATAAGTATATTTTTATTTATTTTGAAAACGAACTATTGTACAACTTTGATAATAATACATTATTTAAATAGATTTGTGATGAGTACCCCTAGCACGAACCATTATCGAATTCGAATAGTTTGCAAACCGAAATGTCAATGTCAGATTTTGTATGGAAACTTGAACAGCAGCGCCACTTTGGACGTAACGGGAACTAAAAATCAGTACACATTTGACAATGACTTTTCGGACTCGCAAACGATACGAATTCGATATTGGTTCGTGCTAAGGGTACAGGTCAATTTTGTAAATTGTATCGAGTTGTTTATTAACTTTATTGTGATTGTAGTGTATGCTTATTTGGTCTGCATATAAGATATTTTTTTAAGTATTCTATTCATTCATTAATGTATGAATGTGTGTGACTGTAAGCATGCCTAAATAAACAATAAATAAATATAAATATTTCCGACACTCACACCAATTAGCCTAGCCCCAAAGTAAGCACTATAAGGCTTGTGTTATGGGATGCTAGGGTAACGGATAGAATACATATACTGTACATATATAAGTATATTTATATAAATACATATTAAACATCCATGACTGGAGTACAAATGCTCGTATTCATCACACAAAAATCTGCCCCAATCACCGGGATTCGAACCCGGGACCTCTCGAGTCGGCGACAGCCATGAAACCCGGCGTACAAACCACTCGGCCACGGAGGTCGTCAAATATACAGTTGGTATTACCTTAAATTAATAAAAGTACACCTCAATATAATAATATACATGAAATAGTATAAATTCAAAATAAAATAAGTTACTCTCTAGTAAATAATACGGCTAAACTGTACTTCCAAGGATACTTCACAATAGGTTAGGTTAAGTTAGTGTTGTGACCATAACGCGCGAGCCGAGCGAGCGAAGCGAGCGTGCCACCGCAGTGGCTGGCGAAGCGCCAGAAAAAAAATGTTTTTTAAAGAGACCTTTTCTACAAAAGAAAAATCAACTACCACCTCTTGGGCCCTGGAACGGATGTTGGATGTAGTGCGTACGAGAAAAAGGTAGCTCGCCACATCCAGGGTCCTATCTATCTCTAAATCGAAATTCATTATAATCGATTCAGTTATTTAAGTGCGAAAACTATTACTTTACAAACGCACTGTTGTGATTCACGATAAGTACTATGTTTGTATATTACCAACTTTTATATCGCGATATCGCATATCATATTTGCCATTTGAAGAGATTTTAAAAAATCTTTAATTTAGAATACATTTATAAATACGTTTCAAGTGTAATTAGTAAATAAATTTAATTCACACGGCTTAACTAGACTTAGCTTTTTCCTTGTTTTTTCATAATAGGTATAGGACACACTCGGAAACGGGTTCCGACAACTCAGCGTTTACGCATTTTTCATTTTAAACTTCAAAATTATTTATTTTTTGTTAGGAAGACAAAGGACGCTACTCGCACCACACAGACATTCTACAATCAAGAAAACAACACGAAATATATTTCTTCTTCATTATTATATTTCTCCCACCCACCAAAGTTAAAGTCAATAAACAAGTAATAATAAGTGTTATAACACAAAAACATTTTAGCAGCCATTAAATATCGTTATTCTACGCTATAAAATTACGCATTTTCCTACCTGCCTACTACAGCTTTACAGTTTGATGAACAAAAGCTAAATTTTATTAATAGCTTATCTTCGAGTGGACAACTTCTATATTTCTCTGACTTTGGTTAAAGCAATTAATCGTATGATTTAGTGAAGACCTTTAAATTGGGAATAGGTACGTATATTTACAGTCAAGTGCTATGATTTGGGACCTATTTTCTCCAAATGTGGTTTGGACATTCGAATTGCAATGATGTCGAAATCTCAACAGCAAAAAAGCGTCCCTTGGTCCGTGGGGTCCTAAGGCTTTTTAAGGAATTGCAAAAAAGGTTAGTCGACATCACAGGAGACCGAAGAATTAGTCAGTCAGTCAAAGTAACAAAGAATTAGTCAAGTCTGACAAGTCAAAGTAACAAAGAATTAGTCTAACTATTCAAAGGGGGAACGCTGCCAGTATCTTTGGAACCTTGCCTAAAGGGACTTCTTTTAATAATGTATTTTAAATATTAACTGTAAGGTGCACATTGTAAAACTAATGTATCAAACAGCGTTGAAACGTCATAAAAAAACGAGCGAGCCTTACAGTAGTCGCGTATGCTGTGTAACATTTGAAACCTCATCCTAAATTAGTAAAAAAAGAAATATAACTTACTACAAAAGGATAATAATAAGCCATTTGAACATTATGTTCTAAAATCAAATCAAATAGCGCGCGCTTTCGCGACTTCCTGTTACACACTTCCGTCCCATTTCACGGAATCACTCCCACAAATTGCAGGAAAGCGAGAGGAAAGATGTTACCCATCAATAAATACGAATCAAAGGACATCATTTCATTTTTGTTTTTTTCATTGAACATTACAGATCGCGGCACGTAATTCTAGCGCTGAACTTTACGCTGCTGGGGGGCGACTCTGCGCATGTCGGGGGGTCCGACTGGGAGCCAATCGGCGTAGGGCGGGACCACCCGCGCACCTCGTTTCCCCCCAACACATCTTTATTTTTACCCGCGCGCAATAACGGTCCAAGCTAGAGTTTCGTCACGGTAATATTATAAAGCCCCAAAGTGAGCACTGTAAGGCTTGTGTTATGGGATGCTAGGGTAACGGATAGAATACATATACTGTACATATATAAGTATATTTATATTTAAATACATATTAAACATCCATGACTGGAGTATTTGTACTCCTGTATTCATCACACAAACATCTGCCCACACCGGAATTCGAACCCGGGACCTCTCGAGTCGGCGACACCTTGCAACCCGGCGTACAAAGCACTCGGCCGCTGGTGTCCGCGACTTCGTCTGTGTGGAAAATTGGTTTCTCATACAAGCTTTCATCCCCTCCCCATTCATTTCATCTTTCATTTCTGGAATAAAAACTCTCATATTTCCATCCCCGGGAATCAAACTATCCTGACACAAAATTTCATCGAAATCAGTTCAGTGGTTTAAGCGTGAAGTGGACAGATAGACACACTTCATCATCATCATCATCAGCCTATTAATGTCCCCACTGCTCGGGCACAGGCCTTCCCTATGGATGGAATAGGGAGATTGGGCCATGACCCACCACGCGGGCCCAGACACACTTACTTGCACATAAATTTCGACGACCTCCTTGGCCAAGTGGTTTGTACGCCGGGTTTCATGGTGTCGCCGACTCGAGAGGTCCCGGGTTCGAATCCCGGTGGGGGCAGATGTTTGTGTGATGAATACGAGCATTTGTACTCCAGTCATGGATGTTTAATATATATTTCTATATAAAAATACTTGTATATGTACAGTATATGTATTCTATCCGTTACCCTAGTATCCCATAACACAAGCCTTATAGTGCTTAGCTTGGGGCTAGGCTAATTGGTGTGAGTGTTGGAAATATTTATTTATTATTATTTATAAATACGATTTATAATATTAGCATGGATATTATGGTTTAAAATAGAATTTCATTGTATTTGTATAGTTTAGCATAGCGTATCTGTAGCTGTGAGCGGCGCTTATGGCAGCTAATAATAATACGAACATACCTTGCTTGAGCGCGACTCTCCTGCTGAAGTGTGTGCGAGGGCAGAGTCGATATGTCGATATCGAGGATTTTATTGTATATTAAAAAAGGAGATTATTGGAGTTTACTTCTTAAGAATCATCATCATCATCATCAGCCTATTAATGTCCCCACTGCTGGGGCACAGGCCTTCCCTATGGATGGAATAGGGAGATTGGGCCATGACCCACCACGCCGGCTCAGTGCGGATTGGTGGGTGTTAACGACTGCAGATGCAGCCGGGACCAACGGCTTAACGTGCCTTCCGAAGCACGGAGGAGCTCAAGATAGTAAATTTTTGGTCACCCATCCAATGACCGACCACTGCGAAAGTTGCTTAACTTCAACGATCGCAGCCGAACGCGCTAGCCACCTGCGCCATCGAGCTCCTCTCCTCTTAAGAATCGATTTGCATATATAAGGGGCCCGGTATGAGAAAAATGTGAGGAGTAAAATCTATCGATGAATGACCTCGTTACGTTTTTGGTGCGCATCCTATGTCGCGCAACTTTAACAAACAAAGATGACGGATTGACATTAATAAAAATTTAAAAATTTGAACTGAATTTAGAATTATCTCTACTTGTAACCGACTTCTTCGGACTTGATTTTGTTTTGTGTCTGTTCAAAGACAATCGTTTTTAGAGTGTAAACTCCGGTCGTGCTTCGGAGCTGACACACACATTTTTTTTTAATATTACTGTTGTAGTACCTTTACTGACTAAGGCTTTGTAATTTGCATGCTATAAGTTTAAAAAACATGTGCATCTTATTACAACTATTGTAAGATCTTTTTTTATGTACTATGTTTTAGGCAAATAACGAAATTATTATTAACTCATTTATTTTATTTCATAGTTAGGTTTTTTATAAAATAGTTACATAAAAGTAAAATACAAAAATGTATTTACAAGAATAAATATAGTTGTCCCGTCTGCTGCCTGGTCCGCGTGGAATTTTTTCTAGTTATATTTCCTTTAGATTTAAAGAAATATAGTATAAAAAACCTAACCTAAAAGGCCACCAGCAGCGGGACTAGGTCTATCATTATTGTAGCTATGCCAATTATTATTATATTATTATTATTATTATAGTAGACTAACAATACAGGATCACACAAAATCTATTTTTAACCGACTTCGTCAATAGTTTGTGAAATATAAATGTTAATGATTATATAATTATTGTAATTTAACAAATTAAACACGACTTATCAGAAAGAAGGTATCTTTAACACTAGTATTTGCTAACCCACAGTACGTTAGTATGTATTACAAGGCAGGAATAATTTAGAAGAAATTCCAATCTACGATGAACAGACACACAGACATTTGAAACTTACAACATCCCTTTTTTTTCGTCGGGGTTTAATTACTTCAACATTGTTGAAACATTAAGTAAAGATAAAAATAAAGATAAATAAAACAAATAGCAAAGGGAAGAGAAGTCTGGATAACTTGCAAAACACAAAGAAGCTGCGTGGCAGCCTTTTACCCTGGCTGACTTATTTATTATTCTAGTAAAAGTTTTCTCTTTTTCTTAACAAAAAAATGTAGAATTTTCTAAAAATGTAATAAATACTGTGATGTTCATTAGTCAGTATTTTATTCATATTATACGTGTGCTATGACGATGGTGCATTCATATGCTTCATAAATGCAATCTTAATCAAAGTGGTAATGAGAGCGATAAAGTTAAAGTTAGATGGCTAGTTCAAATGAAAATGTCTGGAAATAAACCTAAGAAATTATTAAAAAGAATAAATGAAAATTGAGATAAAAAAAAATGGTTGCCTGTAAAGTCGGTTTTACGGGCGAAGATTTTACGTGACAACGTCTTTTTCTCGGTAGAATATTTATTGATATGAATATAATTAAATTGCACAATAGGAACAAGGAATTGAATGAAAATAAGAATTGCACAAATTTTAACTATAGAAATATATTTTGTTTACTAAAACATTGTACATGTAAACTTAAACTTAACACGAGAGACTCATCGTAACGTTACCGAGCGTTACACTTTTTCATAAGTGACTCCCAGCCGCAACCTAATTTAAGACGTTGTCACGTCAAAACCTAACCTAAAAGGCCACCAGCAGCGGGACTAGGTCTATCATTATTGTAGCTATGCCAATTATTATTATATTATTATTATTATTATAGTAGACTAACAATACAGGATCACACAAAATCTATTTTTAACCGACTTCGTCAATAGTTTGTGAAATATAAATGTTAATGATTATATAATTATTGTAATTTAACAAATTAAACACGACTTATCAGAAAGAAGGTATCTTTAACACTAGTATTTGCTAACCCACAGTACGTTAGTATGTATTACAAGGCAGGAATAATTTAGAAGAAATTCCAATCTACGATGAACAGACACACAGACATTTGAAACTTACAACATCCCTTTTTTTTCGTCGGGGTTTAATTACTTCAACATTGTTGAAACATTAAGTAAAGATAAAAATAAAGATAAATAAAACAAATAGCAAAGGGAAGAGAAGTCTGGATAACTTGCAAAACACAAAGAAGCTGCGTGGCAGCCTTTTACCCTGGCTGACTTATTTATTATTCTAGTAAAAGTTTTCTCTTTTTCTTAACAAAAAAATGTAGAATTTTCTAAAAATGTAATAAATACTGTGATGTTCATTAGTCAGTATTTTATTCATATTATACGTGTGCTATGACGATGGTGCATTCATATGCTTCATAAATGCAATCTTAATCAAAGTGGTAATGAGAGCGATAAAGTTAAAGTTAGATGGCTAGTTCAAATGAAAATGTCTGGAAATAAACCTAAGAAATTATTAAAAAGAATAAATGGAAATATTGAGATAAAAATAAATGCTGTTTACGATGCAATAAAAAAATATTATATCAAAATCAAGAACAAAGGAAGTGGGAACTTATCGATATTAGAGTTTGTTGCGCGGTAATCGCCACATCCCTTCACACCGTATCCATTTAGTTTGACAAGCATTCGGTTTCATATATCCGTTGTGCGTTGGTGTGTGTGCAATTGGGCATGTGTGAGTTTGTATGCGGATTCAGGGCTGCTCGGCGTAGTATATGTTTGATCAATAAATTATTAAAATTGTTACGTAAGATCCCTATATATGTAGGCATGTAGTGAAACTGAAGCGTTTAGATATTTGCCGGCAAGGCATATTAGTTTACTATGAGTTATCTTTCGTACTATGACTGGGACAAATACAGCCATGTTATAAGTAATTTTGTAGATTGTAAAAAAATAAGGTAACATGTAGTTAGAATATTTATTAAGCTATTTAGTTGGAAGAACATCATATCGAAGACCTCCGCGGTCAAGTGGTTTGCTTCATGGTGTCGCCGCCTCGAGAGGTCCCGGGTTCGAATCCCAGTGGGGGCAGATGTTTGTGTGATGACATGACGCCGGTCATGGTTATTTAATATGTATCTCTATATGAATCTCTTATCTATTAGACAAGTCCGTCCGTCCGTCTGTGGTGCTGTTTCAGCGGCCATACCGTAAGAGATAGATAAAGAGAATATTTAAGTTATAAGTTAAGAATAGTCTGATAAGACTACAAACCGGATTTGAGTAACGTAGCACTTCCGGTTTTCGAGAAATCACGAATTTCAAACGAAACCACACAAAATCTCCGAAGTTCTCAATTAATTAAATACATTTTTTTTTTAAATCAGGTTTTGGTGAACATTTGGTTCACTAATTTGCTAGTATACTTATATATGTACAGTTTAGGTATTCTATCCGTTACCCTAGCATCCCATAACACAAGCCTTACAGTGCTTACTTTGGGGCTAGGCTAATTGGTGTGAGTGTTGGAAATATTTATTTATAATAATCGCCGTCATAAACAATGGTACAATTCAACAGTAAATATCCTTTGAATACCAGCTTAAGCAAAAATACGTAATTTTATTTTTGAGTAATAAAAACAGAAAAAACATAGAAATACATATTTGTGTTTTTTTTGTGCATTAAAATTATCTAAAGCTTGCAATTTCAATACCTATACGAGTGTATTTTATTTTTATTCGTACCAATATAGTGTGACTTGAGTTTTCACATAATTCTGTGCATATTTGCTTCTGATTAATTTGGGTATACTTAAAAAAAATGCATATTTGTTTCTTAGGTTTTCACGCACCTCACTCATTTAATAAAACTAGTTTTAACGGAACTTATAATAAATAAATAAAGTTCGTTCTTTATTATAAATAAAGTTCGTTCCGGTAAAACGAGTTTTATTTAAAAAAATGCAATACACAAAAACTATATTTGCGTTTTTCTTAGTTACCACCGCTGTCGACACCCCTATACAATGTCAGATAAACATACTGCTGTGTTAAGTACTGTAAGCAACTCACACATAGAAGCCGTGTATCAAAATAGCCACAAACGATTCGTGACTCTAATGTTGAGAGAATAAAGTCTAATTCAATTCCTAGTGCAAGGGCAGAGTTGATAATTTTTACAGCTAAACATATATTTTTTTTAATTTCACCTACCTGTGTGCGTTGTGGTAATCTATTGTAGATGCTTTAACAAAATGACGCTATTGTCATTGTAATTATAAATATGACGAAAAATAACAATAATATTATTAATTTGCTAATTAAAATAAATCTTGTGATGCACACGTATTAGCTTAAGTGCTAAAATGTAGTAAAGATTTGATTTATTTGCAGTTTCATTAGTTACGCAGTTTAAACAAAATTGAAATTGTAAATCGTTTTAAGTAGTAAATTGATACAGACCATCAAGAATTAGTCAAGAACGAGAGTTCCGTACATTAATAATCACGATACTTATTATTATTATTATAAACATCAGAATCGAGCTAAAATTCGCATTTTTTTAAATATTTTTATGCATTTACCTGCTACTCGTACATGATTAAATATAAAGATTTTTTTCTGAAGATGATTAGACTTAAAGTTCCACTTATTTCCGTTGTAACGATACAACTTTGTGATGTAATAGACAGACAGGCAACGGAGCTATATTAATAGGCTTTTCTATTGGGATCGGAAATGAGAAAAACAGATTAACATCAATCTATGCATCTCAACTCAAATGTACGATATCAAAGTTAAACTATGTCTCAAACTCAAAATCAATTCGATATTTTTTAAAATATTTTTTTTAAAGCATGTAACTGCCTGATGTATAAATCTAAAGAAAATATAACTACAAAAAATTGGGTACGGGTTCGAGTCCCGTCTGCTGCCTGGTCCGCGTGGATTTTGTTCTAGTTATATTCGATATTTTTTTTTAAATACGAATCATAACCGCCTGTTTATTTTGTTTCTTCCCAGCCGGGGGAGCGTATGTGAAATCCTCATGGATACCCTACAGCTGGCTGAATGGTTATGTCAGAATCTTACTGACAAAAAGCTTTATCTGAAACGATCATCCCCTGAGAAGGGGAAGGGGTACTTAGAATATAATATAGCTCAAACTAACTCACATCATGGAACCCCAGAAACTATTGTAGTTTCTGAAAATCTTGTATCCTTTGCTTGTTATCAGGAAAAAAAGTATATTATTATCTAAAGAGCAGATGCCAAACATATGTATATAGATTGATAATAAACTAATTCTGTCTTTGTCTTTCTCTAACGCTTTCATACACAAATAGCTGAGTCGATTTTGATGACGCGCGATGTTACGCCTATTACGAGCAACTTAAGAGAGAGGAGGTAATGAAAATTTAAATGGAAAATATATTTCACACGAATACTCACTAGAAAATAACATATTGAATGTGTATTTTTAAGCAAATTCCTGGTAAATCAGCATCCACACCTGGAAGTAGAAAATGAGCAAAATCTATGAAGAAATCTGAACACAGAATATTATTACACCTTCTTGTTTATAGAATATCATTGTATTACACATTTAGAATTTGATTTAAGAGATAGTTTGACATGAATTATTTATGTTAAGTATTTATTAGACTGTAAAATAGACTTTTTGTGCCATGCGAACACAGTTACTTCAACTCATGAATTTTAAATATTACAATTTCGCATTGATTTCCTTCGACATGAACTTCAGTAAATTATACACGACTTAAAAAAAACACACACAATAACTTATATATGTATATTATTTATACATTGTTAGTATGTGACACGAGACGAGGATAACCGACTCCTACAAAGAAGTCAAAAAAAAATTGCTTGCCGATGCAGAAGGCGTAAAGTCGCAAAATAAGCATTTTTTTAAAATCTGCGATTATTTCGTAATTTAATTTTGTAAAATGGGGTTGTATAAAAACATGATGAATTATTACAAATGTGAAAGTTTTTATGGTTTTTAACTCAATTACGCAAATACAGCTGAATGGATTTGAATGAAATTTGGCACACATTTAAGCATGGTTTATTACCCGGGTTGTCTTCGGATATTTTTTTATCTCGAAAAATTCTAAGGTTCCTCTGGGATTTTTAAAAATCCAAAGTCAACGTGGAGGAAATTGCAGATGGCCGCTAATTGAACAAATAATAAAGATGACATTACAAGTACAGTGATCTGTTTACCATTTTTGTTCGTATTTGAGTTGGTTTGGTTTATTTAAATGGAAAAATTAAGAGCGCTACTAATGTCTCAGGAAAACTTTGTAATATGTAGGTACAAAAAAAAATGGACGGCCACACCCAAAACCATAATTTATTATAAATACTTGATTTAAATAAAACTAGTTTTAACGGGTTAAAGCACGAAACTTTATTTATTTATTGATGTTTCGCAGCCTTTTCAGGTCTGCAACGTCAGAATACGACGACTGTGGTCTGACGATGCAGACATGAAAAGGCTGCGAAACGTCAATAAACAAATAAGGTCTCGTGCATTAACCCGTTAAAACTAGTTTTATTTAATGAGTGATGTGCGTGAAAACCTAAGAAACAAATAATTGATTTTTCCAATAGTTTTGACTTAATTAGCCGGAAGATTCTTTAGAAAATATTGAGGTAAAAGTTTTAAATACAAAAATTATGATTAGAATTAATTTCATCTAAAAATAAAAAAAACAGCAGTTATCCTTGTTTTTGACGCAGCTACCGATATTACAGTCGACCCTAATTCGTTACCATTTTGTGTGTGAGTGTGTGTGTGTGTGTGTGTACACACGCTCCTAGTCTATGTAGAGTACTGATAAACTAGGGCTGGCAAGCGCTAGATCTATTTTTAACTATGATGAGACATTTCTTTGTTTCATACATGAAATTTTATAAGAGTATGCCAATTAATATTTATATTAATAACTAAATTAATAAAGAACTCTCATTGGAGTGATAAGAAAGAGAATAACATATGAGCTACTAGAGGCCCGCCCTCGCTTCGCTTCGGTGTAGACTACAGTTTTTGTTCTCAGGCTTGTATGATACACAACGACATTCGTTTATGATTCTTCTTATACCTGCATGCAAAGTCTCAGCGCGATCGGTTTAAAATTGACAAAGTTTCATACAAAGTTTCATTCCCTATTTTATCCCCTTGGGGGTAGAATTGATCAAAATCCTTTCTTAGCGGATGCCTACGTCATAACGTCTACCTGCATGCCAAATTTCAGCCCGATACGTCCAGTGGTTTGGGCTGTGCGTTGATAGATAACTATGTCAGTCAGTCGCCTTTGAGTTTTATATAAATATACAGATAATGTTTTAAGGTGTGAAATATTAAAAATAGATTTCAACTTGTTACAGGTATCATAATGACGATTTCCGTGGCCGAGTGTTATGTACGCCGCGTTTCAAGGTGTCATGTACTCAGAGGTGGTGGATGGTGGGGCAAATGTTTTTGTGATGTATACGAGCATTTGTACCTCAGCTAAATCATTGATGTTTAATAATCCAATGCGGCTGCAGTTAGTATTGAAAGTCTCTGCTATTTTATAACTTGCTTAATATATACATATGTATATATGTTAATAATACAACCTATGTGCGCACACCGAAATTAGCCACAGTAATAATGCGCATTATAAGGACCCTGTTGCCTGTAATACAAGTTATTCTACAACAGGCAACAGTAGTCACCTCTTACAGTATTTAAGCTTCAATGTGCCTATTGTCATCAATTTCTGTCTTATCAGTTTAAGAATATTGTATATTGCAACTTGCTTAAAGTCAATTAAAAAAAAGTCATATTAAGTGCTCACAGATATATTTGTTTCTTAGGTTTTCACGCACATCACTCATTAAATATTAAAAGTTTTAACAGGTTAATGCACGAAACTTTATTTATTTATTGACGTTTCGCAGCCTATTCAGGTCTTCATCGTCAGAATAATGATTTTTTATTTAATTTTGTCGAGCTACCTTCGAAAAAACTCATGGATATAGGACAGAAGTATTTTAGAAATTATTCAGTAAATTATCCACAAACTAAAATTGAATATTAATAAATTGAACATCAGTTACTTCCGACATAAACTATATTGCACAAAAGCTTGATGCTTCTGATAAGGGTTAACTTTTTATTAACTTTATTTTGAATTGTTTTTGCGTTTTCTTTATGTTATTATTTCAATATTTTATAATATTACTAGCTGACCCAGCGAACTTCGTACCGCCCTAAAAAAATAGGGGTTGTCCAGCGGACAAAATTGTGAATCTAAACCATTCTCAGATCCCCTTGAACACACACAAAAAATTTCATCAAAATCGGTCCAGTCGTTTAAGAGAAGTTCAGTGACATACACACTCACAGAAGAATTATATATATAAAGACTAGCGGCCCGCCCTCGCTTCGCTTCGTTGTAGAGCTGAAGTGTAGACTACAGTTTTTGTTCTCAGGCTTGTATTATACACAACGACATTCGTTTATGATTCTTCTTATACTTGCATACAAAGTCTCAGCCCGATCGGTTTAAAATTGCCAAAGTTTCATACAAACTTTCATTCCCTATTTTATCCCCTTGGGAGTAGAATTGATCAAAATCCTTTCTTAGCGGATGCCTACGTCATAACGTCTACCTGCAAGCCAAATTTCAGCCCGATCCGTCCAGTGGTTTGGGCTGTGGGTTGATAGATCACTATGTCAGTCACTCAGTCACCTTTGAGTTTTATTTATATAGATGGGTATGATTTGCACCGATTTGTACTCCATATTTTTGGCATTTGCGATAAATAAATAATAATAAATATTTCCAACACTCACACCACATTAAAAAAAAGGTAAGTAATAATAATATCCAAGTGAGGGGCAGCCCTGCGTAGTTTAGTTTGCATTCCGCCCGCCGCCGCCAGCGCCACAATCAAGTACAATACCCGACGGAGTGCGGTTAATATGGATAAGACAAGCAATATTTATTTTTATTGCGAGACAAGTTATATGAAGTGAATAAATAGATATGGAAATAAACTTAATTGACATTTATAATATTTTAAATTGAGACGTCTAATATTATTGTGTAATTGTACGCCTTATGGCAGGACATAGCTGAACTGTATGTACTGATCTAACACCCCATTATTGTACCTATGCTCCACAATAAATGAATAATTATTATTATTATTTACCAAGAAACAGAAATGTCGCATCCATAAATGTAAAGAAAATATTAGACTCAGTCCAGGTTTCAGACGGGATTCGAACCCGCAACTGCGGATAACGGAAGCAAACAACTCTAAAAATATAGACTAGATGAATAAAATAAGTTTGAAACCTGTACCAAATGATTCAATCATCTAACAGTTAAATTCTTAACAATAAAAACATGTTATAATCACATCTTCTTAGAAAGAAATTATTATAAATTAACATAAAATACAATTAATAATAAAAATAATAAATGTTTATATTCATATTGATTTATGAGTGTTGGCGGTTGGCACCTATGATACCTATGATACCTATACCTACCTGTAGTAATAATAGATTTCTTTTCAAATGAAATGTTCTAAGTCTTTACATTTACATTTACCTGTTTCTATATTTTATTATCGGTAATTAGGAATGTACTTGGTTATCATTATGATTTTCATAAAAATAAACAGATATTGTATGGGATGGGAGTATAAACTATCTTTACATAATTTCAAAAATAATCTTTTTATAAATATAATATAAATACTAGTGATAAGTATTATTAACTAAGGTAGCTAGTTCTATTCTTATCTTGATAAATACCTATGGTCGCCTATATTGCATTTATTAAGGTAAAAAAATTTTGACACAACTTTTTAACAAAATATCCCATTTAAAAATAAAATAATAACGAAGTCAATAAACTATTAAAAAAAACCTTATTATAGACTGAAACCTATTGAATCCAGTTATCAGTTGAGTTTTAATGCTGTATTTTCAATAAAAAAGAGTGCCAAAATTGTTTACCAAATAGGACAAGTTAAGATGAACAAACTGTAGTATCTAGTAACAGAATTTTTACTTTTTATTTTTGAAGTGAAACTTCTTTATCGGCGTTGGAAAAAAAATTACCGTCACATTTTTCCGTTACGCGCCATCTTTTTTTATATTAATAGTTGATAGCTGAATGATCACACTGTCGCCGGCGAGAACTCTCTCTACTCGTTTGTAGCTGAGTGACAATAGTTGTTAAAGATAAGACTCGCTCAGCCAAACTCGCATAGCGATACTCGCTCAGCGATACTCGCTCAGCGATACTCGCTCAGCGATACTCGCTCAGCGGTACTCGCTCAGCGATACTCGCTCAGCTATACTCGCTCGGTTAAGCTGGCTTGGCTGTCAAAAGCCGTGCGCGTGCATTTTAACTCAGGACTGCCAATTCGTTTCTAGTTTCTACTCGCTTATCGTTCACCGTCGGAGGTGGAACATGTGCCTTAGATTACTGAGCCGTGTAATCATAACAGTTTCATAGGCAGTAATTTGTATTCATGTCTATGATAATAAAATCCTTTTGTTTAAACTTTATCTAATTTAACTTTATTTAACCAATTTCTGGAAAGTTGCATGTAGATCATTTTTCGAAAAATAAGGCCATAAAGAAGTTTCACTTCTTACGTGTGTACACTAGTACACGCACACATTTTTATTTTATGCAGATTGTCCGTTTACTATGATTAATTGCTAATAAGTTAAAAAAAAATTAGTGAAGGACATTCTTTTGGGCATGCTGAGGCCGATTTCGTCGATGTCCTTTATAATTAATTTATAATGTAATGATTCTCAAAATCAAAACTAACTCGAGGGGCTTTTTGGCGGGATCGGGAAGCGTCACTTTAGCAGTTTTGTTTTTCTTGTTAAAAATTGTGTTGCGGCGGATGTTAGTGTCTAATAATGTTGGATTATTAACCACTAAGTGTTCGCGAACATGCACAAGTGTTGGCAAGTGAAACAAAATAGCGAAAAGTGTCTTTCGACGTTCCCTCAAGAAGTCCACGGGGAGGTTCCATTAAATCCCCACACTTTTACTGAAACATAGGGAAAGGGGGTTTGACTTTACTGCCACTTACTTTGACTTGATTTATTACTTTGACCACGAGTGCTATAGAATTTGTAAACATTTAACACTTGACATTGGCTAAATGCACAAGCCGTGCGAAGCCATTTAGAAAAAAAACTTACGCGGGAAAAACCTAGTAATTTTTAAAGATCACCTGTACCGGCTCAAGATGGTCAGCTCACCTGTCTGTAACTTCTGCAACATAGATAATCAGTCCCTGGACCATATCTTTTTCTTTTGCGGTTCATTTCAAGTACAGAGAAATTTGCTACTTCAAGACCTTCGAAGTACTTTTGGCGAAGAAACCATCCCGCGCGACTTGAGAAAACTTTTACAAAATAAAGACACCTACATTCCTTTATACAAATTTATAAAAGCTACAATCAAAACACTTTAAGAAAGAAAAGTTAACAGACAGGGCTGTATGGACTCAGAATCCTTTGCCCGTCCCAACAGGGACAAATTAACCAAAAAAGAAAAAAAACCTAGTAATAATACAAATTACATTGTGACTTATCCATACTAAGACCACTTCCGCACACTAGGATGATCACGTAGGTACAGTACAGTCGTGATGCCAAACACATGTCGGTACAGTTGCACACAACTTCACGTTTTTAATTTTAAAATCGTCACTCGTTACGTATTTTGAAATTAGCGAGCGAATTTTGTTTAGATTTCGATATGAACATTCTGGCAAGGAAGGACTTGAGGCTGAGTTGAGTTGAGAAGTATGTCAATTCATGTTTAATATATATACACCGTGTTCCTGAGGATATACATAAACTTTGAATAATACTTCTATAGCTCTCGTTGAACATATCGTACAAAGAAAGTAGTAGTTTAAATAGCATAGTTTTTAAGTTATTGGTAATTTAAGTTTAACCAACTTAATTGTGTTGTTCAGTGAGAATGAGTCTTTATCTGTGAGATGTTGCCGCTTTGTGCAGCGAAAAATATCAAACTATCAACTCTTTGTCAATGGTCATTAAGTCATAGTTTCAAAAGTCAAAATTTTAAAAAACATTGTTGACGTCAAGAAAAGTTTTAAAAAAGTTTATGTGGACATGTGAACCGAGGTTAGATTAGATTTCTTCAGTGATGGCTCCCTCAGGATTTGGCCAATATCTGGTGTTTGTGTCCAAAATTTCTTGTCTAGGTTTTTTCGGTGAGGGCTTGTTTATTGTTTTAAACTCTACTTATGCTATGGAAGGACTTAGTGCAAGTACAAGGACCTAGGATTTGGGAAAAGAATAGGGAAAAACAGATAGGAAAGGTTAAGGTATAATATATGTTGAGCTGCCTGAAACAATAAGTAATAAAGCTGAGATATGAGTACCAGTGAAACTATATCTACAATTTAATATTGTTAGAATCAATATACATACACAGAATATTCACAAAATCTGAATAAACTAAAGATAATATAGTTGAAAAAACTGTAGGGAACCGAGGTTTCAAATGCGACGTTGCCACTCAGGTAACGAGTAATTCATATTAGTTAAATTACATCTAAGCATTTAGTTTGTATGAAAATAAAAAATGATAAAAAAAATGGATTTTTTTAAAAGTTTCCATAGTAAAAAATGATCCATTTAATAGTCTGAATAACATGCCAAAGTTAGTGTATAACCTAACAATAGGAACACGGTATATTTTTCTACGTTCCTTTGCTTAAGCTTATCGATTTAACATTTGGCAAGAATACAGCTACATATACCTACATAGGTAAAAAATGTATTTGGAAGAGATAAAGATACTTTGTAGCTACCACGTGCAGACGCGTCTCTCCCAGTGGGCACTTTGGGCTAGTGCCCAGGGCCCCGCGATCGATAGGGGCCCCCCTCAGATCAAATACAAAGTCCTGTTAAATCACCAAACGGGGGTCATAGGGGCCCCATTATCCTAATATGCCCAGGGCCTCCAATAGGTCAAAGACGGCACAGACCACGTGAATTATTTATTCTTAACTGGCTTCCGCGCACGACTTTGTCCGTGTTATAATTACCTACTATTTTTAGAATTCCATAAAAGGAAACTAAAGTTCTTGCGGGATAAAAATCCATACATCTAACATCCATACAAACTTTCGTGTTTATAACACACTTGCTGTGCCGCGCGGTGTTACCCGCGGTTTTTTAGGGATATTTTCCCGCAGTAAAACGTAGCCTATAATGTGATTCAACTAAGAATAGGACCGACTGGGCTCCATATTTTGACGTCATAGCTGTCAATTCAAACCAAATAGGTAGAGTGAGCAAAAAGTGTTGCTATTTAATAAAAGTTATTTACTAAGATTAAGTGAGACAAAACATCAGACTTTTTAATAAAATTATTTTACTAAGGTTGAGAAAGAACACAACCGATTTTTAATAGTATTTCTTTATTAAGACTGTGTGAAAAAAACATTAATCAGAATTTAGCTCTTCAATTTCGCTCATCTCTGCGTTACCGCCGGAGAAGTTATGAATAATCATGCAGGTCACATACGAACATGCATCCTATAAGTAAACGAAAGTTTTAAATGGAGTTTTCGAACTCACCATAAAGTGACATTTGGTTGACGATTTAGGTTATCAACCATTCCTAGCCAAAGCTCAATAAATGAAAAAAACAACTAATATTTAAATTATCAACATTTGTTATTGTTTGTTTAAAAATGTTTGGTTTTTATTCTAGAATCAGCGGAGTGCTAAAAAAGTGTTCCGAGATTTTTTTGCAAATCGTAGGACCTCGAGGTTCAGGACCTCACTCAACAGTGGCGCCATCTGGTGAGACAAAAAACGATAGCCCTCAATTTTTTATGTTACCTACCTACTATGGAACATATCGATGGTAAAAAAAATCAAGGCCGCGTCGCTCGCGTGGTATTGATGAAATAAAAATGCAAAGTGTGAGTCAGTGTCGCACAACGAAGGGCTCATCCATACCTTAACCCTACATTTTTGTAGTGAAAACTTCTTTAGCGGCGTTGTACACTTTTTTTTTGTATGGGTAAAAAATGTTAAACTCCCGTCAGGTTAAACACGTGGGCTGATCGCATCATGACACACAATAAAATTGGAAAGGTTGTTGACTTTCAATATATTGGCCGAAAAATTATTATTATTAATTATTAAAATTCATGCCACTATTCCTACACGAACAAAGAAATTTGGTGACTCATTTCTTGGTCGTACTATTCGTAACTGGAATTCTTTACCCGCGCAAGTGTTCCCTCCTTCCTATAATCTGGGGTCCTTTAAGAGAGGCGTGAAGAAGCATTTTTGCAGGCCGGCAAGGTGAGGATGATTGGTGTAGCAGTTTATAACTGCTGTACCAGCTATCTTCGCGTTTGGACTTTATTACCACTTAACATCAGGTGGGGTAGAGTCATTTGCTTACCTTAATATATATATATATATATATATATAAATATATAAAATATAACTTTATATATATATATATATATATATATATATAATAAAATAAGATATAAAAAAAGTTATATTTTATTTTATCGTATTATAATAATAAGTCTATCTAGGACGTCCACGTGGCAGCTTTATTGCAAGAAAATGCTTCTTTTTACAATAGATGTCGCTAGGTGCGCTTAAATGTGATTCATGTAAGTAGATTTTTCTGAGAGATAAACTTTTTTAATGTAATATAAATTGTCATGTTTGTATACGATAGCGCAATAAATAAATATTGTATTCTACCACATACATGAAAGTAATTTTTGAGCTTATAATTAAAACCATTCGTGCAAAATTATTCGCTAACCATTCCAAAATATCACAAAAATGCACAACGTTAATATTCAAGTTTTCACTTCTGCCGGCACTCCCGGTGTGCAACCCGTCGTTTTTTATACATTGGTCCGAAAAATGATTGCGCCCCACCTGATGTTAAGTGACGGTGAAGTCCAGGCGAACCATTATCAAATTCGAATAGTTTGCGAGTGCGAAATGTCAATGTCAAATTTTGTATGGAAACTTGAACAGCAGCGCCACAAAGTACGTAACGAGAACTAAAAAAATGGTTGCCTGTAAAGTCGGTTTTACGGGCGAAGATTTTACGTGACAACGTCTTTTTCTCGGTAGAATATTTATTGATATGAATATAATTAAATTGCACAATAGGAACAAGGAATTGAATGAAAATAAGAATTGCACAAATTTTAACTATAGAAATATATTTTGTTTACTAAAACATTGTACATGTAAACTTAAACTTAACACGAGAGACTCATCGTTACGTTACCGAGCGTTACACTTTTTCATAAGTGACTCCCAGCCGCAACCTAATTTAAGACGTTGTCACGTCAAAATCAGTACACATTTGCTAATGACATTTAGGACTTCGAATTCGATAATAATTCGTGCTAAGGGTGCAGGTATCGAGTTAAAATTTAAACCATATAACTACTCAAATCTACGGTTCCTTGAAGCTGTGAAAACATTAAATTTCTAAGTTTACGTTAAAAAAAAAATGATACGACCGTTAATTTGTGTGTCTGTCAAGACTTTTTATCACAGATTACTGTCTGTAACTTTAACGCGAGAACGCGTGGAGGTACGGAGTTGAAAAATCAATAAAGCAAAATAAATATTTTTAACACTCACACCAATTAGCCTAGCCCCAAACTAAGCACTGAAGGCTTGTGTTATGCTTAAGGGATACCGACTAGGGTAACGGACAGAATACATATATTTCTACTTAAAAGTATATTTATATAGAAATACATATTACACATCCATGACTGGAGTACAAGTGCTCGTATTCATCACACAAACATCTGCCCCCACCAAGATTCGAACCCGGGACCTCTCGAGTCGGCGACACCTTGAAAACCGGCGTACAAACCACTCGGCCACGGAGGTCGTCATAATTGTGTTGCATATCTAAGTAAAAAATAATTTTTAACAAAAAATTAAACCGACTTCAAAATCGAAAATGGATTTTACTTTTTAGTTCCATTTTCGATTTTGAAGTCGGTTTTATTTTTTCGTTTAAAAAAAATATTTCTTCCATTTTAGTGAAAATTACATCGTCCAAGTAAACAATAACACAATTGCAATTGACGGAGAAATCGGTGAACATGTATAAAAAAAGCATCGTGCGTGCCTTTGGAATTTGAAGGTTTCCCACGATTTCCCCGGATTCCACCATCAGATCCTGACTTGGTTCCAATGGGACCACCTCGGAAGTGCACTCTTTCATATAAAAAAAATGGATGCGTGTAACTTATGTACGCGCGTGAGAAGTTATACTTCTTTAGCATCATTAAAAATATTTTTTAATTGCATACAAATAATTAATAATTACAATAAAATAATAAAAGGACTGGAAAAGGATAGTTAACACAGTCAATTAAGTTCAGTTTTAATTTGAAAAATTAAATAAATATTCAAAATATTCAATTAAAATCACTACTGAATTTAAGTTATTAGTCCATATGTAATTAGCACTTGTAAGTAACTAAAACACGTTGTGTCTATATAGAAACTAGAAACATGTGGATAAATATTATAAATATCAATGATATTATATAAACAAGAATAATGTATCATTGATAAATATGAAAACAGTGATCAGAGGCGACGAGCGTGCCAACATTGTTTTTGACAACGCGATCATCTTATGGAGCTCCGTGGATCGTTCAAAGTACCTTTCGAAGAGATGTCTAATAAAGGTGGATTATTAACCACTAAGTGGTTAACTTCATTATGTTACTTTTGTGTTACAGTGATGCGCGCGCATCTTAAAATTTCACTCTCATAATTTTTTCATAACGCGGCTAAAGAAGTATAACTTCAAAAAGAATTTTGGAAATCGGACCACAATTGACGGAGAAATCGGTGGACATAAATAAAAAAAACAAATATACAGTCGAACACAGAACCTCCTTTTGACTTTTTGGCGGGATCGGAAAGCGTCACTTTAGCAGTTTTGTTTTTCTTGTTAAAAAATCTGTTGTGGCGGATTTTAGTGGTGCCAATTCTGGCGTGATTCTCTAAACTTAAAACTAAATTTAACATCAGTCTCTCCTTTTCATTCTGTATAGAGAATGACAAGGATATACTGGTGTCAAATTTATGTTTAGGTTTAGAGAATCATGCTAGAATCGACATCATTGTCTAATAATGGTGGATTATAAACCACTAAGTGTTCGGGAACATGCACATGTGTTGCAAACAAAATAGCCGAAAGTGTCTTTCGACGTTCCCTCAAGAAGGCCACTGGGAGGTACCAGTAAATCCCCACACATTTACTGAAACATAGGGAAAGGGGGATTGACTTGACTGCCATTTAATTTGACTTGATTTATTACTTTGACCACGAGTGCTATAGTATTTGTAAACATTTTAACACTTGACATTGGCTGAATGCACAAGCCGTGCGAAGCCATTTAGGAAAAAAAAACTCCTTTTTTGAAGTCGGTTAAAAAGGAGACGGTTCAAAAGTGATAATTGGTTTCTAGCAACCAAGAAATCATAGAGTACATTGTTATATATGAAGAAATCGTAATCATAATCATTTATTTTGTTCAGTTTAGGCTGTTAGAAGCACTCCATGTGAATGTCTAGAAGCTACGCTAGAAATTATTTATATGTTCTGTTTACACAAGAAAGGTTTTGAAGCAAAACTTGTTCTACCACATCGACAATGTTATGTACTGTTTAGAGACCATGCAAGTCTTTTGTTGCTGCAATTTAATTGTGTGCAACAGGCAAGAAACTTGCATCTTGTTTTTTGAAGTTATACTTCTTTAGGCGCGTTATGAAAAAATGATGAGAGTGAAATTTTTAGATGCTCGCGCATCACTGTAACCCAAAAGTAACAGCATGAAGTTGGCCGCGGGCGCGTTATGAATGTTAGTGTCTAATAATGGTGGATTATTAACTACTAAGTGGTTAATAATCCATCTGTTCGAAAGGTACTTTGAACGATCCACGGAGCTCCATAAGATGATCACGTCGTCAAAAACAATGTTGGCACGCTCGTCGCCTCTGATCACTGTTTTCATATTTATAATATTTATCCACATGTTTCTAGTTTCTATATAGACACAACGTGTTTTAGTTACTTACAAGTGCTAATTTCATATGGACTAATAACTTAAATTCAGTAGTGATTTTAGTTGAATAATTTGAATATTTATTTAAATTTTCAAATTAAAACTGAACTTAATTGACTTTGTTAACTATCCTTTTCCAGTCCTTTTATTATTTTATTGTAATTATTAATTATTTGCATGCAATTAAAAAATATTTTTAATGATGCTAAAGAAGTATAACTTCTCACGTACATAAGTTACACGCATCCATTTTTTTTATGTTATAGGAGGCATACGAGCAGACGGCTCACCTGATGGTAAGTGATCACCGTCGCCCATGGACACTTGCGACACCAGGAGTATCACAAATGCGATGCCGGCCTTTAAGGAAGGAGTACGCTCTTTTTTGGAAGGTTTTTGGGTCGTATGTCGTATTGGTCCAGAAACACTGCTGGCGACAATATATTCCACAGTTTTGTCGTACGTGGTAAAAAATTTCGACAAAAACGCACGGTTGTGGATAGCCACGCATCAAGATGATGGGGATGAAATTTTTGTCGCGATCTACGATGGCGAAATGCAGCAGCTGGAATTAATCCGAACAATTCCTCAGAACACTCCCCGTGATAAATGCGATAGAAGATGCAGAGTAGATAAATGGCGCTTTACTCCTACTCTTGGCTGTAAAAAATGAGATTAGAAGATTATATTAGATAAAAAAGATTACAGATTTCATATTTTGAGGATGACATTTAAAAGTACCATACCATCTGGGGGTGTCTATGAAAAACTCAAAACCACAAAATTTCTAATTTATACAGGTACTGATAGATGGCGCTTTTCGTAAGAAAGTTTTCTAAATTATTGTATATTTTGCTATCAATTTACCAGATAGCAGTTGAATATGCAAACTCGACAATATACTTCCATTTCAATTAATTCATTTTTAATTTAAAATTATTGAATTGAATGGCTAATTTTCCACCTGTCTTCCTAAGTTGTCATTGGGTGAAAATATAATACGACTAAATTAAAAATAAAACAGCTGCATGCTGCATTACTAGGCGCGTTTTGAATTCTATATTAAATAAATTACTTTTAACGTAAAACGATTTTAATGAAATCGTAACTAAAAACAGATATCTATTAATTGATGTCTGTGCCCTTACCACGAACCAATATCGAATTTGAATCGTTTGCGAGTCCGAAATGTCATTGTCAAATGTGTAGTGACTTTTAGTTCTCGTTACGTCCGTCTATGCGGTTCTGTTCAAGTTTTCATACAAAATTTGACATTGACGTTTCGCACTCTCAAACTATTCGAATTCGTTATTGGTTCGTGCTAAGGGTACAGGTTTTTAGGCTAGTGTATAAAGTTTATGGTTTTAGTTATAGCGTAATAAGTATTTGTATGAATAATATTTAATAAAACGGAGATTCTGCTGTATTTTCATAATTTTCATTGAGCATTATGAACGTACCTAATTTGACATAAGTGACATTTTTATTTATTCGGCTTATACATTATTGACGAACTGACGGCGAGAAGACAGAAAAAAAGCGATTGTTTTCTCTACTTTCAAGTATATTTTGCACATTTATAAAAATATTTTACTAGAAATTTGCATTGCTAAATAACCACAAAAGTGCCCCTTTTCACAAGTGTCATAACAAAATATTTCGCCGTGGATCCCAACATAAGCGGTTTGTACTGAAATATTTTGCGTTTTTATGTCTTCCGGCATTTCAATGGTGTTCTAGCAAAACACTGGCTTTTAAAATATTTTTAAAGCGGTTTTACAGCTCGATAACGCTGTATTTGATAGAGAGCCATCAAAGTTTCCCTAAAACTTCATTAAACTATTGACCCAATTAAAAATTTGAATATTTTTTTAAAATGCTTTATGGAAAAAAGGGTATTTAACAGGTTTTTATTGGTAAAACTGTACTTCCAAGGCCTAATAATTGACACTTCACTATTTTTTGGTGGAAAGGTCTCTGTTAATGAAGTCTCTATGCAGTCTCCACACGAGGGCACTGATAGTTTTTTTGACAAAAATAAAATATTGAAAATTACTTTTCTAGTAGTAGTAGTATAATTTCGTCCATTGGGACAGGCGAAGGTACTTACTTTTCTAGTAAATAAATAACACCATTCGGAAAAATTACGTTGTGTTTTTTATATTCTCTTGTTTTTGATAAGGCAAAGTAAACAATGACCATACAGCCTAATTTTTGTTTTATGATTTTCATCTCTTCTTCTTTCTTTTCTTGATGGCTCAACGAGGATATACCCACAATTCTGCCAATATTACGTAGATAGCCACTACACGACAAGGGATTCTTAATAAAATTAATTTTGAAATGAGAAGTTTAAACTACTATTTTAAAAATTCTGTCACTTCCTATGTTGATTTAACGACCCTGTAACAAAACACAACACATTTTATGGCATGCACGACAAAACACAAAACATCACAATACACAGAATCAACATTTTAGTGGAGGTTGAAAACGTGTCTAATTATAGTTTTAATTTGTTACATTGTATAAATTTAATAATTATTTTTAGTAAGGGTGAGTTATGATTTTCATGTCAAGATTATCATACAGCCATCGAGAGTTTTCTTTGACAGTCAACAATATTTAGTCATTGGAAAGAAGAGAGAAAGGAGGATTTAACACCATAGCTATAGTACCTACTACATTATTATGTAAACAATCATACTTTACACCTGATACTGTTTACTATGTACATTTAATTAAAACTACCTCAATGGCAGATAGCCTTTAAAAGTTTTCTGCTAGCAAATTGTCCCTTTGTATATTAACAATGAACTGTGACGACCTCCGTGACTGAGTGGTTTGTATGCTGGGTTCCAAGGTATCGCCTACTCGAGAGGACCCGGGTTCGAATCCCGGTGGGGGCAGATGTTTATGTGATGAATACAAGCATTTGTATTCTAGTCATGGATGTATAATATATATTTCTATATAATTAAACTTATATATGTATCAGTATATGTATTCCTTCCGTTACCCTAGTATCCCATAACACAAGCCTGCAGTGCTTATTTTGGGATGAGGCTAAATGGTGTGTGTTGGAAATATTTATTTATTTATATTTCAACAGGTGACTTGATGTTTTTTTTCTGTTATATTAAAATAAATACATTATAAGCTTAAGTGTATTAACAGTGTCTCATAAACCGGTATTGAAAATAGTTTGTGTGGACTTAAAATTGAATATAAAAAGTTTTCTTTTAATATGCTGCAACTTAAAAGATTTCTTAGTCTAACGGAATAGGAAATCGATAAAAAACAAAGAGCTGCAATATGAACATGTGATGTAATCGCCATTTCCCTATCAAGTGAGAGAGGGAGATAGAGAGTTCTTCCCATCATTCGTAGTCATGAATTATTAAAACCATCATAATAAATCACTTAACCCTTAACAAAAACATCAATAATTATTAATTCCTAAAATAATTAGTGTGCACACCCATCTGAAGCAGAACTTGTTTTCTTAAATAATCTAACATTAGGCGGTGTATAAGGCATAGGGGACTGGTGCAGCGCACGCTTTTAACTCATATATATATACATGTATAAATATATATTGTCGTTACGGGTTAATGCACGAAACTTTATTTATTTAAAGAATTTTTATCGAAAGTCTTTCGAAGGTAGCTCGACAATTTTAAATAAAAAATCATTATTCTGACGATGCAGACCTGAAAAGGCTGCGAAACGTCAATAAATAAATAAAGTTTCGTGCATTAACCCGTAAAAACTAGTTTTATTTAATGAGTGATGTGCGTGAAAACCTAAGAAACAAATATATTGTCGTGTATGACTCTCGTAGCGTTTCAGCCTTCACTGTGTTACCCTCCAATTTTCATGCTCGTTGAGATGAGCTGTACACGCATCCCACATACACACACACACGTATATATATAGTCGTGTGACGCTGGTGACACATTTTTCTGTTTCATCTTTTCCGTAGGTTTTTTACAATTTAACAAAATTTGCATTTAGCATAGGCCTAGTTCCAGCACTCAAAACTATTTCTAGACCAAATTTGAACCTCTGTTCAGTGGTTTAAGTATGAAGAGGTTACAGACAGGCACACTTTTGCATGTTTAATCTTATATAAAAAATTCTCGTGTCACAATGTTAGTTACCATACTCCTCCGAAACGGCCTGACCGATTTTTATGAAATCGGTCTGAGAATCGGCTACTATCTATTTTTCATATCCTTAAGTAATAGTGGTTGTCCATCTGTAACGCAGTGTTCTGAAACCTACAATGCGCCTTCGCGCCAAAATTCAAACTATTGGGTATTGTAACGTAGTGTTCTCATATGGGTTAGGAGGAATGTTATCCCAGGAAATTGAAAGAACACTACGTTACACACCCCTAAAATTTTTTTTGGACAATATTTTTTTTTATAATGTGGTAAGTATTAAAAAATACACACAACCCTAAATTTTCTCTTCTACCACCTGCCCCTATTTTTATGGCGGTACGAAGTCCGCTGGGTCAGCTAGTATTACTATAGACGTATAATGCGATTCAACTAAGAATAGGACCGACTGGGCGCCATATTGTAATGTCATAGCTGTCAATTCAAACAAAATAGGTAGAGTAACCAAAAAAATGTTTTTATTTAATAAAACTTATTTACTAAGATTAAGTGAGAAAAAGCATCAGATTTTTTTTAATAACATTTATTTAATAAGATTGAGAAAAAAACCCACCGTTTTTTATTAATATTTATTTATTAAGACTGTGAGAAAAAACATTAATCAGAATCTAGCTCTTCTATTCTCCTCATCTCTGCATTATCGCCGGAGTATAATCATGCACTCTTACTAGACCACATACGAACATGTAAACGAAAGTTTGGAATCGAGTTTCTGAACGCAACTTAAAGTCACATTTGGTTGACGATTTAGGTTATCAACCATTCAAGTCATGGCGAAAGCTCAATAAGTGAAAAAAAATATCAACCGATATTAATTATCAATATTTGTTATTGTTTGTTTACAAATGTTTGGTTTTTATTCTAGAATAAGCCGAGTGCTAAAAAGTGCTTCGAGTTTTTTTGCAAACCATACTTTTCAAGCGACATTTGACAGATGGAGGTCATTGGCTTTCCTATTCTTATTTGAATCGCATTATATTAATAAATAAATATTTCCGACACTCACACCAATTAGCCTAGCCCCAAAGTAAGCACTATAAGGCTTGTGTTATGGGATGCTAGGGTAACGGATAGAATACATATACTGTACATATATAAGTATATTTATATATATAGTAATAAATATTAAACATCCATGACTGGAGTACAAATGCTCGTATTCATCACACAAACATCTGCCCCCACCGGGATTCGAACCCGGGACTTCTCGTGTCGGCGACAGCCATGAAACCCGGCGTACTAACCACTTGGCCACGGCGGTCGTCATCCATACTTTTTTAATATTATAAATGGGAAAGTGTGTTTGTTTGTTTGTTTGTTTGTCTTCTGTTCACGCCTAAACCGCTGAACCGATTGTGAGGAAATTTAGTATATGTATAGCTTGAACTTATGAGACTGCTATAGGCTACTTTTTTTTATTTATGTATTCGAATTTACTACTAAATTAATTTTCAACTAAATTAATCATTTTCATGGTTTGTCCCGATAGAGATGGCGCTACTGTCACGAAGACAGATGAAATTTGAAATGTCGAAGTTGCTATCTTAATACGAGATGGCACCACTCGTGTTCAATACCCGAGTATTTTGTGTTATTTCATTTTATTAAATCGAGGTAATTTTACGCAATATTAGTATAGACTAGCAAACCAGTGAACCAAATGTTCACCAAAAAAAAAATGTATTTAATTAATTGAGAACTTCGGAGATTTTGTGTGTTTTCGTTTGAAATAGAAATCACGTGATTTCTCGAAAACCGGAAGTGCTACGTTACTCAAATCCGGTTTGTAGTCTTATCAGACTATTCTTAACTTATAACTTAAACATTCCCTTTATCTATCTCTTACGGTTTGGCCGCTGAAACAGCACCACAGACAGACGGACGGACTTGTCTAATAGATAAGAGATGTAACCATGTTCCAGTGGAGATGTGGGGAGGGGGGCTGGGGGTGGCGCGCTCCCCGTCGCACGAGTCGGTCACCACGGACCTGTCGCTGTTCAGTGTATCCTCTGCTGCTTCAGACGCCAAGATCTTGAGGCTGCTCGCTTGCAAGGTAAATTAAGGCTTACGCAGACCGGGACGGCATGGCAAGGGATTTGGCCGTGAGTCAGCGCACACTGGCCGCTTAGATACCGCGGCATTCCAGCACTATGCCACGGCGTGCCCCATACACTTTTAGTCTTCAGTTGCGTTTGATCGAATGTTGGTGTGCCTCAGTTTTAAAATGGAAGAAGTAGGTGCATAGGCTAATAATAGGGATAGAAGAAGATTTTGGGTTGATAATCTATGGAAAGAAAGTGAATCTAAGGGTGAATTCCCCGCTTCTCTACCCCCGCCGCCGCACCCCGCTGTATATCACTACGAGCGCCGGAGTCCGTGGCATGCCGTTGCCTACCGCAGTATGCCATGGCATCCCGCTACGGGAGCCTGTGGCACATCTTTTAATGCCGTCCGATAAAATCCCTTTCAATGCCACGGCATCATTTTAAAGCATAGCAATTTATGTCGTATTTCTGTAACAGTACGGTTGAATGTCCATTAGTAAAAATTTAAATCCCTTGCCATGCCGTCCCGGTCTGCGTAGGCCTTTATAGTTCAGCGTTGCCAGACTTTTTTTTGCCAAGTCGGGATTTAGGAACTTTTTGGGTGAAAAAAGCGGGATTCTTTCATCGTAAGCGGGTCATAGTAAAAAAATCAAAAGTTATTGAATATCTATGTTCATTACGCGTCGGACAGGCGCCCAGTCCATACTTGTCGCCACCCGCCCGCGTTTTCCCAGTACGCGGCACGCACAGTCGAGTTATTCCTGAAAAGCGGGATTGAGCCTATCCAGCGCGAGACATTAAATTTGATTTAAAAATCGGGACTTCTGACAACGCGTTATAAGGTGTATTCCGAAATATACACCAGGGGGCCATTCGCCTAACGAAAATGCTTTGGAAAACGCTAACGCTTACGATTTCATTTTGTTATTTCTAGCTGCCTGAGGTTTTCAAATGCCTCGCGCCCTTTTTTTTTCTTTTGCATTGGTAATAACAATATTAAAAAAAAATGAGCATGAGATATTTGAAAACCTTCGGTGGTCAGAAATAACAAAATAAAATCGACAGCGTTAGCGTTTTCCATAGCATTTTCGTTAGGCGAATGGCCCTCTGTACGCTGGCCAGCGGTAATGGCGTCATGATTTCGACGCCATATTAACAACACTACTACCACACTAGTGCAAAATGGTGTCGAAGTCATGACGTCATTACCGCTGGCCAGCGTACTGGTGTATATTTCGGAATACACCTATAGTCACAGTTTCCAAATACTGATCTAGTCTATGGTAGTTTTGCCAGATGGTGGAGTATCGTCTGTATTCTCCCGATATTTTATGTGTTCTCCAGCCAGACTCCCGACAAATAACGAGATCACCTCACAAACGGACATGACAATGCGCTTTTCGTTATCTTTGGTCCACCCATCTAATGACCGACCACTGCGAAAGTTGCTTAACTTCAACTTCTATGTGACTTCTGTTGCCTATGGGGCCGTTCATAAAATACGTCACGCTAAAATCAGCTTTTTCCGACCCCCTCCCCCCCTATTGTCACGCTGTGTTACACTTTCTGTGACCCCTCTTGAAATATTCCGTCACAAAAACGGAGACATTAATTTCAATTGATAGTACACAAATTTTAAGAATTTAAAAATAGTTGAAAGAAATACTAATTTAATTTTTTTTAATGAACGACGAACGTCACGTTGCCGTAGACTTAGCCAGACCCCTCCCCCCCCTTGTATGCGAACGTATTTTATGAACGGCCCCTATGTGGCTTCTGTTGCCTATGGTATTTTTACCCTTAGGGTACATACGCCCTCGACGGTACGATCATCGATATGCTACCTCGACCTGCACGTGTCCTGATTTGTAAGTCAAGTGTTTTGTTACAGGCAGGTCAAGGACCAGATCCCAATCTGAGAGTGGCCAGCCCCAATCCGGACAGCAAGTCTTTAAAGTAAGTCCTGTCAAAGTCCCGACGACCTCCGTGGCCGAGTGGTTTGTACGCCGGGTTTCATGGTGTCGCCGACTTGAGAGGTCCTGGGTTCAAATCCCGGTGGGGGCAGATGTTTGTGTGATGAATACGAGCATTTGTACTCTTGTCATGGATGTTTAATATGTATTTTCTATAAAAATATACTTATATATGTACAGTATATTCTATCCGTTACCCTAGTATCCCATAACACAAGCCTTATAGTGCTTACTTTGGGGCTAGGCTAATTGGTGTTTTAAAAAAAAAAAAAAAAAGTGATGTTAACTACAAACAATATGCAAATATTAAGCTCTAAAGAAAATATAACTAGAAAAAAATCCTAGACTAGAAAATATTTTCTTTAGATTTAAACATCAAGCAGTTACATGCTTTAAAATAATAAACAATTATAACTGTAATTGCTATTTCTTCTTTCAAATGTTTAATACTTGTAAAAGTATTCATTTGACATTGTGGGTTACCTATAATGCGAAGAGATGGCGCTGCCTTGCAGCTTAAGAATGGCTAGAAGAATATCGACGCGGTCCGTGAGGGCCGCGGTAGCATAATTGGTCAGTGCATTCGCCCGGATTGCGAAGGGTGCGGGTTCGAGTCCCGTCTGCTGCCTGGTCCGCGTGGAATTTTTTCTAGTTATATTTTCTTTAGATTTAAACATCAAGCAGTTACATGCTTTAAAATAATAAAAAAATATAAATATTTAGCTCTTAATGTGCACTAAATATTTTTGCCGTTTGGTGCTGAGACCACAGACATAACTAGTAGCAGACGGAATAATCAGTTTTAAACAGCGTGGCAAATACACACACATTGAAACTCACCAAAGCATGGGCCGCATTTAGTATAGTAGAATAATGGATGTCATTATTGATTCATGAAATACCTATCCGAATAGATAGGTCCTAATGTGATGTCCATGCTAATAATATTATAAATGTAAAAATCTGTCTGTTTAATATCTTCATGGCGAATTTAGCCAGGCGAAATCGCTGAACCGATAATGATGAAATTGAGCACGGAGATAAAATTAACACAGGAAAAGGACATCGGTACAATTAGGAAAATTGAAATAAAAATTTAAGGCATAGTTTTTATCTTTTTATTTTGAAAAATACAAGTTTTTTTAGTAAATTTCTCTGAGATACATTTGTTTCTTTACATTGATGTTTACATCTAAGATTAAAATATGACAACAACTTTAATAAGCAAGTGGACATGGTTTATGTCAGGATCTGGATTGTTCGAGTCAAATAGTGAATAATCGACATAATCACATTTAATCAAACTATTAAAATCATTATTTTTGTTTATTTTAAAACAAAAAACACTTAAAACACTATAAGTATTTGGTTGCCAATCCTGACGTTTCATATATTTTAACCATGCATTCCGAGTACTTTCATCTTTTGAAAACCTAGAACAAAATTGTTTATGTGGTTATTTGGGTTATATACCTACCGATGCCAATGTTCCAAGAAATATGAATAGCTAGTCTGTAATAGGTACCTATCTATTTACGTTCTTGATTGCATTCACATTCAAAATATAATGCAATGCAAACAAAATTAATGCCGAGAAACTTTTTGTCTTTGATACCGAGTCCGTCCTCTGTTATGGCAACAGTACTTCAGTTGTCAGAATTGGAATTTCCTATCATGATTTATACTAATTACTTCTATTTCTTTACTTTTAGGATATTAGTTTTCACCGGTAGTGTCTTAGATAAATAATCCTACGTAAAAAATGTTACATGTTACGATAATATTTAAATAAGCTTCGAAAAGACTCAAAGACATTTCAGTACACAACAAAGACACATAAAAACTTACTGATTAAACGTTAATCCTGGTGTTCTATTGTAGGTAGCACTTTCACATCGATACGCACCGTACTTGACCATAGTAATTGAATAATCTCGTTTTGTAATATAGATTCATCAAAGCAATATTCTTAATAAACACCGAAAAGTCGCATGTCCGATAAGTCATGAATAAAATGGCGGTGAGGAATAAAAATGACACGCGTCGACATTTGTTGATGTGTGAGTTATTGTGGCAATAGATGGAAGAATGAGATGCCACTATCGAGTTGTAGCTGAGTGTACAAAGGATAAAAGATCATGTTTTGATTCATAAATATAACTAGGTTTTTATGTTCCGTCTGCTATAGTATTATATGTCTGTGGTTGAGACTATGGGACCATGGGGTCCAAGCGCTAGTTCTTTTATTAATGAATTGTCTAAGGGACTTACCGATGTAACTGTTTTTTGAAAATGCATTTTTTTTACAATAGATGTCGCTAGGTGCGCTTAAACGTGATTCATGTAAGTTGATTTTTCTGAGAGATAAACTTTTTTAATGTAATATAAATTGTCATGTTTGTGTACGATAGCGCAATAAATAAATATTGTATTCTACCACATACATGATAGTGATTTTATACTGATAATAAAAGCAATTCGTGCAAAATTATTCCATAACCATTCTAAAATATCAAAAATGCACAACGTTAATATTCAAGTTTTCACTTCTGCCGGCACTCCCGGAGTGCAACCCGTCGGTTTTTTAATTTAATGAGTTTGATTCCCAGTTGTAACAGGCGATTTAAAAAAAAAACCGTGAATGCAGTTCTAGTTATTATTATAAATAAAATGATGTCTTCTTTCAGTAAAATATCTTGTCTTTAATATTTAATATACTTTACAAAGGTTCACTGCTCGTTCCCCGTAGGTGATAGCGTGATAATATGTAGCCTATATGTTGACCCGACTTCTTAATAATATTCGTGCCAAAGGACATTGTTCTGCGTCCATACATAGTTAGCCTAAGAACCAACAATCATGAAATATTATTTTCGGGGTTCGAAATCGCAAGTAAATGACTGTAAAAACAAAGATTATTTACGGACACTTCTGAAAATTTAAATTATTAGGAAAACTAAAATTTTTTGAGGTTATGTTTAATATTCACTGAAACATAGGTCAACCTATGAACTTAGTATGAAGTAAATTAATATTACAACTAATTCATTTTATTCGGTGCGATTTTAAAGAACAACTATTAGGAAGAACTTGGTTAGGTAGGAATCATGAATAAAATAAAAACAATAGTTTTGCTTCTTATTATTTATTCACTTTTTTTCACATAATTATATCATATTGTATATATTTGTTTAACACATGTATATTGTGTTAATATGCAGCGTGAATGTGTATCAGGTGCTCTTGAATAATTTGGCAGTATGATCCTCTCAGGATGTTGTGGCACAGGTTCACTAGCACTTGGTAAAAAGGTCTCTCCTCTTTGTTAACTTCGATGGCATATTAGATAGCCGAAATAGTAATAGTTAAATTAAAGGAAAAACAATCGCAAATAAACACACACAACAGGTAATCCGAACGAGAATTTTCCGTATATAAAAAATACTCTTTGACGAGATGCACGAATGCCACAGATTACTACGAATGCAAACTGACTGCACCACAACCACAGAGTATCAAGTTTATGCCGGCCCTTCACTTGATAACAGTTTGTCCTTGTCATGCTTAATAAGGAATGAAAAGGACAGACTGATGTCATGTTTTTAAATAGCAAATACGAATAGCCAAGTGAAGTGCCGGCATTAGGAAGAAAGAGTTTTTTGTTTGCAGCGCTGTTATAGATTATACACAGAAAATGGCATTTATTGTCTATTTATTAACTTTTTAATTTAGCTTACTTAACTGGAAGTGTCCGTAACAATCTAAATACTGATAATTATCGCAAAAAATATTCTAAGAATTATCATAAATGCCAAATTGGTATTGGTTCTTAGGCCAATTTTAACATTGTCCTTTGAGGTAAATCCATGCAGTACTGTTTGTGTTTATCCCGGACATACATACAGACAAACACAAAAATTCAAAAAAACTATATTTGTGGCTTCGGTATAGATTGTATTTAGATGTAGATCACACCCCAAGTATTCTTTTAAAAAAATATTCAATGTACAATTTTGACTTTCCTACCATTTTATTATATGTATAGATATCTTATATATAAAAATAGCAAACCAGTGAACCAAATGTTCACCAAAACCTGATTTAAAAAAAAATGTATTTAATTAATTGAGAACTTCGGAGATTTTGTGTGGTTTCGTTTGAAATAGAAATCACGTGATTTCTCGAAAACCGGAAGTGCTACGTTACTCAAATCCGGTTTGTAGTCTTATCAGACTATTCTTAACTTATAACTTAAATATTCTCTTTATCTATCTCTTACGGTTTGGCCGCTGAAACAGCACCACAGACAGACGGACGGACGGACGGACTTGTCTAATAGATAAGAGATTCTCGTGTCACAATGTTAGTTACCATACTCCTCCGAAACTGCCTGACCGATATTTATGAAATTTTATATACACATTCCATATCCTTAAAGTGATAATGGTTGTCCAACTGTAACATAGTGTTCTGAAACCTACAATGCGCCTTCGCGCCATAATTCAAAGTATTGGGTATTGTAACGTAGTGTTCTCATATGGGTTAGGAGGAATGTTATCCCAGGAAATTGATAGAACACTACGTTATAAACCCCTAAAAGATTTTTTGGACAATATAATATATTTTTTAATAATGTGGTATTAAAAAATACATACAACCCTAAATTTTCTCTTCTACCACCTGCCCCTATTTTTATGGCGGTACGAAGTTCACTGGGTCAGCAAGTATGCATATATTATACTAGCGGCTGCCCTCGCTTCGCTTCGGTGTAGAGCTGAAGTGTAGACTACAGCTTGTATTATTCACAATGACATTCATCTATGATTCTTCATATACCTACATGCAAAGTCTCAGTCCGATCGGTTTAAAATTGACAAAGTTTCATACAAACTTTCATTCCCTATTTTATCCCCTTGGGGGTAGAATTGATCAAAATTCTTTCTTAGCGGATGCCTACGTCGTAACATCTACCTGCATGCCAAATTTCAGTCCGATCCGTCCAGTGGTTTGGGCTGTGCATTCATAGATCACTATGTCAGTCAGTCGCCTTTGAGTTTTATATATGTCGGATGGGCGAGCGGGATATAGGCGGTTGGCCACGTGGTTCATCTTGATCCGCCATCTTGGTTATTCAATGATATTTCCCGAAAATAAAACTGTAGTCTAGTGACCAAGCTAACGTTTAATTTGAATCTTCTAATCATTTTACAAAATCAGCAATGATTGCAAAGGCACAAACGGATTGCTTTGCGAAGCGTGGAGAGTTCTGTGCTAACGTCCGTTCACTATGGCGGCTCACGTCTGAATGCCGAATGCAATTTTTTTTTTTTTTTTTTTTTTTGTTTCCTCCCAGGCGGGGGAGCGGGTGTGAAATCCTCATGGATACCCTACAGCCGGCTGTAGGGTTATGTCAGACTCTTACTGACTAAAACACACCCGTGGGGGATGCCTATGGCCTTAGGGGCCTTTCAGGCTTCATCTGATGCGATCAACCCCTGAGAAGGGGATGATGCAGCGCTGCCTTAGTATATACTACTGCATAGTGCGCTTAGAGGACGGGTGCACTCTGATGTGCATCCGTATCGGTTTGGGACTGAGCGACTGAAGGTCTCTCAGGATCGGGGGGGGCGGGGGGTCTCAGGCGCGTTGCAATGCCCATTTGGCTCCTCTGAGGCCAGAAGGACCTCGAGGTCGCGCGTGAGTTTGTTGGGGGGGTCCGTTAGGACGTTTCTTGGCCTGCGGGGCCTGTACGGGAGGGGTGAAGCATAGCCCCTTAAATACTACCCTTAGCATAGACCACTCCCAAGTGTTGACAGCTGTCACTGTCATTACTTGACGTTTCACAAAGCAATGGTACACTGACTGATGACATTTGTTGTCGGTTTGATGTTTCGAAGGAGCGAGTGAGACGCCATCCGCCGACATATACATATATATATATATATATACGGGTGCCGCGAGGTGCTGGCGGGGTGCGCGGCGCTGTGCGCGCGTGTTATATATATATATATATATATATATATATATATATATATGTATATATGTGTGTGTCAGGGTGTCAGTGGCACTGCCGCTGCAGTCGTCGGACGGGTGCCGCGAGGTGCTGGCGGGGTGCGCGGCGCTGTGCGCGCGTGTTATATATATATAGGGTGAAATTGAATGTTTCAATGAAACTTCGTGAGATTGGTGGGTTACGTGTATAGAGTATGCCTGATTTTTTTCGGATTTTTTAAAATTTTTTTTTACGTGTTTTATTTTTTTATTTGGATATTTTTTGTCATTTCTTCCTTATGAGTACTTATTCATTTTAAACACGTCTACATAGAAGTTGTAAAACCACTTAAAATAAGCACTCCTAAAAAAACGGAAACTTAATGAATGCCTCCAGTCCAGATCAGCCCCAGCCGGGGGCGACGACCGGCGCCGGCGGCTGCCTATCTAGGTACCTACGACACGCGCAGATGACTCGGCGCTTACCTACTATCCGTTTTGATTCCACACTATTTAAAAACATTACAATAAAATAGTCTTATATGCTATATTATAATTATTTATTCACTGATACACAATACCTTTGAATATTATTTCATAAAGCACAGGTAATTAATCAATAAAATAAATCTTCTGTTAGAGCAATTAAAAATCCTATAAAGTTAATATGACTGTCACGATTTTAAATCGGTAAAGACTGTCTGTTAGTGTAAGAACTTCTTTTTTATTGTTGATGTTACTCGTTTAATTAAAACTTGAGCAAACGGCGAAAAATTATACAGAGAAAATCGGTTTAACTTACGAGCTTAGTGAAGGAAATAACTCTTCGTGAC